>JAFREQ010000009.1:3337500-4577270 GCA_025331565.1 Holacanthus passer | reverse complement strand
TTTTGCATAGCAAACCATGTTGAGGGAAAGAGCCAAAGAGACAAACATAACAGTGTGATTATTTCACTGTAGATATTTATTGAAATGTCTGATACCTGCCATATAAAGACACACAGACACCTTGATAAAATAACCATGTTTTGTTTCTAACTTATCCTTAACACACCTTTTCATAATGCTTACGGTTCTCGTCATTCTTGTACCAAGACTTCCACTGAAAGTAAAGCCGCCCATATTGCAGGTATTTGAGAGTTTCCAGCACAGCTCTGGTCAAACGGTATATTCGCCTGATGGAGAGAACAAACATGAAACATGACTGAAAGCCTGAGCCAAACTATATTTTGTTCGGCAAAGCACAGATTTACAAGTTACCTTGGTTTGAGAGCTTCAATGTACTTCTTATATCCAGGCTTGTTGGGCCAGCCATAAATCCACTGAGCAGCTAGAGAGATGGAGTATGGGAGGCCCACCAGCATGACACCCACTGCCATAGGCAGTGACATGTGATATTTACACACAGACCTTCAAAAAGAAAAAGTATATACATTAGGATATTAATCTTTCAAAAGTAACGTCACTCAATGTTCTTCAAAGTGTTGGATTTGACAGGCTCTTACATGTTGTGGTTCAGTCCGTCTGCCTCACCTTCAAAGATCAAAAGATGAAACAAACTTAACAGGTGAAGTGTAAAATTAACTATCCCAAGCAAGGTGCAAACTGTGGCTGCAGCTTTCTGAACTACTTTCTAATACGGCACCATTAGTAAAGAGTTTCAGTCGTAACTACTGGCTTCATTATTGTTTAATAAATAAGTTGTTGTGTTCATCCTCCTCCAGCTTTTTAACTTGATAGTTCATCGAGTAAAAGCTCCAACAGAGTGTTTGGTCTCTGGACTTCTAGAAAAACACTGCATCGGCACCAAAATCTTTTTTTAACTCTATTTCAAATGAAATACTTAAGACTGAGATTTGCTGTTGGCTTATTAGAAAGTGAGACACATGTGACCCTTATTATTACTCACTTTACTAACATTTATAACTGCTTGATTGCTAATTAGACACTTCTTAGCCTAAATTAATGAATTCACTATTTACAAATCATCAGCCAGAGATTTTTCATAACATAGCAACCCAAATATTCAAATAAATGGCTGATCATTTATCTGTAGCACATCAGTAAATGGTTTATCAAGCATTAATAAAGGCTTCAGTTTCAACTTTATAAAGGCTGAGTTAGAAAGTTCTCTTTACATGTGTACCAGGGCGCCACCTAGCGGGTTTTTAACAATAACATCGAGAGGCAGAAAATTCACTGTTAAAAGCTGCATCAGTGCAACTAATCGGCTTAAGACCAAAACAAACATTACATAAACATTAAACTACTAACGTTATAAAATGATGCTAGCTAGCGATACGCTATAATAAGGCTACGATGCTATCAAAGCTAACGTGTGTTTGCCTGCTTTTCACAATGTTTAGCCAAGTTAGCATCTCAATTTCAACGCACAGTACAAACAGAGGAGCTGCTCAAGCTAATTTAGCAGTTAGCTAGCAGTAAAGTTTTCCTAACGTTACAAGTTTTGTACCTTGCTAATTATTTGCTTGGGAAAACAACGGAACGCTTAGGAAAAAAACACAGGAAGACAACGTAAACATACCAAAATATGTTCAGAAAAAGCTCTTTATGTCCAAACCCATGTCCTGGATGATGAAGACTGTTATTAAATTGTCTGTATCAGAGCATCTGATGTTGTGGATGAACTCAGCGGACTCGACTGTCCTCCAGCAGCCGGGTCGGCCTGACACTGACAAAGATAACTGCGGACACGAGAGAGAGATAACATGTTAACTTCCGCTTTGGTAAAAACTAGAGAGCTTCCGGTGTCGGTCAAAAGTGTTACAAATCCTACAAGGTGAGTTTGCCTACACCTGATAACACATAGATTATAATTCAGAGATAAATTTCAGCCTGTTTATTTATTAATTTCTGAAAAAAACTGAGGTGGACACATAAATTAAGTTTTAATGTAGCATGGTTTCTGTATCGGATAAGTGGATTTCTATCTTGTCATTGTCAACATCTCTGCACTGATACCCCGGAAATACATACTAAAGAATTAGCCCCTTTCGTGTAAATAGAGGAAATTAATGGTTGTTTGTCAGGTTTATTGGTGTTGATTTGGTTTAATTTCATTTCATTCTTTAAACAGGGAACAACTGAACTTTGTATTCGACAACTCACTAAAGTCTATCTGCTGGGAAAGATCATGAGATGTGGCTGAAAGTAGAACTAAAATAGCTGCTAATTGATTTTTATGTTAATTTTAAAAAATTAGATCTCAAGTTTTTTGTTTGTTTGTAAATTTGCTTTTGTCAAACTATATGGTTTTAATTAAAGGGTCCACTTATTTTGAGTAATTAGGCTCATACTGAGTTAGATTTGTGGAAGTTATTGTAGGTGTGTGAAAAAAGCATAAATGCACAAAAGCACTGTAATTATAATCATTCACAACAGACTGAATAAAGGTGAACCTATAACAAGGATCTTAAGGGTCAGCAGAGCCAACTTCTGTTCTCAAGTGTCTAGCATGATACTGACTAGTTGAAATTTCAAATGTATTGAAAAACCCAAGTCTAATAAGACAAACCTTGTCATGCAGTAGCAACTTAAAAATGTCGGTCAACTCTATCAAACACACTGAAGTATAGTCTCTGGTTGTTTACGCACAACCGTGGTCAATTATTTACACCTCAAACTTTAACCTTGACGGGAACAAGAAATGATCTTGGGATTTTCCATAGTGTTGAGGAAAGTTTTACATCTACTGCTCAGCTCACAGGTTATTAGTCATCCCTTCCAACATTCATCAGGTCTAGTTATACATTTCATTTATATCATTTCCACACAAGGTCAACATTTGACAAATCCTTATATACTAGAGTGTTTAATAATAACACTGAGCTTAATGTATGTGAGCATAAGCATTGCTAATTTTCTATTTGAATACATTTAATAAATGCATTTAAATTTAACTAGCTCCAAAGCAAACAATGCTACTGTAGCATTAACCAACATTATCCACTGATAAACCTTAAAAAGATATTTCTTTAAAACTTCAGCTACTGTGTTATTTTGTAAGATCATGATGTATAATTTTTCTTCTAGTATTAGACTAGGCCCTATATAGGCCCTATCTAACTTGAACTTTGTTTTATGGCATTTATCCAGGTTGTTCTTTCCTGACCAGATCCCTGCTTGTGTTGTATCTATTCTCAGATGTACGTTGCTTTGGATAAAAGTGTCTGCTAAATGAAATTGTAGAATTGTAGACTACTACTTTGTCTTCCAGCTGCTTCTTTTACCCTTTTATAGATCACACAAAAAGTATTTTATTTTATAGTCAAACTAATGAATCAATCATGGTTGTCTTAGCAAAAGATTTTTGTCTTGTTCTTGTTGTCATTTTAACAATACCTGTGGTCTAACTGATTTGTCATCAATATCATCCTTCAGATTTCTCAGCCCCTTTTAAAAGACTGAAAAACCTATAAAGCTAAAAACCATATTGTAATTCCACTGATAATCCATCCAAGAATTAGTGACACTTAAGTGACTGCTGAGGAGCAATGAAACATAGGCTTCCTGAAAGCAGCACTGTGAGCAGATGCCCAGCAGAGGGAGGAAGTCACACACTTCTTGAATTGTAGTTTCATTGATTTCTAAATGTCTTGCCTGCAATTATTCTACCAGATGGCTACAGGAGACTAAACACAAGACAAACAGATGTGAATATAAAGCATGTTTACTTTACACTGAAGTGCACACCAAACAGCACCTCAAAGTCAGAAACAGCTTTAAGGGCCGTTAAAATGGTTCTGCAAGCTTGATCCCTTTATCTGCAATACAGCTATTACCTCAAGCTTCAAGCATTTGTGAGGTCATCATCTTACTGTATAGACCTGAGCAAAAAACAAAGGCTGCTGTTCAATGACATGCTTTGAAAAATGTTCTGCAGTAATGTAAGTTTTCATGATGTGTAGGACATGGGCTAAAAAATGGAAAACCACTCAAATGTTCCTCTGTGGAATTATATAATTCGACAGAAATATTGTTTTGTCTAGTTGCCCCACATAGATATCCAATCATTACACCCTGTGGTCCATTAATGCCCAACCAGCAATAAATCATTCTCTGTTCATTCACAGAGGGTAGCACAGAACTGGACAGAGGTTTCATTGGCCCCGACCATGGAAAACCTTGGATTCAACATTGCGAGTTCATTGAAAGCAGAGCAGCGTACGAGCGCTGACCAGCCCGAGGGTTATTGTTATGTTTGGCCCCACAGAGCGGAGCCTGCCACCCTGAGTGGGTGTGTGGTTGTTCTTCCATCTGCCACGATGTGGGGAGGCCCAGGTGCTTTTTCAGAAGCCGCAATGGAAACGGAGCCGTTGAGCGAGTGCAAAGTCAGGCATTCAACTGGCAGTACGAGCAGAGTCAGCCCGTTTTAAACACTGTGGTGAGAATTCACAACGTTTTCCCGTGTCTGTTTAAGAATTATATTATCCTTGAGGGGATTAATGCATGCATAGTGGTATTAAGATAATAACAATTGACGTGCGCAAGGCTGTGTGCTGTGTAGGCGTACAGGAGTCTTATGGATGTGTGTTAGGGTATTCTATGTGGAAACATTTTTAAATGTCAATTTACTTTATAGCAAAGTGAGAAACAATAAGAACATGTAGATTATAAAATAAGCAAGGTCAGCATCTGCCTTCAGGCCTGTATTAAAGAAAGGGGAACAAATGCTGAAAATCAGTGGCAAGATGTCACAATCATCATATTTTTTGCTCTCTGAGCCTTTCAGATCAAATCAGAGCTTGGTGATTCCTCTGATGCTGCAGGGAAGCACAGTGAACCATCACACTGCATGCCCTTCAATAGGAAAGCCCGGCCTCAGGATATCATGGCACGAACAACTGTCCTACTGACGTGTCCTGGAACAAGACACTGAATCACCACCAGCTGCTCTGATGCTGCTCTGCTGTGTAGAGGATACCAACAGTCTGTTCCTCTTCATTCATATCAAAAGATAAGTTCAGATTTGAGGAACACTGTTATCACGGATCAAAACCCACCTCTTCATGACTCACTGCTCCTGGATGTCACAAAGACATACTGGTTGCATGTAACTAAGATACAAAACAAACAAGCTCACATGTTTAGGTGCATTATCAATGATGCCATCAGTGGTTGGATGACATTATGTGGCCTTCTTCAGAATAACACAACACAATATTCATTCAGTCTGGTACGTAGGTAGGTGGGTAGGTAGACTTTATTGTCCCAAACTGGGAAATTCTTAGAGAAATCTGAAGTGCATTTTTAATTAAATTTAAACAGTTGCCTCAAGGTGAGGTCGTTGAGAAGATTGGGTTTCAAGAATTCTAAGAAAGTAATTGTCCAGGTGACAAAACCGGCACTCGATCAGAGGAGTTTGAGCACAAATAGAACTGGAAAGGCTGGTGGTGCTGGTTGTCCCTTTGAAATCTGATTGTTTTTATTTGCATAGATAGCTCTGGAACAATTGTGTTTTGTAGCCCGCTGCTATTCAAAAACCTAAAAATAAAGTTCAATCACATGTCCTCTTGCCCGTAATTAGTGGAGACACTGCTGAAACTAAGGTCTGATGTACAGCAAGTTCCTGCTATTTTAATTCAGTGAAGGAAAGTATTAAATTCTTCACACTGGTGTTTCAGATTTATCCTCGGGCATGCTGTGCCTTATCTGGTTACATTTGAACCATTTTCACATGTGACTTATCCTTATGTATAATCTCTCTTTGGGTGGCTTATCATCCACAACCTCACTACTGGTGAGTCATTGAGAGCGTTTGAGGTTAAACAGAAGCTTGCTACATTGTGTGTGTGTAGAGTGAAAAGAAAAAAGAGGGTGTGTCAAAAGCAAGAAAAGATGCCAAAAGATTATTCATATATGTCAACTACACTGCAAAAAATACACCTTTAAAATTTCCTCAAGAGTCCCAACATATGCAAATATCTTTATATGTAGATTTTTGAAGTGTGCAGTTAATGACATTTTAGATCATGCAAACAGATGGTTTATTTTTTCAACCTCTTGAAAATGAGTCCTTGATAGATTATAAATGGCAGGAGGAACGGCATATTGAATGTATGCATTTCTTGAAGTGTTTGGATTTGTACAGATGTCCACTTGTAACTGTGTGTATCTTCACAGTTGATGTGTTTGCTGGTGTAAATGTGTATACACTGGCCTGTTTACTTCCCCCCACTATGACCCAGTCCCCCGAGCCCCTAACTGATGCGTGGCGCTGAGCCAGGACCCAAACATGCTGCTTCTATGTTTTCTCCCCCTGCTTTCCCTTCCATCCGCTGCGCCGCACAACCCCAACTCAGTCGGAGTCACAGAGGAATTCTGCCCTCTTTGGGCTCGGGACCTCAGGACACAGAGCCATCTTTTCACGGGGACTTCACAAACACACCAGGCCCAGAAAGAACCTCCCTTTGACACGGGGGAACCATGGAAACTGGCAGTGACCACAAGGCCCGGTTTCTAGGTATCCCTGTGCCCGGAATCACACCCGAGTCCCGCAGACGCCAGAGGAGCAGCAAAGACAGAGGTGTTGGCGTTCGGAGGGCGATGCGGTTTTTCATGGGGCCCTCTGATTGATTGGAGAGAAACAGAGCGACCATTCTTGTCAGATGCACCGGATGAATGCTAACAAGCCTGTGAGGATGCTCAAGGGCATTCTTTAGGGAAAAAGAAGAGCAGAGAGGTTTGGCAGGATAAGGTAGTTGATGGGGAAACTGACTAAGCAAATAAATCATAAGTAGATGTGCACATGCGTGTGCCTGATCTGGTTGAAAGGGTTCAGAGGTACAACGCCGTAACAGTTTCGTCTTTATATAGTCCAAGCTCTTTTCAGAGAGCATGGAGTCAAGTTTCAGTGCATCATGTCTCTTTCCAGCTCTGACTGAGTCAACAGAAGGTAAGAGCTTCCCTCCACTGTGCCGACCTCAAAAAACTCTTGAATATTCAGAACCTGACATGACTGATCACCTTTACTGAGCAATGTGAGTAAAAAAAAAATCACACATGCATGCACACAGGGATGTGTTACTTAACATGCACCACGCTAGAGCTGTGTGCAAACGTCGCATGTCATAACTACATACTTCTCTGCCCATACAGTGTCACCTCTTCTGTCTACAAGCATATATCATGGGTAAGGATGATACCTTGACTTGACAAAGAGTTGACTGAACCTTTGAGGAAAAAAACACCATTATCACCATTATGATGTGCCCACTTCCCTGAAACCAATCTTATTTTCTGTTACCTCAGATATATGAATTTTCCTTCATATATAAGGCTTGAACTTCTTTGAAGCAAAGGTGAACCCGCTGAAACGACATATAAATAGACTGACACCCTGACAGTTAAGCTGCGTGTGTTACGTGTCCAAGATCACGGCTGTGCTCCTTTCTCAAACTGCAACATGCCTGGCGGCTGCATTACTTTGTGTCCTGTGAGTATGAGTATGTACATGGAGGACCTGCTGCCTCTCTGATGTGAAGTTTCTCTTTCCATTAGGTTCAGTGAGACTAAACACATGTTGTTCGCTGCTGATGTTTTAGATCACATTTGCATACACATTTGCTGCACTGGAAACGTCTTAGTGTGTGTTTGTGCTGTTTATGTTTGAACGGTTATTTAAAGAACTTATGTCAAATACATCAACAAAGAAGCTTAGTGGTAAAGCTGCTAACAGGCCCCAAAAGCTCCAAGATTACTGTGCGTCAACTGCCCGTTTTAATCGAAACTTTGTTTGGTAATACGCAGCACTAAAGTAAAATCACACCTGACATGATCAGGGCTCCTACGTTATTATATTGAGATCCAGTCTTGAAGAGAATCCTACTGTCAAAATCCGGTTTTATGTTATGCATTCCTGGATTATTATTGAAATTACCACACAGCAAATCAGTAGCAAGGTATAATTAAAGTATGCAAAAAATTGTGCAGAACGTTGGTTGGAGGAACAATGAGTTAATGGGGACCCAGGAGCTAATTTTTGCCCCGGGCTCCCTCCAGCAGGTTAATCCAGTCACACTGATGGCAAGAACACTCTGGGTTGTAAAAGACATCCAGGTTAGGTGAGAAGCTCTGGAGACTGTAATTTGCTCAGTATGAATGTGTGTATCGAAACAATTGTGTTTGTCTGCATGAAAGATTGGTGACCTGTACAGCGTGCACCCGGCCTCTCCCTCCATCCCCCTCTGTCCTTGAATTCAAGAAACCTCAGCAGCGTTTCAGTGCGAATGTTCTTGTTTAAAATGTAAAGTTACTAACGCACACTCACACACCGGCTATAACAGTAACATGGGATAGCCGCAGCCTGGTATGTTCAATTTCAGCACCTTTTGTTTGCTTTTCAGCTCTTTGCGTGCAGCGTCCACAGCTTAGATTTATTCTTTCCACAGCTTGTACCAGTATCAAATACTGTGGAGCTGGAATAGATAAACATTCTTTTTTAAAACTGAGGTAAGCTAATGTATTTTATAGATTTTTTTACACAATAATGTCAGTGTACCGTTCCAGCATAAACACTGGTGTTATATTCACCGAACTATTCCGGCTTGGCCTTCAAACTGCCGAGTGCGGGATTATTTCGACTGGACTCTTCGTTTGTCCAGCGAACAGATTCCTTAGAAAACTCCATGGGAACAAAAACTTCAGTGAAGTGTACGGGAGGGCGAGTTAATGACTCCTGTACTGCTCTCTTTGATCTGCATCGTCATGGAGCGCCAACTGTAAAGGCTAACAATGAGAGACGGCACCGACACGTCAGAGACTGAGCTCGGCCTCATGCGTGCTGACATTTGGAGAGAGAGGAGCTTCGGTTTGTCTCGACATTGAACGAGCAAAGGTTTCACACTGATGAAAGCAATGCTACAATCAAACAAAGACAACCACATATCTTTACGTGTCATGCACAGAGCATAGTTTGGATTATTTGCCTACCAGAACTGGAAAAATATTTGAATACCTGCTTTCTGCTCCCCTCAATATGGAGGCATATACAGTATAATGTTAGGAGTTCAGTGTAGCTCATAGCCTTTAATATAGACTGCAAAAAATTAGTATGCTCCAGTTTTCACCTTGGAGCCTTTCGTATATATTCTGTCACTCACACTAAACCAGTAAAAAGCAAATTTGACAAATAAAATCCAGCAGCTACTGTGGTTTCATCAGGTTCACCTCAACCTACAGCATCACTTCACAGACGTTTGGTAAATGGTCCACTTTCTATTTTTTCCCAGGGCTTTGGATCACATCTTATAGTTTTCTTCAGCAGATGGAGTTTGCTCACGTGTCATGGCAATAGCTCAGTTCACGTGACCTCATTATGAAACTTGAATTACATGACGACATTTGTAAATGCAGAAAGAGATTTAACTTGCAACTTTGGATGGATTCTTCAACCCAAATGCTTAAAATTCAGATTTCATTTATTGCATTACATTTATTTAGCTGTCATCTTTATCCATAGTGACTTACAATAAATGTATTCAACACGCTTCGAGTGCCACATAGGTGTAGTCTGAACAGATGAGTTTTCAGTCTGCGATTGAAGAGTTTTTTGTCCTAATGTCAATAAGGAGCTTGTTCCACTATTGTGGAGCCAGGACAGCAAACAGTCTGATCAGGGGATCACCAGAGTCAGTAGGATTTAACCTCTGGGGAACATAAATGTCTGCAAAATTTGATGTCAATCCACCTGATAGTTGTAGAGATGTTCTGGACCAAAGTGATGCGCCGACCGACACATCAACATGCTGCTAGTGTGAGCTAATGATATGATGAAACACTGGTCTGTTTTGTGACTTTTCTGAAAAATGGTGGTGCAGCCTCAAGAACAGAACTCAAAGGCAAAGCAAGATTTGTTTGAACAGGCAAAATCCAAAAAGCGGGCAGAAATCTTGAAGGAATAAGCAAAGAGAACAAGAACAAGATGGTAACACAAGAGACAATCTGGTGAAGGATCAGTGTTCGAGGGCAGTTATATAAACTGAATGGGGTTGATGGGAGACAGGTGTGGCTTGATGTGGTAATGATGAGCAGGTGTGTCAGTGGGTGTGGAGATCTGGTGACTGGTGGATGTTTGTTGAGTGGGAGGGGCAGACAAAAAAATTACTTTTAATGGCACTAATCCAGAGGCATGAATTTATCTCACAATTAGTTTGCCAGATACTGAAATAAATAAAGCGTTGTCAAGTTTTCCACATTTTTAAAATGCCACAAACAGATGTGTAGTTCCTTCACTAACATTTGAACTGTGTATGATTACGTGAGCAATGAATGTGCTTCATCCCAGGAGGCAGAAATTGTCCTTATAACAGATACAGAATTATGTTTATAATCACAAAGCCTCTTTGTTTTGCTCAGCAGTTTTTAAGAAAACGCTGGATTTTCACTCGTGGTTGAAGATTAACAACCAACCCGATCCTGCATAAGACCATTGCAAAACCTTTAAAACACAGGTAACTATTTAATCCGGCCAGCAAACTCATTGTGGCACATTTTCTCGAGATTTCTCACGGCTTTGTAATTTCACCCAGGGAAGGGAATGCATTGACACAAGGCCAAACATTGAGTATCGTTGTTCATTTTCATAATCTTTAGCCACGTCACACCTAACACTGTACACAGTGTTCTTCCTCAAGTGCTTCAAATATTTCAGAGTCTTTTGCATTGTGATTCTGTAAGACTGTTATGGACATGACTCATTGTACTGTTCAGTGAGATATGAGAATGTTTTGAGCATGTACAGAGATATAACATCATATTATAAAAACAGATCCTGAGTCTTGCAAAATGTTCGTTTCATTGCTCCCATAAGGAATGTGGATTCTCAGGCTTAACAAGTGAACAGGTTCTCTAGAAAATGACGAATGTTTGTGTCACTAGAAATCAGATTGTGTCATTCTGTGTACACTCAGTGAGAAATTGTATCAGAGTGTGTTATCTTTCACAGGTTTTTCCATGAAAGAGGTATGGCTAGATAAAGATGAAACTCAGCTGTTGGACAGAAGCATGTATTGTATGTTTGACCTTTGGAGAACTTCCTTTCCCCAGCATCCAACACTGGACTAATATCAAACATTCCAAAGAGCGTATTTTTCCCATTACCTAAGCGAGCACATCAAGGTCATTGATATTGAGCTTCAGTGAGTTTTCTCACTGTTAAAATAACACCACATGGTTTATCATATCTACCAGACACAGAGGTCACTGTAGTGTCTGTCTCGACAGTGTCCACATTCAAAATAACAAAACAACAAAAAAAACCCCACTGAAGACATTTCTGTTTTCTCAGGCTTACTTGTTACTTACTTACTTGTCTGTCTCTGGTTTGAAAGGCTGTGTGGTTTGTCTTTTGAAAAGGCAGGTGGTTGTTGTATGTTCTTGTATTTTATTTAATATATTCTCACGTCACTCGTTTCTGTTTGCATGCGCTTCATTGTAAAGCACATTATGTCTAACTTTGATGTAACACGTTGTCCATCCATCCTGTATTGCTTATGGCAGCTGATCAAGCAGGGTAGTCCAGACCTCCCTTTCCCCAGCAACGTTTTCCAGCTCCTCCTGGGGGATCCTGAGATGTTCCCAAGCCAGATGAGACATATGATCTCTCTAGTGCGGTCTGGGTCTACCCCGGGGTCTTTTACCAGTTGGACATGCCCGGAAAACGTCCACAAGGCGCCTATCAATCTAATTCTTCCGGTCACTACCCAAAGCTCATGGTCACAGGGGAGGGTTGCAACCTGGATCGACTGGTAAATCGAAAGCTTTGCCTTCTGACTCAGCTCCCTCTTCACCACAATGGTCTGAAACAACGCCTGCATGACTGCCGACAGAAGCGTGCTATAGAGATGAAATTGCCTTTCCTTTCTCTCAGTGGGCGAACCCATTGACTTTATCTCTCCTGAACCCTCGAGCCACCACTGCCTGATAAAGTAGTGCTTAGACATCCCAACGTTTTTGGCTTGTGACCCTTTTAAACAAAGCCATGTCTACTTGCAACCCCTTATCACAACTGCAGCAAATGAAGAAGGAAAACTCTGGTATATCCAGTAATTCACAGGAAAGCACCAACAATTAGAGGAAAGGCTGAAAAAACCCAACTCTGTAGAAGAAGTTCCCCTTGGCATGGTGGGACACTACATACATGCATTACACCACAATCGTACATCTCCCCACAAACCACACAATATACATCAGACACAATCATACATGAACGTCAAATAAGAGCCCATCAATAACATCTCCACTAATAATCCCTCAAGTCACAGAGCTTTGGCCGAAGTGCCCCTGTGCTACACACTCACCCGCCCAATCATTTCAAGTTGCTCTGGATGTGTGTCAGCTAAAGGCCTAAAGAGTAAATGTAAAATGATCTACTGTATGACTCTTAACAAAATCATGATTCCCCCGGCAGTATGTGCTTGTGAGGTTTTTGAACACTGCCCTCACGCTTGCTGATGAAAGAACTAGATAGCTCCATTAGGAACACAACCAAACCCTGTGTGCGATGAGAAATGAAAACCGAGAGCAGACGCATTGTCACTAGTGTCACTGGTGTCAAATGTCAACAGAGTACAGAGGGTTGGAAAGACAAGAGCGCTCAAGGCTTCTTTTAATGATTTAGAAAAATAAAGAACAGAAACCAAAGTTTCCATTTCTGCTTCAAAGGTCACTACAGAAGGGACTTATCCAGTAAGATTTCACATCCCATAAGTAAAATAAGCCATTGTTTTACACATGACAGGGAGAAACTGACAGCAACAGACATGAGCAGGGTTTGACTGGAAACAATATAATAATACACACAACATTACAGAATAAAGCTGTGTCCTCTTCTCTTCAGACCTTAAACTCAACTGATGTCCAACAATACAACGCACAGTGAGGGAGCCACAAAGTCAAAGGTCCTGCAAACCCTCGCTAAACCTACACAGGTGATCATCATTTTTTTTGTCTGACTGTGTGAGTTCCACCCTGACTCACAACTGTGAGTCAGCAATCTTATCTTCCAATGGCAAACGTCTGCCATGCCCGGAGGAAACCTTTTTCTTTTTGAATGAATGAAGCAGCACATTCATGAACCACTCTGGACTCACAAGGAGGACAGTGAGAAAGCAAAGCACGGGAACGAGTGCCATCTTAGGTTAGGTTTGGTCGTGAAAGCACAAGATTAAAGCACAAGATGTTCCAGATTAGGGAAAGAACACAGTCTTGGTTAGATGTCAATAAACACATTGCGTCTTGTGCTTTTTCACTTTTTGTGTTAAACCAAGACCATGATCTGATCCCTAACTATAGCTAATAGCTGCCTGTGCCTGAACATAGTTAAAGTTTAATCACTACAAGCAGATATTGCAGCCTATTGGAAGATTGGATTTTTTTGTAGAAAACAAATGAAATACTTAGTGAACATTTTATGGATACTGAACTCCTCTTTACTTTGTTGCACCTCTTTCTTTTAAAATACACCATTTTTTTATCAGTACATATATATGCAAAGGGTCAAATGAGCCAGAAGTGAAAACACCTGTGTGCAGCAGATTTGCAGTGGTGTTGAAAAGGCAGCTCTTGGATCTGGAAAAAAAACAAAACAAAACCAAAAAAGAATCTTTGGATTTTCTCTTCTTTCTCTTGTTAGTGTCACACTTTGACTCATGGCCACTGACACATGTATGTACTGCATCATTTCCTGTTAGTCCAAACAGTAAAGTACACCTCATTGGTCTGAAAGTGGCCTCAGTGTGTTCACGCCTCAGCCCATCACCTGATCCTGCTCCTCCCTCCACACCTGTCGCTCGCTCCCACGTTAAGCTCCGGTGTGTAGAATATACCAGCTGCCGTCTCTCTCCTGTTTGCATAATTGCTCAGCTGTCATCGAGTTTCACACTTTCCTACTCAAAGGTTGAATCCTGTAACCTGCAATTTTCTTTTAGATTTAACCCTGTCTGACACTTTATGCATATATTAAAGGAACAATATATGACAATTACTCATTAAAATGTCAAAAAACAACTAGACCTATGTTACATATTTTATTGAGTTGTGTACTTACACTACAAATGTAATTTAATTCAAGGCAACGGTGAGTTTTATTTGGTCGCTTGTTGATGGTATCAGCAGTGATAGTTGTTTAACAATGAAGACAACAACTCCCATGATCCCACGCTACTTCACGGCGTCATCAAACTCCATTGAGAGACCCCACAGTGGCAGAAATTACATACTGTGCATTTAATTCAGGCCTTCTTTTGAGTCTTTAGAGTACATTCAAACTTGAATAAAATAAAGTAGGCAACACTTGAAAATACCTGAAGATACTCACACAAAGAAAAGAAAGACAATGTGACAACGTTCTCATTCACTGCATGTGAATTCATGGCATTAAATTTCCATGTTCACAGTATCATACCTGTTATTAAAATAGCAAAGATGATTCATTTCTTATATACTAGCTGCTGAAATACATATGAGTGCAGAATGTTTACTTTTACATATAGGGACTTAATTGCAGAAGTGAAATTGGATCTAATTATGTATAAGCTCCATGTGGTTTTCAGTGTTTTGATCATAAATCACATAGTGTAACACCACATATCTAGAGCATTCATTCATACGCTGCCTCAGGCCACACTTGAAGTTATATCTCCGCCTTTGCAAATGCTTGTTAATTATGTGTTGACTGCACTTGCAAAATGGTTCCCCTTAAACTGTAAGTCAGTCTGTAATGTTCATTTCATTCCAGCAGCTGTTTTTTTTTGATGCAGGCTTGTAATTAACTGTTTGTGTATCCACTTTCTCTCCACCTGCCTCCTCTGCAGCCGGTCGCCAACTGCGTTTCAGAGATTGACTTTTAAAAAGATGGTTAATTGCTTTCGATTTATGCTTCATTTCATGTTCCTTTAATTTAATCAGTTAAAAAGTCTTGCTGCGATTAAAATCTCTTTTCCAAGAGATCAGCTGAATTCGTTCATGATTACAGATGAACCCTTTACTCCAAACACAAATCTCTTACATGCTGTGGCTGAATTGCATTTGGAAGCAATGTGCTTGGTGTTGGTGGAGGAATTAAAATTTCTTGCTTCTGCAGTGATGGATGGGATCATTAAATATCAGAGCAACATTGTGAGACAGCGAAACCTGCTATTGAATTCAGATGTTTTCAAAAGGCTGAACAGTATTCTGCAGTTCAGTAACTTCTAACACAATGGCATGAAAGTTTTCTACTGAAATAAGAGCAATTGTGTTTAGATATGCACAGACGTAAGTGTTTTCTATCGAGACTGTCGGCATTGTCTGCAAACACTTGATGACCTCAGTGACATTGTTGTCTGCGAAATGTGGTTGCAGGCATATAACCACATGTTAAAGACTGAAGACAATAAAAACAGGACAATCAGGTTTTCATGGCTGCAATTTCAACAATTGTTTAACAGAGGCCAACACCAAAAGTGTCATTCCTGAGGCAATGGAGTCAAAATACACAGAGATCATACAGGATATGGATAGAAAAAAAACACCAAGGAGGGCTGAACCTTTGAAAGTACACTGAGATGTTTACGTCAACAAACCTAACATAATCTTTAATCTCCAACTTACAACGGCTCAGGAAAGGAGAGCTGGAGGGTGCACGCTGCAGAAACAGTGTGTCAAATGTTATTTTGTGCTGGAGAACTACAAAGGGGATAATGAAGGATGTGACAACTGGCGGCAGGAGTACGAGCCAACAAAAGGGCCAAAATCCCCACAAACAAATAATAATAAAAAAAAAAAAACGGAAAATTTGATTTTAAAAAACCTTCAATCCAAAGAGAAATGAAAAGCTTCAGGGCCCAATTAGAAAAAGAAATAAAGCTGTCTTCACTATAATGTTGTTCAACTTTTTATTCAAAACATGTTGGATTCTTTTGAATTTAAACTGAAACATAACTAGTCTCATCTTGAAAATAACACGTTAAGCAGGACACACATGTAGACACACCGCACACACACAAAACAGCTGTTACTGGAAACTCCCTGACACCCAATTGGTGAGAAGTGGTGTGATGTGTATGAGGTGACTGTGGTGTGGATCTGTGTATGTGTGTGTGTGTGTAACGGAAAAAGCATAGGAGAAAAGAAGAGGAAAGAAGAAACAAGGCAGCGGTGGCAGAGGCATGTGTGTGTGTGTGTGTGTGTGTGTGTGTGTGTGTGTGTGTGCATGCGTGTGTGTTTGCAGTTGTGTGTTGGTGGGTGGTGTCTGAGGGGCTTTGCATGGCAGATTACGTGACAGACAGACAGAGTGGTGTGATATCAAGTCTATCTTTCAGATGGCTGACCACACATTCACACACACACTCTGCGATAACCCCAGTCTGCTGGGAACCCTCGTCTGCAGCCAAACTTTTTGTCACAGAGAACAAAGATGTTAAGCACGCCAATTTTTTTCCTGAACAATCTGATCTGATGAGCACATTCCTTTCCGCCGCTAATATTGTCCTTATTATATAATCGAGGACAAACAGCTACATGTGATTTTGATTTAATAATTGAATCCTGCATGTAGCTTTTGTAAGTATCACATAGCTGCTGTTAAGTCATCAAATGTGATTTTTAATTTTATGCCTTTATCACAGAGCTCACAGGAGAAGGATTACAGAAAACTGGGGGAGATCATTGGGAAACAACATGCAACAGATGTCTCCAGCTGGACTCGAACCAGGGACATTGCGGCCTACAGTCAGTGCCTTTAACTCCACAGCCTCCTCAATGCTTCACCAGAGTGTGGACGTGGTGAACAAGGGCTGGATATATGAGTAAAGCAGATATGCAAAAATAAAGTAGAGGCAAGTGTATAATCAGTTATACCATGTTCACATGCCAAACTCAAAAGCTCTAGTTAAATGACTATGATTTTATTAAAAAAATTCATGGTGTGTGCGTGTGTGAATTATCAATACATATATATAAAAGTACTGAAATTCAAACTTACGGTAAAATATTGCTTTACATCTGTACATTGAATGCAAAATATGCATCGTGCATTGCAAATTGCCACTGCACAATTTACCTGAACGGTGAGAATTACATGATGTATACAATCTGCTTTATTCTCACCTAGACGTACAGACGTGAGAACCCTATGAAAGAAGAAGGCTGCATTTAATATACAGCAGTATACGTCACAGGGTCGAGTAGTTACATAGGTTAATGTCTAACACGCTATGTCATAAAAGCCCTCTTTATAGACTGTGTGAGCGAGTGGAACACAATAAAGGCATCCAGTAACTCTGCTAGAGCATGTGCTACCTTGTAAACTACATTGAAGACTGTGTTTTTGCTCCGTGCATCACCCACAGTATACAAAAGAGCACCCAAAGTGACACAAGCTAATGCATTCAGTCTGTGGGACTGTAAGCGCATAACTCCGACATGTTGCACTGGTAACATATGTCATGTGATCAGTCATTCCCTCCGACGAGAATCAAAATAATCGGGAAAAGCCAAGCCAAATTCCACAGGATGTTTTATGAATGGTGATGCCATTTTTTAAGAAACTTGATTTGTCAGTAGATGATGCTTTAATACGCCTTGATCTGTTATCTCAAACATAACTTGCTTCAGAGCAGTTTAGCTGTGCAGCATAAGTCTGCATTTGGGTCCTATCCCCCTTGTTCTTGTTACCCTGCTTGCACCAATCGTGCCAAGCTTTGGTTGAAGGAATGCGTCAATGTCTTTTATCATGTCAGTGTCTGATGTCATTTAAAAGGGTAGTAAACTGATTTTCTTTCTAACACATTTGATAGAAAAGACAAAATTATACAGCAGCGTGTTTAAAACTGGATGGAAGTAACTAATGCACTATTTCTATTAGAATCAATAAAAGAGATCCACAGTATCAGTGATGTTTAAGAAATCATGCTATGGACTTCATGCATCTTAATGTTTCCTTTAGATTTGCTGTTAAGCTCAAAGTAAGTGTTAGAACAGAGATAGCCTTAACTGGGTGCACAAAATTGGCTCTGATGTCTGTGAATTTATTTGGACAATAAGTATGAAATTCTTCACATCTAAGTGGGACTGCACCGAAGTTCAGAATATGAGGAGGGGTTAACAGCTTGATAAGTGATAAAGGGTTGGCAGCCATTTTTGTGAGGACTTCCTTGTGAGACGACAGGAGTATTTTAAAGAGGTTTTGATCCTGAGTAATGAGTTTATCTGGGGCTTTGTCCAGGTATAATGGGACTAAAGAGCACACGTCTTTTCCAAAAAATTTTCTAGCTATCTTCCTGTTTTTCGGCAAGCTCAGAAATGATAAAAAAAAATATGCAGCCTGTCCCTGATAAGCCATTTGGATAAATCCCAATTTTGGAGTCAAATCATATTTTAATATTCCAACGGACCTCTCTCCAGGACCTCAAGTCAGTAATCTTAGCCCGGCTTTCCCATAACTCTTGTCTATCTGACTGTGTGTGTTGATATCACGTCTCCCCAGGAAGAACTGAGGAAGTCGGGCAGGAAAAAGACATCTGAGCTGCTCTGCTGTGCTCCGGCCAATCCAACGGCTCTCAAAATGTCAAGTCATTCCTTCAGGCAGACACAGACAGGTTGTGTTTGCCGTGTAATTATTGTGAAATGCTTCTCCTGCTCATTATAGCACTGAGGCAAACCTCTGGTCGCTCCAAGTGCGAGCATTAGTCTGAATTAGGTCTGTTCTGTGCATCTTACTGTTGATCTGGTTGCACATAATTGTGCATGAAGCAACAGGCAGGAATACCACGCCCGATATAGGTTGCACCTCTATAACCTCTAATCACATTTAAATGAACTCAGGGAACTTATAGTTGCACTCACGTTTCTGTATGACTCATTGTGTCTTGGCAAGAGCAGGCCTGACTGTTTTCTGAAGGTTTAGAAAGCTTTTGTTGCTGTTTGCCAAAATTAATACAGGTCGCAATCATTAGATTTCAAAAAGTAAGACGTTAGCAGATGTGAAAATCCAGCACTACTCACTCTGCAAATGCCAGCAGATTGTCTGTTGTTGTAGTTTAGCCTCTGGTGACTTTCATCGTGCCTTTCTGTCAATACCTCAGAAGGGTTCATGTAGGAAATCCAAAATTGCACAAACTGTCACTTACAAGTAACCCTCAGGTGATTTCACTGAACACAAGCATCCTTGAGAGCTGCTCCTCTAAGGAATTTTAGGCAGCTGAAGAATATATGGACGTTCTGAAAGCTCATTCTGGATTCACGTCACGTCCCTGAAATATGCAAGGTATTAATACGCAGGACTTTATGGACTGGTGCCAGCGGAACCGCCTCCAGATCAACGTGGGGAAAACCAAGGAGCTGGTGGTGGATTTCCGCAGGCGCACTCACTCCCCTCCAACACCAGTGAACATCCAGGGAATGGACATCGAGATGGTGACATCTTATAAGTACCTGGGTGTTCACCTCAACAACAGAATGGACTGGACTCATAACACTGCTGCACTTTACAAGAAAGGTCAGAGCAGACTCTACCTGCTCAGGAGACTGAGGTCTTTTGGAGTGCAAGGGGCGCTCCTGAAGACCTTCTATGACACTGTTGTGGCATCAGCCATTTTTTATGGAGTTACTTGCTGGGGCAGCAGCATTTCGGCTGCAGACAGGAATAGACTGGACAAGTTGATCAAGAAGGCCAGCTCTGTACTGGGTTGCCCTCTGGACCCAGTGGGGGTGGTGGGAGAGAGGAGGATGATGGCTAAGCTGTCATCCATGTTGGAGAATGACTCCCACCCCTTCAGATTAAGTTTTGTATTGAAATTAAAGGATTAACTAAACTAGACCTTGTAAGCAGGCATATCCAGGTTCCAAACACATGATGCAAGGACCTAAAGCGCACCATCTTGCGGCAATCACTGTCACAAGGCTTTCACTGAATAGGGCGTTTACAGCTAGATTAATATATGTTTATATACTTGGGGAGGCTGACACTCCCTCCTGCAGTGCGCACTACCAAGATCTGCTCCAGTGTTGGATCGCAAGGGCAAGTGCCAGAACTGGTCTTAATCAATTAAATCATTTTGCACCTCATTCACAAGTGTTGAAGTGTCTCATTGTTTAGGTATTGTTAAAAAAAAATCTTCTTACAGTGACGTAATTGTTATTCAATGTAGAAAAAAATAATGACAAAGAAATGAAAGTAAAACTGTCTCATTTTGGACAAAAAAAAAAAAAAAACTAAACCTTAAGTCATGACCTAGATACATCAATTAGAAGAATTTGCTCTGTGCTCCACTTTTCTGTCCTTGACCTGGATACCATTTGTTATCTAGGTCAAGTTTTTCTCAACTGTCAGATTTGCCAACAAAAACTGACTTTTGAGGAGAGTTTGTACTATTCATCATCAGTCATCCTTAGACATATACTAAAGCAATAATTAGAAGATTTCTTTCCCTCAGTTGCGCCTCTCACCCATTGTTTGCTTATTACCAACCACAGGCGAGCTCTGCCAAAATGTGAGCTCTACTGCAGAAGTTGATATCTGGCCAAGAAAGTTTCAGCTTAGATTCTGTACATCAAGACTCTGCAGGTCACTGTCATGACCCATAAGACTCTGAATTAAAGACACAAACAGTTCATGCTTTGTTATATTTGTTTTAACATAATCCGTTGGGTGAGGTTTGCCCTGAATGGTATGAAATGTGTGTGTGTGTGTGTGTGTTCGCTTATGTCCAGATTGGGGAATCAATTTGCAAAACTGTGATTTTTAGGTCAACAGCTATGGTTATTGTTAGATTAAGGTTAGGGTTAGGTTAAGGTCAGGTAGTCCTTCAGGTTAGTCTCCAGGAAATGAATGTAAGTCTATGTAAATTTCCCAAAAGTGACATAAGTAAAGACTGTGTGTGTGTGTGTGTGACATCATTAATTTACAGCTGTGGGCTCATGTGCTCCGCAGCTGTCCTGTAACAGCCCTGCAGCTCAGTCTGTGCTTCCATTAACCGACATCAAACACTCCTCACCATCCGCTCATAAGATTAGATCAACATTATTAATCCCACAGCAGGGAAATTCACTTGTTACATCCTTCTCAATCTTCACCCATGGGTGTGTTTGATGCGTGAGTCACTAGGTATGCACATGCACGTTACTCCTGAGGATCGTGTTAATCTTCTCTGACTGCGTAAAGGTGCATCAGCTAAAATCTGTCTGATTCTGCAGACAGATTTTGACAAAATAATTTCCAAACATATGAAACAATAATTGGCATATTTTGGAAAGCAAGGGGGAGATACAGCATAGACTAAACAAA
This sequence comes from Holacanthus passer, assembly GCA_025331565.1. Taxonomy (NCBI): domain Eukaryota; kingdom Metazoa; phylum Chordata; class Actinopteri; family Pomacanthidae; genus Holacanthus; species Holacanthus passer. Next base: position 4,555,873 of record JAFREQ010000009.1, on the reverse strand, counting down.
AATCTCACCACCTGCTACAAACCCAAAGAGCCCACATCATCTGGTTTGCCGAATTCCCGTAAATACCCCAAACTGTGGTCCGACGAAGTTATGTGACAACAGAATATAAATTCTGGGAAACTCTTTCTGTTTTGATACGAAACAGCAATGGTTGAGATGATGTCTGCAGGCAAGTAAATCAACCTCTGCGAGTGTTGGCAACACCCAAACTGCACCGAGAGCTCGGAGCCAAGCGTGTTGTTTCAGACTGAGTTTACAAGCATCCCGCCGTCACACAGGGAAGACACAGGGGGATCTGGACCGGTTGGCCTCTGGTGTTTTAAAGACACAGTCTTTGTCAAAGCTGTTGCACATACATATAATGACAAGAAGTACTGTTTCAGGGTGTATAGATTTCACAGCTGATATGTCACTTAATATCAAGGTTTAGATTTAGAATAGTTTATTATGATGTTAAAGGGTTGGTTCATCCAAATTACATAAAATATTTTATCACTTTTACATCATTTATTTTATCAGCAATATTCAGCCACACAGATTGTTTTTTGTTTTTTTTCTAAAATTGTCTGATATCTGCCTGTCAAATGTTTGACGCCACCACAAAAAAATACTGAAAAAAAATCAAAATTGAGAAAGTAGTAATAATGAAAAAGACAGTGAGGTCTCTTGATTCTCATCACAACTCTGTTTCTGGAAAGACGTTGAATTTTTTAAATGCCTCTTTTCAATGTAGTGAAAACAGGAAATTCTATTCACCTCCATTATATCAGAGTGACAGTGAGACAGAAATATTATAAATGTACATGTCTTTGTTTTTTTTTTTTGCCATGTGCTCGTTGTTCCTGACTTTTATTCTAAAATATTTTGGCTAAAAATGTTTCTGCATCAATACACCTCACCTGTTTGCTCCTGGATTGATGATTTGAATCATCAGCGTTTAGGGGGCAGTCCTGGTGGAGACCAAAACAGAGCTAAAAGGAGAATAAATATGGCCTTTCATTTGTCTGGATTTCACATGAATGCTAATGTTGCTCTGTGTCTGCTCGATGTGTAAATAGGCAATAGTTCACTAACATGTTCGCATATGATTAAAGACATTAATCACAACTGACTGAGTTCATTTTGATCAGTCACGACTGGAAATCAGTAATCAAGGGACAAAAATATAATTGAGAACCAATGATAGTTGACGTAATTTCTTAATATCCGCTTTCCCCAAAAAACCAAGCTGGTCTGTAAATTTGACATCAAAAGTGGGTTTGGTGGGGAAATAACTCATCACAGCCACTTTCCCACCAAACGCCGGAGCTGGATTTGACACAAAGTCCCTTTGTTTGGCCAAGTGCCACACATTCAATGGCTAACATTCAAAGCGAGCACCGGGTCACGGTTCAGGGATTAGGGTCAGTTTATAGGTTTGGTGGAGGAGAGCGAGGAAGGGGTCAGGGTTAAGGTTAGAACTGGCATGGGGGGATGGCTCCACTAAACAGAGCAGAAATGTGTACATGCCTACAAATGAATTTAGTTTGAATGCTGATTTTATGGTCCCCAGTGATGTTTTCCAAGCGATTACTTTCCTTGCCATCGCTGATTAGGCTGACACACTGCCCGTCACATTTGAATGCTTGAATGGTGCAAATGAGAAGGAAGTTATTTGTTAGACTTTGCTAATGTGATGCATTGAACTGCTTCAGAATTTTTTTTTAATCAGGTTTTTGAGCTTCAATTTAAAATATTTGTGGACTAATGTGGTTTTCTGTTACAAATACAAACGTGGATCTTTTGGTGTTTTATCAAAACTAATCATGGATTTTCTGACAGTTAATGGAACAAATATGGGAGTGTTCCCACTGGACTGATGTGAAGACGTGAACTGTGTAACACAGTGACTGAAGGATCAGGAATGCTTAGATTGATGTCTGCACATGCTCTAATATATGCTGCTTCTTTCAGAGGCATGTTCTTGTTGTGAATGTAGGTTTTCAGCCACGCCGACACATGCAGACGCGTACGGAAATCTCAATGTCATTGAACTGGAGTAACCCTCTTTTAAGGTGAGGCCATACCTCTCAGCCAATCACAATGGGGCTAGAATCAGGCACCCTGCCCTGAGCCAATCAACACGTTTGTGCTTTTTTCTCCCCTGCTCTCTCTTTTCTCTCTCAGTTTCACGTCTCCTCTTCATTCTTTTTGAAATACTATTTCATGAGTAACAACCCACCCCCAGAGGCGGAAGTGGTTACCATTTGTTGGTGTGTGCCAGTGAGTCACTTTTGTTTCTCCTAAAGCTCTCGTCCTTGTATCTCTCGAGCTTGTCTGCCAGGCCATTGTGTGCAACTCATTCATTCACAAAATACACAATACCAGGGGAAATCCCTCAACCTCCGAGGCCATTTCGCTCACGACTATGTCTGTGTTTGCACTGAACAGGAGTGACTCCCGTTCGTGGTCACCTTTGATCCTTTCCACTTTGGAGAGGTTGCACTCGGGTTAGAAGCTGTGTGTGAGTGTGAATGTACTTAGGTATGTGCGCAGATGTCCCACTGCAAGTGTAATTCGAGGTGGGAACACTGCCATATGCCTTCGGGAGTTGCATAATCTGTGTCAAGTCAAGACACGGCTGTTTCTGTTTCTTACTCAACACAGATTCCCACAGAATACCATAACATACAGTAAAGCTCATGTGGTCTGTTCCCATACATCAGGAGGATGGGAAGGTTGAGAGGCGAGCTCTTCTTGATAACAAGTCACTGTTTGATTTGGAGCGGATCTTTGGAGGAAAGTAACACAAGCCTGCTTTTCAGAGGATAAATTTTAATCTGCTACGGAGGTAAAAATTAGGGATGACAAAGAAAAAATGACAAGTTGAGTTCACTTTGTTATCCCATAAATTACAAACCACAAATCTGTTCTTTAAAAGGCTTTACAAATTTTTTTGCAACAACCTCCATCCTAAGATCTTGGATTCAAATAAAGAACTCCATAGAAAACCCTGTAATGGGGTGAAATGAAGAGAAACATCAGGAAGCAAGGACATGTTGTAAATAAAAAGTAGACAGAGATAATAGTAGAGTTTAAACATGGAAAAACAAGATAAAAGATATTCAGAAACAGACTGAGAATTTCACATACAAGTGAAAATGTAGTGGGCGTGACAAAATAATTTAAGCTCAAAACTTCACTTACTGGCTTATTCTGAGCTTTATTACAGTAAATTAGACAGAAATACTACTAATTCTGTCTAATTTACTGTAATTTGATATGACACAATCCCCTGTATCAAAGAAAACTCCACCCTTGTATTTGTGGATTTTGCATCATTTTCCGCACAGGGAGTGAAAATCTGATGTTGCAATGATTTTTCCTTTTATGTGAAGCTAAGAGGAACTGGAGATGTCTTACACTGTCAGAACTGACACTGTGGACGGTAAAGGGGGTAAAGGGTTTTGGACAATTGGAGGCAGTGAAACAAGCTGTTGACACGCACTGACACTTTATGGCTTTATGATATTTGATAAGATAACGATATGTTCACTGTCTCTTCTTTTTTTTTCTTGTTTTTCCCTTGCTATTAGGTTGATGGGAGTAGTGAGACAAAACAAAACAGTAAAGCTGAAAGGTGCTAAAATGCTCTGCAGAGTCGAGTGATACAGTATGACCTTCACATGCACATATTCATTTAGCCCAACAAGCATTTGCTGCATCTTCAAAACATCTTATATTAGTCAAAACAACAGCCCCAGGTTGACATATCGACTTCACACGCTCGTGAATGCCAAAACTTATCATCTGGTTCATCCACTCTTCCACGAGGGCTCGCCTCAGGTTTGAACTGATGAGTCATTTCTGTATAAGCAAATGCAGCCACAGTATAGGCTGAGACTTCTTTGCATATTGGGAGGAGATTAACAGTAAGCTCCTCACTAACAGACAGACAGCAAATACCACAAAGAGAGGTTTAAAGTTGGTCTTACATGGTGATCACATTTAGACACAGGGACGATCTAACCTAAGTTAAATTAAATGATGCAACATAGTATAAGTATATTACTTCATAATCTACAGTACTATAATATTTGTCTGCTGCAAAGCTGGCAATAGTCATACTTTCAAGGCAACTCAATTGTTGCTGAGGAACCACCAGTCCAAAAGATACAGAGGCACATCTGCTTCTCTTCTCATTGTCTTCTTTTTGTTTGTGTTGTGCTTTTTATCTTGGAAATTTAATGCAGATGCACTTTTTTGTTTTATTTACAATTTGATTTACTGTCGAAGCTGGTGTTCTTTTCTTTGAGAAATCACAAGGAAGGGGACCATAGAGTCATTGCGAATGATGTTACAGTTACATCAGAGTTCAGATCGGGCTTCTATTACGCTACACCACTCTAAACTTTGCTTGGAAGATGATGAGACCGCTCTCTGGACCCTGGTGTAATTGCTGCTTTTACATCTGTCCAGACAAACTCACCAATCCATCACTAAGTTGGCAATGAATTGGCCTCAAATAAATGCAAATGGATCAAATGAACAGTCAAGTTTCCACCCAAATGTAGTGCAAATTTGAAGTGAAGCTCCAGAAAATGGGCATTGCACATGCAAATTAATTTTCATCCACTACTGTTGTGCAAATATTAGGAGTTGGGTGCATCAAGATGAACAGTTGGTAGCACTAATTCTCCACTTGGGTGCTATGAAGCATTGCAGAGGAAGCGTGTGCATCGAGATGATGTAATTACAAGAGCACCAGTCAAATGATGGAAAATCATGTGGAAAAGATGATGGAAATATTGCATTTGCATTAATTTCATGTGTTCATTTGAGGAATGTTAAAATCTTCTCAAAGGTCCACACAGACTGCAAACTTTCCTTGAAAATTATTCGTAAATTGTGCTCCTGTAAAATAAAGTGTTACCAAATTATTATTGTAAATCGCCACGTTTAGCATGTGGATGCCCTCTTTGCACTTACAGCTGCCCTTATCTCCTGTCCTCCCCAAGAAAAAAACATGTCTTTGGAACATAGAGTTGGTATTAAAAGATTAACAGTAAATCCTCATTGTAGCTCTGATGAAAAGTGAAGTTTCCTTTGAGGTGGGATCTGTCTGCTGCTGCAGCGAGTCGGGTCGTAGACACTTCGCTGTGTTTGATCTACTGTACAAGTGACTTTCAATCTTGAAATCATATGAATCAAACCATGTGACTTCAAAGCCAAATACCTTCATATACGCTTCATGGATTTGGCTCGGCAGTCACACAATGTGTCTCTGACCTGAATCCCCGCAAAAAATTCTAATGCCCACTTGCGCGTTAGTCTCACAATACTTAGTGTTATTTAAATGTTAACATGTTTACAAAACCAGCCAAGAACCACATGCAGATTAGACTAAATTAGAAACAATAGTAAATGTTTTGGTTTATGCCTTCGTCATAAAGCTGCTTATTGCATTACGCAGGCAAAATAGGTGCCGTAATCATGAGAGTGTTTTTAAAGATCAAATCACTTATACTATGTATGCAGAAAACTTGTGCTATTAGTAGTATTGTGATCTGAGTGTGAAAAACAAACAGAAAGCTGATAGTGCTGATAGAGACACGAAGACAAGAACAAGCCAGGTCAAAGCCACGTCAGCTCTTGCCAAGTCCAAATATCACTCAAAAAATAAGACATAAAAAACTTCTCAAAAAAGTTTTTAAATCATTAAAACACAGTCAAAATATTCCAAAGAACACAGGCTTCGTAATTTTGCCAGAAACACAACAGCATCCTAACTATTTGCTGACCTGCTTTCTTGTGCCCAGACTGTCTTTGTGACTGTAAATGTATAAGCTGATTTTCAAACGGTAGAAAAATCGAGCCGAATCAATGTGCCCGCTCGAGCAAATTCACCCGTATGTATCCTTTTGTAACATGTGAGAATTACATAAATCCCATTCTCAGCAGATTACAGTTCTTTCACTTTCTTTCAGCTCGAAGGGCATTTCTTTGCATTCCTCGCTCTCGTCTGGCTCATTCCCATGAGAAAGTCTCAGCCTCCGCTTCTGACTCCATAAAGCAGCCACAGAAGAAATGACAATGCTGCAGAGACTGTGTGTGTGTTGTCCCATTAATGTCCTCTGTGGGACTGTGGGAGAGCTTCAGGACATGGACTGACGAGTAAGACGAAGGAAGCATGTCAATGTTTGTGTGTTTGTACGTGCTCTTATACTTTTATCAAAACCAATTTATGACATTTGAGTGAAAACATTTTAGCAGGTTGTCGCTTTTTTTAAAGCGCTGTTTTAGGGATTAGTTGTAGGGTTAATTTTAGAATAAAGTTAAAATATATTTGTGATGGCCAAAGTCAAGGGTTTGTCCAACCTAGTCTAAAAAAGTGTTTATGTCTCCCCTTAGCTGCGTCGCACTGCCTCCTTAATCTGTCTCTAAGAGCTGTGGTGCCTTTTGTGGGTCTTTGTAGTCTCAATGCGATGGATCATACAGATGGGGATAACAGTACATACAGTCTCTACTCAAAGGTATTTATGATGTTGGACACGCAAAAAGAGACAGAAGTAGTTGAACAAAGAATGGAAACACCAATGAAAGAGCTTGAGGGAGAGGATAAAATCCTGCCTATCTTCTCACATATGCACAACTGGCCAATCGTCATGCTGCTGGTTTTGGTAAATTATAGAAATTGTTGGATGAAGTCGACCAATTTAGACACAGGAAAGCTTTGGGGTGAGTTTCAGATAGCACCAGTATAGAGATGACACGAAAGAGAAAGGACTTTCCGTTTTATTGTTTGCACCTTAACCCCTAAGCAACGGGGGTGCCCCATCTGATATTTTTGGAGCTTACTTATACTAAAAGATGTCTATTCATGAGAAACACCCAATACAGGCAGTTTTTCTGTTTCTGTTAACTTGCAAGGCTGTGGCTCAACGGGTAACAGTCGCCTTAAATCGCAGGGTTGTCAATCCACAACTCGTCTTGTCCACATCTAAGTGTCCTTTAACAAGACACTGAACCCTGAGTTGCCCCATTTGTTAGGCTGTTGTTTCGCATAGTATCTTGCTACCATGTGAATGAATGTATGAATGAATGACTAACAGGCAAGTTGCAGCGCCCTATATATATAGCATCATTAGTCCAAAAATGTAAACAATTGCAGAATCACAGTATTTTTGTAGTTAAATGATTCCTTTGCAAAACTGAAAAAAAAAAATAGTAAAGGTCATTAAGCATGTTTAAGAGAGAGACAGAGACACACCTTTCATCTACAACAGGTGAGCACAATAAAATCACTGTTGCAGAAACAGTGGCGTCAAAGAACATGTAACCATGCGGCATATTTACTTTCTTATCTTTGGTCGGACATGCTATGAGTCAGTTTAACACCATGCAGAAGTTTTGTTTTCAGAAAGGGTTCCTGAGCTGCAGATCAACCTGAATCACAGGAGGAACTCAGTTGCTCATCTTTAATCTCTGACCCTGTGAGGAAGTCAGCAGAGTGACTGGAAATCTATTTCCTGAATTCCAGCGACACTTTGACTGTCTCACTGACACACTGAATTCTTCATTTTTTGATCATCCGATGTTGACTCTCAACAGTGAATCAGCTCACTCTATGTAATTTATTGCCAGTGCTGAAACTATGACTTAGATAACGGTCAAACGCACTTCTTGAAATTGTCATGATAAAAATTTCCCTAAAGCTTAATAATTAACACTTGGTGACACCTTTGTGGTTTTTAGCGGGAGTTTTGTGTTATAATTCTTGACAAACAACAATTGGCCACTGAAACTGTTCTAATGTTAAAAACGCCACAGAGAAGTGCAAATAGATAAACTGTTGTATGGGCCTTTAGAGGGTTTATATTTGAAGAGAGCCAGACTAGCTGTTTCCCCTTTGCTGTCAGTCTTTAACGTATGTTAGGATATGACAATCATTTCCTGGGCCGAGCAAGAGAGTTGTAGCGACCATCATCAAACTCATGGAAATAAAATGAATGAGTCTATTTCCTGGAAAGTAGAGCTAATCCTTTAAAAGTAGAGCAGTGTTCACATGAACAGTTGTGATAACATCTAAAAACAAGATAGATTTCCCACAGATTTTCCCACATGAACACTGTGACGTTTCGGATTTCCCCTACAAATGCAAATTTGCTGAAATCGGATACCTAATCGGATGTCTAAGTCCCTGTTTGTAGGATCGTTCTGTATTCTGACATTTCAGAGCAAAAGTCGTGGCAAATATGTGACATTCAGAGACAAACGATAATTCTCCTTTTTAATTCAGGAAAGTCCATGAGAGAGATGCTGACTCTGGATCACAGCTGACTGGGTCAACTGAGTTTACCAGATGGCCAGCTCATCCACCATTGGCTCACCAGTCTCTCCAGTTGTACTTCATGTTCGGGGGTGTGGTCATGGTCAGATATGGTATGATACAGTACCTCCCTGACGGGGGGAGACACGCTGAGGCCAGCAGGGAGTGGGCGACTCGGCCAGGCAGAGGTCCAGCTGTGTAGGAGCTGCACGTCAGGAGAACGACTCACTGGTCGTCTTCCTCCACTTCCTGTTTGATACAATAAATGAGTATTATTCATCAAAGCACACAGGGGCTGTAAGTGAGCCTTGCAATAAAAATTGACTCATTTTCTGAAAGTCGTCAACAGTATCATTCAAATAATCATTCTCATTGTTGATTACAATCACTATGATTAGAAAAAATGAGTCAGCTAGAAATGAAAGCAAAACATCTGAAGTTGAGTCAGAGATCTCTTCATACCCCCCATTTATTATGAATTAGAAATTGTAATATGAAACGTAATAAGTACATCAAATTTAGAAGCTGTTGTGGAGCTTTCAATCATGTCACATGATCTTCATCAACCGGTGGAGTTTAATATAACCTAATAGCCATTCTTTCTATGCACAAGACCTCAAGAAAAATTTTATATAAAATTTCAGTAATGACATTTATCCTTCTGTTTGGTCTACAGACATAATGAGACAGTGTGAAAATGATGTCCTGACAGTGATGCCAATAGAAACTCATGTCACTATAAATAAATATGCTAAATGTTGAGTTGCGTTTCAAGAGAAGTGAAAACCCGAAGCACATCTCAGCCAGTCATAACAGCAGTAACACAAGCCTGACCTCAAAATAACTTGACCATGCTAGATAGATTAGATGAGCTTTCATTCTGGCAAATGCATCTTTAATTAAAACCTGATAATCCTGAGATAGGCAACAGACCCCAAACTGTAGATAGAGGAACAGGACATTGATATACAGTATCTACAGATGGTATTCCTCTCAAAAATACTGTAATAACCTTATGAAATGTCAATCAAACCCCAATTCATAATACTCTCATTCCAATTAATAGACTCAAACAAAAGAAAATTATATATTCTCATTGTTCACTTTTTACTTTTCACCTAATGTGCTGGTTTTGGTTGTGACCCAGCAGTTTTATTTTGGACTCATCTGCCCACAGAATGGACTGCCAGCTCTCTGACAAAGTTGAGACGGGCAGCTTTGCTCTTTTTGAGAGCAGAGACTTCTTTCTAGCAACCCTCCCATGAAAGCCATATTAATTGAGTTTTCTTCATACTGTGGAACCATGCACACGTGTCCCAGATGCATCAAGAGAGGTCTGTGAATCCCTTAGATTTTATGTCTGGGTTGGCTTTGACCTGAATTATCACTTTTCTTCTGACTCTTGCAGATATTTTAGAGGGTTGTCCAATTTTAGGCATTTGTAGATCAATGTGTCAATCAGTGATGCCCAGTTTCTTCCCTAATGGTCTCTCATTTCATTGGTCTATTTCATTGGTTAATTGAGCCACCAATTTTGTCGCACCTGATTGTATTTATCTGCTTGTTTTAAGTAATGCAGCTCAAGTCTCACTGACTTTTGCACCTACAAACGTTTACAAAAAATATTTTTAATTAGTCTTTTGACTACATGATGTTTTCCTCAAAAAGTATATGGAATTGATAAACATACAGCTATTATTTTACATAAAAAATGTTCTCTGATTAAATAAAGAAATGATGTTAAAATGACAGAAAACTCAAATACTCTTCTCATCACTGAGTTTGTTTTTCTGACCTCTGTCTGCTCCATTGTACCCAAAGGTAAAAGGATGTTTCACCTTCGACCCTCCGATTATGACTGTGACCTCCGGAATTCTTCCTTGGAAGTCGTAAGAGATGACTTCATGACTTAAACAACAGCTGAGGCCCTGATGCATCCCTCAGCCAGTCACAACACTGATCGCACCCACTCTCAACAGCTGCACACAAAGGAAACCAATGTGACACCATAACAGTGGTGTCAAGTTTTGTGTGCACCAATCAGAGCTGAGGGACTCACACACCCACAAACACTCACAAACACACATATACAGTATAGGCACCAGGTGACTGAGGTGTAATTATAACCACCTGTAAACAAACATGGTGTGTACCGTCAAAACATAAACATAGTCCTCAAAGACATGTGATCCCTGATTGGGTATTCATTTTGGCTGGCTGTTTTATGATTGGCTCACATTAATACTCAACGTGACTGTGCACATTCTCTCCTACAAACAACACTGGTGTCTTGTATATGAACACTGTTCTCTACTTTCCTTTTGACGTCATGGCATCCCAGAGGTAGTGCATGTAACGTGGGGCAATGTACAAGGGCGCAACAGTAAATAAGACAGGGAGGCGCTTGGAAACTATGTAGAACAGGTTGCTTCAAATTCAAAGTTAACTATAACTCATGAGTGGTGATTGTCTGCATTCTAGTTTCACATTTAAATGACTTCAGGGATTGCGATGTCGGAGGGTTGGTCAGTCCAACGCTTTGGTCCAAACTGAAATATCTGAACATGTTATGGGCAGTGTGTATGGACTCCACAACACACCAGAATGATTGATGAAGTCTTTTAATAAAGGCAAACGAAACTCACTGCAGGGTTGTGTCCAGGATAGTCCAGAAAATCTCAGAGCAGATCCAAAAAATGACAAGAGCGCAGACAGTCATGAAGAAACAACAAAGGAGGAGTCAAAGAAGAGAACAATCCAGCAAAGGCTGAGTGGGGTGAAATGGCTTATATAGAGTCCTGATTAGTTGTTGGCTGCAGCTGGGAACACAGGTGACTAGATGAGGTGGGAGTGGCTGGAAGGTAAGGCGAGGCAGAGGCGGGGTGAGAGGAAAAACACTGAATACAGCATATGGCAGACAGAACTATACATTACAGGAAAGGGGCTGACAGGACTACAGCATAACACACTATGACAGAATAGAGACTGAGAGCTAAGACAGATCTTAACTGAGACTAAAGGCCGAACAGAAACTAAGATGGAACTATGACATAGAACACAGACAGAAAACTAAGACATAAAACTAGGACACGACATGACAGCAGAGACAAGGAACTAATACCAAGACAAAGAACTAAGACAAGACTGGACTATGACATGACAGGACTACGACGAGACCGACAGAACTGAAAGAACTACAACATGAACAGGACCATAACTGACAGAACTAAGACAAGACTGACAGAATTAAAACAGAGATCGAAACCAAGGCAGAGAGACTGAAACACTGGACAGAACTGTGGCAGGTAAGAAAGTGACATGGCAAAAAACTAAGGCTGAACAAAAACTAAAGGCTAAACAGAGGCCTGGCTGGCAGAACTATGACAGAACATCTACCACACGGACTGCCAATAAATGTGGTGCCGACATTCATATCCCTGTCAGGGTGAATTGTAACAGGTCACAATTTAACTTCGCTCCATACTTTGGTTTATGATAAAATACCTGCGAAACAACATTCCCATTAGCCTCAGCACCATCTGACATGCAGTTCTGAAGATGCCTACTGGCTACAGCTGGTCACAGAGCCGCCAACATGGCTGTAAAGTCTTAATCTTGCTTTTCAAGTTACAGTGGTGGGATGATAAAATCTTCCTCTTATCTCCTTATTTATCAGTGTTTCTGTCTGCCAATCTCAGTCAAGACAAAGATATGTGACTGACTGTCTGAAATACAGACTGATATCAGGTCAAATAGATGATGCAGTCAGTTTGGCTTCCTTACTGTCTCAAGAGAGAAGCAAAGAATATTTCATGCCTGTCCTATCTAGTATAACCCTCCGCCGCTCCATGTATTATCACAACATGTCCTCAACAAAAACACGATTCTCAGATCAAATATCCAGTCGATTATTTGTTCAATTAATCGTATGTAAGAACATATTCCCTGAAAACAAAAGTCCACCATCGTCCCTCTCGCCTTTCACATTCCTAGAAAATTTGAAGGTTGTCTTACTTGGAAGCACACAGAGTCCATGTGCTTTCAACTCTGGCCAGACTCTGACTGGCGTGCCACAGTCTCTCAGATGGCGTCACATTGAGTACAGTAGATGCAGAGGTCAACAGCCGGTTCTGTTGAAAGTGTTTCCACTGTGGCCGCTGGGATGTCATGTAATGTTTGAGAAACAGCCCTCAAGTGGCTCCCCACTCAGACTTACATCGGTGCGTGCATGGACTGCTGGGATCATGTGAGGTGACCCACCACCTCCCCCTCCCACTCTTCGCCGTTGATCCGCAGGGCAGAGGCTGATGTGGTGCTTGAGCCGACATCCTAACATGTGGTGATGTGTGCACCACCGCCCTTTAATCTGCGAGGCACGTGGCACCGGAGTAACCAGCAACACAGAACCGCCTCAGGCCTGCTGAGCCAAACGATCTGGAAGAAATGGAGAGACTCTGTGTGAAGGACCTTGAAACAACATTCAGTTTTACAACTTTATTCAAGTGTAGTTTTCCGTCTTCACATGACATGCCCAATTTAATCTGCTGCTGGATTGCAAATATTGGACAAGTTTCTCTTAAATCTTTTCAGTCATGTGATTCGGCTTCAGAGGCTTTGTGGCCTGTGGTAAGAGTGGTGGTGACTCCTTGCAATGGTGCTGAAAATGATCAGAGATCACATTGAATGCAACAGTTTGCAAATCCGTTTTCTTTTCCAATGAAAATGAAAGTGTAGCTGTAGCAACAGGTTTCACTTCTCATTTTGGTCAGTGGTGTTCCCCTGAATTTTGATATTTGTCAGGAAGAACAATGGAACAAATTACTATGGTTATTTAGTCAGGCTATGTTACATATAGCATAAGCTTATAGTGTATACTCATCCAATCAGTAAAAATCAGTACAGTTATAACAGCCATGGTAGAGCAATAGTCTTTTAAGAGTTTGTTTGACATCTTAAATTTGAGATGCATTCATAGACTTACAGTTATTAGTGTGTGTTATGCATGAGAGATCAGCGTAGTATTTAAAGTGATTGAAATAAAAGCATGTATTATAGTAACTGTGTGGAATGAAAACAAATTTCTGTCACCATCAGAAACTTTATTTGGTTATATTTTGTTATACCAGTAAATACCTGTCAATCAAACTGGGAGCAATTGTTGGTTCCAAGCCTTGGGTTTTGTAGGACTATGCTTTTGTCCACATTTTGATGTTGGATTGTGCCCTTGAACAAAATTTCCAGCAGGGCCCAGTTTGAAGAAGCAGGTTCACTGAATGTTCTGGATACCTGCCCATTAAAACCCAGGACCCCCTAAAATGTGAAATGTGGATTGATGTACAAAGATCTGTACCAGGTTTTACTCAGCAAAGTTTCCCAGAAACTGAGCTAGTAATTGTAAAAGTTTGGTTTTGATCACACTGATCCCCCAGAAAACTGCAAATTGTTGTCTTTACACTTCAATTTTTAGAGGTTCTGGTAGGTGCAGTTGTCACCTTTGGATAAAGCCAGGCTTGAATTTTGAATTTTTCCATTAACAGCCATCTCAAGGAACAGTACATCAGTGATATGGCAAAGACTCTAGACACCAAAGCAACACATCAGCTGTCTGTGAACACCAGACCAAATCCAGTCACAGTATCCACAACCACCTGTTACCATTGGACCAAAGTTCTACACTAAAGATGCATGATAACAATTGAGCAAACTCCATCCACTAATGTGAGAATTTGAGACAAGCATATGAAGATGCATTTGAAGAGTCAATAAATTGATGTAAGATTTTCTCCTCGAGCAAGCTTTCAAAATGCTCATCTTTACTTCTCTGCTCACATTGCAGTTGTAACAAGCTTAGTTTATTCTGGTGGGGTGATCCAGTGATGTGTGCTCTGGCAAATCCAAGTTATAATTAATTATATAGTTCCACTTATAGACATGAAAGAAACTTTACTGCCCAACCAGACGGCGACTAAAGAGGTTTTGGTGTGGGGGGGCGGATACTGTAGCATCTGAGGACGGGTTGAGATGCTCTATGAAACTGAAGTGAGTCACCAAACCAACACTGGGTGGTATGTTGGTTAGTGAGGGGGGACGACAGCTCCATGTTCTCAGCAACAGACAGACTTGTGAAGTTACTGTAAATTTTCCGTCTTTGAGAAAATAGGTTTCTGCTGCAATGAGAGTCCCACAAGAGCGGCCTGTTGATAAAGATTGAAAGTAAAAGGCGTGAATGGGATTCTCAAGCTGCCACAACAAGTGAGAACAGTCATGGACAACTACCTGATGTTACGTGTTGCATACTTTTAAGACATCCTTCCCATTACTAACCTTCCAGGTATTTCATAAGAGAGCGCAGAGGATGGTGTGACATGAAACATTTGACTTCACTTTGTGTGATACAATTTTTCAAGCATGACGTTTTAGTGGAACATGAGCGTGGAAAAAAAGCTCAGCAGGATGTTGCCACTTCACTGCTTCATGTACCAACAAATGCAAATGAGTCATTACAGCTCAGGAATGTCGGTGGAATTCCTGATTTATGAGTTCTCACACACCATGCAGTGTAGTACAGAGAGCCTGATGTACAGGAGAACTCAACATTCACTTATTAGATTTCTTGTTAAGCCAAAAGTGTTGGTGTAACTTGGCTCTCCAGGCTTAGAGGGAGCAATATTAATACATTAAGGCTGAATGATGGAGCTTCTGTTAAGTGAAAGCTGACAAGGCCTTGTGAGGCAAAATGAATTAGATTTCCAAGTTGGCATGTGATTCAAATAGAATTAAACACGAATTTGCCATTTTCAGATTTCTTTCCCAATAAGGATTCTAGAAAGAAAATGTGCAGGTCACAAATAATGGCAGTGACACGTTTCACAAATGATGCTCTCATGCATAGGTTACAATTTGTATGAATTAGCGAAATGTGAAAATGAACAGGAAAGGAAATGATCTCATGATGCACATTTCTTGCATGTTGCAGATTTTGTGAAACTGGCAACCCACCAACGAACATGACGGTTTTACATGTATTTCTGAGAACCATAATTTCCACCTGAGGCAGATCGCAATAAAGACTTTCAATTCATTAAAAGACTGTCATTATTAAAGCAACAGCAACAGTTTGTACAAATAAGTGAATTTATTTTTCCAAAAAGTTATTTACATTATGTACATAAACACACCCCCAAAATAAGCCACATACAGTAACAGTAACACTACGCACAAAACCTCAGAAAGATCGTGTGCAATGACATCGGGTATCTCCTTCAGGTATACAGTGTATCAGTAATCTCTCAGCAGAAAGGCACACTTCTTGGTCACAACAAACACAAACAAACGCCCACATATAACCACATACATACACATACATACACACACACACAAATACTGCATCTAGGAGAAATGCATTCAACATATGCTTCATCATGGGATGTGCTCTGATAAATAACGTTGGTCTTGCAGTGCTTCCATTTTTTTCATAAATAAAATATTTAAAAATGTACAGTACAGCGACTACAATTGCTGGTGTATGTCCACTGGCACAGATCTGTATTCTACGTCACTAGTGCACACGAAGGAACTTTCTTTAACTCCTCGGGCAATCTAAACACATTTAGGACTGCCCCTCATCTGCGTGTCATTTTCCAGCTATGTCGTACACTGGACAGACCCCAGAGTCCTTGTCTCCACAAACCAATGGAAGCCTTCCTGGTGCAGCTTAGAGTCCAGTCAAGTCCCTCCCACCGTGTGCTGATCAATCTTCCTCTCATGAAAAGTGCTCATTTAAGAGAAGGCAGTGCTTCTTGCTGATCCATGTTGGGTCCCCCGTGGTGATGGTGCGTTGGTTGTTGGAAGTGCTGAGTTGTTACATGGGCAGCCTGTCAATCAAAAACAGGGTTCATTTACTAAGAATAATCAGATACACACACCATACTACAGCTTCAACTAAATTTACACTTGAATGAAATCTCATGTCATGCAAGACATTTTATCATGTTTCATACCGTTTTCTTGGTTTCACTTCCCAGCCATCACGACATTTCACGAAAGTTATTGATTCCCCTGGTGAAAATTCAGTTTTTGCAGGGTCTTGGGCACAGAACGTAAACCTGTGACAACATAAGAAAATTTTTTTAGTAAATGTTTGTCAAGAAAAATAAATCCCCAGGTGTGGTGTCCAGACAGTCACTTACTTCTTCTGCGTTTCTCCAGCTTTCACACGAATCCGCCGGACTTGCAGTACAGGTTTGGGAGGCTTGGCATTCCAGGCCCAGAACGTCTTCTTTAAGCTCTTCCAGACAGAGTTCCAGGATTCAGACTCTCCTTCCCAGCTCAGACGGATCTTCAGCAGATCACCAATATCTTCCTCAGTAAAGACCAAGAAGGTGTTGGTCAGGTTCAGACCGACAATGCCATCATGGCTGGACAAAGAGAGGAGAATTAGGTCAAGTAGGGTGCCCGGATAACTGAAGTTTTAACAGCTGTGTGTTCAAATCAACCATTTTAATTCTGCATCAATTTAAACTAGTTATTCAAAAAAAGTGTCTGAAGCAGACATCACATGCTGAACAATCTGAGCTGCTGTGCTGTTGGTCTGTTTGCTGACATATCGTTATATCGTGCTGTTGCATCCAAAGTTGGACTGTAGGTGGTTTAAATTAGATTTAGCATCCATGGAAACTCTTTCAGTCTGAGCTTGATGTACGTAACCTATGTGGCTGGCACTTCGAAAAGGTCAGTACGAACAAGGTTCAGATTCCAAATTTATATCACAGCCGTCTCTGCACTCTATATCACAGGCAGCTTTTGCAGGAAGGATTTAGATCTTGCACTTACACATCGACAAATATGTTTGTTGTATCGTTATGGGCTCCATACAACTTGACGTGGAAGGTGGGATCTGCGTTGTCTGACTGCTTTCTGTTGAACACGTGCATCTTCATCTGGTAGTGGTAACCTTAAAAGAATACATACACAGTTAATGTTTGATCCACTGCGGAACTGTGTGCAGTAGAAGTTTATAACTGTGGTATCATAAAACATGTTTGATCTGGCAGTTAAAGATAAGAAAGTGAGCAACTATTAGCTGAGTTACGGTAGAGCTGCTTATGAGTAGGAAGTAGACATCATTGTAGTAAAAGATAAAACTAAAAGTCAATGTCTTTATTGTAACTCACCTCCAAATGGAGTGTCAGCACGTGTCTTCAGATACATTTTACTGTTGCGCCTCTTGCGCATCTTTCTGGCGTTGTAGCCGATGTTGTTGCAGCGATTTTTGCGGCAGCTGAGGCAAATGCCCTTCTTGAAGCGATCGGGGCCAGTGCACTGGAAGGCAAAGCTCATGTGGTCCTTGTTCATCAAGGAGTCCACAAACAAGTGCACGGCACGCTCATGCTCGCACTTCATCACCTCCATGAAATCTGGAGAAAAGGAGGAGGCCAGGTTAGGTATACTGTATACAGTCAAACATAGAACAAAAGGTTACGTGCCATTTCTAAGGAACTTACTTCCAGCCACTGCCAGCACATCACCCAGTGCACACCCTGGCTGCACATCACCACCATTGGGGTAGATGTCAATGTCCCCGATTGGCTGCTGGATCCCAATGCTGACACCCAAAGCCTCTCGAGTGTATGTGTGCAGAACGTCCACAAAGTCAGCATCATCTGGGGAGAGGCGCCTCTGTTCCTCCACGCCTTCAAACATTGGTCCTGCTGGGTCTAGACCTGTCAGAAATAAAAGCAATAAAATAATATTAAAAAATATAATAAAATATAAAACGATGCAGCACCATCTTTGAGCCTTTATTGCAGATTCATGTTGCATTTAACTCACCTGTGATTCTGCCGAGGGTCCCTCGTACATACGTCCCTGCAAAGCCAGCTACATGAGCGCCTAAACTGTAGCCAATCAGGTGTACGTTCTCCAGAGGGAGCTGCTTCTCATCCTGTTAAGAGGAAAAAAGTAGCAACACTCACATCAGCAGCTGCCACCATGAACACTAACCCACATTGAACCAATCCTGGATATCAGCCAGCGATGATCAGTCTTGCCTGCAGCTGAGCCAAGCTCAGTTAACCCGAACAGAATCGACCGACAGTCCCCTCCATGCAACAGCGTCTCCACCATCTGTCTCAGTTTGTCTCCATGAAATACTCTTTGTCTATGTTTACAACTACGTGGCAGGTTGCCTGAAACGCTCCTCACTTGCCATTCGTGCACTGGTCCAATTTTGTGACAGTCCTGCTGAATGGCAATTGTTGTCTTTGCCTCAGAGGTACTAAATAGACTGTGATCCTTATTAAATCCTCTGATGAGCATTGATCTTAAAATGTAGTGAAAGAAGCTAGCAAGGATCCAAAGCTGTGAAGACAACAGAAGAAACTGAGCTACTGCCTCGGGGTGATGTGGGACTTTCACGAACATCCAACATTAAGGTAACAAAATGGATATTTATCATCCCATTTCACTTCTTCAAACATGTTTTGACAGCTCTGTCATGCTCATAAAAAGGCTGTGATCTCTTAAATCACCCTAATGGAAAGACAGAAGGGGGACATGTTTTATGCATATGTGGATATTCAGCTGCTCTTCTGTCACTCAGCATTTACTGCCAAGATAGCTCAGGTCCCACTCACACACGCTATACCATAAATCATGTATAAAAACACATGATAATTTCTGAGATCCATTTATACAGCCGCCCTACATACTGATGACACCTCGGCTTTATAAGACCGAGCTACGTCAAGGGTGAGTGACAACATGTGCTCGAGGGCGCTGTGGTACAATGAAATGGTGTGCCATTGCATGTGACAAGTTTTCATAAATAGAAACCCAATGATGCATTTGCATGATTTGATCATTCACGTTGAACAGAACACAATCATGGACTCACAGGAGGAAACCAAGTTACTCTGACAAGTGTTTATGACTGTGTACACACCTGAAGCCAGTTGAGCATGTCTGCAATATCCAGGCCGACGTTGTGGGTGTGGTTGACGGCAACTGGGTACAGCTGCTGAGCCATCGATATCCAGTCAACGACGACCACATTGGCCTCAGTTTCCCGCTGCATCACCGCAGACACCAGCTTGTGCATCCAGTTTTCAAACATCCCGCTCATCTGTGGGGGGAAAAAAGAGGGATCATTCATTCATCCAGCCAGACTACTTCACCCTGGTGACCTCTCTCTGATACTCTGCGCTGCAGTGTCTCACATTCACATGATAAATTCCAGCAGTCAAATGCACTCTGCTTGGACAGACAACACTTCCATCCATGCAACACAGACGTTCCCTTCACTCGGTGAGAGGTGAGGACTGCCGTTTGTCAAGAGTGACCCAGATAGAGAAAGAGAGGGACAGCGACTAGACAGGGAGGATATAAACTATAAACTTGTGTACCGTCCAGCCATGGATGATGAAGATAGTCTTGGCTGTAGCATTGAAGCCACACTCCTCTAGACAGTCCTTCTTGCCAGCCTGCAGGTAGCAGCCCTCCTGTTCCAGGTCCAAACTCTTTCTCATGTTGTACTTGACGATGCCATTGAAATCCTTGCTGTCTGCTGACAACTCATCCAACCCACTGTCTTCACCTGCAGGAAAATTACATTTATAAAGATAAAGAAATGCTCAGATTCCTGCTTTTCTGGTGCATGCATTAAGAAATAAAGGAAATCCCACTAAAAAAATATTCCATTTCAAAACACACCATCCAGCCAATCATCCCTCACAATTGCAGGGAGAGGCTGAGGCAACCAATCAACATCTGCTGCAACAGAGCAGCCTGGGTGCAACTTGCACCAGAGCCAAAATGTCACCAGCACCCGTCTTAGTCCTTTTTTAAAATTTCATCCTCCCTTTCACACAGCTGCAGCCAAAATCTCTTAAAAACTATATCTGACTTTAAAACACAGTGAGCTCTCAGGCCTGAAGCTAAAACAGTGACTGATGCAAGAAGCCTTTTGGAGACTTTGGAGGATGCTGACAAGTCATAATTATGATGTTATTTTAAGGCTGCAATTCCCAAATAGATTTTTAATATAAGACATCAATTTGCTCTCTTTTTTAAAATTCTTGATGAAGGGGTTGAATTAATCCATACTAGTCTGGACGAATCTGGTGGCAGAAACCTCAGATCTGGATTTAAATCATGACCCACACACACCAAAAATGACTTCAGCTGGGTTGTAAAAAAAAAAAAGGCTGGTCTGTGGTAAAACGCGGATTCAGCGGAACATCTTTGTAAAGTGTCCACACACACACACACACACACACACACACATACACACAGACGTGGCGGTGCGCGTCTCCCTCCTGGAGCCATGCGTAAAGGCTCCTGCTCTTCCCCCCAAAAAAGGACACGTCGCCGCCTTGCCTTTCAAATCCATCCCCGCTTTTCTGGATCACTCTCCTCAGCCACACTTGCTCACAATTGCATTTACCCCTAATAGCCTTTTTAAAAAATGCACATTTATTAAGCAGATTATCGTGAGGGAAAAATTGAGGGTTTTATCCATTTTTGTTCCATTCATACATTTCCCAAAGCGGGTTGTTTGCCCTACTTTATTTATGTGATGTTGGATTCAGACGTTTTTCCTTTAAAGCTGGGAAATAAATGACAGAAATGAATGAACAATAGACACAAAGCAGCTTCTTACCTTTCAGGACAGCGTTTTCTCCACAAGCGGACGCAGCAAAAACGTGAAGGAAAAGCCACAGTAAAAGAGCTTTATGACTCATTTCTCAGTCACAGACGAATGTGTGGGAATTAAAAGCTTCCTGGAAATATAAAATAAGTGTGTGTGTATATGCTGATAGATTAGATCCAGTGGACAAAGAGTCGCAAAGGCTTCTGCTGCTGCCGCTGCTGCGTTTTGACGCGCGTCTCCAGAAAAAAGTCGCAGCTCCAGAAATGTATAAACTAGCTCCAAGTGTGTGATTAGAGTTTTAAATAGTTTCCCCTTTTCAGTCATCTGATCATCGGCTGATCTATCGCGCATCTTATTGGTCAAGCCCCCGTTTCTTTACGTTGAAAGGCGTGGCGAAGCTGAATGAAGTCGTAGTAGGCTTCTCACGTTGCGACTCGTTTAACCCTTGTTGGGGTGTGTGCCGCTGACGCAAGCCTCCAGGAAACGGAGCCAGCAGCCGTGTGTTGGTGTGAAGGTCACCTGGATCACCTGTGTGGCCCGGTCGGATTCAAACAAAGCGTAAAAAAAAAAAAAAAAAAAAAAACATAAACAGCTCTTTAATCTCCAAATGCGCCGTGAGGTTGGTTTTTGAAATGAAATAATACACACAATTACTCATTATCAAACGTGAGAAACCTAAAAATCCCCTCCTGCTTGTTGATGGGAATATTTAAAGTCCCCATATGTGGGGGGATGGAGACCCCCCTCCCCCTCATCCTCCTCCTCCTCCTGGCGCGCGGCCAAACCATCGGCTTAGCTCACCGACCGGTTTCAATTGATGAGGCGAAGAATGGGCGCACTCACGCGAGGGTCTGTGCCACAATAACGCCACTGTTTTGTGTACATACAGCAGCGCCCACGAGCCAGGAGGAAGTGTCACCTGCCGCCCCAGCAGCCCCCTGGTACCTGCTGGCCAATCAGCTTCTCTGGGTACAGGTCAACAAGCCACGAAGACATCTAACCATCCACTGATTGTGTGGATCCTCACGCTCTTCACTGTGTCTGAGAGTTCATGTGTATCTTAAATGTGCCATAACAAATTCTTCATTTGAATTATTTTCTGTAATTAAATCTTGAATATAAATGACCCCCCATCTATCTATCTATCTATCTATCTGTCTGTCTGTCTGTCTATCTGTCTTTTGATATATTTGAATTATTTTCTTTAAAATCAATAAAGAGCCCTTCACACCTAAATGCTGTTGTAAAATAATAAACCACGTCATACCGCTTGTGAAATGTGTCCTATTGTGTATACACAGGGTGTACATGATGGTACATGTACTATGCAACTCCTTTCCAAAACAGCCCTGGAAAGGACAAATGAGTCGTCAGTGGATTGAAGTTTTGTACCCACAATGTAAATAATGTCAAATGCACCTAAGTTCAGTCTCTCTCACGTGACCAGCTTCTCTGTGACTCTGAGTTTACTGAGTTTACTATAGAAAAATGATGCATTTCTTAAAATCAAAACCTGCATTAAAATTAAAAATATCTTTCTCAAAGGAAGAGAGAGACGATGTGCGTGATGAAGGAGCGTCCAAAATAACTTGTCCTATTTTTACCCATGTATTAATAGCCATTTTGTACACTTGTGAGAACATAGCAGAAGGTGCGTGATGTTGCATCTCACGAGGGCACTAGAGTTCAAATGATGAGGTGATGCAATGTAGCGTAGAGCATAAAATCCATCCTGCTCGCCCACTCAAACAGAAATGATTCCCTCATGGACATCAGTGATCTCTGGAGGGTGGTAGTCATTACTGCATCACAGGATGTGGTGTGTATTTAGAATCACTGAGATCTTTGTTCAGATGATGACACTGTACAGAACCAGTTCTCCTGGACACATTCACATGATTTATAATCCAAATTACATTAAGACCTGCTGACCTACAGTGGCAAAAGGTTATGTCAGAAGGATTCAATGCGACAAAGCTACTTACACAATTTGAATTTAGGTCAGACCCTCCTTGTATTTCACTTCTTTGATGTTCGGATAGAGTGATGCAAACTTCCCTATAGAAATAAGAGCAAAAACTCAAGGACTTCCCAGAATCAGTCAGTTGGACAGACCTGATGTCAGACTTTGGCAGCTAAATTTACTTCAAAGTTAAAGTCGCTTCTCACACAGGGCTATTGTTATTCTTTCCATCCACACACCACAGCCAGCTGCCCAGTCTGAGTGCCAGTTTGATTCTGTACTATGCTGACCTGTCCTGATTTTGCCCTACAAGGTCGGTTTGGCACAATGAGACACTGTGAAATAGTAAAACAATCAAGTCCACCTATGCAGGCTGCAGAGAGAGTGTAAATTAAACATCTTTATCTAGTGTAACCTTGTTCTGGCTCATTCCTGAAGTTATTGTCAAAAACCTCAGGCATGAGCCATGAAGTCAGAATAAAGTCTGCAAACCATTGAGTTTCATATGTGTTGGCGGGAGCATTTTCTCAAAATGACTCACACAAAGTTTTTGGATGCTCTGTAATTCCTGGTTTGTGCTTCATCCAACGTCTTTTACAATCCACTAACTTTCATCAAGTTCACTGGTTAAGCAGCACCTACATTCACTTTTCTTATTGAATATCAATATCCCTCAATATCTCAAGCTCCCTGTATGTAAACAACTGTGCATTTGATAAGTAAAGTTGATGGAGACAGCTTTAAGGTTTGCATGACTGAACATTTCTATTATTTGCCTATTGTGCTATATGTCTAAAACATTTGCTATTATAATTACTTGTTAAATGTTATTTTTAGTGTAGTAAGAACAGCTAAGGAGTTTTGCCTGTGTATTATTTTGGGTTAACAGGTGATGGGCATTGAACTCATGACATGTAGGTCTAGCTATTATTTATGTAGCCTGTACTCAGAGAATGACAAGACTGACATTAAGGTATGATTGTCTGATAAAGCCATAAAGCTCCTATGCAAGATGTTTATAGAGGAAGATGTTGATATATGGTGATGATGACATCTGCCCATTTTAAAGTAATATACTTAAAATTCACAGAAGGCAAAAAAACAAAACAAGCCACCCAGTTGCTTTTAATACAGCTGGAAGTACACTTTTCCTTAAACCATCCTGCCCTCTAGTTGCACAGAAAACAGTATTCATGGTAATTCATTTCAATTTATCTCAGTCAAAAGTAACTTCAATCAAAACTGCTTATTATTATTATTATTATTATTATTATTATTATTATTACAAGCTTACTATTTAAGTCTATTTTAGAGTGAGAGGATATAATTAAAGTGATTGAGCTTCATCAGGTGACAGGGAAGCACATTTTATACTGATTTTATGTCTGTTCAGGAAAATGAAGAAGGAGCAAAAAGAGCAATAAAAACATAACAATAAAGAAAGAAATCTTAATAAATCTTTGTTTTGGGGGGGAATCTTGGATAATAACATAAATTCAGCCACCACCTGCCTGCAAAGCAACCTCTGCACCAACAATGAGACAACACCGCCACCGTGCGGACGGAGGAGCAGCGCAGCGGGCAGTGACACAGCAGGAGGCGAGGAGGGAGGGGGGGCAGACCGGATCCTTCATGAGGGAAGAGGCCAGGGACAGCCAGCCAACCCCGGCTTCTCTGCTCTTCTCTAATATTATTCTGTATTTCAAGCCAGGGAGCCCGAGGAGGGGGCCGCTTTAATGTTCATAGGATGTCCCGGCATGAAGGTAAGAAGACAGTTAAACAAAGAGATGCGAGCGAGTTTTTGTATTTGTGGTTAAAAGCGTTGACAGAGCACCGCTAGCTAACCTGAGCTAGCCGAGGAATTCTTGTTTTGCAGCCCATCCTCGCTGTCGTCGGCTAGTGTTAGCAGCAAGATTGCGGTGCAGTTTCGTGGTAGGACGCATTATGGCGGCCACAAAATGTGCATCTGATCCGGCGGATCTTGCAGATGACGCTTATGCTCCAGAAAATGGTGCTACAGTTAGCGTCGGTTGACCAAAACAACGCTGACACACAAGCTAAACGGAAGATAGTTCACGTTGGCAAGTGTGCTAGCTAGCCTGCAAGTTAACTGGTAATGGGTTATGTAGGTTAACGTAGACGAGCTGGGCAAGCAAAGGGGGAGTGCCGAGAATAGGAAACACAAGAGAGCAGCACATCCCGGGTCATATATTGTTAATGTGAGCTAGTTTTAGCCTCCTTCCTGGTCCAAGTTGGCCTGTATATGCCAGTTTCGCAAGCTAACACTTAGCAAACCAACATTCACCTCGTCCTTGTGGTCAACCTTGTTGGGCTTGAAGTTCGTTGTTGGTGCCAAGTAGACGTCTGTTAACCATGTCAGTGGATGTTTCAGCTCATCAACCAGTTAAAAGTTGAGTTATATAAAGTCTACAGCAGCTGTCCAACCTGTCAGCTAACAGTTAAGCTAACGTTGGCTAGTTTGTTCGTTAAATGTTAGCTAGCAGCGAAGGTGAGTCAGGCCCTGAGCGGCCTTTATTTTCTCTGTCTGTGTTGTTGTTGTTGTCAACTTTGCTGTCAGGAGTCATCAAGTTATTTATGTCTTGAGATGTCAGTGGTCATAGTTGTTATTGTCATTAACGTGTCTGTAATATGTAGTCTTCAGCACAGCAGGATCAGGTTGGCTTTCACAGACTGCTGCCTATGAATGGAGATAAGAGGGAGTTTAAACAGCCTGCTGTCATCCAATCCACCCAGACTGCACGACTGTCCAAGTCAATCAAGAATTGGCTCGACTTGAACACAGGGGATGCCATCTACTCCATGTGACACGTTAGGTTAAACATTTTATACAGTGTTGGAGTGAATATAGTGATGAGGATGGTTTTGTGAATGATGATGTTGTGAGGGTAGTTTTATTAACAGGTCAATGGGGTAGGCACTAGTCTATAAGTGTGTTGGCCACTCCTGAGTAAGAGGATTGCTCCAGAGGGTGTAAGATACATGTAATTTATGCAATGTAATATCCCTGTAATGAATACATTCAGTGTGACTCTTTTAATGTTCGATATCAGCTGGACCGTGGCAAAGAAGTGTTGTTTCTTTGGAATGCATTTCTTTTGCGTCATAGTCAAACAACATAAATGGGACACAGACATCCAATCCATCTCACCAATGTCCCTTCACCACCGTGACAAATACAAATGCACAACTAAATCAACGAAATGTACAGCAATTACAATATAATCCAGTACACTACCACAGCACCACAAGAAGAGCTGAACCAACTTTGTATTTATTATATTGGTATATATTGTACAACTGTCTTATTAAATTGTATTATATTTTGCAGATGTTCATGATCTGTCCACCATGTGCACAATACCTTTTGAGAATTATGGGATGAAACATCGTGAGCTGGGATGGTCCAGCATAAAAATGTGGAGCAACCAGCTTAGAATAGAAAAATGCATGAAAATGAAAAGAATGTTTCTTCACCCTTTAGCAGCAGGATATTGAAATCTTTATAATTCCTCCAATGAAAATGCCACTTTTCACCACCATCTTTTTTAATGTTAAGTAATAATTATCTCTTGTCATGTCTTATCTGTCTTTCCTCAGGCGTCAGCTGTGATGCATGTTTAAAAGGCAACTTCAGAGGTCGACGATACAAATGTTTAATTTGCTACGACTACGATCTGTGTGCATCGTGCTATGAGAGTGGTGCAACCACAACCAGACACACCACAGAGCATCCCATGCAGTGTATATTAACCCGAGTCGACTTTGGTAAGTAGAACTGATGTTTACGAGCAGAGTGTCTGTCCAGGTTGTGAAAATATGGAAAGTGTGAATTTGAGCTGGCTGTCATTCAGTAGTATTTGTTGTTGTGATTAATAATGTTTGGTAACAATTTATATGAATAGTCAGATGCTGATAATTAACTGACAACCAGGCAAGAAAATACAGATGTTGAGAAGAGTGTATGAACATTTGCTGCAGACAATAGTTCAGTTCTAAGATTAACCACAAACTAGACACCCAGTATTTATGAACTGATTCTCATAGTGCTTTATCACCTGAATGTCAAACATTAAGTCACAACATTAATCCTAAACTGGGAATCAAAATTGATCTATCAAAAAAAAATATGACTTAATCTGCATCAATGAGGCAGGTGATAGACAAGTTGAATGACTAATGTGGCAGAATATGCCAAAACACAAAGACAATGAATAGCTTCATAAACAAACGATCAGGAATTTTTAGACTAGGTTGTCAAACTTCAACAATCACTGCACAGACACCAGTCACAATTAATCAAGAACTGACATTTCTTTGCATGTCATCATTAGGATAAACCTCTAATACTGTCGGTTTTTAGAAACCTTCTTCCTTTCAGTGACGCTAAGCCTGCGCAAGTAAGATTGTCACAGTGTACCTTATCTTTGGCTGGCACTGGCTTTTGTTTTCAGATAGGAAGGCAGCTCCCACATGGCTCAGCAGAGACTGATTTGACCCAGACGCCTGAGTTTTTCGAGTTACTGGGCTTCTGGATTTGATTTATCATAACATAAATAAAACATTTTGTGGTGGCAACAATAGGGATAAAGATAGTCCAGTCCTAACAAGACCATACTTTCTGTATGTATTCATTTAATATTAATAATTGGTAAACTTGTCATTATAGTGGACGTTTTATGATCTCATCTCTTCTCGTAAAATTATGGTTTTGGTTTAATGGACCATTTCTCTTGCTTTTGGATGATTGCGTCTACAGCTAATTCATGCTTAAGTGCTATGAAATATGTTGGTGTTCAGCCTTTCACACATTGGAAATGTTTTACAGTGTGCTGAAAAAATACAGACTGTTGCTGTAAACAGCAGAAGGTGCAAGCCTCCTTATTTTCGTTTTTTTAGTGCATTATCAGTGTGCCTGTTGGTCCACCACCAACTGAACCAACTGTTTTACAGTGGATCTTGGTATTTACACATGCACACACACACACACACACGCACACACACACACCTCAGTTTAATGGTAGAGCTGAAACATTGTTATTGTCTTTAGATGGGAAGAAAATTAAGAAAAGCCGTCCTGAGAGCCATATGCTATTTTTTTAAATTGGACTGTTGTAATATTAGCTACAGATTTGCAGGTGGCTAGTACAAGTGCCCTAAAAAGTGTTTTTATATTAACAATGACTATGTGTAATGTGAAAGGGCTCACTTTTATTGAGGAAATCAGAGGATTATGAGCAGACTCTGCAGATCCACTCAGTTCCATTTTTGCGTCTTTCAGCTCACTGTTTCGGTCTTACAGCCTGTAAACTTTTTGTCAGTTTTACCACTGTCATTAATGTGGTTTCCATCAGGTAAACCTATAGTTTTTACCTGACCAGCACCAAATGGCAGCCAGACAAAGTTAGTGACTAGCAGGTGAACATAGTTGAGTAGTTAGCATATATATAACCAGATGTTTTTCTCATAAATTGGTGAAGACCAAAGCAGAGCCAGCAAGAAAATAAAAATTGGACTTTCATCAGGTGGACACAAACATGACTCCAAATGAATGCTAATGTTTTGTGTTTGCTGGATGTGTAAATGCTTAGGCGTTCACCATAATAGCTTTATAAAGTGATATGTCAGGTTTGTGATAACGGCTTGTTTTATTAAGAGCAATTTCTTGTAGTGTAGCTACAAATGTGCTGTGGTAAACTAGGTGTCTCTCATCAACTAAACTTTCCTGAAGTTAACCTGTTTATTAATTAATTTTGTCCAATTGGGATTTACCCTGACTTAATGTGTGGTTTCATGCAGATAGCTTCACCAGAACTCCCTTCACCAGTATCCACCTCTCCTGACTAATATGTTGTAAAGAAGTTTATTATCTATGATTTTGTTGACAGCTGCTATAAAACTTTGTTCCCATATAAGAGAAACACTCGCAGTTAAAACATGCCAGATTACTGACGCTGAAGGCCATGTCCATCTTGATCCCCCTCCAGACCTGTACTACGGTGGAGAAGCGTTCTCAGTGGAGCAGCCCCAGGCCTTCACATGTCCCTACTGTGGCAGGATGGGCTACACAGAGATCTCCCTGCAGGAGCACGTGGCTGCAGAGCACACAGAGACCTCCACAGAAGTGGTGAGTTGATGCTGAAGCTTCACACACAACAATCTGTGAAACCTTGATGAGATGTTTGCACACATCTTAACACCTGGAAACATTCAAATTTGTGTTCATTTTTCCTCGCATGACTCAGAATTTGTTCTCAAATGAGTAAATTGAATCAGTGTCTGAGAATGTCCTTCATATTAGAGGAACCTGTCAGTTTTAAAAGTATGCGGTAGTAGGTTTACATCTTATTCATTGTCTTGCTTCACAATGTCACAGTCGAAGGCTTGTTCTGCTGTCAACTGAACTGCAAGTGATGTCAGGTAGACTGTGCATCTCTATTTTTAGATGCTCACTGTTTTTCTTCTTACAGTGAAAAAAAACTGGTTGGAGCAACTGAGAAATACTTTAAAGAACTTTAGCCCATGCACTGTACACTTAACATTACTGCTGACTTTTTTTTGGTGTGTTCCAGACAACCTTTGATTTCCACTCATTTAAGACACACATGCAAATCAATGTACACATTCTTCAAACTTTCTGGAATGAAGCCCAAACCAGTATAGCAAAGTGTGTTGAGTATCACATTTGAAAGCTTTTGTACAGATTGGAGAAATAATGACACTACTCTGCAATTAATGTTCATTTTGAAATAGTTTTTGGTTAGTTAGACATTGATGTACTGCTATGTGACTAATGGTTCTATTAAGACTTTAGCTATTTAGTTGGTTTAGTGAAGTGACTTTGAAGATCAAGACTGTGTTGCAGATCTTCACTAGAGCACACTTTGCTGAATTATTGTAGAATAAACTCTCCGTGAAATGTTTTTGTGTTTGATCGAGTCATCGTCAGTCATGACTCACATGAGCTGATCTGAAGTTATGTATGTCAGATGTTGTGAGTGACTATTCATGAATAAATGACTGTCAGGGAAGCCAATTAATGTCCAGGAGTGAATAACTTAGTTGCTGACTTGCCTCTTGCTGCAGTAGACAATCAGCAAGCGTCATGTGAAAAACACTGTAGTTCATGATTGCAAATATTGATTTGGTTTGTCACATGCTAGCTTTTAGGGTATGACAGTAAGTCATTGTCCTTTGTATGAAAAAGGGATATTAGTTAGAACAGGTAAGTGAAGGATTTGCCAAAGTCAACTCTGGAATTTAAGTTATAGGCTAATATTGATTGTCACCCTTTTAGAAGCAGGAACCCAACAAAATCACATGATGCTTTTCAAATTGTCCATGATACAACAGTGCAGCTCATATGTCATTCTGTTTGACAGCTGACTATCAAATTGTCAATGTCAGAGGTTCCACCAGCAGATTAGTTAATCAAATTGTCAAACATTTAAAATCTGCCCTTCAGCTACATTTCATATCTGTTGGATCCTTGACACACTCAACAACAAGCTAGAGCTTTTCCATCTCTTCATGTATAAATACGACATTCATAAAATAGATATTTACCAATCTCTGTGTTTGTTGAGGAGACCCAGCACCAACTGGTGAACGTCGTGCCGTGAAGTGTGCTGAGATTAACGTGTACGCTCTCTCTTCCTGTCCTCTAGATCTGCCCCATATGTGCAGCGCTGCCAGGTGGCGACCCGAATCATGTGACAGATGACTTTGCTGCTCATCTCACACTTGAACACAGAGCACCCAGGGACTTGATATCCTTTTCAACTGGCAGTCCCCCCTCTACAGACATGACCATACCCAGGCTTATTGACTTTAAAAAAAAAAGTGTTCCAGTCAGTTGCGTGAAGACGAGCAGATATTTCAAGGTTTCTGTGTGGAAGTTTTTCAGATATTTATGAATAGGCAATGTGGAAAAAAAGCTGTTGGTGTGCAGATTGCTTTGTCATTTTAAGATTAGTGCACAGGCGAGGTTTAGTGATACTGACATTTGTTGACATTTTGCTAATCACATTAAAGCCACCTGTGGTAGTTTTGCAAATCACCATGGTGGGTGAACATAAATGAGATGAAATATCGGAATATGTGCAGTAGTGATGTCATGTGCTGTTTCAAAACCAAATTATGTGTTTCATGTGACTGTCATTGAGGGAAACTCAAGTAAGGGAGTTTCTCTCAGACTGATCAGTTGGTTTACAAGCTGTGTGCCTCTGGTTTGGTGCATAGAGGAAGAAAGACAGAGTGAAGGCCTTATTTTTCAAAGCCATGAGAGATAGTGTTAAATTAACTCAATTATGAAATGTGCTGTTTTCATGTTTTTGCTTTTGGGTTATTCCCAAGGTGTTAAAGCTACCTAGTGAACATTTTAACCCCCAGTGGCTTTGGCTTTGTAGTTTTGAAGGTTTGTTGGCATGTGCCAATCCAATCTGGATCAAGATTTACCTTGATACCTGATTAAACTGATTGGCTGTGATGTGACCAATCCACATAACAAACTTCATACATTTTCTTTGTCAATATATGATAAATTATTTCAACTATTAGTTATCAGTCACAGTATCAGTTTTTACTGTCACAGCAATGCCTGGCCTCACGTTACCTTATATGGAAAGGTTTACAGGTATCCAGATTTTAGATTTAGGAAAAAGAGAGCACTGCTATCATACTGCTACTTGGTTTTGGAATCTGGAAAGGAATAAGCTGAATCAGTGCTTCCATAATGGTTTGCATTGTTTTTATCAGCTGTTCTACTGGCATGTCACATGCGGTGAGGTGACACACATTTCTGCCAAATGCAGAAGGCATTAACATTTGGGGGCACAAAAACTAGTCATGTGCCAATAGAAATGAAGACAACAAGCAATGTAAACAATGGAGGCAAAAAAAACAAGTGTTTTTTTAGAGAAACACATTCACATGTGATTCAGCTATAATCAAACTAGTTGGGAAGATGGCAACTCAAGCAGACAATTTAAAAAAAGAGTTGAGCAAAGGTCTTTTCTTATCTGTTAGTTAATCACTATGGAATCTCATTAAGACTTGGGGCTCTGTTGAATTGTTGAGTCAAATATATTCAAGAAATGTGCAGTTCATTCCTTTGAGGTTGAAGATGCAGTTCATGTAGGAATCAACCTGCGTGTATGAGTGGCCTTCTGTCCACATAAGTACAAGCTGTTCAGAAGAATTTCTAAGGCAGTGAGCATTAAATTTAGCGATTTATCAGATTGTGTAAAGGGTTGTAATTGAAGCATCTGCTTTTGCTTGTCAGGAATCAGCTGACATACTCCGTGTGAGATAGACTCGGAGGACTGACGACAGCAGTCTATTTATAGTACTGTGGTGAAAACAAAAGATTCACAAATGTAGTTAAATAAAGCATAGGCCAAACAAGTACTTTCTAAACGTCACAAAATAGAGCCATAGCTTTTGTTTATGGCTTTACCCAGTGTGGTGTCTTGTGCATGGGTTTATGGTGACATGAGAGCACCATGCAAATGTGCATTTTGTGAATCGAAAGTGTTCTCCATAACGATAATGTCAATATTGAAAATTCTGAGCTGTAGTACTATTTTGCTCTTGATGTGTTCCTTAACGGCAAGTTTCACGATGAGTCCAGTGGGGTGCGGCATGTGAGGAGGATGTTTCACCCTGGGCGCGGGCTGGGAGGTCCGCGAGCCCGCAGGTCTAACATGCACTTCACCAGCAGCACCACAGGGGGGCTCTCCACTAGTCAGAGCTCCTCGCAGAGCTCCAACTACAGCAGAGAGGCCATGGACCCCATAGCAGGTCAGTCTCACAGACACACACACACACACACTCTCTCTCTCTCTCACACTCACTCTTCTGGTTACATGGTAAACCCATGCTGACATGTATGATACAGACAGTACAGGCTCCCTCCACCGAAGAAGAAGCTGATATAGGTCAGAACAAGCACACACATATATATTCTTGTTAGTACTGGGAGGCAAAAAACAATTACTTTCTTGTTATTGCTAACTTCAGTATTACCCAGCTGCAGCTGCAGGAGGTCTGGCACACAAAACACTGGTGTCAGTACTTAATCAAGCATGTAGCACACAAATAGACATATTTAACAAGTGTCTGAATCTAACTTGTTTCTCACACACACACAGATAAATTACCTGCAGTAGCATAGATATCACACATGCCTAATTGGTGTTCCAGTGTCCACTTAAAGGCAGTCTGGATAGTACAGTAATGTGTGGACAGAGTTGTTGCTGTGGCAATTCCTTGTTTATCCCATTCCCAATTTTAATCCGGTTCAGTGCTTGGCATTCGCCATGTCAGCTCCAGCTGTGCCATAATGAGGGTCCCTGTTCAGTCAGTCACAAACAGGGCACCAGCCTCCTCTCTAATGACCTGTGGTACCTGCTGGGCCGTTGACCCAACTGGTCCGGTTTTAGCCTCACTGCTGAGGGTCTTATTTATGTGTCTTTTGAGTTATAGTGCTGTGTTTTTGATTGTGGATCAGGAGGATGCACAGTGGTCCTACTAGGTTGTTGTGTTAGTTATAGTTCTGTCACAGATAATGAATGCTTGTTTATATGGATAAACAGTGACCAATTTTCCTTATTTCCTTGACACTTAGTGTCATACATTGTCTGGTAGACTGGAGTACTGGCTTTCTGACAGACAGCTATTCTTTAACCAGTGTTAATGGCTTAATGGTTGGAGTGGAGGTGGTGTGGCTTAACATCACAGGACTGAACTGACAGGCTCTGTTGTAATCATCATTTCTGACCCTTGTCTTCTCCACCCTGTTCCTCCAGAGCTGCTGTCCCAGTTGTCGGGTGTGCGACGTTCGGCTGGGGGCCAGCTCAGCTCGGGCCCCTCGGCCTCCCAGCTCCAACAGCTTCAGATGCAACTCCAGTTGGAGCGTCAGCAGGCCCAGGCGGCGCGTCAGCAGTTAGAGACGGCCCGAAATGCCACCCGGGGCGGCGGCCGAACCAATGCAATCCTCAATACCAATTCAGCTGCCGCAAACCCCAACCCCAGCGCCAACCACAATACCAACCCCAATCCCAACCCGGGTCCACCTGAGTCCAACACACAGCATAATGCACATAGCTCCCAGTTTCTACTCAGCAGGTGCGGCTGTCACTCTCATTTTTGCATCTACTTTAAATGTCTTTGGATGATTGGCCTTCACTGTGCTGAGTCATGTTTATGTTTGAACACTAGAATCCTGCTGTTGAAGCTGTGCTCAACTTAAAGGTGGCCGGTGTAGTTCTTGTAAACAAAAGCTCTGTATACAATCAGTGTTAATGTATACATCTATGTTCGCTTACTAGCTGTCTGCTTGCCTGCCTTTGTTGAAACATTGAAACGCTGGTAGTCTCTTATTTCTCTCAATCTCAGTTAAAGGCTTGTATCTACAGGCAGGAATTTGGGACATCACAAATTTGGCTTCACTTATTTGGAAGCCAGTTGTGGTCCAACATACAATTTGTACAAGTGTGGAAACTTGAAAACTCTAGTGCACATATACTGAGCATGGACGTCTGTGAAGCGGCAGACATCTTGTGTTAAACTTGAACAATATTTGCGTATTCACACATTATGGATCTTTACTGTTTCTTCTTTACTCCATACTGTGACTTGATTTGTCTTCCAGCCATCTTCCTCTTTTTATGAACTGTCACATGATCCCCTCACCTTCGTCTCATTACTGTTCGACCTCTCTCCTGCAGGCTGAGCGAACCGCGGCTGTCTGAGGCAGAGCGGCAGGCGTGCGAGGCCCAGTGGGCCGACAGGAGCCTGTTTGTGACGGAGCTGCTGCTGTCCACGCTGCTGCCCGACGAGGATGCCTCGGCCTCCTCCTCCGAGGACGAGGACGACTGTCACGGCTCATTGCGGAATTTCGCTGACTTCGAGGCCATGGGCTGTGTTGAGGTCATGACCTTGGACGTGGCACTGGAGAACCTCAACCTCAAGGAGACGACCCCGGCTACCAAGACGACGAAAACGACGACTAAAACAGCACCAACGAAGAAAGAGCCTCCCGCGCCGCCCCTTTGATGACATGGCCACTCCCTCCCCTCAAACCACCATTGTAACTGGCCGACTGCTGAGTCGGTCCAACTGCCAATGGATGACAAAAAAGACTGCAGTTCTTTTTGGCTTTGTTTTATTTTTTTTTTTCTCAGTGATTGTCATTTCAGCTCTGTCGCTCCCCACTCAACCCCATGTTTATTACGTTGTGTACATTGAATAAAAGTAGTGAGACGAGAGAATGTGAAAGCAAGCAAGCGTGGTGGGTGCGTGAGAGAAAGAAAAATAACTATATAAATATATTATAGAAAAATCTATATGAAAGTTGATAATCAATTCCACATAACCCGTGTTTCCTCTAGCAAATGAGCAAAGCGTAGTTAGCCGTTTAAGAGACAAACACGTCACACACTCACCCAGGGAGAGGAGGCAGACAGACACCTCTCTGATAAAAAACGCTGCTGTGTATTTATAGTTATTAATTAAAGAAGTGCTTGGATGGTTTACCACAACTTAAGCATGAGCTTAAATCACCATGTGCCCATTTTTAACTGCACAGTCACTAGATGGGGAGGTCTTTCTCTTTTGTTCAGACACCTGAGTAACTGTAAATTAACGGTGCTGAATGCCGCATCACTGGTATCTCTGCACCACACACACACACACACACACACACACACACACACACACACACACACACAGACTGATGGCTGCGTTTGGTTACATTTCATGTCCAGTCTCAACCCCCTTGTGTGACATCACCTGTTTTGGGTCACGTGACCTTGCTTTATATCGACTGTGGGCACTTTGGTTTTGAATTGCATATCCAGTGTCCACTTGTGTACACTACAGATGCTCTACATAAAGGCGTTACACAACTCGGAGGCAAACAGAGATAAAATCTCTTCAGTGTGACCATTTTCAGACCTTTTCTAACATGGAAGAAAAAACACATACGGTTGTTTTTTTGTTTTTGTTTGTTTTGTTTTCCTCTCTCTCTTTTACAGAAGACCAGATGCTACTCTCTCAAGCTTCCCGTGATCTGAAATTAATCTTCTCTCCATTACTCATGAATGCAAAGATTACTTATCATGTGACTTGAAGGAGAGAATCCTGTATTGCTCTTTCCATTAATTTCTCTCAGTCAAAAAGATCTTTGTATGCCTCCACTGCTACATGAAGAAATGCAATGTATGTTTTTGGCTCGGTGAACAAGCCAAATCACAGGGTAAACCTTTCAGTTTGGAGGACAATAAAAATGTTTTGGATGGAAATGAACTAACCCAATCCTGCTCTCTGGTTTGTGTTTTTACTTTTGTTTTTTTTTTTTTTCTTTTCTCAGTTGCTAACTTCTTGGTGAGCATGTACAGCATATGGTAAAAAATAAACACCTATCTTACAGGTCAAGTCCAATCTCAATTAGTCTTGTCATCTCCTGATCCGTGTCCCCGTTCACAGCAGCAGTGCAACATCAGATTTACATGCTCGACTGAAGCACAGGTGACAGCACTGAAATGAAAGATGACAGACTCATACAGACATGCAATATCTCACTTGAACCCTAGAAGAGTACTCCTATTCAGCATTTGACTCTTAAAATTTCTCATTGTGTCCTCACCAGGCAACATATTCCAGATGAGTCATTGTAAGTTATTACAGTTTCTATATGTGTGTGTTTTGTATCAACCGTCTTTGAGACCACACCTCTGCCCTCATCAAAATCAGTGCAGCAGAACAGGATATTCTATTTCTTCTACATGTTTCTTCCTCGTCAAAAAACTGGCGCCTACATTATCCGCAATGTAACTCAACCATCGACAGTTCCTCAAGTAGAGACAAGGAGTGGCCTACCTTCTTTCTAACAACTCCAGATATCGATCTCCCCAGATTTTCAAAAATTCTAACACTTTTAAAACCTCAAACCGCATTCAGTTGAGGCCAGGTTAAACACCACAGACCAAACTTCAGCTGCCCACATCTTCATGTCCTAAACTTGGTCAATCTCTCAGTAACAACGTTTAGAGCCAGCGGAGCTGTGGCCGCTGAGGTTACAAGCAAGACTGAGTTAGTTGAAAAGGGGGGATTTAAAAGCAAACAAGCGTAACCCGTGTGAGGATGTTACGCTCTTAGAGCGGAAAAACAGCTTGTTGACCTTGTTGACCCCTGCCTACACTGAAAGATGGACAAAAAACTAAATACATGTGTCGTTAAATGTCCAGAGCTGCAAACCGGGCCCTTAATTGAAATATCTCAATGTTAAATTGCAAATTAGATCAGATCACATAAAAAGCCTAAATGGACTAAAAATAGCCACGTGTTTGCCGTCCAAACAGTGAATTCTGTCTGCTCTATTTATTTTGTTGTGTCATGGAAACAGGCCATGTAGGGCCCAAGAATCTCAGACATGAAAGGAAAAAAACATGTCTGGAATAACAGAACGTCTGCTGGTTTCTGAGCAGGGAAGTTATTCTTGATATTTGGGACAACTAACAAAATAATCAAACATCCACTTACTTGCTTTTTAGAGGCTCACAGTTGTCTTGTTTCGATGGAGTTTTCCCTGGTCTCTCAGTATCACACACATCCCGGCAGAGGTGATCCTGCTTTGAAAGTAAAGTGTTTTTAAGAAGCATAAAGTCCACAAATAAGACTGAGCCCAGAGTTTGCACTCGCTTTTTTTGTAGTATGCCAAGAAAACAGTGGCATAAACTATTGCATTTCTTCAAATCATGGAAAAGTTATTAAAAATATCTGTTGGTTGACAATGGACATAATACAATGATACAAATATCTTCCTTATTGGTGCTATTTGTTTTCCAATTAGAGGACAGAACTTTACACAGCAGCTGCAGCAGAGGGATGCAGTTTAATTTCAGCTGGACTTTAAAAACACATCTCCGGGATTCTTAAAAATCTAACAGATTTAATTTTTAGTCTTTACAGAGCAAGACATTTGACATCTGGATGGATGGACTTCAGAAATCTGCTTTCAGCAACATGCACACTCACAAGAGAAGCTGTTCAGATTCTCTCCACGTGAAAAAAATCAGTCTTAACTGGTTGTGAATGTCGCTGAAAACAGATCTATGAGAGAGATATGATGTACATGTACAAATTACACTGAATGCTTCAAGTGGAAGAAAATTAAACTGTTGTACTAATTAGCTGCAATGACAACATACAAGCTTCTCCCTATTTAAAAGTTATATTAATTTATGTCCCACAGTGACGCTGTTTTTTAAAAGTGACTATAAACCTGGAGCTGGGGTTAAGTGAACGTCCAGCCTGATCCCTGATGAGGCTTTTCATAGTGTGCAGGAGCCACATTTTATCACAGCCGAAGGACTTTTCTGTTGTCAATTAAGACAAGAACCACAAATAAAGAAATCAAGATGAAAAAATACCTCCTCCAACAAACCATGAACAATGTCACTGCTTCTGAGACACTGCAGCGAGGTTATGGTTTCCATTACTTGTTGGTTACTGATTTAACCAACATGAAATGGAAACCATTATCCCATTGAATGTAAATGGTGTCGCTCACTGTGTGCCAACATCAAACCAGCATTTTTCACTGTTACTGTAGAGACGTCTTAAATTAAAGCCAGCGCAAACAGCCACAGTGCTGGGAATTTAAAGTGCAATCTGTGCCAAGTCACTGAATTATTATCTGAGCGCAAAACCCTAAATAACAGCAGCCTGAAAAGATCTGGCAGATTAATTCAGTCTTTAAAGAGGGCGGTTGCTCTTGGAAACCAAATGCATGCAAAGTGGGCGGAAATGAGCAGAGACACAAACCGCAGCATTAAATGCCTTAGGGCACAACATTATATTGCGGATATACAGTTGCAAAACCAAAAATAAAGTTAATGTAAAGGTCTTGAAAATGAGCGAGTAAGAGTGAATATTTCAATAACGTGAATGCGTCACAATTAAAAAAAAAACAAAAAAACAAAACTGCAAGTGTTATTGTCTTTAATTAAAAGCTCTTATTCCTAAAACAGTGCATCAGGGCACTTCAAGTCAGAAACAAAGTAGCAGTGTGGTTATTCAACAAAGTAAGTTTCATAAGAAAATGTTTTGATCAGGACTTTTAAAAGAATTGTTTAGGTTGTTCCAAACAGTTTTGACATCATCGTCATCCTAACCAAGATGACTACTCTTTAATTTTGATTGTTGCTTATTTAGCCATGAATATTTAATGATATAGAGAAATACTTCAGGCTCTTTGACATCTAAATAACAATGCTGACTTAATACTTGCCATGTAGGCTTTTAAATATGGGAATGCTCCCCGAGAACATGGTACATCAGACTTTCAAAATAGCCCATTTTAGACAAAGACCTTTGTCCCCAGCTTGGATAAGCATCACGTCTTCCACTCATACACATCTCTCCAAAAATAAGACACACGACTCAGAGGACTTTAGGTATTCTTTGTAATTTTAATTCCCATAATTTAGTTTAAATGCAGACATTTTTCACTAAAATCTTAAATAAAACATTACAGTAAGATATATGCAAATCAGAAGAGCGTTAAGATTTTGTAGAAGCAGGCTACATTTTCTTTTGATTTTTTATTCTTTTTTTTGTTGTTTTTTTTTTAAGCTTTTGAAGGACCGGACAGTTAAATAGCAGTAAACAGTAAAAAGACAACACAGAGCTGTAAAGCCTGCAGGCCAGCCAAGGAGCACATTCTATTACAAAACAGACCAGAAAACTAGAGACAGCACGCCACATCCAGATGAAGGTCCGAACCGATGGCCCTCCACCTCTGGGAGGTGGTGCTAGTTCCATACAAACAGGAGAGGGCGCTATTACACCAGGGCAGGTGGAGCTACACGACCACAGAGTGACAGCAATGTAGTTGCACCTTCACAAGAAACAGCTTGTATTGCACATTCAGGGAGAAAGAAATGGCACGTTGTGTTTCTCTAGTTTTTCTCGACAAAAATGTTACAAAACAGTTATAATGCAATAGAAGCACGGTAACTCCCTCAATGGCAAATACACCATTCATTGATTTACACTGACCGCTTGAAGCGGACTGGTCTAAAATGCTGTCCCTCTCTACGGGGAAGGGAAGTGTCGGACTCCGCCATCTGGTGGCTGCGTAAACACGTTTTTAACAGATCGTTGCAATGATTTGAATTAGGTTACAAAATTAACTAGTTGAGCTCAG
The DNA here is from genome assembly GCA_025331565.1 of Holacanthus passer. Lineage (NCBI taxonomy): Eukaryota > Metazoa > Chordata > Actinopteri > Pomacanthidae > Holacanthus > Holacanthus passer. The sequence continues at coordinate 4,515,723 of JAFREQ010000009.1, read as the reverse complement.
CTTTATCGATATATTAATTGGACTCAATAGTCTGATTCGTTTCAAGGTGGTTATTTCACATTAACAATATCATTTGCATTAGTGTTTTTTTTTTCTGTGCTCTCCACACTGGTTTGAACTGGGCAGAGCTCTGTTGGGAAAAGGTGAGGTCATACGTTTGTGCATCAATCCAAGTTTAGCAATCAATCAATTTGACTCTGCACGTGAGGACAGTTGTAGGGTTGTTTGCTTATGTCTGATCAAACCACAGCAACACAGTTCTGATGAAACAGATTAGCGTGGTTGTTGAGTGTTATTAAAGATACTCTTATACAAAGACATGTAAGAATTTAAGTTCACAGGTACACTAACAAATAAACAGCAATCCTGTTATTGCTTTCAATAAAATCTGACATGACTGTTAGCCACTACTATCACATATGTTTAACGCTGCCACCAGAAGACGATTTTTGCTTTCCCTCCCCATCTTGAGCAGTGCATCCCTTTTGGCCTATCAGGACTGAGAATGCATGGAAAAACAAAAAGAAATGACAGTGAGCCACAAAGGGGGGTCTGCAGAGTGCGGTGATCCAGCACACACCAGATATCTGAGGCGTGCTGGCGGACCTCAGTCCATCTGCAAATAAACCTGATAATCTGACATGAGGACAGTGGATTTAGCCTAATTTCATTGTTGACTTAACTACACACAAGAGCAACAAACGTTCAGGAGCTGCGGCCAGATGATACGATTAGCTTTTATTTTGAAATCTTGAATATATACTCAGGTGATCAAATGTTACTGTCTAGTATAGCAGTACATGCCTATTTGTTTTAGAATATGGAGAAAATAAGCATCAGATATCTTATGTTTTCTGAAAACATTGCAAATGAACATTGCAAATGAGCAGCTGAACTAGAAGTTCAGTCAGCTTGTTGCTTGTAAAGTTTGGCTATGTTTGGATGATGATTTCCATCAAGTTATCTAGAGATTTTGCACCTTTTAATCAAGACTGTGACTTTTGAGAAATAACAAAATCTTCCTTTCACAAACGAGATTAGTCAAAAGCAGTAAAACACTTGCTCAATTCAACACGCTCTGGGTGACACTTGTGGATAGTTTAAGGACAACACCTTCTACTAGCTGTAGATCTTCGAGGTTTTGGGAAACAAGGCCAGACCTCGTGTGCATCATTACTTTTTAAAATTGACTTCCTTTACTGTACACAAGTACAAAGAGAATTTGAACACACCAGCTCCGTGCAGCCCCCTGTGTAACACACAGCCTGTAAAAGAGTAAAAGGGTATGAGCTTCAAGAGTGGTTACCTGCCAAAACAAGGAAACAAATGTCCTCACAGTCCAGTTATCAGTTACCAAGTTCAAGATTGAGGTTTCTCAACTACAGAGATTTTGCCTTCAGTGAGCAGTCGTCCAGGTTTTAGCAAGATGCTGTCCTGCTCTCACAGCTCATGATCAAAGCAGTAGGGAAACAAAATTACAAAGTGTTTTCATCTAAAATTCAAAAATAAAAATGGTAATTTAAAAATCTGATCTATTGGCAACCGACACGTCAATCTACATGTTAAGAGGAGCACACTGGGCTTCAGAGGAAGTGTGGCACACGGCACCAGCGAGGTGGGACGCCCTGTAATAAGACCATTTGTCAGCACTGTACAGACTGTGATCTCATTACAACTAGTCCCTGTTTTCCAATTTCCCATCAACCCCCACAGTGTGTCCTCCAAAGTGTCTGGAAGCTCGCCCAGGTTAAAACGCAGATATGGTAGAAAAATATATAGTTTTGATGAAATTTCTCTAGTCATTCTCTTCATTACTGAATTGCACCCATACATGTAATGTTAACGCATCATAGTAGCGGTGTAAAGTGACGGGGATCATGATTAGCACGACTACTACAACAAAAACGAGTCATCGCGCACACTTGCTCTCGCTCTCTTTCTCTCTCTAGACACTTCAGGTTATTTTATTTTATTTTTTTTTACTTGCACTTAAAAATTCATGGTTAATAGTTTGTCTTTCATTGGCATCATTAGGCAACAGTTTTTTTTTTTCAGATACTCTACAATATGGTTACGATGTAAACACCACAGTACTTAATAATTTTACTGTATCTGCACAAAATAAAACACAATGTTACAAGGCAAGTGGCTACTTAAGCATAGATTTGTTCATGAGAAGAAAAAAAAAATGAAATTAGGAAACACACCACAAGAACAAAAAGAACTTGCAACACCTGGCATCGAGTTTGTTCAAATAAAAAAAGCTTTAGACTTTGTTCATCTACAGGTCAGGTGACCCTGTTAAAAAGCTGGTGATGATCAGTACTATCCCCCCCTCCCCCGATACCATCTCATCCAAACATAACGATCCGAAGACAAAAGTCTTGTGATATTTTCGCGACACGACCGCCCTTAAAACCCCCGCTGGGCTTCCATCCAGCCCTGAACTTGACCCTATGATATCTAACCTTTTGCACTTAGACTGAAACACAGGTGATCAATAGACTAAATGCCTCTACGCTTCAAACAACCAGCCCGTTTATGAGGAGCTACACGTGTGGCTGGGGTTTCTTTCCACCTCTACTGAACTGGCTGAGTTATAATACAACAGTTATTGTTTGATATGACACATAATAGCTGTCTGACAGGACAAGGCTTTGACGTTTGGAGGCAATTCCCGAGAGCCTTCCCTCACATTTGTCATATGAGGGCTATGAGAGGTTCAGGGCTGCTGATAAAATAAAAATTAAAAAAAAAGAATAAACCCTGTACTAAGACATGAAATCTGACCGGCGGACAGGGCGGGAGATCTGAAATGACCCCAACATGGACAGTGTAGAGGTCGATCATTGGCAGGGAGCCTTAAATATGAGGAAATGACTCCAGTAACTGAGCTCGATGTATGAAAATAAAGGCATACGGATGAAGATATGTCAACATTTTATGGGACCTTATCAGTGCAGTTTGTTTGTCTCCATTTTAGTGTTTTGGCTTCTGCTGCACCTAAACCTCAGTCTTTTTTTAAAAATGCACTCAAAAGAGCGACCTCTCTCAAACATCATCATCTGAAACCCACCTAAACATTTTCTCAAGAAGGAAACCTGCCACATCTGACAAATCCTACTCTTTTTCTGCCAGTGCTGCTGAATTTACTGATATGGTAATATCAGAAGGAATATCATGACTTTGACTTATTTTTCCGCCAACCTCCACAAAACAGCGGCTGTCAACTGTGTGTGTTCATTGCGTGTGTGTGTGTGTGTACTCTGGGATGAATCATCAAGAAGAGGTGAAGAGGCCCCCCTCCCCCTTAGGACATTAAAAACAAACCATGGTACCCCGTCCTGCCCCCGAACTGTTTAAGTATAGTATTTACAGTACAAATTACAGTATAATACATCATTAAAAAATATGAGATCCATCTCTAAAAACATACAGGAGCTCTTGGAGAAGAAAAAAAAATCAACTCTTTAGCAAATCAGATTTTCTATGGTATCATGTGGAAAATAAAAAAAAAAGCAGAGTGACCGTCCAACCACCCCTCTCTGAGGCGTCCTTTCCATTTGGCCCTAGTTGTACCTGGCTAACATGTTAAAAGCGAGATGATGGACGGGTTGGTTGACCACACGCACATCTTTTCTTCTTCATCTTTTGTTGTGTGTGTGTGTTTTTTTTTTTAACTTTAAAGCAAGCCGCAATACAACAAATCACACTCAATCCAATATAACAGTATGTACAGTTTTTTTTCTGGCATTTTGGAACAATAATAATAAGCACTTGACCAACTATGCTACCTGGGGTTGCAGGCAGAATGAGTTTTACTGCAGACATGTTCGTCGGTTCAGGTGTGCAGAATTAACTGTTTGATTATTTTTTCTTGTGTGCTGTCTTTTTGTTTTCAACTTATGACTTTTTTTTTTTTTTTTTTTTAAATGAAGAGACAGAAAATGACTCCCACAGTTTCTCCAACAACCATAATCTTTGTTAAGGAAATCTCCCTATTATTGTCATATGTACAGCAGATTGAATGGTACGGTTAACACGTCGGTTACACGCTTTCTTATGCACCCAAAACAAGAATAAATAAAAACCGATCAGAAACTCAAATGAGTCAAAAAGATCTCTGGACTACGGAGCCAGGCAGCATATGAACCAACCCTCCTCACATCCACAGTACAACCAAGTCTATCTGTAAACCTCCCGTCACCCTTGCCCTTTTCCCTCTCTTCCTTTCCTTCTCCTTTATCTGCAACCCCGACACTCGAGCTATGATTTTTACCCAAGTTTCCCTCCATCTCTCTCTGACTCTTCTTCTTCTTCCTCTGTTCTCCCTCCCGACCGCGTGCCCTCACACGAAGGGCAGGATGCCGAAGACGAACAGGGCCATGACGGCGGCGCTGAAGAGGCCGGCCACGGGCACCGTGACGAACCACGCCAGGAAGATGTTCCTGAAGAGGCGCAGGTCCACGGCTTTCTGGGAGCGGATCCAACCCACGGCCACGACCGAGCCCACCTGGAGGCCGCAGCCGGGAGGGAAGAAAGACAATGATCAGAGGCAGCACAGAACGAAAGGGTTAAATTGGCAAAGACACTGAAGAGCTGCAGGTTGTTCAGGCTTTTCAAGAGGAACTGAACATTTTGTGTTCATCTTGTTTGTTTTGCCTTCTTCTTATATCTACTGTATTATTAGTCATCATCTGTCCATCTAGCTCTACTGGACTTGAGCCGATGAATAAAACTGTGGTGGAAATGATACAGTATATTTGTGGCCTTTAAAACAATAATAGTCAGTGTTGGAGGAAGTACTCAGATCCCTTACTTAAAAATACTTTAGCTAAAAAAGCTAAACTATAAAAGCTCATATATATATTTGAGATATGTATATATTTTAAAAATTTCAAATATTTTTGGTACTTTCATCTATACAAATGATCATATGCTGTAAAATGATCACATGCATTGTATAAAAATCTTTATCTGCAGAGAAATCACAGTTGGTCAGATAAATACAGCGTAGTAATACTTATATTTCCCTCTTAAAGTATAGTAGTAGCAGAAAATGGAAATATTCAACAGAAGGTCAAGTAACTCCAAACTGTAGTTGAGTAAATGTACTAAGTTATATTCCACCACTGATAATAGCTGATCAGACCAAAAAGAAACACAGGTAAAAAAAAAAAAGGTTTAGCATCTGAACAGAAAAGCCTGTACACAACTTTCAGCTCTTCAAGACCAGTTCGGTCCAAAATGTCTGTGTTAGTTAGAGCAAGCTGTAAGTTACTACTATTTAAATTTCTGGGAGTGGAAGTCTGAAATCAGCTGTTCTGGTGTATTAAAAATCAGATGTTTTCCTCTTAATTGAACTATTAATCCTTTTAAAAAAAAATCTTAATTTTATTTTTTTAGTAAGTAATGCAATCACTTCTGCTCATGTCAGACGTCCACCAACGAACTCTTCTCTCACCTTTAATCATGTAATCAGATCAGAACAGCGCTGGATAAGAAGACACACACACACACACACGTCAGACACCTCAGTGTGTGCAGTGACTGGTTTCAGCTCTGTTCGTGACGCAGCAGGTGGGCGGGAGTTAAACCGTGCCTGCTCTTATACGGCCAGAGAAACACGAGACACCTTCCATCACACTCTGGACTAAATGTGGAAGGTCAGGCCGACAGAGACCAGCCGTGTTTGCAGTCGATAGGTCAGTCTTGCTCAAATATACACTAGTGCTCGACTATCAGAAATAACAAATGACAAAAATATCTCCAGGGAGGGAGATGTTACTTTGTTTTGTAAAATGTCTCAGACTCTCCCTCATTTGTACGATTCTAAAAGCAGCCTTTCAAAAGCCTGCTCGAAACAATATTTCAACTTTGTGGTCAAGATGTCTGCTGCACGTATTTCAGGCATGCAGCAGCAAAGCCTGAACTCGGTGTGACCTCAGTGTTTGCAGACTGCCTGTTGAGCTTTTGAAACAACGAGTCATTGTACATAATGACACCGCAGAGCTGCACACACCAGGGCTGGGCATCAATTCAGTTTGATGTGCACATGAGTAAAGAAGCCAAATACATGAAGAAGACAGTCGCTCTGAAGTGAGACTAAATTGATGCCCATCGCTGCTCACACACACACACTCACACAATCTCTCTCACAGCCATCTGGGAGATGTTTACAGATGATGTTGGCTCCTTTCTCAAAAAAAATTCACTTTGACTTAAATTGAGAAAAGAGAAAAAAAAAAAAAACACCTTAAAGCTGATTAAAATCTTTACAATACTGATTTAGTCCAACAACATCTGTGGATCTCCCTCACACAACCACTAAACTAATCAAATCACCACCACAATTATATACCTCTAACCATCAGTAGATTTAGCATTTTGGCATAGCAGTTGATTATCTGAGGTTTTAGGGAAGAGACAAGGGTATTTGGAGGTGAGGAATGAAAGTAAAGTATGGATGGCGATGTTGATGTTTAGACAAATTGATAACCAGCAATTAAATACCAGTTTTGAGTCTTCTGCAGTTTCCCTTCATTACTGACGGATTTATCTAAATCATAAACATATGGTTTAAGTAGGGCTCTACCGAATGTCACTTTGTTTACATTCAAAGCTTCTATTGAGGTTTCTGAATGAAGCTTCCAAAAATCCTTAATTTGATTCACTGGATTAAATGAGTTCATAGCTTCATTAATTCAGCTTTCCTTAATACAATTCATTGGTTTCATCAACATAAACACATATAAGTACACTTGTATGTATTTAAAGCTCTAATGTAGCCGCCTCTCTCTGTCTGTTGTCTTGCTCAGTGTCCCGCCCACAGCACTTTCTGATTGGTTACACGTCCTGAGTAATAACGTATTAACACTGAAGGCTACTGTGCTGCAAAAAGGCAGCAGATATAGCTGAAGATGCGATAAACATCACAATCTTATGATCCATCGACCACTAATTTAGAAGTTGAATGTCAGCGTTACGAATGAAGCTTCAAACTCTTCGGTACAGCCCTGTTTTTAAGTCTTATGTTACTTTAATGTCTGCACAGATGCAGCTCTTATGCAGTAAAATCTTACTGTTTCTACTTTTGCATTTAACATTGTCAATAAGATGCTTGTCTAACACCTGCTCCGCCATAACAGATGGCTAATTTGAGGATAAAACATTTTGGGAAATGTGCTTATTCTCTTCCTGGCAGAGAAGATCCAACACCGCTCTCGAGTCTGACTGTTAAATATAAAGCTACAGCCAGCAGCCACGTATCTTAGTTCAGCATAAAGAGCGTTGAGGTAACAGATTTAGTAACCAGCCCTTTCCCCATTTCCAGCCCAGACCAAACCAGGTGGCTGTAGCTTCACATTTAATGGAGAGACACGAGGATGAAGCAAATGAGCATATGTTGCCAAATGTCGAGCTATTCTTTTAAATATCTTTTCTAATGTTGCAGGAGCACAAGCTCAAGTTGACCTTTTCGTAATGGAAATTCTGCTCCTTCAAAAAATAAATCTGGCTGCCGGAAAATGTGATGCTTCAAATCTAATTAACAAAAGGGGACAAAAAATTTTAAAAACCCATACACATGAGATATATTGCTCTACGCTAAGGTTCACATTTATGATCCTTGGAGGGTTTGTAGTCGGAGGGAAACTGCAAGAGAGATCAAAACAGCAACTTCAGGAGTTGAGATTGGCTCTGGTGATTGACAGCTACAGGTGAAGCGATGAAGTGGAGCTCTGAGAGGGCTCTCTAACACAGCTTCACTACCAATGACTCCAATACCTTGCAGTGGGTGGAGCTTATTGGGATGCCCACATTTGATGCAACAAGCACTGTTAGCGCACTCATTACTTCAATGCAAAATCCGCTGTGAAGACAGATGAGTAGAGAGACACAGAGAAAGATGGAGAGGGAGGTAAAAAAAGTGGAAAATAAGTGTGACAGGTGGGGTTTGGGGGGAGGTTGGCTGGTGGTGGTGGTGGGGATGGGGGGAGGCAGTCTGCTTGCAGCCAAGCGCGGTAGGGTGGAGGACCCACACACCAAACCATGCCAGTGCTGAAAGGACAAAATGGAAGAGAGTTGGTGGGAATGAAACAGAGGATGAGACCATGTTGATGGGGAGGGGGGCAGGAGAGGGTCGGGGCTGGAGGGGTCCAGTACGTCTTCCAGCCTGGATCTGATGTTCCTGAAAAGAACAGGGGAGAGGGGTTGCACACTGCTGCCCGGGGCTGAACATGGCCTGATTGTCTTCTAATGCAGTGAGAAGTTTAGTGGGGATTGTCAGATGCAGGAAATTAAAGGACAATTCTGGTTTATCGAAATTTGGGTCTTATTTTCATAGTTTTGGCAGCTGTTTCTAATCGTGATGCTATTGCACTCACCGAGTTAATTGCTAAGATCTGGAAAAACAGCATCACTGCACAATAAAGTCAGACGTTCTTCAAAGTTATTTCTCCATTATAAAAGAGGATGGTGGACAACTTTTCCCCCCCACTTGCATTTCCAAGTGGTATTATTGTTGGCGCCGCTGTTGCAAACACAACCAGATCGAAGCTTTCCTCGGAGCTTAGCAACTACCACCAACACGGGACACACGGCATTTGTTTCCAAAATTTCATGAGAAGAAACAAACCACATCGGAAATAAGGGAGAAGAACGAAGCATGTGTCATAATTTTATATGGAGTAATAACAGTTTGATTATCGTTTTCCGCAGACAAGTAATGACCGCAGGGGTTGGCATCAGGGTGGAGAGGGAAGTAGGGAACAAAAACAGTATTTTGAAAAGTAAAGGGGGACATGTTCCACCCATTCCCAGTGGAAATGACTCCCTTGCTTGTTCACCAACCTGCTTGACTGCACGACTGCTGTTGTTTCTTGCCCTATCTGACCGGTGTAGCTGTTCCCAGATCTCAGCAATGACTTTTTATCATAACTGATAGACACAATGACCAAAACTAATAAATAAGACTCAAGTTGGAATAAACTAGAATCATCCTTTTTCGTCACAAACGTCTGAACTTTGCTTGTTGGAAAATCTGTAGAAATGATCTGACAAAAGTGGTGTGTGTATATTTCCAGCCCGGTGCCCTGGGAGGCAGTGTGAGCTCCCTGCCCCCTGGTAATGCCTGTAGGGGAGGCGAGAGGCCAGCTGGAGGGGCCGCTCGGTCATACCTTGCAGTGTGTGGTACTGACAGGGATTCCGATATTGGAAGCCAACACGACTGTGAGTGCAGAAGCCAGTTCAATAGTGAATCCACTGTGGAGGAGGGGAGGGGAGAGGAGGGAGCAAAGAGACATCCTTCATTGTAATGTCTGGGATGTGCGGCCGACGGCACGCTCTCACCATAATCCAGCATTAACCATAGCACGCTTAACACACACACACACACACACACACACACACACACACACACACACACACACACACACACACACACACACACACACACACACACACACACACACACACACACACACACACACACACACACAGACAGGAAAAAGAAAGTCACACTCTGTCTGTCTGAAACACACGCAATAAAAATTTTTCTAACAGCTCCTGAACGTTGGTTGGTAATTCATAGAGTATAGCTGCATGTGGTACACAGACAGGGCGTTGTGTGAGCGTGTTTCTGTATCGCCTCGTGAAGACTGGGACATACTTCATCTGAAGCCATGTCCCATTTCAGGAACATTATTCACACTGACACCAGACCAGTTTGCTGCACTGGAAGAGAAAATCATTCAAATAAACTGAAAACTTCAGACGGAGAAGGATGAAAGGAAACTGGATGAGTGAGAGAGCAATGTGAAGCTGGTACTTACTAAATAAAAAATAGCCGCCGCTGAGCACTGAGGTAAAGCTCTGGGGACAGACACTGCTGAAATTTAATTGGTCAAATCTGCAACATCTCACTCCTGTTGCTGTTGTGGTGCTCGTGAGCAGCGAGGGCCAATCTCTTTCACAGCGGGGCTCTGATGATTCAACTCGAGCCAATCTTGAATATAACTTGAACCGGGCACTCGCTCCAACTGGGTGTAGAAATATTGAAGAATGTGGCCCAGAGATTTAAAATGCTGACCATGCGATTGCAACGAACCTGGTTGTTGCATCTCTCTCCACTCATTTCCTGTCAACTCTCCACTGTTGAGGAAAAATGCTGCAGAAGTTTCTTACATATTTCTATAGTGCGAGGTTAGCTGCTCTGTGTTTTGAGTACAGATTCAATTTTCCAGCAGATGATCTGACTTGCCATCACAGGAAAAGGTATTAATAACATGACTGTATTCAGGTGTCCCAGTAAGCCACGTGAGCCAGCATGCACAATGCCAGGACACTGAAACTGAAGCAGCTAAATGGAATTCGGCCATTTAACACCTGTGCTTTTCCTTCTGCGACATGATTTTTTGTGCTGCTGTGATGCACCACCAAGTTCACAGTGTCCGCTCAAACATATGCTCAGCCACAGAGTAAAGACACACAACTGCACCTACACACATGCTTTCCCATCCTCGGCCCCAAACAAACTTCTTTGTCAGATTGATGCATGGAAACAGACACTGGAGGAAAGAGAGCCTTTAGAACAGTGAACCAGAGCAAATTTGTCTTTGAGTCCTGGCAGAAGACTAAGCTGGTGACGGAAAGAGGGAGATTAAGAAAGAAAGAGGGCACACACAGAGAGAGAGAGAGACGGGGGCCAAAGAAAAGAGGAGAAATGAAGAGAGAGGGGAAAATAATGAGATGGCGTGAGCGTGAGAACAATTGCGTGGCTTTAAAGGGTTGCTGGACACATTCAAAACTAAATTTAAGACTTTTTAAGACCTTTTTTCAAATCACCTCAGAATCGTTACTTGTGACAGCAAACTATTCAGAGCTCTTTTCATCTCGCAGCCAAATGTCCTTCAACCATTTTGCTACCTTCTTCATCGTCTTTTCTCTCTTCCCTATTTGAATGTGGCAGACAGTATGCATAATAGGTTAAGTGAATGCAAGACGTAAATCCACCAAAAAATGAGTAATAAAAAAAAATTACTATAACACTAACTAGACAGTAATATAGGTAGTTCTGATAAAGACACGTCTCGGTCTAAGCATCACTTATTTTATGACCTTAAATTTTTAAACTCAAATTGAATGCTTTAATACTTTTAAAGGATCCGCACGAACCCTGCTTTAGGGAAGAGAGAGAGTTTGAGGTGAGATGCCGAAAGAAAAGAGGAGGAGAAGGTGAGGAAGGATTATGACAAAAAGGAGGACAGAGAGGAAAAGAAAAGTGCAAAGAGAAGGCGTCAGGCTGGCGTCCCTCCCTGCGGTTGGAGAAGAGAGGCCGGGGTTCCCACTGTGGCTTTGCCCCACCCTCACCCTTCCTGCTCTACTTCTCTTCATCCAGAATGCCAAACAACTTCCTGAAACCCTGTGTGATGTTCCTGCCAGGAAACACAGTACACACAAACACACACACACTCTCTCTCTCAAATAAATTGCTGGAACAATTAGACCTTAATATGTATGCGTGCACACACACACATACAGTGAGAGCGACCTGCAGGCATGGAGCCTGACTTCTTTAAACTGACGTGATACACACAAACATCCTTGAGGTATGTACACACACACACACACACAGACACACACACAGTTCTGCTAATGCGTGAGAAGATGGGAGGACAGCAAGAGAAAGAAAGAGAGATTAATCTGTGGGACAGAAGAGCAGCAGTCAGTGGTTAAGGATGCGTGATTTCTGCTGCTGAGGTTGTGGGACAAAGGGAGCCCTGGGGCTTTACATGCTGCGGTCCAAAAGACTCCTTATTTATTCATAATTATTATGTAATGAGTCAGAGCACAGAAGAAATTGAGTTTATACCATTGCTACTTCGTTCCCTAAGCAGTAAAGAATTTGTTCTACAACCCTGATTCCAAAACAGTTGGGACACCGTGGGAAACATAAAAAATTGAGGATGTGATCATTTGCTGAGCTTTTCTAACATATACTCAATTAGAAACAGTACAAAGACAATATATTCAATGTTTGACCTCATCAACTTCATTGATTTTTGTCAATATCTGCTTATTAAGAATTTGATGGCAGCAACATGCTTCAAACAAGTTGGAGCAACAAAAACTGTGAAAGTTGTGGACTGATCCAAAAACACCTGTTTGGATCATTCCACAGGTAAACAGGTTCATTGGTAACAGGTGATAGTATCATGATTGGGTATGAAAGGGGCATCCTGGAAGTCGTTCACAAGCAAGGATGGGCAAATCATTGCGCTCTGTTTTAATTTACATTTTACACAGCATCTCAACTTTTTTGGAATCACAGTTGCAGCGAAGTTTAAACTTGACTCTGTGGTTACTGTCAAAATTTGTAATTGCATTGTGCAATAGAGACAGCATGTTATATGTATCATGAAATAATTTCTACATCTTTTAAAAAAAATTCCTATGTACTTAATCTCAAATAAAATGTATTCAGAAAAACAAAACTTTACATTAAACTAATGAAAATCACATGAAATCAATCTGCCCTATTCATGAGATATAAGGATCATTTACATATATATTTACAGATGCAACCAACATAAAAAATACACATACGACATTGTACTTGCAGGTTGCAGGACAAATGTGTTTTTGCTGCAGCAGCTATGTTTGGGGAGTAGAGAGTGGTTAATCAGTGCATGCTTGAGACAAATACCCTTCATTAGTCAGACAAGTTTACTGGAACTGTGAATAGAGAGAACTTGAGGCAACAGATCACTCCAACCACGACTGTGTTGCCTTAGCTTTATGCATGTTATTGTCAGTTGAATTGCTCCTTCAGTAACATTTAACAGCCTTGTTAAAGACAGTGTGTGTTTGGGCATTCATACATCTGTGTGCACACACTTACCGAGGAAGCTCTTGCACCCGATGGACTTGCGTGTGTCAGCATGTCGAGGCTTTTTAGAGCCAAGCCTGTTCACCTCGTCCATCTCTCTCGTCCACATGTTGCTTTCTTTCCCATTTCAATATAAACACACACAGACACACACACACGCATCCACCCACTCTCCCGTGTGGTGGCTTTCTCACCTTGAGGGGGTGATGGGAGTCAAGTCTTTTCCCATGGTCTGGATGACGCGGCGGCCCCACACCCACAGGCCGGCGCAGATGCCTATACCACCATAAAACAGCAGCCAGATGGGCGTGGCAGCGTCCTGCATGACACCGCCCTGGTCATAGATCATCCACAGCGCCACCAGGGGTCCGATGGCATTGCTGCACAGGTGAGGAAATGGAATATAGTATTTAGGCTGGACTGAACATCAAGGACAAAATGGCGTCAAAGCAGCAAGAGTAAAGTTGATTTTTGCTGTTACAGAAACATTACTTGTATGTAATTTAATAAGACTTCAGAATTAACAAAATAGATGATCAGGTAGTGGGGAAATGTAAGTTTGCATGTGCAATGGCTATATGGGATGTTGTATGTCATGTAAGCAGCAGGAGGCAGCACCTGACATCGTTTCCTCCGTGGGCGAAGGAGCCAAAGCAGGCGGTGAGGATCTGCAGGAAGTGGAAAAGCAGGAACACCTCTGGCTTGTCCTTCTCCTCATGGTCCTCCTCAGCCAAGTCGTCCAGAGGCACCGGAGCAGGAGCCCCTTCTTCCTCCACCCCCTCCAGTTCTGTGGCCAGCTTCATCTCCACCCCTCCCTCCTCCGCCTCAATCTCAGCCTCGGCCACGGCGTTACAGTACGATGAGTAGCTGTCGTAGCGTACCCTCTTCTTGGAGTAGGACACGCTGTTGCTCCTGCCGCCTCCCTCTCCCACCAGCTTTTCGCTGTCCTCACGTGACTTCGGTGCGGATGAGCGGCTGGACGGGCATGCCGCATATAGCTGCCGTGTAGCAGGTGTAGCTGTTGTTGCGTCGCAGCAGGCGGTAATTGTTGTCAGCTGGGCCGGCGTTGGAGCCCGAGCGGTCGCTGTCATCCATGCGACCCAGGTGGATTTTGTGAAGCAGGTCTTTATAGAGGCCTGAGTCCTTGTGCACGGTGTGGTACACCTGGCCATCGCTACGCATGTGGCCATCGAAGCTGAAGCTGCCATTAGAGACGGGCGACTTGAGGCAGCCGTTGGTCATTGAGTGGGTCCGGCCTGAAGGAGCAACGGCAAAGAAATGGGTGTAGATGCACAACATAGAAGAACATTTAGTTTCTTACAGAGACTGAAAATACATATTTATCCAGGAGAATAAGAGACTCTAGAAAACCTGCATTTATAAATTGGGAACTTAAAGTCCCTGTAGAGTTCACTAAATTACATTTTAACAAAAATGTTGTACCAACTCATGCTCATACAATTTATTTACCATTAATGGTATAGTTTTGCTCAGACCTCTCAAAAGTCATATTAATGCAGCGACACAGCTACAGTTACTCGTAGTTTCCAGTGAATAGATACAGTGATCTACACATCTCAAACTAAAGGTAATATTAATAAGTAAGTTTTACCATAGACCCTGCCATTTGGCAGGACTGTGCCTCCATTAGCCAGATTGGTGAGCTCTCCACTGGAGTCGCGGGTGCTGCGCTCACTGCTGCCCCCTGTGAGCGGCAGCACAGCCTCATCTGTGCCCTTGGCCCCTGGCAGCTCCTTAAAGACGGGGCTCTCCTCCTCCTCTTCAGGTATCTTGTCCAGGCTCTCATCAGAGATCCGGGACAGAGCCTGCTCCTTCTTTAGACGACCTGCAGGAAATCAAGCCATGGAAGGTTTAGTTCAGAGAGACAAAATGTTACCACCAGATAAACATTTGAATCCTCTTAACAATGTTAACACTAATACTAATGAGGGAAAATACCACAACTGTATTTAGATGGCATGCTTATATTCTAATATGTCTGAGAGATTATTTAAAGAATGATAACAGCTGAAAGAACTGGTTTTACAGAGAGGTCATCTGGATGCTTTCCAGTTAGGGTGAGCTGATAAAATCAGGGCAGGAGTTTCAGAAGTGAATCACTAATTCTGGCAAACACACAGTATTTTTTTTTATATAAATGTTTTCATGCATGTTTAACTTCCTTGTTACTCTGCATTAATATCAATAATAATGAATCAGAAAAAAGCTGGTTCCAGGGGAGAAAAAGAGGAAACTATGCAGCAACATCCCACTAACACAAGTATGATCCAAACTAATCCCACTGCTGATAGACAAGATGCCCCCGTAGTCCTCAAAACACTCGCAGTACAAACACAAACTCAGCCATCACCTGTTTCATTTTGACAGACGCAGTAATATCCTGATTAGAACTGATAATATCACCTATAATCCTCACAGGCATTCAGAGGTCGTGACACATTTAAGCCACAGGTCGTGTCGGCCTCACTCGTATGTGGGGTCGAAGGAAGGTTTTGAGAAAATAATTACTCTGTTTTAAACCTCAATGTGGATACTAACGCTTCAATAACAGCACTTCTTTATTCTGTTTCATACTAACCATCATTTTTCATTTTCATATCTGTACAAAGCATTTATCAGGTCTTGAATTATTTCTGGTACCTCAGACTTAACATTTTGCAGCTCAGCCTTTGGATTGCTGCAATAGACAGAATTTCTTATTGATCCCGCGTGACATTAAGTATATTTAGCAGACTGGCTGCCTTGCTTATGTCAACAGCTCTCTCAGATATTCCACCAACTGCTCTTTCCACTGTTTTATTCAATGTGTCATGTGTTTCATACCTATGTCTGCTTTGCTGCAGGCTGATTTTCCCATTAGGGAAACAATTCGTAACCTGGATCTGAAAGCTTTCTATACTTCAGGCTATAGCATTAACCTGCATCTGGCCCAATAGCAGTACTCCTTTGTGTGTCTAGGCAAAGCAACGAGAGTACTACATAGAGTTCACAGGGTTCTTTTTTTGGTGGCTTTAGCGGCTCTGGCAGAGGCCAACAAGAAAACACATCCCTTGTTTGGTGTCAGAGCACAGAGTGTGCAAGCAGAGGCTGCAGCACTGTTGTGTTAGGCCCGGGTCAGAGCACTGGGCTTTCAGATGGCGTGAGAAAGACGGACACGCTCACACACAAGTACACACATGCAAACACACACGCGCACATAGGCATGCACCTGCACATGCACGCACTAAGTAAGCGTGTGCATGTGCGGGTGCGCATACTAGCCTGGAGACTTAGGGCCTGATCTTCCCAAAAGCATGTGTACATGGACAACTGCACACACCACGAACAGGTAGTAGTTCTGTTTATACTACTTTGCTACAACAAGCTTATGGAATACATCTGTGCATGTGTGGAACGTGTCCTCCAAGCAGACTCCAGAAAAGAGTATAAACAGCAGTACAACGCGTCCATGGTGTCCACAGCTGAGCAACTCTAACCACTACTTGTCTAACACTAACGTTAACCACTGACCCAAAAATTCATATTTTGGACAATATTCTGTCCCCCCATTTAACTGGTCTATAGTCTGAAATGTGTACTCAAAAGCAGCACATGACAGAAACACACACACACACAGATACCTACTTGCTATTTTCCGTCTCATCCAGGGACAGACGAATATCCAGACCAGAGCTGCGCAGACCAGCGACTCAGCTAAAGTGATGAGAAAGATGGCCCATATCGGTAGCATCTCTAACCCGAGCACTGCAATTAATGAAAAACACCCACACACACAAGTATAAGGAAATAACATCTTGCAAGTCGTTTCAAAGTATTATAATCTATTCATAGTCTTGTCACACCTTCAAAAGGAATTTTGAGCAAGCACACGACATTGGTATCAGCACCCGTTAAGACTAAGACGATAATTTGATCAAACATTAGTGTCAGACTGAATAAACAGACACAATATCTCTATTAAGAAAAAGTGTTGCCCAGCACTTACATGGTGCTCCAGTGTACAAGATGGAGAATGTGTTGATCCCAATTGTGGATGCATAGAAGAGGGGCAGCGCTCGCAGGCCATTAGGGACAGAGTCATCCTGGGTAGAAACCACACACAGACTGATTTTTAGTATAGTTTCAAGTATGATGATAAAAGAAGTAAAACAAACATGAGTTTTTGGTTTGGTTTGAGTAGGAGTAGGTCATATTGTCATATATATGTCGATAGAACTGATATGATTAGTTGGTTAATTAATTAGCTGAGAAAATGCATCAGCAACCATTTTGATAATCATTAATAGTTTCAGCGATTTTTCAATCAAATGTTTCTCCAAACTTCAATTTCTCAAATGTGAAGATTTGCTTTTTTTTTGTCATGTGATGGTAAACAGAAGCTCTCTTGGCTTTAGACTGATGGTCACCTCAGGCTCGGGGAAATAAAATGTACTTTTTCTACATTTTACAGACAAAACAAAGAAGATTCCGTAGATTATTTCCAAAAAGAAAACGATTCTCAAAAAATAGTTTCTTTGCATCCCTGCCTGTTAAAAAGGAAGTTTTTCCTCACCGCTGTCACCAAGTTCTTGCTCGTGATGGGAACTGTTATTGTGAAAAGTGCCCAGAGATAACTTCTGTTGTGACTTGGTGCTATATAAATAAAATTTAATTGAATCCCCATCAGTTTTGTGAAAAAACTGCATTGATACAGTGATCTTGACGTTGACGACATAAATTGCGCCAAATCTTAATTTTGCTAAATTACTTTCAAACTTTCTCATTTGTCTGTTTATTAAAATGTTTCTTTTGCTTGGCTCCTGTTTAATATCCTATGTGATGACTAACCTGCCATCATTGGCAGCTCTTCATCATGTCAAAGTGTCTCTGAGGAAGACAATTAGTAGTTAACTTCTCACTCTGGGCAAAGCTACTGGCTTTCAATAGAACAATGCACAATAGGTCGAGATGTACTTCAGTTAAATTTGTCATTTGAGTCCATTTTTGTGTCAGGGCACATGGTCAAAATGATGTGAGTATCAAGTGCAAACAGTGTCGCTGTGTTTTTCAAAGCTCAATGTACAGTATCTTCCATATGCTGACACTGAATAACACGACAGCTTCTTATTGAGGTCAGGTCAAAGGTGTGATGAGGTAAAACTATATATCCAACAATTCACCTTTGCACAATGTGTGGTTTATGAGGAGTTTGATACGCAGTGTGACCTGAGCTACGAAGGTGAAAATCTCTACAACCTAAACCAACATCTCAACTGTGCATTATGGGAAAGTAACAAATCTCAATGCAGCATAGATATAATGACTAAATATTCAAATTTAGCTGATGCAAATCGCCTGCAGAGACAGAGATGAACTCATCCTGAATTTGACCCAGCTGCACGGCAACTCCAGTCCAAACGACAAATCGTCCTATGACTCATTCATACATAATCCTGCAGTCGTGACCTGAGGATGATCTACAACACTTCTCTCTTCCTGGTCTGCCAGAGATCGCCTGTTACATAACTACAGATCTGCGGGTGTTGCCAAATCAAATGGATTTTATCTGTGCTGAAGTTCTCTGGACAGGTTTGTGTGCGCACGAGTACTATGTCTGTGCCTGGATTCTGGTCTTTGAAACTCCTGGACTAGTGGCTCAACTACATGCTGACGGGCTGAATGTGACAATAAGCTCAAACTGCATAGCTCATTAAAATTCTACAAGCACACCACTGGCAATAATCCACTGAATGGGAAGTCATGAAACATTTTTCATGGTCACTATTGCAGTGCTCTGATAAAAAGGTTAAAAATGTTGCTGAAGCAGAAATACAAATGCAAACCTGTGTGAATTAAAGGATGGATTGTACTTGTGTGTAGTAATGTGAGCTCACCTTGCTGAGGATGAAGTGTCTGATAAGCATGAAGAGGAGTCCAGACATGAGTCCAGAGAGCAAGGGAGAGATGAACCATGATGCCACTGGAGAGGGAGGAGAACATGTCATCAGAAAAGAACAGCAAAAAAAAAAAAAAAAAAAATCACACATTTGATACAGCCATGACTGAGTTTTACAACTGTCTTTTTGTTCCCGGCTCTGTTCTGTTCTTCATTAGTCATTTCCCACACTTCTCAGAACAGTGGTGGAAGAAGTAATTAGATCTTGTAGTTAGAAGTAAAAGCAGCAATATGACAGTGTAGAAGCACTCTGTCCTGCAGTCAAATCTTTACTCAAGTAAAAGCAAAAAGAATATGCAAATATATTTAATGTACCAAAAAGTAAAAGTACTCATTATGCAGAATGGCCCGTTTCAGAATAATGTACATCATGTTATTGGATTATAATCATTGATGCATTTTATGTGTTCATCACTTTAATGTTGGAGTTGGTAAAGGCGAAGCTGATTTTAACTACTTCATCTGCTGGGTAGGTAAAAACAGCAAGACAATGCAGAGCCATATTCTGCATGTGTTACACAGCAACTGAAGTCGTGTAACTAGCAAAAACTAGAAAACTTTCACTTTCACTTAAGTAATCAGTGTCCTCAGTTCACAGACACTTACTGAGTGTTGGTGATGTAACACAGTCGTAAACATTCCCCCTGTCCCAACTTTTTAGAACACGTTGCAGGCATCAAATTCTGAATAAGTGCATATTTACAAAAATGTTTATCAGTTTCAACATTAAATACAAATAATTCTATGAACTGTATTCAACTGAATATATGTAGAAAATGATTGACAATTCATTGCATTCTGTGTTTTTTTTTTCACATTTTATACAGTTTCCCAGTTGTAGTTACGTTCCACCACTGTGCAAGACTGACTTTCAACTCTTCAGGAACAGCTAGGAACTCTCTAAACCAAGCTTTGGTTTATACGTGCAGGTGGAAGAAGCAATAAACAGAGCTTCTTTCTCCATCTTAAGTGAAGAGTTTACTTCACTTGAAAATATGTCGTGCGGCTGCGTTCCATGCTGCTTCTCTCATAATGATGGAGAAACTGGTAACTCTGCCTTCTTCTAAAACAGATCGCTCGCTGTGCAAAAGTTTCGAGGGGAGTCGTCTTCGCTGACAACATAATGTGATGATTTCTGTTTTGTTTGACAAGGCTGAAAACTCTGAACTCCTCTGTAGATGCACTGTCTCACTCTGGTGATATTTAGTTCTGTTATATATACTATCGTTGTATTCTGTCAGTCAATGGGAAAGGGACAAATATGCGTAATTGTATGTAAACACTGTGTTCTGTGTTGTGTGAACACCATAAATACACATATGCAGGCATGAGCACACACAGTAAGCATACAGATCTCAGAGCCCAGAGACATTACCAATCTTGACAAGCTGCATCCACTGTACTCCCCTGGTGCCGATGGCCACCATGGAGAAGCCTATAGTGGCGCCAACAATGCAGTGAGTCCCAGAGACCGGCAGTTTGAGGAAGGAGGCGATTAGCTGCCAGACTGCTGACCCTGTGAACGAAAAAAACACGAATCTCACACATCTTTTTCTACTTAATTAGCCACAGTTTTCCATCAAAAATGTAGTTCTGGAAGAGAGAAAAGTAAGAAAACAATACCACATGCATTCTTTGCATCATCGCTGTTATTCTTGGGCAACAGAGTCCATTACTTAAAAAAAAAGTGGTCAGGCTTGACAGTTTGTTTCAAAGCCCCAACTTAAACACTGACACTGACTTAAACACTGAAGTACATGTTGTGCTGTTTCTGTGAGCTCCTACTGGACACAACAGAAGGATTTTCCTGCTTTTATCAAATCAAATCAAGAAGTCAAAATTTCTTCTTGTTCTGCAGAAACAATATACCAGTGAAAAATGTTTCCTGTGTGATTTATGAAATACAGTGTTTCCCCTTCATTGACTTGTTGCTTTCTGCCACACCTGAATTTCTAGCCACATGGGAATCCCCCTGTGTCCCCAGTCACTCTTTCATTAAAATGGCATTGTCTCAACGGGAGCACCATTGTTTTCAGTTCTGTGCCATTTCATTTACTGAAATAATCTAATGTCGATGTTGAGACTCAACAATTCCTGCTTGTGCTTCGCTGTATCTGTGCTTTAACGTGGCAATGACAGGCCTTTTCCGTGAAGCAACTCGGGACATGTTAACGTTACAAAAACATTGTGAGATCCGTCTAAAAATAGATGAAACATTTTCACACAGATCTTAACATCTCTCAAGAATCCGAGTGGTTCATAAAACAAGCGCAAATGTTATTCGAATGAGCTTTTACCAACTAGAGTACACAAACAAGACTGCTAGAGTTATGTAATTTACCAGTTTAATTTTAAGAGAAAGCGTTAGAGTCGCAAACTGGTTGGAATAACTCTTTTATTTTGGGAAAACCTCAGACATGTAATGAACGATGCCTCTCCTCCTGTGTGTACAGTATATGTGACCTGTGGATGACTGGAGGCCAGCGCGTCTGCAGAGTGGACTCTGAGCTGTCTGCAAGCTCTGGATCTGGATACTGTACACAGGATCAGTAATGTTACTAATCTTGATGTGTGAATGTTACATGGATTAGAAGAGTCGGACACGCTGTTGTGTTTGCCCTTTGGTCTGGATATAAAAAAAAAAAAAAAAAGGTGACCGGTGTACATGAACAAACACATGTTCAAATTATTATTAAACGTGAATAGCAAAGAGAACAGCAGAGTCTGCGCCACAATGGCTGAAATACATTAAAGCACATAAAGAAATATTGGATGATTAATCCATTAGTACATCAACAGAAAACTAAGTGGCAACAATGCAAAAAATCATTTATTTGATTAAGCTGTATATAAAGAAAAAACCCTCACTGGTTTTTAAATGTGAGGATTTTCTGCTTCTCTTTCCTATTACTGCAAAGTCAATATTGTTGTCTTTTGGACCATTATAAGAGGTCATCTGCTGCAGGAAGTTTTGATTTGATTTGGATTTTTGATTTTACACTGCTTGTTTGTTTCAGTCCTAATATTCCACTTTATATAATAACCTGATATATTTACACGTCTGGTGATCACAGTGGTTTCTCTTGACGTATTTTAGGGCTGCAACTGGCAATTAGTTTCATTAGCAGATTCATCTGATGATTATTCTTACAGGAGCCCAATGTGACAAACATTTTTTGTCCGACCAACAGTCCAAAGATATTAAGCTTACAAAGACTTAACAGAGAAATTCAGCAAATCCTCATATTTATGAACCTGTAAACACCTTGAAACCTTGAAAAAAAATGTGATTAGATTAAAATTATGTTTCTGTTGATTAACTTATTGTTTCAGACCTAATGAATTCCTATTTAGTGCGACTGACAAGACCTCCTTGAGCGTTTTGAAACAAAGCCCAACGATTATCATTGAGTCTAAAACCTCTTCTTAGCAGCCAAGAAGCAGCAATAGTTCAGCAGTACTTTCAGCAAAAGCGAGACATAAGCACATTATCTTACCAAATTAATTATAATAGATTAATCTGCCTGCTGTTTTTTTTAAATACCCAAATAATCATTTTATCTCTAAAATCTTCAAATTCCTTGTTTTTCCCTTGTTTCAAAACAACAGTCCAAAAGACTTTTCATGTACTATCATATAAAATACTCAAAATTGTGACCAGTGTTTGGCATTTTTGCTTGAAAAATGACTGAAATGGTCAATCAAATTTCAAAATAGTTTCAGAACAATGAGTCCCACTTACCGACCATGGCGCTGACCTCCCCAGCCATGAGCACGGGCACCGTTTCGTTGTACAGCCTGACATCTATGATGCCCTTTCGGATCGTATCACCCACTTTGGCCCCCAGCAGCATCGAGCCCAGCGTCTCAAAGATGGATGCCAGGATGCAGGCCTGCTTCAGCGTGACCACGCCGGACCCCACGGCCGTGCCGAAGGAATTGGCCACATCATTGGCGCCCACTGAGAAGGCCAGTATGAAGGCAATGATGAAGCCAATAATCACCATCCACAGGTACGGTTCCAGATCCATCTTGATGCGATTTCACCAGACAAAAATCCAAGCGGAGAAAAATTAGCTTAAATATTCTAAAAAAAAAAAAAAAAAAAGAAGTGCTCTGTGCGATTTTAGCGGAGGACTTTAGTAAGCCCGCTCCTTTTCTTCTTCCCCTGGTTATAAAGAGTTCGAGGGGAGAAGCACAGCCGCTAACTAAGCGTTTGGAGCTCAGTCCAAAGATTGGAGACTAGTGATGGTGGGTGCAGGGAGCATTCCATAGCTTAGTGTGAGACAGTCTGTCTGCACGGTCCTTCACCTGCAAGAGAAACGACACAGAAGACACACACAAACCGATTAGTGTCATATGCCATGATGACTCTTTTTCAACAGCGGCTACCATCTGGCAACATCTTCCTGTGACTTCCTCAGAAAACCTAAAAACAAGGGAGGGGAGGGACCAAGAGAGAGAGACAGAGAGAGAGAGAGAGAGAGAGAGCGAGAGAGGAGGAGTGTTTATGATCACTTATGAGAGCAGAAGACACTAAAAAAAAAACCACCCCAAAAACTGAAGGATGAAGAGCTGGATGAAACGAGGGGAGTACTCTGGCGTGGACGTCTCAAATAGCCACAATAGGAAATCACAGTCTGCACTTCAAAGGAATCAAATCTGGCCATTCCAGAGGGCCTGCTGACAGCGCTCAGACTATAAAAAGACCACGGCATCCAGAGTGAGATGTGAGCAATGCTCCCAACATTAAAGTGGACTATTAACACCTTATCCCCACACACCAGGCCAGCCGACGTCTCTGCCAAAACCTGCTTTTGTTCCACAGAGTTTCTTTTCAATATCAGACCACCAGACTATCCAATCATCGGCATCATGTCTGACACAATGATGCCAAAAACTGAGAAAAAGCAGAATTAAGGATATCGAACATTATACATCAACAACATTAAAACACCTCCTGACATGTCTGGAAGCAGTTTGATCAAGCGGCTCTTATTTAAATAGAAATGTTAACTAACAGTTTCGCTAAAGCCCAGCGGATGTTTGCATGGCAAATTACATTATTAACCTTCTAACCTGAGTGACAGACAAAGGTACACACGAGTTCTGTAACAAGTAGAAGTTGGAACGAAATGAAGGCTTTGCTGCAGTACAAAATTAAAAAAAAAAAAAACCTCACTCTCAAGTGCTTGGATTTATGTTAAGACTGCAATGCAGTATGAACACCAGCAGTGATGTTTTGCTGCTGCCAGAGGTGGAAACTGTTCACAAAGCTGCACTTTTGGGGGTCAGTAAACTGATAATACAGGAGAGAACATGAAACTCTCGCATCTTTTAGCCTATTTTCAGCATTTTTCATTTCATTCTCAAAAACTTTGTAACTGAATGCAATTTCACAAATGTTAAAGTTCGTACAAATATTCAAACAGAACAGGAAAATGCGTCTTTTTATGTCGACAAATTTTAGTTGCTCCATCTTTTTTGGGACACTCGACTTTAACTTTGTCAAACATCTGACACAGACAACACCCAGTTTCAAGACTTAATTAATCTATGGAGATCTCTATAGATCTTGAGGGGACATTTCTGTGTAAATTAATAAGCCGGCCTGCTTGCTGTGCCACTAGCTAATTAAGAAGTAACCTAAAAAATAAAGGGATGACAGGAGGATATTTCAGATGTAACTAAATTACAACTCCAGGCTGACAATAAGCCTGACTGTACTGTGAATGAGTCAGTGATGTGGATGATGATTTATTTATTGCTGGCAAAAAACAAAGTGATTTCTTGAGCAAAAATAACATTCTCTTGTTTCAGCTTCCACAATGTGAAGATCTGCTTTCTCAGTGTGGCATCATTACGTCAAGCTGAATGGGTCTGATTGGTTTTTGACTGCTGGACAAAACATTTGAGGACATCACCTTTGGCTATAAGAGACCGTATTTTATGATTTTCTGACTTTGTTTAGATGAAACAATTTATGGACCATTTCAGACGTGGTTGCTGGCTGATCCCGTGACTCTCCTGTAACGAGCGTGCCGGGCTCTGCACTTGTTGAGCTCGTCGGTCGATGACATGAGATCCACCAGAACAACAGGCGGACGGATTCCCATATCCCTGTAAAGTTCCACAAGGCTTATTTACGTCGCAACAATGACAACAAGCCTTGGAGGAGGATGACGAGGCCACCAACACTGAAGCCTCTGGTGGTCCCTGAGAAACCTCTACGCCACAAACGACTTGGCCTGGGTTCTTTTTTCTTTTGTCTATGCCACATAATCAAAGTCATTTCATAGGGGTTAATGGCAGCACATTTCCTTCTATGGTTAAGCCAATTGTTAATGGGGAGCATTAAATGTAAACAGCTTGAAGGCCAGACTAGTACATTCTCTCGGCATGAACGACTGTGGGCTCCTCATCGCGTGGGGGCAGGCAGCTCTTTTCCAAATAGCCTGCGGCCAGTTATGGCTCCCTCCTCCCGACCAAGA
Organism: Holacanthus passer; assembly: GCA_025331565.1. Lineage (NCBI taxonomy): Eukaryota > Metazoa > Chordata > Actinopteri > Pomacanthidae > Holacanthus > Holacanthus passer. Next base: position 4,490,390 of record JAFREQ010000009.1, on the reverse strand, counting down.
GCTCCATCTGGAACAGTTGAGGTCACATACTGCTATCCTTTATCCTTTGTTGAACCACAACACACACACAAAAAGATGATAATAATTTGTCTCTTGATCAGGTCCACAGCGAGACCTCCCTGAATCAGGATCTAGTCTCTTAAGTGACACTAAACATGATTACATTGTTAATGGTTAAAAAAATATATGAAAGCGAATCTGACATGTTTCATTTTCCACAGATCCCACAGCCAGTTCTTTTTTTTTTTATATCGAGGGGAAGAGAGCTCAGAGGCAGCCAAATTGTAAAAAGACTGAGTGAAAATTAGGTGATACTTCACTGATGCCTGCTGGGAAATTCTCTTTTCACTTGCTTCACCTCCACAAAGATCAGAGCGAAGGATCAGAGTGAAGGATCAATGCTGCTGGACCAGACAGAGGTTTGAGACAGCTGGGCTGAGAGTAAACAGATAAACTGAAGTCATAAAGTCCTGTTCAACAATAAAACTGCGATTAAGATGTTATCTAAAGTTAATAATTCATGATCAAACATAACAATACAATCGTAGGTGGGGATGTGATCACTATCTGAAGCTCTAAAATTCAACTGATACCTCAAGTGCTTCATGTCACGTGTGGTTGGCCCTGATAAGTGCAACCCCAAATTCTAAAAATGCTGGTGTAATACATAAACAGAATGCAGTCATTTGCAAACATTTACTGACATCTGTTTTATGAAGTGTTCCTGAGTCCATGTAGTAATCTCCTTTATACAATCCTGTGTTTGAACCTCTCTCCATCCTTGCTTGTGAATGACTGAGTCTTTCCAGGATGAACCTTTCATACCTAATCATGATACTATCACCTGTTACCAATGAACCTGTTTACCTGAGGAATGATCCAAACAGGTGTTTTTGGATCAGTCCACAACTTTCAGTCTTTTGTTGCTCCTGTCCCAACTTGTTTGAAACATGATGCTCCCATCAAATTCAGAATAAGCAGATATTTACAAAAATCAATGACATTAAGGAGGCAAAACATTCAATATATTGTTTTTGTACGGTTTTCAATTGAGTAAAAGCAGCATACTATCAACACAGGATAATATATTTGTACATAAATATTTTTCACATCTCAGTTAATGAATGAGTTAATCTAACATTCTTCCTGTTTGAAGACCTCTAACACCTTCGGGAAGCGCTGCACAAACAATAGGTTTTACAGTCAAATGTATTGACAGTAGCAGACTCGCAGAACCAACATGAGACGCTGAGCAAATGTTTAATCAGGGGAACACCTCCGTCACAAGACAATCACGCAGTCAAACACGGCCGTCCACCGAGCACAACTCCACCGAGGAAACGGTCTGCGCAGCGGTCAAACACGCCGCCGGAGAAAGCAGAGAGCACGTCGTTCAAGTGTGTGTGAGGAGGAGGAAAGATGAGCACGAGTGACGCGAGTGTGGGCGTATCAGGCCTGTTTAATCAGGTCTACAATTTTCTAAACAGGGAAGCGCGACGTGACAGCTGCAGCTGACGCTCTGTCCGTCCTGGAGACCTCGCCCTGCTCTAATGCACGAACACCAGCTCGCATACCGCCACTCCCAGCTGTGCACATAAAAACTGTTTTCTCCTTGGCTCAGATGTGTACAGTAAGACGAGTCTAGAGGTAACCTGTGGAGTCCTATTATTGACTGCTGTGCTACAGAGGAAGTTCAAACACTTCCTATAAGAATGTAAAAATAAGTCTACAAGTCTTAAGGGAATATTAAATAAAAACAATGAGCTCCAGCTTCAACAGCCTTCATTGGGGTTACAGGATAAAGTCAGTATATGCAGCGAAACTCAAAATGACTGCCTGAAGGCCCAGAGACCAATCAGTCGGCCCAATGTAGCTCAACCTTCACCCTAATAATCTGTGAAACTTTGACTTTAATAGATTTCTCTTGCTGAAGGAAATTAATAGGATTTTTAAAATAGTGCTAGTACAGTTTAAGTGCCTCAAGAACGTCCTCGTTTAGAATAGTGTAATAAGCTAAACTTAATTTGATTCCTGATGGTTAATTCTTTCTCCGAATTGGACCCATCCTAACTATTTAGATGAGATGGGCATCCACAGTGCAGCCCACGGGAGACAACTCCAGTGGGGTATTCCTGATTAGAAAGTAGTATGGTGGTATTTTGGGAAATGCCTCATTCGCTTTATTGCTAAGAGTTAGATGAGACCGCTTGAGTCTGCAGGCTAAATGTGAAACTGCAGCCAGTGGCAGTTTAGCTTAGCTTAGCATAAAGACTGGGAGCAGGGGGAAACAGCTAGCCTGGCTCTGTCCAAAGGTGCTGATTCAACAAGGCCAACAAAGCATTTCACAAACTATTCCTTAAACATGCACGTCTTCTGAGATGGCAGAAAACCGATCCAAGGTGTTGTTCTTGAGGAGACAAGAGCAAGTGTGGATACTCTATTTGAAGTCTATTTTATGATTTCTATTCACATTATTAAATCCTTACTCTGAAGAAAGGCCTTGCTCCAAGTGCCACAGCATTGAAATTCTTCTTATGGGAGTTACTGTGGCGTGTGGATCTATTTGTTTCAGATGCTGCTGGATACTTCATTGATCCAGCCCCCATCCTATCGGGCACTGGGATAAGTGTGTCCCTTGATCGTTTCACATTACAAAATAACATAACTTACAAAGTGCCAAATATAGACACAAGCATGCCGTATTCATATCAAAGCTGTGTAACCTCAGTGAGGAATCGTCCAAACTGTGGTCAAAACTTCCAAAACAAAAACCTGTCTGCGGCTCTCAGCATCTGGTGCGAGATTTGAGAACACATCGAAACGTCTATTGCACAGTTTGGAAATGGAAAACACAGCCTGGGAATGTTTATACATCCTCACAGATGAAGAGGTGTATGACCTTATGTCCTTGAGTACTAAGTCAACAACCCTGCCAGGACTTGCATACATTGATCCGTACATACAGCGACCACTCAGAGAACACAGCGTGAGCCAGAGATTCACAGCTCATGTGAAATGGATTTCTTGCAATAGACTGGTGATATGAGTATGTTAAGAGGAGCCATCTCAGGCTGCGCAGTCAAGGTGGGTGACGTCTGAGTGTTTACTCCGCTCCACTGAATGACTCATTGGGACCTTGAAACTTCTGAGTCCGTTGAAAGCAAAAACATTATAAAAGCTTAACGGATTAATAGAATAAAATACAAAATGAGTTGCATAAAATGTTATGCAACCTATATGAAGGTTATCTTTTCTCTTTTCCTCTATTTCTCCCCATCAGTAACTGTCTACTTAACAAAATACAACAATAACAAAGATACTAAGTCATCCACCAGTTATTTATTGTAGTTTATTAGACCTAAAAAATATAACTTGGTAACAAGTGGTCAGTCAGGGTTGCAGATAAGAAAACAAGCAGAGTCTGCAGTGCCATGATGCAGATCCACCGCAATAGATCATTATGGCTTTGTGCTACCTGGGTAAGAATGCACTACATGATTATGTTGCTGTTTGGCTGGTCGCTGGGATGCAGAAAGACAAACAGGAAATGAAACAGTAAAAATGCTGAATTTAATTGGAAAAACTGGCAGCGATGGTTTCTCTTTACCAGAAGGAAGAAATGACTCATCAGCTCAATTAAACAATTGAGGAGATGACATGTTTGAGATGACATGCAGGTAACTCACTCACAGGGGGACAAAGTATGTCTTTAATCATTAGGGAAGTTCCTTTATAGTTATCATTTAGATATGCACATACTGCATGCCAGCTCCTTTCGCAACAGAATAAAATGAATTTCACAGTTAATAAAGAGAGAGTCGAGTTGAGCCGTGCCATGAAGTCAAACAAGGCTTTTATGACACCAGGAGATATCCAGGATCTTACTTTATGTAAGAAGCATATCTAGCAATATCTTAATGTGGATACCTTGGATTATACTGCCTGAATAATTTAAGACATTTATAACTATATTTCATAATTTGTTATGACATTGTTTAAATAGCCTGCAATCACATTTGTTGCGTAAGAAATTATGCAGCTATCACGTTTGGAAATTCATGAAGAAATGCCAACACACGTGCTGGGACTCCAGAAGTAGTGTAGATTGGTAATTGATAGAGTTTTCATTTTTAGAAGCATATAGCGAAAGTGTCTTTTTGCAACTATGCCCCATTATTCCCACCACTTCTTACTGCAATCAGCTTTCTGAGATTTTTTAATCCTGCCAATTTATTGGTGTTTACAACATACAAACTTTACTATGAGGGGCTCAGGAGATACACCATTCATTGACAACTCCATCCCTGGTTCATCCTGTCCTCAAGCTGAAGACACTGACCCCCATATTGCTCCCTATGGGCAGGTCAGAGCCCTGCATGTCAGTGATATATGTGTGTGAGTAAAGCACTTTGTCTGCTGCAGTAGAAAATCACTATATAGTGCTGCCCGTTTGCCATTCACCATTTCATACTCAGCCTGGAATAAACTGTCCCATCTAAAAAAGCTCCCCTAAAAAAAATAAAAAACGCTTGAAAGAGACACAGTCTGCGAGGCAACATGCTCTTGAGGATTATTTCTGGCAGACACATTTTCTTCCTGTGGGTGTCAGGTGGCAAACAGTACAGATAATGAGGACACTGACACAAAAAAAAATGGGGGGGAAAAACCAAGACTAAATCAGGTCTTTATGTTGCCTGTGCTGGAATATTTAATGTCTGGAGGACAAATTCACAATTCTAAAAAAGGGAGATTATTCAATACATGTGGAGAATATCAACACTTCTTTTGACTATTAACTATCCGACTACATCATAAGCTGAGCAGAGCATTTTACCTGTTACAGCATTGACCTCTGGAAGCAAATGCTGTGTGCCGTGACTGTAAAGACGAACGTGTGTGCAAACTACTTACTGCGATCACTTCTCTAATTGTTTGCCGTCGCTGCTGAACAGTGTTCATTAATCAGCCTGAGATGCCACTGCACCACAGCTGGTGCAAAACACTGTGTCACGAGCTACAGTCTGCATTGACATGCTGCTGCTATCCACGCACTGATTCACCCCCCCCTCCTCCTCTCATCAACTAACCCTTCTTCTCTAACACATGCTGAAAGGACCAGAGCTAGAACATACATTCATGCAGCGTCAGATGATGACTCACAGCAGCATCCTACCGGTGCTGCCTAATTGTTACACCTGAAGCATACGCAAGTGCAGCCCGAGCCTCCAAGGACACAGGAAGCATCCACGTCTCACAGATGGCTTATAAAGTTAAAAAAAAACAGAGAGATATGGCAAAGACAAAAAAACGACAGACAGGCACATAGGCGCACCTGAAAGCCTGGAAATCAACTCCACTCACCTTCATGTCTCCTCACATCAGTGGAAGGTGAGAAAGTGGTGGAGATGAATGAATGTCAAAGACAAAACGACAGTATTTGGGGAGAAACACGAGACAAGAGAGAAATGGTCGGCTGAAAAAGCAGAGAGAAAAAAAAATGGACCGGGAATGAAAAACGGGGAGGGGGGAGGTGAGCATGTGATTGACAGGAAAATAAAATTATGAGGAGAGAGTGGAAGAGAACAGCTGATGACAGGAGGAGTGAGAGGAAGGAGCCGGAGAGGCTTAGTGAGAAATCAGCAGGTTGTGGTGGTGTTGCAGGAGAGAGGAGGAGAGAGAGAGATAACAAGAGAGAGAGCAAGAGAGAGAGAGAGAGCGAGAGAGAGAGCGGCACAGCCAGCTGAGTCTAGACTGCCTCTTAAAGGAAAGCATCCGCATTCACTGCAAACGCCAGCCAATGACAAATGTCGGAGAGGCCAAGGTGTAGCGCTGACTGGCTGTCAATGTGTGGGGAGGACGGACAGATGGAGAGGAGGCAGCCAATGACTGCGGAGGAGGATAACCAGCGAGGGGGAGATGAGAGGGAGAGGAGGTGAGCCTGTGTGTGGATGTGTTTCATAGAAAAGCATGCAGACGGATCAAGGGCATTCAGAGCGCTAGCATTCCCTTGGTTAATCTGGTAGCGGCACAACACGAGTCGGAGATGCAGTCGATCGATACAAGATGAACATTTTGGCTCTTAAATATGAGCGCACATGTTCAGAAGGAAGCAACAGTGTGACAAACTGAAGGACTGAGCTCTGGCTTACACAATCGTCTATGATGCTTGTTCTTGCAAGTATGCAGCACGATCAAATGAAAGGCCCATCACACAAGAACACACACCATCTCAACACGGTTATGTGGCTCCGAGCCATCCATCACTGCTACAATTGTCCCTTTCTAAGACGTCGTGGACAGCATGTCTTTCTGTGACTTGGTTTCAGCCGGCAGAGACAGGGGGCTCTCGTCGACACAATGAAGAGTGCGGAGCTGAGCCACTGCAGGATCACTGCTGACAAAATACAAAGCAGAGCTGGAGACCGGGTCCTATTCAGCATTTCCTCAACACTCACTGATAATGTTACAAGCAGCACAGTGAACCGGCCATTGAGAAATAAGGCAAGAGGAACAAATGATCTGAAGCTTTCTGGAAGGTTTTTGTTCTAAACTATGATTTTAAATGGTTATGGCATCTTTACAGATGCTTTTCAAACTTTGGAAAAATTTACCAAGACGATTGGCTCAACCACAAACTACCTACCTCACACAACTTCTGTCATGCAGTTTTCTTGCTTGACCTCCACACAATCTTAGCACTTTTTCAACCACATACTTAAAAACACTCACCATTGAAGCTAAAGCAATGTCTGGTGCCACTGGGCAGCTCAGGTCCTGTTCCCTTCGCTCTCACATGCTGTGCAAGGACTAGAATAGGGGCGATAAATTCATTTGTCCGGTGCTGTTCAGAGGTCTGATCTCGTGTTTGAGTTCCTGTGGTTTCTCCTCTATGGTCTCTCACTCATTCTCTCCCTCTCTGTCCCCTAACTGGCCCTGCCTGCTAAAAAGCCTATCTGCGTCAGCTGCACCTGCTGCCTCTGACTCTGCTTCGCAGCAGGGAGGCGCTGTCTCCTAGAACCAAAACACACACACACATACACACACACACTCTCTGTGCAGTGTTGAGATCAGTCAGCCTCCATGGACTGGAGGGGGGTCGCTTAAGAATGACAACAACAGCGCGCATGACTCCAAAGAGCATGTTGCTCTCAACACCATCTTCAAAGGCTCCCCACACATATCCATAAATCCTCTGAATAAATTACTTATAAAGCGCTTTCAGTCAAAGTGCTGTACATAGATTTAAATGATAAAAAATGAAATGAAAAAAACATTTAAAAGTCGAAAAACAATTAAAAAACTAAAACTACAGGCTAGACTAAAAAAGCCCGCTCACCAACCATCAGACCCTGGGGACACTCAAAAGAGGTGCAGGTGTGTGGTCAGACAGGTGCTTTTGGTGCAAGGCCATTTACTATTTTGTAAGTAAACAGCAGCACCTTAAAGTCTGCTCTAACCTCAGCAGGGAGCCAATGACGAGAGGCCAGCACCAGAGTAATATGTTCATATTTACTCGATCCAGTCAGAAGACGAGCTGCTGCATCCAGAGCCATCTGTAGACATCGAAAACTCTTCTTTGGCAAACCTGACAGAAGAACATTGCAGTAATCCAATGGGGATGAAACAAAAGCATGAATAAGGATCTCAGCATCCTTAAACGACAGGTTGCCGATATTTCTAAGGTGAAAAAAAGGCAACAATATCAAAAAGCACACCAAGTTATAGCTCTGTCACTGCAATGAATTACACAGTCACCCAGAGACAAAGTGAAATGATTTAGTTTTCCAGGTCTGATAACCATCATTTCCATCTTAGCTGAGTTAAGAAGCAGGAAATATTCTGACAACCATCTCCTACCTGCAGACAGGTCTCAAGACTAACCCATTCTGTTTTCTCTCCACCACCGTGGGTCTGCATTGCAGCACTAAGTCAGGTTGTCAAGAGGCAAGTAACTCCGGTAATCCTTCAGATTGCTTCTGACGGCCATTACAAGCACCTAGGCAATCTGTCAAAATTTAATGTGGGCCTGCAGCTAAATCAATAGTTTTCAGCAGACTTTTTTTTGGCTGATTTACCCTGGTAGAGATGAGTGATCATCATCCTGCTGTCTCCTCGCCATCACTTAAGTCCCAAGGCAGCAGTGCACAATCCCTCCTTTGAGACAAAATCTTCTTCTTAAGCTTCATGAATATTCATTTTTCCCTTCAGAGTTTATTTAGGTTTGACACAGGAACTGACAGCATATGGTGCCTGCATCAGTTTCAAATGTAATTCTGGGTGTTCGTGTACTTGTGCATTCAAGTTTGGACACAGCTAGAACATGTGAATATACTGCAAACGCCCTGTTGATGATTAAATAGACTGACAAATGCCTTTTGTATCATCAAGTACATCTATCTATCCATCTATCACCACCAAGCACAAAGATTAACTGCAGCCAATGGTAATAAATCACTGACTAAACGGTCTACATCAATTGAAGCCCTGACATTCTACAAGGCTGTATAGTGTCATATAGAGATTTAGCATTGGACTCCTTTAACCTCGTCAGTCATAGTGGGCAGTTTTTTTAAAAAAGTACCAAAATCAATGCAGTAGAATTAGACACTGTCTTTTTTAATCCATTTTTTTGTATTGTCAAAAACTTGCACCTACATTACCCAAAATGCAACTTGACCACCAATGCTGGAGTTTGAGTGTGTTAGATGAGAAGTGGGCTACAGAGATCTGGTACACTGGTACACACCGTCAGATTTTTGTTTCATTTTCAAACTTGTAGACTTTATCAAATTTGTAGATTATAAATTTATCAAATTTCGACCACCTTCCTATTTGCAGAACTGTAAACAGACTTTGAGTGAAAAATTCAGACATTTCTCCTTTAAGTAAATAATAAATAATAAATTTCTAGCATACCAATATATCGCCCACTGAATATACACAATATTGTATCATCATTTCCATTGAGACTTCTGTCACAGTCTATGATGTCAAAGCCACTCGGTCGTCTTCAATATGTCTTTTGGGGATTATTATGGCGGCTACCGTCTTCAATCCAGTTTCAAGGGATGACAGAATCAGAGAACATGTCAGTCTCACACTTCATAGACTGACCAAGTGTCTGAGCCTTTAGCAACACTAAAGCAGGCCGTGTTACAACAGCAAACAATCGAGCCCCCCCTCAGGCTTTCGGTGTTGAGTAAGCCTTATGTTTAAATACTCTTAAGGTCAGCTCTCTCTGGTTTCAGAGGAGACTGTGCACGGGTTTGACTCCCTCACCCTGAAATGGCAAAGTGACTGAAGCGACTCCTCCCTATTTGAGTGCCTATACAACTGTTTTAAATAACTGAGAAAGACACACTCCACTGTCCTTCTTCACACCATTTGTGTTTGTGGTGCTTTATAAATAAAATAAAAAGGACACTAATCTACACCAATACAATGACATCAATAAAATAAACGCAGATCCTACAAAAGAAAAGACATGAAAATTCCTGATTTCAACAAGTGGTCTTTTTTTAGTTGACACATCTGGGGTTTGACATGATTGTCTGGGAACATCCAGCTGAGGACACAACACACACACACACACACACACACCGCATAAAAAAACGCAAATAGCAACAGCACAAAGGATGCAGTGCCCCAAATAAAGCTATTAGGCTGGCAGAAACTATTAGTCATCTCTGAGAATAAACCATGTTCACAACAGGGATCCTAATTGACCAATCAAAATGTGCCTCAAAGATGAATACAGAGCCAACTATTTTATTACCAACAGTAAGGGGGCCGGTGTTGGCGGCTAGCCTTCACATCATAGGTCTACCGACACAATCCAGCTCTGTACCTACCAACAATTGGGGCTTTTCGAGGTTGCAGTCCGGCTTTCTTCTCTTTCTGCCACCTGTCTCCATGTTCCTGAGTCTAGGAGTCATCTTACCCTTGACCCTCTCTCTGTTTTCCTCCCCTCTCTCTCTCTCTCTCACCCCCCCTTCCCACGCTCGGCTTTATCCGGACAGTTCCAGTTCTCTTCCACGAATCGGCATCGGTACCCAATAGCAAAGTGTGTCCCCTTCGCCTCCCGTCCTTCCTCCTCTGCTTACCCCACTCGATCTCTCCTCATCTTAGGTGCGGAAACGGAGAAATGTTGATCTGGCCCTGAACTCCTAAAGCCCTGCCAGGACCTCCAACCTACCTACCGCTTTCTCAACTGCTGAGACTGGTAATCTACTGTTGGCGTGCTCGGTGGTATTAAAATGTGTTACTGGGGCAAAGTGGGTGCCGGTATTAGTGAGTGCCGAAAAATGCAGCACAAACAGGGGCAGAGGCTCGGTGAGAAAGGAGAGGTACCGACATGATAGATGTTTTAGGTTACGTGCGCACTAATGGGGATAAATGCACCTTGTCGTCTCCGTTTCGGCCTTCTGTCCACACCACGCCGCTGACTGGACTGGTGAAATCTTAATGAAAGTGTTCTCCAAGGTGGAGATCTTATAAAAGACTATAAAAAGAATTAATCCCCTTGTAAATTGTCTTATAATATTGAATAAAAGCAGAGCTAATGTGCCTTTTGACACTCATAAACAGAAAAGATCGAAATGAGTTACAAATATATTTCCAGGTACCTCTGCTGTACATCACACTTGGTTTATTTTCGTTTTTTGACAATGACCACGACGACTGAAAAGAGTCTGATCCATCAATACATATATTACATGGATGCATTATTCATATCGTTTTTCGTAGCACTAGCAGTCTGGGGAAGTTGTACATAGTGTAAGAGTCCTGCAGGCCGAACAGCAGGTGGTTAAAGGTTAAGGAAGGACACAATTTTAGACACAGACTTTAAAGTATCTGAATTGGTGTGGACGTGTGCTTCCTACATCATAGTCACAAGTGTTTGTAGATTTCAGGAAAAAAAGAAATAAGCTCATACACCAACCGTGGATATCTTCCAAGTACAATATAGTATGACGATGTTTGTTTCTATGATCGCTCTGTGTGACGACAGTGTAACAACATTTGTGACCTTACATGGCTGCGTCCCCACATATGAGGATAATAGACGAGTACAGACGGGGAGAGAGAGGGAGGCAGACAAAGAGAGAGAAAGAGGGAGAACGTCCCCTCCTAAGCTGGATCTAGTGGCCTGTGCTCTCCTGCTCTTAATCCTGGCTTCCAGCGCATGACCCAGCTAACAGTATTATGGAGTGCTTTGATTAGACCTGCTGCTGTGCGCACGTATTGGGAGACGTAGCGGCGGTGGGGGAAACATGGCGTCCTCTGCTCTGCCACCACTTCGCAGGAATGCCGGGCCTCTGCGCACACACACACAGTATTAACCATACATTTAACCTCATGTACACAGCCTTCACACAGTGGAAGCAAAAGACACGAGGCTGCCCGGATTAGGCCTGCGAGTCACTGAGTCAGCGGATTACCCCGCCAGTTATTCTAGGTGAAAACTAAGAGTAATGCTCAAAAACGTGCTGCTAGCATTAGCCGTGAACCGATGGGCCGCAGAATGAGTTGTGAGAACGGCACTTGGAGCGGTCACAACAGGGAGGGAGAATTTCACATGACGACTTCAGCAGTTGGCCTTAATCGCATCAAGGGGTCTCGCAAGGGAGAAGTTTATGAGCTGATAGGGAAAAAAACAACCTTAAGATTAGGGCTCGGTAAAGTCAATCCCAAATATCATTAAGCATCAAAAATAAAAAAAGTTTGCACTGAATTCATGGTCAGATTTCCTGATTTAAATCTTAATTAATTTGATACTATATTCAAGGAAAGTTTATCCTCACTGAAGTAAAGGCAGTGTTTTAATCACTGTACTGAAACTCACCTATATTGCAAAACAATATCAAATGTCTGAATGATACGTGGCCTTGTTCAACGCACATTTATCACTCCCTCTTTCTGAATTAACTATTTCGGCTGTGGTCTTACGACATCATGAAAAAGGGAGGGAAATAAAGCTGCTCAGATTTGAAAACAATACTGTACAGAGTAAACTGTTGAGGAATTCAGCACAGCATGTCTTCACTGTGGGAGGTGAACTGTACATCGTATTCCCTCCAGAGAAGATATTTCTGCTATGTCCTTACAATGTTTGTACAGCTAATAGGGGAACTTGCGAGAACACAGACTTTGACATCAACTTGCTTTTTGAAGTCATTGAGGATATTGTGTTATGCAACAGTAGGATCCATTCTAGCTGAGAGATTTCTGAGCAAGAAAAACTCTTAAAAGATTGACGATGATGGGAACTGAACAGTCCACAGGCAGCTTTCCCGACGGCGAACAAATTTGTGCACCAGCAAAAATCACAATCTTGAATCCAGGACTGTCAACAGAGTAAAAATACGGCCTGGCAGGGGAGCTGGATGCACGCTGCTGCTACTACTACTTCTGAAGCATGAATGAGTTAATCTTAAAATCACACAGTACACACTGTGTGACCAGTGTTATCTATCACATGTTTGCCAGCTGTGTTGCACACTGACAGCACATGGGGCACGCACACACGCTCATTTTTGCATTTGTGTGGCAAGTTTGCAAATCAGGTTACACCCAGAGACACCTCGTGATACAAGTACAACTAAAAGTGGCAGTATTCCTCCTCCAATGCTCCACAAATCAAAGTAGATAAACAGGAGGCTTTTGACATTAATTCTCTTTACACACAAAATGTCTATTATTACTATGCTTCTGTCCATAAACTGAAATGTTTGCCCACAAAACACACAGACCATTAAACACAATGCTTTAATACAGCTGTTGTACTGACTCCAGGGAGATGTATTTTTGGGGACAGCGTTGTTTCGAGGCTGTGTGTGGCATGTGCTACTTTCTTTGTGTCTGAGTGCTGTCGCTGAAGGAAACTCATTGTGACAAGTGGTCTGCCGGTGTTCCGGTGATGGAGCGTATGTGGGGAGGAGGGTGGGGTTGACTGGGTCACCTCTAATCCCGTTGGGGTGAATTATTTCCTTGAGACTTTTCCACCCATCGCCTCAAATCAGAACATCATCTTGCCCCGCCAGGAGGGGGCACAATGAAGCTCAACATTTCCCTCATGCACCAGGAGGATTTTAAACACACAGAGTAACGTATATCCATTGCTATAAATGCAATTTAAAGTCTAAACACTCCACGCATCTGCTGCAGCAAGAAGTCACAGCTGTCTCTTTTAGTTTGTCTTACTGCTCCTCTTGCAAGCTGTAGGCCGCAGTTATTCTCAATGAAAACTTGCTGAGACGTACGGCCGTCTCTACTAAAGTAATCCACCATTTGAAATATATTTGTATATTTTATTTCCCCCCCGACATGACTCTATAACAACCCAGTCATCGCCGCTGTGTGAAACATAGCTCCATTATAGCAGAAGCAAGCGTGCAGAGATCACTTTGTGTCTCCGGCTTGACGCATCCTCTCGGCTCCTTGTTTCAATTTGCCTCTTCGCTGCCACACATGAGAACATAATGAGGAGCAAGCTGCAGCAGAACAAACACTAAGACATTCACACTGTGGCAAACACATCAGTGGGTTTAGCCTCTTTAACGGTAAATGGAGGAAATAATCTAGCTGCAATCTTTCTGACCAATATTGTGATTTCAATTGCTTTTTGTTTTCTATAAATTAAACTACACGCCTGTATTTGTGCATGAGCATTACCACAAACTTCTGTTTCTACATGAATAGAATCAGATAAAATCATGCAGTTATTTGTTGCTGTGGACTTTCCAGGGTTCAGTCTGTAGACAAAAGTCAGTTTCTGAGTAAATCTGCCCAGTTTTCTACTGAAAACTGAGAAATTTAACATTTTTCCACATTACTCCATGTGCATTTTATACTGTATATTACAAGCTGCATTTGACAATTTGTTAATAACTGACGGCACCTGATGTTGACAGTTGTGCCTTTAGCTACTGAAACCAATGTTGGTTTCAAAGGACAGACAGACGTCTTTACAGGCCCAGATCCTGGAAGTCAGTACTTTCAAGGCCTTGAGTTTAAAACAATGACACAATGTGTTTAAAGTTTAACTGGGACATTCAAACATCAGCTGTCTGTCAATACAACTGCCGAGCTACCTGCAGGCTTTATGCACAAAGAGACATACCACTCTATAGATCTTTTATGAAAACACACTCTTTAGTTATAAGTTTTATATTAAGACACTGTGGATTATGTAAGTTAAACTATACTTCCACAAACCACAGTTTCAATATAAAAATAATTAATAGTTCAGCTGTAGGAAAAAAAAAGTTCCCTATCATATATTTTGCAAGCCACAAACAGAAGCGTTTATGTGCAAAGATTATGTTGACAGGTTTGAGGACTACAGTTCAGACTGAAGCTGGGTAAGCCTTCTCAGCATTACCAGGGGGCGTCACTGACAGTAGAGCCATAGCCAGGCTGGAATGTGTGAAACATTATGAAGATGTCATCACCCGTTCAGTGCAGGGAACCCTGGAGATTTTCAAAGATATTTAATCCCTGTCTCCCATAGTTTACTGCCCTGACATTACCCTAGAAAAGCATCTTTGCTCAAGGATAGGACCCGTTTCTTCTGTGCACACTCAACCTTTTCCCCAGGGTTTCTTGTAGTACTGAAGTATTTTTGGTGCCAGTGCATTTGCCAGGCGCTGTTCCAAAATGGTTCTCATTTCTATGTTTGGATGATAGTAGATCTTAAGAGGACCAATTATACAATTTACCATTATTAAAAAGGAAGGCAACGAGACCTGTATTAGACCGCTAATCACATCCTCCACTTAGTTTGAATACCCTGATTAATTCTTCTTTAAAAAGGAAAAAAAAAAGTCCCCCATACTGTGTTAAGCAGCTTGTTAAAGCCTAATGAGTCAGTACAGTCATGTGTGATCATAACAGTATTTCCTCTTTGTACAATAAAATGTCAATGACAAATCAAAGATGCTGAATAAATATATAATAAATTAATTACATTTTGACAGTGACGTTATATCAAGCACTTTTACTGATCACACTGATAATCAGTTCTGGGATCAATATGGCTTCATAAATTTCTCTGTGATGTCAATCAAACTCCTGCTCTACATGGGACAACTTCTGTAATTCTGTATGCAGACTCTCATATAATGTGTTGGCACAGAGACACCACGATGATGGCATGTCATCTCAGAAACCACATACCATGAGGTGATGTGAATGTGCAGACAAGTTGCCTGTCAATTAAGTCAGATAACATTGCTGATCAGCACACTGGCAAAAACGGGGACTATCATTACATAAAGTAAAACTTGCAAGTATGCCAGCAAGGATCTTCAATCAAGTGTGGATACGCAGAAGAGCTGATGGTGCTTAAGGGTTTGACTTCTGAATATTTGGCACTAAACGGTCAAATAACATTTCACAGTAACTGCAGTATAAAGTAACCCATTAAAATGTCATTTGAGTTGAAAATGGCAGTAAGCAAGCAACCGAGCCAGAACTCAGAAACACTCTACACCACAGCATCACCGTCCCTGATCTCTTGATCTCTTGTCAACTGGCATGACAGATGTCTGTCAGCTACCAGCACATGTGTTTATTTTGAGTGTGTCAACTGAAAAATGTGCAAACACATGACAAATGACACATGTGGCAAGAATCTGAAAGTCAAATGAGCTGCTCACAGCACACAGCTTCCTTTCCCTCTTATCTTGAACAGAATCCTTTACATACATACCTGCCATTGTTCTACCTGGCTCGTCCCCCACCCTGCAAGGTGGCCTCTGGAGAGATACCACTGGACTCCATCTGATAAACTGCCCCCACCCTCCATCCTCGCCGCTTTCTGAGGTGTCACATATCCACCACTTGCTGGTGTTGCTAAAGGCAGAGGGGAGGAGGGATGATTTGGCTAGAAATAGCAGTGTCACATGAGTGTGTGCAGTGACCAGTCAGCCAGCTGCTCATCCTTACATGGAGCCCTGCCCTTTCTGTACAATCAAAGGCAAACAGGCGGCAACATTATCAACACAAACAGTGCGGACCGGCGCAGACAGGTCGATCGTTCATCTCTTAGGCCTGTCACACCCTTCATTGGTTAAAATGGGCACGTGAGCCCACACCTGTTCAAACATCAGGATTTCTAAAAACTCAGAGGAAATTTCCAAGAGACAAAGAAACCTCATGAAAAACACATGCCTCGTTCATAAGGTCATATCTGTGCAATTAATTGAGAAAATATTTATGCATTAGTTCATGTTGACACTGAAATCATAAAACTGTCTCAATGAAAGTGCACATTTTTTCCAGACCGACTCCCTCGCAAATGCTTCTTGCACAGCAGAAATTCTTGTCTTATCACGAGCAACAATAAGTTCTCTTATTTTCACCAAACCTCCCACTCAGAATTAAGAAACAAAGGAGGGAGAGAAGCAATCCATACTGCAATATTCTGTTGTTAAAATCTAAAGTTAAAGACGACGTCAACATTGTGTAGACCACCAACACAATTTTGTCAATCCTTTTGCCAACTCTCTGGAAACTTTGAGGCAATTTAAAGTTAACAAAGGCACACATGTGTATCCACAAAGCACAAAAATAACAAAATGTGTCACTTACATGGCCTGACAGATCATCCCAAATGCCAACAATAACTCTTCCCATGCTTCCCTCAGTATTTCTTTCAGTGCTTTGCAATCAAAAGTTTTCTAAAGCCTCAAACCGACCCCAGGACTTAGTGGCAAAATTATGACTCATTAAAACCAGGCAAGCCGTAGGTGCTCCTGAACAAACGCACTTGAGTGACAGGAACAGGAAAATAATGTCCATTCTACCTCCGATAAATAAAACCACAATGCCTCACAGTTCAGCAGTAAGCTTGTCATTAGCATAGTTAACACCAGGCCAGCACCCAAACAAGAGACGCTCTGTGTGACAACGCTTTGATACAGACCCGGCTGCTTACAGAAGGCCACCAGAAACACCACAAAAACGGCTCTCATGGCCTGAGTGGAGAGGACAAACACAGCCAAAAGCACACAATAGGTCAGAGAAAACGATGCAACGAGCACAAGCAGTCACACGCTAACTAGGGTAATACATGTCTAATTGTTTACATGTAAGTTGAGCTGCCTTTTTATGGGAAGAATGTAGAGGTTTGGTCTTTAAGGAGGCCATAACTTAAAGAAGGTTTTCCTGTAAGTGTCACCCCCCCCAAAAAATTTAAGTGAGGCTGTTTTGCTTCAAAGCAACCAAGACAGGGAGAACTTACAGGAAGCCTATGGCCGCCAGCGTGTTTAAATAACTGAGTCAATGTTAACTGTAAATGCTGATATTTGTCAAGAAGACAGAGGAAACCTTCAAAAATACCGCAATCATTCTGTGAAGACATGTCGGTGAAAAATTGGAGCATTATGAGCCATTAAGTCCCACTTTGGGGTCAAGAAGAATGCAGGCCTAACGTGACAGTGGGAACAGGAGGACAGATGAGCATTGTGGGATGCCAGCAGTTTTTTTTAATCGGCTGTAAGCTTGCCGCTAGACAAGAGTTCCCTGAAACCAGCAGCATACATATACATGTGTACAAACCACAATTATTTAAGTATATAAATGCGGCCTCAAGTATTTTTGTATCCAGAGAACTTCTGGTTAAATACAGAGACAAAACAGAACCAGTGGTTGTAAAGCTGTCTAATTAAGAGCTGGTTTTTGATTACCTTCCCAGGCTTTTAATGGTGCCCTGACCCCGAAGCAATGCTGAAATTAAATCATCAAGAGCGTCGCAGAGCTGTGATATCTGAAAACTGCTATCTTAAATTTGTACCAATTGTTTTGGGTGTCTTTCTTACTCCTCTCAGTTTCCTTTAACAGCAACAACAACCCTTGAATGTCGGCCTTTCCTGCTCTCTTCTGTCCAATGCGCTTGTTCTGATGGCACTAAATTAAAAAAATGAAAAGACGTGATATCGGCTCCACACGATCGGTGACATGCTTAACCAGATTTTCAACAATAACATGGATTAAGCAAGGCTGGTACAAGCAGACATGCAGCACACACACAGCACGGAGATTCCCACTCTCTCTGTGCCATCATGTGATGTTGCCATAGAGAAGGAGGGCTCAGACATAACAGCGTGATTGTGCTCCGAGGGCGAGGTGGGCCGATCAGAGAGACAGACTGTTCTCTGACTGTGACACTGCCAGCCCCGGTGCCAACTGCCTTCCCGCCCACAGAGACGCAGACACACCCACCGGCAGAAGGGCCAGCCTGCACGGGGCCCGACCATCATGGAAACCAGACTCTGATGCTTTTTCCATACGTTTCTTTTTCTTTCTTTCCTCGCATGTCCATCCGCAAGATCAAGGTCATGTCTTCTGCTTTTGTAGAAAACGTGAATTCACTTCTAGAGTCAACTGTACTTAAAAAACCTCTTTTTGTATAAAACATAAATCCATCCATCCGTTTTTATGTTGCGCTGTGACGCAGCCACTAACAATTATTTTCATTACTATTTAATTTGTTATTTAGTGATTGATCAACTGATTGTTCTTGCTAACACTAATGCTAACACCACTTTGTTTAGCATTTTAGTATGCTAACATTTGCTGATTAGTAATATACCTGAAACCAAAATCT
The DNA here is from genome assembly GCA_025331565.1 of Holacanthus passer. Classification (NCBI taxonomy): domain Eukaryota; kingdom Metazoa; phylum Chordata; class Actinopteri; family Pomacanthidae; genus Holacanthus; species Holacanthus passer. Next base: position 4,471,780 of record JAFREQ010000009.1, on the reverse strand, counting down.
AAACCTGATGATGACGTGAATGTCATTAGTTTTGCAGATATCTGGTCATACAGTGGGGTTTCTGAGCAAATCGTTGGTGGTGCAAGATGCACACTCATAACTAATGCATTTACTTCAGCTGATCAAGTTCAACGTTTTGGCACAGGATAAAATACAGCCGTCACCTGACTGGCATTTCTACCAACTGGGGCAGGTGCTACAAATTAGAGTTATCAACTTAAGAGGCCAATCTAACAGAGGCCTGTGACCAAAACACAAGTTGGCTAGAGGAAAAGTCAGGGGGATCATCAAAGTCATTAGGATGCATCCTCTGGGGATCACGAAGGCATGAACAAAATGTTATCTAAATCCATCTGATAATTATTGACATATTTGAGTCTGGACCAAAGTGGCGGACTGGCTCGCATCCCGAGGGCCAAGTCACTAGCAATCACTGCAAATGTCAACAAAATAGTGTAAATTCCAATCACAATTTCTGAGAGCCCAAGGTGAGGTCCTCAGATTACTTGTTTAGTCAGACAAACAGTCTAAAGCTAGAGTTAGCCCCATAAATCAGCTGATTGAGCATATTAATGGCATCAAAGACCCAGCATTGGTTGAGCTATTGCTTAGATATGAAACAAAGAGAGGCAGCAAATCCTCATACATGAAAATTCAGAGCCAGCAAACATCTTATATAATTAAATTTCTGAAACAAGTAAATAATTAAATTTGCTACTAATTTTTTATAATAAATTGTGTCAGCACTATCACCCTGATAATGAAATCTGCCTTTGGACTGCAGCCCTACAGTCATGTGTCACACCATGTAGACCAACCTTGTCCCACACTGCTTGTCTAATAGAGAAAACACAGCATATAAATTCTTTGAGAAGAAATTTACACTGCACAAAGGGAGACTGTGAAGTAATGTGGTGTGACCTGCCCACTCAAGGAGGACATTCTTGTCACGGACTGAGAGGCCTAAGGTGAATTTAACATTGACCTGGAACTAAAGGCAGGAGGCATAGAGGGCAGAAAATTCTTAGGAACTGTAAACTGCCAGCGCACGTGTACAGGGACACAACACCTCCATGAAAACTGGTCTGACTCTGCTCTTTCTGCACCTTGTTGAACGTGAAAACATTACACAACGTACACATGCTTCTCCCATGCATGCAAACAGCTCTTCCCTCCCCTTCTCCTCTGACAGCCAGCTTCAACACAGGACTTTCAAAACACAAACTTAAGCTGCCTGAGTGAACTCCTGTTTAAATAGGCACCGCTGTCTGTTTTGAAGCATTTGGATTTATGAGTTAGTGTAAAAGAGAGACTCTATTGACTGTGTGGTCTAAGCTGCGGCTGCACCCTGGCAATTTAGTGTGAATCACTCGGCCTCGATTTGTTTTTTTTCCAAGAGGATTACGCTGACAAAGGGCAGGTCAAAGTACAGAGAAAATATAAATTGAATCGGTCCCTAATGTTTTTGTGAACCCACCTTAATTCCACGACATGGTAAAAGAAAAATCTAATTAAGGGTCAGTCAAAAAGGGGGCAACAACAGCGATATTCGGCGTGATGAGACAGCATCACTTTAAGTTTACCTGAAATGTTTCTTGGAAAGCAGGCTCCTTTGGCAAATCAGGCAACCTCAAATTAAAGATTAAACTGTGTGGGTGTACTTTTATTAAAACCTTTAACAGTCAACAAATAGTGTGGCAACGGTACAAACATGGGCATGAGGAGCTGTGCTATTTCATTCATATTTAAGCACATTTCATAGATAGGTGGGTATGTTCTTAAACAATGTAGGGATGGGAGAGGGTGAGGCTGGCGACATGGAGCTCAATCACAGACGATGGTCAACAGAAGCCCCAGACTGTGCACTCATATATTCACATAAAGGTGCGTAAAAATAGGGAAGTCATTAATCTGCGTATCTTATCATAATACGCTCTCATATCTGTCCTATAACCTTTATGGCTAGACGAGATACAGCAATCGGTACATTTCCAGTTTACGAGCCCCCGCTGTGTAAAAGCACTGATGTTACATCGCCATTCCCGGCAAGGCTTTTATGAGAGAAAACTGAAACTGAAACAAAACTAACCGAAAAGAGAACATGTGAAGGGCAGACCCCGGCATTCTTCTTCTTCTTTCTCACTCTTATCATAATATGCAGATCAATCATTAACTCACAAAACTCATTTTGCTTGAATGCTATGTGCTTCCACTGCCAGTGTGGGTCATAGGATGAGATATCTTTAGTGAGGAGAAAGAAAAATATGATATGAAGACTGAATTGAACATATTTTAGTTGAAATAGCAAGAACATATGACAATATAACATCATCCATGACAATGGCCATACAATACATACTTTGTAAAGCTAATGAGTTTTTATTTTCATGCTAGACAGACATACTTGCATCGTGTGTTCATAGGCTTGTCGGCAGAAATGTTCGATTCCAGCCGATAGATATTTTATTTCAAAGCCTTTCTTGGCCGATATCGCAGATGCGCCAATATTGTCGTCATCCCTGTAACCTGACAGCAACAAGATGCAGGTGGCACCAACCGCAGCTCAAGCAATTTACTTATGGACCTATGATTGTAAAGTCATAGCCTGATCCAGCAATAATGATTTTGGTGCTCTGCAGCTAAAAAGGTGTCCATGTTTAAACTGACAGCTTATATTCAACTCACTTTTCAACTACGTTTAGTCAAGTTTTCAAATCTTAAAGGCTTTTCAGCTGCACCACAATCATCCTCACTTAGAAATATTCACATCACGTGAAGAGATACCAACATGTTATGCAAACTATGACAGCAAATGTTCCATCAGTGCGACCAATCATAACATGACAAATGATTATTCATTGATCAATACCTTATGTGTCTAAAGCTTCATACAGATTTGTTTCATTTAAACAGTGATTACTAAAGTCATGACAACCTGACAGCTGCGTTAATGTCCACAGTGTTATAAAGAAGGACACTGTATAGATGCTATTCTGAGCTGAGGATGAATCCATGACGTCCAGATATTATTGTTTCTGTCGTCCACTGATGACAGATTCATCATAACAGTGGTCAACAAACTAATATCCAGAATTTCCATGTTTTGAAAGAGGTAAACTCCTGCTAATTAAATGCATTGAATGAGGAAATGAACGGTGTGTCAGATAGCTGCTTCAGGCTCAGTGGGAAGGGAGGAGTCACAGAGACAGAGTTACACAGAGTTTCCTTCAACAAACCAAGTTTTCTCTAAACCATCTTTTTGAAACAGGGCCCATGTTTATTTCCCCGTGCTGTCTGAAACAATCAGACCATCCACAGTCGAACATCAAGGTAGACACATCAGTGCAGTTCACAGCCTGAAGCTCATGATGACAATGACAACACCACCCATAACAATGGCCATACAATACACACTTTCATTTTTCATGCTATGGGACATTGTGGAGGACCTGCATCTTAATGATGAAAGCTAAGAAAGAAAGCTCAAGGATAGCCATATTATGCCAGTTTATACTTCTACTCCACCACATTTTATTGGAAAATATTGTACTTTCACAACATACATTTATTTAACTATAGTTAGTTATTTTGCAAATCAAGACCTTATGAAATATAATACATTGTTATGGATGAAATTATCTACCAGCTACAGCAGTTTCTGCTTAAGATAAGATAAACCTTTATTCGTCCCACAGTGGGGAAATGTACAAACACGCTTACATGTTAATGCATTAGTGACAATAATCAAATGACAAAATATATATAATAGTGTATCACTCAGTGGATATTTCTCTGCATAGAGTATTTTTAATTTTAATACTTTAAGTGCATTTCACTAAGAAAACATACTTTTGCTAAAACAATATTTTCAATACAGAACTTAATACAGTGCAGTATTTCTACTTTTACTCCAGTGAAATGTGTATTTTTTTCACAGTAAATGACCCAGAGCTGAAGTTGCACAGACTTTCCTTCAACAAGCTGAGTCTTCTCTAAACCTGCTTCAGAAACAGGGTCCAGGTTTATTTAGTTATTTATTTACTGTGCTGTGTGACACAATCAGACCACCCACAGTCAAACATCAGTGCGACTGAGAGCAGAAGAGGTGACCTGAGCCACTCCTGAGATCTTTACAACAGACCCACTCAGTCCCAACTTCTTATTGTTATTGAGTAATGGAGCGGCGGTGGCAGGGGCACAGCGCGCATGCTCAGTCCTCGACCCGCCTCGTCTTCGGTGTTGAAAGCTCAACAGAGTGAAATGAACTCGCGTGATAAACAGCAAAGTAATTAGACGCTGTGTGTGAAAGCGGCCAAGTGCTCGCTCCTTTCTCGGCTCTTCCCGGTTTCCCACACTGCTCCAGACCTGCGGACACTGTGTGCGAATCGCTGCCATTGTGATTATGGGATGCGGAGGTCGCGCACGTGTAGCGGCTCCATTCACTCGTGCGCTCGCGTGCAACAATGTGACATTAAAACTGTGGCCGCTCGTGGCCAAAACGCAACATACACAGTGAAAATCAAAGCAACGTGGGCACAAATGAGGAAACAGTCATTCACACACAAACACACACATACACAGACATGTCTCATTTGAACGCTGTGGTCACACTCACCAGGCCCATTCCACCTTAAAAATGCAGCCGCTCGCCACAAAGAAATGCACGAGCAAAGAAGTGGGTTTTTAAAAAAAAAAAAAAATCTAAGGGGGGGAAAAAGACACAGGAAACAAAATGTACTCACCAACGAAATAGGACACCACGAGGGGGGAAATGTGCCGTGATCCTCTCCGCCTCCACGCCTCGGATCCCTGCCTGGATTGTTCCGCCAGATCCGCTCCTCCTCCGCGGGCGTCGAAATTCTCCCAGATCCCGGTGCTGGTGGTGTTGGTGGTGGTGGTGGTCGCCCCTCGGACTCATGCGACCATGTTGGCCTGAATGTCGCCTGCTGCTCTCATCCGGGCGTTTCAGGGATTGAGCCGTCGTCTGAACGCTGCTCGGGATGACAGCTATGGGATGGGATGAGGAGGAGGAGGAGGGGGGGGAGGAAGAGGGAGGGAGAGTAGTGGTCAGTCTGTGGAGGGTGAGACCATGTGTGTGTGGGGGGGGAACATTTAATACCACTGATGTGTTGGGTAAAATGCATTTAATTAATTGCATTTTGTTAATTCAAATTTTATTAGTCAGAATAGAATCAACATTTTCTTTAAGAGCAAGAATATGTATCTCCAGTGTGCAAACTGTGCTTTAAACGTTTCCACATGTGCATTTTACCATGACATAAATATGAATATTCTTCCTCAGACAGAAGTAAAACTTCAGCAATAAAACATCCATTTTGATGACCTCACCAAAAACACGCAGTGAATCCACCTTCAGATCCAGTTCAGAGTCAAACACCTCTTCACCTTAATCTGCCTTCATTGTGGATTATTTTAATGGTTATAATGAGGAAAGAAAAATAGAGGTCATTAAATGGTGATCTGGACCTGAACTGTTTCCCCCTGACCTCGTCCTCATTCTGCTCCTCCGAGGTGACCCGAGGGTTGTGTGCGAGCTTTATGATGACTGGGTCGATGGGAAATGTTCAATCCGTCAAAATGCTGTCTGTGAGCAAGGCATGAATGTGTTACATAACCAGCCCAGCCAGTCAACAACAGGGTGGGAGAGAGAAAGGAGGGGTCATGTGGAGGGTAATTAAACCAGCTTTGACTCTGTGATATACATTCACAGGAGACACAATAGAGAGAATTGTTCATTTCATTATAGAAGAATAATATTTTTTTTTAAAAACAGTAACCTTAAATGTTTCCAGGTTTCACCTTAAAGTGCTTCAATAATAATAGAAAAAAATCCCACAGTTTGAAACATCCCATATAAAATTTAATGACAATGTAGGAGCTTGTGTGTGTGTGTGAGAAATCATTTCCCTTTTGAACTGTGTAAATGCTGTATCTTGTTGAGACATGACTCCACTCAGTCACCGGCAGGGTGGAACAACTGGCTCTTATGGACTGCGTACAGTTTCACCCACGCTTGGCTGGGCCTACCTTATTATTCCACATCAGATTTAACAGCCATATAAATGTTCTCAACCTACACAAGGCCGCATATTAGCAGACAGCAGTGTTTAGCCCGTCGGCCAATTCTCTCTACATATATTCCTGACAAACAAATCCAACAGGGCTTTTCCTGTCATCTTAATCCTGTGAAATCTTGTAAGGGTCGGAGAGCAGATTTACAATAGTGATAGAGCTCTTTTAATGCTCACCCCCGTGAGGATAAAATAGCAATTTATAGATTCAAATGTTATTGGGTTTTCAATTTACATGTGATTTCAAATCCCTCAAAGGACTGAACAACTCTCACAAGCAGAAAAACACAAAGTCAGAGAGATAATCTTGAGATTGACAGAAATTTACAATGATTGTACAAAGCTGTGGTTATCGGTTATAGGCATTAAGCTTGATTTGTTTTAGTATAGACAGGAATGGTTGTCATACTTCATGGGATTTATTAATTAAGTCCTCAGTATTGTATTAAAGCTTATCCAACTTCAGATGACCCATGACCTTATCTACTAGATAAGGGCTAGATTTCCAATTGTACAGAATGAGATGGCTACAGCATCAGAAAGATTCAAAGTCACTACATACAAGACCAAATTCTGCCCAACTTGGTTTCTTGGTTTAGTTCACTTCATTGCATTTATTCATAAGGACAATGCACATCAATCAACATTTCCATGACTGATGTATAGCTTGGTAACTGGGATGTTTTTAAATCAAATATCATTGGGTATGGTTCAAATTTACAGACACAAGACAACAAGACGCCATAAAGACAGCCACAGCAAGAAAATAAGCATACTCAAGACAAAGCACAAGCCATGAAAGCAACAACAAAACATCACGACAACAGCACAGAAAAAAAAATCCAGTATTTGGTACATGTAGCCATGCAAGCAAGTAACACGAGACAACACAGCCAAGCAATGCTGATTATAACCAGACATGCAGGGCAGCAACAAGCAATAAGACATAAATCATATATAATAATCATAATGAAAGATGCAGTTTGTCAAATATCTTCAATTAGATGTGGCTGAAACATATAGAGGTTGCGTGAATCGTCTCAATGGATGATTCCCAGGTCTAATCTGTGATCGTCTCATCAAAGTCGTCCTTCCATTTTTAGAAGAGGATCCAATTTTTTGAAAAGGGCAAGAGTTTATTATCTTCACTCAAGTGTAGCAGCCTTGTTCAGAAGCTTCTTCACTGCGGCACTTGTCAACCAAACACTTAAGGGTCAACATCTTGTGCCTCAGATGTACTGTCTGCTTTCTAACAGTCAAACAACAAATATCGCAGCTTCATCACAGTTACAGGAAATTGATCCTCTTTGTTCATGATTTCCTGGAGTCTTCTCATCATGTTGAGTTCCGGTTGGGCGACTATGCTATTTACTGTACATTCTGTGTTGTTGTAATAAACAACAGTTGCATGAGAAAATTTTAAAATGTTGTTTTGCAGCAGTTGCATGTTACTATGTTTTCAGTGACAATCATTATGATTATTTTTCAACCATTACTGGAATGCATCATCATCATTAGCATTGTTGCCTTTCAGTTTAAAAGAAAGGAGAGTTATGCAATTAACCTATGGACTGGCAAACAGGTCATATATGTAAAAGCCATCAATTAGGTGAACTGCAGCTTAGCTCACAGGATAATGTGTACATTCTGTATTAGTCTCATGTTCAGGCAAGCCTGGTTGGGAGTGGTGTTTACAACATTTTCTGAATACACTCCCACCACTCAAACAAACCTTTACCCCAAATGTGTCATATAATTATGATTCTGAATTGTGTGATTGGTGTTTTTGGCCCAGAGCTTCATACATGAATACTGTATTTTCGATTTTGTCAGTTTTAAAGTTTAACTCCCTTTCTTGAAAATATTTCTAACTTTATTCTCCTGAACTTTTGTACACCCATATGCTGGAATCCAATTACATAATCCACACTGATGTGAGCGAGATTGTTTAGTTCTTACTTGTACAGTTGCCATAGTGTCAGTTTCTGTATATATGTTACTTAGAGTGGTGAAAGTAATGAGCTGGCTTGTGTTAATTTGCTAACTTATAAACATTATTACAACACAGCAACATTAGCATTCATTTGTAGTCATGTATCTGGCCACGTGATGAATTTCTAATATTCACTGTCTTTTTTAGCTCCTCTTACATGTTTGTCACATATGGAGCTCTTTTCACAGGTTAAAATTTCTCATAGAGGCATATGTGGTTTTCAGAGATGTCACATGTGAAAATATATGTTTTATGGCATATAAAATATTATGTCACATAAAAATGTCCCAAAACCATGTAGTCCTGTAGGTGAATCCATTGTGAAAGTTTTCATTGAAAACTTTGATAACAAGATCCACCTGTCTGCTTTTTCTGTTTGTGTTTAGACAGCCAACACTTGTTTCAGGATAAGGAAAAGATTGTGGCCTTGATAAACTAATGAAAAAGTAAACACTGACTTGAGGCATTAGGACATGAATTCCAGGCCCAAGTGTCAAAGTCATGTGCTTTGTGCACCCACCGAACCCATTTCTCTTAGCATATGAATGCAATTTGAAGGAGACAGGCTTGTATAAGTGACATAGCTTCCCATGTTCCCATGGTGTTTACCCTGCCCCTATTTTGTTAATCAGTCAAATCAGCAAACTTTGACCCATAGTCCTGGTTGTTTTCCCTTTAGCCTGGACCGTGGAATCATTTTCTTTACATGACTTGTACATTATATTCTCATAGAACAACCTGATACTCATTTTCTCTCTTTCCGAAATTTCAAGCAATTTTAAATGGACCCTGAACAATTCAGTTAATGCACCAAATATTTGCTGCCACCTTGTGGCAAAACAGGACCTAACTGTGACACTCACTACTTTTCAATTTTGGTTGTCATTTCATCTACTGTAACATTTATATGGGTACACCTTAATCCTGATAAGAGAGAAATCATAATCTGCATGTCATTTATAATATACTGCAATTGATATAGTATAGAGCTGTATGCATACAAATCCTCCATTACAATCACAGAATTTTATTTATTTTGATGGTCAAAACAAAATGGATCTTGTTTGTTATGTATGTGTATATATACAGTATATAACTGTAATATTTATATGGCTACTGTAATATTTATATACAGTATGCATGCTTTATCTTGATTCTGATCTTGATCTTGACAGTGTGAAAATTGCGATGCATGGTTTTGCAGGGGGTTATGTGTTGGGTTATGTTTCTTTTGGGCAGATCCAAGTTATTTGTTTCCACTGTTTATGTTAAGATAAGCTAACATGCCATAACCTATACAGACATGAGAGTGGTATGAATCTTATTTTACTCTCAGCAAGAAATCAGATAATCCTGTTCCCCAAAGACATCTATTATAAAAAACATCACCTGGTTGACCCACAGACTGTTTAATTTTCCTATTCACTTCGATGACTTAGTAAATCTATTTGAGGAAATGTACTTTCCAACACTGGTAATGTGTGCTATATATTTTCATTTTCATTCGAGTCACATGATAATAAATAATAATAATAATAAACAATGACGAGCACAATGACCCCACAGGCACAGGTATCATTCATCAGATTGGATTGTGCACACACTGCCCGCCCCCCATCCCTCCCCTCCTCCCTCACGCACGCACGCACGCACGACGTACACGCACTCTAGAACGCACGCACACCAACATGGCGGCCTCTGTTTCCCCGCTTCGCTCCTCCTTCAGGATCTGTAGCCCGTTAACGTTACAGCATCGCTGCTGCCGGGCCAAACTGCGGCCGCACAGAAAATGCGAGAGCCAGAGGAGACACCTGCAGCAGTCTGCGACCAGGTAATGACCGGAAGCGCCTTTAAAACACGGCGGCTTTCTTTTTCTTCTTCTTTGAATGATAGTTTGCGGAGCGCCGGTGAAGTGCCGCCGTCACGTGTCGGAGGACGGTGACTGACAGCAGGTTCAGAGGGACGGTTTGATGGAGGTCCTTCTCTCTGGAGGTCAAACACGGGTCTGGTTACACCGATGATCCTGTCAACAAACGGCTCTGTGTTACATAACCGGTTTAGCTCAGTAGCATCCGGACAGTGATGCTGCTCACCTGGATCACCGGTGATGATAACGACCGCGGTCACGTCAGCTTCTTCACACACGTTTCAATGTCACAAACAAAAGCATAAATCATTATTCTACCGGGAAGACAAGAAAAGAGTAACGTTACTCGTTACTCTGGTGAGCAACTTACTGTTTTCATTGCAGCGCTAAAACGGTTTCAGTCCTTTTTTTTCTTCACAAATTGACTGAACCGTGTCTGAAAGCAAATAACATTAGTGGAATTTTTTTTTTACTAAATATAAACCAAAAATTAGCTTTAGTCCTCATTGGAATTTGTACATTTGTTGAATTTGTTATTTATCCTCATACTTCTATTAGTGCTGATGTTAAACTAACTAATTTAGTTAAAAATTGTAAATAAATCTTACTTGAATTATAAAATACACCTGCAACTGACTGGAACAATATTAGTTTTGTCAAGTGTTTAGTCAATCATCAGTCTATTAAACAAATATAAATATAGGCCTGGTGGTGGCGCTAGTGAGGACAATTCATTTAGAGGAGGACAAAAATTTCAGTCCATCCAGTAGTTGATGATATGTTTCACTTTCAACCTCATGGTGGCGCTAGATGACAAGTCAGTAGATCACCAAAGTCTGTATCTATATATGTGACTGTGCACCTTATTTTATGGCATTTCATTTAATAGTTATTGAGATGTTTGTGTCTGGACCTGAGTGATGGACAGACTGTGAGACATGTGAGTTGATGTTCATCATTTCCCACATAAGTTATATTTTACTGTGAACTATACAAAAGGGCAGGCGTTCATAACGATGGGCCAGATTTACATCATCAACATAATATTCACATAATCATCCTGAAGATGTGCATAGATGTGACTGATGTTAAAATTTGTACATGTTAGATGTGACACATTTGAAATCAGGGCCGTTGCTAAGAATTATTTCCAGTATTGATTAATTAAGTGTTTTCTTAATTTGCTGATTATTTGTTTGGTTTATAAAATGTGATAAAATAGAATAAACACTTTACTGCAATTTCCCTGAACCCAAGTGGACACATTAAATTTTTTTCTTTTCGTCAGACCAACAGTCGAAAACCCAAAGCTGTTCAATCTATTTATCATGGAAGACAATGAAAAAACAAAGCAAATATTTCACATTTGAGAAGCTTGAACTTTAGGCTTTTTGCTTTAGAATGATTTAAATGAATCAGTTATCAAAAATGTTGCTAATCACATTTCTGTCAATGAACTAACTGATTCATTGTCACAGCTTTATTTTGAGTAATATATATGTCTTTTTGGTTTTATATATGTTTTGCAGCCAGTTTTGTGCTGTCTGCTGTGGATGTGCATTCATTCATGCCTTTACTTTTCCAGGCACACCGCTGTGGTGATTTCAGGGACAGAGTTGGCTCGTCAGCTCCACAGAGAAATCCAGCGTGATGTGGAGGAGCTGGTGGCTCAGGGCAACATCAGACCCCACTTAGGAGTGGTCTTAGTTGGGGACGACCCAGCCAGCCGTACCTATGTTAAGAACAAGACCCGGGCAGCCAGCATCCTGGGTCAGATATGAGTTTTGCATGCATTCCTGAACACTATGTGTATCATGCAGATCAGTGACCATAACATACATCTGCCTAATGCATTTCACATTTTTAGGCATGCATGGACATATAGCTACACATGGATTAACATGTTTTCCATAAGCAAAATTAATGTAATGTTAAAAATGTAAACATGCACATGGCACCTCTGTGAACATATGTGTGATGTGTATGTGCTCCCCAGGGATTTCCAGTGACACAGTGGTGCGGCCTAGCTCGGTCTCCCAGGAGGAGTTGCTGGAGCTGATTGACAAGATGAACCGTGACTGGAAGGTCAGCGGCCTGTTGGTGCAGCTGCCACTTCCCGGTAAACACAGACGCCACAGCTGCGCTTGAGTTTTCCTCACTGACATTAAAGTTAAACAAATGAGCTGGTCTGTACAGTTCAGTTTGGAGTGATTACATGTAAAGTTCTTTCCTGATGTGAAAAGTGATTGCAGAAGCTAGATGACAATTGGAATGATTATTATTACTTTATTACATTGTTCTCTATTTCCATTATAGTAAAGGTTTTGTTTCTTACACTTGATTTTTTTAACTTGACTGGCAGTATTGAAAATACTCACATACTGCTTTATTATACGTAACATCACTGAGTGTCTCCTGTCCCTCTTCCCCTCTGTAGAACACATCAACGAGCGAGCAGTATGTAATGCCATTGCTCCAGAGAAGGACGTGGATGGCTTCCATATTGTGAATATCGGGAAGCTGTGTCTGGACCAGAGATCTATGGTGCCTGCCACACCTGCAGCTGTCTGGGAGATCATCAAAAGAGCAGGTAAACCACAGAAATCCTCTTCAGCTCCATTATTCATGACTGTTTTTTCCACTCTGTTTTTAATAAGATAAGATAAACCTTTATTCATCCCACAGTGGGGAAATTCACAATAACCTAACAATACTGTTCCCTGGTTTTTCCTGATGTGTTTGTATTATTCTTGTGATGCAAACAAATAATCCATAGGGGGACATTGAAGATCTATGTACAGATTTAGTGTAACCTGTTATTTTTGTCTTAATCAATACTATATGATATTTCATTAAGATGTTATCAATCTTATTATTACTTTACACACACTTGCACATTTACAGTAAATTACTTTCCACCAAAAGCTTTAGCTGTATTTTTAACCTTGTTAGGGTAATTTGACTCTATAACGCATAGTGTGTTCATACTCAACTTATCAAACCTCAGCACATTTAATCCTTAGTTAAAACATTTTTAAAGTGGTCTCTGGAGAGAGTGCTGCTGTCTTTTCATTTTTGGCCCACTAGATGGCGCCTAACAATCATTTACCCACCTGTAGTCTGTCCACTATGTAAATGCAGCTGACCACTCAGTCATCTTTTTGACCAAGTGAGGATATGAATATTCTGGAAGTTGGGCTGAATGTGCTATGAGTATGAAGTATGAAAGTATTATTTGTCACAAACTAGTCTCTAGTTGAACAGTGAATTATCCAAAACCACTTCAGATTTTATTTCTTGTATAATGAGCTACAAAATGTATTGTTCAAAACTTCAGATAGGAAAGAAACCTTTTTGTGTGAAGTGGCAATAACTTGAAATAAGGTGCATCATTCTTCAAAGAGTAAGTTGGGTTAATTACATACAAAAAATATTTGACATTTGACACTACATGTAAATGTAATGTTTGTAAATGTAAATGTTTACATGTAAAAAAATCATTATATGAGAAAATTTGCTGTGAAGTAACTCCATCGTTGCTTTGCTCATCACATTAGGTAGAGTGCGCTATTGTTCATGTCTACGCAGAGCTAAGCCTTCAATCAAACTGCAATCCACTGCTGATTCAGTTAGTTTAGTTGTAGTTTCTGTGAGGCCTGATGCTGAATGGAAAAGTTTTTATGTTGTCTGTCAGTAAAAGTTTAGGTGACTTTGTTCCCCCTTCCAGAAAGCAGGGGGGAAAAGTCAGCATGGGAAGGGTCCTTGACAATGTTTGGAGGATTTCTTGGATGTTTGGAGTTTTAATGATGATCATGATGGTATTAATGACATGTGCCCTCTTTGGACAAGCGAGGGATCCCGATGGCTGTTTTCACTATAAACTACTATCTATCAGCTATCAGAAAATTGTTAAATTCCCATAGCAGACAGTGTTGAAGTGTATTAGGATGCTTCAGTTGTCTCTTTAAGAATGTGTGTTAAAATTACAAGTCTTTAAGCAATTATTTATTCCATATATCCATTTATGGTTTATATGTTTGATAAATAATGGAGTTTTAATTGCTTTAAACCTGATTGATAAAGGCTTGTAATGCACCTTTTCTTCATGCTTTACCTAAGATTGCTCGGAGAATGTTTTTGAAGAATACAAACTTTTTCAACTTCAAGAGCACATTAAAGTTACTCCTGAGTTTTAAACTGAGTGAGCATGTTGATCAAGGAAGCTGAGATACAATGCTGTCGTTACATAAAGAATTCATGAACTGACTAAAAAGTATGTAACTGAACAAAATCCATGTAGATGATCAAATTTCATTACAAGCTTCATCAACTTTTTACCAATTGACAACACGACTGTTCAAGTTTCATATATTTAATACAATCTTGATCGGCAAATTGAGATATTGGTCTAATATATAGCTGTCCTCCCACTATCAATCACTTTTCTGTCGGTTGACAATAGATGTAGTAACTGTAGCAGGCGCGACACTGTGGTGCCAGTCTTTGGTGCAGCTGGCAGAATAACCTCCCTCCACATGCCTGTGTGATCAGTTAAAGGTGAAACACTGCCCCAGGCTCTGTGTGACATTTCTGTTCATTTGTCAGTATTGTAGTGTTTATCAAACGATTTTTCTCCCTGCATGCTCAAGTTCTCCTTCATCTCAGCTGAGCAGCACAGTCGATCAAGCATAATTTATCAGAAAGATTTTCCCCTGAAAAATGTGTTTGTGCAGGTATTGAGACGGTGGGAAAGAATGTGCTGGTCGCTGGTCGCTCCAAAAATGTTGGTATGCCCATCGCAATGTTGCTGCACACTGATCGCAACCATGAACGCCCTGGGGGTAAGTGTGTGTGTGTGTGTGTGTGTGTGTCTGTCTGTCTGTGTGTGTATGTGTGTGTGCATGCATGTGTATGTTTATCTGTGTGTGCAGGTGAGTCAGAATTGTAATATGATTGGAGTGCTGCCCTTCATAGGCACATGAAGTTGCACCATCTTGGCTTTCCCTAAAAGATATTTGATGCTTACAGCTTTTGTCAGGATGAAATCAATAAATGAAGGCCTTAGCAACTCCACACCTTTTCAATTATACAATAGATGCTGATGCACATCCTGCCGGAAGAGTTCAAAGAGGGAAAAAAAAACAGGGAGTGTGAAGGAAAAGGCCGAGCAGGGCGAGACTTTTGGCACTGTTGGCAGACGGATCAACTGTCCTTATAAGGGTGTAGGAAGAAGGGAGGGGATTTGGAAAAGCAATCCATGGAATTTGCTTTTTAGATGAAGCAACAAGATATGTTTGACCTGTCAAAGTATACCAGCATTACAGCTCAGAGCAACACAAGGGTGTAAACAACTCTGCATGCAAACAAAATCTTCACTCAAGTTGCAATAGTGTGTAGTAAGCGCCCCTATATTACAGGCTTCATACTGCTATTCAAAGTTTACATCTTTCAGGGAAGACTGTATGAAGTTGTCCCAATTGGAAGAACTGCTAAGGAAAGCAAAAGTTTGACATATTGGAAGATACTCTTATCCTTATTCTATTTGTTAAGTATAAAACTGTAACCAGCCGCCAGGTAGCTTAACTTAAATACTGTGAATGTGTGTGACCTTTAGAGGATATGAAACAAACTGCAGAAAATAGTCGCACCAAGCAACCAACATAGTGTATGTCAAAGACTAACACATCTTATTACAGCTGTTGAGGATATGTCTCTCTTATAATCTTTATGTTCTGATTAATGTACAGTAGTGCCTAATAGTGCCTGTGTAAATATGAGTCCCTCGCTGAACTTTAACTGTGGATTTGTGGTCATGCTGCATGTTGTGTAACATAGACTGTTGGGCCAAAAGGATACATTATTCTTTTCAGAAAAAAAAGAAGAACGTTCCAGTTTTTTTAAAACCTTCAACTTGCACTATTAAAGCTTATAAGCCTATACACACAGTAGCCAAGGTCCCTTTGAAGCCACCATCAGATGTGAATATCTTGCTTTTTGCAAAGCCAGTTGTCAACACACTGAGTTTACTCAGATAATATCTGACAGTCATGTTTTAACTCAGACTTTCCGTTATGCATTTTATTGAACTGGAAACCCAACAAGTGAAAGCATGTCAAAATCTTCAAAGATGTTGAACTTGGATTCTTAACAAAGCCCCACACCAAGTATGTTTTCAATCCTTGGTTGCATGTTATATCAGGTTGTGTCACTATGGTAGAATTTTGTTGTTTTGTTATGAATTTTACTTTTCCTTGAAAGACAAGGTTGTGTCTGAATGTGCCTGAACACAGTGACAAGGTTAGAAAGCTGATAAAAGCTGAAAACCATCACCTTGTATAACTGTGGCAAACATACTCTACTAAACTTTAATAGTAGGGAAAAGTAGAAGAATTTTGTATCCAATTGTGTGAAATTCTTATGAGTTAAGTTTCATTTTGGGGTCAGTTCTCTTCTCCCCCAACCTCCACACATTTCCCTTGAGGTATGTGACCTGGAGGTTGGACATGCTTGGACTTGCCTTTCCTTTCCTTTCATTCTTATCTTCCTAGAAGCCGTCCTGGTCAAAGTTCAGTTATGACTATGCAGGATGTCCTCACTTATCCGAGATAAAAGATTTGGATTACTTTCGTCATGTCACTTTTCCTCATTGTGTAATTACTCACCCCCCACTGCCACCTGCCATCTAGCGCACCGGAGAATGTGTCACTCTTTTGATGTAGAGGTTGAACAGGATTTCAGATCAAGAGTAATATAATTAACAAGGTCGTAGTAAAGTGGTTACTGTTATCAATATATTTAAACTGTATATGTTTTTCTTTCTTTGTTTGTCTTTGTTTTACGCCTAGTGCTACTGAGCCATGATAGCCATGAACGGACATTTCTTTGTGCAGCTCAAGGCACTAAGACATTGAATACCCTGAGCAAAAGCTGTGCTTGTTTTTTTCTGGTCTCGTAAAAACTCCCACACATTTTTTTTTTTAAACCGGAGTGACAGCACATTGCAATCAATCAATCCTTGTGACCTCCCGAGCCTCCTGAGTCAGACAGATAAATAACATAAAAGGAAAACAGTTAAAGGATTTGGTCAAAATTAGATTGGATTAACTTTCTTGCTCGCAATTTTGAAAAATTGGCTGATCAAATAATGCAGTTATAGTAAATCACCCAGATGTATGAGTGATATAGATAGATTTTATGTGGTCCACTTGAAATATTCATATTCAACAGGTTCAAAGTTTAAATCTTGATTTCATTTCAGTATTTTATTTGTCACACTGCTTGCTCATGGTACTTTAAAAATGTGTGGACAATAAATGAGCTGAAAATGTAAAAAATGGCAGCTATTTTATAAACTGAAGTTAATCAGGTTTAGAAAATGTTGGCAAACCTGATTAACTTCAGTTGCATAGATGATGGTTGTTACTCAATAAATAAGGCCTTTTTGTGTGATTGAGTGCCTCTGCTCTTTTCCCCTGAAGGTTAATGTTACATTTCATGAAAGTGTAATATGTCTTTCTGACATTAGCTGATGTTCATTTTAAGACAAAGCTTGCCCCAGGAAACTCTGAGGAAATGTCATTGTCAGTTGGGATAGTCAGCAGTTTTCAGAGAGACTGTTGCTTCAGTAGTAAGAAGTTATATTTCACAGGAATGTCTGTGAATCATCCTGAGTAACAGAGTTCCTGTTGAATTTTTGATAATAAAAGAAGAATAAAAAGATAAAGCCCTCTCAAAGCCTTGACACGTAAAACCATCTTGAGGTGTGTGAATTGATTGTTTCCTCTCAGGTGACGCCACGGTGACCATTGCCCACAGATGTACACCGAAGGACCAGCTGAAGGAGTTAACCAGCCTGGCTGACATCATTATCGCAGCTGCTGGTAATTACGCATGCCTGTCTGTCTGTTCATTTGCAGTTTAAGAACTGATTAATAAAGTGATATATCTGATACTGAGACAACTCTCTTGATTAATAATTCAAAATCATGCATAGATATTAACATAGCTTTAGGGCCGCAGTTAACTATTATTTTCACTGTCGATGAATCTGCTGATTCATTTCTCAGTTAATTGTTTGCTCAATACAATGTTAGAAAATACTGTTTTGTTTTACCCAGCCATCAGTCAAAAACTTGAAGATATTCAGTTATATTCAGCCCATTTCATAAGGAAAAGAAAAGCAGCAAATCCTCACAACTGAGAATGTGAAACCAATGGATGTTTGGCCTTTTTGACAAACATGGTTCCTTAAAATATTAATTAAGTTATCAAAATAGTTGCTGATTAGTTTTTTTTTTGGATTGACTAAGAAATGAATCAGTTATTTGCTTTAGCTGTAGTCAGCTTATCTATAACTTGTATTGGGTGGGAAATTCCTCTATGATACTGATTGTCGGGTGCAGTACTGAATTGATGCTGGTTTATTGCACTGTGTTGTAATATAATAAGTTTGTACTTTGCATCCCTGTGGGTTTTTATACATTCAATCTGTAACAGGCTATTTCTGCTTAAATGTGACATTGACAAGACAACTTTAAATGGAGTCAGTGAAATTGATGTGAATTAAGTTTGAATCAAATTTTTTGCCTTTTTGATTTTTGAAAAAACTAGTGTGTCTCATTTTCTTGTGAGGTTGCAGTGTGTTAGTCGATGCCTTACAGGAAGCTCAGCAGTGTCAATTATAATTATCCATTTTATTGTACAGTGAACTACAATAAAGACAGCAGCTCAAAGAACCACGTGGTCACTCTGCAACCTCACATGGAAATTTATAACACAGTCAGAACAGAGTAATTGTTCATCTTTGTGTTCACTTTTAAATAATGGATTAGTTAATATTGTTTAACTGGACAGTTAAAAGTGCATGCAAACATTTATGATGTTTCCCTTTAAAGCCATTTTCATGCATTATACTTTTTATGGTGTCACTGAGGTGTACACTCCTTAAACCGGTGTGGGATGCCTTTTCGTTATGTTGGAACTCCCATAGAGGGAATTATGTGTCCTGATAATGTAAAGAGGGGAAAAGATTGTAAAAGTGTTCACCAGCTCTTACTGGAAGTGCTCTCATCTGAATCTAAAAAAACCAACACTGACAGTTCCTTCTACTGTATTAACCTGTTGCTCTGTGCTCACAGATTAAAGCTTTTGTGGAGAACAATAGGGATCTTTGGGAGCAGGAATGTGAGACAATCAATCAATGCAGGGCAGGAGCATCTGATGAAAGACTGTGAAGTAACTGTATATGCCTTAGGGGGTGTCATGTTGTTCCTTGTTTGCAAAAAATAGACTTCTTCCTGATGACTAAATGCAACTCTCGGGGCAGGGCATGTCAGTTCCCTTTCATCCAATTGTTTGATTTTTAAGAAACTGTATCTACACTGTACTTCATAATTAAGTGTGCATCTGTCAAAAACTGTTTTCATGTCACTTTGGAATTAGCAAACACTTGACTTTAGTGTTGTTCAAATGAAGTGACTTGTTGTAATTGCTGTTAGTAGGACATTAGACTAGTAGTTTGGGGTCAGGGTGTCACTGAGCTCTACTGATGTCTGTGTGCTATATATTGTATGAGCGTTGGCATTTTCTGAAGTTAAAACTGGTTCTTAATTTTTATTTGACTCAGACTTAATCCCATTGTTGAATAGCTATAATCACAGTCTGAGGAGTTGACAGCTTTCTGGCAGCCATCTTCAAAGCGGAGTAAGCATACAATGCTTAATTATTTCCTGCTTGTAGACAGTCAGCTGAGGTATCATCTCATTCTTCTATCATGCACTTTAAGTTGTGAGGCGAAGTGGTAATTGTCACGTTATTCCACTAGAACCTGTGATTAGCAGGAGATGACATGCATCACTGCATATCTCTGTCCTGATATGGGTTATTTAAACTGGTATGGTGGTTGGAGGTTTTAAAATTTAATGTCTGCTTGTCTGACTCAAGTCAACACGTTCAGCTTGACCATCAACAAAGCGATGCAGGGTTGAAATAAGCTTTTGTTAATGTCTATTCTGCTGAAAAATGATCACTTAAGTTCACTGATTTGGCTGATTTTGGTAATTTGATTAATTGTCACTTTGGGAATAAGCACAGCATGACGCACAGAGAGTTAGGAGGAAGGATCAGCCCAGCGTTTTCGCCAAGGGGCCCTCAGGGAGATTAGTCCATCCATGGTGAAAATGAGTGGTAGCTGTAGTTGAAGTTGTCACCCCGGCATAATTATGTAATGAAACCATTTTTTTTCCTTGGCTTCTGTGCATAGGTGTTCCCGGGCTGATCACAGCAGATATGGTGAAAGAGGGTGCAGCCGTCATTGACGTGGGCATAAACCGCATCAAGGACCCGAAAACAGGGAAACTCCGCCTCATCGGTGACGTGGACTTTGAGGGTAAATAATCCAAATGTTCATTAGAATTTTTTCAGAAAAGTAGGTTTCTGCAAATTGTAAACAGCAGTGAAAATTTCTGGGGATTTCATTTCACAAAACTGAACAAATTTTCGAGCCAATTATCTTTTGTTTTACCTTTTTATCCCTGTGAAAATATCCACACTTACCATAGGTGCTAATTTGACTGACACACACTTTGCATGTTTCTTAACACAACAGCTCAGTTTACTGTGTGTAATGTACAGAAATAAAAGGTTAAACAGAGATACACCTGCCAGTCTTGGTCAACCTCTGCTAACTTCACGTGTGTTGTTTGACCTGCAGGAGTAAAGGAGAAGGCAGGTTTCATCACACCTGTTCCTGGAGGTGTGGGTCCCATGACTGTCGCCATGCTGATGAAGAACACTGTGACTGCTGCCAGAAACGCACTGATGCATTAAACACACACACACACACACACACACACACACACACACACACACACACAGCTATTTGTTTTACTGAATGATAAAACTGTAAAACCAGTGTAGGCATACATACATACATACATACACACATACATACATCAGTTCCTTTAGGTTGACACACACACACACACATATACTTGTACTTCTATAGTAGTGAGGACCCTTTGACATGATGCATTCCCTGTGAGATATAATTATTATTATAGGAATAGTTACCTGTATATACATATCCATTTTGTTATTAACCTAACCTCTACCACAGGCTGCAAGGATTACAGTTCTCCATTGTTTTAATGGTTAGTGGTTTCAAGATGAATTTTACAGTTGTACACACATACACCAAGAGAACATTTTACTACAAATGGAGTGTGGGACGTGACAACATTATGCAGACCCCTGTTGCCAGTGCACTGGACCCACAACTGTGGCAATTTAAGAACCATCTCTTCTGACCTAACATTAACCTAATTCTGACCAAACCTTAAACCTCGGTCCTCATTATGTAGCAAGTACAAGTACACACACATACACGTACCACCTCATACCTTTATTTAAAAAAATCCATGAGCTCAAGACTTCATAACTGCTGGGAAACTTACTTGATATGTACTTTGTTTTATATTGAAATTAGTTCACTTATTTAAGTTATTTATTTCAGAGTTCACTTTTTAAGATTTTAGATTAATATTTTTTCTACTGAAGTTGTTTTGGTTCATTTTTGAACATCCAGATTCACTGGAAAATGAATATTAAATTTAAAAAAGCAATGCTGTGCCAATACTATTATTTCTCTGTCTTTTTTTTTCTTTAATTGGACAGTGGACACAGTATGACATGCATCAGCTGGAATTGAACCGTTGTCACTGTGGTCATGTAGTATGCACCTTAACCATTAGGCTACTGGGACACCCCTCACTGGTCACAACACAGCATGCTGCTTATTCGAATTCTCTCAATGTATCTGACCCAGGAAAATTAGAAGGAAAGTGGTGAAAGCAAAGCTATAAAAATTTTGTTGTTAATTTTGTTGCTAAAGAACTTGAGCCATCAGGATAATTGGATGCTCTAATCACAGAAATATTCTACCACTTCAAATCATGATAACTTATAGTAGATCTATTGTTCTGATCTATTGTAAGCTCCTTAGAAAATGGAAATTGGATTCATACTCAACTAATTATACGTTATTTCATCCGACACAGATCTAAATCATCCCATGTATCACTTGAAAAAAAAAAAACAGACAAAGCAAGTATCACTATTTTCTAAAAGTTATTCTCATTAATGGCTTATGATGATCTAAAAATCTAGTAGTAAATGATTTATTATCCATTAATAAAGCAAGAAATTACAGCTCATAAACCATTTATAAAATGACATATTGGCAAATTGCCAAAACGAACTGGAGGCCAATTCTGAACATTTGCCAGTGAAAACTTTCACCACAGTGGAAATCCAACACTGGCTGCCCTCCAGCACTTCACTTCATCCTTGCAGCATCTGTCATCACCTGTTATATGTAAAGTTAAAGGTGGCCAGAAACAAAATTCTTCTGTGATCACGCCTCTGAAGAAACTAAGGCTTTCACAACATCTGTAATCGTCAATGAAGCAACCTCTTAAAACTGCAAAGGAGGTATTTGAATGAAACTATCAATCTGCCAAGTGCCTACGTGGGTTCAGAGGCTGTCAAAGAGGAAATCATCCTTAAAAAGCTTCTGGGTAATCACGTGCCCCCACCGCCATCGTCAAGATTTTGACTTTGCCTGTGCACGCAGAGAGTCACCGCAAATAAAGGAAATGATGCAAATGGACTTTTTGAAGGAAATGCTTCTCATTTTTCAAAAAAAAAATATCTTCGGTTCATTCATTGGTCGTTTGAATCTTTTCATTGGTTGGGTGCCATTATATAAGCTCACACTGATCACAGTGCACAGGCAGAAGGAGTCGAGCTGAGAACATCAGACAGAAGAAGACAGAAGACAAGATGTTTACACAAAGACAGACGTACCTGGAGAAGGGTGAGTTTCTAGTTTACTCTGTGGTGTCAGATTTGATATTAGGAAAGTCAGTGGAGAAACCAGCTTTTGGAATTCGTTCAAATTAGCTGGAAGGATACAGTAATGGTCATTGATGATAGCAATACTTGAAATCTGGTGTTCTGGTGATGTTACTACCAATTTTTTCTCATATTTTTGATCACACCAGTGCAGGTTGTAGAATAAGAGAATCACAGCATTTTAAAAATAAGATAGTAATAAATAATAAATCTGTTCCCTCCATGTCCTCCAGCTCTCCTCTCAGGAGTGGCCGTGATGCTTCTCCTGACCACAGCAGGACAATCTGCAGTGCTGACTGATGACCTGCAGACCACAGCGAGTTCTGCTCTGTCCAACTCAGCTCTGACCACACAGATGGACAACAGTAAGTGTCTTCAAGGCGTCCAGAAACTGAAATGTAGAAAAGTCTTTTATCATTGATTTAACTGAAATTTGTAAAAATTATATTTTTACATTATCTTGTCTACACAAGTCATTAGCTTGTGCACACAATAGAAAGAACATAGTCCCTATAGGGGCCCAAGTGGAGCTCCAGTGCCCCAGTTGGGCCCCAGTAACTCATTAAGGACGAAAACATTTAACATCAGAAGTAACTGACAAGTGAAAAATGTAATCCTCAGTAATTTTAAAAAAATATATTTTTGTTCTTCTAAAAATCAAATCAATTAATGTAAAATGTTTTCGGTTTTCAAATTGCTGTTTTTCCATTGTTTTATCGCGTATCCGTCAATGCTGCACCTTCTTTACCGACTCAATTATTAATTATCACTTCATTTATCCGTTAGTTAGTTGAATAATTAGTGGCACAGTTGACTCCTCATACGTTTGTGTTAAAATGTTATAACTGAAGCTTCTCTCTCTCTCTCTGCAGGCAGTATGGAGGAACCTCAGGTTCTGCGCTCATACAGATCCTGTGGAAGCGAACATTCAAGCTACTGTGAAAACGGTGGAGAGTGCATGATCCCCCAGGATAGTGATGAACCTTCCTGCATGTAAGAAGCATTACCTTACACACACACACACACACACACACACACACACGTTTAAGCTTAGCCTGTGGGTTTCCTGTGTAACCTGAATGTTTTAGTTCTGATCAGATCACTTGCTTCTTCATATCTACATGCACATGTTGGTTCGTGTTCACCTTTGGAATGCACTCACATATTTCTCTGTCTGGTCTGCAGCTGCCCGTCCTCGTTCAGCGGCCCTCGCTGCCACTTCATCAGTGATCACACTCGCATTCTGCCTGAGTTAGAGCAGCGCATTGCCATCATTTTTGGGATCAGCATGTTCATCCTGGTCCTGGCCATCATGTGCTGCATCGCTTACTTTAGGTGAGAATCTGCAGACTTTCATTGTTTAATTTTTGTATGACCTTTAAAATGTCTTCAATGGTTTCCAAGATAATAAGAGAAGAAGTCCTAATAATAAATAATAAGAGAAGAAGTCTAATTCAGATTCACTTTTCTTTTCAGGTGTAAAAAATCAGCACCACTAATCAAATCTGCTCCGTCTGTGTGACCCCTACGACTCGCTGTTCATCATCATCATCATCATCATCTTCATCACCATTTTCAGCATCACTCACTGGAAACAACCAGACCATAACATTTCATCTTGCAGAATAATCCCCAGCACTGACAATGTTTTAGACAGCAATTAAGAAAGGAGAGGAAAGACGAAAGTGTGCCAGACCTGGTGGAGACTTTCGGGTCAAATATTTATCACCTCATTGTCCTTTAAAGAATGAGTGAGAACAAGTATTTATTGTAATATAGCACTTAATTTATTTAAAGTGTTCTGTGTATTTAAATTTTTGTAATAAATCTATGAAACTTAATATAAATGTGTTGCTTGAATTTCTGTGAGTAAAAGATGAATAAACCCAAACAGACACAAACACATTTTATCATTAACTTAATCCTTGGTTGTTAATTGGGAGGCTCAGGAAGGATTTGTCTTTTGGCAGGAGATACTCTAGTTGCCATGCTGGATGAAAGGATGTTTAAATAGATTGCATTCCTGATGTGACACACTGGGGCCACAGAGAGTCTATTATTAGCCAACTATTATTTAGAAATTGTTGTATGATTGAATTTCATTTATTACTTCCTTAATACACAATCTGTAAATAAGACATCCATTGACTCAAAAAGGCTTACACAGAGTCAAGTCACATCAGGGAACAAGGAAACACATAGCAAAAAAGAGATTGTATTATAAATATGTCAGTAGTTGATGAAATACCAGTCGTAAACCTGTACAGCAACAAGAGTAATTCCAAATCTTTGTATTTGAGACGTGCAGTGTGTTTTTAAAATAAATACTGAACTATCAAAGATTTTTAAACTGTAATAAAATCTTCTTACTTACAATTATAAAAAAAAGGATAATAATATAATACTAATTTCACTTGGGTTTTTCCATTTTATGCTACTTCATATACTTTAACTCTGCTAAATATCAGACAGAAATGTTGGCCTTTTTGCTGCACCACATTTATCATTTACATTTACTTTTCAGCTATTTTCACTGCTCACTGTATAATAGTAAGATTTTCAAACGAAACCTATGCGCTTGTAACATCTAGTGCATTGTTGCAGGTTATTATAAACACATTAACCAGCTACAACAACAAAATGCTTCTTACATGCAGTGTTATTAACCCTTTAATATAATATAGAGCTATAATAACTGGGCCTGCTTGCACTTCTGATACATCAATTTGAATGAAGGACTTTTTAAAAAAAATATAATTTAGTATTTTTACATTGTGGTTTAACTCCTTCTTCTTAAGTAAACCACTTGAACACTTTCCTGAGAAACTGTGCGTAAAGTCTTCCAACACATCCATCAGCAATAATAAGGATGAGGGTTTGCGGAAAGCTGCCTGCAGGGTCTGTCTTTTTCATTTGGACCTTTTGAAGTGTGAAATTGTCTAAATGACAGGAGCCTGTCACCACACCCAGACCGCAGGACTGAGATCACTGCTTTCCAGTTCCCAGCCTGTGCCAGGAGGCGCACCGCCGGCCCCCTTCGGCCAAACCGCATCCACGCGAGTAGGAAGCGTCTCCAGCAGCTCCGGTTCGGACGAGACCTGTTCCTCCCCTCACCACCGAGCCTCCTCACATGAAGCTGAGCAGCATGAATCTGAACAGCAAAGCCTCCACTTTCCTCAAACTTGTCGGTGAGTAGTTTTCTTTTCTCAGGTCTGATATGAAGGAGCCAGGTTGGCACTGGTTTTACGCACCGACTGGAGGTGACAGGGTTCAGGTGTGGACTCACTTTAAAGAGCACAGAAACATGAAGTGTGCTTTAAAGCAAAGGGAAGAAATGAGAACAGGCTGACTGAGAGTTCATGAATTAATAAGTAACTAAGTACATTTACGCGATTACTGGGGTGCATTTCGACTTTACTCGAGTATCTACACCTCACATTACTTTTTATTTCTACTAATTGAAATGATATGGTACTATAGCAGCTGTCGTTACTCGTTATTGTTCAGATTACATTTTCATCTTGACAGTAAAATGCTGCTGACACATGAATGCAACACTGATGATGCAATAATATTTTTTTCTGCAAAATGAGTACTTTCACTTTTGATACTTTAAGTACATTTAGCTGATGGTACTTCTATACTTTTATTTGTATTGTAGTACCAATGTTGTACTATTCTTGAGTAAAGCATCTGAATACTTTTTCCACTGCTGCCATATTGTGCAACATTTTACTCAACTGTATTTTACTCCACCACAGGTAATTACTCTTTTGTTATTGCAGCTAAAAGTAACAAGACCACACTGTAAAAATACCATTTATACACATTACATGTGGATTTAAAAATTAAGTACTGAATTGGTGTAAGTTAAGAGTGCCTAATGTATCAAAAGTAATGCTCATTATGCAGCAGAATGGCCCTGTCATTATATGACACCACTGGATTATTGTGACTGAATATTTACACATGTGTAAAATCTTAATTTGCAAAGTAATCATAGTAACTATATCTGTCAGATAAATGTAGTGGAGTAAATTTCCCTGTAGTGGAGTAGAAGTTTAAAGTCAGTTACTTAGTTACTTTGCTCCACTCCTACATATACACTATCTATACAGCTGTAGTTAGAAGTACAAGTTACTATTTTCCTTGAGTATTTCCATCCTGTTATTTTATATTTTCAGAGGGAAATATTTACACTACATTTTACTGACAGCACTCACTAGTTACTTTGAAGATCAAGACCTACAAAACATACACCAGATAAAACTTGATGCATTGTTTTACATGAAAATGCTGCCAGTATATAAGTCGTTAGAATGGCCTCAATCAGTTATATTAAAATACTAAACAATAAAAATACTAGTATATAATAATCCACTCATGTAATATAACTCTCAAACAGGGTCCATCCTGTTGTGTAAGGAGTTCAGTTGATATTTCTCTACTGCTACTAACTGTATGTAAAGTTATGGAAGCAGGACTTTTATTCATATTGGAGCATCTTTACATTAAAATAAGATCTCAGTTCTTCTTCCACACTGCAAAATGTAGCTGATGTCAGATGAAAATATCTGCAAGTGTCATAATTTCTTAATTTATACATCAAGTCCTCTCTCTAGACTGAAATCATGAACATGAACTGAATGTAGGAGACAGAAGGCATTGCAGCAGTATTTACAGATTCACTTGCATCAGCTGCAAATTTAATCAACTGAACCAAAATGTGAAATAAATTGTTTCCCTGTTTAACCTAATTATTTTACTTAGTGAAGGATGTCAGGCCTGTTTTTACAGTTAAAGGTAATTTCAGAAATCAACCTGAGTGGAAGATTTGGAGACAGATGAGGGACGTACCTGTGGTATTGAGCTGACGCACATGCTGAGCTCAGAGCCTGAGGGATGCTGAACCAATAAAACCATGAATGGAAGATTTATCATTTGAAAGTACATGCGATCTGATTAACTGTCATTTGCTTGATGATCAGGTTCATTCTTACCTATAAAAATTCATATAACTCAAAAAGGAAACAATATATTCTAGCTTATATAAACTGATCAGTACCCAGTAGAGGAGGAAGTATTCAGATCCTTTACTTAAGTAAACATACTTATGTAAAAGAGGTATTATCAGCAACATTATATATGATATTTTTAGATTGTTAATACAAATGCATTCATGTGCAAGCTGCATTTTATTATTGGAGCTGGATGAGGTGGACTTTATATGCAATCAGGTTGTTTATAGTCCAGTGGTTCCCAACCTGGGGCTCGGGCCCCTCCAAAGGGTCACAAAATAAATCTGAGGCATTGGGAGATGGTTAATGGGAGAGGGAAAAATAACTCTGCTGCACAAATGTGTATTCATTCTTTTTTTTCACTCTTTTTTAAAAGATTTGTGTCATTGAGCATCGAGTAGATTTATAAAAAGAACCAGTTTAGAGGAGAAATCAGCTGCTAATGTCTCATCTGAAGACATCAGAAACATGACAACTAAACACGACTTTTGATGCTAAAGCATAAGTCATTCAACCAAAATTTGATACTTCAGATTTGAATACATATGCAACACTATTGGGAAGCTGCAGAGTAAAAAAAAAACAACTCAAAGACAAAAAAATGGACCTGCACTTTAATAATAATATTAACCAGTGAAATTAAGAAATGAATGTAATGGCGTAAAAAGGACTATGTTTCCATCTGAAATGTAGTGAAGCAGAACTGAAACACTCAAAGTACAAGTACCTCATATTTTACTTAAGTCAGTATATGAGTAGATGTACTAGACTATGACTACTACAAAC
This sequence comes from Holacanthus passer, assembly GCA_025331565.1. NCBI lineage: Eukaryota > Metazoa > Chordata > Actinopteri > Pomacanthidae > Holacanthus > Holacanthus passer. Next base: position 4,443,112 of record JAFREQ010000009.1, on the reverse strand, counting down.
ACTGAATGTTATGATATCCAAAAATATCTCCTAAAATACACCACTTCAGCTTTGTAGTAATTTCATGTGACTGCCACTTCTGTTCCTCTCGCTCTCCATTACATGGGCCATATAAAGTGAGCTTGTTGTGGCCCTGCTCACTTTTAACCTAGACACTAAACATCTGTATTAACCAGCTGTATTAACCAAAGTTAAAGAGTGAAACTTTCTTGTGATTTTGCAAAGTGTTGGAAAAATCCAGGTAGTCTTCTCTTCCAAATTAACACAATGAGGTATGATGGGAATCTGAATCATATTAGTGCTGTACATGCCAGAGACAGCGTGAGTCAGTGACTAATGATATAAATGAGCTGATAGAGCAGTGATTAAGTAGTAATACTGAAAACTTTAAACAAGTGCACTGTGTACTTTACACCAATCAGCCACGTCAGAAACACCCAACAACCAGCCCGAGTCCTCGCTCAGAAAACACTGAGCAAAATATCTCTGCAGCCATAACAACAGACAGGAACAGAAACCCAGAGAGGGTGCAATGGCCGGGCATTTATAGCAAGTATAACCAGATCCATAACCAGTCGTAACCAGACACATCTTGCACCCAGGTTCATGTGTTTTTCTGTCCTGCCTGCAGGAATGTGGGCGTCTGCATTATGAAGCCGTGCAGGCTGGTACAGGCATGTGGGCTTGGCAACACGAGCCACGCCACACACGTCCTATTTGGCATAGTTTACACAAAGAAACCAGCAGCGGATCTGATGTTTCTTGTCAAAAATGTTTTTTTTTCGCCCTCAGATTTCTGGCTTTTGAAATTTTCCTTAATGCTAGTGTGCTTATCTAAACACAATCAGCAAACACACATCATTCCCCTTGCTTACATAAAATAATGAGTCACAAGGTGATTAACAGGATTGGAGATAACTATGTGTTGATTTTTCTGGCTTTTTTTTCTAGTGAAATATTAGATATATTTTAACTTTCCAGGCCTCTGAAATTGTTCAACAGCTACAATTAAAAATGTAAAATAATCACAACTCATGCAACTCATCAGATACACATATAAAACCTGTGACAAGGGGTCACAAGGCAAAAAGTCCTATAATCATGAAATAGGTTTGGATGTAACTCTGCAGCAACATAAGCACAACCTACACAGGGCTGGGAAAACTCTATGTCCATACAACACTGAACTGCCGACCTTTGTGATTAAAGAGACAAATATCCTCTGTTCAACAGGTGTCATGCTGCTCTGGCCGTCTGTCCTCACCAAGAGCGTCTCATCCATCGCCTCTCTGTCTGCAGGTAGTCACCCTCACAATAAGTTGTCATCTCATTTCATTTGGAGTTTTCTCTTTAATTGTCAAATATAACAAATGTGCATGGATTTGTCATAAGGGACATAATACTCTTAATAACTGTAAACAGTATAATTTGCATCCAGCATTGTGTATTTAGTGTTTAGTGAAGCACGTCATGAAGCTGTAGAAAGAAGAGTGTGTTGTAACGGTGATGAGCTCAGCAGCAGTGCAACATAAATGAGGCATTTAAGGAGCTTTTTTTTTTCAAGCCTGCACTTGTAGATCACAGATGTAGTTCAGCTCTCAAGTATTTTTTGGTGTTATATCTTACATGCTGGATTTGAAATGAAACAAAGGCTATGAGGGTAAAGAGCTGTCTCATTATATAAGTAGCTGTCTTGGTAACTGATAATTGTTTGAGTCGCTTTTCAAATTATTATAATATATAATATAATATTTACTTTTCTCCAATGAAAGACTTATGTGTGAAAATACCACCTTTGACCCTGGAAATGATTGTTAGCTGCAGCCTAAAGTGCTGACTCTGCCATTTTTTTGCATTTCACGTCCAATGTTCTGGATCACAGACTCAAAACAATGATAGATACTATATTGACTCTGAGGGGCTCAAATGTGTAAAATCCAGTGTGACGCATGTTTTTAAACTTAACTTCCAAAAAAAAAGTGGTTTTAAAGTGGGGGGAAACATTAAAGCAGGAAAATAGAGGTCAAGATAATGAAAGGTAATAAAATAAACCAGAGTAACCACCAAAATAGTCAATTAAGTAAAATGTAATAATGTCATGTCATGTTGGTTACACTTTTATTACTGGAGGAATAAAGAGGAACAACACAGCTGAGGTAATAAGTGTCACAGCGGCAGCTTTAAACTCAGAGTTTGGGCTCAGTTAAGATCTGTGAGGGCCTCTGAACAGAGGTTGAATAATCGTCTCCTATGAAAAGGTTTCCAACAGCTGTCTTGTTGTGGTGGTGTTTCAGGGCAGGGAGAAGAGCGCCATCATGTGGTGAAGCGGTCAACACAGAGCTGCGACAGCACGTTTGACACATACTGCCTGAACAACGGCCAGTGCATGCTGCTGGTGGACATCAACGAACACCACTGCAAGTACGAGCCTGTGTGTGTGTGTGTGTGTGGATGTGTGTGTGCTGCTTTTAATCATCATGTGTGATCACTCATGAGTAATTACCTGTCTCTTCCTGCTGCAGGTGTGACAGGGGCTTCTATGGCCCCAGGTGTAGCAACCCGGAGCTCGTCGTCCAGCCAATGGGAGAAGAGCAGATAATTGTCACTGTGTTCTGTGTGAGTCTGCTGATTATAGGTCTGTCTGGAGCTCTGTACTTCTGCTGCAAATGGTAAGACCTCAGTCTGTCAATGAACCTGTGTGTGTGTGTGTGTGTGTGTGTGTGTGCAACAGCAATGACATTTAATGAGACTTTAAGTATTTTGTTATAATGATGTGTGTGGAGGTCATACTGATCTGATCATGTGAGTCGCTGCTATCAAAACTGGTATTTCGGGGACGTAGCAGGGAATTCTGGGATTCCAACTCTCTTTTTTTGACATCTACATTTTTTAATTTTGAATGAAACACCTAGTGAACATGGTGGAGCACTTAGCAGCTAAAGAGCCACATATGTTCCTCAGGAGGTGGTAGAGACCAAAAACAGAGATAAAAGAGAGTGAATATTGGACTTAGATTCATCAGGTGGACAAAAACAGAACTCCGAATGAATGATAATGTTGCTCCATAATGTGCTGGATGTGTCAATAAGCGACTGTTTGCTAACAAGGTCATCATAACAACTTAAAAGATGATGATACTGTATGTCAGTGTTGCTTTTGCAGCTTGTTTATGCTGCCCCCAAGTGGCCAAATTTCACACACACATTTATTCTACGGAAAATAGACTTTTAGGACTCTGTCAATAACTTAGTATGATGAATTTTCAATCACATTAGATTATATAGTTATAAATTGGATTCAAAAGCTGCTTCCATGTTAATGCACAGGTCACGATAATCCATTAGCCTTTTCCAAATGTGGGTCACTAGCTTCATTGCCACTTTTGACTCCAATATTTTTAAAGAATGCCCTTTTGTGCTATAAAAAGTTTGTTGTATGAAGCTTCATATTTTCATTATAAAACAAATATAGGGAAAAAAACAAATTTATTTCTATTCATTTTCACTAAAACTCTTATTTTTCTTTTTCCGCTGATGCATTTTGTTCTTGCAAATTCGGAGAAATACACCGTGGTCATAGGTTTAGTCTGACTCACACGCTTCCCTTCGTCATATAAAACCTGCAGGTGTAGCTTGTATTTCAAATAAAGCCCCTCATGACGTGAAGTCTGCCTCGACATCCTGTTTCGTGCAGAGACGTGTCAAACCACAGGTGATGATTATGATCTTCAAGCCATTTCTTTGGACATTTAAACCCGATCACTGGCTCAGTTTATTCCAAGGATTTTTTTTTAAGGATGGTCAAATACCAAGTTAGTGATTTTATATGATTAAATGATGTTCTGCTTTGTTTTTACAGGTATAAGAAAAACAGATTCCCACGACAGCAGAAGCGTCAGGGATACAAAGGTGTCCAGTCCGTTTAGAGTCGCACACAGATCCAGAAAAGGCAAACCAGGATCTTCCCAGTTTTCTAAATGGAAATTTCAACATGCCACAATGTTAAATGATGAGCTTACACTCAGCAGGCTGGTTTGCTGGATCGTCTCCACTCACAGTACAGTGCGTCACACAGCCCTGGATCACTTTATCAAGCTGGCAGGTCGACATAAAGACATAAAAAAACACATAGCTTAGTGAGCGGTGCAATTGTTGTTTCCAGCTGCACAGGTTCTAGCATTTCAGCACCTGCTACCCTCATGGTTGAAAAGATGAATAGACACACAAAAACAATTCCTGTGGGTGACACCACCCACAATGGTGGCAGGTCATGGAAAATTCATGGGGAAATGTGAAAGTCTAAACAAATATTAAGGGTAAGAGTGGAGCTGTCGAACATTTCTGACCCCTCGCAGCGATCCATGCTTTTAGAAATTTAGGCCCAGACATGATGACGTAAACCTCTCATGTGCTTTAAGGCAACAAGCCCCAGTTTTGCACCAGACTTTACTGAATTTGATTGTCAGTAACAGCCATAATAATGATCATTACCATTAAGCAATTATACTGCAGTATCTTCACTTTCACGTTCAGCAAGGTTGCAGATCTCATCACGATTTTTAAGTCGGCCTCAGAGATAAAAAATGTTTTTTAAATGTATTAAAAGTGAATACGATCGCATCTTAATTATCTGTCTGCCTTCTTACTTCTGAGTGACCTTCTTCAGTACAGTCCTACACTGTTTTATAGTTATTTTTTATTTATGCCTAACTCTTCTGCCTGTCTTAACTTGTATTTATTATTACTGTTCTTGCCCTTTGTAGCTATGATGAATATTAGAAATAACCACCACTGCCATGGAACTGGCCACCAAGTGTGACACTTCTGTGTTTTATTATTTTTTGAGTCAGAAAATGTTCTCATTTGGATAAGTTATTATAGATTATTAATGTAAACACTGGAATCGTTTCTGTTTTGGAAGCTCTGTTACTGCGACTAACTTGAATTTTTTACTTCTTTTTCTGTTTCATTGCCTTTGGTCTTACTTCGTATGACATTGTTGTGTGAAGGGTATGGTTGAAAATGTTCTTCATTGTTCTCTTGTCTTTTTACAGTTTTTAAATTTTTCTTACATGTGATCAACAGAAAGAAAATCGCAGATGTTCACCAAATGCTTCACAGTTTTTTTTTTCTTTACATGACATTTCATTTTTGCAATGGCAGTATTACTGTAGCTGTTCATGTACCAGGAAAACGTGTTGAATTAAATATGAATTAAAGCAAATATATTTCACATTTGTACCTTGTTCTCCTTTCATTGAAATACAGACTTTACCCAGTCAAATATGTAGGTCCACTGCGTAACATAATGCAGTAAGTGAAAGGGAATCCTTGATAAGATAAGTTTCAAATGTAGGTTACTGTGGGTTTTAAACAGTAGCTCCTTTAGAGCATCAAAATCCAAGGTGTAGCTTCATATACCCTAAAAGCCTCTAAAGACCTTTTTCACAAAGGACATTATGACAAGTGCAATAATTCAATGAATAACAGCTGTGTTTGCTTCACAATTCAAGCGCTGGCTTACTTAATGGATGTGAGTCACCTTTAGTGTTATACCAGTGATTTTCCTACTATGACAAGCCAAAAGATCTTTTAGACCTTTTTTTCAACAGCACTTTTGATCCACTAACAAACCTGTTACCTTTCGGATAAGACAAATGATTGTAGCAGTGGGAAAGTGCAGCACAGATCATATCTTGACCTCAGTGCATCCTGGGTAAACCTTAGAGTTTGTAATACTCAAGGGAATCACCAGAATATCAAGGCCACTTTGAGGAGACGTACTCCCTTCATATTCAGTACATTTTATAACCGTTGTTAACTCCTGTTGTTCGCCACCAGATGTTTTGTTAACTACAGGTTTAGAGGATAAGCAAACCATTTCATAATGACAGTTATTTTGTGCACAATACACAAGACAAGACCTACATACTTTCGGTCTGATGCAAGACTGAAAGAGTTGGATGAAATTATGACTCTTATCAGACAGATCAGTCGCCTTAACTGACCCTTGGATACAATTACATTACAAATACCAGCCTTATATGGTTGTACTTACGTTATTGCACTTCTACGGTGACGTAAAAGCTGTTTTGGTTCTAATAAAACTCTACTGAGAGCTGCATCTCCAACCTTGGTAACTTGTCCATTTTAAAGATTTCACTTTTATTTTTCATTTTCTATCGGATTTGTGAAAAGCAAGGACTAAAAAGTATTTCTAAGGACTTTTTTTTTTAAACTATATTTAAAACATGACAAGTATTTAAGAATTTGGATTGCAAGCTCACGCTCCATGTATGCTAATAGACATGTTTGTAACATGTTAGTCATCGTCTGGTTGGTGTCGAGTTAATCAATGAGCTCTGCACCCTCATTATTCTTGAATTGGGCCAGTGAGCCATTTTTAACTCGTAAATGAAGCATTTTCATGTCTTCTGGATGCTAATTACCGGCAATGATTACACGTAAACGTTAACTCGCCTGCAGACTCTGCTACTGTTTAAGACATACTTAAAAACACACGAGCATGCACTCACGCACAAAAACCCACAAACACACCCTCTTGGCGGTTTTCATTCTGTTCTAAATATAAAACCTGTGGATAAACATTCACAACAAAATTCAGGAAATGCTGCTTTAATCTCCACACTGTGCTCATTCTCTGTAACCGTTGTTACCTAATTATTGCATAAGTAATAGTAGGTTGCTCATGCAGTGAGTAATGTGGTGGAAGCCCCATTAAGCTGCATCCTTGCGTGTCCTTAAAGAAAACAAAAATGTCCACGTGCACCATGTACACATTTGTTTTGCAGCTCAAGGCTGATTCATGTTATATTTGTTAGCCACACTAGCAGCATGACTGTCGCGATGGTAATGTAGGTCTGTTGGTCAGTCAGCCCACCACTTTGGTCCAGATTGAAACGTGTCAACAGCTACTGGTGGATTGCCATGAAATTCTGTACATCATCATTGTATTCATGATCCCCCGAGGATGAAGCCTAATGATTTTGGTGATCCTGCAAATCAAAGTTTCCACTTATCCAGTCAAATATCTCAACATATACTACATGATTTGTATATTTTTTTTTCAGACACTCATGGTTCCCAAAGGAGGAAACCTGTCTTTGAACCTCCAACATCACAATGAGGTTGACATGACATTATGGTTTTGAGGGAAATGTCTCCATAGAATAAAATTCGGTGCACACATACAAGTCTCCCACAAGATGAATTGCCCCTGATGTTTCCTCTAGCACCATCATCATGTCAAAACTTTTGACTAATTGCAACCCTGAATCCTAAAAAAGTTGTGACGCTGTGCAAAACCTAAATAAAACAGAATGTGATCATTTACTAATCATTTCTGAGATCAATTGAAAACAGTACAAAGACAATATATTTAATGTTTGACCTCATCAACTTCATTGATTTTTCAAATAAGGCAAGGACGGGCTTTGTAAAACACATGATTGTGTAAAGGATATAACTGCATGGGCTCAGGAACACTTCGTAAAACTGTTGCCCATAAACACAGTTGCAAATGTTTGCATCCTTTTTTCATTTACATTTTAAACAGCGTCCCAACTTTTTGGGGTCAGGGTTGTACTAATTACCATGCTAACATTCATAACATTAATGAAGATCAACACACGCTGTCTTCTTCAGGATAAAACACAGCCGTCACCTGACTGGTATTCATAACAACTGGGACAAGTGCCACAAGTTAGAGGGATCAACGTGAGGTCCACATAATCCAGAAATCACCCGGTACAAACTGGAAAAATACAGCACTTGCTTCAAAGCAGAGTCTTATTAACCAGTTGTTCTGCATTTGCAGGTGTGTGTGTGCACACTTAAAGCTTGTATTGTTTTAGGTTGTGCTTCACGTGGCCAATAATCCCTCATATTGTGACAGCTACTGAGCTTGTAACTGTTTTGCAAAAAAAAAAAAAAAAAAAAAAAAAAAAGCATGATTCAAAGTTTTATCCAAATAGATACGGCTGTATTTGCGTGTCAGAAAGTTTTCATCCTTCATGCCGTGAGCTACATTGCAGTGTGTTTACAGTGGGCGGCTATTATGAGGTGCTTCTCTCCAGGCTTGTGTCAGACTTTCCACACATTCGTATCGCATGTCCCCAATGCCATTACACATAATCCAAACAATCTAATTCCATAGCCGTTATAAACAAAACGTGTCAGGAGCTTCTGGCGGTTGTTGAATCCAAGGAATGAAATGGAGAAGTTTCCAGCATTCCTAGCAGGTTTCTATTGGATTCCATCACAGCCTGAACGATGGGACAACCTCTGTCTGCAGACACAACAACATAACCAACACTCTGCTGTGCAGCATCCCCACCCAAACCTTATGGTCTCTCCTCATGGTTACGGTGTACAGAAATAGTAACAATGGGCATTATTTAATCACATAACCACACACACAACAAGTCAGACACCCTGTTGAACAACCCAAAACATTCACAGAATATAAAACTAAGATGACAGATCATAGAAACAAAACAATATAGAAGAAGTAGTTCTGCTTTAAAAACACAATTAAAAGATGATTTATATATATATAAAAAAAAAAACATGACTTATCACCCAGCAAAAATGCAAAATGCACTTTGTTCATATCTGTACATGATACCAATTATCAATCACATAATCATAAAAACATTTGCCATCACTGTCATGTGCTTAATTGTACCTTGAGTAAAGTGCAGATGTGACTCCTAGTTGCAGTTTATTACAAACACAAGTATGTGTGTGTGTGTGTGTGTGTGTGTGTGTATCATTGTTGCCAAGTGAGAACCTTTCATCTCCATTTTGTTTGATTGATTTTCACATTTTTAACTCCTCAAACACACTGAACCCTCCTATAATAATTTTATTCTAAAATTCTATTCTATTCTCTGAAGGGTCACTTTTTTCAGCTTCTGAAAAGTTGACAGGTTGGAGATACAAGGTTTTCCCCTGGTGACATTGTTTGTGTGTGTGCGTGCTTGTCACTAATGGACGTAATCATGGCCTTATTCGTGAGACGTGCGGAAGCGATAACAGTTAAAGAAGCAGGAACTAATGTTTCTGTGTGTGTGTGTGTTAATGGTGACGAGAAACAAGTCAGAATACATCAAACTGTTTTCTGTCTCAATCTCAGACTCAGACTTATTATTCCCCCACAGAAGCCTCGTCATGTGTGAGAACATGAGGTGAAAATGTCTACCCTGAGGCAGATTATCAACACACAAACACACACACACACACACACGCACACACACACAATTGTCTGTCTCTCCCTCTCTCTCACACACACACCCCTTCTTTCACCTTGGAGTTGAGAGGCAGGCGTTGCTCTATAAAAGCAATGCGCAGAGGAGGTAAAGAGAGCAAATCACGACCTCTATCAGCAGGGGACAAACACACACTCTGACACACATAGATTAGTGCAGGCCTGTCATACACACAACACTCTCTTGCCGGGATATGAACCCTCTCGTCCTCACCTGTCTCCTGTGCTTTGGTAAGTCTGGACTTGTACTCATTTTCTGTGTGTGTTTGTGTGTTTGTGTGCAGAGAGTATAAATCAATTAAATGGAGAAGTGAAAGAAGTGAAATGTAAAATGGTGTGAGGACAGAGGGGAAAGAAAAAAGTCTCTGCAGGTGAGGACTTGTCAGGCGGGAGAGATATATTCAGATGTTTTAGACAAAATAATTTGTGACAGTTCAAGTTATACGCTGCGAAAGGTCAACATGTTTCAAATACTTAATTGGCTGACTGCTATGCAACTTTGTTCTCGTCTTGTATGAACGATGCGTTCAGGCACAGCGTGGTCCTGGATGTGGACCGGTTGTACTGGTTTCAGTGCTAATACAGTATGTGTCTAATTTGGGAGCTCAGATTGCTCCAAATGTTTTAAGATGAACGGGTGAGTCAGATTTAAATGAGCCGTGATTTCTGAATATAGTGTCAACAGAAAGTAACCAAGCAACCTTTGATTCCTGGCGACCACAAAGAAGATTTAAAAAAAAAAAGTGATTGCTACTTCATCAATTTCCAAATGTGTGTTCAAATGTAAGCAGAAAAAAAAAACATCTTGGATATTGTAATTCATCTCATATCTTCATTGCCAACAGGTTCTAGTCTCGGCTTCCTAGCCTATTAAACTGCATCGCATGCAACTTTGACCCTAACTGCACTTTACTGCTTCGTATTTTCATGTCTCAGTGGAGGTTTAATGTAATCCCACTCATTAATCTTCTTCTCTGTGTGTCCTGTTGATTTCACAGTAGTCTGCGGCACTCTAAGTACTCAGGGATCTGAGGCCACTTTCTCCGGTGAACTAGCTGGAGTGACTGGAGGTCCGGCCTCCGGGGAGGACCTCCAAGGTTTGCTGACCGACGATGATGAGCTGGAAATAGACGAGGAGCTTTCAGGAGGAGACACCGAAAACTTCAGCCTCCATGGTACGAAAAACTCTTTTCTTCTACACCTTCAATTTTTTTATTCCACCTCAAATGCTGTGATGATAAAAGTTTTCTGAAAGCAACAGAGAAGTGAAACAAAATTGGCTGAATAATGTGTTGTAGACATTCTCTTTAAAAAAATAAAGCAAGTTTTTCCCTTAAATAGGTTATAAAATACAAAAGTCAATAATGTATGTGTACACTCCTAATCCTAACTTTTAAGGATTATGTTTGGTTTAGAGAGTACATGGAAGGCTCTCGTCTCTATGCCTGAAAATTCCCCTCTAGTTTTAAAAGTTGGTCTAAAGTTTAAACCAAATGATACCATAAACCTTAGTTACAGTTTAACTCGCGATGTCCCCTGCTACAGAGCTGCATCCTGGCAGAGATGAGCCAAAGAAAAAGAAAGGCAAAGGCAAGAAGAGGAACAAGCACAGGAGCAAAATCACCACTCCTTTCAACCCCGAGCACACGGGCCTCACCAACGGATACACGTCGACTCTCGGCACCACGGAGGATCCCTGCACCTCCACCCACCTGGGCTACTGCATTCATGGCTACTGCAAGTACATTGAGGGCCTGCACGAGCCAGTGTGCATGTGAGTACAGCATCAGTTCAATTTGTGTGTTTGTATATCTGGAGAGAGATATTGAAAATAGGATAGAATGACTAGATTTGGTACATTTTGTGTGTGTGCACAAAATTTGAACCTCTTTCAAACAACAAAATTTTGAGTTCAATATCCGTTGTCAAATCATCTCACCGGCTGATCTATTTATTTTAACTTTTCACTCTTGCAGCTGTATGAAGGGTTACGACGGAGAGCGCTGCGGGATCCAAACTCTGGAGACCAGGTCCACTCAGAGCAGCAGCACCGAGTTGGTGCAGACGGTCTTAGTGATCATTGCCGTGGTTCTGTCAGTCATCAGCTGCACCGCCATCCTGTTCATGACCTGTGCTCAGTGAGTATGCAAATGGAACACAGACATGGACACACAATCGGCCACACACTTTCTTAAGCTGCACTAAAGTCTTTCAAAAGGAATGCTAATGTTTGTGGGTTGTGATTAAAAACTCCTCAATGACAGGTGAAAAGATGCTGGTACAGACTTTATATGTCCCCTTAATGGCAGTCTACACCCTGCTGAAGTTAACAGAGGTGGCAATTTCAAAAAATTGAGAGAGCAAGGGGGAAAAATGAGAAGAAAAAATGCTTCAAACTTGTCATGATAAAATATATATTGATTTGATTGATTTTATGTTCTGGCTTATGTTCAAACTTTTATTTCTATATGTACCAGATCACAGTAGACTGGTTGCCAGTGTGACCGACCTGTTTCTCTCCTCTGCTTTGGTATCACTTTCCACAACAGTTGGGAGTATAATAAGACAAGCCCTGATGCCAGTGGTTTGGTACAAAAGCCCTCTAATTCTTCTTTATTCTTTAAAACTGGTATAGGGCAGATTATTGAAGCATTAAGTGTATATGCATGGTGGCAACCACCCACACCCTGGAGAATCTCAGCATAACACACACATCACAATCCACACATCCTGCCCAGTAACACTTCTTGGCATTCGAACACACTGACACATCAAAAAGCACATTAACACACCCAAACACACCCACACTATACAGGTATTGCTCACCAGCTTCACAAGATGGACTGGAGGACCTCTACAGCTTTCACACCTGATTCTTTGATCACAGACTTGTAGTGAAATCTGTAATTTCATAATTAACTGTGTCACATTGATGAATGTCTGTGTTACTCATGCTTTTAAGTACGTCTATTACTTACTAAAATGAAATGGCAAGTCATTTGCTGTATAATCATAGTTCCTTATCTATGTGCAGTGTGGGGCATGGTCAATAGCTCAATAACCAGGAGTGCAATTAAAGCTTTACAGCCACATTTAGCTGAAGTAATGAAGTGTGGAGGTGGAGAGATAGTAGAACTTATTACTGTGAGAGTGACCTATCCCCAGTTTCATTTCAGATCAAAACAACCAGAAAATAAAAAGTGCGTCGTAAGAGGGTGAATTTTTAACAGTAAAATTACTTCATGCTGTACTTCTTAGAAATTACTGCCAAAGTACAACAAAAACACGCCTCGAATTTCATTTGTCTGGGCAGGATCAAAGCCGTGTAACTGACTCCGGCCTTTCAAAATGACTTTACTGTGAGCGTCCGATAATCACGAGGGCTATGCTCAGCCTTTATAATCATGTTGAATGTCTTTTGTAGTTACAGGTCGCATAAAAACTTCCTGGCATCCTACCTGGGAACTGGGACGGAGCAGGAGAAGCTACAGAAGCCCATGGGTGACGTTGTGGTGTGAGGGCGTCAAGTTACGATGAGGTGGGTGTTGCTGAGGTTTTGACCCACTTGGTCGCACACAAACACTCGTTGTACTTCTCACTGACTCACTACATCAAATCCATTACATTCACACACAATGCCCTTCATAAACATCTCAATACCCCCAAACAGGGTTACCTGTATGTCAGCGTTCTGATCTTAATAATAATGTTGTTTCTTTATTTCTCTGTTTTCTATTTGATCCTCAGCTGGTGAGATTGTTAACTTTTTACCCAGGTCATGCAGATTTAGCCTCAGTCTTTAAGTGCGACATCATGTATGTAGTCATCAAGTGAATATACAAACACTGCATAGAGTCCCTGTTTTAAAACAAGTACGCTTAAAACATTAAAAAGCACAAAAAATGATTTATTATATTAAATTATTCCAAAACCCGTATAATCCCAAAAATGTCTCATTGGACCAAACCCCCATTTGTCCGACAGCCTGTTATCCTGAAAACAAACTCTTGTTGCTCCGAAGGGCCGTTGCTCTGAAAATACACTAATATGGTAACACACCCCCTGTTGTAGCTGAAAATGTACAATGGAGAGCTCGACAGGTGCAGCAGCAATGACTAATAAAACTGGAAATCCGAACCTTCACCAAGCTGATACTACGTTAATACCATTCGTGCGAGCAAATGTTGTGATGCTGTAAGAAGGACATGTAATCGGGCGCTCCCGTGTTTCCGGCGGGGTAGCCTATATTTTGGTGATTTCATCCGAAAGTCTTGCCTTAATCCTCCGAGGGCGGCGTCTGACCTCTGCTCACGTGAGCCTTAAGCCAAACAGGAAGGAGTGGGCCCGCAGAGCGACAGAAAAGCCCGTACGCCTGTTGTTGTTATTGAACAGGGCGAGTTGCATCACGCAGAGAGGAATCCCCACTAGAGGAATTAGTCTGGATTAACCGAGGGTGTCTCGGGCCTGTCCCATCTCTGCGCCGCATACCAGCGTAAAGAAAAACCACGCACTCACATTCACCCCGTGTGTCCAAACAATAACAGTACTGACACACTGACTGTACACGTGATGACCTCGCCGTGAGAGCTTAGTGTGTGCTTACATGTGGCGAGATGTCACCGAGCAACGCACGCACACAGACGCTTCAGACTTCACATGTTTAGACACACAGAAATTTTAGCCTCCAGACAAACAATGCGGCCGTACAGCATTCTCCTCATAGCCCGTGTGTCACTCAGTGTCCTCCCTGAGAAAAGCAAGTCTGGCTCAGACAAACAGCGAAGATGCACTCAAGAACTGCGAGAACTTCACTTTGAAGAAATGTCTTGTAACTTGTTGGCTCAAAAATGGGATCATACTGAAGGCCTCGCTCTTAAGATAGTTTCATTAATGCGTTTTTTGAACTGATACTTATTGTCATAGTTTGTCCATCAGTCATGATAAGATTGTACGCACCAAAACAATTGCTGAGATATAGGAACCGAGGTTCCAAACAAGCCGACATCTTAATCATTGTATTTAAACAACTTTATTTGGAAGTGAAACTAAAAGTGAACACAAAATGTTGATAATAATCCAACCCTGGCAAGTCCAACAGGAGAAAGAAGAATAAGGTTCAAGCTGTAATAAGCACTGGAATAATCCTTTAAAAAGTTGAATCATAAGTCAAATGTAAAGTTATTTATGATTTTATTTTTTTACAACTTTATTTTATTCCAGTGAATTTTAAAGCAGATTTTTCCTTAAAGCCATTGTTTGAGATTTACCCAGTGGTAGTATCCAAAAAGACACTAGCCAACAGATATGTACACTACTGTCTCATTTTTCAACAGCAGACACTTGAAAACAATATCTGCATAAATGATTTCACACTTTATTTGAATGGTCGACAGCATAATATACACATATACACACTAATATACTTGTTGTTTCTGTGTTAACATATTTATTAACGTTTGATTTCTCTCCATCTTTCCTCAGCCAGCGGCACGATTCAAAGACGGACCGGACTGGTGGAGTCTGACGACGATGAGAAAAGCAGTAGACTGAATAGACTGCTTCATTAGATGAAAACACTGTCCAGAACTTGGTAGAATGTAATTTATTTAGTGTGATTATTTATTGCTAACGACTGTATGAGTGTCTATATATATATGTTGGACTATTGTTTTGATGTCTTGTATTTGCGAATGCAGAGCATTCAGTCCCTGATGTACTGTAGGTTCGGTTTTATTTATTGCACTGCTGTTATAGGTCAGAGAAACGCTCTTCATCTCACTCTGGAAAAGGGATGGAATATGATCACCAATAAAGTGTCTCAGTGTTAAGTGAAAGTGTTATTTGTTTATGCATCTCTGTCTGACTTTTGTGTTTACATTCCCATCTTTGGATGCATCCCATACCTCAGTAGCCTGCTCATACAAACACATGAGCCTTTTAGCCAAACACAGATTCAGCAGACAAGAATAACCCTGAGAGATGCTCACTGAGGAATTCAGAGAGTCGTGACAGTAACACGAAAGCATGAGAGCCTGGAAGGTCTTATTAGGTGTGTGAGAAGCAGGAACATCAAATTCATTCATCATTTCGACTCTTGACTCTTGGAAGATAAGTCAATTTATCTTCAAAGACAAACTTAGTTTTAATTTATTGTACACTATCATTCAACCACACACAAACCAACCAACCGCTGTGTTGCTTTGGCCCTGCAGTGTTTTGTGATGTCCAAAGCTTTGTGAATGGCGAGATGACATGGGAGATGACTGGGACAGAAGCAGGGGCATGTCTGGTCTGAGAGGTTTTTGGAGAGTGTATACATATTTCCTCAAAATTTGGCCCAACATATTTCTTTGAAATATCTTTGGGAACTTCTGGATCTCGATTAAAAAAAAGTTCTCAAGATCTGAACAAAAGTTGGCTGCACAAGGTCAAGTCAAGGTTAAAGCATAAATGTGGACAATGAAATTTAAAAAGATGGGTAATTTGACTCTGCAAATAATATGATAATCACACACAAGTGGTAAAAAGTTGGATCTCCACTAGAATTTGAAATAAGGTTTTGCACAACGTTCGGCTTCAGGTGGAATGACTCGCCACAAGAATATCAGTGAGATTTCCAATAAGAGGTTCAGAAAACCTTAAATTGAGCAGCAGAACAACTGACTGAAGTCAAACAAAGTTTTCAATTCAGTGAACTCACAATTGAGACCTGATTCTGAATCTGACTTAATTTTCATAATTATCAAAAATGCTTGGCTTGAAATGGTTTGTAGTTGTCTCTGACATCCTCCACTGATTCCTGATCCTAAGAGTGTTTTGATGATGACACGTAACTTTGTCTCAAGACATTTCAATTTGACTTTGGATGAAATAACAAAACAAACATTGTAGAGATTTCGGGTCATAATAAACCCATCAGGTGAATTAGTCCACATTGTCTCCAAACTCAACCTCTGTATCTCTGATCTGGAGAAAGTCATTCATGCTTTCATATTTGCAAACATTTCACGCCTTCAAAATTTAGAGGTGAAAACTGTGGCGTTTTCTTGTAAACAAAAGTTGTAAGCATAACTTTTTTTCAGTTTATTCAGCAAAACACACTTGAGCTCTCATCTATCAAATGTGCCAAATGCATTTCCTTACTCATAAAACATTTGAAAAGTCAATCTTTGAATCCAGAATACTTAGATACTAAGTGTATTTTCAAAATGTCAAACTGTTCCTTTAAAAATCTGACCTTTGCTCTAAATCTTCATCCAAACTCAATTGTAGTAACACTGAAGGTTGTTTAATAAAATCAATGATTAATAAACATTGGGCCGGCATGGTGCACAGCTATATTAGCATATAAAGATGACTCAGACACACCTGCACCTGCGAGGATGCAACAGTTTGCAGTCACCTTTCTAAAACCAGGTTTCACTCTGTGTTTGTGTGTGTGTGTGTGTGTGTGTGCCACGCTGCGTCACCAGCAAGTGAAGGAAAAGGCGAGGCAAGGTGGACACACACACAAGTGATGCAAGTGTATGTGTGTGTGACGGTGAGCTCGAGGGCACAAATGGCTATTTAAACATACCAAAAACACTCAAGCATTCATCCATTTGACAAAATCAGTTAATAAGGGTGTGGTGAGCTTTGATAGTTTCGGTGCCACTGAGGTGGGCCCGTGAGCTTTTGTGGGTGACTATGGAAACATAGTAAACACACAGGCAGATGGTTGGTCAGTGATAATTCACTTAAAGCTCAAATAAAGGACCTGCTGGAATTTCCTGGGTGTGGTAATGTTTTTTTCCCTTCACTTTAGTGAGCAGGTCAGTTGCCAAGGCAAGTGTTTTTTATTTTCTTTGGTTTTTAATCCTAATTTCCTACGCAGATTTGTATTCCAACAAACACATGTTGTCAAGCCTGTGCAAAGGTGCAAAGTCAGTTTGGTCCACACTGAAATATCTCAACAACTACTGGATGGGTTGCTGTGAAATTTTCTCCAGATATTCATGCTTCTATTCGATATTATGTAAATGGTAAAAATAATCTGACCCAGATCTGTTGAGAAGCACTTAACAAGTACATAGTAGATATATATTTAATTTTCTCTAAAATAGTGATCATGTTATGTAGAGCAGTGTTTTTCCAACCTGGAGGGTCACAAGATGATTAACAAGATGATTTACTTCTGAATTTCTTACGTAACTTACATAATTTTACCTCTTAAGACATCAAAAATATTTTCCCCCCCAAAAAACAAGGGACAAAAAATCACTCTTTGGTTAATCTGGCTGAAATAAATGCACATACTGAATCATCTCTATTTGGATCAGATTTAGTTTGAAGTTGGCATCTTTCTCACCCACCTCAACAAACTTAAGACGCAAACAGAAAGTTCAAACACTTAAAATCATGTTCAGTCAATTCCCCTGAATGTGTCTTTGCAGGTTATGTTGTTAACAGTTTCTCTATGAGGTGCTGATCGTGTGTTTCCCAAGCTGGGATCACAAAATATGTCACAAGATGATGAAGAGGAGGAAAGCCTATCAGCTCTTGTTTTTGCCTTTTTTTTTTACTTACTTGATCATTTTACCTTTTTAGGCATGAATAAAACACAAAACAAAGTTTGGAAACCACTGATGTAGAGCTATGTTTTTCCTCTAGTCTTACTATACTAAGATATTACATGTAGCATTTTCACTGACTGATTGTAAATGTGGACCCCAGGAAGAGCAGGTATTCATGCCGTCAAAGTCGCCAATGTGGATCAAAACAAAGCAACATTAAACATGTTAGACGTAGATGAGCGAAATTATCTTGACCAACAACTGAATGAAGGCTCCTCCGAGTACAGCAGAGAGCGCCACCTAGTGATGCAGTGTCGGCTCCACAGTCAGTCCCAGGTCATGACCAGGTGTACAGATGTAATCAGTCGACTGAGCCACCTTCCGTGCGACATGACAAACCCACAAGAATTTAAAGTGGGGAGCAAATATTGCAGATAGACCAAAGGACTCCTTCAGCTCCCAGCAATGGAGTGAGCAACAGTAGTTAAGATAAGAAAGACAAAGAAACCGATGAATAATCCTTCCACGTAAGGTGCTGTGCCGAAGTTGATGGCAAACATTTCCTTTTACTAGAAGTGCTTCGTGTGCGTTCACTGTTAATGTCTCCTTCAGTATTGAATGAAGGCACTTCTGCAGCAGTGTGACATTTTGCACATTTCCTGTACGGGGTCTTAAGATACACCGTGTGAATTTGTCTTTTGTGGTGTGGTCTGAGTAAGATCATGAAGATCTTTTTTTTGTTCTTTGTGGTTCAGAACGTCATGTTCTCTGTGTTGACATTATTGTAATTGTCTCAATCAGGAAGCATTTTAGTATCGTCTATAGATGACCTAAAGAGGATGAAGAAAGGATTCATGACAACATGATGAGACATCAGAGGTTTTTAATCCGAACCCTGATCACACACGACCTGAAACCAGAGAACTGAAACACAAACCAGTGAGGAGCTACTGTAATGAGCATGCAATGTGGCAGACAGAGTATAAACAGAAATAAAGAAATATTTATGCCCTCAAGACTGGTTTGAGGTTTTCAAACAGTAATAATACAGATCAGCAATGAGGAAATAATAAGGCTTGCATGAGAGTTAACCAAAAATATTTTCACGACTTGAGCTGAAGCCTCAATGTGCTATTTAGGCTTTTGATGCAGGAAGTGATAAATCTGTCTGGTTGACTGGGTGGATAATGTCACTTTGGTGTTTTGCTTTTATCTTAAAAGAGTTCAGTCTCTGGTGTACAGTTTTAAAAAATCCAATTTGCCATTTGCCATTTGCCATGCTGCCATTTACTGCAGCAGAGACATCAATAACAACCAGAAGTACTCGTACCCCTGGAGCTACTTTTGCTCTTACCAGGTGGTGAAGTGTGAGGTGTGAAGTTAGGATTTGATTCTAATTATACATATTTGTGTTAAGTGGGAAAATAAAAGCACAAAAACTGTTGATGTCTATTTTTCTTTCACCCTCACTTTGGAGGCTTGGTTATAACTGTAGGTTAGTGAGCCAGACATGCAAATGACTAGAGCTCAAATCAGAGTAATTAAACACAAAGTTGAATGCATTTCTTATACATTTGCTCTTGTATTTTAGGCTAAAACACCAGCCTCCAATCTCTTTTATAACAATGCAATATATCTAATTAGGATAAAGTGAACGTAGCATAAAAAAAAGCACAAAAACAGACGTGGTTAAAGTGGTTATCTTGATCAACACAGAGTAATTATCTCATTATATGTCAGACTTCTTCACAGTCTTTTTGATCCACATGAGTTGTCTCTCTGAGAGAAAAGCGTAAACTCCAGGCTTTTTAATCAGGCCACACTGCTTTCCAAAAGAAGTGACTCCGACCAGCCCTCCGCTGCACAACAGCGGCCCTCCTGAGTCGCCCTTGAGGGAGAACAAACACATGTCATTTTTGGGCACATACATAGCAGTTATGGTGTTGATACGGTGATGACAGGCTGTTTACCTCTTACCTGACAGGTATCTGCTTCGTTTTTACCGTCTGACCCAGCACATATCATGCTGCTGGTGATAACAGGCTTAAGGTTGTAGTATTCAGGAGAGTTGCACTTGACTCTGTCGATCACAGTCACATTGACAGACATCAGGACGTTTGACATTTTCTTGGCAACATTGGTTGTTCTGCCCCATCCGGCCACCAGGCATCGGGAGCCAGCTGCCGGTTCTTTGACGGTTTTACCCAACCGCAGATATTTCACCGTCTTGGTTTCCTTCACCGGTTTGTCAAGCTGAAATTTAAGAAAGGAACATTACTCATTGACGCTGACTGTCTATGGTAAAAAGTGGGGAAAAAACCCCCAAAGTATCAAAGTATCTATAATAATGTGGGGAACTCCGGAGACTAGAATTTGTGTAGCTGTACATTTATTTGGCTAAATCATGTGTTTGTCATCTGAAATGTCGTCACGCAGCCCGATAAAGTGGGCAAACACCTACAGACTAACAAAGCAGTCTCAAAACAGGACAGACTGAAAGCTTTTGTCCTTTTTTGTGTTCATTTTTATGCAGTAACACTAGGTCTGTCACTACGAGTCACTTTATCTGTAAAGCATAAAAACAACATGAGTAGATCAGCTGGCTGAACAATTTTCAATACATACACACATACACATACACACTCAGGGCATGGCTCATTGTCTTTAAAGAGACATTTGCATTCACCAATATTTCATTTGGATCAAATTTGGTTTGCGGTTTTCATGACATCTTTAACTCCTGGATAAATTAACATCAAAAGCAAATATAAAGTTCAAACAACAAATGTTTCTCAATTGCCACATTTTGTTGCACCTTTGCTTCGTGCAGGTGGTTATTCACACCTTGTTACTGTAATGCCGCCTTACCTTGAGCAACATGAGGTCGTTGACATGATCTGTTTTGTCATAGCAGGGATGAGGAACACGGCTCTTAACGCTGCGGACCTGCCTGGAGTCTTTTTCCTTTTCATTGATGGCGTGAACCCCCAGCAACACCTTCTTAATGCTGCAAGAGCAGGAAACACAGGCTTTGATTAGATCACATACAACCCTGAATACATAAAGAGTACAGAATGTGAATTTGCTGATCCTTTTTGACATATGCTACCTCTTCAAGTCATTCAATAAAAATTATTCTATTATCTCTAAAATGGACCGCAGTGCAGACATGGACTGATTCAGAAAGTCACACAACTTCACTGAAATAACATTATCTAGGTCATGTACTGTGTTTCTCTTTTCATTCATGTTTTCTCATTGGATTCTGTTGTGCAAATGGAAAATGCAAGTTAAAGTCAAGACCTGTGACTTGAAATCTTCAGTACAAAATTAATATTCCTTTTAGTGCATATTCTGAGATTTGACAAATTCAGGATTGTATGTCTCTTGTTCTTACCCATCACAGTGGGCAGCAGTCAGGACCCATGATGGACTGATCAGTGTCCCTCCACAGGTAGGTTTTTTGCTCTCCAGCAGAGCCATGAAAGGCAGTGAGTGGGGCTGCACTTCTTTCCCATTAATAATCTCAGAGCCGTGACCTAAAACAGAATACACACATTTCATTCATTTAAGTAGATTAATTTGTTCCTCAACCTAATAAAATGCCTCACTCTGCACAGGCTGTGCTGTAATATTGAAAGACATCAGTAGCATCATATTGCGATCTGCATGTTTACACGAATTTTGATTTAATCTACTTTTTAAATTTTAATTCCTTTATTAGTCCCACAATGGGGAAATTTCCATTCAGGCTGCCACACCCTGATGGGGAATTGAACCCAGATCTCAGCGATAAGAGCACTGAATCCTAACCACTTGACCAACACATAGGGCAGTGAATGGGCAACATATTGTAAAGTACATCACTGCAATGTATAGAACATTTTACTCACCTGACTGGACAATGAGGAGGATCATACAAGGGATAAAAACACTGAAATCCCTCAGGCAGGACATGTCTTCCTATCTCTTTCTTTGATGGAAAACGCACTGAAACCCACCTCGATGCAGACAGATGCCTTTATGTGTTCAGCTCAAAGGATGTGGTCTGACCAAGCAAATGTATGAGTCAGCAAAATGGACGCAAGCATGACATGAGAATTGATGTGTACTATCTTCATTTCTGAGCCTGTGGTGACAGTTTTTTTGAGCGTTTACCAGTCATCGTAACCATTTTTTTCACAGGTTGTGGGGTGTTGGTTGTGTGAACCAGCTCAAATCAGCAGGGTGCACGTATTTCAGTGAGGGTGGGCCCAGTGTGCAACAGCTAATACTGGAGGCTGTCGTCAACCCTTCAGCTACACTTATGAGTGTTTGCAATAACATCAGTGGAAAAACTGTGACATCAGGCTGGTGGGGAAACTGTTAAAAATGCAAGCAAAAATTGCTTATGGTATCATAAAGTTATAGCTTGGTTTCTTGTAGATGAGAAAACTCTCAGACTATTTGCCCTTTTGTAAGTGTTATGTTCCAGAGTCTCAGATAGTTGTCTGACAACTCTCAGAGCTGAGAAACAGTCTGGCACATAATCCCACAGTGAAACAGTGAATTGACTGGTTTTTGTATGGATAAAAAAATAAAACATAATGTGATCATATATAGTGATTATTAGTGAGTGTTTGTGGTGCTAGTAGGTAGATTTAACCCTTCTCTTGCGTTTCCGGTCAAATCTGACCGAGTGACTTCGTTTGTAATCATAAATATTGTGTTTTTCATCCAAGGGCCTCAAGACCTTATGTTATCCTCCACTAGGCCTCTGAACATATACAATTGATGTTCACCACTTGCATTGAATTTTGAGTGATTTATTCAACAGTGTCACACTTATGATGCTTTCGGTCAGAATTGACCGCCACAGGAAATGAATGGATATGAGTATTTATGTTCATCCTGCAGATGGAAAACATCTCCACACACACACACACACACACACTCCCTCACACACACTCTCTCTCTCTCTCTCTCACACACACACACACACACTCCCTCACACACACTCTCTCTCTCTCTCTCTCACACACACACACACACACACACACACACACACAGACACACTCTCACACATCTCCACATACACACACACACACACACACACACACACACACACACATCTATATGGCAAGCATTTTTATAATATACAGTAATGTACAGTAAACACTATCTTTGAACTTATTGCAAAATTATAACATGAAATTCTTGCTTTGACTGTTCAAATGAGATGTCAACCATCAAAATTGGATAAGGGCTTCCAGAGATATCACTGTGCAAACACACCGGCCAATTTTGACCGAAAATAGTATGGGAAGGGGGGTATGACCGAACGCAAAAGAAAGGTTAAGTAGGTAGAAGCTGTTGGGTGTAGCCTCGCATTTATCATACACCCATGAGAGTGATATCAATCTTCTCAACTCAACTCATTTATTTCCCAATATGTGTCTCTTTGGCTTTAATTTTCCTCCAATGAGCAAATAATAGTCATCATGTCAATCATCTTATAGTGTTTATTTAGTCATATGATCCTTAGTCACATAAGTACCCACTAAAGAAAGCAACAGGTTGCTTACAGTACATTTCTATTCTTATAATAAAACATTATCCAACACCAAAAACAGAATGTTATGTAATCACCTGAATACTCCACAGATGTTAAAAAGTTTAACCTAAAGGCCTGAGACACATGAGAGCAGCAAGGTTTTTGGTCACGAATACTTTAAAACATCATCATCATCATGCTCATGTGTTTTAGTCTTAGTGTAGTTTGCAAAGTTGAAAAAATATTTCATTTTGCTCAGAATACTGTAAATACTATGTTCCTGTTTAGAAATGCAGGGTGAGACACCACCAAAGGCCTGACCACATTTGACATATTTGGTATGAATGATCAAAACTGTCCCTTAAAAATGGTGTTGAAATACTTCTAATTGGCAGCAGCAAATGCATTTTGAAAGAAACTATATAAAATTTGAGTTGTTGCAGTAGGCATGCAAACTTAAAATACTGAATAAAAAATACTAAAAACAAACAAACAAAAACAACATAAAAGTGCAAAATAAAAATAAAGCCAAATACACTTTGATAAGCTGCATCTTAATAATATCAAAGACTCACATTCGCATTTCCTTTTATGCCTTGATATTTAAACTGAAAATAATTTTACTGAAATAATGTTTTCAGATCAAGGCTTTTGCAAATTCTGGACCTTTTAACATTTCCTGAGCTTGTTCCATTTCAAATATACTAACTAACTAACTGGATAATCCCGGTGTGAGGTTTCTACGTCTGTGTCAAGAAAATAACAGGAAATAACCAAAATAGAAAACACTTTTCGATTTCCTCTTGCTGCTATTTCTGTTTCAATGTGAATAGCAAGACTCTGATTCTCAGCCTGAGTCACACGAAGCTGCAGACAGGCTGTGTAAACTCTGCCACCTACAGTCAAATAATGGAACTACATTTAGAGAACATGTTTCCAGTTTCCTACAGTAAATATTAATCTCACAGTCTCACAGTACAGACTCACCATGTCGACACTACAATCATGCTAACACATAGCTTAGATTATAATGAGTGATGGCACGTGCATTATTTCAGATATAAGAACATGAGAAACTGTTTTAGAGGGTAAACATAAGACAATAAAGTATGACACGAAATAGCTTCTCCTGTTAAAAGGGCACAAACACGATGGGCGACCACAGACTGTGTACGGCCAAACATCATGGTTCATCAGAACTGGCTCCAAAAACGGATGCATACAATGTATTGAGGGAATAATCAGTTTCCTCTACAGTGTTTGGAGACTGAAGGTTTTGTTTCCTTACTTTATATTTTGTGGGTCACCCATTCACATCTGTGATGATATATGTGATATATGTTGCGTGTCTGAAGAAATCAGAAATTATGTTTCTGTGCAGGGAAAACACAAGAGTAGATATGGATGTTTTTTTATGTCTATGCTCTCTTTACCTACCAGGTGAGTCGACCATCTTGTCAGTTTCTTAAACACTTGTTTTCTTTAAACTGTGTAACCTGTGTCTAGTTCTGTATTTTAAATTGAAACTTGTTTTCTGCAGGATCAGGTCAACAAGTCCTCAGTTTAGAGCTCCACTGGTGAGATGTTGTGATCCAGCTCTGTGGATTCACCTGGAGAAGAAAAAATGGTGGCACATGAAGGACATGTGGGGATTGTATGTTTTAAATGTTAATGTAATATATTAATATATTTTTGCACAAAGAAGGAGACTTGCATTTTATCAGGACACGATAAAGAACCCACAGTGGAGGAGCCAAAGAAACCAGCTTGAGCAACTTCAAGAAAGCAATGATGACGTTGTGCTGACCACCAGAGTCCGCTTAGGAAGAGAAAAGATAAACATGCATCAAATACAAACACATCAGTTTTAAGACCAATTTATTAAATATTTTGAGTTTGCTTGAATGTTGACCAGCCATTCTTGTCTAAACCTAGAAAATTGGTGGCTTCCAGTAACACCAACCAATTATTAGTTTTTCAGATTAATTTGGGTTTAGTCTCTATGACATCCATAAGTTCCATTTTTGTTTAGACAAATTACAATCAAAATTCTAAAAATATAATCTTTATTATAATGTAAGAAACCTGATACCTCACAAAGAAGACTAACTCCCACACAAAATTTATAGCACATAAATTAAGTCAATCCTACCTGTTTTGACTAATAAAGCTGTAGAGTCACTTTGAAGGATCGTTTTTCTGCCGCTGACACTGTCAGGCCGAACAACAAAGGCAGAGATCTCTATGAAGTACTCTGCAGCTGAGGTTAAGTTGAAGATATCGATGCTGAAGGCAGAGCCATCAGTGTAGGGGTAGAAGAGCGAATCGCACGTGTTGGAGCATGTCGTCACGTTGTAACTGTGCGGTGTCATCTGCATAAATGCGGAGATGTTCCAGCTGAGAGTCACGTGATCAGGACCCACAGAGTCCACGGTCACTGGCTGCGGAGGAACTGGACCTGTGGTAGAGAGTGACAATGAACAAGTCAGAGAAAAGGTCTAGTTTAGTCTCATGTTGACTGTTGTTCCCCCCTTTGAAAAGTCTTTGTGGTGGAGGAAATGAATGGATTGGTCTATGGCTGAGGAGGAGAAAACACAAATTGATGGTTTTTGGACTTCATTCATTTTTATTTCCTTTTTTATTTTTGAAAGAGTTTGTCCTTAAGTGGGCTGAGTTACTTTACTTCCTGCCTTTGTGTGTGTTTCTGCCATGCCCTGATATAGTGTGTGTGTCCCCTTCACTCTATGCCAGTTCATCTTTGTATCATGTGTCAAGAGTTGTAGCCCATTTCTTAGTGTTTAGTCTTGGTCATGTTCACCTCGTTTTTGATTTTTGCCCTGGGAGATATACACTATTTAGGGGAATGAATGTGTATGTGCATATGTACTCATGTGTATAGTGCATGTATCTTCTTCATGTGAGACATGAACATGCAGAGGCCATACATGTGATATGACTTTATAAGCAGCACTCACCCTGACAGACAATCATGTGAGTCTCATCACAGTAGCGAGCCAGCAGCTTCTTGTCTTTCTCTCCAACATGGCCTCCAGACTTGCGCAGCAGCCTTCGTAGTTTCTCCTGTACCAGTGTTCATAGCTCAGCTCTTCCCCGTTCACCCACATCCAGCCGCTGTAGGCACTCTGACGCTGCAGGCCGAGCCAGAAGCTGGCTTTGTTTGCGGCGGTGGCGTTGAGGAGAGTGAAGTACTGCTCGTCTGTGCTCAGGACGCCGAGGTCCACATAGTGCCTCTGACAAAACTCCCGGGCCTTGAACCAGGACATCGGCCTTTGGACCAGGATGTAATGTGAGATGATCTGGCTCGCTGCTAAGTCATGGCACACCACTGAGTCAGGAGATATTAACAGAAAGGAAAATAGTTGAGTTATTAACAGCTTCACACTGTGATGCAGCTGCATTTCAGGTCTCAGTCCCTGACTGTGCAACCAATAGACGGATCTATGAAGCTGATGAGTCTTTTAATATTGAGCATCTGCCAACAAAATACAAACCGATATTTGTTTTTTCAAATTGCAGCTGCACACCATACTGAGGCTACAATAATATTTCATACAAATGCAATAAAACCATTTGAATCAAAACAGCAGAGTAGCTCTGCTTTAGGAAACTATAACCTGCATCTTTCATGGTTTGCTGGAGTGTCGGTGTGTGTGAGTTGTGACAGGGAGCTTTGAACAGGCTTATCTCCAGCGTTAACTAAATACTGAAGTTCAGTTGCAGTTTTTCAGCCGACAACAGCACCTGAGAGTCCTGCAAAATGTTACTGACAGGGACCCAGCAGCTACAGAGAGACACAAAATGACCACAAAAAGACACAAAACAACAACAAAGAGACACGAAACAGTAACAAACATTGGAAACAACTACAAAGAGTCACATGATTACTACAAAACAATGACAACAAAGAGATGTAAAACAACCACAAAGAGACAAAAAGTGACCAAAATGTGACACAAAACAACCACAATGAGACACAAAATGATTGCAGTCCCACTGTTGTCTCATGATCTGTCCTCATTCTGTCCAACATTAGCAGTTGCTGTCAGACCAAAACCACCATCTGTGGTTTTTGGTCGAACTTCTTCCAGAGCTGATGCAGACAAATCCTGCTTGAAGCATTATAAGGTTTGTAGTAATGCACAGCAGCAGTGTTTATGTTGAAGTTCCTGTTGATCTGTCAGTGAGAGTGATTACATATAATGACAAATAACAAATGAAGATTTTTTGCCATCAGTTACCCAGAACAGCCAGTCGCTGCAGAATCTGTGTCTCATAGGCAAACATGCAGTAGAATCCGTGACTTGGTTTATAATACAGCTGACAATCTGCTGTCTAGTATTTTCCAACCTCCTCATCTCTTCCCCTCGTCTGTGTAAAACTAGGACTCAGGCAGGTTTATAAAGTCACACTGGGCTGACACAGGATAAAAGTTGGAGGTGGATAAAATGGGAGTGGCCACGCTGACTGCTCACCTGTTTCAGGATGTTTTATTTTCAAACAGGAATTTCATACTTTTAAAGAAAAGTGTCAGCTCACTTGCTGTGCTCCTGTAAACTCCATTTATGTGTCATCTGCTTGGGTATCACTAAACATTTGCACCGTGTTCGAAGAAAAATCATCTTTACTCATGATTAAAGTGGTGAACAGAGAACTGATTGTGCAGTTTGCACTGAATGGGGTGAACAATGTAACTGAACACCAGGAGGAAGGAGTTGAGCTTTTATAGGAGGTGCTAAAAATACTGACATGTAGCTCCACCCTGAAGTTTGGATAATGTCATTTTCAGTGTACTTTGTGACTTTGTGAAAATTATTTCTGATAATAAGTTACTAGAACAGCTTCTAGAAAAATGAAAATAAATCAAGGACAATGAAGTGTGTGTGAGTGAACTAATCACTTGTACTGTTTGTGCACCTCTCATCACAGATGTATCAGTGGGTGAGGGTCTGAACAGTGATTATCTTTCATCATCATTATCCTCAGATGATGATCAAGAGTTTCAGGAGTTTAGATGTTTGACACTTTGACAAACTGATGAAGGTGATTTTCATGGTTTTCTTTTCAGTTGTGGTTTCAGTTTTGCTCATTTGTCGTGCGAATTGTCATTTTTCACTTTCACTCTTGGGATGTTGGATTTTGCTTCTGTTGATTTGTTTTTGCACTTTCAGCAATCAAAAGTTAGATTTAGAGTTGCACTTACTGTAGTGTTACTTACTGACACTGTTTCATTAAAGCCTAGGCTTTCAGGTCGCTCTCTTGGTAGCTTTTCCTCCTTTGAATCACTTGATTTTATGATAAATGGAGTCCCTTTCCTTTGTGATTTAATCTACAGACCCCCACAATCTAACTCATTATTAATAGATTAGATTAGATTAATAGATTAGATTAGATTAGTAGTTTTTTAAAGAGATTCAAGGGACACAACCTGGACAGTGTTCTCTCCTCTGGTTTTATTTTGAAAGTTTTGAGCTCTGTGAGGCCATCTTATGTGTCGCTCCTTCCACCATCTGCCCCCACTGTGTCTACATGTTGCTTCACATATCTTCAATACCAACATCTGCTGGCAGCTTTCATAGGGCTTTCACTTCTGCAATTGGCAATAACTAAAAAACAAAAATGTCTACAGATGATTGGCTAAAAAACTTCTACAATGCATCTAAATGACATGTAATGCCATAGCAGCTGCAAAAAGTCAACTCGCAGCCGGCCTTAATTTAATAATGTGAAGTTATCAGAGTTATAAGTTAAGTCATAAGAAAATATCATGGCCTCCGTATCGGATCATCTGTTATCTTGAAAAGAGGTGTCTGAGAAACAGATGTCTGTGGTGACAAAGTCTAAACCTCACATGTTGCACCAATGCCCTTGTGAACATGCCACCCACAAGACGTGTCATTTTAGATTGGGGTCTTACTTTTTTTTTTTTAAAGGAAGTCTTCACCACATGTACTTTTCTGGGGAAGTGTTTTCTCAAGTGTACCACATGCAAGTGAGACATTCTTCAGTGCGCAGGTCTCTTGATCTATTGATGTGTAACTTCAGCATGAGAGCTGTCAAATAACTAACATAAACCCTAACGTATGCGGTATGTGAATTTGCCCACTGTGGGACGAATAAAGCTATATCTCATCTTATCTTATTCAACTGTTAACAAAAATCAGGTAGCGGCAGTTTGAGCACACTTGGATCACTGTGTGTCAATGTCAAGTAAAAGGACTTAAGCATGATAAAGAAGGAACCAGAACAAAATTGACTTTAAGTTGACAGGTTGTAGTTGAGAATAAAGCCCCCAGACTTAATTTAACTGTTCAAAGTACAACATAAAACAATATTTATTGACTTAGATATCGCAGGACATTATCTTCAAAGTATAGGCAAGATAACATACATGAAATAAAACACTGACATCATATTACAAATTACACAAATCACTCTTAAGATAAGATAAACCTTTATTCGTCCTACAGTGGGGAAATTCACAGGAATGAAGAGCTGCATTGGTTTCATATTTCTTTTACAATCTCAATTTTGCAGTTAGGATTCAGTCAACTAGTTTTACATAATACAGCTCTGTATTCTACAGCTTTTGCTTATATGTGACCAGAAGATGACTGTGTGAGGTATTTTCTCTACCATATCTTTATCCATATTTTAATCACCAAAAGTAAAACTTATCTGTAGGAAAAAAAAAAGAATATGGAATATATTGCACAGACATTGAGTAAATTCTCAATATGTTACTTTACCCTCAAAGCAACAGAAAACCCTTCACTTTCTTCAGGTGAGAGTAAGTTGGACTGTGGTAAGCTGGGCTTGTGGTTCATTCAGAGCAGGGGACAGGAAATGTGCATTCTCTGGCATTACCAAGAAAGTGAGTTACTTGTAAGTGGACACAGGTCTTTCACATTAACTGTCCATGTTCAGTAGTGTCGATTATTAAATGTCCCAGATGTGAAAGCGCTGGTCCGCTCCAGCAGAGAAAATCTGAGTACTGTCAGGGTTTAAGGCCAAGTGCAGGACTCGCTGAGAATGACCTGAAAAGACGACAGCATGGTTGAACTTAGACTTTGTTTCAATACCTTTGTTCCCATATCGAACAGAGAGCTCTTAATGTTTGTAAGAAACATTAAAAGATAAGATATTCTTTTATTAGTCCCACAATGGGGAAATTTGCAAAGACGATGACATTTGCGAGAAATGATGTTTTGACCATAACGACCATAACGCTTGCTGTCATTGTCTTTTATGAGTTTGGTTTCACTTGCATGTCATATTTTACATCATATCAAAAAGTTTTTGCAAGACAAAACACGCAAATTTCAATGAGGGGGCTGAACATTCACTTGACAGCAAGTCATTAAAAAACACGCAAACTTTAGGATATTCAAATGAAAAAGGAGCCTCAAAGATTCTAGTGTCATATTTCTTTGATTCGATTCCTGAGAAAAGGTTAAGTTAACAACCACAACCGCATACCAGATATGTCATTCGCTCCTGATTGGTTGAACAGAAAAAGAAAACAGAGAAGATGAACACACTGTCAAGCTGAATAATAAAGTGAAACAAAATGGTCGTGTCAACCTGATTTTCTGTCAAAGCTCGCCACCAGAGTAACTGCAATTTCTGAGTAAAGGAATAACACAATTGCTGCACATTTAAAAAAGTCATGAATGTATTTTAAATTATGTTTATAGGATTTTTTTATAGTGTGTTTCTCTCTATCTCATATCGAACACAGTGACTTTTGATGTGTTTAATTAGTTTCACTGGAAGCCCAGGGCATGAATGAGTCAGCACAAAATGACTATTAAATATCTCAGTGATAGATCACAGCGCTGCAGCAATGGTCCAACTGTCACACTGATGCTGCCACAGCTTCTTAATATCACTCAGCATGCACAGCGATTTATTCCTGTGAAGCTAAATGTGTTAGACTTTGTTGAGAGCTGTTCGTTAATTGTATTAGAATTTTTTCCAACCTGTGAGCTGGCAGGTCGGGCTGAGGGAGGGGAACTCCCAGCTCCAGGAGGTGACGTGGTGCTGAGGAAGGCCGTGACTTGTGACCAGATATCTTTTCCGTTCAGCCCACCGCAGACAGCAGATCTGCAATTGAAATCAGTCAGATTAGTCTACTCCACAAGACACAGTAAAAACACCTCAGCTACACTTTCAGTCTTATGCACCTGTGAATTTGTGTTGGCAGAAGTGACACAAGTCCCCGAATCTGTGTCCCAGATTCTCAGCTCTCCGTCTTTCCACCCCCCTCCGGTTGCGACCGTCTTTCTCTGCCATGGACACCATCCCATTGCCTAAACACACACAGGAGCACACACACAATGGTCATCATACTGTCTGCTTGTTTCAGCAGACCGCCCTGTGAAGATCTGCAGAGTCAACTTAAACATACCAACCAGTAAGATGCCACTCAAATTCACACAAGACAAGATTAGTCATCATCAAGACAGCATACAGCAGAACACACAGTTTCTTGCTGTATATGACAAAGTCATCTAATTTAATCTCAAATATAAAATACAGGGTTTTCACAGTCGTGTTTTCATTTCTCACTAAAGCCCCAATTATGAAGCATACACTGACCTTCACAGCGCTGGGCTGTTTCATTGTAGTGACTGGCTGACATGACCTTGTGAGCCCTGCGACATCCCGGTCCCATATACAGAGATGGCCCTCTGCGGAGCCGCTGGCCAGCCAGTCGCCCCCTGGTGACCACTGAAGGCTGCAGATCCCCTCCTTCTGGACAGCTGCACCCACCAGAGCGTCCGGAGCCCGAGGGTCGAGGTGATGGATACGTCCGAGAACAGAGCCGCTGTAAGATTGAAGAATCACTTCAGAGTGATACTCACTGCGGTGCCCTTTTTTTTTAATAGAAGATACATTTCCTTAAACTGGTAAAGATTTGGATGTGGCCGAAAACCATTTTATATGTCATTAATGCTTTAATGAAGTTTATAATTAGTACGAGAATAAGTAATTTTTAGCACCTTTCGAGAGCAGAACATCATAAAGTGCTTCACAAAAGAAATAAGCAACTGACATAAATGCAGAAAATGCAAGAAGACAAACACATCATAAAATAGAATAAAATACATTAAATTTACACAAAAGCAAGTTTAAACAGGTGGGTGCTTTTTAAATGTGCCCATAGCTCTTGGTCCACGCAGAGCTCTGTAAGTGATCTCAAGAACCTTGGATTGGATTCTTGTAAATGATCCATGGAAAGTTGAGACAGGACGAGATAAAAAGAGTAAGAATGAAACTTAATGTCCTTCTTATGTTTAATTTCTGTATAGTATATTGTCACCACTTACCTGCTGAGTAAGTGCTGTTTCCAGGAAAGAGCTCTGACCACAGACATGTGTGACGGCAGACACCTCATATTCTGCTTGTGTTCCACATCCACCAGCTAAAGAGTTAAAGACAGAGTCACCACAAACTGTCTGCTGCCTGCTGATTCAACACTTCCCCTCACACAGGCCCCCCATACCACCGTTTATATGAATCACTTTCCTCTACCCACTCATTTACTCTAAGCTCCACAGCTTTTACCTGCATCTCCCCTCGCCTGGTCCCGATGCAGAGAGCCCTGCCGTCCCCGCTCCAGCACAGACACGAGATGGACCGAGTCCGACGGTCTGATGCTCGTCCTGGTTGTGGGTCCAAACATCCCACCAGAGCACGAGTTTCTGAATTCCAAAGGTAAACAGAAGAGCCCAGCGCTAATGCAATCACACCATTACAACTGCATTCGAGAAGGTTAGTGTCTGAAGGGGAAGAGATGGAAAAGAGAGGAGGACTACAGAGGATATACTGTGAAAGTCAAGTACTGACAAACTGGATGAGTCTTATCTTTTTTTCTTCTTTAGCAGAACAACGGGGACATGTGACCTTATGAAGGTCTGAAAATGGATCGTGGGAGCTTCTGACTTATTCTGCAAAACATGTAGGCAGAAGGTACAAGGCCGTAGACAGAAGTCCGACCAATACACATAGTCCCCCTCTACCCTTTAAATACAGAAACATAAACAGAACATAAGCTCCGTTTTCTTCTGTGAGAATAACACAGGCTGCGTTTCAGTAGTCTTACAGTAGTCATTCAGCAGCGATGGTGCCGCCAACTTCATCACCGACTTTCCCTGCAGACTCACAGAAGCTTTGTCCAGAACAGCAAACGGCTGCAAATCATGTCTTCTCTTATCAAAGCCTGCAAACATGTTAAAACCACAGTGACACAACACACATACACAAAGTTTCATATGCAAAGCAACACATCTGCTGAGCTGCTGTTGAGGATGTTGATTACATTCATTTTTTCACTCAATAAAACTAATTTTTTTTTCTCTCTTTATCTGCATCATTACAGTGGGTCAATAGTTGCTCACCATATTTGCTGCTGCACTGAGGCCAGTAGAGACAAACACACATAGATGGAAAGGCTGAATAAAGCCAAAAACCCATGCTGTGGTTTGTGTTAATGTGGAAGCTGCAACTTTGCATTGTGGAAGTTGGTTGGTTACAGAGACTTAATGATTTCTATTAAAACTTTGTATCATATGCTGTCAAATGTCATATTCTTTTTACTAAATTTCACCAGACCTTCATAAGCTTCACAAGACAGATGTCAGTCCAGCAGTTTCAGTGGCATTTGTGCAGATTGTTTAAACCATTTGTTCTTGGTTCCTGGTATGACATCATGCAGCATTGCTCCACATATCATTCAGATAATCAGTTGTGTGTGTGTGTGTGTGTGTCTTGAAGTGCTGTAAGAATGCAGTGCAAGATTAATTATTAATGCCATACCAGCCTGTTGAGCATGTGCATGTTCATGGACTGCAGCTCTCCACACAAATCCCTGCAAAACAAACATGATGTTAATATTCATTTTTCATCAAAAAAGCTCAGAAAGTATAACAAGTTCTCATTAGCAATGATTGTGCACAGTTTTTCTGACATCAGACCTTTTTGTAACTAAAAAGAACCGAAGAACTAGATGCTTTGTTGTGTTTCATTTTCATTCTCAACATTTTAATTAAAATGTTGACGTAAGAAAGAAAGACAGACTGTAGAAGGCAGTCGACACCTTGCTTTTGTTTTTTTTTTAATCTCTCTGCACACCCTTGGATTGGTTTCAAACTTCAGTGCCAAAGCTACATGCTCCTTAAACAAACCTGGTCTGGCGCATTTCCTGTTGCAGGCAATCCCCTGGCTGTAATGACGTGTGGCATGGTCGAAGGTGTGACAGTCACGCTGTGGGACACACCTCCTGCCAACGCTGTTGCTGATTGAGACAAAATGATATCACAGAAAACATTACACTGACCTGCAGTGAATCTACTGCGTCCACACGGTGACACAGCCGGACACAAGGGTGAAGATACAGAATGGATGCATGAGTGTTTGTGGCTGTGGTTCTGCTTTAGTAATGTGTAATAAACACAACAAAAATAAATAACTCCTACATTTTGACTGAGATTAGATTTTGGGCCTGTGCTGATTCCAGTATAGGATATTAAACTAATTCTGGTGGTGATTTATCAGCCTATGTTCATTTATTCCAATACATATTGATATATATTTTAGCAAGTCCTCAAATATGGTAATATAAGAGTTAGGACCCAGATATATATTGGATTGAAGAGATTTTTCAATTGAACTATAAACATGTTACTCTGCAGCGCCACCTGCTCAGCTGTCGTATGCAAAAACTTAAACGCAGGACACACAATGCTTTGACAGAAATTACTTAAACATTGACCTAAATTAAAAAAGAATTTTTGTTTCCACCAGAAAAATCATACAATGCAGTAAAATATGAGTCTGGATGATCAAACCTCTTACATATACGAGGAATATTAGTTAAGTATTCCTTTATGCCACATTTTTAATACTGATGCATTACTGATGTAGCTGCTGGAGGTGGAGCTACTTTTACTTGCTACACAGTCAGATAGTTCAGTCAGGTGGTTCCCAATCCAGGGGTAAGGCCCCTCAAAGGGTCACAAGTTAAATCTGAGGGGTTGTGAGGTGATTCATGAAACAGGAAAGAAAAAAAAAGTTCAGTTACATAAATCTGTTTTTGTTTTGAACCTATCCATAATCTTTGTTTATAGTGTGAACTACTGGATAATTTGACCTCGTCAGGCCTTAAAGTTACTGAAATAAAACCATATGAGAAGTTTAGAGGGGAAACATCTCCCTAATTTGTGCAACAGCTAACAACTCAATGACACCTGAAACATGACAAAGAGCCACAACAACTACTTCAATCTGAAAAGTAACTAGTAACTATAAGTGTAAAACAAATACAGTGCAGGAAAACGTACAGTATGTGAGACTGAATTATAAGTATGAAGTAGTATAAAATAGAAATACACAAATAAAATACCTCAAAACTGTACTTAAATAAATGTAGTGGTACTTTCACTACTGCACCTGATTTTGAGTATTTCCTCATTCAACCCAGTTTTGCTGAGGTGCATGTTTCAGATGTTTCGTGCGTGTGGGTGATGTGAGAATCAGACAGACAGTTTCATCCACATCCTCCTTCACCTCTCAGGTTTCCCTGCAGGTCTCTCTCATCTGCTCTCATCTCATCTGGTTCTTGGTGTCTCTGTGGTGAATCCAGATCCAGTCTCTGACATACGCTGTCCCACTCAAAACTGGGCTTACACTGCCGCCTAGTGGACAGCGGTGTACTAGCAGCAGGCCCCTCCCGGCTGCTCCTCTGGATGATCCGCCTCCTGAAGCGCCTGTAGGACCCCTGGTGGCTGTCGTTTGGTCCCTGAGAGCACAAAAAACCAATAAAGGATTCAAATTAAAAGTTAGACTCAATAGTCTCAAAATACTAAAAGCTGACACAAACTTCAAAACTCTGCTAACCTCAAACTACATAACTTAAGGAGCAAGACTTCCGGTTCAGACTTTCACAGCTTCAGTCCAAAGGGCTGATATTAAGCTCAATCATATTATATTGTACATTATATATATATATATATATATATATATATATATATATATATATATATATATATATATATATTATATATATATATATATATATATTAAGGGTGAGCTGAGTTGTTTGATGTAAATATTTGCCTGTTTTGCTGCATGTTTATTTTGTGAGTGTATGTGAGTGATTTGTAAATCCACATTTCAACAAGTTGGGGCAGGAGCAACAAAAGACTGTGAAAGTTATGGACTGATCCAAAAACACCTGTTTGGATCATTCCACAGGTAAACAGGTTCATTGGTAACAGGTGATAGTATCATGATTGGGTATGAAAGGTTCATCCTGGAAAGACTCAGTCATTCACAAGCGAGGATGGAGAGAGGTTTGTCAAACACATGATTGTATAAAGGAGATTACTACATGGGCTCAGGAAGACTTTGTAAATGACTGGACTCTGTCAGTGTATCAAATAAAGACTAACATGCCAAGAGCACATGAACTAAAGATAATGACTTTACCACAATTGTCTTATTATTTGTGCATGGTCACATATCATACATATAATGAGAAAATCATATAGAGCATTTTTTTCCTCCCGTGTTAACACTTGTCTTCACTGGTAGTTGACAAGCTGAATGGAGAGTTGTTCAAAGTGTAAAATTGACTTTCACGAGTTTCGTCTATTTCTGTAAAAGCAAAATTTTACATTTAGAAATCTGTGTCCCAACTTTTTTAGTTTGTTTATGATAACTGGCACTAATACATATTTTTATGAGCAAATATAATGATGGTTAATTAATGGTTATGCTCAACAACTAAACCAAAAGCTTTTTGGCTGCAAAACTCCACAGTTTCACTGCTCTCTTATTTTGAAGGAACAACCCTCCAGCTTCCAGTGTTGCTGTTGTTTCTTGCAGGAGGCTTCACTCAGTTCTCTGATCCCCCCCTTCCCCCGGACCAGGAGCCGACTTTCCCCCTCCAACATGGAGGCTTTAGGGGGCTACCCTGCCAGGTCCTCCAGCCCCAAAGCGCGGAGGCTGACGGTGCTGCTGAGCATGACCGTGGGAGTGGGCTGCCTGTTCCTCCTGCAGACGCAGCTGGTGAAGCCCAGAAAACCAGCAGACTTTTACTCCTTCGAGGTGAAGGACGCGAAGGGGAGGACGGTGTCTCTGGAGAAGTACCGAGGAAAAGTCAGTCCACATCATCAGCAGCGTTTCAGCTGGAGGGCGAATCTGTGCAAACTTTGCGCCACTTATTCCACTGCGCTCACTTTGATTGCATGAGATGTGTGTCGTGTTTGTGATGATGGTGTTTGTCGCGGTGTGATCACAGCCTGTTTTCTGCCTCTGCTCAGGCGTCTCTGGTTGTAAACGTGGCGAGTCTCAGCGAGCAGACGGAGGTGAACTACAGGTCCCTGCAGGAGCTGCACCGGGAGCTGGGCACCTCTCACTTCAACGTCCTGGCCTTCCCCTGCGGACAGTTCGGGGACACGGAGCCCGGGACCAGCCGGGACATCGAGGCCTACGCCAAGTCCACGTATGGTGTCACCTTCCCCTTCTTCAGCAAGATCAAGATCATGGGCTCGGAGGCTGAGCCTGCCTTCAGGTTCCTCACAGGTCGGCAGAGAGACTCTGAGCACATCTGTCCAGCTTTAGTTTACACAAAGACTTGACCATCAATGTGATTAAAGTCTGCATCTGCTTTTCCTTCAAGCTCCTGTCTGCAGGGGCGGATCTAGAGAAATATACATGGGGTGGCAAGAGGCTCTGAATGTGGCATCAGAAATCAATTTTATTTCCAAATCTTCAGACATTTCTTTCCAAATACATGTCTTTTTTTTTCATTGAACATAATCCCATCACTTAAAAATGTGGTCGTGGCAGATCGTTTAACTATAAAGTTCATCCTGAGGTTAAAGTTCAAGATTCTCGGCTTCATGCAAAAAATTTGTTTTCATCATAAAGTAAAATTAGTCTGCTTAGCAACCATACTAAAATAAACTGATGCAAATATTTTTATTTTCACAATACAAATCAACAAACACGCCAACGCCAACATAATAAAATTCATTTATGAATATTTTGCATAAACTGCTCTCATTATTCAGGGCTTCAATTGGAACAGCTCTTTTCTCCATCAGTCACCTTGTTTTGCAGGAAGAGGCCGTGTGTCCGCAAGCCACACACTAATTTATGACTAAATGTTGGTGCTGATATCCTGTACTTGATTCAGTATATGTGGTACAGGTCACTCAATCTGAATATTTATTTTTAAAAATTGCAAAAAAAAATGTTTCATCAAATGTACAATATGTGTTTATCTATCTATCTATCTATCTATCTAAGTGTCCTACAAACAAATTTTCTAAAATAATAAGTAAATTGGCTCCTAGGTAGAGACCTACATATAAAGCTGATGTTCAAGAATTGTGTCACTTAAACTATGTGAAGACACACATTTAGTGATCCAAGATATCCAGTGTTTATTCAGTGAAATGGCAAAAGTCAGTTTCTCTAAGTTTCAAGTTTCTTTAAGTATGTTGCACTTGCATGAGTGATCTGACATTTGGATGTTTGTCTGCATAATGACCAGTTTCAGAGGTGTTGGTAGCTCCAGAGACACTCATAAGTAACAGTGAATATTTGGGTTTAATCAGGTTTAATCCTTCCTTTACACAATCAGACACAAGTTGCTCTTACAAAAACAAAACAACCCTGCCACAAATTTCAACCAGCTGCAACTTTTCATATATATTTGAATTTGATTTTCCAAAGCTGGCCCTGTAAAATGCTTTGCCACCTCATGCCATCCCAGTAGGTCCACCCCTGCCTGTATGTATGACTCCACTTGAGTTTACAGGTTGGCTTGTGATAATCTGTGGAAACATCATCAAAGTTGTTAAATTTAGTTTGTAAGACTAATGAATATCCGGTCACATGTTGTGTTTCAGATTCTGTGCAGAAAATCCCAAAGTGGAACTTCTGGAAGTTTCTGGTGAATCCAGAGGGGAAAGTGATCCGGTTCTGGCGAACGGAAGAGTCCATGGAGAGCGTTCGACAGGAGGCCACGGCGCTGGTGCGAGAACTCATCCTGAAGAAACGCGTGGAGCTATGATGGAGCTTGTGGAGAGATGCTGGACACGTCTCTGTGTGACGTCAGTGTTTCCTGTGCTGTGCCAGCAGAGGAACGACCGGATTCTGAACTGTCACAGCGAATGTGGTCGGGCGATGTCTCACTCCAGGCGACGGAGGTCATTCAAGGATAGTTAAAGTGTGTGTGCATTTGTGAAAGTGTGTTTGTCTGTATGTACGGGACCATCCTGTGGTTAATAATGACAATCATGATGAACATTCCTTATAATGACCACTGCTGCAGCTGAAGGATTGTTTAACCGTTCCAGTGTTGGATTTTTACAAATTTTCAGTTTGGCTACGTCTGTACTTTGTACCATCTGTTTCTAATGTTTACATTAAAATCTGTTTCCTAAAGTGAAGCACATCACGTTGGCCCATTTTGACTGATTTGAGCAAATTGTGAAATATCCACCCAAGAATAAAACAATTTCATAATATTTGATTTTGGAAATGAGCTCAGAATCTTGTTCAGGTTTTTTATCTTTTAAAGACAAGAAAAGCTTAGAGATATTTAATTACCTACATATTTGTGCTGATATTCTGTATCCTGTACTTGACTTCGTTATTTGACATTGATAACACAGTTATTTTAGTATATGTGGTGCAGGTCACCTCTCAAAAAAAAAATGCTTCTGTCATCAAATGTACAACCGCAGCTCTGAAACCCAAACTGCTGTATTTAGTTAATAGACGTACATGTCAGTTGCAGACGTCCTGTGGGGCTGGTGTGGATTGAAATGGGCAGTTGGAGGGCAGCAGCAGGTAAGCTGGCACACACACAATCAACCAGCTAACGAGACACTGCCTACCAGCCACCCACGATACAGAGAGGTGACGAAAGATTTGTAAAATCAGGTGAAATTATATCTAAATCTATTTTCGCGATTCCTGAAGCTGAAACATTGAAGGAAAACCAGCTGCACAACACTGCACAGCCTCTCCTTCAAAATAAACCTCATTCTCTCCTGTGCAAAGTTTCTAACATCTCGAACGAGGATCGGAACAAGAACACGTCAGTGCAGTGACATGTAACTGTTAAGGTAGCAGAGCAGTGTGAGCTGGCAACAGAAACGTCAGCTAACATTACACTGCCTCCCAACCAGTCACA
This sequence comes from Holacanthus passer, assembly GCA_025331565.1. NCBI lineage: Eukaryota > Metazoa > Chordata > Actinopteri > Pomacanthidae > Holacanthus > Holacanthus passer. The sequence continues at coordinate 4,402,506 of JAFREQ010000009.1, read as the reverse complement.
GCTCAGAGGCCTCCTGTGTATGCAAATACCTGTATTTGACTATATTGAACCGATGCTGAGCTCAATGTTTATCACTGAGCTGAAGGTACAGCTTTTTCACTCGACTTGAGTTCTTATTCTACATATGAACGAAGATGTAATTCATGGCAGTGTCAGCGGGACGTTCGAGGTCAACAGGTCGCAGCAGTGAGGAGTGTGGCTGACAGCTGTCAATCAGATAGCACAGCCAGCAGCAGCACACTGCCACACGGCCACCTCCGGCTCAGACACACTCAAAAACTACTCATTATTCTCATGCAGTTTCCCTTTAGTCCCTCTCTTACCTTGAAGGGATGGTGTCTTCTCCTTCCTGCAAAATCTCTCAGCCTCATATTGTCCTGATTAATAAAACAACAGCAAAGAAAACTTCTGTCAACATGATGCTCATTATCATTAAAAAAGCAATTACAAAAAAGACTTGATTTTCAGATGATTAGTCAGAAAGATGGAGGGTTATATTAATAATGTTATAAGGGTGTAACAGTAAAATTAACCCAATTTACACTTTAGAGTTTGCTCAGCTCACAAGTGACACTAAGAAAATACCTATTTCTTATATTACTTCATAAATCACTCACCCAGCCATTTGAATGTGCACTTTTCAGACGCATCTTCAGCTGCAGTTTTTTGCCTGACCCTGGTCCCTGTGAGCCGGTCTGAGGAGCCGGTCTGCCCGGTGCACCTGTTGTCTGACGGACCCGGCTCATAAATAGTGTCCTCAGGCGGACGGAGGAGCGGGAAGCACCGGCCTCTGCTCCGCTATTGGTGGTCGGCTGGAGGAGACTTTGTGTTTGTTTTTAATTAAGGAGACCTCTCTGCTTCAGGAGTCCCCTGGAAACAAACAGACACAGTTACAAAAAAAAAAAAAAAGAAGAGCGAAGCGGTATTGTTGTAAAGGTGAAGGCGGCAGCATGTGGTCAGATAATAAGCTGACAAGGACAGACTTTATTTCTTTAGGAGGCGTCACGGTTTGTCATTTAACCAGCAGACTGTTATCAAGCCTGAAGAAAATGTTATTGTGAAAATATTAATGAGAATGATCCCTAAGCAAGGAATCATGTGTTCAAACAGGCTAAAGGAAATAAGGGGAAATATTTATAGTCTAGGTAAAAATAATGATTTTTAATTCAATAGGAAAAAACATAATAGACACAACAACAACAATAATAGATTGTTTAGGTGAAAACTAACTTAGTAACAGTATATTTTATATTGTTGTCACATTATAGGCCATAATGAAAACAAATATAGGCTAGATGTTTTATTTTATTTTAGTTGTTAAGGAAAATCTTTTAATTAGCAACTGAACGTTTAAGTCAAAGATTCTCGACTTTATGCAAAAAAACCCACAAACAAACATAAACAAGTAAAATAAAAGGCTACTTAGTAACTAAAATAAAAAAAAATTAAAGCAGGTGATATCAGATAATAACAGATAAATAATAAAAATCAACAAACACACCAATGACAGCATAAGATTCATTTCATTAATATTTTGGATAAACTGCTCATTATTTATTATTGATTTCAAACCAGAAATAATATACATATGTTCATATATATCTGTTGAGGTAGCAGGAAAAAAAGTATAATCAGACAATATTATCAGTGTAAATTCTTGTATTTTGCTCTTTTTTGGTCCCAGAGGCTCAAACACTGAACCTTCACTCTCTCTTGTGGAAAGTTTCTATATTTCACAAGACACAGTTTCATGACGAGCTGTTCTCGCGCTCAACGGGCTGAACGGCGCGAGCGGCCACCTGTCACTTCCGTATGGGCTCCGAGCGCGAGCGACAGGTGCGCGCTCTCAATGGCCCGCAGCAGCCGATCACGTGCAGACGGAGCGGCTCCGTCACACAGCTCCCCCTGCAGGTAGTATGAGGGCCCTACATCCAAAAATATAACATGTATAACAAGGTTTTATTCATCAACACAAACCAAAAGGCTTTAAATCTGAGAGGCCTTAGATTTAACCTGTGATAATCATTTTATTAATTCATGTTTAAAGGGAGACTAAATCTTCCACAACTTGCATTCACAGAATAAGAAGAGTTAAAGAACAAATTTGCTTATACTTATATACAAATATGTACAGCAAGTATAAGTGTCAATAAATATTGCTGTAATTAAGGTTTCCATCTTTAAACATATTTTTCTGTAGACTATTTATTATAAGCAAAGTAATTAAACTGAGATGTTTTATTATTGTGTGTTAATGATGCAGGTCTGTGAGCAATTTTATGAAGGTCTTTGTGTTTGTAGCTTTTCATCTTGTTTGTCTTAATTGTCCATGTGTTATCTTCACTTACTATTAGGTTATTTCAAAGTGCACTTGTGTGCTTTAAAATGTGCAATATGTCTTCGCTTGCATAAGAAAACAAAAAGAAAACAAAGAAATAAAACTTAGATGAAACTGAGGGAGAAATAAGATGAGACATAAGTTAAGATAAGTTATTCATTTATTTGTCCCACAATGGGGAAGTTTACAGTGCACAGCAACAAAGAGGATAGAGTAGATAAATGGTTAATAAAAATATATAAAAGTATTAACAACTTTGCAAGAGAAATATATGAAATATGTGAACAGTATATACACTAGACAGGACATTGAATTAAGATAAGATGAAAATGCATCATTAGAATAACAAGAGTTAAAGCACATGTTTGCTTATTATATGAGCAAAATAGTAAATACTAGTCTCAGTAAATATTGCAGTAATTAAGTTTGGCCATCTAATATAAGCAGATAATTAAGCTGATGTTTGTTGTTTTTTCATTGTGTGTCTCTGTTTTGGTCTATAGGCAATTTTATGAAGGTCTTTTCTGTTTTGTTTGTCTTAATTGTGCATGTGTTATCCTCATTTTATTAGGTTATTTCAAAGTGCAGTTGCATGCTTCAAAATGTACAATATGTCTATAAGAAAAAGATTGAAACAAAACTTAGCTGAAGCTGAAGGAGAAATGCATCATTAGAATAACAAGAGTTAAAGCACATGTTTGCTTATACTGACACCAGCAAACATTATAAGCAGATAATTAAGTTGATGTTTTGTTTTTTTAATGTGTCTCTTTTTGATCAGTAGGCAACTTTATGAAGGTCTTTTCTGTTTTCTTTGTCTTAGTTGTCCACATGTTTTCCCCAGTTCATTAGGTCCCTTCAAAGTGCAGTTGCATGCTTTGTCTTCACTTTGCTGAAATCAAACTTGTATGCAGCTGTGATTGTGCATCATCATCATCATCATCATCATCATCATGCAGCCTGAGCAGTAAATCCTCATCCTCAGATTTCAGCAGCCTCCTTCCCGCGGGGCTCCGTCTGCTCTGCAGCCTCCCTCCGGGTTTGGCTTCAGTCACCTTAGAAACTCATTGTGCGTGTGTGTATTTTGTTTCCCCTCCCGCATCGTCCCCCGCAGTTTGGCGGTAGCTTAACCGGTCAAAAGTGTCGGCAGCGGCTCAAACAAAGCTTCCCCACCTCCTCCACAGACTGACAGACTGTTTGCAGGCAGAGTGGTGTCGAGCTAAGCTGTTGTATGAGGGGCTGCAGGCGTCCTGTTTGACTTCTGTTGGCAGCTGGAATTTCAATTGTTAACGGTGACTTACTGGTCAGGGTTAGTCAGGTACCTCCATGTGTCATGTGTCTGCAGAGGCATCACATGTTGTTTGCCCTGTTTATTTATTAAATCAAACTGGATTATTTGATATAAACAGTGGATTGTTATGCAACTTTATACTTCTACTACATCACAGAGATATTGTACTTTTTAATCCATTACTATATTTGTCTGACAGCTTTAGTTACTTGTGAGTATTCAGATTACAATTCTTCATAGTCTTCCTGTCCAGTACCATGCAGCTCCAAATTTGGTGATTGTAAATGTGATTTTTTTTTTCTGATAAACTGAAGGATTGATTGTTTCTTCATGAGTTGAGAAAATTATCCTCACTCTTAAGCTAAATAAAGTATTTAAATACCCTCTTGGATTCACTGGAAAATACTGCTGAAAGCTGAAAACCGGACTCTGTCAGAGTTCATGAAAAGTTGGCTTTTGTTGTTCTCACAGGACAGGGTATATGATATATGAATACATGTGATCTTATAGAATATGATGCATTGCTGTCAATTAAACTACTTACCAGTATATAAGCAGTTACAATCATCTACAGCAATAAAATGCAAAATACACATTAATGCAGCGGTTATATTAATCCAAAAACATCAGATATAATATATATATAAAGTAAAACACTGACAGGTAGCATTTTACTGCACAATGAGTATTTTTACTCTTCAGACTTGAAGTATCTTTTGCTGACAATACTTAAATACTTGTATTGAAATAAATAATCTGAATCCTTCTTCCACCTGGATATAATTAATGGGGTGTCAATAATAAGACAAATTACAGGTTGCACAGCTGAATCAGTCAATCTATGTTTCTTGCATGGTTTATAGTTCAATGTTTCACTTGTAGAAGCACAAAAATCTATTGTTTCAGCACCATCACCAACAATGAAATATACATATAGTACTAGCACTAGCACTGTTGTAAAAATAAACCTTTGACAATATGATGAATATACAAGTCTTCTGATGGAGTCTTACATTCATGACCAAATTGTTTACAAGTTAAAACAAATGTAACTAACTTCCTGTGTGATGCATCTTTCCGTAATCAGACCTCCATGTCAGGTTCTTCTTATCTTCATTTGTGTTGTTAAAGCCAGTGTTCGTGACAGCAGCGGTACTGTAAACTGTCCTCAGTCTGTGGCTGCAGTGCTGCCTTCACTGCTCTAAGGTAAACAGGCCCAGGTTTGGGAAGTTTAAACAGGTGTCTGGCCTGAGGTTTGACATTGTCCTCTGGACCAGTCTGCCTCACACAAGTACACTGTTCTTTACAGCTGAAGCTCTCAATAGTGAGGTTGAAGGAAAATTACATCACAGATACCCAAAGGTCAGAAGGTCACATCCCTTTAGTATAAGGTCATCTCTTCTTCTTGTTTTGATTTCCTCTGTTTTCTTATCCATATTTAAAATAATAACTGAATGAATCAGGTAGTAATAGAAAAAAAGTATATTGCAGACAGCATAATTTGCTCTTAGTGTGTAACTGAAGAGTAAACAAGATTCTTTAAATTACTGTGTGCGAAAATGTATTCTTCAGTGTAATTAACATATAAAATAATAATGTCTAATTTCCTCATCAAACATTAAAGATTAGCTATGTTAGATCCACCTATAATTGATTCAACAATAATCCTGCCATCTTAAAGATTTTCCAATGTTTTGGGGAACAAAAAGCATAACAGTGTTAACACCTAGAATCTTTTTCCACTGAGGAAAACTGTTTGTACAGCTGAAGTGAATCATCAATAAATCATCCAATCTAGGAAAACTAATCTATTTCAATTTCCAAAAAGAAGAATACAAACAAGGATGTTGGCTGCAATGCATCATGACCTTTTTCAGACCACACAGTCACTCAGACGGAGACAAAAGGGAAGGAAGTCCTGCTCTTTAAAGAAGGTCATGGGGTCACATTTGTTTCACTGCTCCAACAAGAAAAGCTCATGTTGAAAACAGTTTCATTTCATTTGTTTAAACATCACCTGAATCCTCTTTTCCAAAATAAAAATATCTCCAAGCCAGTTTTATAAAACATAACTTTTATTTCCAAACTTGTAAAGTCATTTCACTACACAAACATATTGTGAGGTGTAAAAATAAACATGACATTGCCCCGTTGTTTGGCTCCATCATTACATTTTAAAGGCATGTAAACAGAAACACAATGAAAACAAAAGCTTGGGCAGTATTATTTCCTTTGTCAGGCACCACCTCTGACTGATGAGCTTACAAGCTACCTGAGGAAGACATCATTTAATCATTCACAGATATCACTATTGATTATTAGTTAAGCATTAACAGTCACTGCCCACCCACACTCCCTTCCAGTCTTGAACCCACGTATGGCACGTTCACATCACTAGTTGGGAACCCAGCGAAAGCGGTATCCTCCTTGCTGAGTCCTCGAGGTGAAGGCGCGTCCATGAGGAAACACCTGAGTCCTTATGGTGCAGTGTTCTCTAATAGACGTCCTGAAAGATGAGACACTTTCATCGGGCTCTGCTCCGTCCGTCTCCATGCTGCTGTCTTTGGAAACAGACGTCTGTAGGCCTGAGAAAGCACCATGCATGCGTATTGTCTCTGATTGCTGCTGCAGTCTTGTTCCAGGAGCGGCGCTGTGCAGGACAGCGTTGCAGCGTGTGCTGACGTCTCTCAGCATGTCCTCCACCGAGTCAGAGGACTCTGTTTCATATCCTTCATCCAGTCGCTGCCGCTTACAGGGACTCAGAGAAGGTTTATCAGCACAAGGCATCACTGGCTCTCTGACATGTGGGTCTCTGACTGTCATCAGTTTCTGAAAGAAAATGGTCAAAGTACAAGACCAAGAGATATAAAGATCAGGGATAAGACGTTATGTTGTATGGAGGATGAAAGTGTGTGTTTGTATTCAGCCATGTACTCACTTCAAGCACTGAGGCCAGGTGCTTTGCACGACTGGCCAGCTGCCTCAGGTGAAGGTTTCTCTCCTGGAGGGAGTTGATCTCTTCCTGTTTTCTGTGGAGATGCTCATGGAGCTGCAGATGCACAGAGACAAATATGTTCAGTCATGCTGACAGAGGACACAATGATCAAGAGTCCTTTCCTTTACCTCTGCACAACCAATCTTTGTGTTTAGATTCTATATGAATATGTGGTTAATTCAAAGCACTATCGCACCTGTCACATGACAATTATCTGTAAGAATTTCATGATTTGCTCATTTACACAAACTCTCCAGGATACACCTTAAAACCAAACTGGATTCAATTTAAAAAAAACCTCAAGATCTTTTTTCAGATTTAGATCCATCACAACACAAATCACATATAAATATTGCCTTATCATGTGCACCACAGTCATCAGGTCACACTGTCATAAATCTCACAGTAAGGATTCACCTGGTTGTTGACCTCCATGGACTCTCCCAGCGCTCTGCCTTGGTGCTGGGCGATGCCCATCCACTGAGCTCCGTCTGGGGCAGACGGGTTGCCTGTTTCTGTGGAGGAGACCACCAGGCTGTCCTCTGAAGAGAAGTAGTGCTGAGGGGTGAGGGGGGGTATGACACATCCCTGAAATGGGACCAGTTCAGCTGGAGACAGACTGCTCTCCAGTGTGGCAGGAGATTCTGACAGAGGAGACAAACAGTCAGGGTCAGTCCACATGTGTGGAGGATTCCCTCAATATGATGATGATGATGATGATGATGAGATTATTGGTATTATATAGTAGCAGTAACAACAGTGCAGTAACAGTGCATCTCCACAGTAGAAGATCTGGTTTGTGTTACTCACCTGCCATGAAATCCAGCGCATAATCTCCAAAGTCTTGATCATCTGCATCAGATTCATTCACCTGTGGGCGAGTAACACTGAAGATTAACAGACATATATGGGTTAAAATGTCAGTCAGCAAAGAGATCGAAGCTGCCCCAGACCTGAAAGTCCCACCACGACCAGGCAGGGTGATGAGTCCTTATGGCAGAGCAGGTATTTGCGCTCATTTCAGTGAGTGTGTGATGTGTTTTTTGGCGCACAGTGAGCTGCGCCAAAGAGGCTGATTGCGGACAGAAGTTGTGCGGTCCGACCAATTAGCGGCAGCCTGCGTGTCATTAAGTCAACAACAATCCAGCACATCGTGTCAAACATTAACCGACTGAGAGGGATGAAGATGTGCTGCCATGTAACCTCTGTTTGGTGGATGCAAAATGTTGGAAATGCGTGGATTTGCATGAAAAATGTAGAGTTTATTCTCCTCACCTGAGAGTCCAGATCATCCCATGCAATGGTTGAAAAAGCTGCAAGACAAGAAACGTGTGTCCGCATGATTCAACCTGGAAAATAATTTATTCATACATACAGTCTTTTAAGTTGTGCATAAAGTTTGATCACAATGATCCACCAACCTTGTTCAATGATGCAGGGGAGCTCTGCAGAGACCGGACTGCTGCTTCTTGGCCCCAGCACTTTATCCTGCAGGTATAAAGTCTGTTAACAGCTGCAAACAGAGCCACAGTGAGTGCATCATTGTACAGAGACAGATCTCATACCTGTTTGCTCGCTGCAGCTCTGCTCCCCTGTTGGCCCATTTGGTTCGGACAGAGAGCACCAAACACCTTTCTGTCTCTTTGCATCTTCATCAGCTGCAGCTCTGCTTTGATTCGCAGCTCATATAGAGGAAATTCTCCCGGTTCGTGTCTCTCCATGCCGCGGCCTCGTCGTTTTGGCCCAATCAAATGCACTTCTCTGGTCTCCAGGGAGCGACAGCGTCCTCGGAGATTAACCCGGTGCAGACTCACACTTTTCTGCTCTGAAGTGCAAAGTGGTGCCGCGCGTAACGGCGCCATTCCTGCAGGTGCTCTGTGCGTCAGACCTGCCCTCCTCCACCTGCGGCCACATGGTCCTGCACCCTGCAGGAGGGGGTGGGCAAGTCCCCCAGCCATGTCTGTTCATATAATCAGCTCATTTTTATATCATTGTCCACAGTTTTTGTGTCACGTGTTCATGTCATTCAGTGCGTAATTTCTATCCAGCTGCGCGTAAAATATGGAGGCAAACGAGGTCAAGGCCTGCTGCCACATTTAAAGCGAAGTGGAAAAGGAAAAGGGCAATTACAGCCGACAGCTCAGTAAACACTGCTGACAAATGGCTCCATTAGTAAACAAACAAGATGAAGCCTTGTTGGCCCTTCACGCTGAATGCACCTGTGTGGTCGACACTGTGTCAGCAGGTCGAGATGCCACGTGTAATGGATCATCAGAGACACAGCCTCAGTGGACCAGGCTGTGTTGGCACACTTCAGATAGTGATGAGAAAAGATGTGTTTCAACTGACCTCCAGGCAAACAGCTACAGCAGCCTACAAGCCACAGGTATAGTCAGTTCACTGTACAGATTATTTCTGATTTTATCCCTGAAGAGCTCCTATAACCTCACATTTAGATTCATGTCAATCTGACAGGATGGACTCATGTCGTCTGTCAGCAAACAAACAGAGCATTAATTTATTTATAGTGAGCTTAGTAAAAAAAAAGTCCAAACACAGAGAAGACTACAAACTGCTGCTGTGCACATTCAATCCAGATAAAGTTGTCAACACAGACATTTAACTGAAGCTGCTGCATTAAGCCACATTTCATGATTTCTTCTTCATGTCATCCAGTCTCTTTGATATCTGGACAGACTTTCATCAAATATCAGCTGAGTTTGAATTATGGCTTCACAGTTTATTACCCATTTAAAGACCAACACAAATTCATTTTACTGATCATTTATTTCATAATTAAAGAATCAATTAAATACAGCACATTTTCCCAGGTCCTTCATTAAACAGGTTGCAACAGTAACAGAACTCATAAACCTGCAGCAAGTCAGTGCAGATACAGTAAATAATGACTTTGATTTTAAATTAATTAAGATAAACAGAATATATTAACGTACTTCACTGATAAACAATAGCCTACTATCAATAAATATAAAACATTATCTATGAGGTATATGTGAGGTTTAGTCTGCATAAAGGCCTCTGAGCATCACCTTAAAATAACCACAGGAATATAATGACATTTTCATGGCAGCACACTTATAGTCACATGACAGACATCACTTCCAATGTCTCCTGGTTTAATGACACCAACAGCTTCAGGTTATCTTTGCATTCCTGGACCAGATTGTGGTTGTAGCTGCACTGGCTCACAGACAGGAGGTGGCCCTTGAGAGAGTCGCACTCAGAAAGTTCAGGACTCTCAGATAATTGGTCAGAAGCTGGTTGGGAACACAGTTCACCCACAAAACTGCAGCACTGGTCTTCCTGTGACTGGATGGTTGCACACTCAACCAGCCCTGGTTCAGTTTTCAGTAAGTCAGTGGCCAGCCTCAGTGCACAGCTCGCAGTCACAGATGGAGGGTATTTGTTGAAAGCATAGTCTGCTAGACTCAACTCACACAGCTGTCGTGCAAGATTGCTGCACCTCCTGGGTGTTTTTGTGTCTGGATTCATTTTTGAAAACCTGTCAGCACCTGAGCTGTCAGACACGAGCTGGGCCGCCTCAATGCTGTTGGTGTAATAGTCCAGGAAGAAGGCCAGGGTGGGTGCAGCAAGGCGGAAGTTGAGCCGGAGGAGGATGAGACACTCCAAGTTGCAGAGCTGCTCCTTAGTGAAGGCATCGCAGCAGAACGACAGGAGATGGCTGATCGGTGGTGAGCACACCTCCACCTGGGTGACAGAGAGAGGGAGGGAGTTATACTGCACGAAATGCAAAAACTAGCTGTTCCTGAAGTATTTATCAGACTCAAAGATGCACCTGTTTACTGGCCAGTAGGAGTGCAGTGACACCCAGCAGCTGGAAGCAGTCAGCAGCCACTGGCGTGGACACCAGGAACCTGTCCATGATGTTCACGGCCAGGCAGCAGCACTCAAAGGACAGACGGAGGTGTTTGTGTACAGGGATGAGCCAGCTGACGAGCGTGCACCGAGCCTCTGCAGTCAACTGAGAGTCAAACACTGAATCCATGAGTGTGAGCAGCAGGTCAAACAGAATAACTGGTATTTAATAGATGACCAAAGGAGGATTTTAGTGACAGTTATATAAGGATGACATGTGTTTGTCTTACAAATATAAAACCTGTTACAGCTTCATAGCAGTGTTTCATGCATATTTTCATGTCATTGATCACCAAGGATTCATGCATTCAGCCACTACTCATGCTTCTTCCACAAGAACAAGATTTGACAAAAGTTTTATTCACAACATATGCAGAGACATTGAGAGGCAGACTGTATGATCTGTATTGGAATAATTACAAAAACAATGCAACGCGTTGGACAATTTGACTCTTCTGAAACACCATAAGGCAAATGTTACCACAAACTATTATTTTAGATGACAAGAGACTATTATTGGATAGCAGATGTTTTGGATTCGCATCTGATGCAAATGTGAAACATTTTTAGTTGACAAAAAGCAAAAGATTTGGTTGAAATCCACATGTCTATATTCTGTGTTCTCCATCCAGTAGCTGTCTGTATTTGAGGACCAGGTCCCTGAAGTGACTCTGTTTAAAGGCTCTTACTTGTGGCTGTCGGCTCAAACTCTTGCAGGGATGAAACTGCGCCTCTTTCTGCCTCTGGATCTTGTAGCCGATGTCTCCGTACTGGAGGAACCAGGTGGACAGCTGTCTTGCAGGAGGCACGTCTGGGCCCAGCGGGGACACATGAATCTGAGCCGGGGATGAAAGCAGGGAGTCTTCGCTCAGCCTGGACCTGAGTGTCTGCTTCCTGTGGCGGCCGCTCTGCCTGTCCTCTGCCGGAGGAGACGCTCCGGTTGTCCTCCTCCGTTTGGTCTCAGAGCCACTTTCACCGTCCACAAACGACACCATGTCCGGTTTGTGTGTGTGGAGCCACCGGTCCACTGTGTGTGTGAGAGAGAGACTGAAAACAGGTGTGAGCCAGCAGCTGCCTCCTGGATGATGGTGAGCGGAGTTTTCCCGGGGTGTTCCCGCTCCTGCTGCCTCCTTCCTCCTGTCAGCAGGAAAACCAGGACAAACAACCACATGGAGGAATTGGTCATCCTCAACCTTCAACCATGTGTCAGAGCTTTTACTGCTTGTTTCATGAGACAAAACCAATAAATGTGTCCTGACACAAAGAAAGTGAAAATGTGGAAACTGGAAACATGAATTTCACATGTGCTGTCATAAATGTACTGCTATCATAAATCCATGTCATATATTAATGCATGAGCATCACTTTAATGTTGCAGCTGGTAAAAGGGAGGTTTTAATTACTTCATATGCTGCTGGGTGGCTGAATCTGTAATAACACATGATAATGTATTTGTTAATTTTATTTCCTATCTGAATATGTAACTGGTTGTTACCGTTACTATGTTACTATGTTTTCTAAGACAGTAACAGATTAAAACACTCATTATGTTGACTGAGAAGCAGTTGGCTCTTTAAACACACAATTTAACAATAATTCAGGATTTTTTCAATATTCTGTTAGTCGCATATGTAATAGTGTTTGTAAGAATTGTTGGAGAAAGTTCAGAAACTCAGCTTATTGGGATGTTGGATGATGTTTTAATATAGTAACACTCCTGAGCCTTTTGACAGCTGCTGGCATGACTCAAAGTCTGGTTACTCCACACACATCACTGCAGCGCCTTCAATCAGTCACTGTAACTAAAAGAAAGGAGAAACTCTGACACCTGGTGGACACATGAAACCAATGCAGCTTGTCTAATCACTTTTTCTGTGTGTTTGTATCTCCAGTATAACAAAGCGTTACAGGTAAGACACATTAAAATGAATTGTCACTAACCACCAACTACACTGATGGTTAATTATTTATCAAGCAAAAATGCCTTCCAACAGTTGGTGGTTGCTTAATTAAAACCGACATAATTAGCTGTTCACTACATCTTCGTCCTTCGTGGTTTTATAGCGGGTTACAGCCGGTAAAAATAAGGCGCATACGCCACCTACTGTACTGGAGTAGGTATTACGAGATTTTTCTCACTGGACTATTTTGCATCATTTGGTAAATGAAGTAAGTAAATGACGGTATTAGTAATAGGTAAAGACATACAAAACAAACTATGATATAATCTCCTTCAAATTTCACAACACGTCTGTCAGTTAAAAGTAGTAGACTAAAGAGAGATACTTGCTACTGATTTTAAACAGAAGTTTCAAATAAAATGACACCAGTTGAAAGCGGAACTAAAGCTCCTGCACTTCCGCGGCCGGACCTTGGAAGTGTGACACCCAGCGGAAGTAAACAATACAAACGCTAGTGGCGTTATCAACAGACATGAATTGAATTGTCGTAGTGGTAACGCAGCGAATTATCTCTGTTTTAATCAAGCAACAATGTCTTCAGTTGAGTGTTTGAGAGAGTTTGTCAACGAGCGACTAACAGCTGCTGCTGAAGAAATATTCAGAGTCTTTAAAACAACTATCATCGAGTACGAAGAAGAGCTCGATCGTCAACGTAAACTGCTGGACATCGTTTGGAAACCTGAAATAAAGTTACACAGGATAGATGTGTCAAATTTTAATGACAGGAAACAGTTGAATTAGAATTACAAATCACTCAAGGTGTTTTATTATAAACTGGTACTAATTTGCTCTTATGTCTGCATGTTTTTCTTTGCCATCACAGTAGTGTGTTGTTCCTTTTGCTCTCTGTCCCTCCAGAGCTCCCACAGCAACATGTGTATAAAAAGAGCAGGTTCTCACTGAGCAGCAGCTCTGGAACCAGGAGAGGAACTCCAGTCTGGACCAAGAGGAGCCAGAGCCTCCACAGATTAAAGAGGAGCAGGAGGGAGAGCAGCTTGTACTGAAGCAGGAGACTGATACTTTCATATTGACTCCTTCTTATGAGGAAAGTGAGCACAGTGACCCAGAACCAAACAGTGACCATCAGCTCCTCTCTAAGAACTCTCATGTAGCTGAGAGCCGAGACCAGAAAGGAGGCAAACATGGAGACCCATCAGCTAGAAGTGCAGAGTCAAAGCCGAAGAGAAGACATCACAAAAGCAGAAGTCACAGTAACGATGTGTGCAACTCAAACTTGTCAGAGAGTCACTGTAATACTGACACAGTCTTTTGAATGTGACACATGTGGAAAGGCTTTTCAGTATAAGTCAAGACTGAATGTACACCTGAGAATCCACATGTTTTTGCAACACCTGTGGCAAAAGATTAAATGATGCATCAAATCTGAAATCTCATATGAAAATCCACACAGGGGAAAAGCCATACATTTGCAGAATATGTGGGAGAGGTTTCAGACGTAGCAGTGGCTTGAAAAGGCACATGAGAACACAAACAGGTGAGAAGCCATACCTTTGCAATCTATGTGGTAAAAGATTCTGCCAGACGGCAGAATTGAAAAGACACAAAAGAATCCATACAGGTGAGAAGCCGTATATTTGCGAGACCTGCGGGAAAGGTTTCATATGTAGTAGTGTCTTGAAAGTCCACATGAGAATACACACAGGTGAGAAGCCATATGCTTGCAAGACGTGGGAAAGACTTCAAAGTAAGTAGTCACTTGATCGTCCACATGAGAAGAGCCCACACCGATGACAAGCCGTACCTTTGCAAGCACTGTGGGAAAAGATACTGTGATGTGTCTCATCTGGCAAGGCATATAAGATCTCATACAGGCAGGTAGCCTTGTGTTGCTTAATAACTTGGGAAGCGATTCTGTTGTAGCAGTTCATGGTCAAAACACAGAAGAATTCATAGAAATGAGAAGCCACATAATTGCAGCGCTTGTGGGAAAAGTTTTGCTTTCAATATAGAGAGGTGAAATCGTTGAGTTGAAACTCCTGTGGAGATTTGCTCATGAAATGCACTTTTGCAGTAACTGAATGTAAAGTGGATCAGTGCTCAGTTTGTTAGTGTAAAGTTTCTGTCTGATCTTCTGACTGTATCTACTATATTTCTGTTTGCAACAGTATTTTTATGAAACAATTGTAATCCTCCAAATGGAGGAAAACAGTGTGATCTTGATGATTGTTGGTTTTGTCAAGTGTGTTTTGCCAAATTTATGAAGCATCTCTGAACCATTTGGATTTCTAGTTTCACAAGGACTTAAAAGCCATGTACCCCAAGTCATATTTGATAGACTGTCATCACATATAAGAACTCCTATTAAATGTGAACATGCGTTCTTTTTGCTGTTTTTGCATACTCCCTTATTTATGTGTCTGGCCAAATTTTTTCCATTTTTGTTTGATAAATAATGATCAGGGTTTGTATCAAATTGCATTTTATTTCAGATATAGACACATAAGTAGAAATAAAATGGAAAAAGCTTAAGTTAAAGTACAATTTGATAGTGTTTGGTAGTTTGATCAGTGAAGCTGTCTTATATTGAATGAATATACAGTTTATATATGTATATATAATTTGAATATATATGATATATATATATATATTAATTCATTTCAAATTTAATTATTTTACTTTGTGCTCCTTTCTATTCTTTTCATTTCATTTTTTCCTCAAAGGAAAAAAAAAAAACATTAGTTATACCGTGACACCTTTTTTGGTGGATCCACATTGTTGCCTACTATCCTGTGCACATCTGTTATGGTGCAATATATTAACTTTATCATTATATTTCGGGGTCTTTGCCTTTGTTAACATGTGGCCAGGGGCAACACACAGAACTTAGCCATATATGCTAACACTAGCTTGTTTGCATTTATTTCTTTTTGCTATTGATCAAGTAGAGAGACTAATAAAATAAAAAACAAAAACATTCACTTCCATTGTATTGGTGACCAGGCTTTTGCTGTCCCAGCCCTTCAGCTGTGGAGCCTCACTATCCTCTTTCAAATCTCTTCTTAAGACTCACTTTTATAATATGGCTTTTCTTAGTTGATGGTATTGTGCTAATTATTTGTAGTTATTTATTTATCTGTTTACATCTTCTGCTCTGGAGCTTATTTGCTGTATTATATCTTAAGTACTTAAGTACTTACTTATTGCTATGTAAATACAGTTGTTTTTAAATACTATTTATTTATTTATTTTTTATTGGGGTGGAAGTTGGAAGCAAAAATTTCAGAGACAGAAACCTGGCTGAATGACACCACAGGAGGTAAAATACGTTTGAGTGAAATGACCTTTTAGTTCCCAGCCTCACTTGTGCTGCGTTCACGTCGCCTGGGATCTAACAAGTAAGCTAGACAACACGACTGCGACTCTCGTAGCTATTTTCTTTCCTAAAACTCTAGTATTTCCGATTCGGAACTAAACAACAGGTAAGATGAGAATTAAGGGCTAAGGAATATTTAAGGGGATAGAAGAAGTTAGAGAACCGTCATATGGAAGCAGAAAGCAGCGGCTGTCACCAGTTTGTGTCCATGTGTTTAGGAACTTTTTTAGAAGAAGGTACATTGAGTACCTGTGTTTTTCCATAGCAGAAACTTTCTGGAAACATTTAATGTTCGCCGACTCATGACTTTTCTTCAAAACTAATATTTTCTGGTCCATTTAAAAAGAGCTCATCAAAGCAACATTTGCATGTGAAATATTGCAGAAATGTATTATTAGTTAAAGGAAATCAGGTGGCAAAGGACTACTGTATATTTATTGTTTTTCCTTTGATGGTCTTATTCAAGTATAGAGCCTTGGAAACAACGTTAATTACAAACGAGAGTGGAGTCACATTTGGCTTCAAGTCTGAAAGGGCTGAGCTATTTTAATCCTGGCAGGCAGATATGTTGAGCCACAGCTTCATGTTGAGCTAAAACAGGTGGGCAACACAATGCAAGGCTGCTAATATAAACATAATGTAATGTAATGGAGTGACCCTGTGGGCTGTGAGTTGTGGCAAGTTTTTTTATTTTAATTTGGGTAAGGTGTGTGTTGAACAGTTCAATGTAAGTGTATGAATGTCTGACTGTCTCTAGAAAGAAACAATACTTTTTATTTGTAAAATAATAAAACATGTATTTTTCTCTTATATTTTCTCCTCCTCTTTTCCCCGGCTCCTCTTCACAGTGCAAAGATGAAGCGGACTGTAATAGCTGTGTTTTTTCTATCCCTTCTTTTGGTTCATTTTTCGCTGGCCAAAAAAGGAGGGGTTTTAGGGAAATTAAATCTCTTTAAGAAGACCCCTAAACAGCCTAAGCAACCCAAACAAAACAACCAAGGAGGCTACCCCCAGCAGCCAAGCAGACCAGAGGGATATCCCAACCAAAGAGGTTACCCCAACCAAGGAAGTTACCCCCAACAGCCAAGTAAACCAGGTGGCTACCCCAACCAAGGTGGTTACCCCAACCAAGGAAGTTACCCCCAGCAGCCAGGGTACCCAGCGGGGGGCCATCCAGCAGGAGGTCACCCCCAGCAGCCGGGGTACCCTGCGGGGGGTTATCCAGCCGGAGGTTACCCCCAGCAGCCGGGATACCCAGCGGGGGGCTATCCGGCCGGAGGTTACCCCCAGCAGCCAGGGTACCGAGCAGGGAGCTATCCAGCTGGAGGTTATCCCCAGCAGCCGGGGTACCCAGCGGGGGGCTATCCGGCCGGAAGTTACCCCCAGCAGCCAGGGTACCGAGCAGGGAGCTATCCAGCTGGAGGTTACCCTCAGCAGCCGGGGTACCCAGCGGGGGGCTATCCAGCTGGAGGTTACCCAGCACAGAGCTACCCATATGGAGGAGGTCATGGTGGTTATGGCACTTATGGTGGGTATCCTGGTGGATACATGAACTACAACCCAAACAACAAAATCCTGAGCCCTCACTATGGTGGCAGCTTTGGTTACGGGGGCCATGGTGTCGGAGGTGGCTCTCCCTTTTCTCACTCAGTTCAGCAAATGGGCATGTTCCCCTCTGATAAATCCAGAGGATTTGGCCGCAGTGCGGCAATGGCAGCAGGTGGAGGGGCTGTGGCAGGAATGGCCCTGGGCTACGGGTTAGGAAGGTTCCCCCGTCCTCACTTCCACTTCCACAGCCCCCAGGAGGAGTATTACTACAACTACTACATGTACAACAAGTATGGTACCCGGTCTACTGACACCAATGACTACAGCAGAGACTACACGTACAGCAAGCCTCCTGAAAGCTATGAAAGATACATGGACTCGTGCATTAAGAGAACAGATCTCCTGCCTGTGGAGAATCGACAGCCAAAGGACAAACCGGCTGCCACGACTACAATTAATATCACCACTAATACTTCTGTAACTACCACAACTACAACTGCCCCAGACACTGACACAGGGAGCAACACGACGAACAGCAACATCACTGCAGCCGTTAACTCCTCGACCTCTGCACCTTCAACTCCCCGTCCTCTCAATCAGGCTGAAGCCAGTCCTGTGCCTCTAGCTTCACAGGTCATCAGAAAAACTGTCACTGATGATGATGAGGATGATACAGTCAGCATTGTGGAGATTGGCTACCCAGCACTGATCAAACAGCTGAAAGTCAGGAGATGCTTGGAGTTGTACATGGTTTACTCTGAGAAGTACTTGAAGAGACCGACAGGCGGTGTGCAGGGACTGGAGGTGGGCCTGCAAGGGTTTTTAGCTATGGTCACCAGTACTATAGTGATGCTACTGAATAGCAACATGTAAATGCTGCTGCGTTGACACCTTCATGAGCACTTGTGAAGTAGAAGTAGTGTGATGAAATATAGAAATGTGCTGTACAACACAGAATGTGTGTAAAAAGGTAGTTACACAGCATGGCTCTAAGTATGAGAGTCATTTGATCCACCAGTTTGTCCAGACTATAGTATCTCCACAACTATTGAATGGACTTGCATGACTGTTATATTCATGGTACCTAGAAGATGAATCCTAAAGACATAATGTCGACTTTTTCAGTTTTGCATATTTTGAGGAGTTGTCAATGAATTATAACAACCGGTGATCCTCTGACTTTTCATCAGGTCATTTTTGTCCAAAACTTTGGTTTTTGACCAAACACTTATAAAACTAATGACATTCTTATGAGCCTCAGCTGACCTTCGTACTAGTTAGCAAATTTTTGCACGCTAACATACTAAACTAAGATGGCAAATGTGGTAATCATTGTGAGCATGTGGGCATGCTGACATTAGCATCAACTCAATTCACCTCTTGGCCCAAGTACAGCTTCACCGAGCCGCAAACATAGCTGTAGACATTTTTAATTTCTTCCAGTAAGCTGGGCTGTATCAGTGTCTGAGGGGATTAGTTTTCACCCTGGGGCTGGTACAGGCTCTGTTATGGTGATGACCTGTGTAAATAGACTGCTTTGCAATAATGGAGATATGCTTCAAGTGTCATAGTTATTTACTCAGTGATTGCTGATGTTGGAGGACTATATATACTATTATATACTATATGTACACGAGTAAGTACTATATTGAACGATAAGAATGTAGACCTTAGAGAGAGAGGTTTTGTAATATGAGCATGCCTGAGTATTTGTAATGGATCACTGTTTTCATCATGTACGAAACATAGAAAAATAAAATCAACCATATTTAAGACTGATTATGATTTCTGCTTGTACTTATTTTATTGAGATAAAACACTGCAGAAGTAAAGCATCAATTCAATTCATGTGAACATGTGGCATTGTTACTGGAAGGAAATCACTGTAACCATAACATATAGCTCATTAATTAGTGGCTTAATAGGATGTAGGACTTTTAATGGCCAGCAGGTGGCATCATCTGTATTCAAGACTGTATCAGTGCACTGAGCTCTTTGCAGTGACTAAAAGCACCCACAATCTCCTGTTTCTTTCTTCTTCCAGAGCTCAGCTACATTTGCATCATCTGCTTTTACCACAAAAACACAATGCTGCTAACGGGTAACTGAATGTAACAGGAAGTGGACAAGACGTTGACATTTGAGTGAAATACAGAAATAGTTTTTCTGAGGATCACTGATTTAAATTTTTAATGTGTCATAATGGAAACATGTTAGTGTTTGCCATCTGGGTTACAACATAAAGAATATTACAAAGCCCTCAAAAGGATCTGGCTGAAATTATGAAAATGCACCCTATCCTACACTTAGTAAAGTTTAAAAACTTTGATCCTTGAACAACCAAATTCTTGTGACTATTTACATTAATGTTTGACAGGCAGTAGCTGATGTATGAGCTAAAAAAAAAAATCTTTAAAATCAACAGATAGAAACATCAAATAAACTGAAAAATGGAGTTGACAGGCGTTTACGTCAAACTTGATGAATAAATAGGCAGACAAGTTTAGCATACATGGTTTAGTCACTATATTCTCAGTTTATGTCAGATATGAGAACTTTTGTTTAAATAGAAGTAGCAATGCCACAATAATAAAAGTGTGTTACAAGTAAACATCCTACATAAAAGTACACAAGTTATATCTGCACTTAAGAGGCTCAAAAAGTACTTATTTTACAGAATGGCCTTTCAGATAATGGCTAATTTTAATGTATTACCATGCAACTAAGTCATGGTCTAATGTTTAATCTAAATTATTTTATATATTGGCTATTGCAATCTACAACTTTCTATTATATATTAAAGGAATCAGTTTTATATTCAAATATGTGTTCACATACAAGGAACTTGCTTTAGTATATTTGTGCATGACAATAAACACGGTACAAGAAAGTAAAGTAAACTCCCTGCATAAAAGTACAAAAGTTATATCAGCACCTTAAGTTAAAGTATTAATTTTACAGAATTGCCCTTTTCATATTTTGGTTAAAGTCACAGTTTAACATTAAAACTAATTTTTATATTGACTATTGTGATCTATAACCTTCCATTATAAGAATCAGAATCAGAATTGCTTTTATTGTCAAATATGTTTTCACATACAAGGAATTTGCTTCAGTATATATAGTATAAGAAAAATATAAAATGAAGATAAAAGCAAGTGTTGAAAGTGTAAAGGATGAACAGAAAATATAAAACTGAGAATAACACGTGAAAAAACATTACAGAACAATTTAAAAAAAATGAGACAACATGTACAATATGAGCATTATTTAAATAACAGCTGTATAGTTTTGTGCAAGTATGTGTTTTCAAATAGACACTAGAGTTGAAAGTATATTATGTCCTTCTAGCATGTTTAGTATAAATGGATTAAATGGGAATTACAAAGAATTTCATAATAGTAATGAAGTTGAGTACAAATGTGCACTGTTCATTTAAGGCTGCTGATTTTTTCCAGATGAAGTCAACTGTCGGGGAAATGTGGTTAATTAGACTCCGCCCACTTCTCCTGTCTCCACAGCCTCATTACAGAGAATTCACCCAGTTTCCAAAAACGTTTGAACCACATCAACACTTGAGAGGGAGAAGAGGCGAAAACTGAAACTAAATCAAACGGAAAAAACCTCCAGTCATCACTAAAGGTAGGATTATATTTAAGGTTGCCGCGCCCTGCTTTATTTTAATGGGATTTTTTTTTACCTCACATGTTGCTGTGTATGATAATAAAGCTTTTCCTCACAAGGTGTAAATTATAGTTATTAGACACTGATCCTATGTCTGAATAAAGGTCAGGGTTGCATTAAGTAACAACACTGACAATGCAAGGTCACTAATATTGTCTGTCTGCAGGACAAACAGCTTCTTTGTTCTCATCTGTCTGCAGGACTTTCAGTATTGTTGCATGGATGTGCATCATCATCTTCATCATAAAACAATAATTAGAGTCCCACTGATTGACAGCAAACACTGAATTTGCAAGATGCATTCATGAACTCACAGCGAAATGATCCAGGAGCTGTTGGGCTGACAACAGATCACACTATGAGAATAAGTGTTTTGTCAATCTTGTTATTGACTCACAGGTTGTTTCATTACGGTCACTAACATCTTTCATCTTTCATCTTTAAGTGATCAAGCCAATGAGAGAAAATTAATTTAATAAAAATAATTTCAGTTATTCTGCCAGCGATAATGAAAATGATGGCTCCAGCTTCTCAAATGTGTTTTGTCTGTCGTTCAGTAGCAAACTGATTGTCCATAGTCTTTATCTTTATTTTACAAGGAATTTAAAGATGCCAGATTTTGGCTCTGGGAAAGTGTGATGGCCATTTCTCACAGTTTTGTGTTTATTTAATAGAAAAAAAACTGACTACTTTATGAAACTGATGTGAAAGACATGTGATCTAATGTGACTGTAAATCTGTCCTACTTATTGGTTTGCGATCCACAATAGCAATTAATCCAGAAATATTAAAGCGATAACTACTGTGGTATGATGACAGACAAATTCATATGATCTCATGCTACATAAGGTTTCATCATCTCAAACGTTGATGATTGATCACGTCTTTTCTTGATCTTTTTCTCAGAATTATGAGATACATATTAGTAATTATGAGATTTCTTTTCATTGATGCATGCGATGTGTTTTGATAGCAACAAACCAGTGCAGCATATTCATTTTATATTCTCAGATGGTCATAGGCACTGAAAGCAAAAATTACGGGGTGGAGGCTGTGTCAGTAACAGATGAGTGCATATGGTCATCTTCAATCACATTAAGATGGCAGAGCACTGTGCTATTTCAAGCCAACATGGATGCCTGTTTTGGACCAACAGCTCTGTAGTGGAAACATGGGGTGGGGTGCAAGAACATACTGAGGCTGGAACTGAAATGTAGTGATCATAATGTAATGATATATTGCTTTTACTAGTTTTTGTTAGTACAGCAAGATAACAGAAGAGTGAAATACCTCAAATGTGAATTTGAGGTATTTTTGAGGTATAAATGAAAACAGCTGCATGTTGTCTTGTGCACTGAAGTTGCAGTGAGGTGCAGAGACAGAAAGACAGACAGCTCTCATTGATTTTTTTTTTTTTAAATTTGTAATTCCTTTATTAGTCCCACAGTGGGGAAATTTCCAAATGAGACAAGACTTTTTCAAGGTAAAATGATAAAAATCCAAGTATTGTCTGTGAAAGTTCTCAGTCATGCAGGTCATGGTATTCAAACATTGATGCAAATAGACTTGGTTGTAGATGTTTGAAGACGTGTCACTTCCCAACTGAGAACTGAAGAAGCTTCTCGGGTAAGAAGTGAAACGTCTTCAAGCATCCACAACCGAGTCCAGTTACTGTCACTTCAACCCTTATTTGAATCTAAGTATTATTATCTCATATTTTCCTTTTTTCCCTTCCCTAATTTTACTTTTCTCAACCCTGACCCTCCCCACAGGGTGAAGATGAAGCTGGCTTCATTGTCTGTGCTGTGTCTGTTACTCCTCTTGTTTCATACCCCTCTTTCACTTGCCAAGAGAGGAGGAAGCAGCAGCGGGAAAACCACAAAGAGGGTCACTACAACCAACCGAGGCAGCTCTAACACTAATACAGGCCAGAATAATAATCAGGGCTCCAGCTCTCAGGGTGGACAAACCAATCAAGGAAGCTCCCCTCGGCAACCGGCCAGACCTGGGTATGCATCTAATTACCCCAAGTCGGGTGGAGGAGGCTACCATTACCGGTATCCAGCACAGGGCTCCCCATACGGAAGAGGTTATGGCAGTCCTGGTGGCTATCCTGGTGGATACATCAACCACAACCCAAACAACAAAATCCTGAGCCCTCACTATGCTGGCAGCTTTGGATACGGGGGCCATGGTGTCGGGGGTGGCTCTCCCTTTTCTCACTCAGTTCAGCAAATGGGCGTGTTCCCCTCTGATAGATCCAGAGGGTTTGGCCGCAGTGCGGCAATGGCAGCAGGTGGAGGGGCTGTGGCAGGGATGGCCGTGGGCTACGGGTTAGGAAAGTTCCCCCGTCCTCACTTCCACTTCCACAACCGCCAGGAGGAGCGTCACTACAACCACTACATGTACAACAAGTATGGTACCCGGTCTACTGACACCAACGACTACAGCAGAGACTACACGTACAGCAAGCCTCCTGAAAGCTATGATAGCTACATGCAGTCGTGCATTAAAAGAACAGATCTCCTGCCTGCGGAGAATCGACAGAAAAACAACAAACCAGCTGCTGACGCCACAAGTAAAAACACCATAACTACAACTGCCCCAGACACTGACGCAGGGAGCAACAAGACGAACAGCAACATCACTGCAGCCGTTAACTCCTCGACCTCTGCACCTTCAACTCCCCGTCCTCTCAATCAGCCCGAAGCCAGTCCTGTGCCTCCAGCTTCACAGGTTGGTGCCACTGATGATGATGAGGATGATACAGTCAGCATTGTGGAGATCGGCTACCCAGCACTGATCAAACAGCTGAAAGTCAGGAGATGCTTGGAGTTGTACATGGTTTACTCTGACGATTACTTGAGGAAATCCACAGGAGGGGTGCAGGGACTGGAGGTGGGCCTGCAAGGGTTTTTAGCTGTGGTCACCAGTACTATAGTGATGCTACTGAATAGCAACATGTAATGTATGCTGCTGCACAGAGGCCTGTAGTAGCAGTTGAAGTGATGAAGAATGTGTCAAGAGAATTAAGTAAATGGAAAATGATAATGGAGAGAGGAACCTCTTATCTTTTTAAGACTCGGTTTATTATGTGTGGGTTTCTACTTTGTGTGTTCTCTCAATATTTAGGCACTGCATCCTCGTGCATTTGCCTGACTGGCACCACACAACTGGCACAAATACTGTTTGAACTATGTATTTGACGAAAGGGAGGAAAAAGGTTAGACTACAGAGCCATAACGTTGCAACAAATTGCACTTACCCTATCCTCTTGTGAAAGAGAAAGGGTCCATTAGCTGTACTCTAATACTCCAAGCTTGTGATGGTGGTGAGGAATATGGCCCATTAATGTCCATTTAGATTCCATTTAGACATGCTCTCTGGCCACGGGTGTAAGGAGTGGCATCGCTACTGACTCATCTTGCCGTGTTTGCGTTGTCTGTTTCAGAAAAATATTTTTTATTTATTATCACTATTTTATGATTAAGTAAACTTTCCATGGTCTTTTGTCTTCGTCGTCTCAGTGGAAAAAGGCATTGAGAGGGTCGGCTTGCACCTGTCGGGCCGGTACAGGCTCTGATGTGGTGATGATCTGTGTAAATAAACTGCTCTGCCATTATGGAAGTGTGATATGAGTATATTAACAGCAGGGACAGTGATGTTGGAAGATGTGTTCAGATTGTATGTCTGATTCAAGGACAGATCAAAGAGTTGGAAAGCAGTGATCCAAACTATCGATTAATATTGGACTTTTTCTCATCTACTCTATTAATCTACTATTAGAAGTATCAGTGTTTCAGACCGAAAAGGTTTTACACTACGAGCATGACTAACAATTTGTAATGGATCATATCAACTCGTATCTTTGTAGCTTAAAACACATAAATGGATATTTATTATCGTACAAGGACCGTTGAAATACAGAAAGTCAAACAAAAAAGACTGATTAAAAAGACAATCGTATGCATGCAGTTATCCTAACACTCACTTTACATTACACGTTACACTGCAAAGCAAAGTGTGCTTCTTCCGAATGTTTACATATGTTGTCCTGACATTTTCCATCTGCACTGCCATTTCTTTTCTACAGTGTGTTGTATATTTTCCAATATTTTGTACATCCTGTTCTATCCGGTGTTTTGCCTCTGTCTCCCCCCTGTGGGGTAACTCGTAACTGCAGAAGTGCTCTTAAAGTACAAGAACTATGTACTATCTCAAAACCTACTGAATGTTATCTTGCATTATCAGCTGGTTGCTAAGCCTACATATAAACATACAGTACTCTACAATGATTTTTAAATCATAGACGATTTAAATAAAAACAATTTAAAGGTACTCTCTGGAGTTTTAATGACAAACAGTTCAAATTCAAAATTTCTCCAACACACTAACATAACCATTGACCTCATTTCTTACCTCCTACCTCATTATTTGACATCCAATGCATCCAAATAGACTGTTAAAGTTTTTTGACTTGAGCTTTGTCAATAAACAATAAGTCTCGCCATCTTATCTTAGAACACTGTCATGGCCACTGGGTTTAAAACCATTTACTTTTCACTGGCAACCACTAAACTACAATTAAAACAGTCTGTGAGACCAAAACCCCACAGTGTACCTTCAAAGTGTTGTTATATCCTATGTAGCCTACGTTGTCTTGTATCTGGCTTTCAATGTATTTAAAATTGCACATGTACCACTTTTAAACACACAAATGCCTTTTACTACAAGGGACCATATTTACTGTTCTGCTGGAGCTACTACTGAATACTGAGTGTTGACTCGCACTTTCTGATTGTCTTGTCTAATAAACGTATTATCTTAACTGATTTGCATGGGTAGATATGTGTTTCATTACTTTTAGAAAGAAGAACATTTTAGGTGGCATTATATGAAAAGTTTCCAGACAGAAACCCACTAAGCTTTTCCACCTTAATGGAACTGGTACATTTTACATTACACAGTGAGGTGTCGATGGAAACTCCACTACTTTAGACTAAAATATTTCGACAACAATTGGATGGATTGCCATAAAGTTTTGTTCAAACATTCATGTTCCCCTCAGGATAAATTGTATTAACTTTAATCCTGACTTTCTCCCATCATCAGGTCAAGATTAAGTTTGCCCAGTACTTTTGTTAATGTTTAAAATACCTTCAAAATAATGACATCCCCATCAGTCTCAGCTGGACTTGGTGTTCATCGGCAAAATAGCCAAAACTATCACATTTTTCCTGAAAGTCTATCTATGTTCACTTAAATACTGAATTTTGGGTATCTAAATGTCTACCAAGTTGATCATTCACTATTACTTTAGCAGGTAACATCTCAATGATTTGTTCTCACAATAACATAGACAATAAAAATCAACACAAATATTTGTTCTAAGTTTTTTTTTTTAATTTATATAACAACATTACATATGGAAGAATGTTTGCTTTTTTTGCATAAAAATCTACAAAATGGCATAAAACATGTACTTTATTTAGGTAAAGTATACATATGCAGGCAATGTACCGAAAATGTAACAGTATGCAGAACAGACAGAAAGTGAAACAACGTAAAAACTGTCTAAAAGATTCATTTATGATGAAACATACTGAGAGATGGCATTATGATGTGAAGAATAGCTGCTCTTAAACTCTGACTTGACTTCTTGAGGTAGAGTCAACCTGATTAAACATCTAATTTATTGCTGGTCTATATTCACAGATTGCTTGCCAGAAAACATAATAAACCACCACAATCATCAAAAGTATAAAAAGACTGGCCACATTAATATGAGATATAGAACTGTGGTAAACAGTGCAGTTTTAGTTATTCATTGAGTCAAATTATCCCACAACTCACAAACATCTACAGGAAGAGGTTTTCTTTGCTTATCAGTACAGTTGCAGACTGACACTTGGTGTCAGCTACCGTTGAGTTAAATGTGTCAAATTCCTTTTCCTGTCCTCAATGAAGTGTCTGGAAAACAAATGGGCCACAACTGTACATCACTCAAGGGTCATATTTTAGGTCACATCAGACTTTTTCTGTCATGTTGTGGGTTAATTTTAGTGAGGGTTTGAATCTGCTCTGTCTCC
Organism: Holacanthus passer; assembly: GCA_025331565.1. Taxonomy (NCBI): domain Eukaryota; kingdom Metazoa; phylum Chordata; class Actinopteri; family Pomacanthidae; genus Holacanthus; species Holacanthus passer. The sequence goes on along the minus strand of JAFREQ010000009.1, from coordinate 4,375,369 downwards.
AGCTCTACATGACTGCCATCCAGTGGCCCATCAGCAGGGACATCAGGGAGCCGATGACAACAATGATACTGTTGTAAATGGGGCCGCTGGATGCTCCAGTGTAGTACTCGATATCTCCAGAGCCCTCTTGCTCATAGCCAGGCCTGGGGCCGTAGCCCCCACCGTAGTATCGTGGCGAGCCATAACCCCCTCCATATCCTCCTCCGTACCCCCCTCCATACCCCAATCCATATCCCCCTCCATATCCTCCACCATACCCCATCCCATACCCAGGGCGGCTCAGGCTTGAGCCAAGTAATGTTCCTCCCATGGCGCCCACTGCAGCTGCCCCGGCTATTTTCCCTGCACTGGGGCCACTGCTCTGGACGGGTCTGTAGGCATATTGGCCACCACCGCCCCAGCCCCGACTCCGGACTCCACCGCCTCGGCCAAAACCGCCACCTCCAAAACCACGGCGGGCCTCAGAGCTGGGCAGCAGTGTGGAGAGGACCAGCAGGCAAAGGGTCACAGTGAAGGGGAGTTTCCGCAGAACCACCATTATTCTTTATCCTTAAAAAAATCACACAAAGAAACATCATTAGGAGGCGTGAATTGGTCACTGGACAACAGTGAAATTTCTGTAGCCATACCACAGCGTATCTATATATATGTTACTAGTAATAATAGTAGTTAATTTATGTTAGGAAAATAAAGATAATCACAAAAGCAGCATTAAAAACAGGTGCATGAGGTAGAAAACTATTATCATTGTATAAAAAAACCCCTCATGATAAACAAGTATAATTAGATGTTAATAAAGTTCATTCTTTAAATATGTTTAAATTGACTTTTTAAATACTGGTAAACTTCTTAAATACTAATAAGTAAACTTAAAAGCCCTGCATTCAAATTTTGCAAGTACCAATTAAGTATCATCAGCAAAATGAAAGTATCAAAAGTACAAGTATTCATTATTCAAAATGGGCACTTTCAGAGTGTAATATTATTATGTATATTGTGTTATTGGTTTATCATTTATGATGCAGCATTTGAAATGTTTATACACTGTTGAGTAGTTTAATCTATAAAAATACATCATATTTTTAGTTGGTCATATATTTGTTATATAAAAAATTAAGTAACAAGTAATTATAGCTATCGAATCACTGTACTGCAGTAAAAACTAGAATATTTGTCTCGTAAATGTAACATAAAATGCAAATACTTGAGTAAAGTACAAGTTATACTAATTCCTGAAGGCACACGGTGTTCATAAACAGACTGATGAGATGTTCTCATTGCAGCTTTAGTCCTGTGTGTTATTTTTACGTCACTGATAAATTAAGAGCAGTAGATCACAGCTCCTAATCCAGCTTTGAGAAACACATCACACATAAGCATCGTCACAACTTAATGCTGCAGCTGACCTGGGATCAGATAGTTTTCATAATCTCTAATGTCCTTTCATTAGGATCAGTTAGCTGCGCCCTGGCTCTGTCTGTGGACTTGCATGATCACAGCACCGATGGATGACTGTTTGCTAGCTTTAAGAAGAACTATTTGAATAGAATAAATACAAATAAAATATGAAATTCAGGAATTTAGAGAGATCACGTTAAAGAGCTACAAACAATATACACATTACATTGCCTATAAGTGCAAATATTTGTGCAGAAGAAATCTGTGCTAAATCAATATTCATAGTAGAGATAACAGATAATATACATAATAATAATATATCAAAGTGTGTGTATATGTGTGTGTATAGAATATATAATATACACACACTATACAGTAATAATACATTATGAATATATGAAATATATATAAGTCTAATTTAATTAAATAAATAATAATCACTAAATAATAAAATATGTTGTGGTGATTTTTTTCATTGACATTAAGACTTTTTTCTTCCGTACTGCTGACAGTATTTTTTCTGATAAATCTTTATGAAATGTTAGGACTACATGCAGTGGTAGAGAGTAACTACAGTAAGTATATTTACTTAATACTTACTTAATACTTGAGTTGCTTCATGTTATGCTACTTTAATCTTCTATTCCAGTACATTTGAGAGAGAAATGTTTTTCCTCCTCTACATTTATTTAAACGGCTTTAGTTACTTTTCAGTCAGTTCAATTTTCGATCAATCAATAAATTATGATGCACCATTATTATAGATAAAAACACCAGACATTATATCATGCAGTATTTATTTATTAATATTGATATTGTCTCCATCTTGAACAACTGCAACACTAAAGTACTGCTTTAAATATTAATACATCACTGAAAGTATATTCTGTTGCAAGTACAACTGTTATTTTACTTAAATAAAATTCTAAGGAGTTTTACATGTATTTTTACTGTGTGGCATTACTACTTTACTGAAGTAAACAAGTTGAATACTTCTTCCACTGATGGGACCCAGTGAGCAGCGTGACATCATTTGCTCTGCCGTCAAACTGTACACAATCTAATCTGTGTCCTCTTCTTAAAAGATGAGTTGAGCTATAATTACACTGGCTCACTTTGAGAATAATCCAGTGACTCTCAGATTACAGCTACAGCAGCTCAGACTCAAGATGAAAAAAACATTTGTTCATTACAAATTGATGCAATTTGGAAGACTCTGATCTGCCTCTCAGTGCAGTATTAATTGTGCTTTCTAGAGATAGAGCCTAATTTGTGAAGCAGAGGAGATATTTTAAAAAAAACCATCACATCCACAACATGAGAAATTCACTCACAAAAACAACTAGGCAAAGTGTGGAACATTGTTCAAATCTGCTGAAACAGAAAGCTCTTCCTCTTCTTAGAATATACCATCTCACCTGTTGTTTGCGGTGCAGCAGCTCAGATGATGCTCCTCTTCTGACAGTAAAAACCACAGTGTGTGAGTGTGTGTTCACAGCTCAGACTCTTCAGACAGTAAGAAGTATGTTTCAAGGCCAATCTGTTATCCTCTAGACAACCTCAGTCAGGGGGAGTGGATCACTCTCTCTCAAAGATGCTCATTGGATGAGTGTGTGGTAAGCCGCTGTACCACTGACAACAGACATAAATACCTGTGTGTGTGTGTGTGTGTGTGTGCGCGTGTGTGTGCGCATTTCTAATTTTGTCTAAATGGGGGTTTACGCCCACTGACTGAATAAACCAGTACACATAATGAGCTCTCCTGAAGCTTCGACTATGACTAAGATTTAAACATCATTATACAACATGCTACCATTTTTACCCACTGACCTGAACAAGACACAAGGAGATTACAGATATATATTTGTCAACATAACTTTTTTTTTTTTATTAAATAACAATCATTGTAAGAAAAAACCCTACATTTCCCAAGTAGTGGCATGACTTCTTAACATCTTAAAGACTAAAATTCCTTCATTACTTTGTAAAGGACACAATACAAAAGCAGGCAAGTCATTAAGAGTCACTACAAATACAACATGCACACTCTCAGAATCACACACACACACACACACTCACACTCGATGACCTTTGTAACAATAATATTAGAAATGTTGAACTGACGGGCTGTACGCACACGGACAAAAGCAGACGTATGCAAAGCTCTGTACATGTGGAGGCAAACTGTACTGCTTTTAAATGTCCATTCATTCATTGACAACATTCTTCCATCAAAGATCACCAGCGTAATTCACAGTCATGTGTTGCATGTAAAAACATTCTTGGATCTTTGCAGAAGCAGTCCAATGTCCGATTCCTCAAATACAATTTTACTGTGCTTTTAAAATTCCAACATGACATCTTGCCATCTTACATAAGGCAGTACGTAAGCACAATACACCAGAAAACAAAAGGGGCCCAAAAGTGTTAAAGTATCTCAGGGTAGATTTTTTTTTTAAAGGAATAGTTTGACATTTTGGGAGAAAATGTTTATTTCTTATGGAGTTTGATGGGAATATTGGTAGCACTCTCATGTCTGTATGGTAAATATGAAGCTACAGCCATCAGCCGGTTAGCTTAGCTTAGCATAAAGACTGGAAACAGATGGAATAAGTTAGCCTGGCTGTGCATAAAGGGAACAATATCTACCTAAGCTCAATAATTGACACAAGGGGTCAATATGTCCTGACTGAGAAATAGTTTGGCAAATAAAACCCCTGTAAAATCACAACTTGTCATTTTTACACTTTAGATTAAAATAGATGAGATACAACAAGTTAAATAGTCAGCTTTAGAGTTGCTGCCAGGCTGTTTCCACCTGTTTCCAGTTACACAAATACACAACAAAAATGTAATTTCCGTCACGTTTCCCCAAACTGTCAAACTATTCCTTTGACTTCAATCATTACATGCATTTAACATTCAGTGTGAATGACTACAGAAAGACAGGTGTCACCATCGGACGCCCAACAGACTGATGGTCACAACGTAAGCAGATTATCTGTTCACATGGCCCTCAAAAATCCCTGCAGTGAACTTTAAGGGTCAATGAAATTCCGTTAGTTACAATATTTAACAAATTCTCAAACAGCGAGGAGCACAAAGGCACGCAGGCACAATGGAACAGGATGTAGTCAGCGGCTGAGTTGGTTGGTTTCACATTGACTGATACTGTTGTTGGTAACAGGTAACCATGTACTTTCCAGTTAACATCGCTCAAAAAATTTCCCAGGTGTCGTTGTGCTTGAAGAAACCTTTTACAGGCACTTTACTAAGCTCATATTATGGGACATTTGTGCTTTAAATCTATTTTGAAGATCACCTTGAAATCTGTAACACAGACTGAACACAGGACGTCTCATTTTAGGCTCATTCTGCAAAGTACCGCTCTGCAAAAAGGTTGAAATCACTCAGGAGGAGAGGAATGTCTTTCTGTTTGTACTGTATGTGATGACACGGAGAAACAAAGAAAAACAGAGAGAGTGTGATTGGGTCTGAATAGAGACTCTTTACGAGGCCGTGAGAGCCGTCGCGACTCTGAAAACTGCTGCTGAGATGGTCACACTTAACATGCACGTGTTTAAGTCAAGCATGTTTAAGTTTGGTCTGTATGATGGCTGATTGGACGATTTGAAAAAGACCCCATGCAGAGGCAAGAAGTCAGAGGGTCATTGCTGAAACACAGCACATTGGGTTTTTGTCAGGCGATTCTTGGTCGCTCTCTTGGTCACAGGTGGGAGGAGGGTATGGTTTGGATCACATACACGTCGCCCCCTCTGGAAGACAACTGAGCTGCTTCTCAATTATACACCGCAGGTAAGTGTACCTACAAGTACAAGCAGACAGATGGAGAGAGAATAAATGAATGTGTGTGTCAGCGAGGATATATTTTCTTTTAATACTATGTAGACTCTCTTGTGTCAATTTTTATAATAACATCTAATGAACATGTTGACAAATGTGGTAAAAGGGAAAAAGACTCAAGGTGATGAAGTGAACTAGATTATGAACAGTATTTTTGTACCTTTTCCTGAGTTTCTGCACCTCTCGGTCCTCCTCCTCTTTCAGTTTGGTGATGAAACTCTGCAGCACAGGCATTTCAAACTTGATATACTGCGCCACCTGGTGGAAGAGAAGAGAAATGTAATGACAAAGCACAAAAAAGAGAGACCATCCATTTTTATCTGCTCATCCGGGGACGGGACGTGGTGGCAGCAGGCTAAGCAAGGTATTCAGACGTCCCTTTCCCCAGCAATGTATCCAGCTCCTCCTGGGGGACCCCGAAGCATTCCCAGGCCAGTTAAGATATATAATCCCGCCAGTGAGTTCTGGGTCTACCCCGGGTTACCCAGGAGGCATCCTCATCAGAGCTCCTCACCTGATCACTAAAGCTGAGCCCAGCCACCCTGCAGAGGAAACACTTTTGTATCTGCAATCTCGTTCTTTCAGTCACTACCCAAAGCTCATGACCATAAGAGAGACTAATGTGAGGTAAATAAAATTATATTGGAGACACAGAGGCAGGGATTTTGTGGCTGCACGCTGGCAAACGAAATAAGGCATGCTCATGTATAGCCAAGAGTCATCCAGCCATCTCTGTATCTCAAAACTCCTTTAAAGAAAAAAATAAATACAATGAATGCAGTGATTTACATCATATGTGACTTCTTCTCCCAGGTCTTCTTCCATGAGGAAAACCTTGCAGACCTGCTCACATGGACCCTGCATTACTCTCAGCACCAGAGGATAGTCACTCCGCTTCAGTTTCACACGCTCTGAAACATCGACACATCCGCAAAGGTATCGATTAACAGAAACCTAACTAATTACATATATACTTATACATGTATATACCATTAGAAATGAATTCCATCTCTTCACAGCGCTAAACCAGCTTTAGCACACCGGACAAACGAGAAATAAATGGAATAATTCAGGCTCACCTCCACTTGCATGGACGAGGTAGATCGCAAAGTCATCTGGGCTATTTTCAATTTTAAACTTGTTGAGGAGAACCCGGAGCACCTGAGGTGTGGTCATGCAGCTGTTTATCCGAACATTAGTCACTGAGCCGTAAGCCGGGGTAAACACTGCTGTCTGAGGAAAAAAAAACATCAAAACATGAATTCAGCCTCCTAAATATTGTAAATCTGCGTAAATTTGTGAGCTTAAAACACCAACATCAAAACTCCATGACACTAACTATAGTTAACTGATTACAACATGTACATTATTTGCATCCTGTTTTCAGACTTTCCAGGGATGCACTGACAAAACACTTGGGGCTGGTTTCACCTTATGGTTGTAGAAGTGTCCGTTGATGGAGAAGCGATGGCGTCGAATTTTCCTCTGGTCACTCGGTGATCGGCGCTGGCCCCGTCGTAAGACCCCGGCATCGCTCTTCGTCCGGAGGAGCTGAGCGGAGCTCTCGCTGTCCTCTGTCAAACGAGCAATCATTACCTCAGATCATCTGTTGTTATTCTTTAACATGAACAGAAATGTTGGTTTATCTTTAAATTGGGAACTTACAATACTGACTACTACTAAAAAATAGATATCTTAACGCTGGATTTAATCACACTGACATCATGAAAATAAACATCACCTGTTCAGAACTGGAAATAAAATTAGTATTTCTAATGTTTACGCAGGTTGAAATATGAGAGAGAGGTGCTCACTTCATTTTCTATTTTCTATTACCATTTTCAATGCAAACCTCATACGACCTTGACTCCAAGAAAGTTGGGATGCTGTATAAAACAAAGACGGGGTGAAGGTCACCACTTTGTGATATACACAATTGTAAAGGGAATACTTTGTAAAACTGTTACTGGTAAACACAGTTCATTTGTAAATTATTTCATTGCGTTTTTATTTACGTTTCACATAGTGTCCCAACTTTTTTGGAATCAGGGGTTCTAAACCAAATGTGCACAGGCTTTACATTTTCATTTCAACTACTACTCCTCTAAGAATTGAAAAGAAGATGGACAAATTAAGAATAAGGCTTTAATTCCTTCCTCACAAGACGTTGCCATGCAGGAGGTGAGAGGTTTCCACCCAGCAGTGATGGTATGCTTATATAAGGCAGCTGAGAGTTAATTAGAGATTTGGTCCACAGTGTTTTTAGAGCTAAGTTAATTTGATTTCATGACCTCATGCAATGTTTCTTTTTTTAGTCTTGGCAACTGATGAGACAAGTAAAACAAGTGAAGGTGAACTCTTTATTAACTCAGTTGTTTTGGGATAGTTGTGATGCACAGTGTTATACTTTATTTGTATAGTCAGTAAAGCCACTCACCATCTGTCTGTTCTTCCATCACACCGTTGTCCTCTCGTTGGCTGTCAGGTGGCGTCACTTCCACTGTGGGCGGGCTCTGCTGTGTGGCCTGTTGACCATCTGTGCTGCTGGGGGAACTTCAAAAAGGAAACAACAACAGGAGTGAGAGATGAAGCGACTGTAAAGACTCTTTTAGATACAAACTGTTATTACATTTAATGATATTGGCTGTAGATGAAAAACAACTTGATTATTTTTAGACAAAAGTGAGGAGAGTTACACTACAGAATAGCACTGTAAGTAATAATAACTGTAAGAATAAGGACTTTAACAACATTACCACTATAAACACTGATACAAATGTGAGTCTTATTAGATTTCCTGCCAAGTAGCAGCATTTTGTTAACCACTTATACACCACATTGTGTCTGTCATATCATCGTTGGTTTCACTTTGTGACAGCTGATTCACTTCGCTGATGCAGTTATATGCTGTCAAGATTTGTGAGTATATTGAGAGTATTTCCATTAATTTTTTAAGTCATTTCGGATTGAAGTACCAGCAATATGAGTATGGATTATTCTCTTTGGAGCTCTAGGTTTCAGAAGTTGTCTGTACTTTGCTTTTAAAACATGCAACCGGCATCCAACCTAATAAAAAGCAACTTTGCAGCTGTGGCTCTGAAGGCGATATGGTTGCTTGAAGTTATTTTGTCCTCTAAACACCCAGCTGCGTTCCCATGAGCTCTGTTACTGCTGGAACAAGAATAGCCTCTTCTGATAAACGGGAATACAGAGCTGAAAATGGGGCTTCAAGCCTATTGACACAAATTGATTTGTGGTAGCTTGGGGCAAAATCCAAAACGGAGCCAGCCAGTTAAAAGGTTCATTTTTGTCTATGGACCACTTTCCATTTGGTGTTTCATCAAAGGATTTAGCAAACTGTGGAAATGAATCATGTATTTGTTGCATGGGATGAAATCTGAATATCAAGTAATGCCACCATGCATCACCAAAAAGTGGCGACACAAATCTAATTTCCATCAGACAAACTAGACATAATCTATATCTGCCCCCGCTGGCCTACTGTGCATCACCATTTCCGGTCAGAGAGGTGTAACCGGATCTGTCTGGACCTCTTACCCCTGACTGTCCAAATTGCATCCAGAGTGCCAGGACGTCGAGGAGGGGGGCGGTCGGATTCGCTCGTGGTCATCCTGCATCTGAAGCCTGATTGGTCGCCGCAGGCCCCAGAAGATATTCAGCAAGCCCTCGAAGATCAGCTCCCCCTCCTCCTGTTGGGAGAGAGGAGCTGTGATCAAGGCACACACACACATATAAATACACACAATGGACAGTTATTACCCCTTTGGGATAATGGGTGGGATATGTTAGATGGCAAATGAGTGAGAGGAAAAGCAAAGACAGAAAAACAGACAGTGTTGAAGAGTGGAGACATTCAGATGCTTCTGCTGAAAAGGAGGACTGAAGGAGTAAAATAAGAGTAAACACACACACACACACACACAGCTACAAATACCCACTTCTCTGTGTCTGAGCTGTAGATTCTGTCCTTCATAGTAGAGGTTGTAGGTCTTTAGATGTGAGAGGACTGTGACCCTGAAGACAGAGATGTTGAATCACTGAGGAGGAAATACTGTTTAAAGGAGCCTCTGATTTCACGTTTTTAGCCCACTAACTGTACACTTCACTTCACATTACTGCTGACCACAACCATTTACATGATTGTTACTTGGCAAAGAAACAGGGACTCTTTTACAAATGTCTTCAAAAATTTTAAGCTCAGCCCTTTCCAACAAGCAACAGTCTTCACTATAGGTTTTCAGTGCTACAGTAAAAGTAAAGAGATTTTTTTTTCATATGACAACATCGTGTTATCCCAGTATGATCCGGCTAAAAGTGGATAAACAGTAACATAAGTCTATCATCCAGCTCTGTGTCTACATTTGTCTCCTGTTGTGTTCTGGGTCTGATTTTCTAACAACATAGCATGCGAACGCACAACTTTTTTTTGGCAGCCACCTCATAAATTGTGGATTTTGGAACAAACAACAAGCACCTGAACTCAACATTAATTGTGTGTTTTCATAATAGTCCCTTCTTGCGACTGTAAAAATAGCAAGTTGACTTGGTGATCGTGTTAATATTGTAGTTTATGTTGCATGTACATAGATATAACTGGTTTTCAGGCCTCTGTAAGTCGATTTTTAATATTGTACTGTCTTATCATCAATCCTAAAACCTGAATGAGAAGGGAGAAGTCTTTGTGGATTCAATTACAAACTGCTCCCTGAAACTGATGTAGTTGCAGATAAAAATGCATCTCAGAGGATCAACAGGATCTGTGTTATTTGTGTTAGGATGAATTTCACTTTCATCACTGCATGTACATTGACCAAAGGAGGCCAAGTTCTTTTAAAAAATATACAAAGAATCCTGATTTTTTTTCTGGCTTTTTCTGAAGATCATATGTTTGATTTTGTTTTGATGAAGAGATTTTGGCTTTGGCAAGAAGTTTAGAGAATGGGACATTTCTGTTGTATTAATGTTTGGAAATGTTCTCTTTCTGAATATGTGGATCTGGTTTTGTACATTAGGATTTACCCTGTTAACATCATTGTTTTACAATGTCTTCTAAGCTTATGTGAGCTGGGAATACTGTAAACCTTCTGTAAACCACTGCATCTCACTAACCCTCTGTTTGTTTGTGTCCCACAGCAGTGAGCCCTCTCTTTCTTTCTCTCCTTATTTTCTCTTCCTTGTAATCTCTTTTTTCTGTTCTCTCCACAATTAGCCATCCGGGGACCTCTCTTTCTCATCTCGCTGTCGGTGCCTCATTCCAGATGTTTTGGATCTTGGTGCTCCAGGAGATTCAGCCTCTCCTCATGTCTCTCTCTCTCTCTCTCTGTCTGTCTGCGTGTTTGTTTTCTTTCTCCTATCTGTATGAATGGTGTGCTTGAGCTTTGCCTCTTGTGTTTGTGTATTTGTGTGCTTTCCTCCTCCAGGTCTCCATGGTGGAGAGGTCTTGTGGCTCAGGCCAATTTGGCAACACCAGAAGTTGTTCAGCAATCTCTTGAATCCATTCTTTGTGTATGTTTACAATCTGTTTTGTTTCGTCATCCTGATTGTCCATACTGTAATTTCACTATGTTGGTCCGATCTGTAAACACGACATCTATTGCATGTCCCTCGTCTGTTGCTCTTGCTGAGGTTTCTTCCATTTAAAAGGAATCGTTATAGGGTTAAAGGGGTTTTTGGAAGAGGTTTTCCTCATCTGAACTGCGCTGGGTCATATGCTGCACAGTCTGCTGTGAAACCTCCTGAGGCAAATTTGCAATATTGTGCTATTTAAATAAACCTGATTTGGGCACTATTGCTATACTTAAATCAAGTACTTACTGTACATAATATATACTTGAATCAATAAATGTATGTATGCTTGGAAAATGGTTAGCAGTGAAGGAACATTTGCAAATAGTTAAGAGGCTAAAACTTGTAAAATCACAAGTGTGGTTACTTGGAAATCCCAATTTCACACACTGTTATTTTCAACCACAGACATACATAAATAAATACATGTTCTTCACAAGTCAGACTATTTGACATGAGTTTAACGTCATAACATGCTCAACCATTTCTTATGCATAAACAGGCGTTCGTATATGTGTATGTGTGCTCATGCGAGAGAGATTTAATCCTTACTTGCTGATGAACTTGTTCTCTCCGATCTGCACCCCGTACTGTGTGTTATCCATCCTCAGTCAGCATGAGAGGAGCTGAGAGACAAAGAACAGAGACAGACAGTTAATAACTTTCATCCATCTGATTCAGTCTCATGACTCCTCATGACCAGCAGCGAGCAGCAGATCGTAGGACGGCAGCCTGCTGAGGAGGAAAGCGATTGCAGGAAGAGGAGGAGGAGGAGGTGAAGCGGCACACAGTAAACAATAACAGAAGATCATATCTACTTTCCTGTTAATCTATTTCCTTCAAGAGACTGATCGACACACAGATAACAGCTAAACCACCACAACAGTGTGTCTCACTGCACAAAGCACTTGGTGTGTGATGGAGCAAGACAGCTGCCCTCCACACTCTCTTCCTCCTCTGGCCTACAACATATTTTTTCTTTCCTGTCACCCCTTTAATTCTCTCCTCGTGTCTTTGTCTCTCTCTCTTGCACATAAACACTCACGTACGCACACATGCAGCTGTTTTGAATGGCACCCAGCCATCGCCCCAGAGAGTTTTCCTTGCTGATCGAGTGTGTGCGTTTGCCTTTGTGTATGTGCAGAGGAGCCAGGACAGAAGCCTCTGGAAGGAGATGAACAGGTGCAGGACATATGGGCCACCCGCAGAGCCAAATCATTTCAGCTGCTTAAACATTTATCTCTGAACGAGCTACTGGCTGCCCACATTATACGCATTTATCTATCATGTTTGTATCTGTACTGACAGCACACACAATCTCTCTGTCCCGAAAATGAAATTGAAATGAAATGAAATTCAAATTCAAAGAAGTGAAGATATTTTTTCTTTTTACAACTCTAGAAACATGAGAGTGAAGATTTTATTCCCTGGATCTTGTTTTCTCTCTTTCTCTGTATTTCATGCTTCCAAAGTCAGTATGTCTGTCTGCCACTTTAGTCCAGACTGAAATATCTCAAATGGATTGCCATGAAATTTGATAAAGACATTCATGGTCCCCAGAGGGTGAATCCTACTGACTTTCCATCTACCGCCACCATGCAGGTTGACAGTTTTTGTTTTCAGTGAAATATCTCAACAACTATTGGATGGATTGTTATGAAATTGTATACAGATATTCATGGTGTTCAGAGGATGAATCTTTACAACTTGGTGGCCCACTTTTCCACAAAGACTTCATTTATCCAGTAAAATATCTCAGAAACTACTGTATGGATTGGCAACATTCATGATTGCCAGACAACACATCTGAATCAATCTATCAAGTGCCATCATCAGATCAAATTTTTAATTTGCCCATTACTTTTATTTTTGACCAGATACTTGCAAAACATTCATTTCCTACAGTTCAAGGCAATCCTGGTTTTCCATTCATTTACATATATAGCATTAATAAAATTAGCAGACTTTTGAAACTTGTGTGCGTCTATAATTGCGTAACTTTGAGAAATGCTCTGCTCATTAGTTGAAAGCATGGTTTCATTCCCTATTATTATTTCTATATTGTAACACAGTCTGTGCCTTTATGACGGACCAAGTAACAAAACATTAAAGTAAAAGTCAGAGAGTCATACTTGTCAGATAAGTACGGTATAATTGTCAGTCTACACGTGATCTTACCGTAGTGAGGACTGTGCGATGTTGTTGAGTCGCCAGAAAGACGGAGCTGCAGATGTTGAGACAGAGAGAGACACAAAGGTTAGGCGAGTGGATTTTGTATGTATCCTCAGGTATTAGCCGTCTTGTCACTCAGGTGTCAGTTTCTTCAGGGTCTTTTCTTGTAAGTGTGACGGCGACCAGATGGGGAAGACGGGGCGTTTTAAAGGAAGTGCTCCCCTTCCGTTTAATCGCTTCCTCCTTTGCTCAGTCAGTCACACAGGAAACTGACACTAGCCTTTACACAGCCCAAAACTTCCTCAATTCAAGCGGCACAGATGAATTATCATGCACACCCAAACAGAAAGCACTGACACAAACAGTGACAGACCCACATATAAACTTTCTTTTTTTTCTTCCCTTCCCATCTAAACACTCCGATCATATCTAAACATATGGTAAACAAAGGTATTCAAAACCTGACAAGCGGAGTTATGTAGCAGCTTTAAACACACAACGCTGATAAATAACCTGAAGCTGTCAATCTCTGAAATAAATGTGTTCAGTTATTGTGCAGGAATTAAATATTAAACACCAATCAGCCCAGTCCCCCGCCAAGGCCTATCAATATTTCATCACCTATATTAGCCATGTCAAGCGCTCAAAAGCGAACCATTCACCTACACAATGGAAATCATTAGTCTTTAATACTGCGGTCGTGGTCAAGGGCGGCTGTGCTCGTAGACACATTAGCAGGTGATGCCAGTGGTCTGAGACTGACATGTGGCCGGCTGTCAAACCAAGACAATGTTGTAATTGTCTGGCAAGTCACAAGATCGACGTGAACTTTAAGTCACTAAACTGTCATCCGATAGCAAAATGGATCCCTCCCTGATGTTACCACCTGACATAAAGATCAAATAGGACATTTAACTTTGAGGCTGCTGCTGGATTATCATTCACTCTTGGGATAAATGTGGAGTTTCGTGGTTTTCCTCAACTCATGATCGCAGTGGATAGAACAGGGAGATATTTCAGTGCAATACTGATGTTGTGACATGAGAGTAGTTAATGTCCAAGGTTTGTGTTTATTGTAATATTGTGACAAAGCTTTGTCTTTCCCAGGCTGTGAAGGCAACATTACAGTTAGGCAGGTCTGGGTTTTGTTTTACTTTTCTCAACCAAATATAGAAAACTTGTCCAAACACAAGCAGCTGTACAAGAACTTTGCACAAGTAAAAAAAACAACTAAAAACTGGCAAAATCTGATGAGAGAATAAGTGAACAAGACAATAAATCTGACCAGATATTTGACTCCGCTACTGTCATATGATACCAAAAAAGTATTGAGGTTCAATACCAAGTTCCAGGAACACAACCAGAATTTTATAAAAACTGAGGTCAGGAGTCAAAACAACTCAAAGGCAACCCCCCTTTCCCAGACACCAAGAACAACACTTCAAAGATGTTTTTATTTTTGATTCAGTATTTATAAAATCAATGTCTGAATGATGTTGTTGTCTGGCAGAGATTTTATTTGGCTCAAACTGAGATTCAGTGATTCTAAAAAAATAATGGCATTAGCCTGAAAATTACCCACCAGTCTTAGTTGAAGAAAGCAGGTTGTTAAATTGCCAAAATTCTTAGAAAGAGTACAGAGGACATGACCTCAGGGTCCTCAATAGTAACTACAGTCACACACCACATACAGTACCTTGATGTGTTTCCATCAGAGACCATGATCTCAGCCTGGTTTGGACCCCCAAAACTTTACAGCAGTATTGCTATTCATATCAAATTTTGGCAGTATTTTCCAACTTTACTATGATATAACCAGATGACCTTGTCTCTGTGGAAATGATCTGTATGACATTCTTTACATTTGCACTATTTCCTACACAACAGTTTCCCTCGAGATAAATGAAGCCATGTCAGGCTGCAGAAAGCTGCCTTTTGTTTTGAAGCCCACAGCAGCATATAAATGCAGCCAGACTGACCCACAGCTGACCCAGTCTGGATCCAGATCTGGGAGCTTTCCTCTGTGCTGGACAACAGTCCAAATGTGGACTGGATTGACTCTCTGAAATCCCCTTTGCCTCATTACAACATCAGCCAAGTCTCCATCTCTTGCTCTTTCTCTATATCTTTATTTCTCGTTTGCCGTCATCTGCTCAGTTGTTTTGTTCCAGTAGCCGTCCTGATTGGGAAATTCCTTCCCCTCTGCCGTCTGTCTGTTTTTTCCATTCGGCTCTTTCTCCTCCGTCTCCCTCGTGTTCCCTTGAGAAAGACTAGGAGCCGTCCACAGTGCTATTAAAACTCAGGACCACAACTTCCTGACTCTTCTCCCCCCACTCTCTCTCTTTCATTGACACACACGCACACTTGTTTTCTGCCCTCTTGGCCTCTCTGAACCTCCTCTGTCAAAGCCTTTGGCTGAAACGCACGATGAATAGCTGCAAACCTCCTCCTGTCCGCTTTCAAACTCACCAGCAGTCCTGCCTTCAGCCTCCACATTACTAATGCTCTGCCTCACTATTGTCACCATTGTCATAGCAACTCCAAAAACATCTGAGCTCCAGAAATGAGCCCACAACACCGAGCCAAAAATAGTGCGTGTGTTTGTCTCTCCTGCTCCTTGTTAGACATACTGGGGTTGTCAAAAAAGGCTCGATCTGAATCTGCATGTGGCTTCCAGATTGTCCAGATCAAGCTGAAACTCTTCCTGCCGCTTCGGCGACTAAAGAGCTGAAACGATTAACAAGAAATTCATCTGCAACTGTTTTGATTAATAATTCAAGTTATTTCACCGATTCTGTCATTTTAAACATGATATTTTCTGGCTTTTTCACTCTTCTATGATGAATATCTTTGTAGTTTCGGACACTTTGGTCGGACATTTTAAGATGTCACCATGTGCTCTGGGAACTTGTGATGGCCACTGAACATTTAACAGACCAAATGTGAGTGAGAATATATTTGCAGCCCTAGTTGACTGGACATTTTTATGAAAGATTAAAAGTACACTGCTATTTTATCAGGTCCACTAAACCTAAAACTGATGCAGTTTTGTACAACAGCCCTCCAAAGAATCCTACCTATAATGTTCAGTTTAGGATTTACGTTAACTTCATGATCATTTCAGAGGCTTGTGTTGCTGCTGAACTGTAACCGTTTCAACACTTTGTCTAAATGTTGTTTTCTGGTGGAGATTTAGTTTGCCTCAAAGGACTGAGATACTATACTGAGTCTAAAAATAAGAGAATAATAATAGAATTAGTTTTAGCTGAAGAAAGCAGGTTGTTAAAAGTTAAAATATTGAGGACGTGTCCTCAGGATGCTCAATAGTTAAATCATGTTATGATTTAAGTGTTTTGATTCAACTTTATGATTGTTTCATTTTTGTGTTGCTGCTTATTTGTACATTGTCTTTAACACGTTCTCTAAATGCTGTTGTTGTCTGGTGGAGATATCGTTTGCGTGAAAGGACTCAAACTGAGACTGACTCTAACAAATAATGGAATTAGCCTGAAAAATGATCGTGAGTCTTGTGCTGCTTTTGAATTGCATTGGGGTTTTTTTTTAACACTTTATCAATGCAAACAGACTAATCATCTCTGCAAAACTACAACACCTCTTGGAAACAGCTGCAACAAAAGCTGAACATCACAAGCTTCATGAAGGGAGGACATGCTGTATTAAACTCTGTTGTCTTGATAAAGTGGCAGCTGGGTTCACATTAAAAGCCCAAACATCAGGTCTGCTGGCAGATGGTCTGTGTCTGATCATGTGAGCTGACAGGAATCTGAACTATTACTGCTTGTTATGTAACCTGTTTTATTAAAACATGGCTCTGCACAATCCCAAATGTGATCCAACACAGCATTTCCATCATTTTCTGCTCAATATTTATGCTGATTACACAAAGTGCATCATCTCTACTAATCCCTGCATGTTTAACACGACATATGCGCCTGATATCCCTCATTATCATCGTCGACTGTGCTGTTTTTTTAAATAAAATAAATAAATGTGTTGCACTCGTGTTATCACAACATTTTGAAGCCTTTCAGCACAAACAAACACGATAATAACACCCAGACATCATCGAGCCTACTTCAGCTGCACCGACGCGTCGCTCCGATCCCCGCCGGCTCCTGCTCACTCTGCTCGGCTCTCCAGACCCGGGGACGCAGGCTCTCCGGTACTCCTCCTCCTCGGTCCTCTTCCTCCGGTTCTCGGCGGCTCGAGTGTCCGTTAACGGTGCGGACTCGTCGCTGCCGCTGGAAACAAGCGCCGGCAGCCAATCAGAGCGCGAGCTGACGCCCCTTTGTTCGCCCGAGATGAATGAAAACACGGAAACAATGAGGCCGAACATGTGGACAGAGACAGTGTTGAGCTGCTGATCAGTGGGACAACACACGCAGACATGAGCTGGACACTGTGTCTCAAATGTCCCAGTCAAAGTGTGTGGAGCCACTGAAACAGATCAACACATAGGAATTATAAAAAGTAGAATGACAGTAAGTCCATATTTTGTTTTAGTATCTGACATATGGCATCATTTGTAGTGTCTTTGTTTATCACAACTGTGATTTGTATGATCATTTTCATCTTCATCCTGATAGACATGAGATCTTGTGATAGTGAGAAAACATAAACTACAAGTTAAAGTCTTGTTGTATTTATTGGGATATCTTGGATGTTTGTAAATAAAACTGTGGCATAATAAACAAGTTTATTTATTTGTTCAATCAAAAGAAATTGAGTCAGTAGCTACTTTGGTCATCAAATAACTGTTTCATTTTTCAAGCAAAAATACCAAATATTTGCTAGTTCCATCTCATCACATATGAGCTAATCAGCTTATCAGAAAATCTGGTAAATTCAATATTTTTTTTTTTGCTTTTGGACATTTGAATAAAACATTTTGGGCAGTTAATTGATAACGAAAATAAATTACTTGAAGCACGAATATTCAGCAGAAACCATGTAGCTGTGTAGTCCATGGGAAAGTTGGAGTCTTTACTTAAAAAGGGAGTTTATATTATCATTATTACACACTTCCTGTGTAGCTGCATGCATGACTGGCACAAATGAGCTGCAGGGTCCTTAAAAAACCCCCATTGACTCAGTGCACTGTGTCCATGATCAGCTGAAATAATGTTTTTTAAGATTTCTTAAAGCTAGATTTTGACCAGGCCTCAAAATATGGTGAAAAGCAGAACTGCAAGTGTATATTCCCAAACAAAAATAATATTAAATACATTACCACAAACCAGGTGTCAAAAAAGGGAAACCTGGGGTCCTAATGTGCCGCTTTTCCTGGTTTGTAATCCAAAGCATGATAAGGCTCTAATTTTCACCCATAACTTCTTGACATTAGTTCTTTTATACTAGTGTACCTGCTTGATTCTTGATGGCAGTGGTGAAAAACATATATATAATTCATCTAAAAATATTGGTTTGGCTACTTCTGCCCACCTGCAGAGTCAATGGATATTATTAGTAGTAAATAGTGGAGAGCATTTCCAGACAACATATCTGCCTCATGTCCTTTAACAGTGTTACACGATGTTCTGTGACCTGTCACACAGAAATTCAAGATCTACTGTTAAAAATCTACTGTCTACTGAAAATGCTTTTACCATGGTTTCACAGGCCTGCTGTATTTTCATAGCTGTAATCAAATAAGGTGATGTGACCTCTATGAAAGGTGTGACAGATTTTCACTGCTGTGACACAAGAAACTGATGGTTAGTAGTTTTACAGGTTTCTTTGCAGCACATCAGTATTTGGGAAACCCAGTTAAATCATTAGATCAGAGCAACTGACTGGCTATATATTTCAGTTTTACTGTCACAATCACGGTTGGTGACCAATAAAGACAAAAGACTACATTCATTCTGTAACATCTTATTAAATAGTTTTAGGAACAAAGAATAAAACATTTTGTTGCTACAATTAGTTTACACAATTTCTCTTCCAGAACGTTTAGCAAACTTTACTCCATTAAATATACATTTTTTGTGTGTGTTTTTTTAACATCTATTTAAAGTTTCTCAGCTCGTTCTTTCATTCATATTGGTAATGTGTTAACATGGAAAGAAAGCAATGTTAGAGTAAAAAATACAATATGAAAAGGTCCTAACAAGCAAACAAAAGGATTCCACCAAACCACAGATTCAAAATAGGATCAAAATGTATTTACTTTTTAAATAAAAAGTACATCAAAATGGTGCGTTTCCAGCATGATTTAAGATTAAAAGTTATGATTTGTTTCTTACAAATATTTGCTTGCAAAAACATGAAAACAATGTGTAAAAAAAAAGATAAAACACTTAATACACAAAAGTATATTCTTCAGGTAGCACCCCCTTCAAAATAACTGAAAGGGACTGATGTCTTTGTGTTACACACCTTCTGGCCACCTTTTTAAGAGCCATCTGTTGGTTAAACTGACCATGAAGGAGAGTCTGGGCGTGTAAAAATCAAGGTGTTTTTATTATAACTGGGCTAATGCTGTGACTGCGGATACACATATGAATATGTACAGGATCATAAAATAAGAGAGAAAGTACACAAAAAAAAACTGTAAGAGTTAAAAACAAGAAGAAGCTGCCTTTAGACACAAAGACATCCAATGTTCATCTTGCTATTAAGTAATAAGGCAGGTTTGCTCAGCTGCCAAAGACCCAGGCTCCTAATAAGGTGGCCAGCAGGTGTCTTCTCCTGCATCCAGAAACATCAACAGTAAGAATTCCCAGGGAGGAAACCAGGTACACTAAACATGAGAGGACACCGATATATTTTCACTGCAGGACTTGGGGGGTTAAACAGAGTGTGTGGAGAGAGGAGTGAGGATGTGATGGAAGAAGTAAGTGCTGGTTCCATGAACATGATATGACACAGAAGACAAGGTCACACGTTGTGCACATGATTATTATGTGTGCATGCCACGTACTAAAGAATTCACTACAAGAGGTGACAAAAGCTGTCAAACCACCCTCCATTTACTCCCAGTCTAATAGAGAGGATGCAGGAGGTGGTGGCTGCTCTCTGACCTCTGCTTGATCATCACCTGGTCTGGGAGCAAGGTCACGCAGCGTTGGACAGGAAGCCAAAAACATCAGCTGGTGTGCCGATAATACACTGCTAATTCTACTGACACTGCTTCTTATCGACAGCTCTCCAGCTGCCAGTCCTGAGCGCAGCCAACATTTAGATGAGGATGGTGAGGTTTTAGATTTACAGTTTCTGCCCGCATCAGTGGTCGTGAGCCAGCCGAGCCTCTTCAGTGACTTCAGCATTCCTTATGTTTCTCTGTGAGTCGGTCATATCACAGATGTCTACGGTCTACCCAGAATGAGATATTTATATATAGAAAGAGAAATATTTAGTGAGACCAACATTTCTACAGATTCTGCCAGTGTTACACCAAATTCTGAGAACCATCAGATTCTGTGACCTGATTACAAATTTCAGTTTTTTTCTTTCTTTACTGACAATAGTGGTCCCATAGTATTTTGACAGGGTCACAAATTTTGATAGCTGCGATTTTGATTTGCTAAAATTTGACACTACCCTGCCTTGATTTTGGTAACATCTAAATAAATTATTAATAAAAGATTATGATTTTAAAAAAAGCAATAGGCCTATAGCTTGCTGAAATTCTGATTTGGGTCACATATTTTGCTGCTGGTCTGTCTGAATAGCACTATCGGCTGGCTAAAACCACATCCAGAAACAATAGAAGAGCGGAGCACCATGGTCTGTTATCGGATTTGATTTTTGTCTTAGGCAAACATTTTATCATTCTGGACTGATGGTAGACATACATCTGTAAGATCCTTTGAAGGTGCAACTCACCACTAGATAACATATAAAAATGTTTGACTTTTCCACTAATGTCTACGTTAGGAACACCATGTGACCAAATGACGAGTGATGTACAGAGTGCTGGGGCGATAACTATCCATGCTTTCATAGACTAAGGCCCAGAAAATATTCAGGTCATAAAAAAATGTTCATACTTTACTATAAATCTGGATAAACACACTAGTGACATTTTAGGGTTTCAGGTTACTATTACTCACTCTGACCCTGATGTTCTTGGCACCATTACATGTGCAAACAGTACTTGTAGTAAAAAGGCCCTCACTTTGAAATCGGACTCAACTATCCAGTTCAACAATTAGAAGTGTTCTTACTGCACTGGTGTCAATTCTCTTGTATTTAAAAACAACATGATATAAATGGAATGAAACAGAAGCAGCTTACATTAGAAACTATCTTGAGAGCTGCTGTCCCCAGGTGAGTTTCTAAGAGCACCGACTGTAGCCGAGGCCGAGGGCGGAGTAGTAGCGGTCAATTGTCATTCCACCAATCTTTACAGGGCATGAACAAGTAAACTAATAAATATACTTTCAACATTGTGCAACAGACACATAAACCTGCTGTGAGCAATCATTAAACATCATCTTTCTTCTCATAAATAAATAAATAGCTTTAACAAAAGAGATAAAAGTCGAGAAAATTTGGGATGAGATTTGTTTCCTAATAGTGACAAATGCCAATGTTTAAGTAAAGTTTTGGTATACGGTAACAGAACAATAAGAAGAAATAAAAAATAAAGAGCTTTTTGCATTTTGGTTTAGTACAAATCTCAGTTGGGCTAAATATTTAGTAATTTTCTTTAAGCTGTTATATTTTTATTGTGCTGCTTTTAATTTCTACATTTACAATGATCGTAAAGTTGCAAAGTTTTCTAGGGTATATTTTGCATTTTTCAATTAAAACACCACAGGCACACAGTGTGCATTAGAGACTCGCTCTTCAGGGTCACACCTGGGTTAATGATTACAGGCTGCCGACGCTCTGAAACTTTCCATTACTCAGCCACATGTGCTGCTACAGCCTGAACTACAACAGACACAAACAGTAACAAACATCAGCAGTTAACTAACTGAAGTGGGGGTGGGAGTGGGAGGCATACAGGTGACTGAGGATGGGAGGAGGAGGAATGTAAGTGAAAGTCATCAAAACCATTAAATGAGTGAAAATCGTTAACGACATCGGCAACTGTTATGATCAGCTGCTGCAAAAACACACGCTGCAACATCTGTGAGTCGATCCAGAGAAAAAAAAAAAGGATGACATTTAAACTCTCCAAACCTCTTGTACATATCCAAGCCTTTCTTCTTAGTACAATTATGCAAGGGCTAACAAAGTGGGTTTGGATAGTGACAGGGTGTATTATTTTATGGCGCAGCCTTTGTAAACCCCACATTAACACACACACAGTGCTAAAAGCAGAGCACAAGTGACACCTTAAAACTGTGAGAGAAGATCCACACAGAGGATCAGAGATCTCTGCAGTCGCAGGATACACAACATTAAAATCTCCTGTGGTCATTAATCTTTTTTAAGCCTCGTGTTTATACACACACAAGGTTTCAAAGTCTCTCTGAAAAAAGCCACATGTCTGTGTTACTGTGTGTGTCATTAATGAAGCCTTTGCAAATGCACTGCAGTTATCATGGCAGCAGAGGCATTATTAAACAGCTTGTTTCGTTGTCTGTGCCAATGTATTAGGCACAGCCGCAGGAGGTTAGAGGTTTTCAAATAAAAACAAGAATCTTGCAAAATATAATGCTGTTCCAGAATAAAGAAAAACAAGTTAAGTCCCATTTGACAACCAAATGAGACAAGGGTGTGTTCAGGAAAAGCAGAGTTTTGGTCTTGTCAGTAACTACTGCATAATACTGACACAGTAAAGATATAAACTAGTATGTTACAGTAAAGATGTTGTGAATATTAGCATTAATAAAAGGGGGATGTGCTGAGTGGATGTAATGTGCTGCTAAATGGGGTCTCTGAGGATGTTGTACTGAAGAAATGGCGGGACGGGAGCGACATTCTGGCTTTGAACTCAGGAGGCAGATAGTGCAAAAATAAATTTCACAATCACTTTGCATGGCTAAGGGCACCTGACAAACCACTTCCATCAATCTGCATGACCCTGACGTGCATTGTAGCGCTCGAGCTAGTTGCAGTGAGGCTTTTGGTGTGTAAGCATGTGTGTATCTCTGTATATGGTTGCATAAGTCTATGCAAATGACTCATAGTAAAAAATTTGCATAATCCTCAATTGACATAATCAAATTGAATGTGCTTTTAGTAGAGCATGTTTTTTTTGTTTTTTTTAAATGACATGGGCAGCAAAAGTTAGCAGTGATTACAAGTGAATGATCAAACATTCAGCTTTGATTTTTTGACATCCGTCTGGATTAAAGTGCAAGTAAAGAAATGCACAAAACCTCTCTTGGTGATCACTGTACACACACGCACACACCAACTAACCTCGGCATGGTGACATCTTTTACAGCATGCTGTGACTTGCTATAGCATGCTTAAAATAGCATAGTGGGAAGTGGGAAAAGACTGACACGAGCTAAAGAAAACACATACTGACCAGGGGGGAATTGGTGCATCACTTTTTCTACCACACTATCCCAAATCCTGCACCGCTTCTGTCCTCCACTCTCCCATCCTTTTATCTTAGTGTACCATCCCTTGCTCCCCAAATTCAGCCATATTTAAGATTTTTAAGCACCAGCCCGTCGGCTATACCCGACTCTCCCCTGGTGCTGCGCCTCCCTCCACTCCCATTCCTCCTCCCTTTACCGCATCCCCATGTCCCATTCTGCTCCTGCAGGCTTCCCGTAGCCTCCCCCACTGGTAGCCCGTGAAGGCGGGGCTGATGGGGATGTACTTGAAGATGGGGTGTCTGCGGATGAAGTCCATTCCAAACGGCAGATCATAAGATCTCATCCCTTCCAGTTCTGCTGCACTGAGACCAGTGCCACGTTTCAGCTTCCTGATGCCTCGTTCTTCAGGGGAACCTGTGGAGAAAAGGAAGAGAGACTAATCACAAGCTCCTTATAATCCAAAATTTAAAGCCCAAACTAACAAGTAGGAACATGATGAACAATATGAAGTAATGAGCTGCCCTTTGTTGCTACAATCTGAGGATCTGTTATAAAGGCATAGATGCTCAAAGGGAAACTCCATCCTAAAGTATCATTTATCCATCGATCCTCTGTTACTTATCCGGGTCCAGCAAGTCGAGCTCAGACGTCCTTCTCCCAGCCACATCTTCCAGCTCTCCCAGAGGGTTCATGGACCAAATCAGATACATAACCTCCCCCAGCATGTTCTACCTTTATACCTGTACCTGTAGCTGCTTGGCAGTCACAGCCGCGTTATCATTTTTGTCCTTAACAATGTTTTGCTTAGTCTAAACTACCATGGCATTAACATTATCATCCAGCCATAAAACTGCACAACAGCACAATGTAAATGGAATTTTCTGTGGCAAATTTGAAAAAAAAAAAAGAGTGGATGAAAACACCTTACCAGGGATGGTATTGTCCAAAATAAAGGCGACAGAGCCTCCGACAAACATGGCAGTGGTGAGGAGCACGTTCAACACTTGGTCAATCTCAACTATACCTGAGAAAGATAAAGAGACAGGGGCTTAGTGGCTGACTAAAATATGTCAGTCGCCGATGACAAATGTAAACAAAAGAAAAGGAGTTGCAGCTTCCAGGGGAAACATGAGCAAGTTCCACCACCTGAAACCAATTCCTATTCATACAATATGACACGTGCATGACCAAGAAGTAACAAAAGATAATGGCAGACTTGATAAAGGAACCTTTCAGACACAGCAGTCTACAACACTGGAATGATGGAATATGTTTATAAAGTTGCTCAGAGTACAAAACTCATTTATATTGCTCTTGTTTAATGGTTGGTACAAATACTGTCAACTGCAAAGACAGAGAATGTTGTGCTCAAGTGTATTTAAAAAGCTCTTCCCATTAATTGTTACTGAGGTAAATCTGACAATTAATCTTAATGTTGTTTTGGTGATACTTCCTAGATCTAGCTGGTATATGGTACATGTACAGTGGAGACATCTCCCCTTCACTCACCGGTGACCAGTGGGTTCTGTTTGAGGTAGTTCGGCAGCATCAGACCGAAGAAGATGGAGAAACCAAGAACAAAGAGGTTCCTGGAGGAGTTGAGGTCGACAAACTGCAGGTTGGACAGTCCCACCGCTGTGATCATGCCAAACAGGGTGCAGAACAGAGCGCCCAGGACGGGGTCAGGCAGAGAGGCAAACAGGGCGCTGAATTTACCCACGAGTCCCAGCAGCAGCATCATGGCAGCTCCATATTGGATCACACGTCTGCTGCCCACCTGGAGGACAGAAAATCACAAAGAGGAGAGGGAAAGCTAATCAGTCCCAACAGTCCCTATAACGTGACAATAAAATCTACTTTGGTGCTGGCTTGTTATTCTCCACTAACCCTAATTGGAAGCTCACGTGCTGGATAACAGGGGTAACGTCATATAAATTGAAATTCAAATTGTGACATAATTGTGAAAAAGGCCCATTACAATTTCACAGAGCCTGAAGTGCTTAATGTTGACCAACCAACTGCCCCAAACCAAAAACACTTATTTCCGATAAAATAAAAGAGTAAAGGTGAGCAAACGTTTGGTGTTTTTCCTTGAACGATTTCTGGATTATCAAAATAGTTGCCAATTAATTTTCTGCCAATTGACTGATCAATGAAGTGAACTGTTGTTTCAGCTCTAGTTTAATTATTTGCACGGATAAACCATCATGGTAAAATAAATGCAATAATTAAATGGGTATGTGCACAGAGGTAAAGAAACTAAGAGGTCAAATGAATCATAGTTTCCTAATAAACACTAGGTAAAATAAAACATCAAAAACAAACAACATGAAAAAAATGACATGAGTACAGGTGCGTGTTACCTTTGTGATTCCCAGGACGCCTATATTTGGACTGGAGGAGGTGGAGCCATTTCCTGTCCCGAAAAGACCGTCCAGCACACAGGAAATGCCTTCTACAAATATCCCCCTACACAGACAGCGGAAAAACAACCTCATTAAAGTATCTCCCAGACGGTAAATTGCCTGTGCGACGCTTCACAAACAAACTGAAATATTAAAGAGAATGAAGAAGAACGGATATAAGATAAACAGATGAATTACCTATTGATGGCGTGAATGGGAGGTGGAGGAGCACAAGAGAGACGTGCACAGGCGTAATAATCTCCAATCGATTCGATGATGCTGGCCACCACTGCACTCATCATTCCGATCACGCCTGCAGCTGTTACAGTGGGAACGCCCCACTGGACTGTAGAGTTCAAAACAGAAAATGTCTTAAAAACTACACTTTGTGCCTCATCACAGGTTTCAGTACAGTATTAGTATAGTTACAGTAAAGTAAAAGCTTAACTAATTTTAATCTGCCACATACTGAAGAAGATTATTCCTCACAGTCCAGGGAAAATGCTTCCTGCTCATATAGTGGGACTGAATAGCTGCAAAACAATCGACAGTTCTACTCTAAATGAAATGATGCTTCTCATTTTAGGTTTCTGACATTCTGTGGTTAACCCTTCAACACACACGGCTACCTGCAGTTGGGTCGATCACAGCTTATGGAGACCAGGCATAAACATCAACAATGTCTTCCAACAGCTCCTTCCTCCTCCTCTTGCTCCTTATAAACACACTTACAGGGATATGGGATCTTAAACCATGGTGCGGCAGCCAGGATTCCTTGACGTGCGTCTGTGCGGGCGTAGAAGCCGTACTTGTCTACTTCTGGCGGGAAAACGTCCGTCACAGTGAAAATGAAACACAGAAACCATGACACCAGGATGGCCATGATGATCTGAGTGCAAGAGAAAGGAGACACTTGTCAGACCTTCACAGTACAGACAAAGTGAAATAAAAAACCTATTTCAGCAGTTTTAATCCTGCATCCTTGTGTCAGGTGTTTGATTATCTCTCAAACTTGAACTCGAACATGAACTTGAGGGCATTCACATAAATTTATCCAATCAAATGTGATTTGGGGCAACTAGCTAACCCTTGCCATGTATCATATAAAGCCACACTTAGGTAGGAGGTGTGTGTTTGGATCTTAGTCGGCAAAATGTGGTCTTGGTCTAACAACACAGATGAGGGAAGTGTGGGTGGAGGTTAAAAGCTCTGTATCTCTAAAGCTCCATATCACGTGCTGTATTCTCTAAACCACACCACCCTCTGTGTAACTCTGCCCGCATATTTCATTTCACTCAGACATATGTCACATTAAAGAAGATGGAGATGCTCTAATGTCTGTTCCACTGAGACTTATTATTCATTTAACACATTTAACTCCCAGTGAAAATAAGCACATAAATAGTGCACTGTGTTGTCAGCTTCCAAGGCTCTGGTATGAAGTCCACTTTAACATCTTTACAGTTAAAAGTGGCCCAATACAGAGCAAAACAGCAATGGGAATCCTTTTGAGAAGAAAACTATAAATCAGACTGATGGGTAACTTTTATGTGAGTTTAAGAGTTTTTATTATTCCATATATCACCAGCAGAGGGCAGGAAAAGACTGATTTACACGCTGCAAAGAGGCACGCAAAGGGAAAATCTCTTAACCTCCCAGGGAGAATGAGATTAGCTCTGTTGAATAATTTGTGACTTAGACAGGGACGCAGTTTGTGGTGGAGGCCGGGGGGGCAAATTCATTAAAAGACAGAAAAATATTGACTGAGAAATGGAAACCAAAAAGTGGTGCTCAGATACAGGCAAAAAGCTGAGGCATGTATGCACTTTTATGGGAAGTTGTGTACTTACTGGAAACATTTTAAAGACCTGTAGTCTATAGGAAGTCCAACCTTTCTTGGCTTTGTAGACTGGCAGAGGGAAGTGAACGTTTCTGGCATATTGAGAGAAGAGCAGCACCAAGAAGATAGTCCTGCAAACAGAAACAAGCTTATTATGTCATATTATTTTCTATACTGTATATTCTCCTGCGAGAGAACCAATTCTGCATTCATCATCCATTTCCGCCCATCTACATCTGACTAGGACCCCAGAGCCTTCAGAGCCAATCAATTATCCTAACTGCCTCAGAAAGAGCAAGTCAGTGGCAATTACAGGCACATATCCTCTGTCCCTGTGGAGCGAGAGGAGAGGCCCTGCAGCTACGGTGTAAACAGCCATGACACAGCAGGAACTGATGTCTCACCACATGAATATCACCGCTTTGAATGGATCTTCCCCCATGAGTCATTCCTCTGTATTTTTACAGTCTAAACCTTTTACGTATAAAACTTGTGGCTGTGAAAAAATTAATTAATCAACAGAGAACAATGGTTTTAGACAGACTGAAACCAGTCAGTTGCAGTGGTTTCCAAGTTTGACAGGTTCCCATGGCAGAAAATTGTAGCACAACATACACAGAAACCTGTCAGACCACTCCTGCAGTGGAGTGGTCTGCTCTCTTATTCAACAGCTCAGTGTTTTCAGTTATTTCCCCCAAATACATGTAAATGCACTTCTGCCCTGCTACACTACCACACTTCGAGATCCATCTGAATCATGATCAGAACATACTCAACATACAAAGGGACAACAACAAAGTGGATTTTATGTCACCTTAAAAATGTTTTTGTTGACACCTGAATGTGCCTTTCTTTGCATGAGAGGGCGTACTCACAGCATAGCAATACCCCAGTGTTTTCCAGCCCTCTCCCCCGCAGCCTGGAAACCAGACAGGCCGATAAGGGCCACAGTGGGGGTGATGGTCAGAGGTCCGATGTACTTCAGCAGGATCCCAGGCAGACCCAGCGCTCCGATACACACCTCGACCAGGGACGACACGATGATAGCCCCTTGGATCTGACAGAACACAGAAATAGTAGAGACAGAAAAAAGGGATTAATGAAACAAAGGTATTTCTAAAAATTCTGAAAAAAGAAGCAGAAATACCCACTGAGACGCTGTTGCAGTTTTAAATTATGCTCACTTGGAATCAACAACTCAAGCCCATGAAGTACAGGTGTAGGCTCAGAGGGATACAAGACGATGTTGACTGAAGCAACTGAAAGTACATTTTAATTAAACACTTAAATCTAAATGAATATTCCATTTTGCTCAACTGAGATCAGGTTTCTTGCAGCAGTTTGCAAAGGAGGCACCCCCACTTCGTCTGAAATAAAAAGTGCTTCCTCTAACTAGGCTTATTACGCTTCAGGCAAAGCGAGCATTGGCGCTTTGCACACCACAAAGTCTACATAGGCAATTGTTGGAACCATCTACACTGATCATGAGACAAAAGGTGTCAGACCTGTTCATCTCAGCACTGCTCAATCATGTTGTACATTTGCTTTGCAGTAATTTATCAGCTCTTACCACCTCTGCTGACCAATTTCCTGAAGGAAAGCGGTACATAACCAACACTTTTATCCTTAGCCAAGTAAAAACGTGAAATCACATTTATGAATGAGAGAGAATGTTTGGGGTTATAGAATCACCAGGCTTCCAGTTTCCATTTGATACTTCTGAGGGATAATCCTATTTGTCCTGTCTTCATCTGTCTTTGTGTACTCTTCTGTCACCTTTTATTACCTGCACGTTCCTGCTGCCCTCAGACCACTGATGTCCCATTCACCAATTTGATTCTGTTTGTTTGATGTGACGTGTGAACAAGACTAAACTCAATCAATTACTCAACTGGCTTACGTAAACGGAAAAAGGTTAATACAAGTTAAACGGCTCCTGTCACAGAAAATCAAAGCCTGCAGCCATGTACAGACACTGATGTTCCTATGTGGAAGCTGGAAAAAAGCTTAGAAGCACAACTGTTTAAACATGAAAAATAAAATCCTTTATTCAATTATAGTTGTGTAAAAAATTGTGTAAGGAGTTATTCAAGTTAAGTTGAATAACATCATACTGGACACTAATGTTTATTGAACTCACTGTTTTTTTCTGGGACATGTTTTTGGGCAATACTTTGCAATTAACCGTCTAACTCAACTATCCAGTTTTGCCTTCCCCTCCTTTTTAAGTTTTTCCTAGCCACTTTTCAGGTGTGTCTGAGTCTTTCAGTTATCTTTCTTCGCCTCACCTCTCGTATCCTGGGGTGCCAGATGTGCTCTGTGTGAAAGAGCTCTGTGCTGTTGAATACTGGAACTTCTGCTCATGGAAAAAGATGGAGAGAGAAGAGATTAATTAGATCACTATGTGAATCACAACTTTAACTATTCATTTGGGACACACGGATATAAACCAGCTGAGCCCCATGTGGGCCCCCCATTTAATTCTCTGCCTTCTTTGTAGGCTTTGATGCTGACATCGTTTGGAGTTAGGATCAAAGTAAACAGAGATGCAATAAGCACAGTTTTTATTACAAAGTTATATCAGATTTGAGTGTCAGTCAAGAGTGAGAGACAGATGAAGATGGGGGTGGAGGGGTTACCTGTGTTATTACACTTCCATTTGTCCAGTGAGAGGATGGCTCTGGCTGGTGCGAGGAAAGCGAAAGCGCTGGCCTGGAACAGAGGCAATCTGAACACAAGGAAAGCATAATTTAGACAAGAGTCTGAAGAATTACATAAACGTACAACAAAGGGAGTGTCAAGATATAGTAGCAAGCAAGGTGATTATCTGTGTGGAACCACCAGGTGCCAGCACTTCATTTACAAGTCATCACTGTGAGTTCATGCTATTCTTGTCAGTTATTATTTCCATTTATTTGACAATCATTCACTGTGTGGAGTGTGAGAGCCCCCCCTGGTTTTTGGTGGCTAACCTAAGGTCAGTTTAACACAGGACGGTGTAAGTAAGGGCACTTATTACCGGCACAGATTTCCCACAGATTTTCTAGCATTACTTATCAATATTTTGATGGGTAGCCTTGGCTGCTGCTGACACGCCATCAATTTAATACATGAAGACCAGTTTACCAGTCGATGAATGCTACTCAGCCTGTGGAAAAGTTCTGTTGCTGTGGAGGACTTTTTTCAAGTCCGAAAAAGTAACCCTGATAACGACATCTCTTTTTTGTTTTTTTAAATCATTCTCTTGCAGGTCCTCCCTTTTGTCGAAATGGAATTCTAAACCTGGGGAATACATTTTTTAGCAGGGTTAAGCACACTATACAAGAGCCCTGTCGCCTGTCTAACCTCAGAGCAGAAAGATTTGTCAGCAAAAAAAGTCATGAGGAATGTTGTTATATAGATATACAGCCTTCTCCACCACAAACTGTATGCATTTCAGTTCTTTGGACTTTCCACTGAATGTTTGAGTAACAAAAAAAAGAAGTAGATAGGACAGTGTTTGCACACTATTTTCATTGAGGCATCAGTCAAGGCCATGGAGTTGGTGACTATCTGTCACTGTGTGGGTTTCTCTGAATGAGGTGATTTGGCCAGCACGGCAGCAGCTGCACTCTGGTAATAATGAAACACTCTGAATCAGCCATGAAGATTAGATTTATCACAGAAGCAGAGAGAATGTCAGAATTTACCCCAGTGAACTGTTCGTCTTTTATGAAAGAAAAATAACACTTTGTGCCCACATGACCTGACTTTCATTAAAACACAGATTCAAAAGATAGGACATCAAAGGCAACATGTCAGCTGTTATTTTGCTGGTGAATGATTGGACTACTGTAATCCTCAGAGTTGAATCAGATGAATCACTGGCTATGAAACACATGCACAAATTACATATGAGCAACATTACGTGTAAGAGCAAAGAACACAAAAGGTGGTGAAGTCATGAGATTAAACAGTGAATAAGGTGCCTTAGATGAACAGAATGTAATAAATTCTTATTGCACAGCAGCAAAGGTGATAGTGCAGAAAGAACAATTTAAACAGGCTAAAAAAGATATTAACAAATTTACAAATGTGCAAATTTGCATGAAATAAGTAACCAGTATATACACTATGGGCTGGAATTATGGTGCTATTTAATATTAAATACTACATACAAAATATTGCACATTGAAATTGACTAAAATGAAATATTGTATGGCTGGAAGTTTGGACTTAACAGGCCACTGAACAAAGATATGACTGCGTGTTTCACCATGTAATTCACATTGCTTGTCCAGAAGTGATGCAACAGTTGAACCACATGCACTGTAGCACATTCCTCTGGCTGGCAGTGAAATGCCATGTCATTAGTTTCTGGAAGCTGTTCAGCTTCTGTTCTGCTGTCTCTACTTCTTGAAAGCCGAACTTCTATCCCTTAAAAAAGATGTGGTCTCAGTCACGAAACAAGGAACTTAAAATGTTATAAACTCATCCTATTCTGAAAGAAAATATACATACAAGATACATGCTGTAGAAAAAAATCTCTTTGAAGAGTCATAAAAATAATATGTGCCTGCCTTAATTTCTCTGTAAGATATTTCCTGGGAACCTTCCGTGACAAAAAAGGATATGCGAGCATCTACTTAAATGCGTGCAAGGGGACTTAAAACACACTTCAGAGTGACATGAAGAGGAAGGAAGGGGAAAGAGGAACTTCATGTCAACAGTGGCCCTTGTCTTTAAGTGGTGCTTATAGATGAGAGAGCATGGAAGAGGAGGAGGAGGGAGGAGGGTGGAGGAGGAGAGGAGCTGAAAGACAGAATACAATGTATGACCTAAAGAAAAGCTGCAGTTGAGTGTTCATGTGTTGGCCCCAATCTACTGTAGGATTGTTTGTGTGTGTCTACCTGCAACCCAGTGTGGTCTGTAGCAGAGTGGTGATCCCCACACAGAAAAAGATGGTCCCTATGAGCTGACTGGTGGCCCACTGATCGAAGCCGACGCACATCGCCTCAGCGAGGAGGAACGGTACTGCGATAGTTCCACTGAAACATGTCAAGTAGTGCTGCAAAGACAAGAGGCATATGTGTGTAGGATGTTTCCAAATTTTTCCCAGATTCTTTAGGATCTTCATCTTCCAGGTAGAAAACATAACTTCCTGGTCTTTTATCTTTCTGTTTGTCTGTTAGATAGCCGAATTTCTCAAAAACATGGCCACAGATTTGGATGAAAATTGGCACGGGCTGAAGAACAAGAGATAGGTTTGTGGATCTGGAACTTACACCACCACTGTGTAGCCATGTGTCAAGTTCTTTTACTGTTCACCAAACCTGCTATATAAGTGAACAGCAAAGCAAAAAAAAAAATTTATTATAAAGTCAGACTTGATAAACTACCATAACTCTTGAATAAACATGTTCAACTGCACATGTTTACTGGAAACTCTAGAGTGATCATGGAAAATCTGATGACATTTTCACCTTTTGATGTATTTAAAATGACCATAACTCAACAGTCTGACTCACTTACATTTTTAAACCACAATTCATCCCTGTACCAAGGCCTAATACGCCGAGAGCAGATTTAGACATTCTCCAAAAAGAAAAAAAAATTCTGTGTTTAAAGTAATATTTAGTTAGTTAAAATTTATATTAGTAGACATATTACATCATAAAGTAATCAAGCATTATGATGAATAGTTAATGTTCATTTCTTTTTTTCTGTTCACAAAAAATTCAAACTATTGCCAATCTGTCTTAACAGTCAGGGTTCATCAGCATTGTTGGCGCCAGACTGATTTGAAGATAAAGCCAATATCTTGACACATATGATAACATGTGACAACATGTGACATCTGATGCTGCTGATATTTCTTTAGCTATTTGGTTTTTGTCCCAATATTACAATAGCATATTTAAAGGATTGTGGAGCCTTGGTAGTGTATGTGCTCATTAAGTAGTTTGGCTTCTTTCTTATACTTCACAGATACATAGGATCTTCTCAGTAATGACTACATGACAGAGAACAAAAGCCCAGTGTCAGATACAAACATGTTATGGTCACACAGTGAGGACATCAACCCACCGAACCATCAACATGACGACAACTGTGAGCAAAATCCTATATTTGTGTCTGGCATCCAGTTGCATAATAAATAATGAATCAGTCGGATGAAAAATGCTGCACGGAGATGACAAGTGCAGCCACGGCCAAAGACATGACACACCCTGATTACATGGGACATGTGATGGTGCATGTCTTTCAGTGAAAACACATCAGTTAGTCAGGTAAACAAAAATACACTCATGAATGATATTACACATTTTAAGTCAGCCATGCAGTTTTGTGAAAAAAAAAAAAAAAAAACCCAGTTCAGTGTATAAACTTACCTGTAAACCTAAGAACACACACAGGTACCAGGGTGGGGTGTCTTCAATGGTGTAGATCATATCCATCCTCCTTGCGTCAATACTGTCTGTGCTGTCCAACGTCTCAGACATTGAGCTCTACATGCACACAAAGAAACGAGATGAATATTTTAAGAATTCATATCTTTCTTGACATGTCTACATTGTTGGGTACACTTGACTTTTTTGTGAAAGGGTCACAATAATGTATTCTGGTGGAATTTAATGTGATAATGAAAGGATAAAAGAAAGAAACTGTGTCAGAGAGAACACAATACATTACTTCCTTCTCTCAGCAAAGAAAAATGCACAGTCACAATGACAATGAGAAAATAGCACAGAAGAGGAAAAAGGAAAGATAACATGGAGACTATTATTTCAGGTCCACGTGTCATCAGCACTTTGCTGTGCGAGTTACAGTGGAAATTAGTTTGTAATTTCCTGTTTTAAATACAAAGAACCAGGTAAGTAGTGAAACATAAAACTGCAGCACCAAAATGCTTACTGGTTAAATTCATACTATAAATCATAGTGTTAGTCTTAGTGTCAAAATGTAATGTATGGATATGGCATTTTTTAAATTTTAAATGCACGAATGGAAGCTTTTCTGAAAATACAAATAACCAGTAATTATGGATTTTTCAGAAATAACATGTTTTGTTTTGTGTTTTCTTTTTTGTGAACCTTTAGAACAAGTATATACAAAAACTTAAGTATACACATAGTATTTTTTATTAGTGGCAGAATCCCATGCTGGATTCAGATTGCCTACCTAAACACGAGATTCACGGCTCAGCTTAAGCTAAGCTGCTGAATTTACATGACGGCTATATATTCACTACAATAATTCTGACAGAAAACCTCACATGACTTTGGGGTTGTTCATGAAGGCAGTATGTCATGATAAAGTTTGTCCTCATAAGCTGCTATATAGCGTTAAAAAGATAGAAGAAGGATTAATCAATGCCAGAAGGAACTTTAAGTTACTGCTAATGCAAACTGAACATGCGGCTGGTTCATGAAAAATGATTAAACCAGCAAAACGCAGTTCTCACCAAGGAAACTAATTATGCTGTGAAAAACTACTGTCTCCATGTGAAGCATGAAATCAGATAGCGTATGAAACTATTTTTGAGTGACTTCCTTAATAAAACAATGTGAGTATGCTTGGTTGCACTGTTAAAAGACATATCAGTAGCTGTTCAAGGAATATTTGCTACTACTGTAACCACAAGTCTTGACAAATTTACTAGGACTGAAATCTTGAGGATTATAACTCTAATAATGTAGGGGAAAGGTGAGTGAGGAAAAGGGAAGTCATTGAAACTGTGATTCTGGGTGATTATGCGTGAGTTTTTTGAATCATGTGACTATGTGTCAGTCTGCTTTAACAGAGGCTTATTTGGGAGTAAACCACTTTGGTTGGCATGAGGATTGTGTTTCACTTGTCCATTTTTCCTCTCAAGTTACCTTCTCTGCTCTTTGATTTTCTTTAGTGTAGATGGCCATCAGTTCTGTGTTTTCAGTATCCTGGTCTCCACTAGCACCACCCACTCCGTTTACCACCACCTAAACACAAACACACAAACACAATTTAGATTTTCAATGTTGTCATTTTTCCTTTTTATGAGACACTACATAAGGGAATTTTAATTACAGTTTGCAAAGCATGCTGGTCGAGACAGCAGATTGAGGATGACGCACAGGGCTTTGACACACTGCTGGCTGGCTGACAAAAACCACATGAAAAGACGGGTGAGGTGAAGAACTGTGAAAGTTTGTGTAAGTGCGCCTTGATGCATTGTTGTGTAACAGAACAGAAATGTAGGGTGAAATTAATGGCGGGAAAAAATAGGTGATAAACCAGATTTGCTAACCTGGTTATGAATGTATGTTTACTACAGTATGCAAAATTGTCTTTCAAACAAACTTCTTCCACTGAGTATATCTGTGAGTGTGCATGTGCTTTGCCTGTGTCCTGTCATGTTCATTAGCAAAGCAAGGCTCATTGTAAAGGAGGAACAAGCTGTGAAGAAAATTCAAAACCTTAAAAATTCCGTTTAAAGACAATGTAATTTTGAATGTTACCATGCCTGAGGGACAAGAAGCAAAGAGATGGAAACATGCTCAACTGTCAACTGCCAGCAGTCTGCCTTTATCCCCCTGTTACAAAGTGATTTTTACAGCTGGGCTTCTACTGAATAGTCCTACAATCGCTTCTAAGAAAAATGTCAGGCAGAGGACAGACCTTTGAATGTACACAAGTGTTTCCCACATGTAAACATACTCTGCTGTGTCTACGTGCTGAGTGTTCCCCAGATTAAAACACTGAGCAGCAGAGTCTTTGGAATTTGTAAAATGTTGGAGATGAATGTCTGTAACCAAATGGTTAGACAAGGACTCAAATATCTCCTCACAATGAGACAAAATAAGTGTAAAAGAAACTTTAGGCGTGTTCTACTGATCCACTAAACTGAACTGGAAATGTAAGTGAATTTGGTGAAGACCAGATGAATGCAAGTTCATGGCTTTATGGCTCTGTTTTTATCTCCACCAACTTCTGAAGGAAATCTCTGGCTCGTTAGCTGCTAAATGCTAAAAGAGTAAAAAGTACAATATGTCCTTCTGTGGAGTATAGTAGTATAAAGCAGTATAAAATCTTAATATTCAAGTAAAGTAAAAGCCCATCCATCCATTTTCCATCACTCATCCGGTCACGCTAGCGGTGGGTTAAGCAAGCTGTTTGTCGTCATTTTGCCTTTTGACCTACATGAAGCTATGGCCTGATGCCAAGAGGACAAACAAAGGAAATGGATGAACTGAGCGCCAGCAGCACGCACCAACTGGCCATAAAGTATACAGTTTGTGTGTGTGTACTCAAGCCATCCACTAACACGAATACATTCCAAGCAAAAAGCAATGCCAAAGTAACTGAAAGAGATGGACGTGGGATGAAGAGGACGGTAATTATAAGGTTGTGTATATTGACCAAACCCTGTCTTTGTCAACTGTTCATTATGTGAGCTCCCCTTAGGCATGTTAATGATGTATCTGTAGTTTTGTCTCTGTGGCAAAATTTTATAACAGTACAAATAGCCATTAAATAGAGTCGTGTACCGGAATAGGGTAGAAATCTGCCCCATGTTTGGTCTCCTCTTCATATTTTCCTCCCTCACTGCTGCTGTCCAACGACTTGGAAGTGGTATTCTTCCCCACGCCCATCACTGTGTCTTCGATGTCGTCGTCGTCCTCCTCCTCCTTCTCTGTCCCTCCTCTGTCTCGCTCTGGTGTGAACACTGCAGATGAATCCTTCAGTCCAATGACATCGTCCAGGACTGCCTCACCTGCTTGGATAAAAAGAGACAGATGAACAGAGAAATTAACATCTTGATCTATAACTTCAAGAGTTGTAATATCCTAACTTCATTGAGAAGGTTTATCACATCAGAGAGCCAGAGACACTGCTAGGCCGTATGTCTTGTTGATCAGAAACTTGACTAATCTCAGGTCTCTTGTCTTTCTTTGGTCTCTTCTACACAACAAAAGTATGTTAACTGCAACCATGTCTCATTTATCAAGTAGAAAGAGCTTTACAAATGCCAAGATTAGCTTCCTTTTCTGTTTCATATCAAAATATTTCAGGTGTATTTTGGCTCCTAAACAGATTATGAAAGCACCGTTAAGATATCAGTTTTAGCTTGAGTAGGTGATTAACAAATCTAGAGCTGAAATGCCAATCAACTATTGTGATAATCAATTAATCATGTAAATAATTTTTCAAGCAAAATTGCCAAGAATTAGCTGGTTCTAGCTTCTCAGTTGTGAGGTTTTGCTGATGGTCTTGTGCGATAGTAAACTGAATATCTTTGGGTTTTGGACCATTGGTCAGACAAAATGAACAATCTGAAAACCTTGGCCTTTAAGAAATTATAATGGGCATTCTTTTAACCATTATCATCCATACAATCTGCAAATAATTTTTACTTTACACTTCAGGTAAGTATCCATATTGCCAACAGGTCACTGTCTAACGCGAGAGCAGAAGGCAAATACATAGAGGCGAGATTATGCAAGGAGAAAAAGGAAAAACAAAACAGAAAAAGAGTGAAACATGGGCATGTGTTTGACAGAGAAGAGGAACAGAGTGATCAGTTTTGAGAAGTCATGGGAAAAGATGCAGGTGACACAGAGAGGAACGTCAGTTTATCCTAGCAGTTGTTCTGAGTTGTTTTTTTTCCCAATGCAACATTAACTGTTACTCACTGACAGTATTTGAATCAAACGTATCAGGTGAAAAGACCTCTGTGTTGACACTCAGCTACTTGCCCGACCCAATAAAAAGACACAAAAACATGCTGACTGTGAGTACATCAAGAGTTCCTGCATTTGGTCTTCTCTGAACCAAAATTGCTCAGAAACACATACCTTCATATACACAGAGGTGGAATCAGTTATTCTTGTTCTAATATTGTATATACGTATTTGATCTCGGGTCTCACTTGTAAAAGAGATCTTGATCTCAAAGAGACTTCCGGTTATGTAAGGCTGGACTAATTAACCAATTAATAGAATGGCTTGGTGTGGAATATGTGGAAAGAATAAACACAAGCCACTGTGAATGAATCGAGATTTGGACATCAGACAAACATGATATCTCAGGTGACATCTCCGACACCACTGTCCGGAATTAACAAAAGTGTAAGGATGTTCACACTTGTTTTCACATTTCAACATTACAGTACTTTGGTCTTTTAACAACGTCTTCCTGTTGCTGCTGTGTATCATTTTGTCTCATTGTGACAGTTGCATTAGCCATTTCATGAGCCATGACCAAACTGTAAATGAAACTGCATCACACACAGATACTGTACTAGATCATTAGGGTCAACTGACAGGTTCATTCAAGAAGTAGTGTTGCAACACAAGGACATGATGGGTGATGACTGAGGAGATACCTTCAAATGTTGACTTTAGTTTCCAAATAAATAGTCCTACAGATGAGTGAAGAGTGAGCTTGAAGCTGTTACATTATTTAAAAGGTCACTTCATCCATTACTTAGAAAACAAGTTATCAACCAACTCTGTACTTTCTGATAAAAACAAAACATTGGTTGTATATTACAGCATTATAGCTCCCCATTTGTCATTATATGTGTGTCTAGATGGTGATGGAGTGTGACACTGGTTGCTATTCAAAATCTGATTATTTACTTTATTTTGTTTGTGCCTTTGAATTAAAAACTGTTTCTTCAAGCTATGCTAACTAGGTATACTGGCCAGAACTAAGACCCACATGACCAATCACAAAACTCTCTTAAGGTCTCACAGGTTTCTTACGTGCACATTAAAGATAGCAAACCTGAACAAGTAACAGTTATTATACTGGTTATTCAAAGAGCAATGTTTAAACTGCCAGAGCTGTAATCAAAGGATTGGAATCCTTGGTTGATTTGGCAACGCCTCTAGTAACTGGTGGTAACAGCAAACGCAGTGTAATAATGCAGGGCACAGAAAGCTGGGGCAGCAAAACAAGCAATTGTAGTTTTAATAGGTCAGGTGATAACTGGCCTTCTTGCACACGAGTCTGCAGACAGCAGTGCAGTGAAAGGAGCTGCTTACCTCATCTAACAGGTCACTGTTACTGCTCCTTCCTGTCTCTTTACTCACTGCAATATTTCAACTTGTGTTTCACTAGTTAAATGCATTGAATGTGGAGCTGCAAAAGCAGCAGGAAATAGTCAGTTTGCATTAGTAGTGACTTGATACAGTTTTTCCCCCTACACACCCAGTTCATAATACTGGAAACACATAAATATTGCAGTACTTTCCTCAGTGGGTCTTCACCATTACGTTGCCTCATTCAGTGATAGTTAAGACTTAACAGACATTCATTCATTCATTGTTGCTCAAGTATAACTTCAATTATTAACAACTTCTTAAGAAGCTGCAAAAAGTTGAGAGTTCATTAGCTATGAACCCTGACTGGTAAAAAAAAAAAAAAAAAAAATCTTTTTTTATACCATTCAGACCATCAATACAGGCCCGGAGATGCCCCAATGATATGCCCCCTCAAAATTACTTTATACAAAAAAAATATGCCTTAAATTGTTCAGGCCTAAAAAATAGTATTTAATAGTACTGCAGTCTTATTAACTGCAAGCAGATGTCTACCTAGGTGTAACCTGTACTGTGCTTTGTCACCACCTTTCCTGTGTCATATTCCCTTTTCAGAAGTTTTGTTTTGCTTTACTTCATCCCAAAATATCATCTTCCCACCAAGCCAGTCTCCCTGCTTGCAGTGTAAAAATGTTGGGATAGGTGTAATACCTAGTTGACACATCCCATCACTCCTGTCAAGCTGGACGGCTGGGAGCATCTGTGTGGAAGGGGTAAGAGAGAGAGGGAAAGGAGGAGGTAGAAGAAGAGAGGAAAAAGAAGAAGAGGCCGGGGGAGGAGGCAGAGAGGAGAGAGGCAGAAGGGTCAAGGATAAGGAAGAGGAGGAGGGAGGTGAGACATAAGTTAATTTGACAGACAGCATTTAATCACAAGCAAAACGTTAGTGTGTAGTGTGACCGATGTGTTGATTTTAGTTCAGATTCGCAAGTGAAATGTGGCTTTAGGAAGGCAGCAAGAGTGACCTTTGTTACAACCAAGTCTTCCACCTACAGAGGGTGCATGTCATTTTAGGAATAATGAGAAGGGGAAAAAGAAGCCAGTCCATGTCACAGGTGGCAGGTGTAGCCAGCAAAGGTAAACCTTATACAGAGAGAGGTGAGTTATACATAAGCATTGCATTAATCTTTCAAATGCCACAGTCAAGCCACTTCCCCTTGACCCTTTGAAAAAGAGCCTTAAAGAAGTTGTGAAAGAAGAGTTGAGCCCAGCTCAGGCAGAGGATGTTAAAGGAACTTACATGATCTCATTTTTTTTAGCTGAAGTAACAAGTTAATAAAAACATGACTCACAACATAAAGCTGAGCCTTAACCAACCAGACAAACTGTTAAAATGCTATATTTCCTGTGAGTTATGCAAAATATTCCAGTATGCTGCTAGATCTTTAAACGTGGCACCATCATTAAAAGGAAATCCACCAGGCAAGAAATTTGAGCAGTCAGATGGCATGTTGGCACCAGAAGAGCCATGTTACTGTAGCATGACATCCTCAAATGCCTTTCTCCACTGTTGCCCAAGAGACAGAAACACTCTCCTCATCCCTGTGTTTTCTGTCTGTTAGTGCTGACTGGAATCCATCCACACATGCATGCACGCACACACGCACACACACACACACACACACACACACACACACACACACACACACACACACACACACACACACACACACACACACACACACACACACACACACACACACACACACACACACACACACACACACACACACACACACACACACACACAAAACATCAGACAAACAAAGAGAAAACAAGAGAGACACAGGGAACTAGAGCGAGAGAAGAGAGAACTGAAACGGAGTTCATGTGATTATGTAAGAGAGGGGAAAGCTACAGATTCAGGCAATAAAATTATGTTTCATAATATTTAAAAAGGTAACACATAAAAGGATAAAAGCAGGGAAAGTGTGTATTTGTGCACATCAGAGAAAAAAAGAAGAAAAGCTGTGAAGAAAATGAGAGCGAGGATGAACACAGACAACAGTGGTGGTAATTTTAACTCATCCCAGAATACGCAGGTTGGTGGACAGAGTTACTGCCTCGATCTAGAACCATGGTAACCTGATCTGTGGATCCTGTGCAGGCTTGTGCCGTGTTGT
Source organism: Holacanthus passer (assembly GCA_025331565.1). Taxonomy (NCBI): domain Eukaryota; kingdom Metazoa; phylum Chordata; class Actinopteri; family Pomacanthidae; genus Holacanthus; species Holacanthus passer. Next base: position 4,333,450 of record JAFREQ010000009.1, on the reverse strand, counting down.
GTGGGATTCCACTGGAGGAGGACTTCACACCAGATGTTTGTGTTGGCGGTTTCATCTCAAGTGCCAAATACGTGTTTCAGTGTCTATACACGTGTGTGTGTGTATCAATTCCACAAAATGCAGATGTTAATCTGTGGTTCAGTCATAAATTCTTGTCTATATTAAGCCTGCAGCTGGGTTAGAGAAATGAGTATTGACTTCAGCAGAGAATTTCAGCGTCCATAAAAAATAAATGCCTGGGATCATTAAAATCCATGAATTTTAGATTTTTTTCAGAGTTCGTTCAATCTAACAAAAAAAAGAGGTGTAAACCTGCCAGCTCTCAGCATTAGGTCTATTGAAAACAAAACTTTTCAGTCATAGACCTTTGTCAGGGATCAAATTCTTAATATGAAACAACAGTAGCTTCATACTAAGGCTACAACTAACAATTATTTTTATTATTGACTGATCTGTTTATATTGTAGAGTAACTGATTGTCGAAAAAGGAGTCAAATTACAAATACCTGAGACAACACATCAATTATTGATAAAATCATCCTTTGTGCTAAACGGCTCCTGTAGCCAGGTGTGCTTTGCATTCTGGGATCCGGCAGAGAAGTCAAATTAGTAGTTTCTAGTAGCTAACCTTGTTCTCCTCAATTGCCTGAAGGCAGCATGTCTTCTTTGCAAAATGGGAATCAGTATGGTATTCGATCATTTGTCATTCTGCTGGTACAGTTTTTCAAGTTAATTACATTAATAGTAATTAATTACTATTACCCAGATAATTACCACAATATGAATTGCACTGTTGCTCCATATTAAATTGCACAGAAATGTTTCTCTCACAGAAATAATAACTAGTCCAGAAGACAGGGGCGGCTGTGGCTCAGGAGGTAGAGAGGCTGTCCACCAATCGGAAAGTTAGTAGCTCGATCCCTGGCCCCTGCAGTCTACGTGCCAAAGTGTCCTTGGGAAAGATATTGAACCCCACATTGCTACCATGTATGAATGGGTGAATGCTGGCTTGCTTTATGAAGCGCATTGAGTGGTCTAAGAAGACTATAAATGCAGTCCATTTACAGGACCTTCTTCCTGAAAATTACGTTCTTGCTCTTGAACTGCTCCACAGGTTCAACCTACAAAGCTTGGCCAGTTGCCACCCATTCCACAGGCAAATCAGTAAACATGTCAATCACACATCAAGGTTGTTTCACAACTGCTGTGAAACGTTTTGAACCGGAAAAATTATGACATAAATCAAAGTGACACATTAGTCATATGTTAAAATACGCTCTTGAACATATGCACGTGTGCATGTTTATGTGTGACAGCAGGCGACTCTTTACATGACAGGGAACATGTGAGGGGTTTGTATTTCACAGTGAAGGGTGGGGGGCTATAGAACGCCTGCAAGGTCATGTTTACATTGGTCAACTCCCTGTCAATGGAGCAGAGTTGAATGGAGATTAAGAGAGTTTATCTCAACAGTACAGTTACAAGAACAGGGTGTATCACTACAGGGGAAATATGAAGACCAAGTTATATATGAACTATATATGTGACTGTAAAGGTGACTGTAAATGTGCTGCAGCTGAGGTCAGTCAGTTTACTTTTTTTTTTTTTTTTTTTTTTTATTGTTTGGTCTATAAAAGATATGAAAGTGATGAAAAATGTCCTTAAAATTTCCACAGCACAAGTTGACATCTTTCTATTGCTTGAAAGGTCAAATAGTCAAACATTAAATATATACCCATGTAAATCTGGGAAAAGAGCAAATCCTCAGATTTGAGAAAGTGGAGAAAAATAACAAAAGTTTTAAGTTAGTCTCGAGAAATAACAATTTTATTAACTTCACATATGTTGATTAATTTTCTGGTGATGGACTGATGAAAAATCCTTTCACCACTAGCTCAGATATAAAATTAAAAGCAGTGGACAAGAGGTGGCCTTGCTTGTTGGGTCGGTGGTGCATTTCAAAATGTTAAAACCTTGTTTGTTTAAGTTGCTTTACATTTTGAAATTTTAATACATTTAAAAGTTTTTTGTGTCTCAAACACTGTGATTCATTTTTTATGATTCTATGTAAAGCTGAATGTTCAGTATGTAAGGTGCAAAACAAAGGACCATTTATTTCAGTCTGAGATACTATTAATTTTAGTAGATTACTTTTGCAACTTTTATTCATTTTTACTCCTTTTTTCCTTTTTGTTTGGAATGTTTATTTAGGAGGCTGTACACAGCATTCACTGTTTTAGTCAGTCAGTTCCTAAAAGATATGAAGGACTTCTCCAAACACAGTTCACATTACTGGTTTTAGCTGCAAAGTCACTCTGACTAAATCTAGATGCTGTATTTGTGATATGTCACCCTTTCTGAAGGGATTTTCAGAAGCACAGAATTCATCCAGCAGAACACCAAGAAAACAGGAACTAAATACTGCAATCACCTGGGGACATTTGTGGTTGGAATATACATACTTCATGTCACAAGATACCTTTTTTGGGCTTAAGTAATAAACATTTTCATTTTCCCCCACACAAGTCAAGTGGATACCAAATTCAGATACAGGTGCACACATATTCAGTTACATGAACATACACTCATTTGTTGCAAACATTAAATTAAGTGCCAGTTGCCCACCATACAACTGAATACTTATTCAAGTCCAGCCAGCTACTTTATTATATTACTTTCTGATTCTAATAAAATAGTTTTGATTGACAAGCCGCAATTCGCTGTATGAGTACGTTTTACGACCACTAGCCTCAGCTGAGAGGTTGTGTCCTGCTGAGTACAGAGTGGAGAGTCGTCTTCAGTGTATGACAAATATTAACAAAATAATTGATGACAAAACACATTAAGAACGACACTGACTGCACAGACAGCTTATTAGGCGGGCTACTTCAGAAACACCGGTGGCAGCAACTTGAAGACTACGTGGTAAACATTAAAAAGTCCACTGAAAGGGCAGCACTTTCCATATGTACCACACAGATGTTTGTGGGCCTAATGAAAGAACAAATTAATGAATTCTCCTTATTTACATTGTGCTTTTACAGCAGAGCCATCTCTAAGCTGCAAACACAAACTAAAAGATAAGACTAATCTTTCAGCACACAAAAGCACACATGGGGGACAGTATCTGCTTTTGAAAAGGAAAATGATAAGTTATACTGACTTTCACTTCCGCTCAGTTTTGACACCAGGAAGACACAGGTGGACGTTTTGGCCAAAGTCTTGACGGAGGCAGTGACCGAAAGAAAAAGCTGGCAAAGACAGCAGCAGGGGTTGTGTACTTTTCATAAAACTGTACCAAAAGTACAAAAAAGGTTTCACACTGACTTATGAGTTTCATTATTGTACGGGAAATCTAATCAACTTCCAGATAAAAAATTGAAATGTGTGGTGGCCTTTCTCTTAATAATTTGACTGGTCTTAAGCCAAAATAATCCTGCTTTCTTTGGTATTTAACAGTTTAGCAGCAGGTGCACTCCCATGCTGAGCTGTACAAACATATTTCTCAGTTAAAGAAACCAAAGCAGCAGGAAAGACAGTCACATTTAGATTAGGGGAATAGAACTGTTCAGCCTTTAGCTGTATTTCCATCCCGTTCTCACAGCAACACCTACACCCACACAGCATGCCATCAGCTGCACATGAATAGGCGTTGAAGGTTAGACACACAAAAAAAAGTTTCTCACATTTGTTCTTAGACAAAGTAGGCCTGTACTGTAACTGTACATGTTTTTTTTAGGTTGTTCTACCACCAACAGCCTCAGGCATTTTTTCATCAAGGCCAGCAGGGACATTTAAGACTGAAGGTATCCATTGTTGCTCGAAGTTAATGAAATCCTCTCAGCCTACCCGAGCCAAACTCCAGCTGTTGTTCACAATGGGGCAACCAGTTTCATTTGCTTGTACAGTAACTTGGGAGACAGATTACCTCCATTTAGCCCCGCACAGTTTCATAATGATTAGCTAAAAATGCCAGACCTGAGATGTGAAAGCAGACATTAAGTGTTTTTACAGAGTTACTTAGTAACATTAAAAGTGGGTCATCACAGACAAAATGTTGTGATTGTGCTCCATTACAACACCAATACAGGTTAGAGGCCGTCTGTGCAATGTGACACATTTAAAACAGACTCTAGTACTATAGAGGTAAGCTACTATCGTACATACAGTATGTATTTTGAGATCTGCAATTTTACGTACATATGGCTAACGCTGCAATGATTGTTTTTTAATTGTGGATCAATCTGTTGACTTTGTGTGTTCTAATCCGAAAGTTTGGTTTGTGATGTCTATAGGCTCTGTGCATATCTGAAGTCTGCTGACTTCCAGTTTCTACTACCTAACTACCTAGCCTATGCTATCGACAAGGACATATTTTTCGCAATGCCTACTAGATTTATTTAAATTAACACTGTTATCACTGTTTCATATCACTTTAAAATTGATTATCTGTGGGTTTTGGTTGATTAGAAATAATGGGGAATGGGAAAATGTCACCTCTGGGAAGTTGCATCACTATTTTCTGACATGTTATGGACAAATTGATGATTGAGAAATCATCAATAATCAAAGGATTAATCGATAATGAAAATTTCAGTTAGGTGCAGTCCTAGCTCCTTGTTCACTTAGTGGTTGTTTCACATCAATGTGATTTCATTTCAGATGCTGAGTGCATCCATTCATGCCTTCCTACTTCGCTTCACTTAAACATTTATCTTAAAAGACTACAGGAATAGGCCTTTTAAAAGCTGTCATTCGATAACAGCTGTATCGTCTAGTGCAATTCATGATCAACTTTATTAGCAATTTTAGTGATTGTTTTAATTTTCATTTTTTGAAGAAGAATTTCTTTTAGTGATTGTTAACTACATGTAACTATGTTACAACACTGATGTAATGACAGGAAGGAAATGGAACGAGGTTTCCAGTTCAAAACTTTGCTGTTGTAGGTGCCAAATACCTGGTTTGATACAAGGCAGCAACCTTTGTCATGTGTCCCCCCCCCTCAAAATAAAAACAACAACGAGTGCAACTACACAGAAAAGGCTGATCTTTACAAAGAAACACAGCTGGTACACAGCATTTTAAAAATTTGATGACTTAGTGTGGATGTAGACATAGATCTCAAATGGACTACTTCCAGTAAGATAGAATAAAGTAGTTAAATCAATTAGAAATGCTTTTTGGTCTGCTGCTACCAGTCCATCCATCATCTGTCATGCTGCTGATTAAACTTTGATGAAACTTACGATGTGGGTCATTGCTCAGTTCTGACATGTTCAAAACTGCACTGATTGAGGAAATGCTACACCCTTTAACTGTCTGGAAGTGAGGCACAAAATCTGGGCCGTGGCTTTATCTTACATTATACGAAAATCTTTCACAGGTGTAAAACAACAACAACAACAAAAAAAATCACTTTATTAGTTAAGTCCAATGTGGTCATCAAATTGCTTGTTTTGTCTGATCAACACTCAAAACCTAAAGAGTTTAGTATTTCACATGTTTGTCATTTTGGCTTGATACATTTTAAGGATTTATCAAAATACTTGTATATTATGTTTTTTGTTGAACCATAATTCAACATGTTACAATTCCACTGGAAGCTGATAAACGATAACATTGATATATTATTGTTATTAATCCTACATGCTGATTTCCTTTGGGTGCTCATACTTCCACCCTGTGGGATCTGATGTTACTGTCATCACTCTCATCTAATGCACAAACACAAGCGAACAATGACACACAGTTTAACATCTGCCTTTATATTGTAAATATAGCAGGAAAGGAACAAATGAGTTTCTGTTACGCCCTTGAAACATACAGAAGCTTAAAAACACATACCACACAAACAGTAGCATCTGCCCCACCAATAAATGACTAGTGGTGATAAAGCCAATAAATCAATAAGTGGCCCCATTGGTATCTCACTCAGAGAAAAGCTTTAAAGCTGCAGTGCAGGATTTTCACATATAAATGAACATCTGTTACTTTCAAACCCTTGACAAATGAGTTCACACAATATAGATTAAACTACCACCAGGTAAATCTCTCTGTATTTGTATTATGTTTTTTACATCAACTAGCAATGACTGGTTTGCCAAAGCTGAAGGGGGGGACACCGGCAGGCTACTGCAACTCGGATTATGGTGGAGCTATGGCAGAAAAACCTGCCTCTCCGCCGCTTCAAGCCTCTCCTGTCCCCTTCTGAACGAAGCCTTGTCTTCGTTGTTCCTGGAGTCAAGTCCTGGTCCTAGCCGCTGTAAATCACCTCGCCTGAGAACCTCCCCCTCCACCTGATACTTTTTTTTCTGCAACTACCCAACCAATTTAAATAGAGTCGTCTAAGACTCCTCTCATTGACTATTGGTGGAGGGGGGCTTAAAGTCATTACACCAGGCCAGATGTGACCCAGCAAAATCACTGACAGTTTTCTTTCATTTTTAAAACAGAGCAACTGAATGAGGACAACTGAGGACGTTACTCTATGATTGAGAGCTATTGTAAGTACGAAGAGCCGATATCATCCTTAAACTTGACCTGAGGTATCCGTAATAGTTGACACACATCACTTCACCGGCACTGAGGACAACAAATCTCATCTGATGCTGTTACAGTGATGAACGCAGTTTAATTTTGTTTAATACTGCTGACTATGCTGTTGAGCCCTTGTTATGCAAGGATCATATGGTGTGCTGTGCTGCCTTAGGCCATTTAATCCCCATCTTACTCCTTTTCTTTCATCACACACCAACAGCAAAAGTCCTTTTTTACTTTACCTACAAGGCTACAATAAAGTAACACACAGAGTACAAATAAAAAAAACTAAATGTTATTTCAGGGCATATTCTAATCTCTTAAAATCTTTACCACACAGACACACACACCTTAACACAGTACAGTGAGAAGCACAGTGTGACCCAGCACTGTGGTGTAATCTTAGTCACACGCTGCCTACAGCAAACAGGGCCAGGAATCCATTTCTGTGACCCAGTTCACCTCACTGTGCCTGTTCCTGTCCCATTCTGGCCCAACATCCTGTGCAGTGATCCTCTGCTCTATATCCATCTACTGTAAGTCAGAGTGACTAACAAGGAGCTACTGTAATACAATTTTTTTCAGCACAACTGAAAAACAAGTTTTCAAATAACAACCCTGTCACAGTCACTAAACTGGTTATTGTCTGCATTGTGCAGTTATCCGATGTCTTACACATCATGTGAGCGAGGGACATGGTCGCTCTAATCGGGGTAAAGAATTAAGAGGAAACAGTGGATGTGATGATTGCAGTTCTCTGTACAAGCTGAACTCAACTGTAGATAAACGTCTTCCTTAGCATCTGTATTTATATAACTTTCAGGTAAATATATTTAGTAGCTTGATAGTAGGATAATAGGGCTCATTTAAAAACAAAAGGAAGGGGCACCTGGTCAGTAGTGGCAGCAAGCGCCTTTCATGATGCCAAGATTAGAGAAGCAGTACTGGTAATGAACAGCACACACAGCACTCTGTAATTATATGTTCTGGCCAGAAACGTGGCTGCTATTTAAAAAAAAAAAAAAAATAAGGGTGTGCAACCAACACTTAAGAGGCAAAAATCACAACAAGAAAAGATGGGTTGCACACTCTCACTCCTGACATAAACATCACTTAATTTAACTGTTTCAACTACACGGTCTTAGGCGTGGATAAGAACAATAAAAATATAAAATTATGAAACACAGCCACTGTAGTGGTCAAGAAACGTTCCTCATGCAGTTAGGTTTTGTGACTTGTTATTGCCTTTTATAAGTGATGAACTGCTTTTAAAACGTGATTAGAGCTGAAATGATTAGTTGATTAGTTGATTAGTCAATTAAGCGATCAACAGAAAATGAACTATTTTGACAATCAGTTAACAATTTCAGTTATTTTTCACACCAAGAAATATTTTTTCCATCAAATATCCTTGTTTGGTTCCGGAACAAACGCACCATCCCATTGTTTGTGGTTGTACTTCCTCTTGGCATTGACATTGTGGCATCTTTGCTTTGAACTTCATAATCTGGGTTTTTTCTGGCATAGTTTTCTTCATCTTGACTTGCATTTGGGACAGGTAGGACTGGTAGGACAGCCCTCTAAATGAACAGAGGTGTTATTTGGAGGATTGCGGATGTTACTTTCTATTTAAATGTTTCTCAATCAAAACATTCACCACAGGTCTAAATGAGCACGCCATGCTGTCACAAAGATCCACACATCATTGAGTCATCAACTTCCTTACAGACAGGAAGCAGGGGGTGAGGCTGGACAACCTCAACAACCAGCACCTGTACAGTCATCACTGGCACCATCTAGGGATGTCAACTGTCCCTACAGCCTGTCTCCCTTTACATCACAACTGCGCCTCTGATGTTCTCCCTGTCAAATTCTCCAACCCTCATTGGCCACATCTGAGGCAGCAACAAGTCTACATAAAGAGTGGAGACTGGCCCGGAGATTGGACCACTGCCAAGAAACAGGATTACCGAGTTATCTGGATACCTGTGCTGAGTAACACCTGAAACATTCCCCCTTTCAGATGTTCAGTGTTTTTAACCTTTATTTTTCTGCCAGTTTTCATGCTTTTGTGCTTGTTTGGCATGACTGTACATATATGTGCACTGTGAGCTATTGGGAACCAAACACCTTGTATGCACACTCGACTAATAAAACTTCTGGTCCTTTTCTTGAGTGAGTTCTGAGTGACTCAGCAGAATACTAAATCCTAAAATCATTGAAAACAATGTAGAGCTCAAACAACCAGCTCTTCTACAGCTGTTTAGATCTAAGGCTTAATGTTGACTGCAGTGACTGCTCATACTGACTGTGCATTAATATTGCCATTGCTATTTGACTTGTACAACAGTAGAATTCACTCAGGCTGAGACAGAGACAAACCTTGATCTTGCTCTCACACACCAGCGTGCCACAATCCAAGATACAATTTACAAGTCCTATGCAAACTGCAGGCACAGGTGCAATGCAAAATACTCAGCACGTGAGAATAGTATCGTGTACACAGATTGTACCACCACGTATAACATTCAGCAGGTGCTCAAAAACACTTGATGTAATTGAAAAAAAAAAACCACGAAGTCAAAATGTTTAATTTGAAAATAAAATACAAGATGGTCACTTGTGGATAGGACTTGACATAAGTACTTGTCATCTCAGCTCTTTATTGATCAGGACATTTTCAAGATTCAAGTTTGCTTTAATTATCTTGGATTCAGGAATTCACTAATACAAGACATGTCACAAAAAGACACTTAATTGATTTAAAAAAACAATTGCAACACCGGTCTAAACTGAACACCTTGATAAATTACAAGTGTACAAACATATGTCACATGCATGCTTATAATCCAGTACTAAACTGTAAACACCATCCTACAGTTATCTGACCACTCTGCTACCCTTTTTTGTCTTCCAGGAGTTGTCCGTTCACTAGTTAACTGATACAGGGACAAATGAATGTTTGTAACAATTATGCTTACACAATGGGACGTCGTACCTCTAACCAGGATTCATTGGCTCATACTCAGTTCAGGCCACGAGAAGAGTTAGATAAAATCCAACTGGCCTGGTCAAGTGCTTACAAATGTCTTCCCTATGGTTTATGCCAGACTAGTACTACTAGTTTTACTTCTTACTTACTTCTACTTCTAGCAAAACCATAATGTAGGAAAGCAAACAAAAAATTAGCATCATCTTAATGCAGACAGCAAACCTCTGAATCTCTGAAAAAGATTAAGGTGCTGAAGGGTTTGTGATACGTGTGTGTCACCATCTAATGTTAAGCCCATGTATACAGGGCTATGAACACCAACTGATCTGTGAACGCACTCTAGTTCCTCAGTTTTATGGACAGTGATGAGCAAATGATGGTCATCACATCAGTATGAAAACCTGTTGACATCAGCTTTGCACCTGCTAATGTCAGAACTGCAGGTGAGTAAACAAAGAAAGAAGAGCCCAAATCTCAAGTGACATTTGTCGTGTAAAAAACAAGTTCAATGTTGAAATGTTGAAAAGCTGAGAGGCTGGTCTCAATATAAAGTTGGTCCTTACATTAAACATGTTGCTGGGGTTTCAGTCTCATTAAAGCTATTTTTCTTCTCCTCTTGTTCTACTCTGACTAAACCACTAATAGCAGTGTCATCTTTAAATTTCACTACAAATTGATTAGATTAGGAAGCAGAGACAGTCAAGCTGTTTTTTGGCATCAGGGGTTTGATGCTAAGATATCTTAAATGTCACAAAACAGGGCCCAGATTCCAGGCTCAAGAAAGGAAGCATCTTTATCCATGAACATTACATGGTCCTCTTTCATACTCTATGCATTTGACCCGTTTGTTAATGTGTGTTTGCCTTTGAAGGATGCACACACACACATACTGTAAGCACACACACACACACACACACCTGCCTCGCCAAGAGCCAATAAATCCTAATGGCCAAATAAGCCCTGGTGTCCCACTTAGTGCTGCCTGGTAGTTTCCAACCAGCTCTACATTTGAGGGCTCGTTAATCAAAATAATAGGAGACTAATCCAAGTAGTGATGCATGTTTAGTCTTTCTTTAATGTCGTTTAGAGTCACAATAAAGCCTCCATATCTAGAAACCTTGAGTCTGATCTGGCCTCAATACCACAAAGATAAGTAATAGCTGCTACTTGAAATGACTGATCGGGCCTTTCACGGTCACACTTCAGACATCAGCGCACACATGAATCTCTCGTGCTAGCTACCGGAGCCGAGACGTTACATCTTTACGTCAACCGTTACTCGTCCTCCGCCGCCGGCTCGAGCCTAAAGAGGACATCCAGAACTGGACTTTCCCAACGTCCTGCTTCCTAACATCCATATGTATGCTAAGTCTGTCCCCGTGGGGTTAAAGCAATGTCACGTTTGGAGCTCACCTGCCTGATGAAAGAGAAGACGGAGCCCACTTCCCTTCTCGGCTAACGTTACGTCCGCCTGCTCGTCCCCGTGGTTTGTGTTATTGAAGCGGTGCGCGGGAGGAGGGGGGGCAAAGATAAGCCTACACAGGAAAGCCCGGAGATAACGGACAGTGTCGAAGAGCCGGGACCGTCTTTCAAGTATGCTTCTTCCGAGACGAGCGTCTTCTCTCTGGCAGACGGGCTTTTAAACAGCCATGGAGGGATTTCGCCTTTCATAAAGCCACGGGGTTGACGTTGGGCAACGCGCATGCTCACATCGGCCCGTGACGTCAAACGCCTTCCTCCTTGCCCCGCCTTGAAACCGCGGCTTAGCCAATCAGAGGAGAGCTATCCGTGACGCACCCCCTCCAGTGTGCAGGTCAGTGACAGATGCCTTGAACAGTGTTGCTAATAATCACATTTATTGCCTCCTGAAATGTTAAAATGGGGGAGTCTCTGCTCGCCTTCAAGCACAGTGCAAGCATCTCTGTTTCCACCACACTGCCACCTGATGGTTGTTTACTTGTACTGCCTTCATCGACCTACATTCACACACTTTGGATCCTGACATAACCCATTTGGCACAAGGTTGGATAACAGGGCCAAACCAGTCAGTTGAATATAGTCTGTTGTGTATTCAAGTTGTACTGTTGTTCATTGTATTTTTATTGATCTTAAAGAAAATGTTTGTATATGATGTCAAGTATATAGACTTATTTGAGAGTTATATACAGGGGTTGACATTTTTATAAAACATGGTATTTGGTATTTTAGATATGTCACCTAAAAAATATAAGTATGGTTGCCGAAACAAATGATCTACCCTGGGCTTTCAGAATTTATAATATAATATATTTATAAATTAGCCTTCATCTGTGCCATTCTGTGGAATCTCTATGTGATTATGATCATATGTATGTTAAGATTTCATAAAAAGCTAGTTCAAAATATTGACCACCTAAGTACAATGTTACCTGAAAATAAAAGGGGCTCTGCTATATTATCTAAACTGTATTCATATAGATACATGTTCGGCCACTTGGGGGCAGAGGATCTCAAAAACAAGCTGACAGGTGGAAAGTTGTTGCACGCAAGGAGCCACATTAGCATGCATTTGGAGTCAGTCACCGGATCAGGGCAAGGTTAACCTGCGAAGTTGGCTCCAGGGCTGAAAATGAGCCGAGAGCCCATAATTACTGTGCTTTAGTTAGTAATAAGCAATTACTTTGTGCCGGTTAAATGAAACAAAATGTAGGTAGGAAGTGTCGTGTGAGCACAATGTACACAATATAAACCATAATGGAAAAGAGGTTGGAAAACCACCTTTTAACCTGGGGGCCCTCTCAAGATTAGGTAATAATATAAGTGTTGCCTTAAGGCCCTGAACACTTCAGTTTATGTAAAGTAAATAGACTAATTGTTTCCACAGAATGTGGATCATGTGTGCCTCCAGATCATAGATGCATCTACATATCGCATAAATACATTTGTACAGAATACATAGCGTGTTATTGTAATAAATGAGTTATGGATTTTAGCACCACTGTGGCAGAGAGGAAAAAAAACAACTTTTGCTAAAAGGTACATTTTTACTATCCTGTATGTCCAGTTAGTATCTAGCAAGTTTAAGTAGAATGTTTTTGGGGTTTCTTTTTTTCTGAAAAGTACATGCTTCTGATGGAAAATAGAGACTGAGTCATATGAGAATTTGCAAGATATAAAACCAGATTAATGATTGAAAATCTATATGATTGACAGAAAAATACAGGTGACTTAGTGGAGCTTTAAAACTTGTTTTTAATGTTGCTGTAGTGAAGACCAGCTCTGTGTTACCATCTTTGCTGGAATCTCAGTACAAAGGTTAGTTTGTACTACTTTTCAAACATAACTACCCACAGTAGGAGACACTGACGTCAATTACTCCCAAGGATGGGTTCTGGTCTAACATTGTAATTTCCATAATTACAAAGTTACATACAACTCAGGTATTTAGACATGGAGAACCCAAACATTACTAACATTACACTACCATGATCATATTGTTATTCAGAAAAATGGATTTATTTATTCTGAACTCTTGCAGTTCTGTCTATATAAATATATCATGTTCATTCATGTTAGGGATGCAGGTCAGTGATAATGAGGGTTTAAGCACATGTAAACACACTGATTCTGTGTGTACAGTATCAACAGATTTACTGTAGTTAAGGTGCTACAGAGCACATGGATGCACTCTCCATTTACTTGATTAACATGATATCTCTGAGTAACCTTACTTAGGTGCATGTTAACACACTGAATTTTCCAGACTGAAGCCATTGTGGTCAGGACACTCAGTTTGTCTTCGGTTTCAGTCTCGAAGCAGTAACAGTATAAAGTGTTAATGTACTTTTTAACACTTAGCCTAAGGTTTTGTTCAACATGTGGAGTTTGAGGTGAATGTACATATGCGTGTGAATCGACTAATTAATGCAGCTCTACTGAAAACAAGAAGGCTACTACTAATTACTAACAACTACTATTTAACTAATATTTTTGACATGTACTTTGACATGCACATTTTAAAAAGCATCAATAGTGCTTGTTTATGAAAAAAAATTCCAGAGGGGGATTCCCCCACCCCATACCCACCTACAGAGGTCCAAGTTAAGCCCCCAAAGCCCTCAAATCCTACAAACGCCCCTGCTTTGGAAGTTCAATCCAAAACCCTGATGTCAAAGGAGTTGACCATTTATAGCGAATGTTTATAGATTTGGTGGAAAAGGCTCTGCTCTTTGTGGGGGATCTGGATTCTGGTGGGAGCAGCAGTAGTAAGAAGCATTCATAAGTATCGATACCACACTGTGAAAATACTCTGTGAAGTTCTGCATTTACAACCTTAGTAAGTATATAAGTGTTGTCAGCAAAGATTGCTTCAAGTATCAAAAGTAAAAGTACCCATTGTGCAGTATAATGGTCCCTGTCGGTGTTTTACTATTATATCTGTAATGTGTATGTTGCATTTTACTGCTGTAGATGTTTAACTAATTTTGTTAGCAGCAAATGGTTTAAGAGGGTAAGTCAGCTGATGAATAAACCATTGGAAGTGAGGCATGAATGAAGCAGCTAATACCAATCGCCAAATGCAAGCCTGACTTCAGTGCTCTAAATTTAAGTACCAAAAGCCTGAAATGATTATAGTAATAATAAACAAGACAAAAACAAGTGAAGATATGTCTTGTATCTCTATCTCTACACAGTCTGTACAAGCAAATTTTACACCTCACATTAAATGACAAAACATCCTTATTTTAGTTTTTTACGTCACTGTTTTCCTACTGAATAATGTCTCTCTTGTCAGTTCACTTCATGTTTGCTCACACTTTCAGTAGCTTCATTATCTAAATGCAGGAGGAAAATGCAGTGAAGGGATGCCTTAAAAAGGAGAAGTTGCAGCTGTCGACAGCATCTTTAATTAACCGACATCACAAAGGTCCTACTGTACTGTACATAATACTGTGGCACTTAGAGTCAGCATGCTCATAGATACTGTAGAACCAAGAAAAGCCTTAATTCAGCATAAGAACACACTTATAACAGTCCTTTTGTTTCTTCACAGTTCTGTACAGACCAATCTGACCAGCGAAACATAATCTTCGAAAATACAAAAAAAAAAGAAATATTTGAATAATACATTTAAATCCTGTGGAGAACTGCTACTAAACATGATGTTAAACTAATTAACATAGAGATCTCTAAAACAAATATTCAGTTCTGGCCTATTCCATCACCCAGTGCAGCACAGATTAGACCGATACAACGTAGGGTTTATAACTATTAACTATACATATATACATACACCAGTGGTGTATCAGGTGCAGGTATCTACATTGCCTTTATTGCAGGCGCATATAATACATAGTCATAAAATTGTAGTGCAAGCTAATTCCACATCACATATTTGATGGCAAACATGCTTTATTTCATTTCTCTTTTTTTGTGTGTCACTGTGGTTTCTTTTTTGTTTTGTGCTGCTCTTAGTTCACTTCATCAAGTGCTCTGAAACCTCTTGAAGAAACAGCAGGCTTGTCTGTACGAAAGAGAAAATAGTGTGTGTGTGACAGAGAAAGTGTGTAAGTGTTAAAGCTACTACCCCTGTGTGCTCAGGTCAGTGGATTAATGTACAATAAGTTTCATTACTCCTTGTTGGTTCTTTTTGTCTGAGGGTAAAAGCACAGGGAGCTCTTCTGTTTCTTCATTTAGGGCACAGAAAACATAGATGGGGAATTTTACCCAGGAAGCTCTTCTTCTGTCTGTAGCAGTCCTTTAAATCCCGAAGCAGTTGCAAGATACAACTAATGGAGCGCAGCGAGAAATAGAAAAAAAAATCTAGTTCCTGTATCTTTACAGTACCTACGTTATGTGCCAGGATGTCATGGTTTAGTGTTTGACGTGCATGCGTGTGCTGTGTTTGTGTGTGAGTTGTGCATGTGGTCGAATGTAGGAAAACAATGGAGAGCATCCTGATTCTTTATATCACATTCTCAAACAGCTGCATGGAGTTCATGATGTTCTCATCCTGAAAAAAAAAAAGATAAAGAAAAAACATTTGTCACCAAAAGCCTTGAGTAAACCAAACTTCAGGTTGATTTGTTTAAAATTTTAAGCATAATTTTTCTGTTTTTACCAAGTGGCCACAGTGTTGATGTAGCTTCTAGTCGAGTCTTTTGAGATGAACGTGATTAGCCCCATAGCATCAGATTGTGATGCTATGGAGCTAAACATACTGGTTTTAATATCAATATAATAACTAGTTTTATTAGTTCTCCAAGTAGCTAAATGTTTCATTCCTTTGGTCCTTTTTGAAGGAGAACAGCTGCAAAGTTACATCAGATTTATTGCCCAATGTTTAAGTTTGGGGTCAATGAAACACACAGATCATCTCAAACTAAACATTCACTCATTATCTACTAACCTCATGTGAGTCAGAGCTCCACTGATGTTTACAGAACAACCAAACACAACATGAGTGAGACCACACAGTTTAATCTCAGCCCTCACGTACTGAAGTCAGGAAAAAAAAGTCTCCACACAGCTTATATATTATAATTACCGTTTTGTGGAAAAACAATTATAACAAGGGGCCAAAGGTCAAACATTTGCCTCATTATATTCTCTATGTTCCTCACTGGCAATCATTTGTTGTAACACATGTGGAGAGTTGTGTCCGCACCCAGCCAGACGTATGATCCTGTAAGAAGTAAAGCCTTCCACCGTAGCCCATAAATATCAATTAGCATTTTTCAGCTTTTAGAGCTGTAAAAACATGTTTTTGTTTTTCAGCTACAGTCTGGGAGAAGGCACAGAAACATGTCTTTAGTGGAGGTTTGACTGGCACCATTGTGAGTGGTGTAGATTCATGGAGGTCGGGTCTACTGACTTATCTCAAAGAAGCTAAGAAAGGCAAAATCATGCATCCCTTACTAAAAATGCATTTTGATATATAAAAATGTGTGTGTTATGGTTCAGTTTCTATCAGGCATAAAGAAAATCTGGGTGTGTGTATCACATGTTCTACACCACCTGTTAGTACATCATGAGTAATATTCAAGTGTTTGAGGAAGAAACTTCTCATTTAATTATCTCAAAGGACTGACAGTGTCAAATCAAATACCATTCACCAAGGTTTTTAAACTTAAATCCTCAAAAAACAAACACAGATGGAGTCTGAACACTCAATCAATGATGCAATACATGTCAACATGAAAACAGACTGTTGTCTTTCTGTGCATAATACATAGTCTAAGGTGTTGTCAGTATTGTATTGTACTGTTATGAACCACTTCCAGTCGCTCGTGGTTTGGGTTACGTGTTCAGCTGGAGTTCAGTGGACTTGTGGTTGCAGTGAAAACCCAAAGAATGGGAGGTTGCATTTAACCACTGGCTCCACAATGGAGACCAGTCAGCCATGTCTGCCTGACAGTGAGGAGAAGAGGGAGTGGGTGTCAGACCCAGAAACAGACAAATACCCTGTTGTTTTTAGTGAAGCACATACAGCACTTCCTATATTGTGGGTGGCTCTGTCTTAATAGTACTTAGCCTTTATGGCACCTCCTATCCATATAGCAGAGGAGTAGAGTAGGAGAGTGATGTTAACATCCTTAACCACCAAAACTAGAAACAACTAATGGCTTTTGTGTTTTTCCTCCTTTTCTTACTCTTCTTCCTTCTGTTGTGTGTTCTGCTGTGTTGGCTTTATGTTGGCTTAGGTCACATAATCGTGCTGCAATTTGGACCATGATGAGTTAAAAAGAGAGATCAATGAAAATAAATCTGAAAATGATGAGCAACTGATAGTAAAGTGCTGATTTATCAGAACCTTATTATTCTGTGTGTGTCGAGAATGACTGCATAAAGGAAATCCAGTTTCATCTTGTTTGAAAATTGAAAAAGTGAATAAGAGGTGGTGGGAAATAGAGAAGGAAGTAAAATGATTACATGTGAAGGTGATTTTTGAAACTATGCTATTATAAGAAGAGGGAGGGTGTCGACATGATTCAGAAGGAAGATGGTATTTCTCAAAAATAGGTGTGTTGTTACAAACAATGTGAGTCATCTTAGTCAGTACCTGATTAACCACTGATTAACTAGTGTGTAATCTACTTGCGTGTGTCACTGTGTGAAAAAAATCACCTTCTGACAGGTCTCAATGAACTCTTCAATGGTCACCACACCATCTCGGTTTTTATCCATTTTCTGTAGGAAAGAAGCCACAAAACAGAGAGAAAGGACGCAATGAAAACACTTTACAGTGCTTTGTAATCTTCCTTTGGGTAGAAATTGAATACTTGGTGTGGATTTTTCTTTTATTTGTGTGCATTCAGAACCTGGAAGAACTTGTCCACGTGCTCATAGGGTGCTTCATCCCGCACACAGGGGTAGGTGTACCTCCCCATCATGTCATAGATTGACTTCATAATCGCCAGCATCTCCTGAAGAGAAGAGCACAGAGCGTAGTGAAATAGTTAAAACCACTATTAATTGTTCTGTGTGGCTAGATTTAAATTTCCTGAACTCTAAGCAATATTATATGCGAATGAAAGTGACTTTACAAACAGAAAAGACGAGATTAAAAATGGACTCTACCATGAAGCATTCATTCATTCATTCATTCATTTACAGTTGTTTGAACTGAAATTACATCAAACATTACATTGTCCAGAATTAGAAAAGCCAGACTGTAATGGTAAATATGCTGCATGTGATGTACTTTCTCCCTGTGCTTCCTGTCGGTCTACACTATCTTCTGTGAAATCATGGTCAAAAAGAAGTGTTGGAGGAATTATCTGAAACATGTTCATTTAATGTTTCATTGTCAAACATTTGCACATCCCATAACCCACACATACCTCTTTGGTGATGTAGCCATCCTTATTAATGTCATAGAGGTTAAAGGCCCAGTTGAGCTTTTCAGTGACCGAACCCCTGAGCAACACTGAAAGGCCGATGACGAAGTCCTCAAAGCGGATTGAACCGTTTCTGTCGATGTCGAAGGCGTTGAACAGGAAGTGAGCGTAGGTGGTTGCATCTGTGGACAATCAGCAGAAGTGATAAAAAAGCAGACGTGATAGTCTGTTAGTGAAAAACAATAGTGCATTGGTGCAAAATGACATCTTTGTACTCCACTAATTTACAAAGGGAAATATAGTTCTTTTCACTTCAGTTCATTTCTTTTTGCCTGTATCAGCCTTTAAATTATAATGCATTGTTTCCTACAAGAATCTCCCTCTTATCAAGTCATTGTAGTCTATAATGTGAAAAAAATCCACCAGTGCAGTGAAGATATTCTAGACTATTTTCAGCGTAAATTAACTTATTTCAACTGTTTCTCATAATTCTAGCGCTTCAAGATGCCGTTTTAAGCAGTTTAATTTAAATTAAAATTACGTTGAAATACTCTTAAATTTTTTCACTTTCACAAACAAGGTTTTTTGGACCCAACTAAGCAAAATTGTCTTTACAACCAACTTAGCTGTGACGTTAATTAGTAACATTAATCCAATAATCATGTACATGTAATACAACGAAAGAGGTCATTCTACAATACTTTTACTTCTGATACTTGAAGTAAATTTTGTTGAAAATCCGTTTAGTAAGATTTTAAATGCAGGACTTTAAATTATAATAATTTTTAATTTAATGTATTTTCATATTTCTATGCTTCTTCCACCATTGTCGAGAAGACATTTTTGACATTTGACTATTTTATATCATTCAATCATTTTTTTTTTTTACGGTAAATCTCACAAGAAAACGTTGAAACACATCAAGAACTTGGAAAAATTAAAGACCCCTATACTCTCCTGAATATTTCAAACCAACCTCCCTTCAGCTGAAAGAAAAAATCTCTAACACTTCCTAACAAGAAAGGACAAGAGAGGAGACATTGTTCTAACCTCCTTGGGGAAAGAACTGAGAATAGATGGTCTTGAATGTCTCCTCATCAACCATCCCACTGGGACACTCCTGCTCAAGAGAGGGAGAAAAAAAGTGATATATATATTGGAACAATTCGAGTCTATATAAAGCATAGTAATGGAGGTAGAGCAATGAAGAAGGCCTCAGCAGCCGTACATTCTTGAATCCTCGATAGAGAGACTGAAGCTCCTTCCTGGTGAACTTGGTCTGAGCCTGCAGCTGGTCCAGCCCCTCCGGCTGGTGGCGCACCGTCGACAGCTCCAGATCACTGTCGCTGCTGTCTGTGGGAGAAAGAGAGAGACAGAGAAAGAAAGGGATAGATGGACAGATGGGAAGAGGGAAAAGTGGCATAGAGAGAGATGAAGGGAGAAAGAGGGAGGATGGGGCAGACGTTGAGTGTGTGGATGCAGGTCAACATTCAGGGAGGGGTGGGATCACACTTTCAACAGGGAGGTATTTGTTTCAGAACAGGTGGGGAAAAGGTGGAGATTTAGCAAAAAACTGTAGAGGAGCAAAAGGCAGGCGAACGAGGGAGTAAGAAAGAAGAGGACGTACTTTCTTTATGGCTTAAGGTCACCAAAAGAGAATCGTTTTGAACAGCTTTCAAAAAAAGCCACTGCAGAAAATCAAAATTTGAGGGAACTCAATTGAAGTCAGGTTTTACTAACAGAGCATGATTTTCAACAAATTCACACACACTAAGAGAAAGCACTGCATGACTGGGAAAAGGAAAACATTCAAAAAAAATAAAGGGGCGGGGTTTCTCAAAGGTAGTTGAGTTTCTACCATTGCCATACTCACCATCTTTAGACAGAGAGAGCAGAGGAGGAAGAGGAGGAGGAGGGGTGTTGAAACCAAAATAGAGTGAAAGAGAGTAAATGGAGAACAGTGAGAGAGCGATAGTAAGGGGAAGAAAAAAAAAAACAAAGACAACAAGTCAGGTCAGATAGGACACTGAGAGGTTCATACTATGGGAACTGAACGGTCCAGAGGAAAACACTCAGTTATATTCTGATAAAACATCCAGCAGAGTAGTGAAATATAATATGCTGTGAAACATAAACCAAAACCACAGAGGAGGGAGGTGATCCACTCTTATGTAATACTGGATCATTTCCTTGGGTTTCATTTAAAACAATGAGACAGTTCAGGCTGGCACAAAGTGAGAAGGTGACAGCAGGAGACGACCTTTGACCCCCTTTCACCAGACCAAAACTTGCATTAATAAAAGTAAAAAAGAATGTAAAAAGTATTTTGCCCTTGAGCAAAAGTTCATTCTTGACCTCAGAAACAGTAGATGGCATAAAAACTGAGTGGGACAAAAACAGTAAGTGGACCTTGAGTCAAATTAGTTTCAACTTGTATTTGGACTTAATACAACTGCTTCATAATGCCGCATTCATGCATATATTGAAGTTACCGTAATAATGAGTTTCCGACTTTTGAACAGCACCAGTTTAACTTCCAACTTGTAATTACAAGTGAGAAACTCTGATTTTGCTGAAAAAGCCAATACATCCAACTTGATCAGAATCAGAATCAGCTTTATTGGCCAGGTATGTGTACACATACAAGGAATTTGACTCTCTTTGCTCTCAGTACTTAGACAGAAGTAGACTTACGAGGTAAACATAAGCATTTGACTCCTAAACCTTGAGACAATAGTGCAAAAATTTAGCAGAGTGAAAAAATATGCAGAATGTGTGCAAACAAACATGGACGCCTCACATCAGCCAAAGACCACAGTTCAGTGTAATTAAACCCAAATGTAATGAATATGGTGTTATTTTCAATGCACAGTGTTTTAATCCTTACAAAATTTCACTATGTAAACATTTATGTTTAGGCTAAGTTAACTAGGCTAACTAACTAGGTTAAGTTTAAAATTATGAACAGCTGGTGCTGCCAGGCTGTAAACACTCACAAGAGCACCAAATACTGTATGTATTCATACCCAGCTGAAAATAGTCCCCAACAAATGAACTCTTTACTCTTGTTTGAGTAACATTTACTAAAAACTACAGTGCCCAGCTGTTTAAGGAAAAAAGTGAGCCCTTTTTTGAAAATTCAACTACATATTTGTGACCCAACAAAAAAAGTCTTCATTATTTACACCCATTGAACTTGTACCTCACAACTACTTCTACACCACTAATGATTCACAGCTACACAGATTTGAGTCAAACAACTGGCACAAATATCTACAAGTGGATAAAAGGAAAAAAGTTTCACTCCAGCCTATTTGCTCCGTGTCATCCTCCTCCTCTTCCTCACTGCCCCTCTCCCAGGTTGTCTCACCGGTCTCAGTGATGTCGATCAGGCCCAGCAAGTGCATCAGTTTGAGGAACATGATCACCAGGCAGACGATGCCAACTGTCTGGAGTCCCTCCGTCTCCCACCTCACACTCATCTTCCCCTCGTCTTCTGTCTTTTCCTCCACGGTCCTTCTCTTTCTTTTCCTCTATTACTACATTATTGGGGTTCTATACAACTTTCTACCAATCCATCGGTCTCTTTCAGGCTCACTCTCTCTGTTCCTCCTTTGTATCTCTTCCTGTCTCTGAAACAGTGTCACTCACTCATCACTCCTATTCTGTCACAAATTTTTGTCCCCTGCAGTTTCTGTTACTCGATTAAGCTCTTCCCTTTTGCCTTTTTTAATTGACTGCCTGGTTTCCCCCCTCGTCCTCCCTCATGCTCTAATGGATCTTTCAGGATATCCTCCACACTAAGAGCAGGGTCTGATGGTCCAACTCCTTTATTAAGGTCAAGTGGATCAGATTATTGCCGTAAAAATACCTCTAGAGAGAAGCAGAGAGAGGGAGAGAGAGAGAAAGAACTCCCCCCCACAAAAGAAAAAAAAAAATCTGGACCACCACGTTAATCCACTGGAAATCCAATCAGATCGAGAGGAAGCTCAGATACTCTCACATCACACATGTAGGTTTTTTTGGCACAAAGCTGGTTTGGGATTCCTCCAACGGATATTAATCCTCTAGTTGGTGACGAAACTCTTGTCAAACACAACAAATGATATCCAACATTTATCCAGAAGTGATATGTGTCACAAAATCCTCCACTGGCTGAATGACTGACGCTCTGCTTCCTCCTCTCCCTCTCTTTCCTCCCCCCATCTCACATCATATTGTCTGCTAATTAAGGCCTGCCTTGATGGAATCAGAGAGGGTGGTGACAAAGGTCAACAGGTGTCCTGAATCCCATTTTCCCAGTCAGCTCTGTGATCCACTTTCTAATTGTTCCTCTGTCTCTCATGGGGTCCATAACACAGATTTAATAGTGTGTCAAACACTCACAATCATGGAAATCATGAGCAAATGCTCCATCTAGTGGACACTGGTGAAATAACAGGAGCAGGAGTTTTGTTGTTACAATGTGAGCAGGTATCCTACATGTTGATAATTCTTCTTGCTTTTTCCATTCACAATATATGGCGTCCTGTGGGAGACAGAATTATCTTCTCCTTCGATATGTGAAACACAAACACAATCTGCTTCACTGTCCTGCTCTCCAGCCACCTACTCCTCCAAACTTTTTCATGTCCATTTTCTACCTGTCCACCAGATGCCCTCTTACTTTTTCTCCTGTCTCACTCCCACATCCAGCCACCTCTTCCTGCCCTGCAGTTATCTGACCTTCCCCTCCCACTCTCTCACCTGTTTCCACTTTCCCTCATCAGCCCATTTCTGCTCATTCCCTGCCAGGTCCAGGTTGCAATCTTCCTGCCTGGCCTTGTGTTATTGCTTTCAAGCTTCTATTATGTTATCCTTTTTGCCAACATACCTGTACCCCATGCCTGTAAGCCTAATAGATCACTGAAATCATCATGTCTGCCACGACTGTCTGTGTATGGATTGCCACTCCCCTGCAAACTGTACCAATAAAGAAGATTAATAAATTATATGTCTGTATTATTAATGCATTAACCCCACTTAAAATCATGTTTAGGTTCATTTATAGAAACCTGATACCTTAAGATAATGTTATAATGTTATGACAATGTTTTACTAAAAAAAAAACCAGCACTGTCCTTTCTCTGACTTTGGTTTCTTTGATTGCTGCTCGATTCTAGCATCTTTCAGGAGAATATTTATCATACATCATACATTTTTAACTGAAAAACATGCAGAGGAGGTGACAGTACTTTTTCAGCCCTGACTGTTACTGGCTTCCTCTCAGGATGTACAATAAACAGCCCTAACAAACACCAGCAATGAGGTAGGGTGGACTGTGTGCGGCCTGAAAGGCAAAACCCAGGGCAAAAAAAGAGAACAATCTTACTCGCTGCTGCTCCTCAAGCTCATTGCCAGAACAGCGAGGGACCTTGTCTTCACTCTTCATGTGTGTCCTGTGTTTTAACGTCTTGTGATGCTTCTTAAAAAATATTATAAAATCAAAATGAGACAAACAAACAAGGAGGAGCAGAATGACTCTGATGGCCAGTTTCAATGTATAATCTTAGGTTTTCAAATATTTTGTAATTAAAGTTGTCCAGTGTTTGTATGAGATTCTGTGACTTTGGTTTTGCAGTTTTAGGAAACATAAGGATGAGTGTTTCCATCATTCTGAACAGACAAATGTAATCACTGATACACATTATAAGTCATCTATGCGTCAAACATGGGAATGAGCAAACAAGTCAAAGATGAACAAATAAAAATTCTCAGTGTTTGACCCATGTCTTTTCAGTATATTAATGTTACTCCCCACTAAAATATCCTGCACGAGAGTCAAATGTGGAATAAAAATACCAGATATTGGTATCAAAGAACCTTAGAATAGGGCTCATACATCTCTAAAGACAAGGCTACCTCTGGCATCAGATGTCAGCCCAAAATAGGACCAAGTTGGATTGAACCCAAAATCGACATGAGAGCAGAGAGGACAGGACTGAAACAACAATCAAAGGCCAGCAGTTTTGTTTTAGATCAGATTCACTGGATTTTAAACACGCAGACATATGTGGACAAACACAACTTCACACACACATCTGCATCACTATCCCCTTGGGGACACTCCATTGACGTAATGCATTCACTCACTCCTTATCCTAACCCCAGCCCTCACATAAAAGCCAAGTCTTAACCCTCAAAACGCACTCTGCACCCTTGTGAATTTTGTCCCCACACTCACAGGAAGTCCCCATGGGTTGGTGTGCAGTTAGGTGAAAGAAAACAGACACACACACACACATTTACTTAGGTCACTTGTAGAAACATTACACAGACTTGCATTCATGTCCTGGAGATGTACCTGAATCCTTACCCCAACCTTGACCTAACCTTAACCACTGACCCAAAAATCAGCTGTTTTCCAATGGTGGACACTGTTTTTGCTCAAGAGCTACTTTGTTTTATTCAGCTTGAGCAAAGTGAATCAATCACAAAACATACTGAAGAATAACCTCACAAATCATAAAAACAGAAAATATGTCAAATGCCATGATGCAAGTTTAGTAGCAAACTCATGAATGACTGCAGACCTGAATCAGCACCATAGCTCGATAACGGCTGTGATCATCACAAAGCTGATATTTATAGCAGGGCTGCATTGGGAGTCTATTTCTATTCAAGGCCAATCAACAAGGAGCAACAACAACTGGACTTGTGAGTCCTGAACATGAAGATGGCAGAGAAACAAAAGATGCCTTCAATGTAAAACACCACGCTGCCGAATAGTTAAACATGTTTAGGTCGATGAGAAGATGCTCAGCAGATGAGAGAATGACACCACAGTTGGTAAATTAGTCCCACTGAGGAGGTGATGAAGTAATGAAGTGGCAGGACTGAGGATGAAGACTCATGATGAGAATTTCGGAGGCTACTGAGGGATGGCCAGTGTCCTTCAGGGTCCTGGAGGAGTACTCTAGACTCCATATTTAGGCGGCCTCAGAGAAAGCCTGTTCGATACCGCATGTATAATTGATGCGAAGTAATGCTAGACTGGGGTGTAGGCCCTGCCGGGGGGGTGGGGGGGGTATTGGAGGAACTGAGGATCGGAGAGATTGAGAGGAGTGATAAATTATGAAAGGACATTACTGGTGTTTTTGTTGAATTTATTACTTATGATGCCGAGCCATATGAGAAGCACTAATGTGCCGACCGGAGCCTTCCTGCTGTAATTGTCTTGGCACGCTGACTGCAGGGCACTCTGACTGTACTACAGCCCAAAACTCCAATCAAAGGCAACTGCATCGCTCAAAGAGCAGTATCTGATGGCTCTTTTACAGTCCCAACTGCACAGAGACTATTGACCCGTCAAGGTTTTATGGGACATTTCTGAGTAGACAAAATAAAACATCACATTAACCTTTTCCCACTCTGATGCCATATAGAGATTCACTGACTTTCAAATATCAAAGAAATACATAATACAAAATAATAACACAGGTTCCTGTAGCTATAGTATAATGTTGTTTAGTTATATTTATGTGTACAGATTTTTAATTTCTACTTTATTACACAGAGTTGACAAGTGGTGAGAGGACAGAGAAAGGAGAGACGACACGTAATTAAGATCCCTGAGCACGTACATTGAGATTACACGGTCAGCGTCATAAAAGCCTCAGCCACTCTTTATTTATTTATTTTACTCTTTTATTTTTACAGTGATAATACACATTGATTGATATCACTGTAGATGTGCTAGAGTTGAAAGGCTAATTTTCACTTTGCTGGATGTTAAATTAGCCATTAAAACATTAAAACTGTGACCCGTCTCTGTTTTATTCATTACTCATATTGTGGCTGTATTTTATGACTCGCTTTGTCTTTTACTGTGAAGCACTTCAGTGATTTATGATCTGGACAGCCTTATATACATAAAATGTACTTTACTTGGGCAATGAGTTCAAATATTGACTTATATTGGGTAGTTATTATTAGTGATGCATGTAAGCAACATGTTAATGGTTCTATCTGGTGAAGTCAGAGCAAATTTCAACAACTTAATAAGTCACTGGGTATGAATGTATGAATGTATTACCTATATCTATATATATATAATTCAAATATAGGAGATGACAGTTTAAACATTTTTAAAAATTTATACCCAGTAAAACAAATGAATTATGTTGGAATATTCTTTTGGTTTTCCTTTTTGGAAACAAGTGATCAAAAGTCAAATCAAAAGGCAAATAGTCGTATAAACCATTCCCAGCTGTGTTTAATAGCTGGCGTGTCTCTCCTACAGTGCGAATTTAGGCTTGCATTGGGAGGCTCTGTGACAATGTTTTTCTTCAGATAATCTAATGGATTTTTCAGTGGTTTATTTATCTTAACAAGTATTGAAACATTTTCAGTTTATCACCCAATTTGGAAATGCAGCAAGATCAGGACAGGATTTTTTTTTTCAAATTAGGAACTCAAACCAAATGTTTCTAAAATGTCCTTATATCTATGTTTAGCTACATTATGGTGTGTTATAAATGATTTCTGAAATTATATATAGTAAATGTTACACTTAAGTGTAACCCACTGAATTAGTGAGGGATCATAGGTCCAGCCATGTCGTAGATAACAGTAGCACCAAACCTCAGGTATCTGTTAGCCAGTAGAGGGGCCTCAGATGGGCCCTTACCTTCAAATGAGGACATGGGCTCCAAGATGCCAAACTGCTTGAGAACTGCCATGAAAAGGATGATGACCACGCCGATGGCAAACAGCTCCATACCTTGGATCCCCATGACTTCAGGACAAGGGGAGCCCACTCAGGGCCAAGCCTGCACGACGAGGCCCGGCCCCGTGGAGAGACAGATGGAAGGAAAACTGGGCCGGCCCGAGTAAAGCTAGGCCTGGCAAGTCAACAACAAGTGCTTTCAACAGAGGTGATCAGGAATCAGTCAGGTTGGTGGGTGACAGCCTGGATTTGTTTCCAGGCCCAGGAGACAGCATGAGAGCCAGGCCAGCAAGCTGGATGAAGGCTGCTCTAATGTCAACACTGATGCTGAAGTGGAAAATCTGTGGAAGCCGACATATATGGAAAACCTCCCTCTCTAGACCCATGAGGGAAAATGGGGGTTGTGTCACAAGTCATTTATTACAGTGCATTAAACGAGACGTTTAGAGTCACTTTCCAGACTTTCCTCCTGCACGCACTCTCAGGAGCTCGGACTGACAAAGACACAAGTTACTGCTCACCTCTTAATCCAAACAGCTATTATCAGTCCTCACGTCATAGTTTAGGCTCCTAAATCACATTTTGGTTTTAGATGAAAAACTCTTTTGGGAAAAGCAAAGAATTTGGTACAGCCTCCTTGTTCACATTCATGATTTTGCTCCCGTTAGGTGAATACAACTGACTTGTTGAAATACACAACATCAGAGAACAGAACATGAAAAAACAAAGTCTTCTCATCTTCCATGCCATAAAATGGCAAAACAACATTAGCGATTATAAATAAATTACCCCATTATATGCGCTGACCACACAATCGGTTTCTGAAACCTCAGCTCTGGAACAAAAACATACTGCAAATACTCAGTCTGACTTTCCAGTCTTAGTGGCATCTGCTCACTATATCAGGAAGAGATCTTTATAAACAGACCTGTCAGTCAAGATGCAAAAAGCAGAACTTCATGCAAAGTGAAAAGTGGGTAGAAAAAAGCTGTACTGTCCAAATAATTAAAAACATTGATCAGGCATTTACTTATGGGATGTTTTAAATTGGTCAAGTAATCCACTCTCACAACAGTCAGTAATCCTCAGGTCCACCAATCACCTTTTCAGCACAGACTTAATTTAATAAAAAGTTAAATTCAGGTTCTGCATTGCTGTCCCATCTGATTCAATCCACTTCTCTGTTTGCCCAAATCCAGCTCCAGATATGGAAGAATACGGCTCTGGAGGGACTGCACTGAGAGCAGCAGCGTCCAGGGTGGGAAATCCTAAGAAACTGAGAGGAGCTGTGGGGAATGAAACCTCCTCCCCTGGTGTCTACCTCCTCCGCACATACTTTTCCATCACTCCCCCCTCTCTCTCTGCAGCTTCTTCCATTTATCTGTTGCTGCTTCTAGTTTCAACTTTTCCTCCCTCGGCTCACTTAGTCAGCGCTCACTCCGGCTGAGGTTCAAACCTGAAGTGCCCTGTCCACCCCGAACCATCCATCCTGTCCTTCCTCTTGTCTCTCCTTACTCCCCTTCACTCCTCCTTTTTCTCCATCCGTCCATCTGATTCGCCTTTCACGTCCTGGAGCTCGCTGCCTCCTCCTCCTCCTCCTCCTCCCTCTAGCCCCTCTGTCATTCCATAACTTGGACTTTCTCTCCACCTCTGCTCGACTCTCTCTTTCCTGCTCCAAAGTGTCCCTACTTTCTCCACCACTTCCAACTCTTCAGGGGCAGATTTAGACATTTTTTGCATATGGGGTCCAGACTGTGACACAGCTTTAAAGAAGGGGGGGGGGACATTAGAGCATTTCTCCAAGGCTGTTGCATCTTTGTGGTTGTTTTGCATCTCTGAGGTCATTTCGCATCTTTGTGGTCATTTTGCGTCTCTTTGCATCTTTGTGGTTGTTCTTTGTCTCTTTTTACTTTTTGCTGCTTATTTCGTGTCTCTTTGTCGTCATTTGATTGACTGTGCAACAAGAAATATAAGCAGTCGCTTCATACAGAAGTTGTGGTCTAGAGGCCCGTGCCTGTTTCAGTAATCCATCTATGATACTAACAAGTCAACTACTCATCACCTTCTGACTCTAACCCGCCCCTGCGCACATCTTCCCCAGCTGCTACAGTTTGCAGATGAGGTGTGAAGTCAGATTACCCAAATATGTGTAGTGTGGGCACACACACACACCAACTGGTACGCAGATCAAATGACAGGAAAACAACACCTCCCCACAACTCCTCCTGAACCCTTTCACTTTCATCTTTTTTCCTTTTCTCTGTGAACTGAAGACAGTGTTGGAGTGAAGAAGAAGCCTGAATATTATGAATATATTACTACATTATTAATATCTGAAAATCTTAATGATTCCTGGAACATGTTGCAACAGTTTGCTGTTAATAACATGGAAAAATATTATTAGACTGCGTGAGCATAAGTGTGTACAAATGTGTGTTTAGCAGGTCAAAGGAGGATAACTGATGACTCTGCACTTGCTAATGCATCAAGAAAAGACAGGGAATGGAGATATATGTGAGTGTGCGAGTGTGTGTTAATGCATTGACTTGGTTGGGGATAGGAGACACAGATGGGAGGCCGGAGTGAGAGAGATCAATATCTTTGTGGTGAGGCGGCGGTGGTGGAGCTTCCCCTCCTCTTTTTCTGTTATACCTTACCAGAAAAATCAGAATCAACCATCAGTAATAGAATCACAAATCTATTTTCAGTGTCTTCTGTTGCTATTCCTTAATAAGTGAGAGTCTGTGGTGTCGA
Source organism: Holacanthus passer (assembly GCA_025331565.1). Taxonomy (NCBI): domain Eukaryota; kingdom Metazoa; phylum Chordata; class Actinopteri; family Pomacanthidae; genus Holacanthus; species Holacanthus passer. The sequence continues at coordinate 4,303,638 of JAFREQ010000009.1, read as the reverse complement.
TCTTTAAGGCGGATGAATCACCCTGAAGGTCAAATTTACATTTCAGTTACCACTTTGTAGAGGAGAGTGGATCAGGTAACAGGCATCCACACACTGAAGAAATACACACACACACATCTGATTGTATCTGATGCTTTAAGGGGGAATCTGTGTTTTTGGATCTATTTATATGCATTTAAGTTTGCTCGCTTGTACATCGATGCTAGTGTAGAGAGTTGCTGGGGTCTATTGTGTGTGTGTGTGTGTGTGTGTGTGTGTGTGTGTGTGTGTGTGTGTGTGTGGTGTGTGTGTGTGTGTGGTGGTTCCTCTGGGCAGGCCATTAGGACACTAACAGGTTTTTAAAAGGTAGGTTGGGCGCTGCCTGCTGACACAACAGTCAGTAAATAGGGAGAGAGGACCCAGACTGTTTCCTCTCAGTCAGACACATCAGCAAAATCACCTCAGTCTTCACCACAGTCAGAGAGGAAGAGTCGCAGAAATGACTCTTAAACGTGTAGTAAAGGGATGAGAAATGACTCCTTGCTTTTAAAATTGCAGCTGTAATATTCTACAACTGTCTAATATTGTCACATATTTAGAGGAAGCTCATTATTCACACATCTGCTGTTAATTCATGAAAACTTCGGTATAGGTGTGTTTTAGTGGTGAAAGAAGTCTTTAGATCTTTTACGGAAGAATAAAATAAATAAAAGGAAATTTAAATTTACCTCAGTAAGAGTACTTAAGTATAGCAACAAGATGTACTTAAAATTCAAAAGTAAAAGTACATGATTATAGCCTCCGGCATTATTTTAAACTTAAAAAACCCGCACAAAACTCCAGATTTGAAAGACACATATTATGAGTCAATTCTTAGTAGGTTATAAGGTAGTTTAAAAGATCTATTTATTTATTAATGTTCTGATTTCTACACCATATTTTACAATAGTTCTACATTTGTAACCCTGAAATGTTTAGATTTAGATTTACTTGCTGCCACATACAAATGTCTCTTTTAAAATTGAAAGAATTAACAAAAGAACCCATTATGAAGCAGCCTGGCCCATGTCATTTTTATATTTTCATACATCTGATTAGATAATTATTACTGAAGCAGCCTTTTAATGCAGCTGGTTGACGTGGAGCAAAATTTAACTCCTGCTATTTCCCTTAAAGTAACATTAATCATAATAAAATCATCTTATTCCACATTGTCTTACGGTAGCACACATATTCTGTATCAGCTTTTGTCAACTCTTCTTTGAAGTATTCAACTCCAAGTCTTGCTTTTTTTTTACAGCTGCATCAATCTCTTAAATGAAACTATTTTAGCTGTACTATTCTTTGCATCATTTCATACACAGTTCCAGAAAAATCCAGCTTGATCTTTGGAAACTTTGGGTTCTCTAAAATTTAAAATATAGTTCTGTTGGTTTTACCAAAGCTCAGATAAACAACATGACTTCATTATATCTGATCCTCGGTTAAATAATTTATATACACTTGAGTAATTTAATTTATAACAATGTACCAATACTTTATGAACTTATAGGTTTTCATATAAAATCTGACTAGTAACACAGATGTCAATATTTACAAATGTAGCTTCAGTAAAGTAATATGAAACTTAAATACACAAATAGAGTACAAGTATTTCAACATTGTACTACTGTAAATGTACTACCACTTTTCAAAGAAAAATCTTCTGGAAGTGATGTGGTTGATGTTCGCAGTTTCTGGGAACATTGATTCCCATCATTGTTGAACAGATACTAAAATAAGCATAACCACGGAAGCTCTAACTCTAAACTTATTTCTACTACACACAGATTTCATAGAACTCAACACACTGTTTGACTATAAAACCACTTTGAAAACAAGCAGCAATGAGAGACAAAGTAAGAGAGTGATGGAGTGAAAGAGTGGACAAAAGTGTGAATGAGAAAAAAACATGTAATGATTCGGAGGTGAAACCACATGAGCGCCTACCTGAGCGATGGTACCTGGCTGCGCTGTGGCCGCAGTGAGAGAGGCAGCTGGGCCGAGAGAGGCGCCTCCTGGCCTCCACAGACAGAGCGGCCATCACAGCTCCCATAATGCAGCTGAACTACCACAACGACGAGGTGAACGCTGCTAACAAGCAATACTCTGAGATCTAGTCTAACAACACAAGATCCAAAGTTTAAAAGGCCAGATGTTAATGCTCACTCGTGGAGATTAACACTAACAGGGTGCTTTGAATTGTTGAGCTGCTCAGTTTGAACACTGGCTCGAGAAATCTCAGCCTGAAAGAAGGCAAACGAGCTTGAAAGCCCTGAGTCCTACGTACCAACAAAGGCAACTACCTGGCACTGTGGAAAAGGTGACAGGTGAGAGAGTTTCCAGTGTGTGTGTGCGTGTGTGTGTGTGCACGTGCTGTTGTCAGAGGCCACATTTGAAAATCTGTTTGAGTTCGTGACACCACGTCACAGTGTGTGTGTGAGAGAGAGAGAGATAAAAAAAGAAGAAGGGATCAAACACCACTGTGGAGCTCCTGACCTTTCACATCACATCATCACACACCTCCACATTTCTTTTTTTCTGTCCGTCTCACTGCCTTCCTCTCTTCTGATCATTCTCCACATAGAAGCGTGACTTTAACTCCTTTGCACTGTCTCACTCTTGTAGACTCAGCACATGCAAGCCTCCACTGCAGACAACAAACACAACAGGGGCGGACAATATGGATAAAATCCTCGATCACACTATATGTAATGTCACATACATCAATATATATTGTGAATTTTCTGGAAAGTCTATTAAAGATTTTTTATATAAGGGTTTTCTTTGAAACATGGAAAGTTATGTTTACATTCTTCAGAAAGTTACGGATTACACAAATGAGATATAGTACGTTTAGTTAGCTATAGAGGTGTTGGTTAGGGTTAGGGACGGATCATCTCATATCACTTCAAGACATTAAATACACTTGAAAATTGCAGCTGTTCTGTGATTGTTGATTTGTTAATTTAGTTTAATGCTAACTGAACTATCCATTATACAAGCTGTCTGAGGCCGATGTGTCACTAACACAAAGTTCTAAATGTTAAATGACTGTTGGCTGTATTTTACTCTTTTTGTTTCTTCCTTGCATGAAGAATGATCTAACTAATTTGACAGCTAGTCTTTCCTTTTTTTTTTTTTTTTTACTTACACTTATTTGTTCAATACCGGGGGTTTTTCAGTTTCTTATTTGACAAAAGGTTTCCAAAGCCAACTGCTGTCTTCAACCTTTATTATAAGTATGTTTAGCTCTCGTATTCGATTCACATGGTTTAAACAGAAAGGTCAAATATTCTTGTGTTCATACAAATTCCTTCATGGGGCCTATGACCAAAGATTCACTTGACTGTGTTTTGTTACTGAAGTGAAAGCAACAAAAAAAAGAAAACCTGAATCACAAACAACAAAAAACTTACCATAACTGTGAAAGAATAATGAAGGGAAAAGTGCTTTTAGCTGGTACAGTTTAAATCTGCATTACCCAGAAGGAGCAATGAAAATGCCAGTCAGGGTTATTACGGGCAGTGTGCTTCATTTCTATCTGGAAGAGAGTCAAGATAAACTCACACTACAAACAAACAGTGAACAAAGTATTTTCAAGGCTTGTCAAGTGCAAGTTACTTTTATGGATTCAAACATGAGTCTTTAAGAGTGTCACTTTCAAAGCTACACCATCCTCAATCAGGCCAGAAAACAACATAAATAATGGTCTTATGCCATGTTCATATCCAAAGAGGAAGATGAACATGTTGACATTTCATTGCTGTTTGGTTAATGCATTGAAACATGACAACCAAAAATGTTTTAAGAACTGAATCTCAACCATTAAAGACATTTCTTCTTGATGCCACTCTCGGATCTGTTCGATAAAATTACAGCCAGCAGCTTGTTAACTTAGACTGGAAACAGCAAAAGGTAACATGTAATATCTTGTTTGTTCAATCAATACAAATACAGAGCTTTAGAGGTGCTGGTCAGCGGATTTTGTTACCTTTGGACAGAGCCTTATTTTCAATGGACAGATGTGAGAGTGGTATCGATCTTCTTATCTAACTCTCAGCAAAAGAGCACATAAACGTATTTCCTAAAACACAGAACTAATCCTTTAGGAAACCTCAGTAGATATTTCTTGCTTTACATAAGTTGATTCTATTAATTGATAATTGTCAATGTAAAGTTATATGCAGTCACAGGGTGATTTCCTGCTGCAGTTTATGACACATGATAAAGGAGTCTGTCTTAATTTCCCACATATTCTGTTTGTAATTACCAGCGTTCTGTTTTTAACAATCCACAACTTGCATTGACAGTAAATCCTCATGATGTAAATGGAGCGTTTATTCCTGGACATCACTTTAAGGAGACCCTGGAGGTGTGAGTGAGTGTTTCCCAGTGCCGTCAGCAAAACGACAAATGACAAATAAATGCAGCTCTGCAGTTCTGGTAAATTGTAAAATAGACAACAAGGTGCATGGAAACAACTTTAACTTGACTGTTATCCAGAAGAATGAATTAACACATTTAATATATACTGTAGATCAATAATCAATCATCAAACAAAAAGTAAAATTAAATACATAAAAGCTGCTTGTTTATAGGACACACACAATTTTCCAAAATAAAATTTTCTGTAGTTTCTTCCTTGAAATGCTCACAAATGCTGAAACGAGCAAATATTTTTCTTGAAAAATGGATCAAACGATTACGGTTGCAGATAAATTTTCTGCCGTTGTTTGAGCTCTAGTGTGTACATAAAAAACAAATCGATCATATCAAAACCAAAACTTGTTCAGAATCTGCCACTGTGTACTTTTCATCATACTGACAAAAACATGATCAATTCACACAAACCAATAGTCTCAACAGTCTCAATAATCTCAATATTAGATGTTTTATCTTTGATTCGTTTTACCCTTCTCAACAATTTGACAGTCTTCCTGATGAGGTGACACTGTTCATGTTGAGTTAGGAAAAATTTGAATGCTGGATGAGACCCCTGCATGTTGCAGACAGATGGACACTGCAGCTGCAAACACCAGTCGCTCAATTGAGTGAGAGAAAATTAATTTGCATAGTAAAAGCTAGCAGGAATTTTCAGGTTCCAGCTTCTCAAATATGAATATTTTCTGATTTTCTTACTCTTCTGTGATAGTAAACTGAGTATGTTTGGGGTTTGGATGGACAGCATCAAGAACAAAACAAATGTGAAACCACCTTATACTCTGACGACTTCTAGTAGGGTTAAAAATTCAGACTATATCAAGATAATTGTTGGTTGCAGCTCTACAATGCATATTACTGCTCCTCAGTAGCCATGTAATATCCCCTCTATCCACTGGAGGACGCTGGACACCATACACCACACAGCAGATCAGAACCGCAGCTCATCTCACTCACACAATCAGAAAGGTAAGGGAAGGAAATGAAACATGAGAGAAGGGATCAAATTTTTCGGACTGTTCCAAGATCGTATACAAGCTTACTCAGCTGCAAACCAATAGGCGGTTCGGTTTGTCACATCATCAGATTCTGTGTTTAACGTGGAAGTGATTGATCAGGAACAACAAATATATGGATTAAACAAGACACAAAGAAATGTGATATGATCTCAGTGAATCCATGCAATGCAATCATGCATCAGTGTGTGTATTTTTATGCATGTGCAGAGCCAGCTGATAAAACATTGAGCCTGCAGGAGTCTGAACACATGCATTTTTCAATGCTCGCATCTTCCCTAACAAACTGCTCCAGGGACTGAGGATGAAAACTTTTCTGTTGACATGAACTAGCCCTCTTCAAACTCAGTAAACAACACCTCAGACATTTAAATGTGCTGTATGCTTTGCTCTCCAATTAAGCTTTCTACAAGAGCTGCAGAAATATAGGCCCAACATTGGTCATTAGGGGAAATATGGCAGCTCGTTCAGGGGTTTTTCCCACTCCTGCTATCTCTGCCTAACCCCTTCAACTGCTTGATATGTTCCAATTAAAACTAAACCCAGTCTCACTTCCATATGAGATAATCCTCTTTTAATAAAACCACCTCAGTCGGGCAGGTTCAAAGCCAACCATAGCAGTGTAATTAAAATGTCTTAATCAAAGCTTTTTCAAATTTTTCTCCTCTGCCTCTGCCCTGGTTGTTTCTTTATTCCTCTTTATCCAACATCCAAATCTCTCTCTCTTTCTCCCTTCTCCCTCCCTCCGTGCGACGCTGAAGGCAGAATAAGATTTAGGTAATGGATCAGCGGAGACCTGAACTCCTACCTGTGCAGGAATCCATTATGAAAATTCAAACTGGGGGCCTGTCAAGATGAATATACGATGAAGAGAGGCTAAACAAAGCCGGAGGCAAAAGACGGCTGGTTTTCCTCTGCAGAGAACATTCATCATCAAGTCCAGCCTCTCAAAAGAGGACGTGTAAACACTGCACCCCGAGGTGTCCTCACCTATCTGTACAAACTTCAGGAGAATCTGGGACAGAGGAAACAGCAGGGGATGACAGACAAAATGGGACTGATGATCAACATTTTAAAAAAAGAAAGTGAAGAAACAAGTGAGTTCTGATAAAGAGGTGAAGAGAGAGAGGATACCGAGTGCTGATTCAGCCAGCAGTGGTTTGATGATGTTTGTTGGATGAAAGGACACAGGAGGAGGACGGAGGATAGACTTACATCTAATCAATGATGAACGGAAGGACATGCAGACTAACTCAAGAAGGACAGGCTGGTAAAAAAGATGAACAGTAATAAAAATAAAAATCTTAATTTGGAAAAGGTGCCACTGCCACATCCCGGAAAAGTTTACTTCAATGACACTCAGCGTCATTTAATTGAAGAATAAACAGAAAGAAAAACATGTCTGATTAAAAACAAACTAGAAAGCACTTTCTGAAGCTAAATCTCTGTCCACAAGGTACAAAATTCTTTATAATCAGGGCTGTATGATTAAAAACTAAACCAGCGTGTATCGACCACACACACCAGTCTTTCAAACAATCACACTCAGACAAGCTCCTTCTATGTACCTATTTAATACAGTACTCAGATCCTTTAATTAAGTAAAAGTGCAATGACAAAAATGTAACAATATTCCATTTCAAGTAAGAGTCCTTCTCTTAAAAGTGTAATTAATTAAAAATACATAAGTATCAGCTAAATGTTCTTGAAGTATCAAAAGTGAAAGTACTTGGCAGCTAGTTTTAACTACTTTATTCGTAACTAGGTCATTTAGGTTGTCCAGTGGTTTCCCACATAGGGCCCCTGCAAAGCATCACAAGATAAAACAGGGCAGGAAAGAAAAAAATAAATTCTGCTACACACTAATTTTTTTTCCTCTTGAGTCCGTGCTTTTCTGGGAAATACTGCATAATTGTACTTCTTTGGGTGTCAAACAGTCATGACAAGTAATGCATGAAAGGAGCCGCAACTAGACACTACTTTTTGTAAAGAGTTTTGTCTTTTACATCCACAACATAAGATAAGATAAGACATTCCTTTAATTGTCCCTCAGTGGGGAAATTCACATGTGCTTTTGATGCACAATCTTAATTTGAAAAGTAAAGATGACTGTACAAGATTTCCCTCTAAAAATGACTGAAGCATAAGTAAAAAGAAGCATAAAATGGAAATACTGAAGTGAAGTACAAGTACTTCAAAATTGGACTTTAGTACAGCACTTGAGAAGAAGTTACTTTCCACCACTGATTCAATATTCAGTGAGTGAACACTTTTACATTTTAATGGGCACAGAAGAAGAAGTTTGCAGCTCTTTAACTTTAGTTTTAAAGTTTTAAGAAGCAGAAATAAAAGCAATACCTTGAACAAGTGTCCCAGTGATGAAGCCAAAGAAGCAGCGCAGCAGCTTGGTGATCTCATTTTCACACGCTGCCTTACATGCATTCATCCTCTAAACTTGGGCCACCTGGACCACCAGCACCAAAAGAATATTAAAAAATAAGAGAAAAATATGGGGGGGTCTCACAAGACAAAACCAGCCAAAACACAGCACAAAGAGTAAGAAATAAAAGAAAAACAATCAGGAGAGACTGCACCCAAAAGATTACATGAAAGAAAAAAGAAAAAAGACGCTCTATGTTCAGTCACCAAGTTGGACAAATTTTAAAGCGCACACCAGAAAAAGTAAGTACTCTCCCAGAGGATGTTTCCTCTGTCTGATGTTGCCTGTTTCCCCTTTAGATAACAACTCAAAGCTCCTTTTTAAACTGGTGTCCCAGTTTGCTTACAGGTGATGTTCCCTCCTCCTCTTCCTCCTCCTCCTCCTCCTCTTCCTCCTCCTCCTCTTCTTCGTCTTCTCTCCTCTTTCACTTGTTTCTCTCCTCTACCCTTGCCTCCTCAGAGGAGGTGAACTGAATCGCATGATGTTGGGTCCGTCCTGCAGCTCCGGTCGTTTCATATGACCGACCCTGACAAACCACAACACACAACACTGACACCCATTAACACTCCTCCTGTTTCAGCCTTCCACCAGGCCGCGGCCCTGCATGGTCACCGGGACACGCTCGCCCTCTGAAGTTCATCCCACTTTCTCTGACAGAGAAAAGTCACACGGGGAGAAGAAATATTTCACAGTTGAGTGAAGAAACCAAATCTCACTGCTCGACTTCCCTCCCTCCCTCCTTTGTTTCTCTTCGTATCTAATCCAACTCATATTACACATTTCATATTACAGTCATATCTCTCCTCTTCGCCTCTCAGTTTCCCCCATACGGCCTCATTATCTGGCTCTTCTCCTATAGAGTGGGATTTACTTTTAATTCAGAGATTAAACTTTGTGCTGAGTGTAATTCCTTAATATTTCTTAATATCATCTCAGCTGTGCATTTATAATGTAATTGGAAATATTTCACATACTTAATATACAGAAATGACTATGTGTGAGAAAGAAGAGGAGGTATCAAGGAAGACTAAGTCCCTCCATTGGATGTATCATCTATACATAGAAGACATGACTGATATGAAGACGTCCTACCAGTAGCTAGAAAAGGCTGGACTGAAGGACGGCACAGAGGCTCTGATCATAGAAGCACAAGAACAGACACTCAGCACCAGATCGGTCGAGGCAGGGGTCTATCTCATCTACCAGACAAGACCTGAGGTGCAGGCTTTGTAAAGATGCCTCTGAGACAGTGAACCACTTAGTGGCAGGGTGTAAGATACGAGCTGGGAAAGCATACAAAGTGGCTGGGATAGTGTAAGGGCACATCTGTACTTGAGCACAGACTCTAAGACCCCGAGACCAAATGGGAGACACTGCTGAAACTAAGATCCTGTGGGACTTCAAGTTCCAGACTGACAAGTAGGTGCTTGCAAACAAACCAGACATTGAAGTGGTTGACAAGGAACAGAAGACAGCAGTAGCGATCGATGAAGCAAACTCAAACAACAACAACATCCATCAGAGCACGAGAAGCTGGAGAAACACAGAGGGCTGGAGGGAGAACTAGATCAGATATGGAAGGTGAATCCACAGTCGTTCCAGTGGTACTAACATCTGAGATCTCTGTCTAGAAGTGTCAGCAGCTAAGACACTGTCCAGGAACCTCAAACTCTCAGGCCTTGCGTAGAGAAAAATAATAGCAAGGACATAACCTCTGTGTTCTCAGTGGTAGTAGCTTCAGTTTTGCACATCGTTAATCGATTGATTGTCTAAATTGCTGACTGATTTGTAGATCATAAAAAATAATCATTAGTTGCACAGCAGGTCACAGTAACATCCATGTCCGACCTGACCCACAGCTTCCTCACTCTCATCCTCCTCCTGTTAACACCATCATCCTCTCTGACGCTGCCCATTTCATTTTCCCACAAACCCTCAGCTGTAGTCCTTCACGTCCAGCAGTCTATCAAACTGAGCAAACTATCCTGCTCTCATCTCTGCTCGCTGTCTCGACCTCTTCAACCGCTTCAACACCACCACCACCACCCCACCTCTGATACACATCTCCATCTCTGTGCGTCTATTTTTAACTGCTGGCCATTATCGAGGTGAGGGCTTGCCCACCCACAAAGCTGAATCTCTCTTCTCCTGGCATCACTGAGATGAAATAGATTCCACCACAGCTCTGCTTTTCTTTCTCTCTCTGTGATTGTTGTATCTCACAGTGCTGCTGTTTTATCAAGACTGAAAAAAGACATGAAGGAACATTTGAATCTGAGACTGATTATGTGTGTTAATCCTCCTCCTCCTATCCTTACGAACACTGAGGAGACATACTTCAGGTGCAAATGTTTTCCTCAGCATCTTCATCATTTTCAGCTTAAATACATTTTTTATCCGGCCAGTTTGCAATAGCGTTTCCATTTCAGAAAATTCCTTCAAACCTTCCAAAGATGTAAACAGTTGTCTCTTGTTGCCACTTGGGGCCAGTAAAGTGCAAGGTTGCCTGTCGACGGTGTGAGGGAAAACATGCCAACATTTAATGAAGTGCTGCTGCTGGAGCCAAGGAAGGAAGAGGAGAGGAGATACCCACCTGATACTAAGTGTGTGTGTATGTGTGTGTGTGTGTGTGTGTGTAATAAACACGACTGCAATGATAAGCCACAAAGGCAAGTCTTATACGACTGGGTTTCAGTGACCTGCTAGAGTACCATTACATGGTACATGAGGCTGAGCTGGCCTCAGACCTTAAAGGCAGGTCACAATCACACACACCCACCTCATTTGGTTTAATTAAATCTTTCTGGAGCCTGAGGTAATGTTTGCTTTTTAATGAATGTGGCCTTTATTTAAAGCCCTTAAAACTGTTTGTAGATCCAAAACACGAAATCAGCTTCAAGAGGGCAATGAGGACAGGAAAACAGGAGGCAAGGATGCGAGCGAGAGGTAGGAAACATGATGAGGAGGTTGAGGAGAAACAGAGAAGGTAGGAAGGGACAGGAGAAGGACATAAATAAAGAAAGGGAAGAACAGGAAGAAGTAGGGAAGGAAACAAGTAGATAGCAAAATACAAGGCAGGAGGCGTAAATGGACAAGAAGAAGTAGGGAAGGAGTCAAGGAAGTAAGGAGGGAAATGAGGGTTACATGAGGAAAGAAAGGGAGAGGAGGCATAGATGGAAAGTTGGAAAGAAGACGGAAACAAATCAGGAAGAAAATGAGAAGTTAGTGAAGGAAAAGCAAGGAAGGAAATGAAGCGACTGTGAAGGAGACAAGTAGGTAGTGAAGGATAGGAGGATGCAAGGAAGAAAAGGCAGAAGTGAGGAGGAGACAAGGACAGTCAGTAGTGAAGGAAAGCAAGAGGCAGGGAAGGACAGGAAGAAGTAGGGAAGGAAACAAGGAGATAGTGAATGAACTGTGCTTTTTTTTTTTTACAAACAAATGGATTCACTTCTGCTCATTCTACCTTCAAACAGATATCAATGGAAAGGTTTTGTGTCATGAGTCACAAATCATAACACATCAATGAAAAAATGAGAAGCAAAAGTTGATGATAACGGCGACCTCTGTGGATTAAACTCCAACTATACACCAGTATGTGACAACACTGAGAGCTTAGCAGACAGACTGAATGCTTTCATTCACAAACATTTCCCACTCTCTCTCCCTGCAGGCTAAAGATTAACTGTGCATGATCACATCTGGACCACTGGGTGGAGCACTGAGACTAAGTCCATGAACAAACCAGGACCGCAGCCCAGTTGAAGCAACATACTGGATCCAAGAGCTTAGTGTAAAGTCCTAATTAGTCTTTTGGCTCTTCTATTTTATTCCATCAGTGCATGTATGTGTTTGCATGTGAAAGGCACAAATGGTCTTCGGCAGTTAAAGAGGCAGAGAGGAGGAAGGGCGGTGTATCAGAGTATGTCAGGTCTGTGTAGGGATTATTAATGGTGGATTGAGGATGTGGAGACATTTGATAAATGAGTGTATGCAACTAAACGAACTCTGAGGACTTGACCCTGTGGTCAATTAGTCAGTCTTACCCACAGGGACCTGAGGAGGCTGGGAGAGGTCTCCAGCCAGTCAATTCAACGATCAATTCAAACACTGTTAGTCTCACTTGTTGTGCATTCACCACATCATCAGTCTCACCAACACAACACACTCATGATCAGTTTCTAACCCCCCCTCTCACTTTTGTCCTGTGGCTGCGTGCTGGCGATGATCCATTTGACCAGGCAGCATTTCATCAGAGCTTTCCGAGAGAACCGCGGCTTCTGCCACTTCCCAGAATCCTTCACTCTGCCCGGCGTGGGCTCCACGCCGTTCGCATCTCCCAGCAGGCTGCCATCGACCACCTTGCCATCCGCCTGGAGGGAAGGGAGGGAGTGATGAAGAAAGGAGAGTGAGAGAGAGTTCAGGTCGATATGGAAATTACACAAACCAGGCTGAGATCTTTAAATTAAGCTGGAGATTATGTGCGTGCCTGGAAAATATGATTAGCCTCTGATCCGGAGGTTTTTCAGTAACACTTTAAAGAGGTTCAGAAAGAGTTCAGTTCAGATCTGTGTTGTTTTATTATCAGAATTTTTGGAAAATTTGTGTCCAAATCTACTCTCTGCTATAGCTCCACTTTTGGACACTTGTACTTTAGTGTAATAATTAGAAGAACCTAAATAAATGTTCCACAAAACTAAAAACAGTGATGCTGCTAAGTGCGGTGAGAGTGAACCAAACCAATAAAGTTGCAGACCGGAATACCAAAACAGTGAGCTGAAAGAAGCTAAAGTACCGGCAACATAAATAGGTGAAGAGAACTGCAGAGTCGGAAGAAAATTCTCAGTGGGTTTGTGACACCTTTCATGTAACATGTAGCCGCTTGAACCATTTTTAATGTGAAAATAGTTTAGAGCAGCTTTAAGTGTTGCATTGTTTTGGATTGCACTCATATTATATTAAAGGTTTATCAAACTCTAAAGACAATGGCAACATTATGGATGCTGTAGTTGATGTAATAAAGAATAACGATGTCCAGATTTTACTGATTTACTTATTGTTTTAATGCTAATGTTATGATTTGTATATCTTATATATTCCTTTTTTGTGTCTAAAAAATCATCCTCCCATTTATCACTAATTAATTGCCACAGAAATGAAGTGTTGGAGCGGCTCTTGGATCCCTGTGTTTGCACAAGAAGTTTTACGAGCCAACAGCACCATGATGTAGTTGCTTCACTCACCATATGGTCTTGAAAATGTTTTAATAAGGACGGATTACATCCATTTGGCTGCAAATACAGTAACACACTGACGCAGAGTGGATACAGGAAAAAGAATAAGAGGGACGATCTTTGATGAGAGTTCATTTCTCTCTCATCGGTAAATCTGTGATGAACGGTAAAGAGATTTTCTGGTTAAGAAGGGCAGCCTGAGGACGTAAACCTTGACATCGGCTTTCTAATAAATCAGGGTGGAGGTGAGCTTACTTTCTGAGTTAATCACATCTTGAAATATCTACCCACTCAGATGAATTAAAAACCTGCTTCTATTCATTTTCACACCGAGCTCCGATTCATCATCGTGACTCTTACTATGCAAGACCAATCCCCTCCAACTCATTCATATTCATGCAACTCACATTGTTTATCCTCTTTCATCAGCGGAGATAAACTTGACATCCAAGTTTTTTGCTCTAATATGTTTTTCAATTTCTTTCCTTCGCAACTTGGCATCATTTCAGTTTCTTTTGCAAGAAAACCACTGATTTGATTTGATGTGATGTAATTTTGTCTTTTCTTAGAGACGAAGCTATATTAAGCTGTTCCGGCTGGGCGCGTGCAGAACGCAGACACACGCATGTATGAGCACACTGGAGCAAGTGTGGGGAGGAAGATGAAAGAGGTGAGCAGAACAAACAGTAGCTCTGTTTACTCTGTGGGGAGGAAAGGAAAGCAAAGGATGACAGAGGGGGAGAAAGGGAGGGAGATGGGAGGAGGGAGCGCACACATACACAGAGGATTTTAAACGGCTATTTGATCCCATGGGAGTCCGACCATGCAAATCCCTTAGTTTAAGGTAGTGAGAGAGAATGAGAAAAGGAAAATAGAGAGAGAGAGAGCAAAAGAAAAAGATATGAGGAGAACAAGGTCTGCTCATGTTCCTGGAAGAACTGAAGTCAATTAGCATAATGAATACTGGCCTATCTGAGGAGAGGAGCAAAGGACGGCCAGAGGACGGAGGGATGGAGGATGGGAAGATAGAGGAGATGAAGATATGAAAGCACTTTGCTGGGGAATACATTTGCAAGGCTATTTCGGTGCATCTTCCACATGAACAGATGAATAAAAAGAGCAAAAGATGAGAGAGAGGAAAGGGCGGGAAAAGGAGGAAGGAGCCTGCGAGGAGAGAACATCTGCACAGATACACACTCGCACAAACACACAGAGTCGAACTGGCTCGTAACATAATGACAACACACCGAAATGGAAAGAGAGAGACGGAAACTATTCCATTTATCCCAACATCTATTTATTCACAGATCAACAGTGGCACAGGCAGAGAGGAGTAATATGAGAAAAGGCACGAGGAACGAGCTCAGCGGTGACTCGCTTCTCTGGAGAAGTAAATTAGAAAGAAGGAATTGTTTTCAACGTGGCTTTTCAGTTGAAGTCGCAAATTGGAGCGAGGAGGCCGCGAGACAAACAGATGCAGACAGACGCAGTGTAAACACAAGAAAATTCAGCACCATTAGATGTTTATTCACAGACCGCTGGACACACAGGCATACTCACAATAATAAGGCGCACACACACACACACACACACACACAGCTCGCTTTGTCCTGGGGCAGCACTTCGCTCTTGTAATGTCTGCACAACATCCTGCAACATCCTCTGAAGCACACACACACACACACACACACACACACACACATATACACACCCTATAAGGCAGAGCATATACCCATAACGCTCAAAGTAAACACTGAGCAGCGACACAGCACATGTCGCTATATGCTCTGCCATGAATTATTAATTATCAGTCGCCGTGTTGTTGGTTCAATGAATGTTGTTTTACATGAAGCGTAAACTCTGGCCTCATTACATGAAGTCCTCTTACTGTTGGTTCCTTGTATTCAACAGAGAGAGACAAAGAGAGAAGAGACCAAAAATACAAAAAGAAAAATAAAACTCTTGAAAAACAGCCTCTGAACATCGACCGCAAAAACACAAAAGTAAACTTCACTGCTGATTGTCAGGGCACCAGAAACTGACATCAGTAAGACATCATCTAAACAGAGACTGAGTGACCACAGCCTGGTCATTGAGACTGGTGGACACAGACAAACATGGCAACCCAGCAACAAGCGGTAGAAACACAGCAGCACTTCCTGCCACACTCCAACCTGCACAAAGACAGAAGCATCAAATGCTTCACTGAAATGAAACTCAAACACATAACAGGGGTTCAACACACTCTCAGTCCAAATCAAAATTCAATATTTACCTTAGGGAAAAAAAGCTGACGTTGCAATGAAAGCTGTAAAATATGTCAGAGCCGGAGGGAAAACGAGCAGAATAACACATAAGACTGCACAGAACTCCTTCAAAATCCGACTCCTCCTTTTCATTTTGATTTCATCTCTTTTCTTCTTTACTTTACTATTCCAATCAACTGTTAAACAATATCTTATCTTATGTATTCTTTTAATTGCTATTTTTTTAAAGCTGAGAAGAGTCGGGTGACAATTTTGTGTTAATTCATCACCACGAGCAACACACGCTCATTTGATCCATTGTTAATAATAAGATAGTGATTAGTGCAGCTTTATTGATTTGTCTTTCTTCCATTACAGGACACATTTGTCCATTTGTTGTCTTCTTTTATTCTTAGATTCTGTATTATTATACTCACATTTTAAACTAAACTCCGGTCCCGGCAGTAAAGCTAAGCTGAGTAGGATGGAAAAGAGGAACATTGATGGCGTTAGAAGGAAGAGTGATGGAAAGGGAATAGAGACAAAGAGAGAGAGCTGAAGTCTTACAACGTCATATTAGTGGCTGGGAGTTTCCATTAATAAGTTATATGTGATTAACATTGAACCAGAAGAGATACAGCATGTCTCTCGCTCTCTCTCATGTTCTGCTATAACGTCCTGGCTCACATGAACTCTAGTTTTTCTATGACTCAAACTCAGCCGGCAGAGGTTCATTCGTTCTGCCTGACAGATTCTTCAAGGTCAAAATGTGCTTAAATATGCCAGTGCAAGGTAAATCCTGGAGTCAGAGGATGTAAAAAAAAACTCTGAACCAGTCACTGAATATTTGATAGTCTACTTTAGTCATTCCTTGACCAGATAGTTTGTAATTTAAATTAACACTATGTCAATTTTGGACTGTATTTTGCTTAGACAAAGTTATTGTTACAACTGTTTGTGTGTGTAGACGCTGTTACATGCTCTGCCATGAATTAATAATTATCAGTTGTTGGTTCAATGAATGTTGGTTTACATGAAGCGTAAACTCTGGCCTCATTACATGAAGTCTTCTCACTGTTGGTTAAACAGAGAGAGACAAAGAGAGAAGAGACCAAAAATACAGAAAGAACAAAACCTTTCAAAAAACAGCCTCTGAACATCAACTGCAAAAACACAAAAGTAAACTTCAATGCTAGAAAATAGTGAGTGGCAGATCACACATCAGCTGTTTGTGTTTAGACTATATTTAACATTTTAAATTTTATGAAAAAAACATATTTGTAAGTAAGATATTGAAAAAATATAATTTTAGTATTAGTACCAAAACTCAGGTATCAACACCTGTATTAATTAATTTATACCCAGCTCTAGTCATTTGTAGATAAACTAATGTCTCATCCAATATTTGAAACTTCATATTCAAGAACTAAAACTCAAAGATTGACATTCGAAGAGCTTTAAACTCCAGACATATTCCATTTTTGTTATTTAGCTAAATGACTACTTGAATGTTTTGTATATTAAAAGGTGATAAGAGAGTTGTTTGACAGTAAACCTAATGGACTGAAGCATTAATTGGAACCAGTTGAAACCCTAAAGCTAATTTAGACACAATAACGGGCAAGTTTCATTGAGAGAGTTTACTGTCTCTGCATCCAGAGAAGGGAATATCACATTCTTTCATATGTTTTCTCTCAACAGTTTTGTCATAAATTACTGCACGGCTCAAGTTTTATATTCCACCGTTGGGAGTAAATCTGAAGAACAAATTTACAAAAATAACCAGGCAAACTTATGTGAGACTGCACACATGCATCCACCACACATCTATAGTCAAGCATTCTGAGCAGTGACATAAAAGCAGACACGAGCACAGACTATAAATAAACTGAGACCCAAACACACCCTTGTTCCCAAATACACATCTGTCACACATACAACAACCGCCCACACGCTCACGCTGCAGCACAGTGATACCGTACACAAGTTCAAACAACCTCAGAACTGGCAACCCGACGATCCAATTAAGTGCAGAATTAATCTTTTGCTAAAATTACATGTTTATGCGTGAGACTGTAGTCAGAGCGATACTTTTCTAAAGAGTTTTGGGAGTTTTTTTTTTTAGTTTAAGATTTTAAAAACACAAGCAGAAGTGTAAGATTGGATTAAACAGCGTGATTTTCTGCTCTAACAGCAGTAACTAAGCATTTAGCCTTAGTAACTCTGTCCTGCCCTTTATATGAATACTAGTTAAAAATGCAAACAGGTGTGAACTCATATTTTTTTGTATATTGTAATTATGATACAAGAATTTACTACCTTTACACTGCAATACAACAACAATGCTGTGTCTTTATTTCCATTTCTCTTACGTGGATCAGCTGGTGATGATGTTGACTTTTTACCTGGGGCAATAATAATGTTAGCCTTTTGGCATTTGACCAAGATATCATGTAATATATGGAGCCATCAAGTGCATATTTATGAGCCTTTATACAGGAATTAATTAACCTGTGTTTGTCTGCTTTAAGCATATCATAAATGAACAATATGTGAGGTCCTGAATGCTATGAGAGCTAAATTTAGCGGCTCTTGATTGGATGAATGGAAGTTTGCGCTCCAGAAAACCCAGCCAATGTTATCTGAGGTCATTTGACAAACACGCTGGTTAGTCCTCAACCTTTCTCTTAATGTCAAAAGTAAAAACATACTGTTAAAACACAAGCAAGTATGTAAACTAATAAGCGGCCAAACAGCGCTATGTTCGAACTGATCTTCCATTTTTCTTTATCATACTTAACAGAATAACATCTAGCCTTACAGGGAAATACAAGAACAAGGGCGTTTCTTTATTTCCATGCCCTCTACATCTATCATCGGCTGGTGAGGATGCTGACTCTTTGTCTGGGACCTGTTAGTTTTAGCCTTGATATCACGTATGTGGTCTATTATGCATTTGCATTATTAGCTGATATTATTGTTTGTAAAGGTTATTAAATTCCCTTCTTATCACAAAAAAACCAACCACAAGCACTCCTTCCTGTTCTCCTTTTCTCTTTCAATATCCATTTATTGTTTAACAATCCTTCATAAAACTGAGATCTAATTGATCCACAGGGCTATATTTCAAAGACCTAACCTAATTTCACTTGCAATGAAAATTAGACGGCACGCACACACACGTCAACACACACGTGCATACAATGGAAAAGGTGAACAACAACAACAACAGTCATGTAATCAGCCGTTTGTATTAATATTTATTATTTCTCTTCACCCTGGACATCAGCACAAATCTGTCCATCATCCCTCCGTCTTATCACCTCTTCATTCCTTCTAATTTATTTCACAGTCAATCACTCCTTCTCCATGTCTGCTGCATCCACACACAAACACAGAGTCGTGTTTCCATCAGGATATTACATTCATTTCCTGGAGACTTACCCACCATAACCACTACTCGCCTAAACCTAACCCTTTAAGTCTTCACCCTAAAATGTAATGATTTATGTTATGGGAACCTGCGTTTTGTCCCCAAAAGGAGGGTGAATCCCCACAATGTAAGTAGTATCGTACACACACACACACACACACACACACACACACACACACACACACACACACCCTCCTCTCTCACCATAATGTCAGCTGTCACCAGACTAGTGTCTAGGTGAAGCAGAAATACCAGCTGGGATCTAACCATAAGGGAGGTGGACTCTGTGTGAGATGTGTGTGTGTGTGTGTGTGTGTGTGTGTGCATATGTAGAGAAATGAGGCGAGCAGGAGGAGGAGCAGGTGACAGGGACTGACAGCACAAAGGCAGAGATACAGTAAATACTTGATAAAAAAATAAAAAAAACATGCACATAAGTTCTACACCCGGGATTTCCTGCAGAGGAAGCCAAGCTGCATGCGAGAGCTAGGTGGTTTCAAATCTCGAAGCAGCGTGAGAACGACACACAGATTCCTTTTGTTGGTGATATTTGTTGACAAATAACACGGAAGAGATTTGTTCCTGAGTAAAATGAAAAATGAAAAATGTGACTGGCAGCACAAAAACAAAAGATTGTGTGTTTCTTCACATTTTAACAACCTGTGTTACAAACTGGGCACGGAGTTTGAAAGGTGTGGGCCTTTACCTGGCAGCAAAGGCTTAACATAAAGATGGTTGCATTATGGGAAACGTAGGATTAAATTCTTTTAGAGCTTGACCCACTCTTCTGCTGCTTCGATTTGAAGGATTTCTTTTTCTAATTCTGTTTCTTGTGAGTCCCCCAACTGTATGGGAGAGCAATACTAGATCTCTGGAGTTATACAACCCTGGAGGTCATGTTTGTGACCCTTTAATTCGATACAGTAGATACCATTGAAAGAACATATCTGAGCATTGAGCATACCTACAAAATGTCGCTGACAATATTTTTAATTTGTTTTGCTTACTTTACAATATCCACTTGTAGCAGCTTGAGCATAATGTATGTTTTTATTGTTATTTTTAGACACTCGCAGCGATCGGTTGAGGTTGGACAAAATAACGCTCTAAGTTAAAGCACTGACCTGAAGCACTAGACAGGACTTGTTTACCTTTTAAATATTTATCTGAATCATTCACTCAGCTCAAATAAAATGCTTTTGTTGCCCAGACTTAACCGGGATGTGAACCCTGGTCTCCGGTGTCAAAGCCCTGCACTCTGTATGCTCCCAATGTCCCAAGCACCTCTCTGTGACTTCAGTGTGCTTCAACAATGTGCTGCTTCCTTTACTTAAAAAAGCTGCTAGTAAACAAATGTGCAAGGGGCATTTATGTATGAGCATAAAAAGAAGAAACACACAGAAAGAAACCATTTCTAAGAAGTCCTTGATTGATCTAAACAGCTTTCTAATCTCACCTTTTTGGGACTAGAAAAACAAAGCATTTGTGATTTGTTCAAATACCTAACACAGGCTCTGTTTACCTGATGAGGACCTCTGTCAGCTGTGTGAATAATCACTCTGTAGTCTGTCTGGGACAAAAGCGGAAGGAGTGTAATGTTGTTTTAGAGCCACATAACCTTATGGATCAGAGGTCCAGGTCAAAGGATGGTTAGAAAGACACTTGATGTTTTCTTTCATCCATGACAGCTATGCTTCCCTCACCTGCAGTTTTTCTAACCAAAGCCATGACTTTTTTTTCTAATCAACCAAATAGTCTGTCTAAACCAAACCAAACTTGAACTCAAGAGGTAAAATTTCATTTTCTGTCTCTTTTCAAATTCAGCTGTGAGACGAATACAAGTTCTTTTCATTGCAATATCTTACTAAAGAAAAAAAACAGCTAAACAAGGAAAGAATACAGAAAAAAAAAACAGTGACGCTGAAGCAAAGAATATGTTTTTATGGAAGTCGCTTGAATAAACAGCCTCGCAGATGGTAGTTTGGGTCGTAGTTAGAGAGCAAGACTGATGAACTCTTGGATGTGAGCCATCTTGGAGTCAGCAGACTGTAACTTAAACTGAGCGGCGATAGACATGACATAGAGTAACATCTACATGACTGCACGTATGATATGGTTGTGCATAGTGCGGCTGTTTTACATGAAGCCTGCTGCATCCTGGAGAAAATATGCGAGCAGGCTGATCGTCGAGAGCTGATACTATTTGTGTCCTGACTGCTTGAGCCTCTCAGTATGGCTGTCAGTGTGAATCAGTGTGCCTGTGGGAGGATGGCACATCCATATGGACTGCATGCTGTTCGTGTGTGTGTGTGTGTGTGTGTGAGACTGAGAGAGCGAGAAAGAGTATTATATTGATGTGTGAGCCTTCATGTGGAGAAAGAATTAATACTCTGGGGAGGCTCTGGGCAAGAGAGGAGCCATGTTTCAATTATCGGCTCCTCCTCCTCTCTCTCTCTCTAATACACACACACACCGCACATCAGTCCATGTCAAACACATCAGACCCTGTCATTCCTCATCGTACAGGTCAATAAGCACATTGACAGATTATACAGATAACATGTATGAATGTCACAATATTAATTGATCAGTGATTGATAGTTTACAGCAACATCTTTTCAGCTCGCTGCATTTTTCCCCTCACGGTCGATAATGCTGTGCGTGTGTGTAGCCTTGTGTGTGTTTGTCCATGCACACTAACCTACGCCACATTATGCCAAAGAAAAAGAAATGTACCATATCAAAGCTCATTGACAAGGATAAATGTGGCCTTTTTAAAGCCCAGATCCTGAGAAAATGATACGACAGTAAGAGACCGTTTTAGTCACAAGCTAAAAAGTCTTCCAGTTACTGCTTCTCTGCAGTACTGTGAAGAAAAGCTCTCCTCTCTCTTTGATGTTGAAGTCAGATCAGAAGTGTGCGGCACCCAACCCTGTTCCCACTTTAAAGGATACAGTTACAAGACCTGTTAAATTATTTAAATCTACCAATCACTCCACCTTTTGAACAGGGGGGTCCCTCAGACACCAGATCAGGTGCTGCACAATGCACCGTATGTGCGTGTGTTGCCGTCAGCCTGTCTGGCGTGGTGTCACTGATCTGTGCGGGTTGACTGTGTGTGACTGCTCTGACTGACGTGCTGCTCTGTGGAAAACTGCAACATCAGACTCTTAAAGGAAAAGTCCACCATAAAATACTTGACACGTGAGACTTCAAGTCACAGGGAGGCGGCACTTAAAGTGTCATTTGCCATCCCAAAGTCCAGCACGTTCATTACAGAGGCCGGTAAAAAACTGATAGATTGATAAAAGAATACATAATCTGTTTCTATCTATGGCAGAACAACTGAACCCATTAACACATGACAGAATAATAAGCTATAGTTGCTGACTAAAATTATCATATGAGACTGTCCTCACAAAAAAAGATGACTATATTTGTCAAAAAAAAAAAAGTGTTCGAGTGGCAAACCCCTCCAGTGGTTCAGTAATTATGACGAGAGCAAAGGAGGAAATGATGTTATTCCTGAGTGGCGAAGTCTGCAGAGGAAGGTGGTCAACACGTCGCACTTCAACACGTGAGACAGTCAATGTTGGTAATGCTAAGACAGTATTAGTGTAACCATGATGACAAAGCTTCCCTGACCGCAATGAAGTAGTAACTTTCATCATTGTTTTCAAACCTTGGCTAAGAACAGATGTTAACCTGAACCATGATCTTTCACTAAACCTAACCAAACCTTAACCAGAGCCTTTTCGCATCTTAAAATGGATTGATTTTAGTTTTTGGAAAGCGCAGACAAGATCAGAAAATGGTTTTATGTGTCGTTCTTCATGGATATAAATGAATGTATTTTGTCATTTAATGTGGAGGACTTGTTTGGATCATACACAGAAAAGACAGACTCAGTTTTTGCACTTATCGTAGCCTCAGTGGACCAGGAAACTTTTCTATTCTGAAAGAACTCTTGTTGTGCTATTACGTCTTTCACCTACATGAATCTTTAAAGCTCATTCATTATAGATATTCTATATTTTTGTTATTGTCAACAAATCTCATCAAAAGACCAAAACCACCAATGTGTTAATCCAGATTGAGGCCCAACACAAGGGATTAACAGGAGCAGGCATCTATGGCACGATATGTGTTTCGCATCATTCAGCAGCAGAAAGTGGCACGCTTTTAAACATGGAAGCATTAGACTGCAACAAACTTCACTATTTTATTAAAAAAAAGAAATCAGAGATATTAAAATTTGAAGACAGGAGTGTTACTGACACACTGCCGCCCCTCTCACAGGGACTATAGAACAAGAAGAAACCCAAGAATCACTCTCTCTGCTCTTCTCTGGCTTTTCCTTTAACCCTCTGACCCCTGACCCTTCGTTTTGGATCGGTGGGACCACGCTCAGCCCAGTTCAATACAGCCCCGCCCTGAACTCAGCTGCATCCCAAGCCCCACAGAACATGCTGAAGACCAGCGTCCAGCCAACTTTGACGAGCAAGAGCTTTATGAAAGAAGCCGGCTCAACTTCTGTGTTGTAACACAACAAAAGATAAAAGTGAAGAAGCTCTGCACATCCATCCAAGCTCTGTGTGAGGATGTTATCTGCTTGCTGCGAGAGTGGGAGAGAGCAACAGGGCCAGAGAAGGCCAGAGGAAGTCTGAGAGCTCCTACAGGAGGATGGACACTGCTCCCCCCTCCCTTTCTAGAGCAACTTTCCTCCGACCCGCTGAATACTTCTGAGTACTCACTGATTACTTTTAGGAGGCATGAATCAAGAATAGGGTTTCCCACTAACACAGGCATCATATTGGATTATTCATATTATATATATTATATTATTCACTCATTTTTATGCATTGTAAATTTAGTTTGTCAGTAGTGGTAGTAATAAACATTTTAGTCTAAGTTTTCTGTCACTCACTTTTCACTTTCCATGTCCGATTCCTTTTTCTTCTGTCTACCCGTGTTATGTGCTCTCGTCTGATCACCAAGAGAAATAGTTTAGTATGTTTATTTTTACACTGACTATGAAATTATCTTGCTGTAATGATTAAAGTGGTTTCGCGTAATAATTGTGATTGCTATATTTCCCCAAACTGAGTTAATTTACCCGATAGTGGGATAGATTCAAAATAAACAACGGTGCCAGTTTTCATTACGGTGATGAAACACGTCACCCACTGCAACAGTTTGGCTCGAATATTAAGTGCTTTTAATAGATTTTGGACAACAGTGCAGCTCTATGGATTCATCAGGCTTTGGCTACACAGACAGCACTTGTTAGTGGAAGAAGAAGTAGATGGAAGTGGCAGACATGGGATTACTAAATGAAGTCAATTCAAGACTCCGAAGAAAAGTAATTCTTATAACAGACTGACCCTCTTTATGTATTTATCCAGCGTTTTCACAGATACCCCTCATTGTTATTTATATATCTCTTTACTTGTACATTACACTTTACAGCTTTTTGTGAACTTCTGGTGAGATGCTTGTCCTCTGTGCAATGACATTACAGTTGAATCTAATCGAACCCAAGTGATGACAAATCTGATACATAATGACGTTACATATAAGAATATGTCAGGGGTCTTTGTCGCAGCCACTGTGATCTCAGTGAAAATGACCCAGACTGAGCCAACAGCTACAAACCCTATTGATCATACAGTCATTCTTTGGCCAAAAAAAAAACAGTGAGTCACACACTCAACACAAATATCAGGCACAGCGTGATTTAACTCAAACACCTGCGTATCAATAAGCAGAGAAAGAGGAGGAAAGAGGAAAATCAAAATGTTCAGTCAGACAATGGCAGGTGTCATACTGGTTCCAATAATGGCTGCTGATGGTAATAATTTATCCAACATTTATCCAACGGAAATGGTTTTGTCAAATTTGGCTCATGTTTAACATTTAAATATATGGAGTGGGAGTGAACAACAGAGCATTAATCAACCACTATATTGATAGCTGATTGATTGATTAAGTCATTTTCAAGCAAAGCGACTTCAGTGTGCTTTGGTCAAATGAGAAGATTTGCTGTTTTTCTTTCATGATATTATAGTTGAATATTTTCACATTTTAACTGTTGGTTGGACTAAACAAGCGTTTTAAAGACATCAACTTCAGGAAATAGAGAGGAACATTTTTTCTCCCTGACATTTTATAAGTGAAACAATTAATCGATTAAGAAAAAATAAACAGAAGATGAGGGCTCAGCCATTTAAATCAACAGAAAATTAAGCTAAAATTATTACCATAATCAATTAATCATCGCTTCAAGCAAAAATGGCAAAAATTAATTGGTTCAATTGTCTTAAATGTGAATAACAAGAATACATTTTCTTATTGTTCTTTACAGGCAAACTAAATCTTTTCATCATCTTGACTTCTTGACTCTTGGTCAGACGAAACATTTTAAAACAGCTCCACCAGCTCTGGGCACTGATGGACATTTTTCACATTTCACAACACACACGATTGACTGATCAAGAAAACAGTCTATAGTTTGATCTATAACGAAAACAACTGTTTGTTGCAACCCTGATGAAAATCACAATTATAATACTTTTAAGTCATGACCAACAAGCACTCGTAATGTGATGAATCAAACATGTGAAAACGCACATGCATGCAAAAAAAAATGCTTCCACACACACTGAAGCCTGCAGACCTCAGCTCTCCATCTGATTATGTTTGTGTGATTGATGGACCGATTTACCGATCGACAGATTGACTCATTGGGTGATTGATGACGTGCCTCATCATTCACGGAGAAGCTTCATCCTCACTGCTTTTACTCCATCATCCAACCAGAATGCAACACTGAGAGCTCTGTGTGTGCGTTCATGCAGATGTTTGTGTGCATCCAGAGGTGGGTGTGTGTAGGAGGAGACCATTTGTCTTCTGATAGTCATCTCATGTTTGCATCTGTGCACAAACAAACTGAGATTAAACAGGTTCTCAGCCTCATTCCTCAGAGGAGCTCCATCCTTCCTAAAAGGACTTCACGAAGGATGTTTTCCTTGTTTTCCAGCCCATCATGAGAAACATCATAGAGTGGGAACCTCCACCAGAAACACATCATTCAGGGAGCATTAATGAGCATTGCCTTTCAAGGGGTTGGGAGTCACTTCAGGGAGGCTGGGCTTTCACTTTACAGTCTATTACCTCGGATTTAGAGTCAGAAGCTGCTTGTTGCTGAGGACGGATCTGCTAAATTGTTTCTTTAGCCAGCAGGCAAACAAGCAGGGGCAGAATTACAAACACAACCTCCCTCCTCTTCCCAGAACTGAGGATTTAAGGCAGACTGTGCGGATTTTTAAGCCAGATACAGATTTTTTTTCTTCTTCTTTTAAAGTCACGCGTAAATGAATTGGAGCCACATGAGGAGGAGGTATCTCAACTGGAGAAAAAAAACCCATCATGCATGTTAAAAAGTGGATGGAGTGAGGGGATGGGAGACGTGATGCCAAGTGACACTTGCTGTCTGCAGAGGAGCGTCTCTCCTCCTCAGCCTCCTGCAGGGATGCAATTACATAACTTCACTCCCAAACTCAGCTGTCGGCAAAAGTGAGAGCAAGTGAGCCACTGATGCTCATAGAGGAATAAAAAAAAAAAAAAGATGAAAAAGATGCATGCATCACTTTGCTTAACAAGTATCCAGGCGCACACATGCAGGCTCATTTAACTTGAGAGCGTTTATTTTTTTTGGTTTGTTTTTGCCACCTGCAGAAAAATCATCCTGTCGTTGCAGATGATAGAAAAGGATGATATTAATGTGTCTTACCTGCATGTTTGTCCTTGTTCTCTGTGCTGGTTTGTCCGAGTGTGTGTGTGTGTGTGAGTGTGTGTGTCCTCTCTGCGCGGACCCTCAACCTCCGACTGCCGCTCCGCTGGATGCGAAGGAATGCGCTCACACACACGGATACAGAGGAGGAGGAGGAGGGGGTGGAGGAGGTGGGGTGGGTGGAGTGATGGGGCTGCAGCCACGGAGGAAATAAGTGGACCTTCATCTTTCACGGCGTAATGATGTGGAGGCAAAGTCAACAGGCTGCCGGAGGATTTCATTCTCCCGATGCGCGAGGCGGAAACACGACCTGCAGGCTGTGAACACCTGGACTGATGCGCATCTGGAACATCAGGAACATGCACACACACTGCTCAGGAACACACTGTGCATATGTGTTTTATATTTGATTCTTTTTCCTCTTTTGCGACGATTCCAATAAGCCAACCTTTATAAAGGCTTTATTAATGGTTACTACATAATCTATAAGACATTAATAAGAACATGCCTTTGGCTGATGTTTATCCAGCTCTCTCACATCACGTGCTTTGTCTTTTCAGCTCCTCCAAAAGCCTGTTTAACCACTTACCTTGTGGCAAACAGCTGCAGGTAACACTTTAACCCCCCAATCACAAGCAGCTTATAAACACTTGATACATGCTTTATATCACACTAAACTATACTTAAAAAGAGTACCATGTTAGAAAGTGGTGCCAAAGTTGTATCTTATTTGATTTTCAATTTCATTCAGATCAACAGTCCAGCAATGTAATTTTGACACTATAATTTGTGAGATTATATTGGGCTTACATTGTAATGTATTTTATGGTGTTTAAATTTACAACAGTGCCTGAAAGCAGCATCTCAAAAATAAGAGTCAAATTCTTCGCTTTTTCAACCGTTTTCATTCATCTTTCCTCCACTCTCTGATTGCTGCGGCCAATTTCAGCATGTCAAGTACAGAGAGGGAGCTCCTGTGTGTGTGTGTGCGTGTGTGTGTGTTGCATTAGATTACAGTACGTGATTGTCATTAGAGTGATTGGTACAGAAATGCAATTACAGCCCTGCTGGAGAATCCGTGTGCTCAGTGAGGAACTGAATCAATTTAGGTGACCTTGGCTCTCTGTGAAGCTGCCCAGAGCATAGAGAGAGAGAGACAGAGACTGTAGCGAGATGCTAAATAGCAATCAAGCCAGGTCAAGCATCCTCACACATAACGCTGATTGCATAATGAACAGGGAAGAAATGTAAACAGCCCACAGGATGAATGAGGAAAGGCCATCTGTCTAATAAAACTGCTTCCCATTAGCCACCAAAGCTGAAGGCACATCTCCATATGTTTCCACAGGAAGCTGACAGCACTGCAGAGGTCATTTTGGGAAAGAAACACATTCACGTGGGGTTTCATTTCAGAGATAGCTTCCAGTATGTCCATTAGTAGAGAGAAAAATTAAACCTTCTGTTACAGGAAATGATGCTGGACGTAGTTGTGGTGAACAGAAATGATCACCTGGAAGCTGCTGACACCCTGCATGGTACAAGCAGCTTTCCTGAATATACACAGATGTCTGCTTTCTATCCCCAAAACACCACAGCCCCACATCCGTTCAGCTGTACTTCACTTTTTAAAAATTTTGCATGTTGCATAAGGGCAGAAAAATTACATTTTTAGATGTAATTTATCAAGAAGCTAAAGAGAAGAATACCAAACATTGCAGTGCAATTCAACACTCATCGAAACATAAAATCACACAGTGCTGCAAACATGCGACGCTGAAAAGAGGGAGGAGAGGGGCAGCAGACCGTCGCAAGGATAATTCATCAATTCAACACAAATCCATCAATCTCACATATGAACAACACACATTTTAAGGAGACTCCTGTTGGGAGTATGCAAGCTCCAAGTTCTTATCAATCATAGTGCACAAATCAGACTGCAGATGGACCTTTGCTCATAATATAAACCATAATAAAAAACTTAAATAATCAAGGTCTTCAAACTGATTCTGACACAGGGGGCGCCCATGAGCCCTGAGTACGTAATGCAGCTCTCTGGGGACCAATACAGTGCTTAGTCTCAATGTCCATCAAATCCATTATCAAAGTCTTGAAGGACATGAAGGAAAAAAAACCCTCGAATTTTCAATGTTAAAACACAGGTTTGACAGCTTCAAGCTCATTAGTGCAATAATAATAAGAGCTCAATGTTCAATGGTGGCAGAAGTGCTCTTTTACTTACTACTACCAAAACTAACACACTCAAGGTCCACTCGACGTCCTGAGCAGATGGAGCACTCAAGGACTTCTCATCCGTATAAGCTTCAAAAACTGAGATACCATACAAACTCCATCTTCTGAAGAGGATTGTGTGATACAAAAAAGAGTGTCGGACGCAGCTGCTGAGTTTGTCCAAGAAAATGAGTTTATTCAACCTTCAACCATTTTTCGAAAGCAAGAAAGTACATTTGCCCAAATACTCACATAGGTGCAATTTTGAGGTGCCTGTACTCCTGCTTTTACTTGTATGCTACTTTATATTTTTACTCGGCTACATTTCAGAGGGAAAAGGTTTTGTTTTTTCACTACCTCACTACATTTCTCTGACAGATTTTGTTACTTTGCAAATTAAGATTGTTATACAAAACACATCATCAATTAATAAAAAATGATGAATTGCAACAGTTCTTTTGATATCTTAAGTATATTTTGTTGCTAATACTTGAACGCAGGACTTTTACTTTGAAAGGATTATTACTGGTTTCATCATCTTCCATCATCACCTGCCGCTTTGAAACTCAAAACTCCTACTAGATTATGTGACGTTTTAATGAATGAAGACAAAACATTAAATAAACATCCCATCATAAGAGATAGCCAACATCCACACAGGCATAGTTTGCTGATGGTAAATATTTTGAGGATATGCAACTCAATACATCAGGAGTCCGGTCTCTCAGGAAAGGTCACAAGTTCAAGAAAAGATTTAAACTTTTGTTCTTTAAGTTCTTATCTGTAAAGTGACTTTTAACAAAGTGGATTTCTTATCTCACATCTGTCAGCATCCTCGTCCTTGTCTCACACGTTATCTCCATCTCCGCCTCTGCTCTCTCATCTTGTTTTCCATTTTTACACACACACACACACACACACACACACACACACACACACGCGCGCACACACACACACACACACACACACACACACACACACACACACACACAATACGTTCACAGCTGACACCACACGAATAATTGCATCTTCTCTCATTGGGTGAGCATCATTTAGAGGCCAATGAAGGAGGACAGCATAGTAATATGTGAGTGATGGGGAGAGTGAACATTTGCACAGGAGACTCACACATACACACACACACACACACACACACACACACACACACACACACACACACACACACACACAAACAGACCTTTAACCCTCTTCTGTTTCTCTTCTTTCCATTCTGTCTTTGTTTTACTCAGCCGTCCCAGGTTCAATATCTCATTCTTTAAGGCGCCAACCTACCCATGCAACACACACACACACACACACACACACACACACACACACACCATTCCATTTGTCTTCTTCACAGCGAGGAAGGATAACAGTTATCAGGGAGAAAGGCTCAGTAGGACAAACAATCAGTGAAGGGTCAGCTCCATCTGAACTCACACGGAACAAACATGATGGAAACAGCTCTGGTAGAAGATCACCAGCGACTCTCTGATTCAACTAACCTCTCATCTCTCCCTTAGAAACATATCCAGTATTTGGTAACACTTGTTATAGATGGATCAACTTGGTTCCCAACCTCTCTGACTTTTAAAATAGAGCACAGCCAACTCAGGACCCCTTCTAAACTTTAACGCATCATGTAAAAACCTATGAGTGATTTTTCCTTGTCACATTATTTTTAGAAGAATTTTTAGAAGCCAGAAGAGATCAAAATACCAATGATTTAAAAAAAATTCTGAAATAGACATTTTATGTAGCATGATCTTATGTTTTTTATTCTTTGCTGTGCAATTAATCATCTCATGACCCCTTTAGATTTAACTTTGACCCCCCAGTTTGAGAACCACTCATTAGATGAGTCTATTACCCAATTGATGATTTGTACTATGTGTAACATTTGTATTGTATTCGTGATAAGTTGTTGGATATTTACATGTGAGTTGCATCTGTGTAAAGACGTAGACTTACTTGTACTTTTAAACACTGTACAGAAAAACAAATTCACCAGTATTTATCGATGTGATTTAACACATCAGCCCAAAACATCCTGTAGGAGTTCAGTTGGTTTGAGATGTTTTGACTTTCAAGGCCACACAAATTTCATGCATGTCCGTCCATCTTGCTGAAGATCCCCCTCCTTCCCCTGTTTAACATGTTTTTTGTGATGTGTGACTATATAGATAAAACTTACTTTATACTTCACTATAGATACAAATAAAACAGTTTTATGCAAATGAAGTCCATGACCATGATCTAAAAATATAATCTGAGAGACACTCGAGGTACGTGAGAAACAAAACACAACAGAAAGACACAACAGTGCATGTGGCTTCTTGCCTTGTTGAGTGTCTCATTTGTTTGTGATTTATGTGACTTAGCTGGTGTAACACTGCAATTTCCTACTGGGATTAATGAGTATTATCGTCTATCTACATTATCTATCTGAGTACAGCATCTGCAGGAAGTGTAGTATCAAGTATTTGTCTGTTTGTATCTTTCATTAAAATCTCAGTGAGTTTCCAGCTGAGTTTTATCATATTATTTCCTGGCATCCGGTGAAAGTAGATTTTCAAGGCCAAATCAAAGCAATTAAACGTGTCTCAAATGAGTCAGGCAGATTAATGCTGTTATCATCAATGTTACCTGGTGTTGCAGCAAGGTGATACTACAGCGTTATTTCACAAGCTTAAGACCTCAGCACAGAACCAAAGTGAACACCGAAAGCGCTGGGAAACACAATCAGCTATAAAAAAAACCATTCAAATTATCTCCCTTAAATATTCATATATATGAGGGTCATTTGGCTTTTGCACATTTTTGCTCAGATGAGGTAAAATTAGAGTCATTTCCACATCAACTAGACAATTCCCTCCCACAGCAGATTATCCACGGATTCACACAGTTCCCCCTTTCGCTACTGTAAACTAATGTGCATGAATATCTGCCACGCCTGTCGGCTTAAAGCCCATCACCATGAAAGAAGGAAGAGGTGGTGGAGGGAGGTGGGGTGGATCATCAAAGCGCTGTAAAATCCTGTCTGCTGCAGGCTGAGAGGGAGAGAGGAGATTCCCCAAGAAAGAGCCTCACAGCTGGGATGATACAGTCGGTAATTTGAGTTTCACCTTCGGAAGAAACAGAAGAATAACACGCACATAGACACACACATGCACACACACACACACACACACACAACAGCAGCAGCTCGAGAGTAATTCACCGCTCAGAAGGATTTCATGTCTCTATGGAGAAGAATGTCTATTTTTAGAAGCGTTAAAAATAGATCTTTGTGTAGCTCCAATGCCTGCATTCATGTCTGAATGTACCCAGCAGCCTTTACTCCATATTATTTTCTTATCTCCGTGTGTCTCTGTGGACTGGTTTTTCAGCCAAAAACTCATCTGCTCTCCTCCTGAGTGTGTGTGTGTGTGTGTGTGTGTGATGACACTCAGAAACATGAACAGTTTGCTGGCCGATGAGCTGCACTTTGTCTCTGTGACATTAGTGCAGAGGTGCAGGGTCTCACAGCACACAGAGGACAACGCAGAGAGAGAAAGCGCCTGAGTGTAATTGGGAAGAGGTTGTCACATTCATCAATACTCTTTCTTACAGCCCTCCTTGGACCAATAAAAGCCAAAAAAGCATCAAGATAACAAGCATCTCTGTGCACAGAGGAGTGCTGTGTCATGGATGATGTCTTCTCCTGAGCACGAGCCCATAGTGAATCCAACCAGCAGACGCCCCAAATGCACTCGCTTTGTCACCAGGCTTTGGGAAGTGGAGCAGAGGGATGCCGGTGACTTGTGACGGAGGCAGGTTGAGGCAGGGTGGGAGTGAGAGGAGGGGAGAAACTTTGTAGCCGTGGAAACAGTTGCTAAGTAGCGAGCCGAGGCATCCCTGGATGAAGAGGGACAAAGATGCGATTGTGACGGGAAGTGAAGAAGGGAGGAGAGAGGAAGACGTATCGACATTTAAAAAAAAAAAAAATGTTCAGAAGGTCACACGCCGGTGAGGAGTTGGTGTTCTTATCTCTTAATAAAGACCATAAATCTTATAGTATTAAATCCTACGAGGTACCTCACAGTGTAATACTATGACAGTACACTGCAGCATCACGCTCCATGAATCTCCAACAGAGCTGCAACT
Source organism: Holacanthus passer (assembly GCA_025331565.1). Classification (NCBI taxonomy): domain Eukaryota; kingdom Metazoa; phylum Chordata; class Actinopteri; family Pomacanthidae; genus Holacanthus; species Holacanthus passer. The sequence continues at coordinate 4,270,641 of JAFREQ010000009.1, read as the reverse complement.
AACAATCACTTCCATTATCCATTAATGAAAGTGTTAGTTAATTTCTTAAAGCCCAAGGAAACGTCATCAAACAACTTTAAAATACTTTGCTCAAATCTTCACAATTGAGCAATTGCAATAGCTGGAAAGCAAATGTTAGGGGTTTTGTTGTTGTTGTTGTTGTTTTATCAATTATCAAAATAGTTCCTGTTTTTGTTTTTGCAGTTGACTAAGTAATTAACTGTTTCAACTCTGATGTCTGAATTTGGTGACTTTGAGAACATTTTCCAACATGTTAAGCTCAGCAAACAATTAAAGCCTCATTATATTGTCTGAAAACGCTCTAATCTAAAAACAGGGTTGTTTTTTGGCTCATGCAAAGTTTTGGTATTATGGTTGTTTTCTTAACAACACAACAAGAATCATGTGCAATACATTGTGATATCTGTGTACATTTTCTTTGAATAATCAATAGTACATTATGTTTAATCATTAATACTTTATGGATTTCATTCACCAAAGCAGTTTATAACAAGGATCCCCACTCATGTAATGTCATCTGGTTTATAGATTCAAGTGGATAGAAGCAAAGATAAGCACACACAAATATAAAGCACAGCTTCCAATTGTCACTGAGAACATATCAAGATCGACAACCACATTGATTATTCGTCCCACCTGTACCAATTACTCTCAGGTGTGACTCCCACGCTGCAGCACACTCCTCCATCTCTGCACCTTCCTTCCCTCTTCCTCCCCATCCGCATCGCCTCGTCATCTCCCTCGACGCTGTGAAATCTGAGTGACAGAAAACAGGGACAAAGAGGACAGGCCATTAATATGCTAATCCATGCGGGGATGACTTCAACATGCGGAGCATAGTCAGAAATACATGTGTGTCAACTGTGATGCACGCTGTGAAATCAAAGCTCAGGGAGGAGGAGCAGGGTCATATGAATGTATGGAGCGGGTGCTTGTGTGCAACATAAAGAGGGAATCCCCCACCAACTTTGCAAACAGAAAGACCAAGATCTAAAAATCTGTACGGGGTCATTTGAAGCAGGTGGATCGTGCAGCGTGTGCGACTGGTGTGTCCTTGCCATGTGCCATGCCTTGCTCTTTCTTTGCTGGCATCAATAATCCATGCAACCTGCTCCTGTGTGGAGACAGCAGTGCACTGAGGGCTTATGTAAGAGAGTGTCAGGTCTGAGAGCTGGGATGGGATCGACCCTCCAGGACCTGACTGACTGATAAGAACGTGCACATGAAGCTGTTTTATTTTAGAGCCACTCTGCAGGATTTGTACTGCACATGTAGAACTACGCCTTCAGTCAGAATCTACTGTTGTTTTGACATCTTTCCTCTTTGTTTTGTTGCCGATAAGGCTGAGGGCGGTTTGAAATGGGTTTGAAACATGTCGCCGGCGTCTCTCCGGCCTCGCTGACCCGAGGGATGAGCGAGTGCAACCTGCTCTCTCTCCCCTGTCTCAGTAAATGGACGGCGCTCAGTAGACTCCCACTGCCTCGCAGAGAAAGACAGCCAGCGAGAGTGTTTCATCCCATTCCCCTTATCTCCCCGGCCAAAATCCCCTGCCTCCAGAAAGCAATTTAAAGGCCAGACAGAGACAGAAGAGAGAGAGAGAGAGAGAGTCAGAGAGATGCAGGAATGCAGCTTCCTGATAACACTGTAGAGATCAGGTTCACTTGAATGCAACAGACTACATCCAAGCCAAATGTATGTAAGGATAGTAAGAACGCAATAAAATATAAAGGAATGAAATACAAATAACATTTTAAATTAAAGCCTAGGCTTAAGTTATATCTTTGTTTCTTCATTCTGAATTTATAAGAGTTTAAACACAGCTGAAAGGCTGCGAAAAGTATTATTTTTGCACAGATTTTGTCTGTTAATATGCTTTTAAGTTGTAAAGATCGTGAGCTAAAGATCAAGGTTATTTTACTGGGCCCAGAACCAAATGGTCAAAGGGGCCCAAAGTCAGTGTCCATCAACATAACTTAACCTTGAAGTAGTGTGTAGTTGGGACAGGAGCAACAAAAGACTGTGAAAGTTGTGGACTGATCCAAAAACACCTGTTTGGATCATTCCACAGGTAAACAGGTTCATTGGTAACAGGTGATAGTATCATGATTGGGTATGAAAGGTTCATCCTGGAAAGACTCAGTCGTTCACAAGCGAGGATGGAGAGAGGTTCAACACTTTGTCAAACACATGATTGGATAAAGGAGATTACTACATGATTACTTACATGAAGTATAAAGTGTCCTGCAATGAAAAAACTCTGCCCTTTTACATCTTATGTAAAACGCTCCAGATTGCCTTGTAGTGAAAGACACAAATAAACTAACCCTTTGTTTATGTAATACCTCTGTGTGTGTTGTGTTGTTCTTAAATAGACAATGGAGAAAAAAAAAGAAATGTCACAGATGATAAGCAGCATTGTGCTCGTTAAATGAAGCAAACAGTAGTAAACAGTAGATCCAAGTAAAACATCACAAGTCAGCATGATGATGCAGATACAGAAGTTCTGTACTTGAATGATGTAAGTTTCAAACTTGTGCAGCTCTGACATTGTCTGACTGGCCTGATTCAGTCTAAATCTCCTCTCACCATTAAATATATCTCATAATTACAGCTCTGACATTATTCGTCATTATCAAGCATGCCTGGAGCTGCAGTCTGCAATTTCCATTTGGCCATTTCAGAAGCGGGAACCCCAATCAGGTCGAACCCTCCTTGCTCTGTTCCAGGAAGTAATTAATTTTAACCTGGATGGCGGTGGTTAATTAAATATTGAGGCAGCTTAAATGGCTCCGCCGTCGCTTTGCTTTATCGGTCACTTCCTAAGATGACAGTGCCACCTCTTTTCTCTGCTCTGCATCTGAAGAGACACACTTCATCGCTTATCTGTGGCTCTATCAGATAAACCCACGGCTGCAGTACATTGGGTTTTAGAAAATAAAATACTGGGAGTACAGCTTCTCTCACAAGTTTTCCGAACAATTCAGGACAGAGTAGAAAGCTGGTGGTAGCTGGTGTGGATTTCCACAACTCCAACAGACATGCTTATGAAATACATTATCACATGTGGAATAAACAAATCCACCAAAAATACAATCCTCTTTTCCAGCCCTTTCAGCAGATGCATTTTGATATTCCAGGGGAGTCTGGGATTACACTGGCAGGCAATCTACTGTGAGTTTATAATCTGCTCTGTCTATGCTCTGCTGTCTCTACCTCAGGCTGCTTTCATTCTTTATTCAACCAGGATGGTTAAGAGCAAAATCAGATTTTACAGTGATGGCCTGGAAAATGAGAAAATGAGCCTGTTTATGGGAATAAGATAGAGAAAAAATAAAGATGGATGGATGGTGTGGTGAAAGTTTGACATTTTGTGAAATATGCTTATTCACTTTCTTAAGTAGGTAGATGAGATGATTGATGCCAGTCATGACAAGGTATCAGTCTTCTCATCTGTTTACCTAAATGTCAAACTATTCTCTTAAGCAGACAAATCAAAGAAAGCATTACCTTCCTGTCACATTATGTCATTATATGCTGTGTACAGTAGTTCAGTTTAGGCAAGAGTCAGATGCAGCTGCCAGTCAGATTAAAGCTTTGTGGGGATTAAAAGTGTCTGACTGTACGATACCAACTGCACTAAAACGCAGTAAGCATCAATCATCTGCAGACAGACAGGCACACAGACAGACACACACAGACACAGACAGTCTCTCGTGTATTTCTGGCTGCATGTTGAGTGAATTCTCTGAATATTCAGCAGTTTTTTTTTCAGTTTGCTCAGTGACCTGCATGAAAACAAACCTGCAGCTCTCCAACAACTCTGATGACATCTGTGAGGTAACAGCTCAGAGAGTTGTCTAAATCCCTGTAATTTGGTTGAATAACTGAAATACATTGAGGTAAAATGTCCTTGATACTGGCTGACAGTCAATTCAATCTAGTTCAATTCAAAAAACTTTATTGGTCAGTAGAAGTAAGTATTATCAGTTTGATGTTGAGGTCTTTTCTATCACAGAGAGCAAAATAAATCTTTTTGATTTTTCATCCTTTTAGGAAAGCCAACAAATTGAAATTAAAAGTAAATTTCTTCAGAATATGATTCCACATATGTGACCTGACAGGTGACTAGAGCTTTCTCAACAAAGGTAGTAAAAGAGCACCATCTAGCGGCTACATCTCATTACTGCTGCAGCAATGTCCAAAGATCTCAAAGCATTCAGACTCCCTGAGGTGGAAAGTAACAAAGTACATCTACTCATCTACTGTACTTAAGTGTAATATTGAGGTACTTAACTTTAAAACGTTCATTTTATGTTACTTTATGCTTCTACTCTACATTTCAGAAGTAGATTGTCCTTTTTACTCCACTACAGCAATAGTTATTTTTCAGATTAAGATTTTACATCAAAAACATGTAATATGCTTATAAAATGCAATGTGTTGTTAAAGATTAACCAGTGGTTTTCAACATTTTTGACTTCATCAAGTTTGGGCCTCTTTTCACACATCAGCAGTTTTACTAAAACATTGCCTTGAAACTTCTGATGGTTTCATTTCAATGAATGTTTGAGGCCCAAAGAGCTGAAATTAACCATTATTTAACAAAAAAGCAGATTTTAAGAGTCCAAAACATGACTACAAATCTGTGTAGCAGAACTTTTGTTTTTCTCTTGATTGTAATCATCTCACAATCCCTCAGATTTGTCTTGTGGCCTGTTGAATGGGCCTGATTCCAAAAAAGAAAGTAGTTAAAGAAGTGATACAACAGTAAAATGCATCAGCAATAACAATCTAATCATGTAATTTATATCAATCATAGGAGCCATTTAAATTTTGATTACGGACCAGATTTCACAAAGAAACTGACAAAAAAATTGATAGTGAAGTAACTGTTCTGTGTAAATGAGTGAAGGACAGAGGAACTGCACACGAGTTCACATCATTTGAATAACTGACATACAATGAGGAAGCGACTAATTACTTGCTGGTAGTGTAAACAAATTCCAACATACCTTGTGTCATACAGATGCTGCAATAGTTTTAGTTTGCTCTCTGTAAAAAAAAAAAAGACCCCAAGAAAAGTACAAAAGGAATAAAGTTATCTAAAATGAGGCCTTTCCCCTACAGGCTTCAGTGCAGCAGGCAAGTACATCAGATTCAGATTAAGGGTGATCATTAGCTTGGCTATGGGCTTTACATGAGATCAAAGAGTCCAACAGAGTGCAATAAATTGGTTGAAATCAAGACTTGAGACTGAAATGTAAAAATGTGACTGGACTTTTTAGGCCGCACATTGTTCAATATAATTTCAAATTGAAACACTCTGAAGACCTGCAGGCACAGTATAACTGTCTTTAGTCTATGAGCAGCTGTTGTCAACAAATGGGAAGAAACGCACAAAAATATTGGAAACAACTTGAATCATTTATTTTGGACTGAACCAATGAATACAAAAACATTTGGGGCAGGTTGACAGTTCAAAACCACGGGAAGTATTTACAAATGTGTTATCTACAAGAAGGAATGGGATACTTGAAATCTGCTTTCCCAAAATGGGCAAAAATGGAGAGAGAGAAAGACACCAAAGTGGAGTGAACAAGTGCTGAAATTTACACCGGGGCTGTCGGGACCACAGCCAGCCACTCTGAACACCTCTTCAGAGGCAAAGCGCTGAAGCGTTATCACATCACACAGATGGCATCATTCATACAGGCGACCGCTGACGTCTAATAAAAGTTGACACTAAACCTCCTGCTGTGTATCTCATTAGACAGGAAGACATCAAAAACCTCAGACAGCAGGATTATGGACCACTATGAGATCACTTCAGCCCTTCAATCACTCTGGACAAGTCCCAGTCGCCTGCTTTTCTCTATTCTCCCTTTTTGGCCTGTTATAAACTTAGGAAGCCTCTTCATCAATTTTCGGTGCCAAGTAGTATTTGACATGTCCCATATCAGCAATCTTGTACTCAACCACTGTAGAAAGACAAGAAAGTCAAGTTAGGGTCACAACAACATCTGCAAACATGCTGAGAATCCAAATGAGGACTTAACCATGTACTAAAAATGACAGATTCACTTACCAAGGGGGATGTCAGCGGACATGCTGAGGGTGACTGTCTTTGACAGCGGTGTGGCCTTGGTGAAGAAGTTCAGGTAGTTGAGGGCAAAGATCAGCTGGACAGGTTCATTCATCTCAATAGTAACCTGAAGACAGAAAGTGAATTGTCAAACATTTTAATGTGCCATAACAGTAACAACAATAATAATCTATAAAGTTGTTGAAACCCAAAAACATCCAGATATTAAAGCATGTGATACAAAAAAAGGACCAATAATTTACTGTCAATTGAATAATTGTTCCAGTGCTACAGTAAAGCTCTAAGTCCTTGCTGCTGGGAACAAACAATCAGCAATGAATATTTTGAATAAATCCTCTTTTGTTTGACTTAATCAGCTTGAATCATCAAAGACATTGCCAAGTTACTGTGATGTACTGCCTAACTAACACTGAATATTTGAGGTTAATGTATGAAGCAATATTTAAGACTTTTAAAAACAACCTTTCGATATGTTGGTCAATGATCGGTTTCAATGATCTTGTCAGTGCTCTCTACTGGACAAACTATGCAATCACAACACTATTATTAAACATAACTTTGGCATTTCTTTACTCTAATTTCTTGTTTAGCAGACGTTTGTACTCACCGCCTCGTCCTCTTTGTCCACATTGCTGGTTTGGGACAGCTTGACGTTTCCTGTGCCCAGCTCTCCTGTAGCGGAGAACTTGACTCCGTCCTTGGCGCAGGAGATCATGACGGCGTCACCAATCTGGGACAGGTCACGGCAGATACGGGCAAACTCCCCAGAGGGCATCTTCACCACGCAGCTGTACTCTTGCTCCTGGAGGGACAAAGAGGGAAAGGTCAGGAACTGTGTGCATGAAAAGTATGTTGGACCCAACAGACAAGGACGCCCCACAAATTACTTACTGGAATACCGAGCTGCTCCACATCCAGGTCCATCAACTTCATCTCATAATCTGACACCTTCTCCTGGTCTGCAAGAGTGAAAAGAAAGAGGTAAATAAGAAATAATGTTAAAGAAGCAGATCTAAAGAAGGTGATCTCATGTTGTGTTAAGATCACTAACTCCAAGTCAAAAACTTACTGATTGTCTCAAACACAAGGGCGAGTGTGTCTGCATTGTCTTCTGCTCTGAGGGTGATGATGTCTTCATTTCCTGCACACTTCAGGATCTTTGACATGCTTTGTGGGAATGACAAGAAAAAAAACAAGTCAACCCTGTGCTACAAAGCAAAGGAAAAGACAAAGAACAAAACATGGCAGCACATTCTGTTGTCTCAAAGAATAAAATTACATTTACATAAACGCATTTAACATATATTAAATTGCTTGAAAGTGATGATTATGTGCTATTTTTCTGTTTTATACAGTTAAAAAATTAGCTCCAGAGCCCAAGCAGGCATCTTCAAATCATCTTGAAAGGTGCTTGATTTGCCAAAAACTGTTTCCAATTGATTCATATCTATGGACTGATCATCTTATTCACTCATCATTCAGCCCTAATTTTAGTGACCCTAATTACAGCCCTATAATACATTATACGCGATACAATACACGCGATGTAAGTTAATATATATAACATATGTACTACAATAACCTAAAACAATCATAAAACAGTCAGAATCACATCACAGCTCGGTGACTAAAATCATCAGATCACCGGTGTAACGTGACAAAGACGCGCCAGTTAAAACGGAAGTTCTCGGATTCAACAACAAATTCCCGCCAAACCTCTTGCAAAGAATTTGGCGCTCAAGTGACGTCATCACGTGTTTGCCGCTGTCCCGCAAACAGCGCGAAACATCATTTCATCGTTTCAACACAAAACAAAATACGTGAGTTCAACTAATCAACCCATTTCTAAATAACTCGTGTACAAGCCGCTCTGTTTGAACACTGACAGTAAAGAGTTAACTATGAGAGCTGGAGTCCAGCACAGAGACATGCCCGGGCAACTCCGCCAAGATGGCCACCCTCTTTGTAAGCTGCGCATATCAGACCATAAACTTATGCAAACAATAAAATATTAAAGTGACTGTTTGACTGTGTGTAACGTCAGCAGATTAGCAGTAAAAATAATCAGACAAACCAAAGCTGCAATGTTTTAAGACGATTTTTGCTGCGGCCAAACTTTGTCAACTCGACCTGTCAAAGCAGCTGCATTAGTCAGCAGATGCTTCACTTCTCTTCACCCCAAACACCACAACAGATTCACGGCGCAGATATGAAATCAAACATTTCCTGTGTAAACCATCTGTATGTAAGCTTTGCTCCACCTGCTCAGGTTGACTCCCATGGCGAGGTTTCTGTCGCAGCGGTACGAGTCGAAGCCGTCGTGTCGCAGGGTGAGCTGGACCAGCGAGACGTGGGACGAGTCCATGCTCTGCAGCGAGATCCCGGACGAGCTCACGTCCCAGCAGGCCTCCGTGATCAGGTCCTTCAGAGCCTCCAGCACCTTCTTCAGGATGGAGCCCTGGACGAGACGAGCCTCAAACATGGTGACTGTGCTGTTTTTAGTCTGCGTAGATTGAAACGAAGAGAGTTGTTTTCGTCGCCTGTAGCGAAGCTACGTCAAAATGGAGGCTGTGGTTTGAGTTGTGAGCGAGTAGGAGGCAGAGAGACTGCTCTAAAAGTCCAGGCTTTGTGTTGTTAACACACAGGAGTCCAACCTGCAGACACAAGTCTCACTGCACCGGGAAGCTTTGAGCTGGAAGCCCGCGCTAATGTCAGCTTTTAAAGACTCAGCGTCTTTGCGTCATTTCCGGGTACTGCCCACCCGCTAAAACGATTGGACGCTGACGGCGGCCATATTGGAGAGGATAAATAGGACAATCAATTTTTTGCCTAAGTTTATGTGACATTTTGGGGAATTTGAGACCTTTTGACAAATATTTAAAGACATGCAAGAAAGGGGGGGATTGAAGACCATGCACCTTTTCATTTGAAACAATGAATGTGGTATTTGTGGTAACTGTATTATAGTGTAAGGACCATAAATTTTGTTTGTTTTGTTTGTTTTATTGTTATTTACCGCAACATTTTTTGCTACTACACATACATTTTTTAAACTTTTAATGCAAACCTTTTCAATTTTCTAAAGACGTTTTGTCCCCAAATAAAATACTTTGAACGTGTGTACACCTACGCATGTATGAATACATGTAGAGGCATTACTTCATGTGTATATGAGGCAATATGTCAGCTGTGTCTATGTCACGCATCTGTATGTTTTTATTGTGAGACAAGAACATGTTTTTTTGTTTTTTCCTGCAAAGGTAAATTTCTTCTTCCTATTCTTTCCCATGTGATAACCTATGTGTAATATGTAAACCTGTGCAAAATAATTGTACAAACAGAACACAGTGACCTTTTATATTGTAATTTTGTTTTATTAATCAACGAAGAGTGCTTGGTTTGGCTCACACACAGTGTCACGGATCACACAACCATGTCCTGGTTTGTCACACACATACAGACACATAAATGGATGGTGTTTTTTTTTTCTGCCATTTAACCCCTGAGTATATGTATTGATCCAGGCCACAAGAACAGGGTCATTTGACACTTGGTTGCAGATAGAATGAATCTCACAAGATCTTATAAAAGAGAGAAAAGAACATTCCTGCAGAAAAACAATCTGAGGTGTGAAAAAAATACTCATTTTGTATTACGTGTCGTGGCAGGGATTTCAATTATATTTGGACGGTTCCGAATTTGTGTTGGGACTGAGTGCAGACACCGTAGACTTTTTATACTGGGGATTTAGAGTCCATCGGGCATGATGTAGTGGGTTGCCATTGCAAGGACGGGGGCTCCTGTTGGGACACCGGGGAAAGGACCACTGGACCCAGCAATGTCAATGTGGGAGTAGGGCAGAGGTGTGTCAGAATCCACACCATGCTGCATTGGAAATGACAGTAATAACACAAGTTAATCACTGCACTTCTCCAATATTATAATTTCATACTTACAGATACATAAGTTATTCTGAAACATATGAGCACCTTGTCGAGCCCTGAGGTCATGATGAGGAAAGCTGCAGGGGTCTGATGCCCTCGAGGTGTCGCTGAGGACGGCAGATTGTTGCACTGCAGGATGTCCTCGTACTCAGACTTGCCCTTGTGAAACTCGTAGTCCTCTCGTCTGATACTGGACACCTCGAACATGTCGCCCAACACTTCTCCAGCTGCAAGAAAGAGGACGAAGGCCATGTGCTCATCAGTGATTTGGGCGGGGGGGATAACACTTTCTGAAGCACTGAACCACTAACAAAGGAGGGATTGAATCCATAACCATGATGAAACAGTGATACATATGAATGGTATCACCACTGTTGTTATGAGCAGTTGAAAGCTCTGGAAAAAACCTAATAAGTTGAATTAAGACTATGTTGTCAAACCACTTTTCATGTTCAAATCATCCATAGAGTTTTCTCACCTTTTTGCCACTGAGCAGCGTTTTTGCTGCGATGGGCCGGTCCATTATCCATGATAATCTACAAAGAGAAAATCAAAACTGAACCCAGTACAAACAAGGATTTCTACAGCAGTGGATTATTTAAATTTGTAATGTTTGGTATCTCTCAGTAAAAGGCTGTATTGTCTATGTTTCAGCAGCAGCACTCACAGAGTATTCGGGTCCCATGGCTCTGATGGCGTGACCAGTCAGAGTAGCAATAGTAAACAGCTGAGGAGAAGTCTCACGTATCGCCTGCAGACACAGATCACACGATCAGATTGAGATGGGATAGACGTGCAGAAAAGGGGGTCAGGATGTACAAATCAGTTGAGAAGTATTTATAACTGGTTTTTGTAACCTTCTCCTTCATCTCACAGAGCAGGTCAACCATCACCATCCGCCCCTCGGCATCTGTGTTTCCCACTCTCACTCTGCGACCCGCACGGGAAACCACCAGTTCATCAGCCACGTAGCAGTCTGAGAACACACACATACAGTCATTTGAGAGGAGGCAGTAGAACACAGATCTCACTAAGAAATGTAAACAGGGACATGCATAATGGAATAAAAAAATGGATTTACACCAACCTGCACCAACACTGTTCCTCACCATGGCCATGGAGCCAATGACCTTCAGATGTTTTGGCTTCAGCTTGGCTAGAATCTAGAGAGCAAGGGGAAAGTTATGAAGGGAACAGTGCTGAAAACTTAAAAACATAAAACTTCAAGCTTCACTATCCATGTTAAGATGTTTCAAGAACACACAGTAAATCTGAGTGTATGTTCGCTTTACACTTTTGCATCCAATATACTAATCATGACTCAGCAGCACCCTTGTCCATGTTACAACTGCTTAATATTTACTCCAAGTCCTAAGGTGTGGACTTGTAGTAAAAGCTCCCAAAGGGTGTATTATTCAGGTGCAGGGGTGGGGATGGGGGTCCATTCACCTGGAAGAAGCCGGCCACAGCAGCGGCTCCACACTTGTCCCTGTGCATCCCAGCCATGAAACCACCAGCCTTGATGTCGGCTCCACCTGTGTCATAGGTGATGCCCTGGAAAGACAACATAAGAAGGAACCTCTAGTTACTGGCCAACACCTAACCAATCAAACCCAGTGTTCCTTCCTTAAGTCTCTCCCTGATTAACTTGAATGTAGGGTTGCAACTAAAGATTAAATTATCTGCTGTATTATACAGCGACTTCTTCAATTTTCTTGTTTGTCAAACCAACACTCAAAAAACCAAAGATATTCAATTCACCATTGTGTTAAAGAAAAGTGCAAAATCTTCACATTTAAGAAGCTCGGACCAGTAAATGTTGTAAGAAATGACTACAACGATTATTTGTGAAAATACTTGCACATAATTTTCTGCCAACAGGCCAATTATTGCAGCTTTGCTTAAAAGTTATGTTTGTGCATCTGTCTGTTAAAGAGCATTATGAAAATCTGAGAAAAATTAGGTTCTGCAGTTGAAAGATTATTTACTCACACTGGTATCAACTTGAACTTAAATCAAATCTGTTAGATCACCAAATATACAGCTAAGTATAAAGTTTTCCACCATGTTCCATCTCAGCCACACTATAGACTACAGCCATTGTTTACGGCTCCAAAAACAAATACAATAGCTAATTTATCCATATACTGTAGCTTGTGTAATGTAATTCAAGTGTTTTCAGTCCAACAGATAAATGTCAAGCTTTCCCTTAATATGTTATTGGAGAGAAGTCTGAGAGTCTCCTCTCACCTTTCCCACCAACATGAGCGTCTTTTGGACTGGTCCCTCTCCACAGTACTGTAGTTTGATAACTCGGGCCTGGTGACGAGGTACACCTGTATGAGGAGGAAACTTTGAGCAAGTACGCAAACATCTTTGAAAATCAACATTTAGCCATTTAGCAGTCGTGGAAATCTGTGTTGTTAATGAGTGATAAAAACAAAATATGTTCTCCTACTGTTGGCACAGCGGTTGACTGCAGCCAGACAGGGATACTCCTTCTCCAGAACCATCAGGTCGCTCACCACTTCGACCTACAGGTGAATAAACAGAGATATGTGAAAGAGAAACAAAAAACAGAAGACCAACAATAAAAAAAAAAAAAAAAAAAAAAAAATAGGATTGTGTGTTTCTGTTTGCACATATGATATATTCCCCGCTACCTTCACAGGGCTGTCCTTGAAGAGTTCCTGTACGTAATCAGCCACACGAGGAGCGGCCATACGTTCAGGATCTGAGCCACCAATGTCACGACATGCCACTCTGAGGAGAAACAGGACAGCTGGTTGTGCGAGTGAGCAACACAACATGAGAAATCTGAAGCAATGAGGCGAAGTATTTGACCCACCTTCCACTCTCCAGAGCATCGGCCAGCTTCACCAGTCTCTGTCCTTCTGCCTCCTGAGTAGTCCACAGCCCCAGAACACACACCTTGTAGTTGACGGGTTTGACATTCCCCTCCCTCACTTCTAAAGGCTTTGGTGGGGAAAAAAAAGATTATAACAAGTGAGTATTTTTGCCAGGCGCAGAGCTACTATCTTATATCTAAATACATGCAGGTACAGTTGAGACAGACCACAGTTCACACCTGGAAAATACCTGGAGTGAGTTAATGTATTGAAATTTGCAGTAAACACTGAAAACTGCTAAATTCAACCACACATACAGAGAGTGGTGGATAGCTGATACATGTCAAGTATGGACTTGAACCAAGTCATTGGGCACAGCAAACCTCTTGTAGTTTTGAGGAGTTGTCATTTTAGTAGTAAATTCATACAGATGCACTTCACTTTTGTCAAGCATTAATTCACATTATTCTACAAATGCGTCCCTGACCACCTCCTAATGTGTTTTTTGTTTTTAGAGCTTCACACACACACAAAAAAAATTAACACTTCTAGTTCTCCAGCAATTTAATATTACACTTGAATAAAGTTGGAGGACTCCAGTCTGTGCAACAGAAGCTAAAATATCTTTTTTGTCTCTGGTATGGGACAATTATGAAAACACTGGATCCTACATTTCTTGCAGTGTAACCAAGAGCATATTTTAATTAGCTTTGTCAATGCCCACAGTCAAACTCACCACAGAACACATTATATAACTGTTTTCCCAGCGTATTAGCAAAGTAGTACTTCACATGACTAGTAAACTAAACAGACAAAGAACTAAGTGGCCTTTAAACCTGTTCACTTGTGGTCTGATCATCCAAGACACATTTATGTAGGTCCAGGATGAGAATGAGTTGCTGTCTTTTCTTACCATGTAGAGAGCCTGAAGGGCCCCGAGTGCAGCCACCAGAGTGCTGTTCTTATAGTCCTTGTGTGGAGGGCAGACCAGCAGGGGGCGCTGCATGCCTGCTTTCAAAGCCCTGACAGGACACACATATGAGCAAGACAGCAAAGAAAGTTGGAGGTAAAACAGCAATATCAGACACTAAGGGAGGGAAAAAAAATCAGCTACTATCCACTGACCGTTTGATGCCTTTGGCGGCTGCGTCACTGAAGCGCCTGATGTCATCATAGTCGCGGTTTACCGGGCCGGTGGAGGCAAACACCAGGCGATTACCAGGGAGACCAGGGATCCTCAGGACCACCACCTCCTCCCCCAGACCACTGTCCACCTAGAGGAAGAGAAGAAAAGGAAAGTAACACAACATGTAACACCACCTACTGTTAGTGATCGCCTGCAATACTGGGATTGTTGGCAATTCTGAAACTTTGGAAACAAAACGAAGCTGGAGAGATTAAAAACTTCACAGTCAATCTTTATTTACAGCAGTTGAAGGGTGATGCCGTCAGATCTTTTAGTGCAGTGGTATCCAGTCTTTTTTTGCTAATGACCTGCTTGTGACCTGTTGTCATTGGTTGTGCAGTACATGGCCAATCCTGAATGAAGAAGTGGAATAATCCAATAATTCACAAGAAAAAAAAAAAAGATTTGAGCAAAGTCTGGATAAAATAAATAGGACTTTGTGCAGCCAAGAGTTTTTTCCTGCTTTCCTATCCTATTAACAGTCATGTGATCCCTCCAATTAATCTTTTTACATAAATATGAAGTCACTTCTATATTTTGCCAACATCTTTCTGTCACACAAATCTGCAGCTTTCCTATGTTTTACTTTTTGACTGAAAATAACCTTTTTGTGTGAGTCACAACTTGACTTCCACAATGTAAATGTCTTACACATGATGTATCCTTAACTGAACCATTTAGAACAAGAAACCCAACTACAATCTACACATAACATTTCTCACAAATGTACACATTTCACTAAGGGAAAAGATGCAAAAGGATTTTAGGGATGTTGAGGCTCAATATGGATAACTGAACCTAAAATCAGAATTAATCCAAAAATCTATTGTTTTATTCAAGTCCTACATGACACCATTTTGTCTTATTTTTGGGTTCATGGTGTCACCATGACCCGCAGTAATCTGTGTTTGGTGTGTGAGGGTCTGAAAGAGACAAAGGCAGATCAGGTGAGAAAGTTAAAGTTTTGTCAGGTTTGCGAGGTTGAAGATAGGAGGACTCACAGAGCTGTAGTCCTGCAGTGGTGCTTTCAGACACTCGAGCTCAGAGGGCAGCGTTTCATGACTCTGGGTCACCAACACGATGCCATCAAAACTAAAAAAAAAAAAAAAAAAAAAGACAGTCACAACATCTGATACAACTGTCTGTTCAGAAGCACAAAATAGCAGTAGCGTGGCAGCTAAAGAGGAATCAGCATTTCTCCTAATACTCACTTCTGGTTCTTGAGGTCGGTGGTCCATTCAAGAGGCTGGACGCTGCACAGAGAAACACACAAAGGAACCACAGTTATTTCCTCTGGTATAAGCAAAGTCAGCACTGTCTGGCACTGACAAGATATCTCAGAGCGATGCAATTAGACCTTGTGTCAGTCTTTATAATGCAGGTAAATGATAACAGAGCTGGTCAAGGTGTGAAAACCTGAAAGACCTTTGAAATGTGCTTTAATGTCAGCTGTTAAAAGGCTGTGACAGGTTGATTTCTTGGGAGTGAAGACAAAACTTTGTACCTAATGTACACTTTGCAGGAGCAATCTTACCTAGTCAGATTTTTACACTTAGACACTTCTGGTATCATGTGACTCTAGGAAAGAATTCATGTTCTGAAAGTGAAATGTAAGCAGAAATGACTGTGTGGGCCCTTTTAGTGGGAACTGAATCCAAGAAAATCAAACCTCTGCTGCAACAAGAGAGGATCAAATTTTTCCCACTTTGAGCAAATGAAGCCTTTGACCAACTATCAGAGATAAATTAAAAGACTAAATCTCGGAATAAAACACGACAGCCGTGGGTAAATACATCCTATTAAAACCCTTTGTGAGTCTCCTCGGCTCGTTCTTTAATGCACGAAGCTGCACGGAAGAAAACCTTCAAAGCAGAATTTAAAATGAAGCAGGTAAAACAAAGGCAGGCTTTAATCTCACCAGGTGCACATTTTGATCCTCCTGCTCCTCCGGTGTCTTCAGAGTAAAGAGGCAGCTGACAGCCGATTGTTCACTCAACTCCTCTCCGGTTGATCACATGACCTCCTGCTGCCTTCACGGGCTTCTCGTAGCTCATGAGTCCGACTATAATTTTAAGAGCTTTAGGCGGTATAACAATGTCATTTTAAATATCAAGTATTTCATTTTGGCTCTAGTATTCACAGGGCATGGTTATATATAAAAATAAAATTAACCATACTTACGGTGACTAGTTGAGTCAAGTGCTCTAAAATTCCGACTGCACTTGAAGATGCATTTGATACAGGCGGGAATTGTAGTTTCAAGGGCTGATTCAAGACTCGCTAAAAACAGCATTAAGAAGATTAAATAACCAATATAGTAATTAATCATTAATTACTCGCCAATTAATTATTGCTTGATACATCCATATATCATGACTATTCGCTGTGGTTGAGCAGTTTATCTCTTCTGACAGAACTGACCTCAAGAACTACAACAACTAACCGGAAGTAGTTAAACTGGCGTTTTCTGTGCAGAACCAGAGGTGAGTATGAACCAGGCACAGTCCAAAGGGCATGAAATAAGGAGACATTCAGTAGCAGGTTAGTGTCACACTCCTGTTGAAAAGACATTTTATCTGACATAAAATCTAAACAGCAGAGCTTCAGATCGAGCTGCAGGTAGGCGGAAGTTACTGCAGCTGTGTTCATGCTTCTCTTATCGTGGTCAGGATTTACAGCTCTACTATCAAGTGACAGCAGGTAATGAGACTTGTGCATAATAGCGCGCATGCAGACAGAGTTATATAATTTGTACTTGTCCCGTTTGCACAGTCAGTTTGGGTGCTTGTTCTCACAGTTGTTGTGATTTGGAGTTTGGAGAGTTTTCCCCTCAGACAGACAAAGTAGGAGAAGTTGAGTTATTTCGCATTATGTGCAAGTTTCCAGCTGCCTCTGCAAAGCCAAAGCCAGAAAAGGTCATGTCAGTTCACAGCAGGCCAGTGCTGAAATGAGTCAGTAAATCGATTACTCGACAGAACTGTAATCGTGGACATATTTTGGTAATCAATTTCTTATAAATTATCAAGGAAAACATGCCAAGCTTTCTCTGCTTCCAGCACCTTAAATGCGAGGATTTGCTGCCTTGCTCTATTTTATACAACTTTAAATGTAATATCTTGGAGTTTTGGACAAAACACATCATCTGAAGCTGTCAAGCTGTTAACGGAAGTGCCCATTATAGTTTCCTATTTTATTTTACATTTAATTAATTGATTCATTGCTGTTATCTTTTTCGATTGTGTCTCTTGACATGTGAAGGATTTCACAGGGAAGTGAAAAAAGGGAAGAAAAAGTCTTCAAGTCACCATCAGCAAAGGAACTCTATGAAATGTTTTTTTTTATTTTCTTTGCTTGTCATCTGCTCTCCTTCCTCACATCACTTCACTTCTTTTATCCTCAACAGATGAGACTTCCTCTTCGCTCCTATTGCATCTTCAGAGGTTTACTCTCTCAAAGGCAAACAACAAACCCACAGAGGCGAGGTCTGAGTGGTGCAGCGATGCGTCTCGTGCAGTTTCAAAGACGTGGTGATGGTGGGGGCATCAGAGTGGGAGTGGAGCAAGGTGAGGGACTTGGGGTGGTGGATCTGAAGGCGTTCGACCCCTCCATGCCCTTGACAATGAGGGAGCTGCTGGAGCTGGGAGACAAGGGTCTGGAGTGTGCACAGAGGTATCCAACACACAAACACATTCTTAGAACCAGACATATTACTATCAAATATCTTCGTCTGTTTTATCTCTGCATTAATTCCTAAATCACGGTTTTCCTCCCCCTTAATTATGCTTTTCTTCCTCCTGAATCATTGTCTTCCTCCTCCTCATCTTCTGTCATCTTCACGGTTACCATAATTTTCTCAAATCATGTTTTTTTTTTACCTTAATGTCAGAACAGCCTCCCTTAATATTTTTTTTTTATCTTTCATCATCTTCTTTCTAAATTATCTTCTTGAATTATCATCGTAAATCATCACCACCTTCCTGAATCAACACCGTTCTTGTTTAATCATCCCCATAAATCACAGCTCATCATAAAACATTATGATCTTCATCATCATCATCTTGTTTGCAAATCAGCAAGTTGTTCCTGAACTGTCCTCCATCAACGTCCCTTCCTAAATTAAAAAACCTTCCTGTTCGTGATCAATCGTCTTCTTCCTATCTTCATCATCTTCTTTGTGGTGAAGCATCATCTTCCTAAATTGACTTGTTAAATTAGCATCTTCTTCCTTTATCTTCTCTTTGTTCCAACAACTTTATCTTCCTCTTCATCATCTTCTTCCTCTTCAATCGACCTCCTACCAAATCTTCATTCTTATGCTCTTGCTAACTAATCCTTCACCTCCTCATCCTCAGGGCCTTGTCGTCCGGTCAGTGTGTGTTAGAGCGTTCAGCCATCCAGCTTCTGTCTCCTGTGTTGGCCCCAGAGAAGGTGGTGTGTGTGGGTATGAACTATCGGGACCACTGCCTGGAGCAGAATGCCCCAATCCCCAAAGAACCGATCATCTTCAGCAAATTCCCCAGCGCCATCACCGGTCCGTATGATGACATCACCCTGCCCTCAGAGAGCAAGGTGAGACCAAGAAGAAAACGTTTTGGAGAGGGAGATAACAGAGACCGAGAATATATAAAATCTGTTTAGAATTAGCTTGTAGTTTGTATTTGCTTCATCTTCTGTCTGACTGAAGGAGGTGGACTGGGAGGTGGAGTTGGCCTTTGTGATCGGAAGAAGAGGAAAACACATCAAGGTGAGAATCACAACATGACCTCGACACTCTGATGCTCTGGCGAAGCATCTATTCTGACTCCATTTCCAACCCTCTTGTTGCTCAGGAGGAAGACGCTCTCTCCTACGTGGCCGGGTTCACTGTTGCTAATGACGTCAGCGCACGTGACTGGCAGATGAAGCGCAATGGGAAGCAGTGGCTGCTGGGAAAAACGTTTGACAGCTTCTGTCCTCTCGGCCCTGCGTTAGTAACCACAGATACTGTGAAAGGTGAGACACCACAGAGGGGGAGAGCGAGACAGGAAGGAGGAATTAAAGTCACACTGGCGAATTAGGCAATTACCTGTGATTATGTCCTTTGGCATTATGAGTTAACAAGCTGCAAATGTGTTAAAGTGTAATTTATCTGATTGGAGCTGTATGATATTGGTAAATGTCAGTCAAAATGGATTTTTAAGGTTGGTGTCTAATGAACGTAGATTAATTTATGGCACAGTTGTGGTGATATCACTCCAGAATAGTCAATTTCAGAAAAGCCTTAGAGTCAATGATGTGGACCTTCAGGCTCGGAAAAGTGATAATAACAATCAACCTTTTTTAGACAGATCATTTCATGATCATAGTTTTTCAATCAAAGAATGACAGAAAACCAGTCAGTAATATACATACATGAATTTGTTGACATTGATATCCCATGTTTGTAACTTCATGAATCAGTTAACATGAACAAACACATAAGCAGCAGAAAATTATGGTGGATTAACCAATGTAAAAATAATCAATATAAATTAATGAAAGTTTTTTCTGAAACTGACCCTTGCACAATATGAGACAATGAGCTCCTTCTGTAGCTAACAGTTGTGACAGTGTTTGCACCAGGCCTGACTGAAGCGCCACAAAAAAAAAAGAAAACAGACTTCTCTTGCATCAGTTTCACATGAGTTATAGACTCCAGTATGACTCCTGACAGCCTGCAACCACATATTAAAAGGATTAGAACTCATGTTCTTGCCTACAAGAAGGAATATTCACAACCTTTTCAAGTTTTTAATACCTTCTAAGGCTTTTTTGGGAGAACTGAATATGAAAATATTTTTTAAGAATTCAAAACCTGCAGATACTCTATCATTCCCAATCCAGATCCTCACAACCTGGGCATCCGCTGCCTGGTTAATGGAGATACAGTCCAGAGCAGCAACACTGATCAGATGATCTTCAAGACAGAGACGCTGGTCGCCTGGGTCTCAAAGTATGTCCACTCAGTGCACTTTACGACTCATGATGTTGTTTTATTTGCTTCACAGCGACATTGCGTGTTTCAACTGCACAAAGATTTTCAGAATATATACAAAACTTTTGCATTTTTCTGCTTCAGTAACTCAAGCCGAGTGTGCCATTTACGAAATTATGCAAATCAAATCGTGTTTAAAATGAACCGACAAAAGGAGCACTGTGCCAGCAAATGGCCTGCGTTCATCACAGACTCGAAGCTGAAATTACATGCTTCAACTAAGACTTATCCTCCACGGCTGGCACCCTTTTGCCCTCAAGCACCCTGACCAACTGGAGCGTCCTCTGATCTGAGGTTGTTGGACAGAAATGTCTTTCCGTACCTTGCCTGACTTACTGCTGACAATGTATTGTTGTGTAATAATGCTTGGCAGCTAATGACACCTGTCACAGGATGTGTATATACACTAGGATCATTTGGGGAAGTTGTTGTTTTGCAGTAAATTATATTACATGACCATGAGGGGAAAAAAATCTCATCTTCTACAATCATTGATAAGTCATGGTAATTTTGATGCCACAGTATAGCACATGCTTCTTCCTGCTCCTGAATCTGGGCCTCCACTCTGTGTTTTTTCCCTCCTGTCAGGTTTGTGACATTGACTCCAGGAGACGTGTTCCTAACAGGCACTCCTCCAGGTGTGGGTGTGTTCAGGAAGCCACCTGTCTTTCTCAAGGTGATTTCATGGGTGAAACTGACAAACATTTAAAAAAAAGAGCTGTAGAGCTGATTTTGCACAAGGTCTGTAGCTGCACCTCCAACTCCAGCTTTACTTTCACTTTACTAAGAGTAATGAATTTAATGGCTGCATATGACCTACATAATCTATGGGACAGAATTAAAGGGACTGTAATCTGTAACACACTATTTTAATAGATAGTGAGGAAGTGGTTCCATTTAAAAATCAGCAAAGGTGTGTAACTGTTTTTTCTTTCAGAAAGGAGACATGGTGGAGTGCCAGATAGACCAATTAGGCTCTATAATCAACAAAGTGGTCTAAACCCTGTGACCACCATGACTGAACATCTGATCGACAGCTGCACACAATGAATTATCTGCAAAAAGCTTAATTGATTTCTGTTTCTAATACAATGTGTGAAAACCAGACAGGAATGTGTAAAAATGTGTTTCACGGTGAATGTTTTATTCATGATACTATGGAAAACATGGTGTTTTTACCAGATGACACAGTATAATTAGCGTCTGTGACTCAACATGGTGTTTTTGCAGTTTGACCTCGGTTACTGAATCACTGTCATCACTCGCTGTAAAAATACCCTCTATCAGCAGCCACCCACTCATCCTGGAGAACAGAAACTGTGAACCTCTGGACTTTTTTCAATATGTGAAAAATAAAAAGTATTTCTAATCGTGTTAACATCCAGGGTGATAAATTGTTTTCTAGTCTGTTAGAGGACTCAAAGAACCACTTTCTCATAAAAAGTTTGCAAATTTCGAGTAATAGGAAGCATTGAAGTAAATTAAAAATGTGCTTTCTTCAGAATGTGTCCCTTGCCTTGCCTGAGAGAAAATTCTTCATCATTACTTCGATCTGGCTCTGGTTCAGGTACCTGCTTGCCTCATTTTCTTTTTGCTGAAATCACTGAAATTGAATTTTTGCTACTGCCAGAGACACCTTTAGACAAATCTCCAAACTAATTGGAGCCATTTACATTTTGCAGTATAGTGATGAGGTGACTTGTTGTACCTGGTAATTATGTTTAGCCATTGAGCCACTGAATAAAGTGTAAATGATTAGATTCAATATTGCACTGTATCACATTCATTTGGCAGATTATTTTGCCTAAAGCAGATTGTATTTGTCCCCAACACTGTCTGTAGATGGGGAGTAATTTGAGGTTGATTGTCCTTGCTCAAGGACACTTCAATCTATTAAAAACTACCAACCTTACAATTGATGACCAGCTCTACCTCCCTTTCAGCCGCCCCAAAAATTCACATGATGGGAAGTTTCTCTAAATGTGAAGACAGAGTCAAGGCAGATATATTCAAAGAAATTATTGAAATAAGTTAATTTGCATAATAAAAATCAAATCACTTAACCCCCTGCTGGCAGATTTTTCAGAAAAAAATATTGTTTTTCACAAGATGTCTTCTTTCTGTGTTCTGTTATAAAAGCACTGAAACTAATTTTAGCGAGCTAATAAAACAGTCCTGCAATATTCTCATCTTTCATGAAGGTTATAATGTTCAGTTTATATTGAAACTGTTTTAGAGAGGTGTTGCATCGGATTATAATGAGCATATTTAATCTACTCTCATTGGTATAAACATGGTGGACAAAATATAAGAAACACTTCTCAGTATAATGTAAAACAGCTTAACAGCATTGTGCCGGATGTTGATGCTGCAATTTTAAAATGCAATTTAATGCAAATTAATCTTAGAGCCAGCAAAATGTTTTCTGCAGTTTTAACAGTTATTTTTCGTAATTTATTCTGGAGCTGTTTCACCCCTCTACTAAATTCTGTCACTTTTCCACTCAAAATCTACTTAGAATTAGTGTTTAGTTTAGAGACCCATTTATACTGAGGCGTGTGTGAAAAGTATTGAGGCTGTATCAGTACACTTGGTTCAACACTGGGGGGCAGTAGAGTTTCATGGTCGACTGCTGCTTTAGTTTGTGGTCGAGTTAAAAGGGATGAAAAACAGCCATGCTGAGTCTTGATTGTTACAAACAGACCGCTGTAAACTCCAGAATATTAACGCTTGCCAGAAAAAGGTCTACGTCCTGTTCAAAGCGAGGCATTGATTTGTCTGCATCATGGTGTCAAAAGGTCTTCCTTGAACAGACAGTCTCTCCCCTGAGGTCTGAGTCAGCCCAGAAACATCTACATTGAGGAGGAGAGCAAGTCTGAGTGGTGAGCTGTTCACAAGAAATTATATCTCTAAAAATGAGCATTATATACTACTGTAAACCAGTTCTGTCTCTGTACTTCAATTCAACTGTACATTCAATTGATATGTGTCAAGTGAATGATGAGCAAATTCGTTTATTTCAAAGTATGAACACTGATTAACTGATCAACCTGTGAGGAAAAAAAAGCAGAACCAAGCCAAATGTTCAGGTTCCCAAGAAAATCTCTGCGGCCTTCATTACAACATAAACATGGTCGAAACACAAGCTGCACCGAGCAGAGTCCTCACAGCTGATTACAGGGACTTCATAATCCTCGTCTCCTGTGGCTTTATGCTAATGCTATTACTAAAGATAAACTTAAAATCAATGTCTCATCACTGAAAAATCAAAATGCAATTAACCTAAAGGCACGAGCGTCCCGACTCAGCGTGTGTCTTTTTTTTTTAACACTGAACACAAGCTTCTCTGACACTAACAGAGGATGAGGTCAGACACTGCAACAAAACAAAGCCGAGTCAAGGCCTCAAGTCGTGCTGCTCACTTAAACACGTTAATTGTAGAGGTACTGTGAGATGAAGCAGTGCAGTTTCTGCCTGTTCTCTGACAACTGGAACAAAGGACTGACACCCAGGAAGACGCCTTCTTCCCGACGCTCCTCCAAAAGGACCTGAAGTGAACATAAACATGCTATCAGGACACTCGCAGACCACAATGCCTTTTGTTCTGTAACCTTCATTTGAACATTGTGAGCGCGTAGCTTTTCTTATCTTTGGCAGTGTTTTCTTTTTTTGCACAAGGCCAAATAAACACTGATGTAATAACAGAGATAAAAACAAGACCTTTCAAAACAAAAACACTACAAAAATGAAAAAGAAAAGCAGAGCTAAAGATGTTACATAAATAACACTGAACCACCTTATCCACTCAGCAAGGTCTGAAATAATGAGGCAAAATGAGAGAGTCGAAATTCAGATTATGCTGTCCTTTCTATGGTTTTACAGTTGCATAAACACTAGAAGCACATTTCCCTTTGATTCGACCTGTGGGTCTTAAAAATTAAACCGTCTTGACATCGGGGAGTTGAATTATGAGCTGCCAAATCCTAAATCAAGCAGGATAACGACCATTTCTGACTGATAACCTTGATAAGAAAGTTAATAATTGCCTCATGAGATCTGAGATATATAGGTCAATGATGCTCTATTTTTAAAAAGGCAACGATTCCCAACCCACAGACTGATAGGGGAGACTGATGGGTGCAGACACAGTCGACTTTATTGAGTTGAAAGGCTGAGTGGTAAATTGCGAGAGCAGGGAATTTGATTTATATAGTTAGGGATTAAAAAAGAGTTATGAGTAAGATGCCGTTTTCTCCATTTTCCTGACTCGAATAGCTGCATTTCTCTTCTGTTCTTAGATATTAAGTTGGTGCCCATCATCCAGGTTGCCCTCTCTCCTCTTTGTTATTCCTCACTGTTGTTTGCAAAGTCAGTACAAATGGAAATAATAGATGTTCATATTCCTATCTGCAAGACAAGCCATTTGCTGCCTTGCTTCTTGCACTGCATGAAATACAACCTCCATACACTTGAAAATTGCAGCAACTCGATAATCCATCACAATAAACACAAAGCCTTATCTGGCCTCATCAAAGTTTGTGTTTAATGCTCGGTTCATTGTGCCTGAGTGGAGCGTTTTCATATCAGGTCACCACACAACCCACAGGAAGAACGGGAGATATGTCACTGAAGAATTCTCAAAAATAAGTCACATCACAAACATTTCCCCTGCATTTAATCTCACAGAGCATGAAAGTATTCAGCAAAATGGACTTTAAGGAAGAGTTCAATACTTTGGGAAATATACTAATTCTCTTTCTTGCAGAGAATTAAATGAGAAGATCAACACTATTCTTATACTACTGCACTCGTCAGATGGAACAGATATCCTTCCATTTTAATCAGTAGAGCTGGCTACACGGGTCACTCAGTGTCTCGCCTTTCAATTGAGGAATACACGTTAGCCCAACCCAAAGTGCATTTTTACGCTTCAAGTCTATTTTCCTTAGTTAAAGGCAAGTAACTACAGTAATTGTGTGTTGGGCTCTGAAGCGTTGCCGTAACACTGGTGACCTACACTCAGGACTGTGCCTGAATGCATTCTGTGTGGAGACAAACAGAGCACTTAGACTTTGTTAAAAATTAGGTGGAAAAATTAGGAAAATGGAAGCACTAAAGTACATGTATGTCAAAATTGTGGTGAAGTACACAAGGATCCCAGCTATGTTTTAGTTAGAGGTGTCTTTGTGATCCTGCATGGCAATAACATTTGTGCTAGTGTATTTCAGATCAAAAAACAAATTACATTCAGCGCAATTAGAAACATAATGGTGGTAAATGTAAAGTCCACATAGACAGAAATAATAGGATTATAGATCTGTAGGACGTCAGTATTTTTGTTCTTAATAAGCAAAATGTGAAATGTAAATCACTTCGGCATGGTTAAGACTAAGACGAGGTATTGCCTCTACCACATTTTTCTAATTTCTAATTTTAAATCGCTGGCGTCCTTGGCCCAGTGAATTCTCTTTAAAGACTGACATTTCTGCCTCCAACATGATTGGATGTGGCTCGCTCGAGTCAGGCTGAGTTCCCCTCTTGTTGCATCAAAATCATTTTGAATTGCTGTTCACACGAAGCTCAAGGCTCAAGAATATCCCTGAAAAACGCTGCCAGCAAATGACCGTTTATTAGATCGGACTCAGGCTGGCATGGGAACAGATTAATGTTAGGACTGAACTTTTTCGGAGTTGGACGGGGCCTAAACTTTCGGTCCTGAGTCGAGCTTTAATTCTCTGCAGACATACGGATTTAGGAACACACACACACACATAAAGGCTGTCACTCACCCCCAGGTCTATTAGTGTTCTAACTGCAGTGTGTGCAGCCTCCTCTGAGCAGCTCTCTGTGAGATACGGCACAAAGGCACACATGAATCACAAGAACAGACAGATATCCAATATAGAAAAACCAGGTCGGGATAACAGAACAAAGCCATTACCAGTGGGATTTATGGAAATTTTACACAAGTATTATTGAAGGGTGATATTTGGGTAGTTTCTGATTGTCTTATATATATTTTAAGAAGATGAGAACATGTGATGAGAGTAGGGGAACTGCTTTGTGTTTCTTCTCCCATGTCTGCTGACTTGTTACAACACAGGCTGAATCAGTGGGAAAAGTTAAGGTGACAAGCTTTTAAAGTTATGGCACACAGAAAATGAAGATCTGTGTGTGTGCATGCGTGTGTATTTGTGTGTTTTGGGGAGGTGATGTCAGGTTGAGCTCACCATAGTGCTGTTTCTTCTTACTTGCTGTGTCACACAGATGCGAGTGTATCTGAGCCACAAACTCTGCTTCTGCAGCAGGACAGACGTGAAAATGGAACCAATTATTCCGCTCAAAGGAAAGTGAGGGCAGTCTGCTAAGATACTATATGGAGTTTTCATGGTTCAGTGACATGCTGTCATACTGTATATTTATGACTGGTGGGTGGTTCAACCGGCCGCTGCAAATGGCTTAGCATGAAGCATAAATATCAGAGACATGAAGAACACCATCAGCATTCATTCTGATATAATGCGGCATGAATGTGTGAGGTACTCTGGTTCTTTGTTTTGAAGAACATGTGGTGCAATATTTTTTTTTTTTTTTATATCTATCAAATAAAAAATGTCATTTCAAAGCAACTATCAAATAGCAAAGTGAGATTCTCGCCAAGTTACAACAAAACCCTGTCCTCTGTCCCTACACATACCCAGCAGAGGTGTGTGTGGAAGGTCCAGTCCTTTGGTCGTCCAGCACAGTGCCCTCAGATGACCAGCTAGCATACTGCAGAGGAAGAGGAGCATCTCTGGACACTGACTTGGCTGGCTCATCTAGACAAGTAGACAGAGATTAAAGTGGTCAGAAACAGCAAAATGAGAATGTCGGGGAGGGCAGGAATGAAAGGGGATTTTCTGCTGCAATGAGCACATAGTGAGAAGTCACTATCAGTTGGTCTGTTGGCCTCAGTAAGTAATACTGCAGCAGGATACAGAGGCACAATACTATAAAAGTAACACTTGCTAGAGCGAATAAAAGTACTTTATGTTGGTGTCCCAGGTTCAAATTACAGTGCTGGGAAAGTACAATCCCAATTCCAAACAAGTTAGGACACTGTGTAAAACATAAAGATACAGAAGAAAATACTCAATAGAAAAAAGTACAAAGACAATATATTTAATGTTTTACCTCATCAACTGCATTGATTTTTGTAAATATATACTTATTCTGAATTTGATGCCAGCAACACGTTTCAAACAAGTTGGAATCATTTCACAGGTAAACAGGTTCATTGGTAACAGGTGATAGTATCATGATTGGGTATGAAAGGTTCATCCTGGAAAGGCTCAGTCGTTCACAGGCAAGGATGGAGCGAGGGTCACCACTTTGTGAAAAACTTTCAGAATTAAACTTTCAGAACGTATCTGAATGCACAGTCACAAGGAATTTAGGGATTTCAGCATCTACAAGCCATAATATCATCAAATGATTCAGAGAATCCAGAGAAACCTCTGCATGTAAGGGGCAAGGCCAAAAACCAACATTGATCCCTCAGACAGTATAAAGGATATTACTACATGGACTCAGGAACACTGTTGTCTATAAACACAGTTCACGAGTGCATCCACAAATACAAGTTAAGACTCTACCACCCAAAGTGAATGCCATATATTTCTGCAACATTGAAGCATCGTAGTAAATGAGTTTTGCAAGGAGAAGAAGCAAGAATGTGGAAGAATCTCATTTTATAAAAATTCAACAATTAGCATCCTCAGTTCTCAAACACTTACTGATTGTTGTTTAAAGAAAAGTTGATGTAACAGTGGTAAATGTATTGCAGGCATCAAATTCAGAATTCAGAATGTCTATTAATTAGTATATTTACAGAAAACAATAAAATGTTTGAACCATAGGTTTGAACATTAAATATTTTTTTCTCTGTATCCAACTGAATATAGGTCAAAGGAGTTGCAAATTATTGTATTATATTTTTTATCTATGTTTTACACAGCATCCCAAATTTTTGTATTTGGTTTCTTAATTTTCCTCTTTCATCCCACGGGGGACATAACAGTACAAGCAGAAATGTGTAAGGAGGAAATTTCTTATTTAATTTGAATCCCTCCCCTCTCTTTTTAAGTTTTTTAATGGTTTGTTTTTTTTACCTATGAATTTATTTCATGGTTATTTATTTCCTATGTCCTGTAATCAGTCTTGGTTGATTAGAACGGAAGCAGAGTAATTTCCATAATTTTATGGATGAATAAACCAAACTTTGCACTTTGAACCAGTGCTCATCAGAAAGCTGTCATACAGTACGAGTCCTGAAATCTTTGTATCCTACATGGCCAAAACATAACACCTATATGTGACTGTTGAGCATCTCATTCTGAAAACCTGGGCATTAATCTGCTGTTATAACAGCCTCCACTCTTTTGGAAAGGCTTTGCACAAGATTTTAGAACCTTGCTGCAGGGATTTGCCCCAATTCAGCCATGAGAGCGTTAGCGAGGCCAGGCACTGATGTCAGGTAATGAGGTCGGCTCAGATTTGGGGTTCAAAATCATCCCAAAGGTGTTGGATGAGGTTGAGGTCAGGGCTGTGTGCAGGCCAGTAACACCAAACTCAGAAAATCATTGAATTTATGAACATGGCTTTGTGCACAGGGGCATGTTCATGTTGAAACAGGAAAGGGTCTTCTCCAAAGTGCTGAACTCACACTACTGTCCAAAATATTGTTACATGCTATAAAATTCAGATTTCCCCTACAGTAAGTCATACGTACACAAAAGTAGATGGACAGGGGCGCCCACCTACTTTTGGCCATATAGTTTGTACTGTACAACTGGATGATTCTTCCTTAATGAAGGTCACCTGTTTGAGACATTCTCAAGCTGAAAATCTACTTCTGCTCTGCATTCATGTATTCAAACAATTAACACAAATACTGAATTAATGGTTGCATCTGGTAAATGAAGGAGGCCATAAAACTGGGAGTTCATTAAAGTACTTTATAAATAGTTTAACAGTGTGTATGGAGCCATTATAGTCATGTAATATGTAAATATATGGGAGTTTATATTGTAGAGTGCAGCTGTGCTTGTATTCCTTGATCATTATAGAGCCAAACAAAACCATTATGAAATGTTAGGTCTCTCAAGGGATGGATGTTCACACCAGTATAGCGTATTGGACGGCCTAAAGCAGAAATAGCATTATGGGTTTCTTCTGCTATCTACACATATAAACTCATTCTAGAATTGGACATTTATCACACCATTTTGTGCTCCTTCAATCAATTACACGAAATGTGCTTAAAATTCATACCAAGTGAGATTTCATTCAGCGTGACATTTTGAATGGAGCTCATTCAATTTTTCAATGAGCGCTCGCCATTTAGTCAATAAGGCTAATTCAATCATTATGTGAATGCGCAGCACTTACAAGCTTTGAATACACTGTAGAACTTTAAAATACACATGGCAGAAAGAAAAGAGAGTGGTCAGAACAACAGTCATTAGTGGAGTTGTTTGAGGAGTAAAAAACATTTTTAAAAAAAAGGCAAATCAGCAGCTATGAATAAGCACATTTAAAAATGCGCAAAGTGGCTCCAAAGGAACATGGTAGCAAGTAAAAATATAAACACTAATATATTTGCCAAAATTAACTCATCAGCTAGATCTGTATCAGTGTATATGTTTGAAACGTAATAAGAAATGACAAATGTCAAAAAAATGACATAATTGAGAAACAGTATTACAAAATTTGTCCAATACAAATACATGTATGAATTGTCCTGCTTATAACAAACTGTATCTTGGTCAGAAAAAAACCTGTGAAATGTATTTTTAAGCTGCAGGTCAAAAAAAAAAAAAATTCATAAGAAGTGCCTTTGGAAAAACAGAGTTCTACATATCAATATAAAGCTTTTAAAGTTCAGGTGTTTGTGCATAAATCTCTAAATGTATTATTAATGTATTACTGCTTGCTTGCTTTGCAAGACTACCTGAAATGAATTTAGAAAGGCTAGCTGTTAACAGGCAGGAGAAGAGGAGGCGAGAGAATATTTTCCATTTTTCGGTATGGAGGTGTTTGCTGCCCTTGTTCAGTGCCTCAGCTGAGGGCAGCAGAGCAGAGGCGTCAGGAGAAGAAGATGAGTGAGAGCATTGGTTGGAGAAAGTTAAAAGATTAGAGTTGAAAGGAGTAAAGAGGATTTTATACCAGTGTGGAGGTGGCAGTGGTTTTACTGGACGAGTAAGTCAACTTGGGTATATGGGTAAGGGTGAAGCACAAAAGCAGCACACAAAGCTAAAACAGTTGTAGTCCACACACTGAATATTTCAAGCTCCCAATTAATGTGTAATGATGCGGTGTTTCAATCTTCAAGGTCTTCGTCAGGAAAAATCCATACACAGACAAAAATGAAACAAATCCATCATCCCAAAACAATCTACTATGTACAAACACAAAACAGTCAATACAATAAGCTAGTCTGTGTCTCCAGTTGGCTCAATTCAAATGAAACTGTACGTGAATGTGTACCTATCCTGCAGCCTATTGTAGTACAATTACATGATTTTATGTACAAAGTACATAGTTTTGGGATAATGGACGTCTGAAGTGATCTTCAAATTGGAGGTGAAGCTGTTATTTTTGTCTGTATATGCAGTCTGCTTTTTGTTCAGATAGATGCTTGTCTTAGTGTTTACATGTACTGTCATGATTCTTGAGGCTGTCATCTCAAAGTCACTTTGCAATGTTTATGACACGAGCACCAGCGCTTTGAGCACTGGCTGTTCGGTCCCTTTGGAAGTTAGTGAGCTGTCTTGTGATGCTTTGAAAGTCACATATAACAGTCATGACAGTAAGGCGTCTTTTAAAGATGATGCACACTGCTAATTGGCATTCAAGTTACGTGATTTAACTGTGTAGGTGCTTCTATCATGGAGATTTGGTTACTTCAAAGTTCTTTTTCATGTGGTGTTTCTGGTATTTTTGTACATGCCCTGCAGGCAATCACCTCAGGTGCCAACATTAGAGGTCGTGCCAAGGTGGAACATTTTCCCTTCATATAACCTCTGGTGTTTCTTTAAGGCATGTGAAGAAGCCAGAGGGGCCCAGCAGTGCACTTCTGTACCTTGTAGGAATGCACATCCTGCTCCTCACAGTCAGAGTCACTGTGATATGGGTCGTCAGTGGTGGTCCAATTCAGAATGCCGTCCTTCTTCCACATATCACAGATGGGAACGTCCCTGGTAGTCTACAGAGGATGGAGGGTAGAACAGACATGTCAGGCTGTAACTTTTTCTGTCCATGTGTGATCCTCATCTTATACAATTCCTATATGGAGAAAAGAAAGCTCTGCACACTTATGACCTCTCTTTAACTTCAAGATCATTATCATTATTATTCACTATCTGCCTGCCTGCCTCAAAAGGCCTGAACATGATACTGACATTTTATCACTATTGAAGTTGACAGTTGCATATTGAAACATCCACAATTCATTCTCTTATTTTTTTTTTGGACTCTTCCAACTCTTGAGGGAAATATCTGGTTCTTGAGCTGCTAAATGCTGTTTGGCGTTGAGCAGGTAGTGTATTGTGGCTTTTTACAGCCTTTTCATTAAAAACAGCTGCCTGCTATGACCAAAACCGACACTATGAGCGGTGAGAGTGAATTAAAATGGTAAAGTTGTGGGCCAGACAGCCAGACAAAAGCTGAAACTCACCATCCACTCACCAGCTCCATGAAGCTGCAGGGCAGCTGCAGTTTCAGGAGATAATCCTCTGTAGGTTCATCACTATGAGCCAAAACTCTCACACTGTCAAACTGTTTTCACATTGTCATTTGACTTATTATTGTAAAACTCAATTATTGCTGCTTTAAATATATAAGTCACATATTCCAATCCAAGTATCTAATGATAAACCAAGCTTTCAGTCACTAAACTTTATCAGGGAAAATGTTTGACAAAAGGGCATCCCAGAACTTATAATGACACTTGTGCTTTGTTATGCAAGTGCCCGTGGGTAATGCAGTTCACACTTGAAGATCCCAAGGTCCAAATACATATGATACTTCACAAATACAACATATTGCAACACCTGAGGATAAACCAATGCCAGTGTCAACCAGGAAATCAATAAAACCAAAATGAGTCGATTGCAAGAAAACTGACAATTCTGATGACTTGAATCATCATTTAAGTACATTCATCAAGGAAAAATGCTAAACATTCATGGTTTCATGTGAAAATTTGCTTGTTTTCCCCATATGTATGAACTGTAATATTCATAATTTAAAGTAAATACAATAATGGAAAAACCTAAGAGGCAATAAAACTAATTCAAACAAATAAAAAGGTACTGTATGTAGAGTTGAAGATATTATTTTTCAAAAAGTTATTTTCCGATTTCTGAATAATGAAATAAACTCGAGGCAATGTATTTTCAAAATAGTGTGATATTAAATTATGTAGTGTTTTAGAGAATGAAGTGTAAATTTATCTTACTTCTTCCATAATCAGGATGCCACAGCGGACCAGACTGTCAACTGCATCCAGAGCGAAACTCTGGGACGACTGACAGGGCTGGAGAGAGAAAGCAAGACAGAGACATGAAGAAAAAGAGAGATAAAGAGAGAGAGAGACACGGGGGGGTTGGTAAACTCACTGGTAAAGCAAGGTTAGAGGCACAAACAGCTTCAGCCCATCACATATTTAAGCAGACAGCTGACAGAGAGCATAAAGTCTGTAGTAGAGATGTAGCAGAGATCAGAGGGCGAGAATGAGACGGCCAGCAGTAGGATGAGAGCATGAGAGATATTTTCAGAGAGAATTGGGCTGAGAAACATAGCTGCAAGCAGAGGAGACAAGAAAGAGCAACTGCTGAAATGAAAGGTGGGCAAACAGAGAAAGGAAGCGCATTTCTGGCTCAGATTCTGAGCCCTTAAAGTCAGTCTGATGGTGCACGTACATACACAGCCACGCACAAACACACACAGATACACAGTGCACACACGCAATTTGAAACCTCTCTCTGCCAGAGATAGAGGCAGCAGAGCAGGATGAATGGCTGTTCAGCTCCATTAAACATCCATTGAATGAGACACACTGGGTTGCGTGTGTGCGTGTGTGATATGAATTCGAACTCACTGGCATGAGGCCCGGAGGCAGGAGATGGCAGAGCTGCAGGGCTCTCTCAGTCAGCATGGACTGGCAGAGCACCACCTCAAACTCCATGTCACCTTTCACCTCCTCTCCGTCCACGCCGCTGCTCTGCAGCATGGTGCTGACGCCGCTGCCGGCCACCTCGCACAGCATGGCTGACACCGCGCACGCTAGGAACAAACACACATAAACTTTGATCTAGTTTTTCTTCTTGCACATACAGTGCACACAGTGATAGAACTGGTACTATCCAAAGTAAGAAGGTTTTGGTTTGTGTCTTAGTAAAATATCTCAAAATATGTTACTGTTTGGCTGAAATATGCTGGACACTGGAGACTTTGGCTAATGGATCAGTCGATGAGATTTTGCTGATAAGCAGGATGTAAGATTTCCATCATTTACACAAGTGTTATCTCTTTATTTGTACTTTTTATCCCTATTATCCTGCTTTCATGTGCTGGTGGGAAAGTCTTGACATCCAGATTGTTTATGTCCCTAAACAGAGTTGCCTTCACACCCAATTTAGCCACAACATCAAACCCGGACGACAAACACTGAGAATATCATGGAGGCTGGTGGAGAGTTGAGTTTAAGTGTCCTTAAGTTAGCATTTATCATATGGTCCATAGATTTGCTACAATATTATACAACACTACCTCAATATAACAGATTTAACTTATTTTTACCACTTGAGGTTAGCAGCCATGTATTCACCTACTACACAGAGGCTTTCAGCTGCACACAGCCCACTGCCCACCAGCTTCACTTTCTATACAACCAAAAACAAGTCATGCAGGAGTAATGAATCATGCAGGCGAAGTAGCTTCCTGCACTTCAAAAAACCACATTATTTTTACCTCCACCAGCAAAGCTAAAATGGGGCTACAGTATCTCTGGCTTCACTCTGTTAGCATGATATCTAGAAACAAAGCAGCACACGTTTAAGTTCCATTTAGTCAACAGACAGCTCTTGGCTCAAGGATGAGCTGATTAGACTTTGCTGAGGATTTGGGATCTAGGCTTTCAGCCATTAGATGATTACCATATATTACTCAAACACATTTTCCTGTTTCCAACCCTATCGCCAAGCAAGCAAAACCACAAGTTGATTCTTCCATACAAAGCAGTCATCTCTCAGAGACAGACTAAATAAAACAGTCACATTCAACATTATTAAAATATCAGCTAGTATAACTTTAAAGTCCTCAGAGGAACAAGCGTCTGTAACTTCAATTGATTTTGCAGTTGATTCCAGTGGTGAGGTGCGTAGTACCGGAGACCACCCTTCCTGAGTCCCAGAGTTGCTATGAGGAACTTTTAAAGTCTACCTGTTCTGTGACCTTGTGTCATGTGTGTTCTCACTGAACTCTACCAGTGATGTTAAGTACAAACCCGATTCCAAAAAAGTTGGGACGCCATGTAAATCATAAATGAAAACAGGATGCAATCATTTACAAATGAGCCGTGTTTACTAACAACAGTTTATGAAGTGTTCCTGAGCCCATGTAGTAATCTCCTTTATACAATCATGTGTTTGACAAAGTGGTGAACCTCACTCCATCTTTCCTTGTGAACAACTGAGTCTTTCCAGGATGAACCTTTCATACCCAATCATGATACTATCACCTGTTACCAATGAACCTGTTTATCTGTGGAATGATCCAAACAGGTGTTTCTGGATCAGTCCACAACTTTCAGTCTTTTGTTGCTCCTGTCCCAACTTGTTTGAAACTTGTTGCTGCCATCAAAGTCAGAATAAGTGTATATTTACATGAAATCAATTAAGTTCATGAGGCAAACATTAAATATATTGTCTTTGCATTATTTTCAATTGAATATGAGGCAAAAAGGATTAGCTAATTATCACATTCTCTTTTATTTATTATTATGATTTAAACAGCGTCAGGGGTTGTATCTCAGCAACTTAGAAAGCACGGCTCTGCAAATGAAAAAGCAGTTATTCTGGTTGTCAGTGATGACCATCTGACCTTTTCATAAAACTCTCAGTGGTGACTGCAATTAGCTGTTGAATCGAATGGCACTGTTACACCTAATTGTTGAGGAGTAGCCTGAGCATACAGGATATCTCTATAATCTACTGTGTATAGTATAGTTGATTGCATGATGTTTTCTTTTATTGTTAAAGGAGAAACAAGCTCAACTCTAGCATAGAACACAATTAGAAGTTTTTGTTTTTTAGTGAGGTGTTCTACTTGAGTTCTGTATGACGTTCTGCAAATTCCTAAATATTAATAATACAGTACTGTATCGTTTACATTTCAATTGACGGAATGGATTAGAGATGGAACATAAACGATTTGAACTCCTGCCAAACATGCATTTTTTTGTTTTTTGGAGTTCAGAACAAGCTTTAAATTAATAAGAGATTGTCAACAGCAGACTGTAATCTGGAGAAGGCCTGGTTTGGGGTAAATATGAGTCTTCCCACTGAAATATGGTCTCATGTCATTCTGTAATCTGATTTCCATGGATCACTCACTTGGTACTGATGCAGCACTTGATTTATCATCTCTATACATATTGACACAAATGGAAATCAGAGGCCAATAACATACAAAAACTACAAGGAACAGTGGAAGAAAATCTGCTACTGCATGTACAGTACCCTGACACTGCTCCAAGCGTTGTGTGCCTTAAATACTCAGAACATTAAGTACTTAAACTTTAAAAATGTCATGTTTTAAACTGATTTTCCATGCTGACATGCCAACAGTCAGAGCCACAGCCAAGGCCTCCCACGATAACTAAGGTTCCAGTGGAACACAGGGTCTGAAGATGATATTTAGGCTGAAGTGTTATAGGCAAAATTTGGTCAGCTACACAAAATACATGCATGCAAAGTCACTTACCACCAACAGCTTCCAATATAAAGGTGTGTGTGACAATCTGGGCCTGGAGGGTGAGGTGAAGTGTAGCAGCAAGAGAAGTACGAGGTACAATAAAAGGGTCTTTCCTAGAAGGAGGGAGACAGGGACCAAAAAGAGGAAAGGGCAGTAATAGAGACAGAGGTTTTACTGAACGGGAAATTGGATTTTTGATAAGCAAGACAGTTTTGCTGTATAGAGTTCATCAGTGTTCTTCGTTTTTCTCCTGACAGACAACCAACCTAGATGGCACTGCAGCTATTATGAGATGAGGGGCGAGCAGAGAGAGGGAATAGCGAACAACCTCGACTAAACTCCCCCCAAATCCGACATCTTTGTTTCTGAACAAGACTTCCTCTGTGAGCCAGGCCACATCACGACACAGGAGAGATGCACTCACGCCCTGTGGAGGAGAAAGATGGAGAAGTTTTGTTCCAAAATCAGACATGAGCATTAACCATCCGGTGACGTTAGTTAGAGACTGGTGGGTATGACTCAGAAAATCACTGTCACTCTCTAATAAACTAGCACGAAAACCAATTCTGTTTATGAGCCTTTTGGAGTATTGATGGATCCTTGGAGGGGCAGGGGCAGATTTTAACAGTGATAGCACCAAAGGGAAAAATTGCTCACAGGAGGATCACGCAAACACATACCTTGCGGTGCCTGTATAGCAAAAGACTGGACACGAGACTGGTGGACATCACAGCCATACAGGAAGTTGCAGCTAGAAATAGACAACACACACACACAAACAAACACACACAAACACACACATTAAGCACAGAGGGATGCGGAACAATTTGCATAATATTAAGAAAGATTTATGATTCAGCAGGGGTACATAATCCTGGACCCACAGAAGATGAGGTGGAGGATGATGGCAATGCTGAGGTCTCTCTCTGGATGAGTCGGCTCTTTGAGTTCAGATGCATAATGAGAAGAAGACAGGAGCCACGACATCCTCCTCTGCCCAAACACACTGGCAGTTCTTGAGAGAAAACGTGAGATGAGGAAAGAAGGATGCCAGGATGAATTTGCAGAAACTTTAGGTTGTCTCAAGTGACTTATACTTGCTAAGGTTATAATCCTAAAGATTTTCATGAAATAAAATCCCACTTTTTGATATTATTTATGGGTGCAATACCCATTTAATGTATTTACATTCAGTGACTACCGCCACAACCCTCAAGGATACGCAGGTATAGCTAATGGATGGATGCATGGATGGATGGATTACCTCTCTATATAGTTCTTTTCATTGTTTGTGGTGGAGTCTGCTAATCCTGCACAATTTTATCTCATTGGTGTCAGTCTCGCTGTTTACTGTACGCTCTCTTTACACCGTATCAGAGCAGCCACAGTGAGCTGCTAGGTGAGGACAGGCTGTACACCTCCAACCCCTTAGCAAGGTAGCCAACTTCACTATGTCCTCCTGTTGTGTGGAAGACTACGCATGCCGTGCACAGTATGAAATCAGATTGTGGTTGCTCATGGCAGGATGAGAAACTGCTAATTTTTGACTGACTTTTTTTTTTTTTATTAAAACAAAATTTAGTTTGGCTGCACTGTAAAACGGAACACTACATTGACACTGACAAAGTAGTTGAAGAATTTTCCAGTTGGGGACAAATAAAGCACATCTATCTATCATCTATCTATCTAGCTGCGGACCAAGTGTGTGCTGTATTAACCCACACGTGCTAATACCACACTCACCGAAGTTATCGCTAACTTAACCCAGATTGAAATCTGAAGGATTACAGCTTCAAAGAACAGTTGGTGAACTTAAGGAACAGATCCCCTGTTGGCCCTAGGCCATCAGAATATGTTGCAGCAAATTGCATTCATTATCAAGGGAGTTGCATAACAAATCATGTGAATCCCAGTATTCGTATTATTTGCTACAGCTGAAAAAATGGAACTGTTTAATTTAATTTATTTTATTTAATTACATGGAATTTCCCAGAAACTATCTATTCACTCTTATTAAAACATTTGTGGCTAAGAACAAGAACAATTTTCTGTGTTTCCAAAAAACTCTTAATGGCCATTATAAGGGTTCAGTGGATGACTTGACACCATATTTCTGAGAATAAAAGTGGGTAAAATAGCTCTGTAGAGGGAGGCACTTTAGGTGCATACAAGCAAATAAAACAACAGCTATATCACTCAAATAAGGAGGCATGAACGATGCATTTTATGAGCTGCTTATCTGGGGTTATGTTGGAGTGATATGAATGTGTTATTCATGTGTCTTAGTTGTGCATGTGTGAGAGAGGCATATACAGCAGCGTATCAGACAGAGTGTGTCATATCTGGCTCTGTTAATACACAAGTCCTGCAGACAGTGACACTGTTCATCTCGAACAAGAATAAATAAACTGTAATCTCTGTAAAATAAGTGTATATATGCGAGGATTTTTAATGTTCATTACGGCAGCCCTTACGTTTGTTACATTTTTTACACTGGAACAAAAAAAAAAGAGGCTTCAAAAGCTGAAACTTCAGAAGCCAGGGACAAACCGAACCATGTAGACATGCACAAAGAACAAAACTGCTCACATGCTGATAACAATCCAATCTAACTATCCCGCTCTACCTCATCACTTGCCATCTCTTTCACTCATGCTGCTTTTTTTTTTTGCATCTCGCTCTCTCAGAAGAATTAAATATATGAAGGGAGAAGCCACTTTGCTCGTCAGCAGCCAAGCAGAGATTGAGTGGGGATGTTATTTTGTTTCTGTTATCTTTTTCACTGGCAGGCTGTGTAATGTTGATGGTAATTGGACCGAGTCTAAGAGGATGAAAACTCTCATCAGAGCTTGCATCATGTCTGTGCCAGATTCAAGATTTAGAGGAAAGTTTATCTTCAAAGTTTAAGAGAAAGTAACTTTTCAATTTCAGAGATGCTTGATAAAACACAATCCAAGTCCTAACACCATTGTGGTGTGTTCACATAGAGCATGAACACTCACTTGTGCATACAGGTATGCACACAGGTGGTTTCATTACCTGTTGTTGAGGATAACAGGCAGCAACAGGTCCTGAAGAGGGAGCCATTCATCTACTCTGCACCTCTCTGACTCGCACATCTCCTACACACACAAAAATATAGATGCACTATTACTAAATCATTCACTACTCATGCCCAGTTAAATCAAGCAAAGAAAAATAGACAAAGTTTCCATTAAAACTTTTAACTATTATTGCTGGAGCCCGTTCCTCTATTACTGTCATATGATAACCTTCATCTCCACTCAGTTGCCAATTTATTTACTGTATTCTGTTATACTGAGAGGTCTTTTCACATCCTGTTACTGGACAGACTAACTATTATCCATAACTGGGAGCAATGCTGGCTCTGTTCAAACAAACTTTGGTCTGCCTGAAAGTTGTAGTCATACATATGGACCTGCTGGCCAAACATAACCACAGCAGCCTACGAGGGACCAGAGCCCTGATGCAAACTCTCCTCCCTCTGCCAACAAAACGAATCACTCAGATACATATTTCTTATGGCAATAAATATTCAGGTCAGTAAATATGACACTGTGACTCCTACTTATCATGCAGCTGCAAAGCAAATGGTAAATATTGACCCTGTATCATCTGTTGCTCACAGTCGATACTGAGTCCAATTTTCAACATGCATTTGTTGAAGCTAATGTAGTTGGTCCAATTCCAAGGTCAGTGTGATTTAGGACGAGGCCTTTTCTTTCCCTGTCAAACATCACCTGTAAATCAGTGGTTTCGAATATTGGGGCTGAGACCCCACAAGAGATCCCAAGATAAATATGAGGGAGTCACAAGATGAGGATTAAAGGGACAAGAAAGATGGAGGGATAAGAAAACAACAATATGCAATTGTTTTATTTACTTTTCTCTAATTTTTGTTTTTATTCTGTAATACTGGATATTTCTACTTCTTAAAATCTCTAAAAATCATTGAAAATGAAACAATCAGGAAAAGAAACATTTTGGCTGAACTGCTCACATTCACACAAAGTCTATAGCTTGTGATGAGGTGTCACATGTAAACAGGGCTTCATTTTAAAGGGTTACAAGGCCAAAAAGGTTGGGATGCATTTCCGTAAATGATAAGCAGGTCTGTGATGATTTGCTCTTTCTGCTGTGCACCTTGAGAGAAAAGGGCTGAGCGAGGTGGATCCTCACACTTCCTCCTGGTCTCCCCCAGATAAGAGACCACAGCCGCTGCAGCACAAAGCTCAAGCCAACCTGTGAGGATATGTAAAACACATACACACACATTCATTCATAGGAGTGCTACATACAGCCAGTTAGTGATTATATCATAATGAGGCCTTGCCTTTGGGATGGACATTACATCTGCAATACTACTAATGAGCAGGATCTACGATGAGCATGAAGATAAACAGCCAGTCTGAGAATGTGTGTATAGTACTGTATGTGCACGGTGTGAATGACAGAATAAAATGATGAGGCAAGGACCTTATGGCAATTAACTGAAAGCAACACCCACTCTCCAGTATCATCTCAAAGTGCAGATAACAGAGGGCAAGGCTAATGGAGACTAATTGCAATAAATGTTGCTTTGAAAAGATGAAATGCAAACCTCAACTAATCAACAAACGGTGGTCAGTGAGAAATTAGAGAGCAAAATTGTGAAAAAAGACCCTCATAGCTGTAGTCTGGATCATTAGGGGCAATTCTATTTTCCCTCTAAACCAGAAGTTTGACACTGTGACCGCCACCCCCCACCTCAATGTTCAGAGCCTTAGTTATCAAAGAAATATTAGTGCAACATAAAATCGGTTAATATTCATGTTTTGTTTTTTCAAACCTATCATTACTATTATTACTATTATTTTTTGTCTTGCTTCTATTTCAAGGGAAAAACATGCTCTAAGTTTGAGAACTACAGGTCCCATAGAGGAAACAAACAGGAAGTATAATGTTGCCTTGTATTGAGTGAGCTTTGCTATGGGCCAAAACTTGAGTCCCATTTTTTTAAGCTAATGTTTGTTTACATTTTAGCAAATTGGCACCATTAAAAGAATGCTGAATAAACACTTAGCAGTTCCTGTTTGCACCGTCCTCATAGATGTATATCATATAGTTTGATACTGAAGAAAACTTAAAAACGTGATGATGTTCAAGTTCTGACGTTGTAAGAAGAGTCTTTTTTCTGTGATTTCTAAGTGGCTTTATGAAAGTTAATCTGGACAAAGGACACCGCAGATACTGATACTCTTAGAAATGCGTGTATCATGTCTGTATGTTCAGATCTGACTGAGTTATGAATCTAAGGAATAGAAATTT
The DNA here is from genome assembly GCA_025331565.1 of Holacanthus passer. Taxonomy (NCBI): domain Eukaryota; kingdom Metazoa; phylum Chordata; class Actinopteri; family Pomacanthidae; genus Holacanthus; species Holacanthus passer. The sequence continues at coordinate 4,229,180 of JAFREQ010000009.1, read as the reverse complement.
TCTGGCACTAAGGGTTTCAGTTCCTCCATTTCCTCCATATACTGTGCATCACAGCCTCTGCTGCCGCTCATACTGTTGACCATGTTGATAAGCAGCCAAATCAGCAGGGCAAACTACAATAACTTACTACCTGTTGCTTTTAGAACACCAGCCTCTTCCTCCACGCCGTCCTAGGGAGGCGCACTTCACAGTGTGAAAACCTGTGCTCTAAACCAAACCTGATCACTTGTTCCTGAGGACATGACAGATGGCTCTTATTAAGTGGTGCTTGTGTGTGCTTGCAAGTGAGTGTTTACACGCATCCACCTGCAAGTTGGTCTTGGGCACACAGTCGTAGGAGATGCCCACAGGGACCAGACTGACATCGGGGACAGATCCCTCTTTGATGAGCTGTCTGATGCAGGCCAGCCACTGGCCACCTCGTCCAGACTCCGCTGACACACCAACACTTATCGCCTGGCCCTCATGTAGCAGCTCACGTACCAGCTGAGGAAGGACAAAACAGAAAGGGGAAGAGAAAAAGATGGCAGAGATAAAGGTCGGAAAAGTCCTGGCAGTAGGGAAGCAATTAACATAAAATGCCTGCCATGCATTTCTAAAATATACTTAAGCAATTTAGCAAAACAGACCTTGGAGGGAATACAAAGAGGCAGAAAAACAGAGAGTGCAGGGCAGCAGAGGGAGCAGAAGTCAAAATGCAAGGAACAGGCAGGATAAAAAGCAAGAATAAAAAGGGACTGTGGGGGACACTTCCCTCGCCCCAAGAACTGTTTTGCCCTTACAGACAAGTAAAATTCAATTACCATTGACCAGCAGCTAAGCAGGCCTACACTCAATAAACAATAAAGGTCTATTAACATTGAAATACAACCAATAAACAAGCCTGCTTTGTCATGGCAATATGCTTACTCACATAAATGGTCAATGAAAAAAAAAAAAAAACTACTCACTGCGTCACCCATAAACAACCTGTTTATGTTCCACTGTGGCTGTAGTCCTGCAGATTAATGTCAGACTGAGACACTTTATTGAGCTGTATAGCACAATATAGATCTTGATAAAGCCAGTAACTCCTCCAAATGAAATATGTCTTAAGACAAACTGATACAAAGCGTAAAATGGCTCCCTAGCTAGATACAAAGACAGGAAGATATTAATGATGAACAGGTGTTGACCATTGATAAAAATCAAGTCAGTGGGGACACAGCATTAGACAAAGACTACAAAAAAGGTGTTAGAGGAAAGTGTGATGGATGCAAGAGAGGAGAGAGAAGGGAGCCATTAATACAGGCCACATAAATCTCTAAATAAGGGAGAAAACACACAAATTACCTTCCTTATAAAAGTAGAGACAACCTGCTCAAACCTGCCAAGCTCACACAATCAAACTAACCACCATTGTTCTCATTTCTCCGCCCTCTCCTCATTGCTTTGTCACTCCAGCCAACTCCAAAGCTGCAATCTCTGTAGCAAAACTCAAGCCCGTTGGTAATTTTGAGAATGAATAGAGAGTGGTATGAGGCTGGGGAATGAGGGAGAGGATGAAAAGACAGGTTGTATTCTGGCTGAGGAGCTGACTGTGATAACACTCCACCATGGAGTGCAATGAAAAGTGTGTGTATGTGAGCGGGTATGAATTAAACTGACTGCACATACCCTAAACAGCCAAATTACAAGGACAGGTATCTTTTGCTTACCCTGCAATTTTATATAATTACCTGCAGTCTATGAAGGTTTTTTTTTTTTTTCAGCAAAATGCATTAGCAACATGTTTTCAGATTCGTGGCCCAGTGCTTCGTTTCCATCTACTAGTAAACAGGCTGTTTTTGAGTTCACGTACGTAGCTAATGAGGAACTGCTCCAATTGTCAGGCTGAAATGGTTTGTACCAGGAGGGTGTTTTTATGGTTGGTAACTCTGAGAAATGGGTACATGAAACCTGATTAACTTTTAACTGTTGACAGGGATATTTGCAAACGTGAAAGCCTTCTGCATTTTTTGCAAAGCTGTATTTAAGTGATGGCATTTAAGTACATTTTAATTGGGGGTGGAGAATACAACAGAAACAGAAAGTCTGTCTTCGAGTGGTTGTTGGTGGGAAGAAGTGGGCATCACAAACCACAAGCTCTCATCAATGCCACTGGCTGAATTAGCTTTGTGTAGCTTGTCCAAGTGCATCTTCAATTGACAGTGATACCTAGAATTAAAAGAATCATATTTTTACCCATGCTACAGGCGTGGCTCTAGGGATGGCAATATTGGTGTCTCAATAGGTCAGTCGGTTCACTACTACGATACACTGAAATATCTCAGCAGCTATTGGATGGATTGTCATGACATTCGGTACAGATATTCATGATCCCCAGAGGACAAATCCTACTGTACTGACTTTGGTGGTCCTCTGACTTTCTCGTCTGTCACCACCATGACATTGACATTTGTCTTTTTTGATTGAAATATCTCAACAACTATTGGATAGAATTGATACAGACACTCATACTCCCCTAAGGATGAAATGTAATAACTTTGAACTCCATGACTTTTCGTTTAGCAGCACCATCAGGTCAAAATTGAATTTGTCCAAAACTTTAGTTGATGACCAGATACCTGTAAAGACATTTCCATCATCCTCAGCAGTACTTTGTGCAAACGTTAGCACGCTAACACGCCACATTAAACCCGGTAAATATCAGTATTTTAGCAACGGAACATAATTGTGAGCATGTTAGCATTCTCAGGTTTATGTCATAGCCTTGATGTGTACAGCCTCTAGCACGAGCATTGCTGCAGACTCTTAGTCTTGTTAAAACGATAATGACTAATTGTCTTGACTCCCACAGAAGAGCATCAGGGTGTTATTCTATTAATTCTATTATTATTGTTCTATTATTCTATTGTTAATTCTTACTTCAAACTTCAGAGAATGACAATCACCATGAATATTATCACATCCAATCTCATCTTAACCCCAAAACATCAAAACAAATCAGACTTACAGAGGTCATGACAGGTGAGTACAGACTGTCTATCTCAGCATCCTGATCAGTCAGTGCAGATGGTGGCAGGAGGACCACACCTATTTTCTGCAGGATTGCTCTATAGGATAAATAGAGAATACTGTATTTCAGATATAACATAACAGATGCTGGGAATAAAAGCAATGCATTCAGCATCTCATTCCTGGCAAAAAGGTTGCATTATTTATGGGGGAACATACTGTACGTTTGTGCATACAAGTACATATACTGTATAGTTGTTATCTCAGTGACTTGCTCCTTTGTGGGTTTCTGTGTTTGTGACTATACCTTAGGGAGTAGCTGTGAATCTGTAGGGGACAAATAGTGTATGGGACTCTCAGGTTGCGACAGAAGAGCACCAGAGGGATGAGAGCACAATCCACGATGCTCTGACGCACATACAGGTACACCAGCAGAGATCCCTGAATCACAGAACAGAAGCTGCTTTAGATAACAAGATTCTTCACATTGTCATTCATTATGAAAAACAATGGCGCACTGTGCAGAGGTGACGCACGGATTAGAAAAGTGTTTCTGTGGCCTTATATTCAATCAATATTATAATCAAGCCCCACGGGTTTCGGATTAATATCAGCAGGATGGAATGTAAAGAGAATACATTTACAATTTAACATCAGCAAGAATACAAAATTGGACAATCTTATTATTTTTTCGCTCAAATAGTTAAAAATGTAGGCAGAGATTAAGTATATACGTGGGGAGAATGTTTAAGTGACTGTATGTACTGTAGAGGGTGACAGCATACCATGTGTGCTTTTTCCAATGGTGAACAATAGCTCTATTATGCTGTATGTGGGCCTTTATCTTTAGAGTAGCATTTGATTTTTTTTCCATTACGGACATGGAAATGAAGAGCTGCTATCGCAAAACTCAATTATACATCGAGTGAAGTCAAAGTGAGAGAGAGATAAAACATGATTGTACTTCTGTGGATATGATAGTGTCGCTACAGTAAAAAAGGTAATAAGGTCCACAATAAAAGTGCTGCAATAATAAAAAAAATGTAAGTCATCAGAGTACAGCTAGGATCTTTAAAGGCCATGATGAAAAAGTGTTTCTCACTTTTGTTATTTTTGTTCACCAGCTTTTATCTATTTAGCAAACCTATCCCAGAAATCGCGAAAGACTCTCATTTACTGTTTGTTGCACTTACCAGTTACAATTACAACATATGAATTAGTTTTTAATCTATTATTTTATCTGCAATTTGGACAATAAAACATGTCCCTCATTATATTTATCTATGTGTGAAATAATTGTGAGAAAGACTATAAGGTGAAAATATAGACCGATCAGATTATACATTTGAGGGTAAATAGACACGCCGGATAAATCAAGAACTAAAACCTATTTGTACTCCTATTTCCAGGTTTCAAAAATGCATATGGACAAATTACAATTACCCAGCAGAGTGGGCACTATTCACATGGTTTAAGAAAACCTGAATATGCATCGGCAACCACTGAAAACCATAAGCATCAGTAGAATAATTTCCTGGTGGTTTTGCCTTCATTTACGTAATTGACTGCATTTCAGCGAGATCTAAGCTAAAGACATAGTTCACTGAATTCATTCATGCCAATCTTGAACCTCTGAAAACAGCAGCCTGACTCAGACTTATTTACTTGTATTTATTTAGTCAACCATGTAATTAGAGTTGTGTAGTCTTCAGTAAAAAAAAAAAAAACAGAAAAAAATTAAGTATAAGGCAAATAAGAGAAACTGGAAAGTTTTAGGTATTTTTTGCAGACTTTCAAAAGTAACCATGCTCAAAAAACACCGAAAAATATTGTCACGTTTGTGCACCTTGAAATGTTTTGTAGTGGATGTGCACAAACACGGCTGTGGATGTTTACCATCTGATTTGATGGCTGAGCACAGCCTAGTTTCATATCCTGAGTGTGGTGTGGATGTGTGAGGAACCAAAACATCATAGTATCTGTGTTCAAATACAATGTTTGTTTTCCATGTTTTACAGGAAGAGTTGACATCCTTTGGGATAGCAGTTATGAACACAGTTAATCATCTGCAAACAAACAATTTAGCACATTTTGTCTGCATATGTATGTGTGTGTTTACAGATACTTGCACCTCTTGTGAAGCTCTGTGCAAAGCTGGCAGATGGTTGAGGTTAACTTGAACACTGTCAAATACGGAGGCAAAAATCTTCAGCATAACCCAGCCCACAAATCTAGTCAGGAGAGGACAGTTGGTGGAGGAGATGTATAGAAGAACAAGAAAGAAGAGAGGAGGAAAAATTAATGACTAGAGATAAGGAGAAGGGGACAATGTACACAGGATAATAATGGATAGATAGTGGTGAAGTTGAGAAGAAATAGCCACCAATAAAAGGATGTCGGGCAAAGTGACGATAGAGTTAAGTGTGACAACATGTAAATGAGATAGATGGGAGAGAGACAAAGTCAGGAGAAGAGGGATAAGGATAAGAAAGAAATTGATGACACGAGGAAAAAGCAAAACGGAAAGCAATAAGGGGGCCAAGGCTATAAATGAGGGAGAGAGAAAGAGAGGAGAAGAAAGGAGAAAGACAGTACAGGGCAGATTTTAACAAGAGATTCTCAAGACTACAAGAAAACCAAAAAAGTTTCTCAAAAAGAAAAAAAAAAAAAGTTTCCACTCCATTTCATGAGACGTTTGCAGAAATCTAATACTGTCTGTGACAGAGTCATAACACCCAATTCCAATTTAAAATATAACGCACATCTTGTTGTTGGCAGCAATCAAAAAGTGATGCATGTACTGCACTGCCTATGGACAGGTTTATGCCTCAACAACTGTCATCTTGAAGAGCACGATGACTGATTGATGGATTGTCATACACTGGTCGGTAGTTAGATATAAAACATTGTGTAAACTAATAACCTACAGCTCCATTTCTCAGACAAACGTCGCTTTGGATTAAAGTGTCTGCTAAATGAAATTGTAGAATTACAAAATTGTAGAAATTCTGTGTTTGTCTCTTCCAAGTGTCACCAGGTTTATAAAGCAGTGCTTCTTTCTCTTAATTCTTATTTTACTGTTCTGGTTTTCTTACGGTTCTACCACAGAGTAGGATCCTAGATCTAAATGTCCTGTTCATTTTCTGCACAGACAACGTGAGGTAATCGGCAGCTGTATCAGTTTAATCAGTAGTTAAAAAAAATAAATTAAATAAACTGTGCTGCAACTGTGTAGGAAAATATCTTGTTCTTTTAAAAAATCAGTAATAAATCTGCACACTGAACCTCAAAATCTGTTGCACGCTATCAGTGTGGAAAACACATTTATAAAGATAAATCCGTTATTTTGATATTCTTCCAGTTTATATGAATTTGGCAACTATGGTGCGCTGTTTGGTCCCAAATTGCACTATGAATTTGTTTCTGAATTTGCTACAGCTTTGATTGACTGGTTTCTTTTCCATAGCAACAGCAGCTGAAGCTCTTGGGTGTGACAGTACTTTGAGGATAAGGCTGGCAGTATTCTATACTTCTGTCATTGTCAACAAATCCCATGAAAAGACCAAGGCTAAATTCTGTCTCTCAGAAGTTTCCAACTTCTCCAGCGTGTCTGATGCTCTCAACCCAAAAGCTCATTTGTTCCTTTAAAAAAAGCCCAGAATATAAAATTAATTTGGAAAGAAAAAGGCGAAATCATTTAATCAATCTAAAACAGCTGTAGTTTTTAATAAATATGACTCAAACTGTGCATCTGTTGGGTGTGATTTTCAGCTACATTTGGTGCTCTAGTGAGTATTTATGGCAGCAGGACAGAGCATGTGTGACTGACTACTAAAATAAACTACAGTGCCCATGTTCATTAACGAAAAAACATGTCACGCAGTGCAACAGTGTGGCTCACTGGTGTGTTTTAATTGTTGTTTTTGGACAACCATGGAGGTGTGTGGCACAGAGAATTCATTGTTGGTTTTGGTCTTTTCATGGGATTTGTTGACAATGAGAAAAATACAGAATTTAACCAGCCTTATCCTTTCAAGTAGTACCACCAAATTTATGGAAAAATCTCTTATTCTCACAAATAAAGTTGCAAGATTTTAAACTGCTGGCCACAACAAAAACATTCAGTATCTTCAGATTAACCAAAAGACTATGTTGAGGGACACTGAGGAGTATTATAAAAAAAAAAAGCTTTCAACTCATGGCTCATTACAGCTCTATTTTTGCTTCAACTGCAGTGTAGAAAATATCATTTTAATTTCTTGTTACTTCTAGGTCAAGGGTTGCATAGTTCAGCTTTAAATTAGTACACAAAAGTATTTTATCAATAAATAAACAATAAACAGTGCTCTTTGAGCCTCGTTCCTTGCCCATCGGCGCACACACACACACAAACAATCATGCACCGTAAGAGGCCAGGGAGTATGCAGGTGTTAACGAGGGGGAGGAACAGTGAGAGGCGGTTGGTCTGCCCTCGGCCATCTCCCCCCTCTGGTGCTTTATGCTCTGCTGTGAGCGCCTCCTTCACCCTGAAACACATGGTCACAGGACAGCAGCATTAACGCAGCACAAAAGCCTCTTTTGTGCTGCACACAGACAAAACTCCCCCCCTTCCAGTAAGACAACAACAACAACATCCCTTAGTAAAGAGTTTACGTAAAGGTTAAACTCAATTACATCGAAGGAGAGAAGACAACAAATACAAACTGAAGATTCTGTGACACAGATAGGGAACATGTGACGACAGTCCGAACTTTTCCCATTTCTCTTCGTTCACTCTGCACAGGCCCCACGATAGCCTTCATTTTCTGTATCTTTGTTTGTGTCTCTTATCTCCTCTCCTCCTTTCTCTTTCCCTCACACCAGAACTGCAGGACCAGTTTCATTTTCTGTATCTCTGCCTATCATTTATTTACTCTCCTCTGGCATCTCTAGTCCTCTCCTCCTGTTTCTCTTTCCCCTCAGGTACCTGTTGCTCTGACAGACTCTCTCCAGTCTGTTGCTAACAGGACTTGCGAAAACCTTGCACCCACTCACAAACAGCGCGCAGCACACCCTCCGCACCAGCCAGCCTCGATATCTATGATAGCAAACACACAATGCAGAGGCAGAAAATGTGCATGGGTGAGTGTGCTGGGACTGAAAAGCTTTGTTTGCCTGAACACTGTAGATATCATCAATACCTGGTGTGCGTCTCACTGACACTCAGCAGGTTGTGGAAGCCGAGCGTAGAGTTTTGTCCAAGCTTCTTTCTCTGAGCCGTGATAGAAAAACACAAACAGATGAGGTGGGTGTCCACATCAACCCAGAATGAGCTCTGACACTGAGGGATGCCAAGTGAATGGGAACATCTACCAGAGCATCTTTAAATCCACTTAACAAGCTTAGTGTGCCATGTAAGGTCACTATCTTTTCAGTCAGTGAAGTAGATTGTTTCATAGTAATTTGGACTTGGAAGCAAATGTCAAGCACGTACGCAGATTACAGAAACTGAATTAGTTAAATGGCAGCAATATTTTAGCCGACCTCCCTCATTTCATTATCTCGTCTCTCTCTCTCTTACCATCTCCAGCCTCTATGCTGCACACTCACCAGACTGTCTGGGGTGCACTGGTGGCAGCACTGGCCAACAACTGGTCTGAACTTGCCCAGACCGGGACGCACCGTCTTCAGCTTTTTCTTGATCTTCAATTCCCAGGACAACTGAGAGGGAAGGAAATACAATGACACAAACAAGGTGTCACATACACATAGATTACAACCACATCCACCTATTGACATTACACCCAGTTGCCAGTTTATTGGGTACATCCTAACTGAAACTAATGCAGTCTAATACAACAGTCCTAAAATAAATCCTTCCTTTATAAAGGTTATAATGTTTTGCTTTTTTAAACAGTTGGTGTTTATTTGATGGTATGATCATTTCGGAGGATTTTGTTGAACTTAAATGAGTTGACTCATTCAACACTGTATTGAACTTTCATTGAACAACAACAACAACAACAAAAATGTTATTGGTCAGCCTGTTGAGTGCCTTGACATAAGTTCCACAAGCCTCAGATCCACAAAGACCCTTCCACTAGGTGGCTGGGATATATAGATGTTGGCTCCACTGTCATATTTCATCTTGTCCAATTTTTATATTGAAATTGTGCAAAATTTCAAAAACCTCCCTTGGAAAATTTCGTTCCAGAAATTTACTGAATCTTTGGAGACCTACTTATGACAAAAGACAGCAACGACAACTATTAATTATCATGCAGAGTGTGTGTGGGGGGGTTGTTACTGTACCTGAAATGAAGTGTTAGTTAGGATTCAGACTGATCTCCCTGTTTAGACAGGAGCTAATGAATCTCCTAAAATCAATGACACTTCTTTCCTAGTTGAATGATGATGGATTTCAGAAAACAGAGCAGCTGACTGAATCAGTGCCTTGCCAAGAAAAGGTCGATTTAAAGGCAAACATTACTGTAACGACAAAGTGTGGACTGAACTGACAATAACTAAAATACTACCATACCAGTTCAGAGGAAAAGTATAAAGGCAGAAGGGAGAGGTGGAAACAGTAAATGATACAAGTATGATGGCAACGTTTCAGGTAAACACCACATATCAGCTGATGTACTACAGGAGTAGTTCGACATTCTGGGAAATAAGCTTATTCACTGAGAAGATTGATACCACTCATGTCTGTGCACTACAGGATAGTTTCACAGTTTTTCCAAGTTTGCCTTTAAAGGACCATACCAGTAAATCCTATGCGCTTACTCACTGACAACCAATTCAAAATTCATGTAAACGGTGCTGTAGTTTTGAATGTTTTTCCCACACTTCAGGGGCCCATTAGTTTCAGTTCATTAATAGGATATGATGTTTGGAAACTCAACAGCCAATACAAACAATTATCAGACATAAATGCCATAACGGCTCGTCATAAATTTGACAGTTATTCGCGCTGAATGGTCTTTGAAAATTGTTCTGCTGAGCTTAGAGTGGAAGACAGTTTTAGCTCTACAAAATAATGACACTTTCACAACAAATTGTGCTGACAAGAAAATGATTACGCTTTCTGCAGTCGTACAGTAAGTCTCCCATCGCTAACACTGGAAGCGTGTTAGGAGGAGATGTCTTACTGGCCAGTTTGAACAAGAGGACAATTACAGCAAGTAAAACCGGACTATTGTCTTAAGGCAGGCTTAAAAAATTGTGACCCTCTTCTTTAAGTAGATAGAGCTAGAGCTGGAGTCAGGAAGGGGTTAAGCAGCAGTACACACACACACACACACACACACACACACACGTTATTGTTAATATTTCTAGACAAATAACAGTTTGTTAACATTCTGTAAACTTCCCATAAAATCACAAAATGTTGTTTTTACATTTCTGTTAGTGAATAAGCAAATGGCTTATTTCCCAAAATAGCAAGTATTCCTTCTTCATTTACTGATGCATGAGTATGACTCACTAATATATCCCATCTTGCGATTTTGTAAACGTCAAACAGAGCGAGGCACATGGGGTCGTCCATGTTCTCTAGCGATTGTGAAGAACAAAGAGTTTGAGATTAGTGCACATGGAGTAAGTGGGCGATGACAGTGGGAGAGAGTCATGCAGGCAGTGTACTTACAGCAGGTCTGTTCTGCTGAAGTGGTGGAAGGACCATGTCTTTATTTATCCCGTCATTCTTCTCCTGCACCATGATGAGTCCCCTGCAGACTTCTATCCAGAGACCTACCAAAGACAGATTGGGGGGAAAAGAGTATATAATATGGTGTCATGTTGAAACAGTTCATTTACATATTGTGTCTGGTAATAGGGATGATTTGTAAGCACAAGTGAATTTAAGTGAGCAGTAATTTAGATGGCAATGTGTTAAAAAAGGCCTCATCTCTCCAGTTTAAGAAAATAAACACACATGCACTCACACACACACACACAGACAATCTTAGTGTGACACAAAATTCATTTTGTCCTCTGGTCCTTGGCAGTGTCTGCAGCACTCAACAATCCATCACCCAATGCCCATAGCTACAATTTCACCCATCTAACCAGAACTTCTTCCCCTCCACCATCTCCAATTCTATGAAATTCTTAACTTTCCCTTCATTTCTTTCCAGTTAAGGAAAAGTGGCTTCTTGCTGTCGGTTTCTTTGTGTTGGTTTCCCACTGTTTCCTCTTATTGGGCTTGGGGCAAACTTTAGTTCAAAAAGTTTTGTGCTCACTTGTGTATGCAGGCAGGAATAAAACAAGGACAGAACTGCTATTAAGAGGTTAGAGATTGAGAGGAACTTGAGGCTGTCTTTGCTCAGCAACGCACAGGTGCAGCAGGGCAGACACTCAACAGTGGGTTATACATCATTAAAAGCAAGGTACATAGCCATCAGCTGAAAAACAGCTCTTATGTAACTGATGCTGGTCCCTTGCCCATGTGGAAATCCAGTAATGAGAGTTGGCAACATAGGTCACAATGTAATACGATTTAGCTTAAATAGGTTACCTAATTGATAACGCTGGCTGTGTCTGAGCCCAAATGAGTAATCATCTGAGACTATGGTAGACTGAATACAGATCAAGAGCCAGTGCACACTCTCCTAAGAGAGAGCTACGCCGGTACTAAAGCTACCATCCTGAGAGGCTTTGTTTCTACTACAAAAGGATGAAGATGTGGTCTGCTGTCATCCTGTGGCACAAAGCGTCTTCAAAAAAAATCTTTCTGCGGTTACACCCATCATATTCAAGAGGGTGATTTGGTTCGGTGGGAGACTTTTCCTGTCCATCTCTGTCTCCCACTGTGTTGATCCCACTCCGTCCCATTAATTTTGCTAATTAAAACATAAGCTTCCCTATGGACTGATCCTCCACTTCAACCAGCTCAAGTTCCCACATTCATTACCAACTCTGGTGGGAACAAAGGCATTGATAAGAGGTTCCCAGGGCTTGGTGGTGCTTCACAGGTGCAGAGGGTGATGGAGGAGACAAGGCAGTAAAACAGGCAGTAAAGGGTGTAAAACTGTAAATTACACAGCACAGGCTATAATAAGGTTATATAAGCCACACCAGAGGGAGTAAAAGCCCACATGGAAACATCTAGAGACAGCAGTATGCCAAGGTCAGACCTGTATAACACCACAAACGACTTCATTTTTCTTAGGCAGCCTGAACTGTCAATATACAACACATGAATTCACACACTGATACATAGCAACATCGCAGGCATTCAAATGTGAGTCACACGTTCCTCCTCGCACTTAAGCTTGCTTAGCTCATCCTCTCTGAAGAAGTTAATTGATCAATTATAGTCTTTAATTAATATGCTGTAGTTTGCTAATGTGATAGTCGAGACCTAAGTGGGCCTGTGACGAGAAAGGATTAAAAATCAGAAGCCATTACGAGCTGCCAGGTCAGATTAGACTGAAGATAATTTCAGAGCAGCAATGGAAGTGAGAGCTGGTGGGTGCATTCAGGTCTATTCCCAAAACTGCTCAGTGATTAATGGGGGCTTTAAATACACTTCTGTATGTCTGTTTGAAAAGGAGACAGACATGGAGAAATAAGAAGATAGACAAGATAATTCTGACTTTTCTCACTTAAGTCTCCAAATGCCAGATGGTGGGTGGATTTCTATTAAGTGCAAGGAACATGAAAACCTTGGAAAGACCCCAAGCTTGCACACAACAACAAAAGCCACATGGCTAAAGTTACTATGGCAATATGTACAGTAAACATGGTGCACAATAGGAAGGAAACAGAGGAATCACACAGAGCTTTCTATGAGAGCGGGCTGCTAGCAAAACAGACGACGACTCACTTAAGTCCAGCCGACTACTTTATTTATTTTTGATTCTAATAAAACAGTTTTGATTAACAAGTTTTGACTCACTTTGTGTGCACATTTTACAACCACTAACCTCCACTTCAAAACAATGCAAGCATGATGATGGGAAATGTGCCTGTCTGTCTGTATCAGTCCTGCCCCCATATGTTCCATATGTAAGTGTGCACTCAAGCGAAAGGTTGTGTCCTGCCGAGTACACAAGACATGGGACTAAAAACATACATGTTCACCCTGAAAATAACATTCATTTTTGATTGAATAAGAATGCATTCATGTTTCTAATACATTAATCATAACTGTGGCACATCTTGATAAACCCTACAGTGAAGGTGCCAATAAATAAGTAAAAAAAAACAAAACAAAAGTCTATTAATTCTTAATGACAAAGGTTCTGATCATTCAGGGATGGTTTAAAATATTAATACTTATTTACACTTTGACTGTGTGGGATAAAATCCACATGAGGCTGATTCTCCTTCACAATAATTCACTTCATGTTTACAATCTGGTAGGCAAACTCATTAAAATATGCAATAATATAGTGTATATGATGGCTGGCTACTCCATATCCTTGTAGAAAGCCCTGATCATACACATACATTCACTATTTCCACCAGATGAGCTCTAAACAACCTGAACTGAAAATACTGAAGTGCAGCACTGCCATTGTTAACCTGTTAACAATGCTAAATGGAGACTTTGTTTGTGCTGAATGATGACAATGCAGAGTATAATAGTGGTCATATAAGACAATCTTATACATCACATCCACCAAATTCAATTAAACAGCCACACAAACAGCAAACCAAGGTCTGCACTTCATGCTGTGTATGTATTTGATAAAGAGACACTAAGGACATGCTAGCTATATGTTATTGAGCAACAGCTTTAACAATGAGTTAAAGTAATAAAAAAAAAAAATAGCATCACTGCCAATCTACAATTATTTTTGAAAAACCAACCTGCTGCTGAACCCCACCAAATTCCCACAAAGGAGCCGCTGCGACATCTCCTGCACTAATAACTTGTTTACCAATTCAGTTTGTTTTGTATGCAGTCCTGGCTGAAATTCACGCTGCATACAAATCAGCTCCTTTTCTCCGTGGAATAAGGAACATATTCCAAGGAATTTGTATAGTGAAGAATCAACCAACTCTACAAGTCTCTCTCTTGTAACAGTCTTTGTAATGTTGAACACTTCACAAAAGTCAGCAAGTCGCTCTTTCTCAACTAGTTAATTAGCCTAATGACCTGCCATTCAAACATCAAAGGCAACACCCAGGAAAGAGCAGGAATCCATATTTGGACATTTTGGACAATCCAGGTTAAGGTTAAGGTGATAAGATGATAATATTATATAGATAACATTTTCATGAAAACGCCACATGGGAGAAATGTACGCTAATTAAGGACTTTTCTATAAACTGATGACAAGAGCACAGCTCAGTTAACAGCCATTTAAAAACAAATGGACAGGTCTGAGTTTCTGTATCTGACAGGAATGAGGGTGTATGATATAAATTAGATTATACTCAACTCCATCTCCTTCAGTGTTAGAAAACACATGAAAACAGCATGATTATAAATCAGTCAATCAAGTCAGGGACAAATAAAAATGTGTTAAGACGTCTGCATCTGCAGCAAAAATCATTATTACAATACAGACTAACTGGGGAAAAGAAGACAAAGAAAAGTGTTGCAATAAAATGATTAACATCAATATGAGCCAAATGACCATGGAAGTGACCAGTTATGAGATTTTATGTAATAACTAACCAGGAACGAAAAGGGTTTAATTCTTAACAGGGACTATTTGCCTTTATCAGAAATCCTCTATATCACTAAAGGTAACTCTCAATAATCCTCAGTCACATTATGTGGTGTGAAAACATCTATAGCAATCTGTGACTACAATAACTATGACGAATGTTTGCTGTTCTTAGAGAATTTCTACTCCTGCTGACAAGAAAAGTTTACCTAGGAAGTGATAAATGAGAAAAGATGAGTGGTACATAGTGTACTTGGTGATAACGTTAACAGCACGTCTTTGACATGCTTCTGAGCTTTCTTAAACAAACCAACGGGGAGCGAGTACTCTGCTGAGCAGCAAGATAGATAACACCACAGGGACATCAACATGATGGGCTTTTACTTCCAGTCTGGAAGTAAACCAGGCTACGCTGTTAATATGGTGAACACGCACAGCTATGCACCTGGATGCATCAACTGTCACTGTCTCACTGCACACACACACAGAAAATCAATCTGTGAATCAGTAGCTGTGCGTCATGGAGCCAAAGAGTATCATTGATTTCCCAGAACAAAAGGAATTCTTTACCATTACTCTCTGCTCTCTTCCCCGCTTTAGCTTCACACCGTTTTTACTTGTCTGTGGTGTAGTACTTGTACAAAATCCTTATATAATCACTTAAGCAATCAAACTGTAAATCTACTATCTGATTACATGACCTTTTCATTTTCATGGGTCATTTACTCATTTATTTCTATTTAGAAATTCAACACATTACAAGGTCTGTGAGAGACTTACAGTATAATACCATTAATACAAGAATCCTTCTGAAATTTCTTTAAGAACCACATAATCCTCTTTATTAATGAAAATCTGCTCCCACACGTTTATAAAATAACTACATTTTGGTACAGTGACAGAATCAAAATTGACTGACAAAGGCATTTACTGTGTTGTACCAAAATGAAGCTATTCAGTAAATTTACCTTAAGACATAACAATGTGCCAGAGGTAATTCTGTTGCCTTCACTTGTCACTTAATCCCCTGCGCACCTGTCGTTTTACAGGTGTACAAAGCATGCACATTTGCATGACAATATTTGTTTTACTTAACATTTACTCATTCTGGTGCAGTCTGGTGTAAAACGTGCAGGTATTTATTTATCTAAGCTCTCCTCTGGACACTAAGACAGTAATTACTTTTGTTAAACAGAGTGTCATTAAAGTGTCAATGGGAAATTTACACCTTTATCAGTGACCAGTCATTGTTGCACTGGCATGCAGCTTGTTACATAGCAGTTAAGAGGAAGAAGACCTGCTTAAATGGGGTGCAGGCAGCAAATTAGGCAGCAGGTGTGAATTTAAATCTCTATCAGCTGGTAATCAAACAGTAGCAGAGTGTGTAAGTGCTGTGATAAACTTTCACATTATTACTATGGGATGTCCTCAATAAGTTTTTTGGCCCTGATCCTGATCCAAGTCCTGTAATCAAGTGTAATCCAATACATATATTTACCTAAATATTGATTATTGAAATTTGTGCTTGACACATTGAAATAACAGTTGTAGCCTCCTAAACTTCCTCCCATCATTAATTACTAATTAAGTTCTGATTCAAAACTATAAAATTGATATGAAAGATGATATGGATAAAAGTTGAACTGGGGGAATGTGACTAGAAAAGCACTCAAGGATGTACAGTGATGTTATGTGATGGTTCTTTTACCATGTACACAATTTTTGTCAAACCTTGTAAACAAGACATTGGATTGCAGGGAGCACATAAACCCACAAAAGACAAGATGGCCTGCTATCAAGTTACTCACCAAACTTAGAGTAAATGTTATGGCGTGTTGCTGCCGTTTGAACTGTTTGAACCAGCTAAAAAATGAGAAGCTGCTAGGTGAATGTTTTGTATATAGCTCTTTGCAATATTTTTTTATTATTTTTTTTTTTATTAAACATAAATTAAACAACAAAAAAGATTTTTTTTTTTTTTTTTAAAGTGGGCTTGAGAGAGTTTGCAGCCCCGATCTCCTCAGACAGGTAATTCCAAAGTCTGGGAGCCCTGATTGCAATGGCTATATTACTTTTGTGTATCAGCCTGGACCTTGAAACAACAAGGACAGACACATGTGGGGATCTCAGAGAGGGAAGGCACATAGGGCAATAACAGGTCTGATGAATAACATAGGGAGAGGCCTCTCAGGGCTAAGTAAGTAATCAATAATCTCTTGAAATCAATTCTAAAAGCAGCAGGTAGCCCATGATGTTGTTATTTAGCCTTTCTGATGCTATTGGATGGTTAAATCAATGGATCGTATTTATAAATATATATATTTTTATGCCACCAACATCAACCTGATGTTTAATAAGCTACAATAACTGAAAACTACTGTGTGGGCGTGCAGAGCCCTTAATAGTTTCCCATTTAATGTCAGAGCACATGTGGCCTCGATAAGAAAATAAATCATCCAAGTGCGGGTCAAAGAGTCCACTCGTTACTAATAAATACAGCAATATCCTCCCACAGCTTGATTGTCCCAAGTGATTAAACTGGCATTCAAGTTAATCTGAGTACGGCTGAGCAAAAACCTGAATCACAATATTAGAACAGGCATTTTTAACAGCGGACATTTTGACATATAAACAATTAAATTAACTTTGGCTGAATTCTATTTGAATGGAACAAAGCCGTCTTTAATGCTATCAGTATTAGCTCTGATTTTCCTACTATGACAAGTCAAATCATCTGCTGTGAAAAAGTTGATAATCATTTTAACATGTTCCTATTTACTTATTAATACCATTTGTTTTCAGGCATGGTTGAAATATGTCTTTCAAATATCTCTTTATTGTGGAATATGATGTGGTGGGATATGATATTTTTCTGCCCTTTGGGTGACCCCAACAATAAAAGATAAAGAGTGTGAGAGACAGAGACAATCAGAGACTTGCTGTGACTTTTGATGTTCTTTCATAAAAACAACATTAAAGCGTGCACAAGAACTACACAAGATATGACTGAGGCAAAACGGGAGGGAGGGGAGAGGGAGGCAAGCATGAAAAAAAGAGAGATCAGATTGTTTTCGACTAACGGGATCTGATGATAATTACACTGATCATTGTGTTTTTGACTAACAGGATCTGATGATAATTACACTGATCGCTGAGCCATTTCTGCCTGGTACTGTGAGATAAAAAGGTTTCTACCTCACAATGGATTCACAAAAAAGGAAAGTGCTAATCACACGTCAGATACCCATCATCTCTCCCTGCTCACACCTTCATATTTCTGCCTCTCTCCTACCTTTAGACAGGTTTTCTCTCCCTGACAGCCATGATGTTTTATTAACTACTGTGGGATACAAAACACCTGAGCCAACTTGGTATGGGGTAATGGCAAGAGGTGAGATACTTGGAGCTGTGCTTGGCAAATATGGAAGCTGTTGGCCACATAAACAATTTTGACACATGAAACCCAGATGCATTCAAATATGTGCGAATATGTGAACACAAACCTGAGCAGCTATATTAAGAAAGACCCAGAATGCAATCTACAAACAACATGATGCAACCTGATGTCTTATGCAACTGGCCTATTTGGTAATTGATTCATGAGCCAAAAATATTCAGAAAGGGTTGGCAGCTTTTATGCAACACCAGAGAATAAATTGTGTCAACATATGTTAATGTATCTGTGTGCATGTTGGAGCAACGTCAAAACAACATACTTCTCCAAAGGCTGCATTGATAATGAACAATGTAAGATTGTTTGATCAACACCAAGTGCCACATAACATCTTCTTATCGTCATATTAAATTCATATAGACTTTGAACAAACAAATCTTTCATCTTTGACCCAGAGCTGTCCTCTCCCTGCAGTGAATAAAGACAAGCTGTACAAGGCAGACCTGTAGGCAGAGAATACAGTGATCCCATTGAAAACATGACTGAGGGGCAAGCCTGAAATTCATGAGAATGCCTTTATAATGTACAGTAAGTAAAAATCCTCTTCAGCTGAAAATAACACACTGACAGAAACAATTCGCTGAATTATGTCAGTGCAGGCACACTGAATGACTGTGTCTCTTCTTGAAGTCACAGACTGAACTAGAATTACTGCCTCATGGTTGTCTGCCTCAGCCAACCAGTCAAGTAGCAGTTTAGATCCAAGTCTGTCCAGATTCACATATGTGGTGAAGACTTTGAAGGAATTCAATTAAAAAGGTATTAAGTGTATTTCTGGGTGAAATGGAAGTTATTACTATATTGACATGTATGACTAGTGAATACTTTCCATGGAGAAACATGCTGTCTTCACTTAGAGACTACTTTTACAGAGGAGTACAGAGGACTGACAGAGAGCTTCATCACATGGTGCATCAACAATCACATGAAGCTCAATTTCAGCAAAACCAATGAGTTGGCGGTGGACTGCAATGCTGCAAATATGAATGTTGCTGCAAAGAAGCTACAGATTTGAAAACATGGAAGCTTCACAGACACTTTCAACCCCGCTGCACAGAAGATCCTTACAATCAGTAAGGTTTCATGGTGGGAATGAATGTCTCCTTCTGTTCCTGAGTTCTGGCATTAAATAATGGCCAGAAAAGTGTTTTTACAGGACATTATGGTGTATTAATTCTTGAGTTACGGCCAAAAAGCCTGTTTTGTGAGGTCACAATGACTTTTTACCACCAAATTTTAAACAGTCCAAGTGTCCAAGTGGACATCTGTGCCAAATTTTTAAAAATTCCCTAGAGGTATTCCTGAGCTATTGCGTTCCAAAGATGGGACAGACAAACAGCATGGAGGCATAATGAGACTGAAGAAGTTTGCGGGACAGATTTATCATGAGTGGATGCACTCAAATAACATCTTTAACTTCTCCCACAGAATGGAGTCATTTTCTTGCAGTTTTCCTGGAAGACTGATGTCTTCCATTACAGAGGGATAAGCAGCATGGTGGGATTAAAATAGAGACAAACAGCACACTCCTCAGAGCTTTTTCAAAACTTAGCACAGTTGTGAATAAATTGCTGTGTTGAGTTGTTGAGAACGGCTATATATTGCGCTACAGCTACAGCTTGATGAAGGACAGAAAGAAGTGCAGCAACTAACTATTATTTCAATTATCAATTAATCTTCTCAATTAACCATTTGGTCAATAAAATGTCCCAAAACTGTGAAAAATATCCATCAGTTTTCCAAAACATCTTGAGATGTGTTGTGTTGTGTGGCCAACGGGACATTATTAAGTTTTCTATCACAGAAGACTAAGAAACCAGTCTGTACTATGTCAGTTTGTCCTTTTTACTTACTGACTGTTATTTTGTTTCTCTTTTTCTTCTAAACTGTTCAAGGAGTTCCTGTAAAAGAGCAAGTTAAATAGTCTGCGAGTGTAAATTCATAAAATTTAACAAAGCTGGATAAATTCCGGAATTTTTGTTGAAGAAATGACTATCATGATGAATTGACTGTAATGCTTTTTCCGATTAATTTTCAGTCCATCAATCATTCAGCTCTCGCACAAAGTAAAATTCCCTCGTAGCTCGTAAATATTACTAATTTATTAAAAAGAAATTACAAGGATGCAATTTATTTTATAAATTACTTGATTTATTAATTACTAATTGATCTACTGATAATTTACTTGGTCGATCTGTTGTTAATCAAATTGCAATAAATGCCTATCACAGGTTTGCACAGCTCCTTGTAACATCCTCAAATATCTTGATATTCACTTTACAATCATAGAATTCAAAAATATTCACTTTTCAACCACAGGGACCAGTGATTTTCTGTCACTTTCGCTTGATTTTCAATTGATTTTATCTTGGTTGACTAAGCCGTTATTAAACGAATCATTTCAGGTCTAGAAAAGTAAACCGGGAAGTCTGTGATGTGCTCTCATTATCCAGTTCCATCTTGGTTCAGTTCAGGTGGACACTTAGTCCATTGATGATGTCCATAATTCAATAACAGACTAATGAGTCAAATGGGTACAGATGGTAAAATGCTTTGCTGAGATGATAAGTCAATTGCCATCTCATCACGACTGCACACATAATTTCTGTATGCATGAAGGCATAGATTATAGCACTGATTAACACGCACGCACACGCACGCACGCACACGCACACACACACACACAGATACTATGGTTCAAGTAAGGTGTGATCAATGTGGCAGAATGATTGTACAATTAAATGAAGGAACACCGTAAGAATCTGAGTTCATCTCAGGAACAGGGCCAAGTTTATTTGTGTGTGTGCATGTGTACATGCTACATTCTGACCTACAGATGAATAATGGGTGACAGAGTGTTGTATAATTATGCCTATTTGTATTCATGGTCACAGGAGTTACAGTGATGGCATACAACAAAAAGTTGACAGCAACTTTAAATCAGACCAGAAACAGTCAGTCCCTTCATACAGTCAAAAACTGACTGACCTGACAGACCTGCAGAAGGCTTACACACTTTGCATACAGAGTTCGACGCTCTCATCACTACAACACAAGTTGACTGACGACATTTTGGTTTGCATCGACTCTGCATACAACTGGCTACCCTGCTCGATAACCAGTACCAGTGCTACTGGAAATTAAGCTGGGTACCACAGAGGAGAATTTCACAGTAACAGCAACGAGACTCTACAAGTATGTGGTGGCACTTTGCATTGAGTAGATCAACCTAAAAAGAAAAATTGAGAACATGGTGGAACGAAGGTCAAAAGAAAATTTAAAGAGAAGTGGTGATTCACAGATAAGTGTGTGTGGAGAGATTGGCCTTTTTATGAGAGCAACACCAATACAATGAGCTGTAGTGCTTGCAGCAGGTACTTGACAAATAAGATCTGCACGTTTGTGGTCGGACCTCATTGTATATGACAAGTGTGTGTGTTGATGATGATCATGATGATGATGTAATTAACATCAACAACATGAATTAACATTTAAGTTTAGTCTTCTTGCAACAGCATCTAAAATTTTCATTTGTGCATGTCTCACGCAGTTTCATGGCCAGTTTGAAAATATTTTTGGCCGGTATATTTTTCCGGTTTTCCAGCCACTCGCAGATAGACCAAAAGGTTAATTTTGGAGCCTGATCTTATACAAGCTGGGTTTATCTTGCTGAAAAAGAAACTACTTTTAGCAGAGCAAGGTAAAGTGGTTAGACCTGTGAGTGAAATGATGAGGTGCTGAATGTTGAGGGCCATGAGATCACAGTAAAATGAGCAGCACAAAAGAAGCTGAGGGCCACTGAATAAGTACGGTAAAAAGATATACAAGGCTGGTGTAGTAAGTGAGGAGACTATCCAGATAATGTGGGTTCCAATGATTGGGATGCATCTGATTATTTTAGTGCCCTTAAGGAGCATATAGATCCATAAAGCATCATGAATATTACCAGTGTCTGCACACACACGCATGCATTTCATTCGGTCATTCAATTATATTAATGTTTATATAAAAAATATCACATCGAGACAATAGTTTCTTACTGCATTCAACTGCAAGGCATCTCTAACTGGATTGGAAAAATGAATTTTAATATAGGAAATGAAACATCCTTGGTTCAAAACCCTGGACCTTACACTTTCCATAATGCAACATCAATGATATCATCAGGGTTATTTTGTCAGACCTTAGAAAGTTCTACCAACATTCTACCAACATTTTTTAATCATAACTGGGCAACACCATCTTTTGAGGACAATAGTTTGATATGGTCGAAAGACAAAAAACAACAACTGAGACTGTTTAATTCCACTGCTTTGGTTCATGATATTGCTTTGTTAGCATAGGTGCTCCACCACAATGTGTACTCAATTCTGCCACACGCTTTGCAAGTCTTCTGAGAAAAAAGAAAGAAGGCATCTCATGATCACAACTGTAATGGCAGATGAATCTTATACAATCAAGGCTAAGGGCTCTGTGGTTCTATGTCAGAGTAGGAGAGGGAGACATGTGAGGGTCATTAGGTGGGCTCAATGAGGAGCCGTGGGCTGACAAGGCTGAACATTCTATGTGAATCTCTCCCTCCCTCTCATGCTCTCTCTTGCTATGGGTGTATGGTTAAAGGAATACAGTGGTGTTTACCTTTTTGCCAACCTCTATTGCTTCTCTGCAAAGTGAAAAATACCAAACTTCCTCTAAGGTTAATTCTCAAAACAGATACAATTTATTTGAGTCTTGTGAAAACAAGACAGCACCCACATTAGCAAACAAAAATGTTTTTAATCCACATGCAAAGGAACACTTAGACCAAATGAAAGACGTGAGAAGGAGGGAGAGAATGTTTGCTTTTTCTGTAAACAGAGATTGAAAAACAATTTCGAAAAGCCTTTCAAGAAGCTTACTGAAGTGGGTTGGAAATGCTAATAGTCCTAGGAGTTTTAAGAAGGACTGGGTTTCTGTCAAACATTTATGGAATAAGGAAAAATTGTGGTCTCACATAAGTTAGTTTTACATACCTTGAAATATTTTAAAAACAGACTTTAAAAATTAAATGTCAAACAGCTTTTCCATTTCAATTTAAATATGATCATAGAAAATGAATGAAATGAAATGATGATCCTTGCATTTAAATTTTAATTTTGACTCAAAAAACATACAAATGTGGAAAATTCTAGTGTTATTGTGGAATTACTGGAACACTTACTGGTGGAACTATCAAGGCTTCCATAGACAGGAGGTAGAAAAAAAATGTTGACTGAATGAAAAGAGACTTGGAGAGCAGCTGACTACTGAAAACACTGTGCCGTGTCAGGTTGCCAATCAATCAGCAGAATTTGCATATGTTTCTCTTGATATATTTAGCACTGTTTGACAAATTTACCTGCAATTTGTGCACAGGTAATGTGGCCTCACCTGAGCTTTTTCAGTTGTCTCATGTTGCTTTGAAAACACAAATTAAAGTGCTTGGTGCGAGACCTCTTAAATTTATGACAAAGCCTGCTGTTTGGCATTCAAACTGATATGACCCAGCTTTTGAATCAGTGCTTGCAATTGTGATTACCTGAACATTTTCTACATGGTGTTGACATAATCTTGTCTTCCTGCTGCGTGTAGAAGTGGTGTTTAAAGTTCTAAACTCATCAGGGGCTTAGGATACTCAGTTTTTGCACAACTCATTGTTAATTTCTCATGGGACTCCACCTAAAAGCTGATTTTTCTTCACTCCAATCTAATCTGACTGGCCTCTAGCGCAAGCTCAACTATATTTGTGATCGTGTCAGGTAGATACACAGCTGAGGTAAAGTAAAAGCAACCTGTTCAGGAGGGCTTTGTAAAAACACAGACAATCAATATCCTTCTTACTTGGGATTTTTTTGTTGAGGACATAATGCTGGATGTGGGATCAGCCTCTAGAAATACACTGCAGAGAACAGTAGTATTGTGCATTATGGAGGCAGTGGCCTCGCATATAAACGTCTCTTCATATATAAAAAAGACCTTGCAGTAGACAAGTTCCTTCATTTTTATGAACAAAGCTTAGTCTTTAGTTGATTCAAGGTCTTTTTGATGGGGGCTTGCCTGTTTTCATGTGGAAATCCATCTGGCCAATGAGAAGTCTGAGGCAGAGGACAACTCCTTAGAAATACTTTTTTTTTTTTTTTTTTTTTTTAATTCAAGTGAGAGGGAGTTGAGGCATGTCATTACTTCTATTCAAACATATTTAACCTTACCTGCAGCAGCATTTAATGAGAGTTCCTCAGGTCAAATGCCAAGTTTTGTGCAAGATGATAAATCGTACTTTCATAATTTAAAAGAGCAATTTGGGGATCAGTTAAAACATTGACAAAGGAGCTTAGATGTCATTCTAAGGATTTATAGTATTTATAAGCTGCTGCATAATAAAGAACTGCATCAGTGTACAAGCTGTATAGCCAAAAGGGTTATAATCATTTATAAAACGTAAGCGCACAGTTTAATGAATGAACTGTCTCTTCTGTCCATATCTACTGTGTGGCGTTTTTGTCAGCTGCCGTTTTTATTTTTAGGCCTCTTTGCTGGAGTGGAGGCGTGCAACGGTGGGTGTAAGCAGTACACCGACATTTTGTCTACAGCAGAAACATGTACAACAACATACTGTTCACTTGAAAGACCATTTTCCATTGACCTTTGTGGCATCTTTTCTTGCTGTGTGCCCCCTTTAGATACTGATATAGAATCATGTGGATCTAGAAAAAAAAAAAAAAAGAGCACACAAGACTCCTTTTTAGAAAGGGCATAATTTCTATCTTTAATAACTTACTGTGAGAAGCAGGAGAGACAGTACAGTCTGGTTCCAGGCCTAAAATAATACTGTGCACAGGTACAGTATTGGACTGGCTACAAATTACTCTAATAGATTAACAGCAGTGGTTGATTTCTGCCTTTTGTAGCCTCAGGTGATGGTTTTGTAGTGGATGGGATGTATTGGGTTAGGTTTTTTTTTTTGTTTTTTTTTTTAAAGTGGTGGTAACAAATAAACAGACTTGTAATGGCACCATGACCTATAATCACTACCTCTACTTCTGTATGGCACCAACCCTGTAGTAAAAGCAGTTCAGCTTCTGCTTCACTTATCTCCAGCTGCAACAGAAAGAAAGGAGTGTGATTCTGTGGCTTCAGTTTCTCTGTGCAGTATACTTCTCATCTGAACATCTTGACACTTACTTTATCACACCCTTCTGCTGGTCTTTGTAGCTCACTACATCTAAAGATCTTTGCTAGCCATGATGGACTGAGTTTTGAAAACACTGACATTTTTTTTTTTGGTCTTAGGGTCGATTCACTTGTAATGGTTTCAGCAAATGCTCCAATCAATTGACAAAGCTTTCTTATGATATAAAGGAAGTTCTTGCAGTAATAAATATAATTATGTTTTTCTGCAACATATATTTTATTCATGATTTACATTTTTTGTTATCCTGTCATTGAGTCATTTTGTTTTCCTAAGCCTAAATCTTCTTTACAATAATTCACTACATGTTTACAATCAGGTAGACAAACTTATTAAAACACCCCAGCTGGTTACTTATTCCTACTGGCTGACTACTCCATATCCTTGCAAGAACTGAACTGGCCACAATTTTTGGTTATACACATTTGAATTTCCACACCAAGAGGAAAGGGTTAAAACCAACTCTGTACAGACTTGTAAAGTGAAATCACAATCATCCTATACATACCCTAAAGTCATGCTGCTGAGTCAACAGATTTCTCTATTGCAGAAGGTATGCATCACTTAAATGGCTTGGACAAGCAATTCCACGCATGGGCAAGCATACAGAAAACCATTAGCACACAATAACCTGCAATTTACCATATTCCCAAGTGATCCAGCACTTCTGTATATGCACAAGTAATATTGTGATTAATATTGTTATTAGAATATTACATTATTCTAGTTGTGATATTTTTTTACCTCAGTGATGAACAGTTTTAGCCTGGCACCTCAGACACTTGTTGCATTTAAATGTATTGAATCACATATTAATACATGCATTTCTGTTCATTTGTGGTGGTAGTAAAGGTAGTGCTGTACAGTACACTGTGGAAAATAATGCCGGTACAGAAAACAGCACTATTTACGTAAGCCTCCTTGTGCAACTGGTGTTTAAGCTCTTGTGTAATGCGGATGTGAAGATAACCATCCAGCAACTTGGACAGTAACAATAAAAGAGGGGGCAGAGCCACAAAGCTGCTCACCTGGTCCTTAATATCTGCATGGCTAATGTGATGGCTGTGGTGAAGCATGAGGCACTCTACATAAAGACACATAACATACAGGCACATACAGCAGATTTGAGACTGCATCACTAACAGTGGGTAATGGCAGATCACAGTAGTGAGCAAGCTCCACAGGTGTGTGCATATTTTCTTCAAAAACATGACACCCTGAAGCCTTCACTCCTCTGTCTCCAACCTGCATGCTTAGTTTTCTTTTTTCCCCCTACTTCCTTTCTTCCCTCAACCAGCTGTGCAGATAAACAACAAGGCGCTCAAGTGGAGAACAGAAACATCCCCGATGGCGGCCCGGGGTAAGAGCTCTTCTAATTACACTACAAAATACTGCCTTGGCTTCTTCTGTTTTAGTGCCGTCCCTCTCTCTCTTCTGCTCCTCCTAAACTCTGCACCGCTCCTTGCCTCTCTCTTGAATTTTTAACCACCATGACAAGCAGCTGATGAATAATTTTTCTCATCTACTTTTGCGATGTGAAACATACTCATACCCATCCACACTGACTCTCCTTTCCCATCACCACCTGTCTTCTCTTTTTCCATAATCTTCTGTCTTTGCCTCTTAGATCATTTGCTGTCTTCCCTTTCACTATAATTTTTTTTTCCTCTTTGCCATCCATCTGTATCCAATCTGCCTCATCATGTCCTGTCTGGTAATAACAATGATCTCCTCTCCTCTTTCTCATCATCTCCAGTTTGCTCTTCATATCACAATAACACGGTGAGATGATTGTTACAGTATCAGGCATTTTCAAAAAAGGATGATTTTCACGTCAGGATTGGCAGATCCAATATCCAATTGGCTGATTTCTGTTTTTAACCTTTTTTTTAGAAAGATAATGTGCAAAGGATCCTGCAAAAGCCACAACTTATAATGCAAGTGTATCCCAAGGTACATTTGAAGTTAAGACCCACAACTCCATCTCCTGTTATATTCTCTTCCACCCAACAGCAATCTCCTTAATGTAAAAATGCTGGACATGTCTGACGCCCCAGGTTACGGCTCTCTGGGTAACCACAAATCAGCTTTAAAAATAACGCTTTCACACACCTGGTGCAAATTGTCAAACAGGAGGCAGCATCACAGTTTTCATTGTCACAATTCCATGTTCTTTTCCAACATTATGGCAGCCTCACTCTTCATCTGCATCTCAAGTTCCACTGTGGTCTGATGTTGGAGGTTGCAAAAATGGATCAGAGGTGTGTGGCAGAAACTGACGCTCAAAATTAGATTCTGACAAACTAGCTCACACTGGGGGCATACAAAACACTGATACATGCAAAAACAAACTCTCCAAAGTTTGTTTTCATTCAAAAATAACTAAAATTCAGTTAACTCCAAAAGGTTGTAGCTTGCTAACAAAGGGCCCTTGGCAAGTTTGCTAGGTACAAGGAACCTGAACATTAGGGGTGGACGTTATGGCTCTAAAATGATGTCTTGTAATAATGATAATCTTGAAGATATGACAGAATAAGGAGTATAAACTTAAACTTTCACCCATTCACAGATACCAAAATCCTACATGTCATACCAAGTACTTCTAGGTTTTTGTCTGAAATATGTTGCCTTGTTTTCCTGATACGTACTCTTTTGCTTCTTTTGTAACTCTCCTTCTTTCACACAGACAAAACTCAAAAGACTATTGAATTGGGTGTGATGAGGTATGCATTTGTGTGTATTTGTGTGACTGTGTTTGCATCTAAACAGCATCAGGGCCGCATCAGTCTTATTCTTCTGAACACAAAGGTCTGTTGAGCCAATAAGGTGTCTTGTTTCGTTCTCCTATTTCCCATGGCATTGTTCATCCTAGCCTTATGTTCTATAGATGGCCCTGTGAGACATGCTGAAGACGGAGTTGGCAATGTTTGCTTAGGTTAGTTAATGCAGTGCATAGCTAAAAGTACTATCACAAAGGGCTGCAGTCAAAAACATCAAACAAAGGAGAATGCAACTCATCTTGTCCACGGTCCAGGTCTCCATCAGTGAAACAAGTAAGGTACAGCAGGAAACATACAGCAGTGTGTATTCGTATTAGAGAATCTCTGCTCCTGGTAGTGCTGGTGGTGTTTTCACTTTTGAGAAAAAAATGGCTTCTTCCCCCCCCCCCCCTTCTCTTAACATTTGTTATTTTTTTCCCTAAATTTAAATCACTTTTATGCCCACAGAGGACACACAATCCAGGGCAACCCATTTCCTTCCTTCCTTCTCACTCGGTTCCTGTCTCTCGACTAATAACTCATCTCTGCCCGTTTGTTTGTTCAATTATTTTGTTCATTCTTTCATATCATCTTCCCTTTTCTTCTCTGCTTTTTATCTCTTTCTGCTGCTCACTCTGCCTGTCTCTCTTCCTGCCTCATGCAGGTTATTTCTCCTCCAGGAGCAAATCTAGCTGTGATTGATCAACTCATCTCTTCTGCATTAGAGTGCCAGAGGAACAAACTATAGTATTAACAACACCAATAAAACTGATGACA
Source organism: Holacanthus passer (assembly GCA_025331565.1). NCBI lineage: Eukaryota > Metazoa > Chordata > Actinopteri > Pomacanthidae > Holacanthus > Holacanthus passer. The sequence continues at coordinate 4,200,380 of JAFREQ010000009.1, read as the reverse complement.
GTAATAAAGAACCACACTAGCATTATCTGTGCTGTTGATATAAGTAATGGTGAGCAAGTTATCTGGGGCAGATCTCACTTCCTGACTCCGTCTGTCACACAAACACAGAGAATGCACGCATACACACTGCCGAGAAAGTAAAATATATTTAAAAAGGCAATTTATGTGATAATTGGGTGATTCTAATTCATGAAGTTTCTTTCTGGAGACTACCAATAAAATTAGCCTGAATGATTGTGGCTGTCCAGCATCAGCAAGAGTCCCAGGATCCCCCTTCAGCCTACAAAGAGCTGACAGGCAGGAAAACAGTTGGAAAGAACAAGAGTTATTGAAATGTGGTCCAATCCTCTTGTCTCAGCACATTTCACTCATTGGTCTTAATCAATAGAGTACGGGTCATGGCCAGGATTAGCCCTATCATCACTTTGCTTGACTGACAAATTAATCCTTTAACTATTGGCAGTAACAAGGAAGGCCTTCAGATAAACAACTGCATACTGTAAGTCTGTTGCAGTGAAGGAGCTTTGCTAGATCTTATGTAAACACAGAGTCAATTTACAATTGTATTGTCAATTACATTTCAATAATGCACATGTTCTGTCTCACGTTAATGTATAAAATGTCTACTATATAATGAACAAAAATGTAAATAATAATCACAATATAGATAGCAAGAGGACATTGTCATAATAATGTTTAGAGCTGAATTAACAAGCCAGTTGCATAGGTAAATAATCTGCAATTATTTTCATAAGCAGTTACTCATTTAAGTCACAAAAATATTATATATATCTATATATAAATATTATACTGAAGGTTGTTTCTGCCATTGAATATGCAGGGTTCATGTACATTTCATTTACTAATCCTGTCTTTACAAAGTAAATAATCCAATACTGTTTACTCACTCCTATTTAAAGCAATTGGATTCGATTATTATACCCTTTATTTGGAACTATAAAGCCATCAAATCTCTCTTTCAAAAAACAAACAAAAAACACAGGTAGTTTTAACCTACCAAACCTTAAAATGTGTCATTGGGCTGCTCATTTTCCATTCTTTCATGGTGGACAAAAGCCCCCCTTTCTACCACAGACTCCTGGCCAGCATGGTCACACATAGGAAAATTGCCTTGCAGTAAGTCTTCCTTGGTTGCTCTCCTCAAAAGCCCCACTACATTTAATAAGTCATATTGTACTAACAGCTTTGCAGTTGGCAGCACTATAAAAATCTGGAAGCAGATAAAACTAAGGCTCCAAACATCCACAAGGATACTCCAATTAATAAAAATCATTCCCTTATACATGGCCTGAAAGATTTTGTTTTTTCAACTTGGAAACAGAGAGGTATGTGTATTATACAATGTAAATTATATTGATGGGAACTCTGCCTCACTTGCACACTTACGAGCTGTTTACTGCATCAAGTTTTGTCAGATATTTACAAATTCACAACTATGTCAAAAAACATATGCCTAAATTTGAAATCTTGGACAGGCATGAATCACTGGAAGCAATAAATAAATTTGATCCTGTTACTCACGGGGCTGTTTCCCTTTTATATTACATCCTACATAACAGAGCTCTGTTGAACACGGCAGGACTTAAATGGGCGTGGGCAGACGAGCTGGATGTAGAACTTTAAGATGAGGTCTGGGATGAATACCCTAAAGAGTATACATGATTCCTCCGTCAATATCAGACATAGACTTATACAGTTTAAAATGTTACAGAGACGCTTTTATTCCAGGGAGAAGAAGACAACAAGAAGTTAATCTGGCGAATGTGGAAAATGGAAGCTCTACCCACATTTGATTGGAGGTGGAGAGAAATGGAAAACACATTACATCTGGAGAGACTGAGATTTTATAATGAAGATAGAGGAGGTGTGTTCCAATAATATCAGGGACCCTGTTGTGAATTTTTTTCAGGGTAAGGACTAATGTGATCTGTGCAATGTAAAGCATTGCTGTGAATCTTCCTTTTTTTCCTCTTTACCACTTTTGTACTCTTGAAAGAAAAAATGCTTTGTATTAATGTAATCATGACTGTGGCTATTGTTATTTACTAATGTTGTGTGATGTTTGTTTATTGTTTTTATTTTATTTGTTTGTATTCCTGCTGTGTTCTAAAGAAATAAACACATAAAGAGGGGTCCAAAAGTCTGAGACGACATTGAAAATCTGTAATATTTTTCATGTCAACCTGGAAATAATCAGAAAGTTTGAGGATTCACAAACATTGAAAAAACAGGAAGTTGTCACATGTAAAATGAAGAAGAAATATTTAAGATTCTGCACTATTTCTAGGTCAGCGATCAAGTTTAAGCAAATTTGTTCGCTCAAGTGACTCAATGTTCAGTGTTCACCTGTTTTAAATTTGGTTGTGGCTCAAGTTTCCAGCAAAACATTGCTTACTAAGTAGCACTGTGGTCGTGGGAAACATGACATTAGAACTAAGTGAAAGTGTCTCAAGTCAAATTGTTATTCTAAGAAAGAGGCTGTCTCAGCGTCAAATCGTGGCAAGACTAAAGGTTTCTAAAGGGGCGGTGCATGGAACTAAAATTCTTTGCAGAAACCAGATCAGTTGTAGAGAAGAGAGAGGGATCCAAAGTGTATCAAACTGACAGTGAAACATGGTGGTGGAAATATGTGGGAATAAGTCTGGGGGCGTTTTTCCTACCCTGGAGTTGGACACCTGCACCAAACTGACTACAGACTGACAAAGGAGTACCACTCCATTCTTCAGAGACATGCTATACAATCTAGTTGGCCTCTTTGTGGAGAAGGATTCATGCTGCAGCAGGATAATGACCCCAAAGCTTTGCAAGAACTACTTGAAGACCAAGAGGACCAAGGAGTCCTGACTGCCAGAGTCAACTGACCTCAACCCATTTGAACAATTATGGGGGCACTTGAAGACTGACAAAGCCAAGTGTTCTGTGATATCACAAGAAGCTCTTTGGGACATTGTTAAATCAGCCTGTGATAACATGGTTCATCGTCAGGTTTTGCACAAACCTTTGAGATCTATGCCAGGCCTACTGCATGTTGGATTTAAAGCAAAAGGCTGACATTCCAAATACTAAGATAGAAAGATATTCTGAAATTCATTTATATTTTTTTAACTTAAATTACTAAACTGATATTTTAAAAAGTGTTACATTCAAAACAAATGCAAAATAAAAGTAGAATGACTATTTTCCTCAGACTTTTGGAGCCCACTGTATTGGAAAAAAATCTAAACAACACTACAAGTGCAAATTACAGCTTCAAAAATTATCATAAAGCTGAAACAACACCTCTTTTACACAGTGTTAATTTTCACAAATCTCTTATTTATTACAGCACTGTTGGATAGAATTACAATGTTCATAGTTTCTGTGTTTCTGGTCTCTTAGTGTATATTATATGGTGTTATATAGAACAACAATAACTTTTACAGTAAATGTCAGTACATTTTTGTCAAGTCAAAATTAGGGAAATTGCACATCACAGTTCAAGGGTTGAAGATTTATAACCGTACAACCCTGATTCCAAAAACGTTGGGCAACTGTGTAAACCTACATAAAAACAGAAAGCAATGAATTGCAAATCCTTCAGGAAACCATTGTCAGTAAACATAGTTCATCACTGCATCTACAAATATTAATAGAAGACTCTACCATGCAAAAACTACATATCAACAACATTCAAAAACTCTGCCGAATTCTCTGGGACCTAGCTCATCTGAGACAGACTGATGCAAAGTGGAAAAGTGTCCTGTGAATCTGTCGAGTCTACATGTCAAATTGTTTTTGGAAATCATGAATGTTGTGTCCTCCAGGCAAAAGAGGATACACTCAAAAAAGTATGGGCACCTACACCTGACTGGACAAATGCAACACTTTAATTCTGATTTTCAAACTGACAAAACAAAATCTGCAATAATTACTTTAACAGTTGTTAAAGGTTCTGGTTTTAAGAGGAGGTGAGTCACACTATTATCTACAGATAATGGTATCTGACCAGGCAAAAATAAAGCTTTGGCATAGGCTTGGCTTGTGAGGTCTGACAACCATCAAACAGCACTGAGAACAAATTAGGGAAAAACAGCAGCAGTGACTACGATTACTTTGCTGATTGCACCAAACTGTACGATATGACAAAACACAGCTTCTGATAAAGTGTTCCTAATTTGGGCATTTGTGGTTCTAGGCCACAAGAACCAGGAGATGGTCTTCTCCTCAGAGTGAAAATAGTGACAGTGAGGCAGGGGATATAACATCAAACAGCAGCCTGTGGTCCATTGAGACAGTCTGTACTGGTGTCTGTCCAAAATTTATTAATTATTAATTTGTTGTTTTCAGCATCAGAGCTCCAGTTTCCTCAAAGGTCCACAGGCCAGTGACCCTGATATGAACACATACATTCAAGAACATATCAACATGCTGCAAATAATAATAAAACCATGCTAACCATGAAAGCCATCCACTCTTGGAACCTTATGGTCCAAGTGGTGCAATAAAGAAGTCAGTAAACAAGTTCATCTAGATTTCCCTACCAAGAAGGTTATGTTTTCAGTTTGGTTTGTTGGTCTGTTTGTCTGCAGGATTACAGAAAAACTACAGGCCCAACATTTTAGGAACCTGGTGGAAGGGTGCAGCATGGGCCAATAAAGAGCCCATTAAATTCTGGAGCAGATTTGAATCACAAGGAGGAATAAACAATTTATTTTTCCACTTTCCTTAATGCTGCAACATTGGACATTTGGCCATGGTAGAATAAAATCCAGTAGGTGGTCGTAAAGTACAGTAGTGACAAAACAGTCAATTGTAGAAATACAATATCACAATCCACATTCACAGGTACGAGTAATCCTCTGGGGTAGCCAACACATGCTCAAACGTCACACAGAAAGCAGTCATTGTGTACCGCTCATGGGAGAACCAGTACAAGTGTAACAACACCCCAACTGTAACAACTTCTTTCTCAAGCTGAGGTATGGATATGGAAACATAAATACACAAACATCATGCAATTAATTATAGTCTTACTCACATATAATCCACATCTAAGCATCTCAATCTAAAATTCTAATAGTTTTGGAAATATATCTATATATAAATATATGATTTACATATCATAGAGGAGTGAACTATTGACCTTGGCAGAGGTCTGCGCTCTCCGAATGCCCTCATAGTGTGTTGTTTTTCAGCCTTAAATCCTTAGTGTGGAGGAGGTTTATCTCATATTCACGTCACAGCACCACCTGTAAAGGACCTTGCCTTGATAAGGGTGTGTGCTGAGTATGGCTGAGAAGACAAGGGTTGAGAGCAGGAAGTGTTAAAAAAATGTGGCTGTGACTGTAAAAATTGGTTTTCACCCCCATTGGAACAACTTAAGCTTAGTTGTAAGTCTTACCCCTCTGTTCCATATGACGTGTATATATAAAAATGTGTCACTGCCCAAATGTTAGTTTTGTTGGTCATACGAACACCTTAATTGTAAATATGGCAACAGTGTTTATACGTGCTGGTATTTCATTTTCAATTCACAAAGGCAGACTGTCTTGTCCCCCCCAACCAATCAGTGACAAGACAAGGCATAGTTTACAACTTGTGCTTGCAAACCATGCCTTTTTTTATGCAAGGCTCTTTATACTACAGCAGAGTAGTGGCATATATAAATGGACAGCTGAAAACCACAGGCACTACAATACCACAGGCGAAGGATGCACATGACGGGCAAGCACCGTTGTTTCACTTCCCAAAGCATTTACAAAGCAATATGCAAGCAAAAATCAATGAGTACAAAACTAGACACCACTGTGTGACTGATTCAGCTTGATTTGACTTGGTATAAAAATATCAACAAAAGAACTAATTTTGTCATTCAGGTGTGTGTTATATCATGGAAACCAGCAATCAAGATGAAAAACTCTTTTTTTGTGTGTGTCTCAATATTAGCAACTGTGAAAGTTGTGGAATGATTAAAAACACCCGTTTGGATCATTCCACAGGTAAACAGGTTCATTGGTAACAGGTGATAGTATCATGATTGGGTATGAAAGGTTCATCCTGGATAGACTCAGTCGTTCACAAGAAAGGATGGAGCGAGGTTCACCACTTTGTCAAACACATGATTGTATAAAGGAGATGACTGCATGGACTCAGAAACACTTTGTAAAACTGTTGTTGGTCAACAGTTTGTTACAAATGATTACATTCTGTTTTTATTTACGTCTTACACAGCGTGGCAACTTTTTTGGAATTGGAGCTGTAATTAAAATCATGTTTCTTTGTGAAGAAATCTGAGCAATTGACTTTTGGTCTTGGTAATTCTGTATCATGCAACATGCATTAGGACCAATAATTGGCTGCTTTTCTGCTCAGCAGGTTAAGTAAATTAACTCCACTTGACGCTGTATGGATCAGACAACATCTTACATGGATTGCATCTCTGTGCAGTGGTATGTACTCCAGACTTGAAAATATAAAGCTGATTCACCTTTTCTTTGGCGAGATCCAACGTCATCCCCACAAAACCACCTGTGTAACATCCTCTCTTATTTAATCTATTATCAAGGTGGCCTTGAATTTAACAACTCACCATTCAAAAAAAAGGGAGGGAAGCACAGGGTCAACGATTCTGGCAAGTAAACTCACTTCATGAATAATAATAATGAATTCTAATGCTCCCCATTAATTATTTGTGGTGGCTGGTGATACCTGAAAGACTCAGCACAAAACATTTGCCAAACATTTTTTGGTTATGAAAGGCAATAATTACAGTACCTGATACTTAAATTTTTCAGTGTCTAGAGTTTATCTATCTAATCATTTGTTTGAAACTGATACATCCCTATTTCTTCAGTCTTTTTGATTCTGGGTCTGGTTGGTCTTAAAAAATACAAAAATGGTGTTCGTACTGTAATGTAGACACCACTCATCTAAAGGCAGCCTCCAGGGAGCAACTGGGCTTTAAAGTCAGACAGAGGATACTGAGGAAGGAAACAACTGCTGACAAATGATAAAGGCGGATAAATCATAAGTAGAGAAGTCGTTTGACAGACTCACCTTGGGTCTGAAGGACATGACATCGAAGACATGTCCCAGGACAGTTTAAAATGGTTTTTGACAACTTTTGACAACCCTTAATTCGCCACCTTAATCTTGCCACGTTCTTTTTCCACACAGGCCATGCAATGGAATGAGAATCAACAAAAAGGACTACACTTTTTTTTTTGGATGGAGGTAGCATGTTTAGAAATTCTTTTTTTTATATATTTTTATAAGAAAATGTTCAAGCTGTTGGCATGTGCCATTACTAAAGTCACATAGAAAAATCTGTTTTAACCTTTTCTCTATATATGAAAAGGGCTACAGCCTACAAACACCTATATAAAGTAGAAAAATAAAGAAGTCTCCCTGATGGTCTGAAAACAAACTTAAACGTATAGGTATTTCCATTAGAATATGAGCATATCTAAAGTATGTGAGCAGAGAGTCATATGTGAAGTTCCTCATTTCTCTTCATTGAAAAAAACCTGGTGGATCAGTTTTGCAAGGGATATTGCTACAAGGGAAGATTGGCGAAAAAGAAAAAACTGCCACATTAAAGCAGAAAGATGAAGAGACACTTGATATGCATGTATATCAGTTTGGAGGAACTCAAACCTTTGACATGTCATCAACACATAGAAAACGTGTTACTGTGCCAAGCCTGTCATGCGGAAAATCACTCACAGTGTAAATGCAATATAGACTCTGTAAACACGGTACTGAAATTTGTCTTAAATCCAATGCTGAAAGTAACGATACAAGTAAAACCAATGTGCCATAGATGCAAGAATGGCCTTGTGCCAACCGTGGGCAACAAACTGTCTGACACATTACAGTACAATTACTCTCTTCAAAGGAGGTAGCTGTTGCATCCCCACAACATACCAAAATTGTGTCTGCTAACACGTGAATGAACTTGAGCATGTGAGATAAGTGATATATGCATGAGGAGCCACAGCCTACAGGGACAAACACTGTCTCCCAGACAGTGATACCAATCAGGGACATGATGTCTTTCAAAGAGCAGCCTCAGATGCAGCAAGCCACCTGGACTCAACGGTTCAGCCTGGACACTTAACAACAACGTCAACAGTATTATTACCATAGCTTTCATCAACCACCTAAATCAGACAGTTATTCTTGGTGACAGACACATTTTTATTTTTGTTGGTGCATCCAGCAGTCCAGTAATGGCAAGTGTTTTTGTTTGTAACCTCCACAGGAGTCACTTCTAAATCTGCTAGTTAGGAGCTACTCTTGAAATGTCTTGAAATGTTTCGTGAATACAGTCCAAATCCTGTTCATTGATAATGTTGATCAGAATCCGTCCTGACTGCTTTTCTGTGAAGGTATTCCATATAGGCACTTCAAAGTTGGAGGAGACCCTGGGGCAGATCCAGAATAAAAATAAAAATATGCAAGAGGGATTATAATATTACAAGGTCTGGCACCACCTCAGGATCCACCAGGAAGAGTTTGAAGATGTGGTTGGGAGAAGGACATCTATGGTTAACCTGCTGCAACCGCAAGCCTGCACCAGCTAAAGAAAAATAAATAGATGGCTGGATGAGGACGAAGGGCAAAGACTCCAGAGCCCTGTAAGCAGGTTTTGCCTGTCACATCTGATAACTGCAGTTACAAAACACAAACATCGGCCTATGAAATCTCTTCCACAACTACAATACCTGCTTGACTTTACAGGTAATTGATTTATAAAGGAGCTATTAGGTGTAGAATGACTTTTATTTTCAGAACAAGACTTCTGCACTTCTGTACTGAGAGGTGAGGAGTACTAGATTAGACAGTATGAGATGGTGTGCAGCCTCTGCATTATTAACATAAAAAACAAATCCATTTTAAACCTCTGACAGTTTGATGCATTTTATATAAAAGATAAAACGGTTACAGCAACAATATTCAAACAGGCACTCTATGACTTTACACAGACCGAACTATGCTATAGACACAACACTGAACATTTCCTTCAGCTCCAGCTAATTACCAGGGCCTAGTTATGAGTCACATGGCCTCTACAGCACAGATACAATTCCAACTCATTAGTGTAATATTCAGACTTTAATGCTGCTAATTTTACAGGCGTTGCTTTCAACCTCTGTTCAGTCACACTGGCAAATATAAACATAAACACAAAGACAATAGAGTCCAACAGCTTCAATGCATCTCTGTCTGCTAATGCCCCAAATAGATTAAATGACCAGTGGAGTAGATGTGAGTGGTAAACTCATATTTATTCAATTTCTTCTGTGCTCTGGAAGAGACTGACAGGGTGCACAGCTTATATAAAATGATGACATACACAGATACCACAGGGAACCAAGTTAGTATGTACCCTCAGGCAATATTGACTCACTTTTTATAGATCATGCACAAGGTCTTAAGGTCTCACTCATGCTCTCTCTTTCTTTCTCTCTTGCTTACTTAAACACACACACACTCTCTCTCTTTCTTCCTTTCTTTCTTTCTTTCTCTCTTTCTCTCTCTCTCTCTCTCTCTCTCTCTCTCGGGCAAAGAGTGTTTACTTTGATAATAGCAGTGTTTCACTCTCTTGACATCTGCTGACTGGTGCTGGCAGGGTTCCAGCCATGTTCTGCACTACCTTGATAGACTGTGGAAGTTGTTTTAATTGTAGTGCTGTGACATATTTGAGAATAATAACTGTTAGCTGTTTGGTTTGCATAATCAATCTACTGGCTAGAGACAAAAGTGTGTGAACTACAATTAATTTGATGTGGTGTGATTGTTTACAACACAACATTTACATTTTGTTGCTTCTTCTTTGGCAACAATGAGGCAGGATGCATGGACAAGGGTATAAACTGTGGCAACCCAATAGTTCAGCACAATAGCTCACATAGTGTACTGTCTATAAACAAATGCAGCAGTGGATTTATGCGCTGTACTCCAATGCAGTGGCATAGTTAAACTGAACAGCAATTGTTCAGAATACCAGCAGAACATGAGGATTTAACATTAATGGATGGAATATGAAATTGATTTCTAGTGCAGAGGCTTGCTTTACATTTTCTCAGGTTGGTTGTTGGAGCAGCTGCCCAGGATGAAAAGCGTGAATTTATGTATTAAATGCATTTTAGATTGTTCAGGTTCATTATTTGGAGCATTTCCTTCTATTAATTGTTCTGTATTGGTTATCAGGGACCTAACAAAGTATTTTTCAGTATAATTTAATTTAATCAACCTAACAGGTTAATTTGAAATTCATTTCTAGACAGGTGCGGTTTATATTCCAAGATGTATTGATTTAACATGTTTTCCAGGATCCAGTACTCATAATTGACTATTAATATTTGTGGATGTGTTGTACGGCTTTTGCTCCTGGTTGTGCCTTTGGGAAAGGTGAGAGAGTTCTGAAGCACAAGTAGCAGAAGAAGAACTTCCTCTGATGTTGTTGTACGTTGCAGTATTTAGCACAAAGATAGTGGGCCACTGAAATGTTATACTATGTTAGTTATCAACCTGAGTCTCTGGCTGCATTAAATGACTCTGGTTTCTGCCGATAAGTCAGAGTCATCTAGTGTGCTGTATGGTAGCCAAATAGACTTCAAATTCATTCTAATGAAATGAACATAAACAGCAAAAGAGGAAGTGACTTTGTAGGCTGAATGTACACCTGGCAGAGAGGAGGATAACACATTTGCATGACAAGTCATCAAGAAACCTTGTGGTGAACACCAATAGCACTGGTTGTATAAATAAATGGTCAGCTTAAAACCATTTTAAATACTGTATTATAATCTTACCTCTTTTGAGTATTACGCTTGTTCATCAACAACTTTGGGGAAGGTTATCTTTGGCTGGACTTGGACAACAAAACTTTTAAATCCTTTCACATTTAAATTCGATCCCATAATGCACAAAAGAAATGATCAGATTTTAATCTCTATACTTGCATCCATGTATTTCAAGACACTTTATCTTAGCTCTCACACTCTCTTTTGCTTTCTCTGTACAAAATCGCAGCAACTCTACTGATTATCCATATGGTTATGAAATGTGTTTGAAGACACACTAGGCAGGATAATCTTTGCTACATTTACAGGACACCGCCTGTTATCTCAGCTGTCCATCACTCTGTAGGCTCCATCAGCTTGTTGTGGTCAGTATTTCAGAAGTCCTTTCCTTTCATTACCTCATTAAATTGCCTCACTTTGACCACTGCCACCACTCAAATTATTGACATTACAATCCAGAATTTTGAAAAAATATCAACATGCAGCCAATGACTCTGCATTCCCCCTCCTAGTTCCCATTATTCTAACAACAATGGCCCTATATCAGCTCCTCATCCTCCACTCCTCCTCAACCTTCATCTATAGGGACTGTATATATTTTTTTATATTTCATGCCTCGTCATTAAAAATTTGTAGTCTAGGCCTATCCTGGACAGAGACTGCATGACAGATAGAGGGTTGATATCTGACCCAAGTCTGACAGGTCAGGTCAGGTTTGGACAAAAAATTTAGAAATAATGTTCTGGCTTGGGTCAGGTTCAATCACATCAGCTGGGCTAGACTAGCTAGCAGCAGCAGCAGCAAATGGAACTTTAGTGTTGCTAGAAGAAACATTGACCTGAGGATAAAGCCATCCATGGTGAATGCTTCTATGACTCCAAATAAACCAAGATGGGTGGATTATGTAAATAGTTCCGTTAACAACGGTTAGGACCACAGTTGAATTCAAGAGTTCATGAAGATTAAGGCTTGAATATTGTCAATGGTGAGACGTGTGTGCAAAAACAATCTACCTATAACCTATATAAAACAATGCCATTTTGATGGTCATTTACAAGGTGCCCACGCCTGTGTAATCAGGGTATACAGGCAAGCTGTAAGCATGGTAACAACAGCTGCATGGCATGGTAACACAAGGTCAGTCTTTCAGCTTACATTAACTGCGTATGGTCCTGACATAAAAAACAGTGCCTGTTGGGTTTGGGTACAGCTCAGTTACTACTCTCTTAGACAGAAACATGCAGCCTGAGCCACACTCTAATGACAGAGACAGCTCCATATCCCTGCATCTTTTACTACAGGCATAGAGAATAGAAAGTGAAAGACTAAGCACCATAAATTCTGCATGAATCCATAGCCTCTCATACCTACCACTTTCAGTACAGTCCTGACACCAGGACCGCCAGTTGAGGAAGTCTTTTTTATGCTGACAACTTATAAAAAACTGTGTGCAGTCAACAAAAACTCTGGTATCAAGTGGCCTTGAACACAAGTGAACTCAAGTAACAACAGCATATCAACAGGTGTACCCTGGAAAGTAATTCACTCATGAAATCCTGAAGAATATTTCCTTTGAGATAGCACAAACATTAATAAATTAACATTAACGGTGCAACCATGAAATTCAGAGGAGGTCATCTATTTGAAGTCACATTTAAAATACCTAAATAAAAAATATATATACAGTTTACATGCTGTTGCAAAGTACTCAAAGCACCAATAAGCAGTTACAAACAGAAACAGAGCAAACAGAATCCAATACTATCAAATATAGTGGTGCAGTCACCCACTCAGAAACGCTGATTTGTATACCAGCTTCACCATCCTGATTGATAGAAACAGCATATTAATGCCGATTCTGGTGGTTATCATTCTGTACTGTCTGACAGCAGGCAATGCAGCGCTCAGCAGAGATGGCAGTGCGTGGACATTTGGCTCTGGCGGGCTTCTTGCACGCAAGTACTATTTGCTGGCTGCTGGCACAAGCGTCCCTGAAGGTTTTATCATCCAGGGACACTCACAGGGAATCCGTCCCAATGACCAATCTACTGAGACCATTAAAGCACATTGACTTGCACATCAATCTAGACAGCAATATCTAAGTAGAAATCAGTAACTGTGACAAGAGGTCTACAGCTACCATCAGAGTTGTTGTTGTGGAAAGCTGTGGTGAAACCTATCTTTATGTGGCAAAATTTGGAAAATGCAACCGCTAGCAAAGTGCAACCGCAAAGTTCTTGTGCTTTATTTTGATGTTTAAAACTGACATGAACTGTACTGGCTCTATATTTAGCAGCCTTTCTCACTGTCACATATGTAAGCTGTGACCTGACAAGCCAAATAAGCTTATAAACACTTCTGGAGAGTGTCTCCAGCCACATTAAATATGCTGGTTTGAATTTGTTACAGTTCACCAGCACAAAACTTGACATAAACAAAACAACCTTAATGAAAAAACATATAGATATCAGCTTTACAAACACCTAAAGCGATCAAGAATGCACATGCACCACACAGTGAACACACAAAGTACTATGGATCATGTGGGGGGTTTTTTCACAGGGTGTTAATGTTGGTCTGAAGACGACCTTATTTTAATACATGTTAAACTGCTTAAACTGTCTACCAACTTTGCCTGTGAACAGCTTGTCATATAATCTCGTTTTTTGTTAGGGGAAATCAGGAACACTTCAGTGAAAGGATCTCCCTGCTAATCAAAATACTATTGAGTCCCTGTATTGTAAAAAATGGATTGCAATGAATCAAAATCACAATTTCAATTAGTTGTGCAGCCCTGCTAAGAATCAGCCTTGACTCAAAACCCTGTAGATCTCACTGATGCACTCAGCTCGCAGACAAACATGTTTTGACAGTATCTGATTATTATTATACTCGCATGGCAACAAATCCTCTTTACAGCAATGCTCATTAAAGAGCTCTTTTGTATTTTATGGAAAACAATGCAGTGTTTCAAAATGCATTCTATCAAATAGTCACGAATCACAAAATGTTATTGCTCATAGAATAAAAACACAGAGTGGGTGGTCACTTAACCCCAAGTGTGGGCATCCTTGCACCCTCCTCTCCTGTTAGACCCCTCCCAGCATTTTTTTTCTTCGCTAAATGGAATTTTCCATGCATTTGTGCCCCCAAATGCTTGACCCCAGTTCACTGTTTTATCTTAGTCCATTTAATGCACTAAAGGGCAAATGCATACAATTTACTCTTGATGGAAAACATGAGCTGTCACAGCAGTGGAAGCAGACACCACTGTAGGGGTAGAGTGGATTTTACATGCAACCCCATTTAACTCTGTTTGAGAGTCTCTGAACTTCCATTCCATTTGTTTAGAGACCTCCTCTGACCCTCCCTACTGATGAAAAAGTAAAAAATTAAAGCAAACAAATAAACTGTTTTTTTCGTTTGTTGTTTTCCTTTTCTATAGACAAAGCATTTTGTTACACAATAATGCTTCATGAAGTGCTCTACTCTGCAAAATGAAATGTATCTGGTTGCAAGTTGAGAACGAATTTTGTTTTGATTGACTATATTAACAGTCCTATTCAACTCTGAACATCATGTTCCTGCAAGCGGTGTGAGAGGGGAAATGCAGTTCTCGAACAGTCTCCAAGGGCACAAAGATAATTAGGATGAAAGGTTCATATCTTCATGTTGTTTCATGTCATTTGCTTCAAAAGTTTAGTTTATTACTGACAGGAAATAGAAATAAGAATGGAAAGAAATAAGAATGGAAAGAAATAAATGAATGGAATTCAAACAGTGTCTTGTCCATTTGAAGACTTAAGAGCGCCAATGCGTGGTATATCTGTGTGTCTTGTAGCATTTACCTTTCTCATTTTGATATTGCATTCATCTTCCAAATAGGTGTGACAAAGAATCCCCACCATCACTTGTCTGCACTAATACAGCAACACACTGACTAATTCATCCCCAAATAACCTAAACAGCTGAAAATACATGATAAATAATTCAAAAAGTGCGGAATGCTTTGGGTTGTTTACAAAGGGAAACTCACCATATAATTCAGTCTATTAAGTGGATGCTGCCAGAAAGTGTTTTAGCCGTGTCAGCTTATGGCTTTTATTAAGCTGTCATTTTCTTGTTTGGCTGCAACATCTGAGTAAATTCTACCAAGCATACACTATTTTAAGACCTCCTGTTGTAAGTCTGGCATCTTGTTGACTGGGTGCCTCCGTAGCCTAAAGCATTTTGACAGTTGTCAACACTGGTGTACTCTGAAATTTTAATATGCAACAAAATCAATATGTCATTGACTTCACAGCCCATTTTAGGGACAACCATCATGGCTAGAGGTAGGTGTTGCACTGTTTTACAGAAACCAAAAATGAAATTTTTACTTACTATTTTTACTTGTCCTTGTATGAAAGCAGTTGTAGGAGAATCGATTTTCTTTCTGATTCAAACTGGATAATACTAAAAGGAGGTAGGCAAAAATGATTTTTTTTTTTTTTTAACCTTACTTTTATTTTGTTGCAATCACAAAAAAGGTTATGTTTCAGCTTTACACTTTAACCGAAAAAAGTCTCTGTCATTCCTGCTGTTGGTCTTATGTTCTTCCTCCGTGACACATGTCAAGAGCCATGATGAGATCCGCCAGGAGGACGTGATGTGTGAGAGGCTCATGATATCCGCCCTACTGAGGATTAGGTATGTTGCAATTTTTCATTTCTGATCCTGTGACAGGCATTGCAAAGGGGCAAAGGAGCTGTCTGAGATGCAAGCTTCTGTCAACATTGGCTGTAATGGTACAGTAATTGAAGTCTACCATGTAAAGTAACTACAATGTTTAATCGTGAAATTCAGCCGTGCGTGAGGTTATATTTAGCATGAAGATTTGAGTATGTCTCTCTCTTCTGACTTAACCACAACATCCTGTAGCTAAGCTGTTAGTGTAACTTTGACAACTTTGTAAAACCAATATGTTTTAGTGTACTTGTGTTACCGGTAATTTTCTTCTGCAGTGCAGACTCATGGTTTCCAAGTCTAGTTCAGCAAGAAGTTTTGGCTGAAGCCTTTATTGTTTTGCCTGAGTGCATATACTGTCTGCTGCCTTTATCTGCGCTTGTGTCTTCATCTAACTACTGTTTACAGCAGCAGATAATGTGATTATGTATTTGGATGCAAGGCGCCACTCCACTGAGATCTGCATCCAAATAGTCTCCATAATGTTAAATATTAACCATTATATAATAATAACATCGGCTATGATCTTTAATTATTGTTGTTGTTTGTTATATGAGATTTATTTTCATTTACTTACCTATTTGCTTACATACTTTCTTACTAACCTTGTTTTCCTGGGACCTAATTTACTTATCAACATAGTTTGGACAAAATATTAAACAAGACAAAACAAAAATATTTGACCCTGAGTCACCACCGTCCTCGCCAAAAGAATTGGTTGGGTATGGGGGAGGGGGTTGCACTGTATGTAAGCATCATACATTGTAAGTATCACATATTAAAGAGTGGTCAAAATACGTAGCAGACACTGTAGATGCCTTAAGGACACCTAACTTGAAGGTGTATTTATCATCTGGGAAATGTCATTTCACGCTGATGATGACTTGATGCTGAAAATACAGTTTTTTAATCTGCCTTTAAATAAACAACTATTTGGCACAGTCTTTATTGTTGGACATTAGTATTCGTTGCTTGTCATTACTCTTTTGCTTTGAGCCCAGTGTTTGATTGCATTTTTCATATTTTTTATTGGCCAAGAATATCGCAATATTGGCTCCACAATATATTTGTCAGTATTTTTTTCCTACTAGCTGTTTTTCTTAGTTTTCTCAGTATGTTGATTTTCAAAATGTGTTTTCTTTTAACACTGTGGTGAGAAACCCTGATAAGGCATAAGCTTACAGGAAAATACTAACAAATGAAACGAGGCGCGCATGTAACAAAAGTCAACAAGTACATAATGACAGAAAATTAGACGTGTTTGCAACCCTGGTCCAACACCCTCTTCCTACCAAAGGTGTTATCAAACAAGGAAAGAAACCCACCATTTACTTGTCTCACTGAGTGGTTGCTCAGGATTGATGTCTCTCCCTGACGTCATACAGCCAAATCAAAAGCTCAACACAGAAGAAGGCTCCTTTTATTCAGTCACATTCAACCTGATCAGTTCCGTGTCCTGATGAAAAGACTGAAGACTTTGTGACTCAAATTAGACTCTGATGTTTCTTTTGAACATCACAACCATGAAAACCAAAAGCAGACATTTGGGACCAAATGAGTATCCATAAAATCTTGACACAAATATGTAGCCAATAACACATAATATATCCCACTGTTGTGGGGATTATTTCCCTTACTGCTTTTTAAAAGTCTCATTTTCTGCCTGTGACACATCATCATAACCACTAAATGAAAGGCTCATTCTGTGGACAAGAGTGTCCAGGAACTCTAACATGCAGAGGGATTTGGCCAGCAGAAAAAAGTGATCTGCTGAGCAATGAAAGCTCAGATTATGATGACTACTGTGTAATAACTTCTTCTGAACTCTCAGTGACCTGGTATCAACTGCCAAAATGTGGAGCGGCACCTCAAATGGAGGAGTCCTTCACTACAATCAACACCTATAACGGAGACAAATCTGTCAAAATCCATATGCTGATACTAGACCGACTGCAATATTAACTTCTTGGGACATCTGCCAAGGGCAAGATGTTGACACACAACGTTTCATCTACAACGTAAAATTTCTCATTTTTAGTAGGCCTGACTCCAAGTGATGGCTGAGGCATTTCAAAAAGCAACCAACTGAGAAACTGCTCTGCCACCTTGTAACCTCAGTAGTGATGGGAAGAGCTCAATGAAAATGGCAGGTAAGGTAATGATACACCACAGTATATGGCAAAAGAAATCTGTGATATGAAGTGACTGCTGGCATGAGACACTGTATTTGAAGCAACTTTGTTAAATTTATTTTTTGGGCATCTTATTCCTTTACTGGACACAAGCTCAAAACTCCATTTGTAGTATATAGAACAACTTTACTCTTTAACAACCATACTGGTCAAACAAAGTTGTTCTATATACTACAAGTGTTGGTGGAGTTTTGACCTTGTTAGACTTTTTTCCCTTCACCTTGCACCTTGGAAGTAGGTGAAGTTGTGCCAGAAACCCCGGCCCCTGTCGAACTTGATCCAGGGACGTTGCAGTGCATTGTCGGCCAGCAGGACACCTATTTGGAGCTTTTTGACAAATGCAACTTGTGCTGTTTGACACTGGTTGAAATGAGTCTACACCTGATTTACGAAACCTTATACAATTCCTGTCAAAAACAATCACTTACAAGTTGGTCTTTTGTGAAAAAATTCCTCTGCAACAGCTGACAAGTTAATATGATCAGCAATGGCTACTACACTAAACAAAAAAAAGTGATTTCTAAAGATGCCGGCGAAAGCTCCAACAGAAAATTAAAAAATAAATGGGGTCATTTAAAAAGGGTTTTCTACCAGCAGACATTTTGACAATCAGCCGATATGGAGCATGGAAATGGAGTACCACAACTGAATGAATTAACATTACCTTTATTTGCAGCCACCTCCAAAGTTTTTGTTCAACTTATCCAGTATACCCTTTTGTGTATCACTATGGCGCAAAGGGAAAGTTGTTAATGTTTAACCACATGCAATTTCATCTCAAAACAATGAGCAATGTTTAATTAGTTTTAAAATGCAATCACACACCACTTGACCATTTCAATACCCAGTTGTATAACTCAGATTTCAGAACCAATTAAAGAAAATGAATCTGTGATATTAAAAATTAAAAAGTAAACGCTCTTAGAATGAGAGGTTAAAAAGGGAAGCAAGTACTGCATAATGTAAAGCGTTAGTTTTATTAAAAAGGTTTAAATAAATGTTTTGTAAGTTCTATAAAGATGTATAAACAACCTATGAAATATTTTTTAAACACAAAAGCCTCAGTTTTCAATTCCTTCATCGCCTTCACAAGCCCTTTACAGAATCCTGGTCAGTACTGAAATCAGTTGGACATTTATCACCAGGCTGACACATCTATACCACATGTCACTGTACACCAAGAAGAAAACAAAAATATTTTCACATACTGGTTAGAGACCATGTATGCTTATTCATGAATTATGCCTCAATTTCATTTGCAATATCTTTTTCATAGTAAAATAGGTTAAAAAATGGTAGACCACTCAAAACAGAAATCGTAAAATAGTATTACAACACTTGTTTTTGATTAAATATGTATCCGACACAAATAACAGCTATAGCCTACAAAATCAAACACACCTTATTTTTCACAAGCAACTTGATCCAAAAACCGGAGGTCCTTGTCCAAAACTATTAGGTTTATACACTTACATTACAGATTTGATATGAACGAAAGATTAACTGGAGAATGCGACTCCTGAAATTGATGTGACTTGATCAGCTAGAGAGACGTGTCACTCTGTTGGTGTTCTTGGAACAACAGAAACAATCTTTGGCAGAGTATAAATCCCAGTTGCACCGAGCATGTTAAGCACAACAGGCAAGTTTAATTCTGGCCTGTCATCAAGTTACTCACAGAATTAACATTAATTAGCAGCTGATATGACCGGCCGCCAGCAGAGTTTGTGGAACGGTGAAAGCAACAGTCAGTGCCAGCTAAAAATGAGAAGATGCTACCCAAAGGTTTTGGACACTGCTCTTTGTTAACAAGAAAGTGAGAGAACAGATTTGTTAGCATCAAAACTTAGCAAATACATGTATTTTATCTTAACACAGAGTCAGTCACACCGCTGCTTCCAGATAATTTTTCACACACACAATATCACACTCTAATTTTCACTCTCACATGCAGTGAAATGCTGCAGTGTGAATCCCAGCTGTCATAAAAGAGGGCAACACTCGCAGCGTGAGGAGGACAGGGATCTGCTTTATTTTAACCAACTCAACATGAACTGCACAATTTAGCAGGGTTCAGTTGTAAGGCTGGATTCTAATGTCAAATATCTTACATTTGAAACGGGCAAGTCACAAGTTATGAGAAGTTTTTCCATTTCAAGCGATATTTCTGATATTCTATCGGTAATTTACTTTATAGACCGAACAGGCATGCAGCTAACAGAGAAAATGGGGGAAAGGGTAAAGAAGAGAAACAGCCCTACTAGTGCCAGATAGTCCAGATGGGAAACCAAGCAATTAGCAGCAGAGGGGAGGCCAGGCACGAGTTCCCAGCTTAAACAGAAGCTCTTTCTTTTTTGCGTGTGTGTGTGTGTGTAGCACTCCCACCCTGCCCAGGAGTGACGGAGCACTGCAACGGACGGGATCCAACAGAGAACAAGGGAAAGTCACACACATCAAACAAACTGTCAAGCTTTAGACAAGAGTCGGAGGGGAGCATTTCACCATACAATTAGGACAGGAGGGAAATGGTAATAGCCTTGTGTCAGCGCATCCATTTAAAGCCATCAGGTTTTATTGTTTCAACCTGGATGGTTGAGTTAATTTATGTATGCTTGTACAAAATATGCTTTTATGTATGCTTGCACTTATGTGTTGTGGGACACTCGCCATAGTACTTGCTACACAGTTCAGTACAAGTTAGTTATATTCATGCATATAGGGAATGGACACAAAACATGAACAGCTATAAATTATTATGCAATCCATTACACAACCCTGCAATAAATACTACCTTTGTGAAGCTTGCAATGTTGAAGTTTTACAAACACTATCAGAGGGGTGGATTCAACTCCAATTCAGAGTTCATGGTAGTGTTGCACAAGCTTGCATTATGCTGTAACATCTTACACAATGTAATGCTGTATGTTTTGTGTTTTGAATATGATTGTATTTGACCCCTTATTAGACTGTATTATATTGTTACTTTATAATATAAAGCAACACAATGTGACAGTAGGATGCTTCAGATATTTTGTATTTCATTATATTTTGTTCAACATAATAGGAGCACCATATAATGTAATGCAATTGAGTACTCACTCCACACTTCCTCAGCCTCAAACATTATCATAGAATTAACTCACTCAACACAAACTGACCATTAAAAGCTTCAAAATATTATACATATTGCACTGTACTGCATGATACAGAAATTCATTCTGCATTGTGCAGTTTGATGTTTATTTTATTAGAGAGACCCATGCTCGTTAATTCAAACTGCTTTTTGGATTCTTCTGGGGGATAAAAACAGCACGGCCCATTTTAATTACTCAATCAGACAAGTGATTTGCTTAATTATGAATTCAGAGTTGGGGGAGTTATTTAATTGTTATGAGAGCAGAGGTTAACAGTAGTGCCTTTCAGCTTTTAGATGAGAGGAGGTAGGACTGAGGGTGATCACAACAAAAAGCTGCACATGGTGAAAAAATAAAGACATGCTTTTCAAAAAACTGAACACAAAGGATCTTGGATGCTACAGCCCACCTCTCGTGTTTCAATCGACCTGACTCACTTTCTCTACCATAAACGCACAAATGTGTTGGGAGAAAACTATGGCAAATCTGCTGACACTCCTGCCTCTACTCATTTTGGTGATGATGACAGTGCTCCCTTTGCCACTGCAAAGTGCTATAAAGTGAAAATAAACAGAGAATTCAGCTGATGTGTGACAAAGCAACATTAGAAAAACTGGAGAGGGACAGGGAGAGAGGAAAAAAACAGACAAAGGAGCCAAAATGCATTTTGTGAGTCAGGACAAATAGTCTGGGGCGAAGCATTTTAGAGTAATGTGATAATGAGAGAAGAAGTGGAGGAGGATCAGAATAGCCATATGACTGAATGTGTGACCTCTGTAGCATCTGATTATTATCTTTGATTAATACACGTCTCCCTCTAAATGTCTCTTGCTACATCTCCTTTATATATTTCTCCTCTCCAGTGGTTCACTGTCCTAGTTAAAGGGAACATCCGGTATTTTACAACCTGGATCTTATTTTCATAATTGTGTTCCTTCTGACTTTGAATATTCTGGTTATATGGATAATACAAGACTTGTATGATGTGAGACTTGTTATTGCATGCCTGCCAGTTTGAAATACACATCAAATTTGAACTGAAAGAGAGGCTCTGCTTTCTTTACATTTACAGTCAACTCTGTTCTGGCAAATCAAGACTGGTGACAGGCTATTTGACAAGTTAAATGATGGATGATCTGGGGAAATTAAGACTCAGTCGCTGTGTTAACTGGGTTCTGCCTGAGCAGGCTGGGAAAGCATCGCTTTTGGGGAGAGACAGGCAGCGAAACAAACATCAAACAGCTTCTCTTTCTGTGTAGGGCGTTTTGTATGGATCAAAACATTCAGCTGTTTGTATCATCCAGGACTCCTTTTTAAAGCGGGGCGTTCCAGTGCAAGGATTGTGTGGGTGGGCAAGCTCAGGATGTGTCGATGTAGTGACATTTTGATTTTTTTCCACCACCAGGGAAAAAACTGAGTACAGGATGAATGACTATGACAGGATAAAGGTGATAGAAGACAAGAGGAAAATAAGGGAGAGTGGGATGAAGAGCCAAACAGGAAAATACAGACTCCTGCTGAGTCACAGAGAGATGAATAGAGGGATGAAGGTCTTCATCTACCCAGTAGGAGAAGAGAAGGGAGCTAGTGAGACCAGCAAGGTTTCCTGTCGATTAAAAAAAATTGAAGGGGTCCTTTCCATCACTCTGGGTCTTTGGCCCACACAAGTAAGGCCTTTAAACTCTGTAGAGCAACACACAAAGACTGACCATGAAGCTTTACACAAAAAAAATCTAAACGCTGTTGGAGAATATCACACTTTTTGGTCCACTGAGATTGACAAATATCAAGTAAAAACTGCCACTGTAGTGAAATAAATGTGGACCAAGAGCAGATCCAGATAATATTTCCGTTGCTAAGGACTAGGGCCGGGTACTGAACTTCGATACTTTTGTGGCACTGGCGGAATTGATTTGATACTGTCAAGTAAAAATGCCTTGTCATTTGGTATCAAATGTTGATACCTAAGGAGTAAATTTCATAAGCGTTAGTGAGTTCATAAGCATGCAGCATGCTTGTACCAAGCTCTAATAGTGCTGGTGATTGGCTGTCTCACATTGCACATCATAGAGGCACACAGGAAAAACATTACATTCACTCACGTGTGTTTGTGTGTTGTTGTGTTTTGAGAGGCTTGGCTGTAGTGTGGGTTGTATAGATGTAAATGTCTAAGAAGAGATCAAACGTGTGGCTCCATTTTAATCAGGCTTGATTCCAATCGCATGCGATACAGTATATGCAAAAAGGACATTGTTGTGATGATGACCATGACGAATTTAATGAAACACTTGTACGTGCATGGAATAAATTTAAGAGCAGAAAATTGTTCCATGCTCGATTGCAAAAAAAAAGAATGGTCCGCAGCCATCTTCCTCTCGGCTTTCAAGTCTGCCTCCTTCAAAATCTCAACCACTGAATTCCTCTCATCTGAGGACAGCGCAATAATACGTTTTTTTGAACGATACACTGCCCCAGTAAGGACAGATTTTCTGAGTTCTTGGAGTAGATACATTTAGACAAACTTTATTCACAAGTCCTGACAGATGGACAGATACATTAATCTCAAGTAAGAAAAGGGAGAAAGACAAGTTTTCCAAAGTAGGAGAAAAGGAGGAAGACAAACGACATGGACACAGAAAGATGGAACTACATTAAACAGGGAGAAAAAGAGACAGAAAGGAACACAGGGAGGATGGCACGAGTGGGAGATGAAGATAAATGCGATAGTGTGGTGGGAGGAAACATGAGCGAGGGAGAAGGAGCTGTTTCCAGCTCAAACAAACTGATACAATACAAAATCCAACGCGACCACGACATTTACCCGAAACAGGAAACTGGGATGAAGACAAGAGAGGAGAGGTAGGAGCAAAGGATGTAAAGGCAAAAGAATAGGCAGAAGAGGACGCATGGTTAAGCTGACAACTCTGATAGCTGTGGAAGATTGAGGTGGAGTGACTTGATGAAAGGATGAAAGAAGAGGAGAGGACAAGGAGGAGTGAGGCACTAGGGGAAGAAAGGCATGTCATGCTGGAGATGGAGAGAGAAAAATGACAGGCAGGAAGACACAACGAAAGGCAATAAGAATTCATGTAGGCAGCTGATGGACAGTTGAATGTCAGGTTGGCAGTCATTTTTGTAAACAGCAACACTGCATGTTCTCATCTCATCATACTTCTACTGCTAGGAGACAAAACAAGCAAGTGATGGGGAGGGAGATGAAAGAGGAGCGTGGCGTGTGCCTGACTGATTCAAAGACTTGCAGACTGAGCCAGTCACATTTGAGGTCATACAAATTATAAATGCTACAGATCAGAAACAGCACAATCTCAAAGGCCAACAGACCAGAGTCTAAATTATTATGTGAAACAAGGAGAGGCACTGTGTCAATATCCAATTCTCTTAATGTTGTTACCACCTAAATCTACAAGGTTCACTGACAGAAACAAAGAGCACATTTACATGCAGACTATCATGGTAACTGCCTGGACTTTTACCTGGTCAGCCTGGTCAACCCTCTTTCCCAGTAATTACACTTATGTACTACTAATAAATGCCAAGGCGCAAGTATTGTTAAACATATTTTCATAACATTCAATGACAACACATTTCTTTGGTTTTCCTAACAATGCCCACTCTTTCAACATCTGTCCCTAAAAACATATTAACTTATTATTATTACGCTCTTGAGCTAGCTATGCTAAAGCTAATGTTTTAGCTGCTGTGCCAACGTCTAACAGGCCAAATGAACTCTTCAGTCATTTACACATTACATTAATAGCAATTTCTGCCTTGATCGCTTTCTTTTTCCCCATCATGATGTCAATGTGCTCACAGCACCAGCCTCAGTTAGCCAGCTGGAAGCAGACAGGTTACCATGGGGCAAAGAACAGTATCATGGGAGTGAAGTGAAAAAATAAAGTAATACAAAAGAATTTAATTTTTTTCCCAATTTTGTTGTCATATATGAAAAGACACAAAATAAACACTGTAAGCGGAGGACTGAATTACTTTAGGCAAATTATTTAAAAAGTAGGAATGATTCTGTCCCAAGTTTTTGATCCATATAAGCAGCTGATCAACCATGATCACTAATAAGTGCCTTCCACTGTAATAATAAGTTTAATAGACTAGTATTTCTGGTGCGATTAGCGAGGGTAGCAACATTTAGTCAACTAATTGTGCACATCCCTCACATCTATACTGTATAAAAAATTGCTTGCTTTGTTGAATTTCTGCAAAGGCTCTTTCACAATTTAACCTTGTGAGAGGTGTAGTATAAAGACAGATCAAGGGTATATTTGTCCAGGAATGGAGTCCACCTAAGGTCATAAAGCAGCAGCCTGCTGGGTTCAGCCTTTTCCTTCTTGCTGCCAAGCACTGCAACAGAGTGGGAGAAATCTGTGGGAGTGACCTTTGGTGAAGCAAAGCACTTCATTCCCTGTCTGAGTGTTTAAAGGTTTTATGTTAAGGTAAAGTGTATGAGACTCATATCAGCTGGGTCCCACTGGCACAGAACTAGAGTGCTGCACACTCTTAGAAAAAAGGATCCCAATAGAAAGAGGTATGGCTCTAGCAAGTTCCCCAAGTGTAATATTTGTTTTCCCTTTTGCTAATAACTTGACAGAGAATATAACAGATAGACAATGTTAGCTGTTGAGCTGCAATGACCAGTTGATTAGTCTATCAATAGAAATGTTGCTCAGCAGCTACTTTAATAATCAAACAATCTTTTTTTAAGTAAAGAATGGTTACAACTTCTCAAAGATAAGAATTTGATGCATTTTCTGTGTCATACATGATAATTAACTGAATATTTTAGGGTTCTGGACAATTGTGCAGGCAAAACTGGATGTTTCAACACATCAACTTCAGCTGTGAGAAATTATAAAGGACATTGTTCAATATAAGTGGCAGACTAATTGGCGATGAAAGTTATCATTGGTTGCAGCCCTACTTTGCTATTTTTGTGACTATTTTTTTCATTCTGAAATGTTTTGTCTGGTTTGTCTGGCTTTTGCATCTCCATCTAATTCTGTAGGTGCTGAACTACATGCACTGTCCCATTATGTAAGGAGAATGTCTAAGATATAAACGGGTTCAAGGGAGAACTCAAAATATAAAAGGCATCCACAGGGAAATCCCTCAAGGCAGATTAAACATACCTATTACAGTGTGGCACTGCACCTTTAGCTGCCACAGTGCAGCTCTGTTGCCCATTACCTTTGCCAGAACCAAAAAGCACATACTGACATTCTTCAAAGCTTCAAAATGGACTCAAAGAGAGAAGATGAACAATGAACACTGGAGAGCAAGAAGAGAGAACACAGTCTGAAAAAGGAGCGAAAAGACAAGAGAATGACGAAGGACTGAAATCTTCTCTTTTAAAGGATAGTCCTCTGAAACGACTGTGACATTTCAAAAGGCCAGACTTCCTGAGAGGCACTGAGTCTTCCTCCATTAGAGTAGGGCACTCCATGATTACACATATCAATAACATCTGAGCACAGGCCCTGTGCTTTATATAATACTATGTACTATGTTATGTTTTTGTGGATTTCAGTGTGTGTTCGTGTGTGTGTAAAAAGAGATGGAAGGATGTCAATGTTCTGGCTCCAGCATCTCTTTTAAAGGATGTCAATCAATTGACATAACCAAATTAGCCAGGACAAACAGGATGTGTCTTTACTGCCATTTAGTGTTTCTAAGAAATTTAGCAATAACTCACAAACACATGTTCACATGTGTTTGTGAGTTATTGCTTCAGGTGTTTTGGGTGTTTGTTTCAGGTGTTAACTAACAGCTAACCCAACACATTACACACACAAAAATAAACTTGCTGGAGGGCTAATTTAATTCAACAGTGTAAGCTGTTACTGCTGTTGTTTGTCCAGGAACAACAGAGGGTTAAAAGAGTAAAACGAAATTATTGTCATTTCCAGATCCTTCTCTCCACCTCTACTTTGTAAACATTGACAGTGGGAATTTCAATTAAAGTAAATATTAAACTGTGGCTGAACCGACTAGCCGACCAGTCTTTTAAAAAAGGCTGTCACAAAGATGACACCAAGCTGAGTGCTTTAACTGTGTCTCTTGGCAGTGACAGGGGGAACAAACCGTAAACATACAGTACAGCATGCAGGAGAAAACTGGAAAGTTGCAGTCATGACAGTTCTACTTTCTCAAGGCTTTGCTGACTACATCAAAATTTATTCTTTGATTTCAAAGAAACAAACAACCTGAGCATTTTAGGTTGTTTCATTTTCAACATAAAACTTTTAGATAAATAATCTGGTTAAAGAACTCAAAAAAGAAAGGGAGACAGGAAACATCAGATTTTATTGTCAGTGCTAAAGAATCAAGGGCTCCTGTTATGGCCAACATGTCCTCATACCTAAAAAAACAGGACAGGTCGTTTGCCAATGACTCCCAAACCATATACAGTTTGACAGTTCTGACAGTGTTTGCGCGTTTCCGTCTTGTCCACATATTTCAGATAGCATGAAAAGCAGCAGCCAAAATTCCTATGCAGTGTTCAGTTTGATATGTGTGAGGATTCCTGATTGTTTTTTCATCAACACTGAGACATACTATATGATTGACACATTGACAAGTCATTCATAATTTTACATTGACCCTGATCTCTACATGTACAACTGTAATTTCAGGCCATCAATCTACAGTCTATATTCAAAACAGAAAAGTAAAAATCACAGCAACATTTGAACAGGCTAAAAAACAAAAATAGTTATGACAGTTGTGACAGCACACCAAGGAAAGCCAAGAGCCTTGCCGAGTGACTCACTTTAAATGGCAAAAATCAGATGTCAGAGACAATATAACTGCAACCAACCACTATGCAATTGTCTGTGAAAACCTAAAATGTCAAGAAATAGTCAAAAATGTCCATCACAATGTCTTAAAGGCCAAGATGATGTAATCAAATGTCTTGTTTTTGTGCACCAGCAAAAACCCAAACACATTAAATTTGCAGTGATTAAAATGGAAAATAGCAGCAAATCCTCACCCTTGAACCAGAGAATGATGTTTTGGCTTAAAAAATTAATTAAAAAATAAACTGATTATAAAAAAATTGAAGATAAGATATTTTTTTTGTCCATTGATAAACCAAATAATGGATTAAGTGACTTATAGTTTCAGCTCTTATGACTTCAAAGAAAATCTGCATACTCTATTAATAATTCACAACATAGACAAATATGCACAATATATAGAAACCTCTTCCATAGACAAGCTCTGCTGCAGGGAGTTATAAACAAGTCAGTCATGGGCATACAGTACATATAACACTGTACTAAAATTTAGCATGCATTTTACTGTGACAGTATTTTACGATTTTTGAATTCATCATTTTGGTATTTCCAGTTCACATCATTGTCCATCATTACTGCAGGGAATTGTACTGTGGCCAAAAGTATCTCTGGCAAATGACCACAGAGCCACCAAAGTGTCTTTTAACAGGGCTTTCTGGCGCAGAGACAAAACTGTTTAATCCAAAGCCTATTCATCTATTAACACACAAAACAGAAAACGAATGGGGGAGTCGCTGTCTCTAACACATTTCTCTCTCTGACTGTGTCATTGAGTTAACATGTCCAGAGCCAATTAACCTGACTTGGGAAATGTGCACCAGCTGACATGGCAGAAAGGAATCACAGCAAAACAAAATCCCTCTCCTCCTCTCATCACACATCAACTTTGCCCATCCATGCCATGCAGCATCAGTGAGTGGCCATTTCTCAGCCATTTGACCTGCCTAAATACAGGTAGGCAAGCTAGTGCTGTAGTTGGGAACCACATCCTCTTTCTGCCTCGAAGCAGACTCCACCATGTCATAGTGCTGTATGTAGGATTCATGTCATTATGGCCTCTGTAGTATTTAGCCCTTCAAAACAGCCATTCAAGCTCAAACAGGGAACACAGCAAGCTAAAAGGCAAAGACAGTGAATAAAGGAGCATGTGAGATAGATGTGGTGAGGCTTGAGCATAAGAAACAGTAACATCAAAGAAGAAACTGTACTTTCTGAAAAGCATGCGTGGAACACTGGTGTTGATGTACACAGACTGGTGAGCATCTCCTCAGAATCTCCCTTAAGGCAATCAATAAAACAGCTACATCCGGTATCTGTGCAGCGAGTCTATCCCCAGTAATGTAATTCATTCAAACTCATGACGCATAGGATTTTATCTTAACACGGTGCACACATTAATTTGAAGATTAATGGATATTTAATTCTTCTAACCTGTTCTATTTATTTGATCAATGCTGCTTCAGAGAGGGACTGCTATAGGCAAATCCAAACAATGGCTCCTAAGTATCTAAGCCTTAGTGTTTCTGTTTAACTTTATTAAACAGGGGCAAGAGTGCCGGACTGCCAAAGCTGAGTCACATGGCTGGGATGTGATACTGGTGGTCTAATGGGAAACATGCTGCTGTCACACAGTCTTTAATTACAGGCAAAGTCCTCTGACAGGCCCCTGTGTGACCTGGCTAATTCTCTACAGCAGCACACATATGCACACTCAACAAAGGCTACACTCTGGTAAAATCCTTGACTGACAGACAAAATCAATATAATTAGCCTACATGATAGAGGCTAGGTGGCAAGACAATCTGTATTAATGATAGAAAAATCTATCAAGCTCTCTCTACACCTCAGTCCTCAATCATGTGCTCATTCTTTTCCTCCTTTCAAGTCTAATTTATGATTCAAAGGAAACCATTAGCACAGAGCCACACAGAGACTGGCACTATCACAGGGGTGGCAGATATGCAGAGCCGTGCACAGCCTTGGGAGTACACAGCGGGTGGTGCAGACAACACACAGGCCTGAGTGGCTGGCAGAGTTAAGAGGATGTCACCTGACTGCTATGCTGCAAACCCACACATAAATACACACACTAATTGTAGCAATGACAGCCCTACTGTACGTGCCATAGTAACGCTGCTGACACTTAAAAAAAGGCTGAGTCCCTACACCAAGGCATTTCAAAATGTAGAAATCTGATACATAAAGATATGGATGGACAGAATTCTCAAAATGTTGTTTTTGAATGCTATGTAATACAGAAGCACATGTCTTTCCATGGCATTGAGCTGGTGAGGCCTGAAAAAGTATTTTGGTGTATTTGACGAGTGAGAAGCTTACTTGAGATTGAATGGGCACCATCTTGGATCACAATATTCATTTTTTTATACATTGATGCTGCAACCACACAACTGGTTTTTACAAATATAGACCATCTATCTGTTATGAGAATATATTTTAATTTATTCAACCAAAAAAACAAACAATATTTATGTAGCATACAGTATAGCGACTAACAATATGGCAAGTGATAGCCTATAGTTAATCACTTTGCTAGGTTGCTGTTCTGAATTTGCAGATTAATAGTGACTTTTAAATAAAAAATGACTAAAACTAAGCAAAAAATTTTATTTCATTAAACCTGCGATAACAGATTTTTTTTGTCATTTGAGGATATCAGAAATAAGTTGTGAAACCCACACTGACATGTCATCACCTTTTAAGTTAATATGGTGGACCTTTTGGGTAACAGCAGCTTATTCATGCATTTAGCAGACACAGGGCAACATTACTTATTTGGAGTCCAATTTCTGTCCACCTGGTCCAATATTCCCTTTCTGTAAGCTCTGTTTTGGGTCTCTAACAACTCCTGAAGGAAAAACCTGGCTCTTTAGTTGTTAAAGACTCCCCTACACTCCCCAGCTAGGTATCAACTGTATCTGTTTGCAGTTTGGTCATTAGCAGGTCACTTGTTTTGGAATCTGGGTTGTAAAAAATTTGATTATAGCCAATTTAACTGTGTTCAAAAATGGAACAAAAGACTACATTTTGAGCATACAAAGACAAAAAAACTCCAATGACAGTTGATTCCTTGTCATGTATTTTTTATGTAACCAGGGATAAGAAAGCTCACACAGATATATCAGAAAAGGCAAACTCACAGTAATTGCGAAGTTGAAAACTGATGTATACATATCTGTCTCACAAGCAGCC
Organism: Holacanthus passer; assembly: GCA_025331565.1. Classification (NCBI taxonomy): domain Eukaryota; kingdom Metazoa; phylum Chordata; class Actinopteri; family Pomacanthidae; genus Holacanthus; species Holacanthus passer. The sequence goes on along the minus strand of JAFREQ010000009.1, from coordinate 4,169,478 downwards.
ACAACCTGTGTTTGAAGTTACAGGGCCTGACTGTCTGATTTCTTTTTGCTCAGCTCAGATTCACTGATTTTAGTGTGTTGAGTGAGATGTATCAGCATTTCAAGAGCTCCATTCAGAGTAACAAATATCTCCATCCTCACTGCATCAGCTGTGACATAATCGCATATATGACAACTTTCTGATATGTTGATTTTGATGTTTAATGCCTTGATATTTCTTCCATGAAACACACTGATGAAAGTGAAAAGTTTTGCTGTCATTTCCACAGTATGATCTGAACCATTATCATCTTCCATTAAAACAATCCTAAAAGGCAAGCAAAACCTCGAGTGCATTTTGACACGATAAATTATTAGGCATCTGAGTGCAAGTGTTCTACTTCATATTAAGCACAGTGCTTTCAACTCCTACATACACAAATACCACAAATAACCTCCATACCTGTGAGCATTTATATAAAAACACATCTAACAAATTTCACAGGCTTTTTGACTAGTCCTTTAATTCCAGCCAACCTTGTGCATTGTAATGGCATAACTTGTGTAAACATAACTCTTAATCATGATCAGTCAGTTGTCACACTGACACATTCAGCAGGTCAAAGAAGATTAAATCTGTTCTGCAGTGGACAAGGAAATAACAAGTCACATTACGGGAAATGTGATGAAAAGGCTTCTTACTTTTCCAATCCTTTGTTCCATATGAATGTAAATGAGGTAGGAGTGAACTCATTTCCCAGCTCTCATATCAGCAGGATAAGGGGAACACCTGTTTCATTAGAAAATTTACAAAGAGGAAAACCTTTGGGATTTTCAGATACATTTCAGGACTTCTTTCTTTCTTTCCAGGTTCTCTCTCACACTGCACCATTCTCCTTGCCTAACTCACTTCTTCTCTCAAGCAGCAGAAAAAGTTTTGTGGCTTGAATGAATCCATGCAGAAGTGCTGCAGTCAGAGGCAGAGTATGACATTGGTATTCTGTGGAGACAGAATGAGATGTTATCTCTACGATCACAAGGCTAAAGCCTCTCAGAGGGTTGGAAATGGATCACAGGACCAATTCCATTACACTGCTGACAGTCATTTGTCGAGACAAATTTATCTGCAGTTACTGGCTGACACACCCTAAAACTGTGTCTCTATTTTTTAACACGCTGTACACTCATTCCCTGAAAAAGATGTATGTGATAGAATCAACAGATAAAGAAAGATGGATTCAGACTTAAAGAGTGAAAGTCTCAAAAAAATACAACAGATTGAACATGAAGGATGAGGGCACAAAGGGGGAGCAATAGATAGATAATGGCCCTGTAAACAAAACTAATAGGACTTGAACAAAACATAAGTGTTAATTAAGGCCTCAGGGAAGCTTGAAACAAGGGAGTTGATACAACATGTCCTTGAATGTCTAAAGGCAAAGGTATTTAAAGCTATTTTGAATGGCCACACAAGAAGGCAGGGCAAAAATGTTGAACTCATGGTGGCGCTAGAGAAAAAGTCAGGTCAGTCATTACCAAGGTCTGTAGGATTAATCCTCTGGGGACCACAACTGTAATATTTTAATATTTTAAGGCAATGCATTTAATAGTTGTATCGATATTAAAGAGTAGACCAAGACTAAAATCATCATTCGCATCCACAGAGCCATGTTGGTAAAAATGTCCTCTTTAACAATCTTCAGACAGACAGCCCAGGTACAATGTGTATGTAAACAAAACTCATAAACAGAGGGTGCAACCAACAGTTTTAAGATCCAACACACCCGTCTCTAAGGTTTGCATGAATGTTGTAGTGAGTAGCCACTCAGGCTGCTCTTAGTTTTTACTGAAGCTCACACCTGTGCGTAGGTGTTATTGTGATAATGTCTGCTTAAAATGTTACTATGACTTACCGGGATATTGTGTGTAGTTGTAAGTTTTGTCTCTCTTCTATTCATATCTGTGTGAACATTGTGTGAGGGTACACTGTGTGAAGGAACATAGCCAACTTTCCAGTGAAAGGAAGACGTAACTTAAGTTGTTCGCTTATGGAGATGGAGATGTAGTACATACAAAGCTGAAAGTTTTTAGAGTAGTGTAGGCTTAGAGGAATTTGTTTACACATTCACGCTGCGGTCAAGCTCTCAGTTGGCCGTTTTCCATAAGAAGGCAATGGAAGCGATGTATGCTAGAGATTTCATAGAAAAAGGAGAACTTTCTACCACAGTATGCCTTTTATCAGTGCTTCAGGTCTTGAGAAACACGTCTGCTTAAAGGAATATTTCAAAAATATAGGCCCATATCTCAAACTGTCTTCATTCTAAATCACACAATGTTGTGTAGTACATTATATAATAAATCTCAAGAAGGATCCCAAACAGGCATAAGAAAACAAGCACCCTTCCTCCACTATCCACCAAGAGAAAAAATATGGCTCCTGGTTCCAATAAAATGGAAACAAATTGATTGTTGGAAATTTGTACTGGTGTGGAAGTGACAACTGACACATGGCTGCTATACCTGAATGAATATGGCAGAAACAAAGGGCGAAAGTAAGGATTTCTGTGAGACTCAAGAATCAATGGCTTAATAGATTTCTACAGGGCAAGGCAAACGAAGACTATAAAAATAACTCACATGAGATTTCTGTCTTTGTACCTACTAATCTCTCTAACTTCATCTCTGCCTTATAACGTCATATTGTCAATATTCTAAAAAGTATGTACCTCTCACTTTAAACCCATAAGCTGCAATCCTCCACCTCACCATAATTATTTTTCCTCTCATCCACCCTCCCCATCTCTCTAGCTGTCTCTCTAGCCGTCTCATACTTCTCCCCCACCACACCATAAGGCTACTTAACACCATCTTAACTCCAGTGATAAACAACAGACAAGTCATTCCCCTATCAATCAACATCCCTCCATCCTCACTCTGAGTCCTTGCAATTTTTCAGTCTCCTCGAGGTCTGATTTACTCCTTTCCTCACTGTCTGTCCTGGCTTATTCTCTCCTCACTGCTTTCTCTCTTTGCTAAATCTGTGCTGTGTCAGCTTCTCTCCTCCTCTACTCTGTCTGCACGTTAATCTGAGAAACACTTCGGTTTTACTTCTCCCAGCACAACCCACACAAAAACCCCTCTGTCGTATTTGTTTAGCTCTAGAATAAGTAGGAATTCTCTTGAACTTATAGTTAAATTAAACTACTCCTACAACTGAGAATTGCTCATGCATATTTTATAGCACCTTGAATATCAATCTGACAAAAATCCAATAACAAAAAGGAAATTAAGCAACAGAGAGGATAACCTGTGCAAATTATGAATAATAAGTTGCCCTCATAAGACTTCATAATAGCTGCTAAATGCAGAAAAACACTCTCAAAAGGATATCTCAGAAACAATACCATTAGATGCTGTATAAACTGCTACCTTGTGCTGCTAATACTGCACCATGCATCCTCCATTAGACGTTAAAAAAATTATTGGGATGAAAAATGCCAAGAACAATCATCAATTTACTATTTGAAAGAAAGTAGTTTTAGCCTGCAGCCGTTGTCTCAGAAGAATCGAATTAACTAAAACTTCTAATATTACATTTCTCAGCCAATTTAATCACCGCAGTACAAGGGGAAAAGAGAGTGAGAAAGAAAAGACAACAGCAAGTAATTGGAAAAACTATATCTTACAGGAGGATTTTCTACAGCGAACACACTGCTTTTCTGCCCCTTCAGCACACTCTGTGTATGAGGGACAACATCAAAATCCTGTCTAAAACCTTGCTGTGTTCATCACTCTCACTGATGCTACTGCTAAAGTTCTTTATTTCTTTCTTTGAGGGCTGGAAGTAAAGTGGTGTGTGTGTGTGTGTGTGTGTGTGTGTGTGTACGCTCACATTGCTATCTTTGAGAGAACCGGTTTCATTTCTGAACCATCTGAGACAGGACAATTCTGCATTGTGAGGACATTTTCAAAAGAATGTTTGAAGGTTAAGACTTGGATTTAAGGCACTGGGCAGGGTAGCTGGGTAAGCAGCTCTACTACAAGAGTCATGTACTGTGATGTTCATGGACAATGTTGTTTTTCCGCTGTGGTTTATCAGGCTTGCTAATGCTAACGCTACAGTAGCTATGTCAGCCAGTGTTGAGCTTTTTATTTGTGGCACGCAGCTGTTACCACAGTCCAAGGGGTCAGCACACGTAATAGACCTCAGAGTCTTGCCTATCTTGTCCTGGTTAGGGAGGCACAGGAGAATTCAGCTAAACCAATCTTTTTTTTTTTTTGGCACTCAAGATTTGTTTAGTTGGGAAAATCACCTGTATTAATATTATGACAAGAATCTATGGGATTATATGTACAGCACAAAAAATAAGTTGTCAATGAGGGTCTTCACAAGTATAGAAAGACAAACATGTGTGCACATGTGTGTGAGAGAAAGAGCGACAGAGAGAGAGAGAGAGAGAGAGAAAAGACAGAGAGAGAGAGAAGAAAAACTGTATTTCATTCAGGCAGTTTGATACCTGGACGGTTGCCAAAAGACTAATGAAGTCTAATTTTAACAAAAGCCCAATTTCCATGAAATTACATGTATCAGTGTTTAATGTGACAATGACATAAACACTATGAAGGCAAAGCGTCACGCAAATTATTTATTTTTACCCCCACTGAAAACACTTTCTCCACTGCTTTTTAACTTTTTGGCTTTTAATGCCCACTAGCAAAACAAAGTTTGTTTAGGACCCCCTGTTGCATTAATGGCATTACAGCGATGTTATTTCCCTTTTTCCTGTTGTTTACTTGACTAATGTTTGGAATAGTAACACTTTTTAGAAACTGGGAGGCTGAAAAAGGCTCATTTAAAATTCATTTGTGTCAAATCAAATGACAAGCTTAGTGGCAGTTAGATGCCTGCCACTTGTGAGCTGCTAGGCAGGTAATGATTTGTAAATTGAGACATAGGCGATGATTAAATCTGTTATGAGCAACGGTGTTAATGTGATGAAAACGATTTCAGTGGTTTAATTTGATTCGGATATGCTCTATGAGTCAGAACTACGTCACTGACTTTATTTGATTCAGATGCTTTAGTACCCCATGAATCAGCACAAGCTCATATCGGTTGTAAAAAGGAATATTGAATCTGCTATATGTGTGGCAGGAGAGTCATTTTGTGACAATATGCCAGTGCCTCTTAGACAGAAGAATTAGACTGTTAGGAATAATTCTTGATGACAGATCTACATGGGGGTGGAAAATACTACAAGGAACATCTTACAATATAATGCAATCTAATACAGTAGCCCTACAGTAAATATTATCCTGGTCATAGAGTTTTAATATCTGTCTATTATTTCCTTGAAGGGCCCCATGGCTTTCTTCATGTTTTCCTGGGTTTTGTGACTTAATTTGATTCACATAATCTGACTGTACAACAAGCACATGGTTCACATCATTTTCACAATTATCAAACCATTTAGGGACCTTGTGCCCATATTTAAGAATATGCATTTGCTGTTTGTCCACTAGTTTAGCAGGATGTATCTCTGTCACTTGTCTTTATTTTGAATTGGCTCCAACAAGACTGTTCTTCTATGTTTATGTAAACAAGCAAACAAGTAGGCAAAGCTACTGCAAATAATTGCTAGAAAGCATAATTACGGTAAACAAAAGCACAAAGATAAGCAAAAACCATTTTGGGCCTTGTTTTTTTTCTGCTGTGCTTCCTAATATAAGGAAGACAATGATAAGCATTCTGAAGCTGCCAGCACTGGTGTGGGTACAAATGGACTGCTCCATCCATCCATCCATCCATCCATCCATCCATCCATCCAACCATCCAACCATCCGCCCCTACACATCCAGGACCTGGTCATGGTTGCAACAGCCTCAAGCTATTCCTTCAGGTTCTGGTTCGTAGGCCAGAAAAGATATGTAGTGTCTCCAGCATGCTCTGGGATTGCTTCCATTTGGACCTGCACACAATAACTGGACAAAAAGCTGTCCAGAAAGCATCCTGATTCAGTGCCAAAACTGCCGTTACTGGCTGCTTTCAATGCAAGGAAATGGTGGTTCTACTCCAAGATCCTGCTGGATATCTGAGCTTGTTAACATGGCCATAAAGGTCAGCAGAGACATCCTGCAAAAGAAGCTCAACTGGACTGCTTGTCTCCACAATCTAGTTCTTTCAGCCACTAACCAGAACTCATAATGCTTCCCTCCATTCAAAATCTCCTACACACTAATCCATTTATTCACTTACACTCTATCAGGCAGCCTAAGCTAGGGCTAGTTGACAATTAATTGTCATACAAGTACAACCCCAATTCCAAAGAAGTTGGCTCATCATGAAATAAAAAATAAGGCAAAGGAGACCCCAAACTGTTAAGCAATTGAAATCCTATATCAGGCAAGAATGGGACAAAACAGAAAATGGCAGAGGACATTTTAATGCAAATGATCTAATTAAAAATTCAGGAAAAACTTCCACAGTATTGCTAAAAAGTTTTTTTTACTCACTTCAGGTCGTTTTTTTTCCCATTTTGCCATTAAGGAGTTTATGCAACAAATAAGCGAAGGAAATGCATTTGCTGCTTTTTGATCCAATTTTACTGTACAACAATTCTAAATTGGGTTCAAACATACTGAAATTAAGCAGCAAAGGGCTGTCTGTAAATGATCTCCAGCATAACTTTCCCCAGAGCTGTCAAACACACTGACCTGTAATTGGCACTTCTCTGTCATCATCTTGCCTCATTAAGCGAGAAGTATGGTCTCACATGAGCTGAAACAAAATAACCTGTCCGACAGCAGTCAGGTCTAGAGAGCAAAGTTCTTTCTTAGTGTGTTTTTTCCTGACATTGGAACCTTATGCTCAGGTAGACTGTTTATCTGCCTCAACCCGGCTGATGGAAACACACCTAATTCATATTCTATTTGTACCAACATTTCTAACATTGGCTTAAAATTCCCTTGATTGTGGAATCAAACAATTGTGCAAAATGACTGCGGTCAGCTCAAATAATCGTAATAATTGCATCAGGCTTACACAAAACATTTGACAGGCATTTCAAATCTGTGGTTACCCTGAAGGAGCCTTCATTAAACAGAGGATGTGTACAAAATACAACATTACTGAGTTTTCCAAAATGGGTGACAGACTTAAGGGACTGTGAACAATTACATAGACATAGAAACCTGAAAAAAGCCCCAGTCCATGGAACCGATGAAGCCTTTTGGTTGGCAAATTACGGTTTATCATCAACAGTTACTGTTTGAGCTGTACTGGGCGAGCTGCACTGTGCTTGGACCCTCCCTTCTTTGTAATGCTTTGAGGGTGTGATGAAGTTCACCCCTAGAAAAGTTCCAAACTGACCTAGAGACAAATGTACAAATCTAGATTTAGCAAAGTGTAAACAAACTGTATCTGACCAGATACATACTGCTAAAAAATTGCAAATACAGTACTAAATGTTTAATAACTACTGCAAACAGAATAGACTCATAACTGTAAACTACTTATACAACACATTTGCCCTAGTGCCTTCTGTCCAAACAACCTAACAATGCAAAAATGTATGTCACAGTATTTTAATTAGAACTTAATATATATTCCATTAAATTTACCTGTAGTCATGAAATTAAGAACAGTCTAGGATGAAGCGTGTTTTCTGTTTCGTTAAACTCCCATAACTGACAAAGCCTATTCAGTTCATCAATATCAACATACAAACATCTGATTTCCAAATGGAATGGCAAAATACCACACATCAGTTGTGCACATGGACAGATTCAATAACAGTCAAATAGTTTTTAATGACACTGATTTGAAATGCATAGAGACATTATTAATTGGTGCAGTTTTTATGCAACAATTCTCCATGTTAGAAGAATTTCTGTATTTTCTAGGGGAAGAATGTTTGCAAAGGCAGTAAATTTTTTAGGTCTGCTTCTGAATGCTGGGAAACTAACCTTTCACCCTGTAGTGGAGTGATTAGAGGAAAGCAGACACTAGACTGAAAAAAGAAACTGTCAAGCTAACAAAGACAAAAAACAGTCTTTGGGGTTTGACATGACACTTAGCACAATGCCATTATCAACTGGAGCATGAGCATGGAGCACACACAAAAACAAAAAAGTTGAGAGTTGAGAGCTGATTAATGTCATGGGAATACAGCAAAAATGACCCAAAAAGGATAACACGTCAATGTGAGTGCTGCAAATAATGCTTCGGTGGACAATTGTCTGTCAAAGAATGTAAACAAAAAAAACAACTGGAGCATGTGTTCACATTCTAAAAGCAAAATTGTTTAATCATGTTTTAGATACAATAGTTGTGACTAAAGAAAAATCTCAAAGACTCATTGAGGACATCCTCATTTCCAATGACTAACAACAGAACACAGTAAAGAACAGTCACATTCAAGAACAGTAGTCAAGTAGTTATGGTTTTAAACTGACCTATAGGTATAACTGTGTTAAGTCCAGTGCTCTGGGGTGGAACAAGCCAGGGACTTCTGGCTTTGCTCTAAGGCTCAACCATGTACTTTCTCTCCCAACTGGTGAGGTAAGATGGGGCTGACTTATCCACAGTGAGAATGGATCCGAACCAAGGCAAGGTGGTGTCAGAGTCTGATGTGACTAAGGCTAAGGACACGGAGCACAAAATGTGCTTGGGCTGGGCAGTGGTGATTGTAGAGAAGTGTATGAAGAGCTCATGCTTCTTCCTCAGATCATCTCACAGAGACAGGTAGACAAGCCTAGCCACACAACCACCACAACCAGCAGCAACAGTAGGTCAAAAGGAAGGGTGTTTATCACTGTCTCAAGTGAAGTCCACGACTGATTACAAAAAGAATCAGAGCTGCAGGATTTGTCCTAGAGAAAGAGAAAGCACTGGCTAGCTACTTTGGCTAAAAACAAGCCAGTGCAGGCTAGCAGCAGATTCCACTAGCGGTACAAATGAATTTGTTAAATTGATAAGGAAACCTCAACATGTATACTCAATACAATGAAGCCCAATTAAGACACTTACATGTGACAAAAATGAAGAAAATGATGAAATCATGATGGTTTCTTTACTGTGAAAAAGCATGGGGTGCATGTTTAATCCAAACAAGAAAAGTAAGACAGCAAATTACAATCCAACAGCCACAGAGTTTGGGGAACACTGCATAAATGAAAAGCCAGCCCATGGGAATCCTTTTTAATTACATAAAAATAATGACATATTTGCTTCCCCCACCACCAAATCAGATAAACCATTCTAATAGCAGGCGTGCTCTCCGAGATCAAGCCAAACAATTTATCAGTGATATGCGTACACATCCTAGCAAATGCACTCCGGCTCCCAAGTGGGCAGCATACTGATGGAAGGGGCGAGTTTGAGATGACTTCCACAGAAACAGAAACAGAAACAGGGAGTGAGAGAGAGAGGGAAGAAAGGCGGTAAATTGATAAATGGAAAAGAGCGGTGTTAGAAGAGGACAGTGAAATTGAAAATGCAAACAGCGAGGTAGAATAAGAGACATTACAAAAACACCACTAGAGTGTTAATTTGGTAGGAGACATGAAGCCGCTCATGCACTATTAAAAAGCAGACTCCTGCTGGGATATTGAAACAAATAAACACTCCACAAGCCTCTCCACATCACGCAGATGTGACGGTACTGCAGGCACTACAATGTGAAGTGGCAGAGACAATACACAAACAAAGGACTTAGGTACACAGCGGCCACCACTATGGAAGTGAATTTACGTCAGCGAGTCCTTGATGCACTACTGCTTTTGCTGCTCTAAAATTCACTCAGAGACGGCTCATGCAAGGTGAGTACCAGGGGTCTATGTTCATTTGTTTCTGATTAGGGCTGGGCCAATGTAAAAGCTTTCAAACTGGTTTAAAAATAAAGCCAAATTCCAAACTGGACTGGGAATACCAAATTTTACCACTAGGTGTCACACGTGACTCATGAGAACGTAGCGGCACCACAATCCGGACAGATGAGTGACACGCCCTGTTTTAGGAAGCGCTCTTTGCCTGCCCATCTTTGATTTAAGATAGATAAATTACTCTTGTTGGAAAGCGTTTCATGCATTTACAGTAACGTAAGGAGTAACATTAACTTTGCTTCACCTGTCTCTCCTCTGCTCAGCTCTGTGTGTGTGGAGGAGCTAAACCCCGCCCTCATCAAAAGACAGAAAGCAGAGAGAAACTAGCCCAATCGTAAATGACAGCAAAATGCAGAAAAGACTCCCACACAGATGAAATGAAATGAGAGCACGTAAATTAAGTAAATAACAATATTAAGTTAATCCCGTTGTCATTGTTTTACATTAGTACACAGGCCAGCCCCATGACAGTAACTTTAACTTGCACCGGAACAAGGTGCGGCTGATAACGGGAATACACACACTCAAAAGTCACCTCACGTAAATGAACACCTGCCTCTAGCATGCAGGCTACATGATCAAGGGCACACTCTTGTTTTTGTTTTTGCTTTCTTTAAACAGAAAGCTGAGACTGCTTAACTTGAACTTGAAATTAAACGGTGAAAAGATAAACAGAAAGAGATGTCCCAAGCCAGTCCTCAGGATCTGTATCAGTGCCAATCCAGGCATATTTTGATAAAATACAGCAGATCAGAATTCAATCCTTTTATTTCTGTACTCTACTGTGTTTTGTCCACCTCAGCCTGCTGTTGTTGAAGCTATGCTCTTCTTTACAACAGCTGAGCTCTGCAGTGCAGCATTTTACTGCATATGCAAGTGAAACGTAAAGTGTGTGAATGTGAAAAATTTGGCCGCACTGGTGAGCAACTTGATAAGACGCCAAAATAAACTTGTTTGTCATTGGGTGTGTTCTCTGCAGGTGGTGCCTGTATTCAGCCAAAGACTGTTTTGTGAGGGTAGGACCTCCATTCTGTATCACCACTGTCCAATCAGAGAGGACAGAACACTATTGTAGTTCTCACAACACCAAGAGAGTGACATGTTTTCTCTTTAGCTCATGTCAATTTAAGGAGTTGCATTTTCCCAGTTAAACTTTCATTCATATTACATCAGTAATTTAAGCCTTTTTTTGACCATTTTAGATCGGGACTGGGGCCAATAAAATTTGACTGGGAAATCCCAAATCAGGGCTGTACTCAATTCAATTCAGATCTTTTTTCATTTTTAACTATATTTTTTTTGGTTTAAAAATTCCCAAATAATTATTTCTTTTTTTCATCAATAGCTACAATGTGTGCAAACTACTAATATGTAAACTACTATACACCCACCCATGGTGTGCTGAGTATCATGTTTTACCTGTAAGACACCTACTTTTAGGGCCACTGATCATCATCTGTGATGCAGACAATTCAACTGACAAATGAGGTTCAAATCAGGGGTTTCTGAAACGATAATCTGAATCACTGACTTTTAGAAGGTGGCCCTACCCAATTTAATGTATACACATACATACTGTAATGACCACAATGGAGGTGGGTGTCTTCCAGACATTCACCTATCAGCATTCAACGATCTTTAACCTCCTCACTCTGTGGATTTTAAAGGGATGCAGGCTTGACGAAAACTTTGCTGAGGCCCCTCTGGATCTGGTAACTGGTTTCCTTGCCTCTAATAGTTAAAATGTTGTTAAAATGTCAAGTTGGACACTTGCCAGACAAGGACATGGGCTCTCCACCCCTGACAAGCTATATGTCTTGTCATGATAACAAAGCAACAGCAGATGTGAAGACCATAAAATAACTCTTGATTATTATAGCTGGAAAACCAAAAAAAAGGAAGGAAAGCCTTCCTTCTTCCAGTAACACCCCACCCCAAGCCCCAAGCCCCAACCCACTCCTCTGTGCCAGTGAGTCCTTGGCCGAGACCCATGCCTTCAGCCCCTGAAGCGAAGCTGCTGCACCTCTTGGTAGTCTGCAGTCAGGCCAAAACACATACTGTACTTCATTTACTGGGTTAAAATGTGTCATCCATTCAAGATCTTGTATTCAGTTGATTATTTTCTTCATCATACAACCCCAATTCCCAAAAAGTTGGGATGGTGCATAAAACATAAATAAAAAGAAAAATGCAATCATTATCAAACAAACTGTGTTTACAGACAATCGTTTACCCTTTCATACCCAATCATGATACTATCACCTGTTACCAATGTACCAATGTTTACCTGTGGAATGATCCAAACAGATGTTTTTGGATTATTCCACAACATTCAGTCTTTTGTTGCTCCCGTCACTTGTTTGAAACATGTTGCTGACATAAAATTCAGAATAAGCAGATATTAAAATCAATGAAGTTGGCGAGGTAAAACATTAAATAGATTGTCTTTATACTGATTTTGATGAGTATATGCCAAAAAAGATTAGCAAATTATCACATACTCTTTTAATTATGTTTTACACAGCGTCCCAACTTTTTTGGAACAGGGGTTGCATATATTCCTTATTAATCCTTCATTTATGTAGTTGTTAGTAGACACTTAGCTATAAATAAATGTCCTCATTTTGAATTTGATTCATTCTTATGAGACTGATCAATTAAATGATTAATTTAATTTTCCTTTGAACCAAGATGGTGCCCTTAGCTAACAAAGTTTTAAGTCTAAAAGTAGTTATATCACTACAATAAATATGCCACTATGGTACTATAAAAAACACGTACATACACTGAGCAATCAGAAAAATAGACAAAACTCCTACGACATAATGTGGTCCGTTCATCACATGGGCTATCACAGACTTTTCTTCTTTTCAGTATTAGACACAGTCACTTGTTGGTACAGCTTAAAAGCTTGGTTTGATACAAAAGATCTGCGCTAAAGCAGCAGAATCACCGTCATTTTAGCACAATTTTATATGAATAGTTGTTTACAAGTTTTGCAAGATCGATCATGGCACATGGTGGAAGTGGTGGTTTGGGGTGTTAAGATAAAGAGATACTTAGAGATACATTTGCACCCACAAGACCGTAGATGCCCAACCACTGTCTCCTGGTGAGCAAAAGTGTGACACGATGAATAGTTAAGAGAAAGAATACCAGCTTTGTGTGAGAGCATATGCTCCAGGAGATTAAAAAAGAGGGCAAAAGTGAAAAGAAATGGAAAATAATCCAGTCTCCCTCAAGCTTGTTCCTGTGGTTCTGCAGTCAGTGACACCTCAGGAAGAGGAGGGTGGGGGTAGTGTGTCAGTTGACTGTGGTGAACAAACAGAGGTACAATCAGCTCTTTGAGTTAGCACTCATCCGGCAACTGCAATAAAATAAATGAAAATAGAGACTTAACAACCCTTTTAAAAATTATCATGAAAACAGATTCATCTAAAAAAATGTAAAGACCCACATCTCGGTTATAGGCTTTAATTTACTGGATAGGTTTATGTAATAGTCTTCAATCTCGTGTTTTACATGTTCAGTCAGAAGAAAATTTGGGAAATCCCGATCATAGGTCAAATTATACTGGAACCTATACTTCCGAACTTAATTTATAAATCTACATATGAGCCATATAGCTGCCTTCAGATTTATCAGACAGGCTCTAATCCAGAACTTAGAATCATAAAGATAGTGTATGTTTTACCTACCATACCTAATAATCAGTGAAACACCTCTTCATCATACACAGCATTTATTCCTGCAGTCACTGCAACTGATTGACTGTCATTCAGACATGCTTTGTTGAAAAGCCAGGTCAATCAGACAGCACAGTAAATAATCAATAAATCACAAATAAATTAATAAATGAAATGGGCATGAACATTTTTCATATGCTATGCTATTGCTATGGTTAGACAGTGATCAACCGTTAACGGCAACTTAAGCCTACATCTGCCACTGCATGACAACATGTCAAACTTAAGTCCCACTCCAACAGGCACTGACAAGCTTTGCTTTTTCTTCAAGTGTGAACAAGGTGTATATGGGAGAAGCGCCTGAATTACAGGTTTGAACACATTTGAAAAGCGCAACAAATATTATACTACATAAAAGCCCCACAACCCCAAATCCAAACAAATGATGAAAGTTTATAGTGAAGTAGGCCTATTTTAGCAACTCGCAAATAGCAGCTGACCTCATTTATCACCATCATTTTACCATAATAAATTTTTACTTGGTGTGAGCTAATTTTGGAACCCTGTGTCATTTACACTGAATTTATAAGGCAAAAATCTTAAAAATGCAAAGAAATTTAGAAATGACATGAGTAACACAGTAGAATTTGGTAAAGACATGATTAATACCACAAACTGAGCATTGAGAACACTTGCAGCTATTGCACTCAAAAACACATCCACATGCATGGACTAACCACACAATCCCCTCAAAAGCACTCATGTAGAGGCAGACAGATGCAGTCATTGCCCACCAGATACCATGAATCACTGCTTCAGTTCCCTTGACACAAGACACTCGCAAGGCACATCACTTCAAAGGACCACATGCAAATCAAACAGGCTATATCCCAGTTGTTGTTTTTTTCAAAACTGAAAACTAGGGCTGTATTCATATTCTTCGGGCAATGTCTACAGTGCTATTGTATCTAGAATAGTAGTGGACACAGAGAACAATGAGAAAAAGGGAGGCATATTGAATATATTTCAAGGTTCACCAGAGTTCAGATGGCCAATTTTCTTTTCAATGACATGTATGATGATTGTTATAAAGTCGTACTTCCTTCTTACAAAGATGTCATTTATGTATGATAATAACTAATCTATAATCAAATATCTCAACACCCATTCCTTTTGATTTCCAGAAACAGAAACTCTCAGCAGGCCATTATCAAAATTCAAAGGGCTACTGTTGCTGTGGTCCCTTGTAACATAGCAACTAAGTGACGTATTCAGTACATTTTCCATAGAACAGCTGTGAACCCCCAACCAAGGCCTTGAGAACAGCCCCAAGGGCAGCAGAGCCCCCAGTACATCCAGCGGTGGGGATTAAAAAGGAATGGGCTCACACACAAAAAGGCTACAAGCAAGTATGTAAGCAAAGACAAAGAGGCTCATTCTGTATTGTGATGTGTACCATCCGCAACAGGAAGTAGGATGTCTTACCTTATTCCAGAGGAGCAGCACAGGTTGTCTGATGAAGACGAGGTGTGTAGGCATTCAGTGCTGTCTTAAAAAAAAAAAAAAAGTGTTAGGAGCCTCAGGATTGCCTTAGCGAAAAATATTGACACATTGAGGCCAGACAAGCCTGTTTGAGTAAAAGGAGGAAATATCGGAAAAAAACAAATCAATGCAATCAATAAATAAATAAAGGTATTGGGGTACTTGAATGTCTGTTCTTATGGGCATTCTTGTCCTTAAAAAATCCTTATCCTTATCCTCCATATTTCATCTACAAAACATGCGCAGAGGTGTGTGTCTGTGTGTAGACAGGCAAGCAAATAAGGTCATGACACACATGGGCTTTTTAATGTTTGCATGAACTGTGCGTGGCTCATCTCCCTCCTCCCAGCAAGGAGTAAGTGTCATGCCAACGATGAGAGGAAAGGAGAGAAAGAATAAAGCCTTCAAGGAATGAAAGTGTGGCATCTTCAGCATGATTAGGTATTCACAACCAGACAAGCCAAATCAGAGGTAATAGGGAAGACATCAATGCAGCGAGCAAAGACAAATGAGAGAGGAGAGGGATGAGATGTGAGGGGAGGGAGAGAAAACCTCTGACTCAGAGCTCATTTGATTGCAGTGAACAAACTCTTTTCTATCTACTATGACGTACACATGCACACTCACTGATACCCTACATGACACTCTTTCAGCAAACCAGTGCAGATGGACATTACTTTTCAGTTTAATTAAGTCAAACCATTTTACCACCAACTGTTGCTGCACACTCCCACACATGCAGGCACTTCAAATGTGGATTAGCTCATATGTCGACACGACACACCTACAGGCTTCCCTCCTCTCCTCTCCTCTCCTCTGCTCTCCTCTCCTCTCCATCAGAGGGTGAAATGACATGATATCTCTGATCCTGTCAGAGCTTAAACACACTGCATTAGGTCTCAGCTGTGCTTTCAATTTATCTCACTTTCACTCTTTCATCCTTTTTGCCTAACCCACAAATCAGGTGGGTTTTTAAAAATGTTCTTGTCCAGAAAGAAATCTTGTAAGCAAAATGTAAGCCATTATTATTTTTAATTGCTTAAGACTAGGTAAGCCATGCTACATTAGTTATTTTACCAGAGATAAATTGGGATTGGCATTACACCACGATGCTCATTTTAAAAAACAGCAAATGTGTTGCTGTTATGAATATAGTGGATACTGCAGTAGGCTTGTGCCAATTTATATACCATATCAACTATCAGTGACTGAAGAGACAATTGCCCCTGACAGCAGGCCCTGCCAATTCATGTATATATGTCAAATGTATTTATGAAATAAAATCATAAACAGTCTGCTATGGTACTCAATTAGTAACTTATACATTTTGAACTAGAATGAACTTGAACTTGAATATTACAGATGATATCAATTTCTGCATTAAGACCACTATACCAGTCAAAACATTAAAAAAATATCCAAACCCTGGAAGTAAAACTGAGCCTGAAAGATATGTCATATTTATTATTTTAATAATAAATAACAATTTAGAAAAATCTTTAGAAAAATATGTTTTTTTACAAAGTTAGAAAAGCAATGTTTGATTCAAGCCAGATAGCCTTACACATAAGAGAATGAGCCCAGTCTCTTCCACGTATAAATCAAATTAAACAATGGTATCGGATCAGGACACAATATCGGCAGCTATCCAAATTCAGGTACCAGAATCAGATCACAACTGAAAAAAGTCTTGTAGTCAAGGCTATTTAAAACGTATAAAAATAGGAAATGTGTGGCTGGAAAACCCTTCTGTAATTACTTTCTTTCTGTGAGGAAAAATTATGTATAGTCTGATCATACTCAAAATATCTGTAAAGTAAGTATACACTAGACACTGTCATATGTCAATGTTTTTGAAAGACAATCTCCTTAAAGCAGCAGCACAATCCATCAAAGAGGAAGCTTATATCAAGAATTTATACTCCCAGTAGTTCTGCACACAGGAAATAAACGTATATCTACAGATTTATGAGGAGAGGAGGGAAATAAAATTATAGTATCAATGTATACAGGCCATAGATTTGGCGGAAAGAGAACCCAGCAGAACTTAACTCAAATAACTTCTATGTCTTCTATACCTGAAGAAAAAAATACATGCAACCACAATAACAACAATGATAATTATCATTATATTCATGTCTCTCTGTAATAAACTGTGTGTCTGTAGTGGTTAACTAGTAGCCTTTTCAAAGCTCTGTACACCCACTTATCTGTAGGTGTGCTTGGTTATTTTGGCTGATAAACCTCAACATTGAAACGTGCTTAGGATGCTTCCTAGAAAAGATCAATTGTTTGACTGTAATCAGCATCACATGAGTGTAGCTGAATTAAATACACTAAGGAATAGGGTATTTAAGTAATTATGGTCATCTAAGTATTGCACGAATTAGAATTTAATGCAATTTGGCGCACAATTGTGATTTCCCCCTACGCAATATTAATTCCAGCCCCAAATGTTTGCTGTTTATCAGCTTGTTGGAGCTCTGATAATTAAGGGCCTGTCCAAAGAGACACCATACACTTTAAGTTCGAACTCTGAGTACTTGTGCATTCCTGATTTCATCTGTCCAGAAAGATGAGTGTGTAGTGAACTACTACATAACTAAATTTTTCTAATGTTGTTTATTAAATAATTCTGTCTGAACAGGGCTGAAAGTGACTGATAAAAACACTTTTAAATATCTACTTTTCGGCCTTGTCAAACTTCTCTTCACAGGATTCCTGGCAGCTGTGGGATTTTCTCCAGTCATGCCATTTGGTGCAGCTATATGATTTGATTTAAGGCGTCATAATGAAATTTTCATTATTTATGATTCTGTGACAGCCGCAATAAAACTGACACAGATGGCCCTATGTAGAGGGAACACTGATGTCAGTGTTGATTCTTGAATTTCCTAAGTCACTTTTACCAAATGTGACTTTTGAGTTTTTAATTTCCACATCAGTTCTAGCACATTACCTAATTACTAAATCACTTTAGCCACATTTGGTTTGCATGTTCATTTTGAACATTAAGACAATATTACTTATAAGTTAAGTGTTTGTTCTGGAGGTCACCCCTTTTCTACATTTCCATGTTCCATGTTTTGCATTTCTATGACTAAAGAAATAAAAAACACTCTTGAATAAAAGTTGATTTTTATACTGTTTGGCATGAACTGAAACCAGTGTTAACCTAAAAGGGAGGGCAAACTTAAGATGTGATTTGGAAAAAGGTCAAGACTAAGTTGTAATTAACTGGCTAATGCATAGTCACATGTATGTTTGTTGTAACTATAACTACATAAAATTCAGTGCTTCAACTTCCATTTTCCTTCAGGGCTGTATGTTAACTTTTCTGTACACAGCACTGGTGCTACAGAGGTTGAAAGTTTTGTAGTACCAGCCTAAAGATTATGGAACAAGCATAAAACATCTGTTACTATCTTTGAAAACAGCCACAAGTAGTGGAGTTCATCACTTAAATGGGTATGTAACTGGCAAAACAAATTAATGTTCCAAATGAAAGGGCCTCTTTCAAACCTTAACAAGAAATGTTTTTTCAGAAAAATATTTTATTTGCCCATAATGGTAAATTGCAGGGCCATAACACCTTAGCAGTACAAACCTCTGTAAATTGATATTATCATACTTATTAAATTCATACTGTTCATTCAGTATAAATCTGTTTTACAAAACTACAAAAACTATTTGTAGTTTTAGTTGTGATTTACACAAAGCACAAGCAGAGTCCAAAAGACTGATATGTTCTTTAACAGATGGTAACAGATTGAAGTGATTGGCCAGAACTAGGGTATGTAAGCAGACATCACCTTAAAAAAGGACTTAGTATATAAGTGTTGTCTCCTCCAATCTTTTCTGGAGCCTCCCTGCACCAGTGACAGAACAAGAGGTGCTGTTCCTCATCAAAAGTTAGCCAAGGGATATTCTTTTTCCAGTCTGCGTTTCACTCGTATTTTGGCAGTGTTTCTTAATGCGTTTCTTGGGGGTTCATTTGGGTTTGGTTTGGGTTGATAAATTGAAAACACCATTTCACTTTCTAATATAGTAGAGATCGTTCATAAATATATACAACAGACAATGCATTTGATGAGATGAGACATGCATCTCTGCCGCCACCATATTTTAGCAGGTTCTGAACCATTCAAATAGTAGAAAATGACTGATTTTTGTGCTACGTTTGGATGTTCTAACTAAAGACATGCCAAACCCAAGCAATGGGGAACATTTCATAGGTGTTATATTACAATATGTTACAGTTACAAACATGCTGAATTTGATATCACCATGCGTTATCCTTACTTGAAATAAAACTGAAGTTAAATGACTGTCCTGATACTAAATAAGGTAACTCATGTCAAGTAAAGACCCAGCAAGGACTGGCCAGACTGCTGCATCAGACAGACCGGCTTCCACCCAGGACAACAAACTTGGCACGCTCTCTCTCTCACTTACTCTACAAGGCTGTGAGCCCCTCTGCTCTTGCAGCATCTCTCACTAGCATATATAAAGCTCCAGCAATGACGAGCAAACAGAACAAGACGGCTTTCATGTTACGCAGGAAAGTTCATGACAGTGCACTATATTATCCACCAGGGCAGTTCTGCTCAGTGATGTGAAAATTATGAACCGAATTTGAGCACGAGCCCTTAGTCACAGAAAATGCTGAATATCAAGACATAATCTACAACTCTGACATGCAATGGCTCAGTCAAGCGTCCAAACTCTTTTATGAACTAGATTTACTCTCTATGGTTGGCAGACCAGGCTTTTAGAGTTGATCTGACAAGACGTCTTATCACACTGAACAAGAGCCTCTCAAGGCAAAGGCCAGCTTATGCCTCAGCTGTACGTACACCTGAAAGTGTTCACTGTGAAGCTCTTCAAAATGCAACTAGGCAACTTCAATGTTACCCACTTCCTCACACTGTCGGAAGGGAAGGTTGCTCTCCCAGATGCCAACCTTTCTGCAAAAAAGGTGAAATATGTGTCGGTGATCACATCTCTTCTGACAAAATTCAATCAGCGCTTTCAAGACTTTGCTGCCACTGAAAAAGACATCAAGCTCTTTGAAACTCCCTTCTCGATTGACGTAGCAGAAGTGGATGAGAGTGTGCAATTGGAGGTGATCCAAAAGCAATACGATGATGCTCTGCAGAATCGACATCAGCTTCTCACTTTGCCTGAGTTTAACCAGGGTTCGGAAAAGGCCAGGTCTCATCTAATGCAGCACAATGCAACACCAATGATGAGTCTGTTCAGCTCAACATACATGCACGAGCAAATCATTTCTCCGATGACTCTGAACAAAAGCCAACTGAAAACTAAGTTGACCAACTGTGTGTGCGTGTGTGTGTCTGTGTGTGCCTCACTAGCTCACTCAGTGTGTTTCTATTTGTATAAGTATTAGACTTTCTCCAACTGTACAAATTCTGTCTTTTTGTTTATTGTCTCTTCAGCATCCAGCCTGACCTATCTGCAAGAATTACACAAGGACCGGTCTGAATATTTCCACGTGACTGTCTGGTCCCATTGCTGAAATGCTCTCTTGTTCATATTTTGTGTCCAGGCTATTATTTTGTCCTGTTATTTAAACACATTAATATTGAAATTTAGTGAAATTATCTCTGTCTTACCCACCAATACTTTACCATTTCTACCTGTGCTGTTTGTTAAATCTTAATAATAGTCTTATAGATTTACACACAGCATCATAATCTTAGGTGAGTGTTTTGGCCATGAACAGAAACCAATATTTGGTCATTTCTGCCTGTTCCACAGAACAGACTGCACTTTACAGACACATTACAGAATATAGAAATGCTTATTATTACTAATACGAGGGCACACCAATAAACTACTCCAGTAATAACAAGTGTTATTGTTACTGTTTAGTAGTGTTGCATAGTTATTTTGATAGAACACATATTTTAGATGGTTGAAAACTATGCATTTACTTATATCAATAAAGAATTATCTTAACCCATCTTTACTAATGTTTGGCCCGTGACTCCAATTTTTCAGTGTATGGCCCATAATCAAAAAAGTTCAGTCACACCTGATCTAAATAATTTTCCAGACATTGCTACACAAGCGACATTACTGCTGTCTGCTCTACTCTTGGTTCTGCTCTGCCTGTGCCTATCCTCATGACAGGCTTGTTTACTTCATGGATGAAACAGCAGTCAATCCAAAAACAAGATACACATTGAAATTTATTTAAATTATTTGGATCTTGTAGAAAAATCTACAGCTGGGTGGAGAATAATGACTTGATACTGTATATGCAGATGCATTGTCGGCTTTGTCCTAAGTATCCAACAAAATCTGATAAATCAGGATTACATGACTGTGCTGTGATGAAACACGTTAGTGCTGGTGTTAATATTGAGATTTCTTACCAAATTTATAAAAATCGGCATTTCATGGGTTGGAAATAGCTCAATACATCATTTAGTTTTAGTATTCAAGTTTTAAATCATTGCTAACCCTCTAATTAGTATTTTTCGATTTTGGCACAACGGTTTGGACTTGTGCTTTTGATGGCTGCAAAAGCAACACCGGACTGCACTCTTTCCCTTGATGATGATCCCGTGATAAGCAACAGCCAAGGCTACAGCTATGTACGACCCCCCCCCCGACACACACACTCAAACATTGTACTTAATACAGTTTTGAGGTACTAGTACTTAGTACTAGCGAAGGAAAATATTGCACTCCACAGCATTTGATAACATCAGTTACTAGTTATGTTGCAAATTCAGATAATTAATATAAAAAATAAGTCAACCATTTAATAATGATGTATTATTATAGATTAAGCTTGCCAGCAGTATATAAAGTACTTAAGCATGGCTTAATTCGGTGGAAGTATACTAGACAAATTTATAGGAAAAAGGAAAAAAAACACATTGGTCAAAGAGAATTGATAAATGCTGGAGGTGTAACAGAAAGGTGTACAGAAAACTTTGAAGACAGTGGACTGTAAGATTTCTCACATGAGCCCTGTGAGGCCAGGCCTCAGTCACCTGCAGTATATCCTCCTCCTCCAGCACATGATTAAATCAGACTACACTGTTCACTGGCCAAGACTGCTTTTCAAGATGATTAATCCATATTAAGATCTTTCACTTGGAGTCATTTTCTTTAATAATTAAAACCGTGTTAAATAATTTATCAAAAACCTGTTTTTCTTTTCACATACTGCTGTTATCACAGTATGGTCCCATGATAGCACTTCTTAGAAATAATTTCATTTTTTTCTGATTTTGTTTGGGATGATTCAGACATGTTAAGATATGCTTAGATCATCATGTTCAAAAAATATATTGGTCTAAAGTGTAAAACACATGTTTATGTTTAGATTTCTATATTGCTCACCCAAGATGGACAACCATGAACGACCTTAAAGCAAAAAGCCAAGACTGCAGTGTTAAAGTTAAAACTATGAATGGCATATCGCTGTCCTAATACTTTCTGACTGCACTGTAAATCAAGCTGGAGTTCAACTGATTACTAAACTAGAAAAAGAGTTAGAAAAAACATTCACTGCAAAAAAGAACATCTGAACTAAAACTTAATGCCTAAGCCACAATGCGGATATATAGCATTAGCAAGACACCCTATATAGTGTATGTACACGATTTCAGTTCAAAGTCAGCTAAAAGAAAATAAATTATTAGATGTTCATGAAATATAATATTAAGCTTTGAGGAAAAAGAGCTGAGGAACTTTATCACTCAGCAAAGGCCATATAATTAAAGAGTGAGGCAATTGTTGACCTTCATCTAGTAACTACAATGATCACGAGATGACTGATCTCATGTCTGATTCAGCTTAGCAGATGGTAATGATTGACAGATTGATCACACTGTATAGTTGCTTCGCTGTCATTCACCCATTCACACTCACATACACCAATGGCTCCAAACTACCATGCACCATGCTAACCACTGGGAGCAATTGCGGTTCAATGTCTTGCACCGGACTCTCCAACATGCAAATGCAAATTTCCCCACTGAGGGACGAATAAAGGTTTATCTTATCTTATCTTATCTAACATGTGAACAGGGGGAGCCTGGGATTTAACCGCCAACCTCAACCCACTCTACTCGCGGAGTCACAGCCACCCAAAGTCAGAAAAATGA
Source organism: Holacanthus passer (assembly GCA_025331565.1). Lineage (NCBI taxonomy): Eukaryota > Metazoa > Chordata > Actinopteri > Pomacanthidae > Holacanthus > Holacanthus passer. Next base: position 4,146,243 of record JAFREQ010000009.1, on the reverse strand, counting down.
GAACAAACATCTGAACCTGTGAAGGCAAACATGTTGATTTTGCAAATGTCCAAAAGGCAGGGTTATAAAACACTATATATCTACAGAAATTCTCACAAGTTATTTAATTTCAAACACTTCAAAGCAGTTATCACTTGAAGGAAATTTTATCTTGTACATGTGCAAAAAAGCCCAAAGGTTTTATTTTATATGTTGACCTGAATTTGCCGGGCCAAAACCGTGATGTTTAACCAGCAAACATGTATAAAGTGGAAAAGTCCACAGATGGTTAAAAGAACTGTAAAAGCAGAAATAAAAGAGTATAATCTCTAACATGATAAGTTGAAAGCTAAAGCGTAATGGCAGATGTTCTCATTTGTGTTGTCTATGGAGCAGCTACATCCTAGGAATAACATGTTGGCTTTATTTCAACTAAATGAGCTTTTCTTTTAACAACTGTGCACACAAAACACCAAAGACTTGGTGGCAGATTATGCACATTGAGTCTTGACTCTTGTACAAAGCAAAACAGCATGATTGATATTTTTTTTGGACAAACGAATCAAAAGCAAGCAGATAATGAAAAGGTAATCAGTCAAAGTTGTGCACCTGATCTGTCAAATCGCTGTGGGTCTAGAGTAAAGATGACAGGGAGTCTAAAGTGAAGTAAAGGCCAATAACAACTGATAAAGGACTAGAACATATAAGGTATGCTGATACCGGTCTGTCTGTCAACCAAATATTAGTCATTCCCTCTTCACTCAGGTGACTTTCAATCTCTCAGCAGATGTGGCACTGCTCAAGAGAACAACTAAAATAAGAAAAGTCTACTCAAACAACAATTATTATACTCACTCTATTTGAAAATAAAGCTATATTCACCAACCAATACTTCTTTCTGAGTGCTGAAAATGTCTTTATAAATGCCATCACCATCATTATCATTATCATCATTATGACTTTTATTATGTAAGCTAGCACACTTATTTGAATATCATAGACAAAAATATCTGCCCATTTATTTGACATAATTTACACCTTTGTTAAGCCATGTTACATACAAAAATATCAGTTAGTTACAAAAATGTTGGCATTCATTGTTAAAGGGAAAAATTTGGATTAAAAATCTGCACCTTAAAATACTAAAGTGATGTTAACATCATTAATGTGGGGGAAATTATCTTAGCTCTGATAACTGTGTATGTGTGACATAAAAAGGCAATTTATTATTTTGGCCAGCGGATTTTTTCATGGTCAGTCAAAAAGTGAATTTCAGACACAGTCCATGACTTTTCCAGGTTTTCCAGGAAGATGGGAACTGTGATTATATTTTGAACATTAATCAGCATTGTCAGCAACAAACATACCTGTGCATGATCAGTTTTCCTTTACTGCAATCGTGCAAAACCAAGAACCTGAACTGTATTTGCAGGGCCTAAAAGCTGGCTGATACCCGGCCTTTACAAAAGTTAATAAACATTAATCAAAGTGATATAAAACCATATGACCACAAATGTAACCAATAAGCCTGACAAAACACAAAGTCAAAGAACAAAGAAGAGACTGTGGTGACAGCATGTCAATTAGCCAAAAGCACAGAGCTCATACTGAAGTTAACTAGCTAACATGTTAGCATGTTTTTGCCCACTTAATTAGGTAACGTTAGCTTACTTGCGTTCAAAACAAGCAGCCCATACTGCGCATTTTACCCTTACAGTTCGAGAACAAAAACAGGTTTACTTACGAGTCACATTAGCTTTTAATCAAATATCAAAAGTCCCGTGTCTCAGCTACCGTTTACCTGTGTCGTGTCACCTGTACTGAACCAACCCTGTTAGCTAGCAAGCAGCCGTTACTGACGTTAAGAGCGTCCTTCACAGTGAATCATAGCAAAGTTTCAAACAACCTGCAAGCCGTTTAACAACACTTACCGCAGTTGTAAAAGATATTTCAGGGATCCTCCTCCCATCAGATCAAACTATTCAGTCCACTGCAGTATATGACATGCTTTTTTATTTGCTTGTTTCTATAGTTTACCTGCTTTCCAAGTCGCGTCTACAGATCCAAACAAAGATGGCTGCCGGAAGTGACATATCATCTTCCTCACTTGTACAACGTGAACGTTAAGTTAGACGTTTATATATATTGATGTTATTTTATTAATTTATTCTGTTCTTTTGTTTTGTTTTGTATTTTATTTCTTATCATTTATTTGATTTTTTTATTATTTATATATATATTCTTGTGTGGTATCACCTCACAGAAATTTGCCCTCCTACAGCCTGCTGGACTCTACTTAAGATGCAGCAGGGCTCAAGGACAAATGGAGTGCACAAACCATTAATAAATGGTCCAGAGACAACACTTAGGTTGCCACCTCCAATGTGGAAAAATGAGACACACCTTGCCAGCGGCCCTGTGCCTGGGGGACTCCAATCAAGCAGGGCTCTGTTGGGTCCTGCCCCATGAGACTCTGAGAGTCAAACACTTAATTTCCTGCCTTCTGGTGAATTGTTATGTCCTAATCTGTGCTTTTTATGCATCAGTTTCAACATGCCTCTCTCATGATAAATGTAAAGGAAATAAAGATTCAACATGAGTACTTGTAGGCATTATAAAATAAATCTTATCTTAACCTTCAGTCCAAATCCAACAAGGATGGGCAGTCTTTGGCAGATTCATGTCCACCAATGTCCAACTGGTATTTATTGTATTATTGCATATTATCTTCCCTTATCTAATTTTAACCTTCAGTCCTACTCTATTCAGGAAGGATGGGGAAGCCTTTAGTCTTTGGAAGATTAATTTCCACCGAGTGGGTCATTCGTTAAATTTCTCTCTCACTCATACACACACACACACTTGTGCATGCAGAGGGGTCTTCTGCTCACATCCTCAGAGAATGAATGGCATATAGCTATGTCACTATCATGTGATGACTCTAAACGCAGTACAGTCTAATAACGACAGTGCGAACATTAGCCAACAACAACTGTCGCCTTTGAGGAAGTCTGGGCTGTCATGAAGTGAGTGATTCTGTTGTGCGTGCTCTGCCCTTGTACTACTTGGATGTGGTAGTCCCCTGCTGAATGTTGCTTCAGGTCAAACAGTCCACCACGGATGACAGAAAATATTCTATGGCAAACTGTACAGTTTGCCTTGTGCTCATTCCCACTGACAGGACTGATCCACTTTTGGTCCGTCTGCCTTTCAGATCTCTATTTGGACAGCCTCTTTCTATTTATGGCCGGACTTGAGCAGGAGGTATTTGCCGATATTTTTTAAAAACCCTGCCTCTGAGTCTCTGGAGGGTGACGATGACGCTGAGTGACCTACAACTTGCATGTCATTCTCTGTGTTATTCTCTTAGACAAATACTGATTTAATACTTCTCTGCTATTCCTCATGAAACTCTTTTTTTTTTTCTTCTTGTCATTCCAAGCATGTGAAAACATAGTGTATGCATTAGAGTAGAGTGTGCACAAAAATACAGGACAAATCACGTCCCGTATCGATTCAGTGAGGGATAGTGCATTTTATTTTTCAATACAGGCTGACTGTAATATATGGATAGGGTGGCAACCCCAGATAACCCTGATCCATATATGAATACAAGCACTGCAGCTTTGTTGTTCACTCTTTCCCCTGAAAATAGTTTGATTAAGCAATCCCAATTCAAGGTTCACTTATTGACTTTTTTGTTGCTATGTTGTTAGAATGTTATTACAAGAGTAAAATTCTTGCAATCATCTAGGAAGCCCATTATTTCTAATATAAGTGGGCTATTATCTTAACAATATCTATACAACCAATAAAGCAATACAAATACACCCTGCATAACATAGATCCTAAAAATATTTTATTCAATCCTCTCTGACTCCTTAACATCCTGTGGCATGACTCCTGTATCATTTCATGCCAGTTCAAAATGTTATAGGAAACAACTGCCAACACAGTAAATTAGAAAGATAAGTACAAATAAATACTTTCATTTATATTATTTCTAATATAAGTGGGCTATTATCTTAACAATATCTATACAACCAATAAAGCAATACAAATACACCCTGCATAACATAGATCCTAAAAATATTTTTATTTAATCCTCTCTGACTCCTTAACATCCTTTGGCATGACTCCTGTATCATTTCATGCCAGTTCAAAATGTTATAGGAAACAACTGCCAACACAGTAAATTAGAAAGATAAGTACAAATAAATACTTTCATTTTATTAATATTGGTATTATTAATAGTGTGGAATATGGACACAGCCCCGGGTTATGGACGTTCTTTTTTGTTTTTAATAGAACTGTAGACTTTAAGAACGACCATATATTTGTGTATTTATTATGCATAATAATGGACAATTTGTTAAGGGATTAGTTTTTAGCATTTGAATGTGTCAGGCTATAAAAGGTTTTATTTTGGTCATTAATGCATTTTATTTTTTATCAGTTGCCTTCAGTTTATAGTGATTTGCTGGAACCTGCTTTTCTTATCAGTGTGGTCTTTTTCAGCTGCCAGCTTGATGTTTAAAACCCCATAAGGACCAAATGCTGGTCTGACTGGAGCCACATGTGAAGATCTTGTGTTTGAGCCTATTGAGTCAGGCCACCTTCATGTTTAAGTCCCACTAGTAACACCCCTCCCTGCTTCAATCAGGGCAGGTGCTCAAGCCAAGGCAGATAAACTGTAGCTTGTCTAAAAGAAAAGCTAAAAGGAGAATAGGCACAGACAGATAAGAGAATCACAGACAGTTGACTCATCTCAAATGTAGAAGGGCAGAAGCATTAAACCCAAGACAATACAAAACCAGAGTACGAGAGGTTTAGCTGCCAATAGAGTGCACAATAGAATGAACCAAACTTGACTGAATGGTAAGCTTTTCTCTGTAAGTATTCATCCTACCTATAGTGCTATAGTGTATTACTGATCCAGTTGAAACAGATGGAGAAATGAAGAGCTACACACACTTGAATGTGCACACAACATCATGCATTTGGTGCATCTCAAATCTCACTTTGCCCTGTTTAATGAGAAGATTGTTTCCAAGACACCTGGGGAAGGATTTTTTCCACTGTAGGTGCTGACAAGTATTGACCAGGCATTGATAGATTTGATATTCAAGGTAATTTTACTGATTAGTTCCCCCTCCCTGGGTGAAGTTATGTTAATTAGTGAAATCACCTAGGATGAGCCCAAAAGCTCCAAAAATCATTCCTCTTTTCCTCTGTGACATTAAAACCAATAATGCTCCTGAAGTGTCCTTTGGATGAGAGACACAGGTGTTTCCTCCCCAGGGAGCTTTTTCAGTTTCAAAACAGGGCCTAACTGGGACTACACATGATATATGGTTCATCCACTCCTGTCCTCCACACATCCCTGACGTAAAGGAAACATGCCACTGACAATGAGGCAGGGATCATTTCATTGGTTAGGACTGCACCTGGCATTTTCTTGGTTGGTGAATTTTTGACAGGGTTATTGCATAAAAAAGGAAGATAAATCCGAGAACAGACATTTCAGACGAGGGCACAGAAGCATACTGAGTGCGAGGAGAAGGGCTGAAGCTGGAGCGTCAGAAATCTGTGCAAGCAACAATATATGAGTGAGCGTGCTATTTAAGCAGTGTTACAAAATCTGAACATGACATCAATAATGGAAAGACCACGCTCTTGAATAAAGATAGGAAAAAAGCCCCGTAATGTGTTTGCAATTATTTGCCTATTTACACATTCAAACAGGTGCAGACCAGCATTAGCATTCATTTTGAGTGATGTCTCTGGCCACTTGACAAAAGTAAATCCAATATTCTCTTTCCTTTTAGCTCTCTTTTAATCTCTGTCAAGCCCTGAGGAAAATATCTGGCCCTTCAGCTGCTAAATGCTCAACTAGGTTCACCAGCTCGTCTTACTTACTTACTTACTCACTTACTTTGACTGCCTCCTAAGTGGTGATGGGCAAGTAGTAAGGAGTGGGTTCAGAGTGTGCTGCTGCTGAAAACAAGGTTGATGAGAATCTGTGGACCAGAAAACCGAAACAATGAGCTAAAAGAGCCAAAGAGCTCTATAGAGTTGAAGTAAATGGCAAAAATCATGTGATAAATCTGTGGGTTCATCACTATGAGGAACTGCTTTCACACACACAAAACAATGTGATCTGTTGTTAATATAAAAATATAGATTTTTGCAGCTTTAAATAATCCACTATGAAGGCCAAGTTGTGCATGAAATAGGGTTGAGTACACAGACCTATTCCACATTACCATTTCATATTAATCATCAAGTAAATACAGAGTAGCAAGCATGGCATTTTGAATGAACGACGTGACATTCATTCCCCTGTGTGTGCACACCTGCAGCTTTGATTGCCTTCAAGGTGTAATGTAAGCTTGGGCTACTTCACATGTGACAGAGCCACTTCATCAACAGCAGAATTCCTCTTTTGATGACAGTGTAGCAAACACACATATCCACACAGCCTGCTCTTTAGCTCATCCCATCCTCTTTTCCACTTTATTACCATTCTTGTCTTGTGGGAAGAGAAGAGTGGCACTGACGGCAAGGAGGAATGATGAAAATCCTATTGGGACTGAGTTGATAATGCACACACACACACACACGCACACACGCATGCGCACAGATATATGCTTATGGGAAGTGATGTATTTCCTAATAACATTTATTGCAAGCATGGAAATTTCACAAGTTTCTTAAGCCAAGTGTGGTGTCTGTCAACTATCTCCACACATCACTGACTGACTCTGACTCACTCATCACTTTGAAAATCTTTAATTGGTATCTGTCCCACGTGGGTGTTCATCTGCACCCTATACATGATGTCAATAAAGTATTTAGTATACTTTCAGTCAGGCAGAATATTGAGATAATTAGGCATCCACCCACAATCATACAGAGGGCACACGTGTATACACACACCAAAGCAAGACTGGTGCGTGATGAGCCTTTCCAAGATGTATCAGGATATATCACTGTGATAATTGCATGAGACAAAATACACTTCGGCACAAACATGCCACTGTCGTAATTACGAGACTCACTTGTGTATACAAAATTACGTTGATAGCTTGTTACCGGACTCAGGAGTTTATTCACGCAATGCAGCAGTGTGATTATATTTGGCGATGCCATTAATGTGGAAGACTTGTCTCCAGCTACGCCAGGCATTGGAAGATGACTCTTCAATCGCATACTTTGTATTCACCAAAGCTCAGCTGATTTCAGACTCAGTATGCATCAGTAGACTCACTGGTCTGTTGGTTTGCTGTGGCTGGATGAGACCTTGCACAGTTACTTTTGCAGCCTAAGAAAAGTGCCACTCTTAATGTGACTGTGCTCTGTGTGTGTGTCCATGCAGGAGTGTGAGAAACACACGCTCACAGGTAGACAGAGATTCCCATATTCTCCCTGCCATGAGCACCAATAGATGCCAATTTGTGTTAGCCCTGTGTCATGTTTCATTATTGATCATTCCATCACCTGGTGGCCACGATGCTTGATAAGCAATCTAGAAAATTTCTCTGCTGTCAATCAGCAACACCCATCCCTATCAAATTACCCTCTCCTGGCTCCACTCTTGTCTCTGATCACACAGTTAGCTGCTTCTGTCATCTGGCACGCAATGACAGCCACAGATCTGCCTTCAACAATCATAGACTGAAACAACCCCTCTCCTTCATGTATTATACTGAAATGAGCATATGAATTGTCTTTGAGAGGATCATACATAAAAACATGAGCATACATGCACACTAACACTTTTGTATGTCTGAGACAGGGGGATATAAGTGCCGAGCTGTGTATTTATATTTGTAGGCTGTTATTTTTTCTGCTGTGCAGTCTGGCTTTAGTGTCCTCAGGAGGCTGAGAAGTGTAACTAGAAAAAGTTTGTCACTTGAGTAAATTGTTCCATTTTGCTCAGGCACACAGTTGTATTTAAGTACCTCTTAAAATGTATATGTAAATGCTAGGGCAGGAAAAAAGACATCATTTTATGCCTGAGTGAGTGTTTAAGTGAGTACATTTTACTTGTTTTTGTGCAGGTTCACATTGTATAAAGTTGCTCCTTGCAGTGCCCAAAAGTTAATCCTATCAAAGTAACAACCATTGATAAACAGGCTGTTTGGGGCTCATGCACTTTATAATAACATAATTAATGAATTACAAATGGCTGGTGGTGTTGATGGTCTTGCTGCCCTCCCGCAAGAAACAGTAACTGCTAGATTTAGAAGCAAGACTGCTGACTAGTTTGCAAATGTCATTTAGACCTTAAAGGGGAGGATTGGATACTGAATATCATTAATTGTTCTTTGTGTGACATTAACTCAGGGGTAGAAGTTTCATGCTTTTATATTGTTGAAAACTATGTGTTTCTGGCAGCAAAATCCATTCTAAACTACACAAATATTGCCTTTAAGCTGATAGCTGGTTAGGAGGTTATAAGGCTCTACTCTGCAGCGCGTTTCAGGAAAAATCACATCCGCATCTTGTAAAATGGCTTTGACATTTGACATTCAGCATTACCAAATGACTGGCATGGGAACACTCAATGTGCACTTCAACATGCAGGAATACGTGTTACCCTTTTCTGGAATATGATTTATCTGCTTGGCAAAGGGAGACTTACAGGAAATATTCATCTTAAACATATTGCATGACTCATCTCATCTGCCAGCATAGGACAGACAGCAAACAAGGGTTTCCTCACTTTGTTGTTGGACTCCCACATTTCTACCTAAATGCTGTGGAGTGACCGAAATATTCAAACATCAACAAAGAATGATGCTGTAAAATGCCTGCAGAATTAAACTAGTTCTTCTTCCCTCCATGTCATAACCTTTATCAGGCAATGTGGAAAAACTGAAAATGTAATAACATACTTCAGTGCTGTGAGAATAAAAGTACCCACTCAAAAATAGTTGAATGTATCTGTTGCTTGAGTGCTTCACGAGAAGTCGACACCTTTCTCATCAAATATATAGCAAAAGAGAGCTTACATGGCGTTAACAGATTCCAGCATCTATACTATCTTTTTCTGCTGGCCTCATTTTTGCTTTTCAAAGTGGACCAAAAAACATATTAATAAAGAAAATACTGTGAAAAGCCTTGAAACCCTAAGAAAGATTCTTGATACAAAAACCTAAACAAAGATTGAGTGTTGAGACCGTGATAAGAAATAAATGCCTCTTTCTCTTTGCGATGCTGGATGCTTTCCTCCTGTTAGTCACATGGAGCCCTTCATCCACACTAATGATGAGAGGCCAACCACTGAAATCAGCCACGGGTTTCAAAGCAGAGGGGAGAAACTGGGATGATGCCAGGAAACTAAGGTCAGTGGCCTCATTTAATAAAATGGTGTTCTTGTTATGTAATTATGTGAGCAGAAACCCACAATTAGGCCGTTACTATATTTACAGTACAAAAACCTGTTTCTAAAGCTGCACTGTATGTATAAGAAATAACTCAGACACCGTCGAGTGAATTTTCTTCTGGTTATGTTCATTATTGTAATGTATTACCCGTGAAAGCTGGGAGGAATTATTAATAAAATCTCATCAGTTTTTGTTTAAAGGTAGATAAGCCTGAACTAATAAATATTATGACAGGTATGTCAGGACTGCCAGTTGACAGAGGAATAAAGAGGGCAGTGGTGTGTTTTGAGGGGCATTTGTAGTAGACTTGATAGTAGAGTTATAGAGGACATCAGGCTTCTGGATGGCGTCCTCACTTGCCGACCTTTATATAAGGTCACCATAGTTTAACATGACGATATCATGTGTCCGGTTGCATGTGTGCATGTGTTTATCTGTCTGTCAAAAACTATTCCTTTAAAAACAGGATGACATAAGTTATGAAAGTTATAAGTTTCTCATGATAATAAATGGCCCTCCAAAGTATGATTTTAGTTAATTGAACGGAGAAACCATGTCAGACATTTGACTACTCATTTTCATTGAATGAGGATTGTGTACATGTTTATCTCCCCAGTTTTTTAAAAACTTTCTGGCATTCTGTCCATTCTGTGCACGCAAATTTCTTTTTCTTTTTTGTGGGCAAGGATGTAGCCATGGTTTCAAAGATGTGGAAGAGCTACAGCCCCACTATGTTGACTTCATTTTGTCTTGTGATTATTTATAGAAGATACATTTGTAATGGAAACCATATGAAAAGTGTCCTAAATCTATTACTGAGCCTACTGTACTGCTGTATGGCTCAGAAAGAGCACAACACTCTTTCATGTCCAAACAGCACATCCTGTGCCAAAGGTCACACACACACACACAGTGGTGTCTTTCTATTTTTGTGTGGACACTCCATTGACATAAAGCATTCCCTATTCCCTTACCCTAACCTAACCTTTTTGTAAATGTAACCCTAATCCTAAAACCAGGTCATCCAAGCATAATCCTTGAGTGGGCCGGACAAAATGTCCTCACAAGAAAGGTCATTTGTCAAGGGATAGAAAGACATGTACACACACACAGACACAGTCCACTCCAAAAAGTAGTAAAATGTTTGAGACAAGATTGATGTTAGACTCATTAGAGTGGATCAATAAATGAATTATACAGTAGAGCATTACTAATGCTTGAGCTAAAAATGACAGGCCGTGTCAGAAAATCAGAAAATCATCTCCAGTCCATTTGTTTTGTTTTGTTGCTGTCTGTGATGCTATGTGTGTATGTGTGTTTGTGTGTGTACACGTGACAGCATATGTGTGTGTGTGCTGACATTCATAAGTGTGTATCTGTTTGAGCAGTTGAGTGTTTCTGTTTCTCTATTTTAGGCTTGAGTTTGTTTCTCTTTGTGCGTGCTCTGATTTGGTGTGTGTGTGTGTACTCCGACTTGTGTGTGTTTGCCTTAGCATGTGTGAGGGTATGGATGTGCGCGTCTGTGTGTAAAAGTGAAAAATGTGAACTTTCCACGATGGTCCAGCTAAATAAAGACACAGCCCTCTTTCTCCCCTTTTCATATTTGGCAGCCTTGCTTCGAAGTCTCACACAACTGCACAAGTCGACCCAAGTTTTTTTATTGTGTGTTGGTCCGCCGACACATTGGCTGTAGACAGATTTTATGGCTGTTTCATTCATGCACTTTTCAATCAGATGATTCAGTTCTGATTTGGATTCTCTACAGAGTTCTGGCTAGGCTCTGATTTTTCCAAGAAACATAGCATTAATAGAGTTATTACAGCAGAGCCTGATGCCGCCCGTGATAATAATGTGACAATTTTGCCCCTCGCTTATTTTCTTTACCAACACCAGAAGGCACAATAATGCGTCAGGGTTTATATCCATGAAAAACATGAAAGTAATTGTGTCCACAGGGAAAACAGAAATGAGCCTCGTTCCTAATTCAATGACGAGGCCACGCGAGAACATTTTTCCTTTCCAGCTGGAAAACTGCATGGCTTTTAGTTTGACGCATCATTTGTGCGTCAGTGTGTGAACTTTTATTGTGTTGTTGAATCTGGTTTATTTAAACTCACACAATCAAACATCATACGTCTGTACTTCCATACTTGCGAGGACTCTCATTGACGTAATGTTTTGTCTAACTCCTAAACCTCACACATCAAGTTTGCTCAAGCAAACTGTGCAATAAAAACAGTAATGTAGAGAGCCGTATCTCACTGGAATAGTCTGCCATACTTTATAACTGAAGAGTGGGGAAAAAAAGATCTTTATAGTATGAGCCTTCAAATTCAAGATGTTTCAATTCAGTTCAGTTCAATACAACTTAACTTACCCCTGCAAGTGCATTTGAAGGCAGTGACTATAAAAACACCTTCAACACAGAAATGATTTTTCCTTCATGCAAATTTCACACTTTTGGCTCAAGTGAATTTCTGTGATTGTGTTGGGCCAGAGGACACATAATGTATGAGGAGTTCACAGTCAAATCGCCCACATCATTAAATACACACACAATAAATAGAAGACAAAAACACACTGTTAATCACAAGGCTAAAACAATCAGAGTGTATAAGCTTAAAAACTATATGTTGATTGGTGATAAATACACTAATAATAATATGAAGATAGGAAAATACCTTCACAGGCAGATAGAGCAAAGTGACATCCTGAAGACAGAGATGAGAATTCACTTGCTAAGATGTGGTCAGGAAGGTTCAATACATATTAGTGTAGTGGATGTGTAAACCATAGCCTGTATAAAACTGTGCAAACTTGTCTTAATTGTGTATTTTTTTTTATTTCAGTAAGAGCAGTTATTGCCAAGGTAACAGCTAATGGAGAGGCAAATAAACAATAAACAACATGTCTAACCCAGAACCTCTTTACAAAGTCTTTGAAGAAAATGTCCTAATTTTTCCGAAAATGTTCTCATTGTCAAGGTCTAAAACTCAATTTGGTCCACCCGAAGATAGAAGTGCACGACCACACATGCAGACACATGCACACACACACACACACACACACACATCGAGCATTGAGTACCACTCTGTTAAACAGCCACAGACTCCTAAAGTGATTCTAATCATAATTGCCTGCGCCCTCCAAAAATGACGTTTTTATCACAGATTTCACAAAGCGAAAGAGCATTTCAATGCCTCCACCTTCAATAGGGAGAGAGAGCCTGTGTGTGTGCTCTGTCTCTCATTTTTCATCCTGCCTCTTGGGTGTTTTCAACAGCCAAAATTACAGAGTGAAGAAATCTATCTGGCGTTATAACGTGCAGGAGATTGGAAATGGAAAATGCTCAGCGCTGGAACACACCCTCCAAGCACATACATATTCATACGGTGCAACGTTACATCCATCATAAATTTGAAAATGAACATTAATGTGTTTCTGCCTCTGTTTGTGTTTCTGGGTACACCCCTCCTTGTATAGGAGTTCATGTGTGCATTTTTTCTTTCTGGAGGATACTATCTTGTGTGAGTAAGAAGCTAATGAGTGTGTTGTGTTATATGTTAGTCGGACTTTCCGTCCTCTCTCTGTAGGGTCGTCTGCTTTATATTCCAGCTGAGGCTAGAGAATAAGGAGCTTAGGGACGCTGTGTCTGTATGAATATACAACACTGTAAACATATACCTCACGACTCCCTACGCTCGGCTACGATAACTTATCTGCTCACCTCTTCGCGCACCTCAAATCACAGCTTAGACATGAATATGGAAATTAAACTGTGAGGATGAAAACACATGCCGTCGCTTCGGCGGTGCATCTTCTTTCGGTGGACATGTGTGTGTGAGGGAAAAAACAGGACAGAGAGGCTTCATTCGCCGCTGAGAAATCCCCAAACTACCCATCAGCATAAATCAACTACAATTAACTATGGGCCTGCTGACCTCAAATATAACAAGCTGTCACAACAAGCATGCGTGTGAGGTTTGACCATGTTGTATGACTTATGTGACACTTCAGTGTGTGTGTGTGTGCATATGTGATATTTGGCAACATGCTTTAAGTCCTTATAGACAGCTTCTGTGTTTGTTGGCAGTAGGAAACACTATGCTGCTTCTCCTGCGGCCTGCTTCTCATGTCCCACTGTGATAGCAGATTTTTTCAATGACATCTTGAACTGCCATCAGCACTCACATTATGGACTATTTCCTGAAGTTGTGTTGCCATTTAGGGCTATTTTATAATGGCTGAAAATTGCTTTAGATTGCACTTCAGTTCAACATGTACGCTTGAAAAACATCATTCTGTTAAAACTCTCATCACGTTGGCAATTCTCTTCATGGAAATGATCATCGCCCCCCCTTTCCCCTCATCCCTAATGTTGTATGATGTGAAAATATATGAAATAAACAAACCGAAAAATGACTCGTGCTTTTTCAAGTAGCTTTATTTCCGAAACTGGAGAGAGATGATGACAGATGGGGGATAGAAGATTGTAAAGCTCAGACCATGCAGTTTGGTCCAAACACGGTAGGAGAAGAGACAATACAGGCAGTTTCAGGGGAAAAGATGGTGATCAAGAGGCAGATTACTGCATCTGTCACCTTTAAGCCATAATTCATACTTTTTTTTTTTAAATAAACAAAGCAGCAGTCTCACCACATAAAGCCATGGTTGGGGAGGTTTGAGCAGCATTGCAACTCATATTATAATGAAAACAGCCATGAATATTTTTATTGGCTATTTTTGTTATAATTACATTGCTATAGCTGTTTGTATTTCTTCAGGGAATATAATGATTTCAGATGAGGACAGGGAGCAGTTGTACAAGTGCAAAGAGCTCTTCCGCTCAACCGTTTTGTTTTTGTTTGTGTTTTCTTATTTGAATCTCTAAGCAGCTGTGTGCAGTATGGATTAAACCCTTAATGTCCTGCACGAAGCCAGCAAATCACCCAACTGAAACTGGCTTTGGGTGCTATTGACATTTTGATGTCTGATTACTTTTAGGAAAAGTTTTACAGCAACACTGGTGACGAGAGATTTTCCTGCTGCGTTATCCTTGGTGAATTGTACATCCATTAATGTGCTTGTATCTCCTTCAACACAAATACATCCCCCAAGCTCAAATATAGCTCAGTCTCACATAGTAAGAACTTGATAGCATGAATCAATTTTGCTCTTATTCAAGATATTAAAAATCTGTACAGTGTTCTCGCTCTTTGATCAGTCCCACTTTGCTTGACTTTCAGAATAAAAGCACAGTAACCGAACAATAAATAGACAGAAAACACAAAATAGTTTGAAATAAATAATACAGTGTTTTCAATCTTCAACCGTAATACTTCATTCAAGCATCACAGAGCCAGATCCCACTGATTCAGGCTGGTGTCCTATGAGGCTCTTTGGTCCCTTGAGGGTGATCACTAAAAAGCCATGAACTCAATATTACTGATTAACACTGATTTGTAGTTCAGTAAGACTTTCTTAACATAGTAATATATTACTTTCCCATCAAGTAGAAACATTCACATGACAGACAGCAAAGTGATGCCTGCACCAGGAAATCTGGTCTCTGCTCATATCAACATTACAGTAGATCTGTAGCACATAGCAGCCAGAGGAGGCACTGACACTTTCTACAGAAAAACATTAAAGTCAACACTCACACACGCGCACACACGTGCACACACGCACACACGCGCACACACGCACTCACACAGGTCAGCAGAATTAGACAATTAGTAAATTGAAGTGTTACTGCTGACAGCCCTTGTCCCATGGAGTCAATAAGCCTGTGTGCTGTTCACAGTTACAGACACATTTTTTTTTCTTTTTCTTTTTTTTTGTTGTTGTTGTTGTTGAGGAAACTGACAGAGGCTCAGTCTCTTGGTGAGAAAAATAAATGTGCCATTCATCCTCTTGCCTCTTAGCGACAAATCAAATGTATCATGTAGAGGTCCACTGCGGGCGATGAAGTGCCAGAGGCGTCAGGAAAGAGTGAATCAGCCAAATGGTTGTCAGAATAACCCATGTAGGTGTAATTAGAGATAACACTACGCATCCATAATTGCATTGTTCATGTGTCTTTTACAGTCAATGTCAATGTCTACCTGCTAAATACTGCTGCTCGTCATGAAGCAGGGTTTCTGGAAAATAATTTTCACATATTAAATAGTAAGAATGTATTTTTTTTTCAGTCTTCAGATGCACCTCCCATTAGATACTGTGAATAACCTTTGAGGCATTTTCCAGAGGCTAAAAATAGTTGATTGTTACTTAAATTTCCAAATACTGAGGCAGTTCATTAGAGGGGTCGTTCAGTTCAGTCCATTAATGTAATAGTCCAGGTTATGTTAAAAAGCAGGAAACAGCAAACTAAGAGAATGAGGGGTGGGAAGGAGGGGATCACACTGTCTTTCTTTTACATCTCAACAAACATACATGTGGTCCAAAATATCCAACACACTTGAGCTTATTCTGTATTTCATGAAAGGTGGAAGCCAAGAGTGTCATTACAAACAACCTGAGTGTCCATTATGACCCATTTCGAGCCAAGAGCAAGGTGTCTGACGTGAGCGCTCACCACATAAAAGTCCAGTTCAAGTTCAGCTTGAATGGGTACCCTTGTCTGTGCTATCACATTTGAGATAGTCAGAAACCTTCTCTTGTTGTTGCGCTTTTACATAAAAATAGAGGAACATGTTTGCCCTGCAGCTGGGTAAATTAGGACTGCAGACATAAGAAATCACCACTAACCTTGTGTGCTTCTTGTGCTCTGTATTGATAAATAAAGGGCCTTAGGCTGACTTGAATCTAAGGTCACTTTTGCTTCTTTTTATGTGTGTTCTTTCCCCATTAGTCCTAGAGTCCTTAATAACTACAAAATCCTATTTATTATACATTAAACAATCTGTCTTATTATCCAGGAGTTAATTCTCAACTGCTTTCTTCCAGACCTTGTCTCAGTTTTTATCGAGTGTGTGTACATTTCTCCTCTGATTTTGCACCGCTCTGTGTCCCAGCATTATCCATTATTCGATGTAATCTGGAGATAAAACGTTGCATTCAAAATCTTATCATCAATGCTGAAGTGCTGAGCCGTTTAGTGTCGAGCACTGCCTCTATTCCTCATTCTGTTTTCAGCCCACACCCTGTAAGAATCGGCTGCAAACTGGGATCTCACAGTCCAAGTTGCCTGTTTGCACACACTGTGGCTATAAAAGTGACTCTCAGTTCTGATTTAGGAATTTCCACAGTTCAACATGTTTTAAAACAGCCCTTTGGGTGTTCTGAAAAATGAAAATGATTATTTGTTTCTATGCCTCGGAAATACAATTTTTTTGTGTGTCCATGTCCTATACATTGGATTTGTACGCTAAAAGAAAGTACCCTTGGTGCTTCTGCACAGTATCTTTTTAAAGGCCTTCCTGAAGTCTTTGTTGAAGATGGTGTATATGACTGGGTTGAGTGAGGAGTTGCAATAACCGATCCAGAAGAAAAATGTAAAGAGCGGACCAGGGATGGCACACGTCTCTGGACACACTGCATGCAAAGAGTAGGAGAAGAAGAACGGGAACCAGCACAACACAAAGACGCCGATGACCACTGCCAGAACAAAGGTGAAACGTTTCTCTCTGTTGACCATGGCTTTACGCCTCGCTGCTCCAGGGTTGTTCTCTATTTTTGACTTTCTCCCTGGCACCAGCCGAGCCCCCTTTGAAGTGGCGATCATGTCCCGGTAGCGCTTGACCGAGGCCGGGGAGTGGACCCCACCTCCTGCAGGTGACCCCGGCATGCTGGCGCTGCCCCGGCCTCCTCCGTGGCTGTGCTCCATATCGCTTTCTGTGCTTGAGCTGTCGCCATTGTTATTGTCAGCTTTTTTCCCTCCCTGCCGCTTGCCCTTCTTCCCCTCCTCTTTAGTCTTGGCAGGGGCAGACTGAGGCACAGAGGAGGGGGTTGAGGGGCCATGGGGAGAGGTATCGAGGGAGGTTGTGACAGGGGTCATGGCTGGAGAAGGGGACGGAGGTTGCAGGAGATTATTGGAGGTGGGATTCTGGGAGGTTTGAGTCTCTCCTGGGGAAGGAGAAGGCGTGATGGCGAGGGTGGGGGGTCTGACATTGGAGGTTGCGTTTGATGAAGGGGGCGTGCTCTCGTCCTCATCCTTCCCGTTGACTTGTACATGTCGCAGAGCCTGACTCGGCGTAGCACAGCCGCCCCCATCCTTCCTGGGCTCTCCTGGCGGGCAACGCGTCCTCTGCTTGGCAATTTGGTAGATTCTTATGTAGACCAGGATCATGATGAGGCAGGGAGCAAAGAAGGAGCCGATGGTGGAGTAAAGGATGTACCAGCGCTCATCATTCAGTTCGCACTGAGGTCCTCTCTCACTCCCCTGTTTCCCTCCCTCGCTTTTGTTCAGCGAGAGCAGGGGAGGGAAGGAGATGATGGCAGAGATGAGCCACACCACCACAATAGCAGCTTTGATGCGTTTGGGAGTCCTCTGACGCCCGTAAGTGACCCTGGAAATGGACAGGTAGCGGTCCAGCGAGATGGCGCACAGGTGCACAATGGAGGAGGTGCAAAACAGCACATCCAGGGCCAGGTAGATCTCACACCACAGAGACTTAAAGTACCAGTAGCCGAGCAGTTCGTTGGCCAGAGAGAAGGGGATGATGAGGGTGGCCACTAAAATGTCTGCAGCGGCCAGCGACACTAAGAACAGATTCTGTGGACCTCGGAGTGAGCGGCTGGTCAGGACAGCGATGATGACCATGATGTTTCCCACGATGGTGAAGACCACCATCAGGGTTATGGCAGTGGCAAAGGCCGCTGTAGCTTCGGGGGAGTAGGGGGCAGGCTTCAGCATGCTCTGGTTGCAGGGGACCGAGGCTCCGGCACTGCTCAGACTGCTGTTCCAGCCGTTCAGCTCCATGGAGCAGCCGTTGTCCTGAACCGAGGCCATGCTGGGATTATCTTTCCAGGAGTCTTTATAGATTAGAAATATGTTTGGTCACTGAATAAGATTTGCTCATAGAATGTATTTAAATAAGTGTGACATAACATTATCTTGAATTGATCGTAGACAATAAAATATTGTGATGTGATTATGATGAGATAAAAAAAATATAATTTATAATATTTACCTCACTTGTTCTCGTTTGGTCTCTGTGCTGTTTCCAGATGTTAGCTCCCTTGCATCCTCCACTCCAGGTCTTCCAAATCCATTTTAAGCGCACAAAACAGTCCTGGACAGTGCGTCAACACACGGATCACCGCTTTACAACTCAAGTCACTTGTCACTTCGCAGATCAGATTTCCCCCTCCCAAAAAAACAACAACAGCAATTTTTAGTGACTTTTGCGCATCAACCTTTGCAGAAGCTACAATACAGAAGAGCAAAAACTTCTTTAACGCACGCAAGTTTGATCCTCTTTTTTTTCTCAGTGGATTAAATACTGACTCGAAGATGTGAAGATTTAGTTCATGATAATACAGTTTGGGGTCGTCTACAATGGATATAAGAGGTGGGATTAGAGTGAATAATCCGGACACTTGCGCGCTGCCCGTGCGTCCTCGTTTGGAGACGCGCGCAAACCTGACAGACTGACCTGGATAACCAAAACAGTGCGCTTTGGATCAAGAGAAATAAAGTTCATATTTACGGTGATTTACTCATTTAACACTCTAAAAATGAAAGCCTGTCAATTTCCAGCCCAGACCTGCGCTAAAAACTCAAAGTTAACCTCAAGCTTCTCCAGCCGTGCGCATGAAGCGAGGTGTGCGGTGACAACGTTTTCTTCAGCAGTGAAATCCCTGCAGAAGAGCTTCAGTCTGTGTCTCTCAGGACTTGTCCCTCTGTCTCTGTCCCTCGGAAGTTGAGCTGTGTTCAGCCGCTCCGGCGCACATCCCCGGCCGCCGCACTGATGCGCAGCTGCGTCTCCGCTTGCGCACAGGACGACATCCACTAAGTGGGCTGCCTCCCATCTCCCTCCTGCGCTTCTTTTTAGACCCAGTGATGTCACTGTGGAGCTGTGGGCGTGATGGGATCCTCACTTTCTCCATCCCTGTAGCCCCACCCTCCCTACACCCCCCCATCTCACATTAAATCCAAATCCAAGCGCCTCAACCAACGCATTTATATTAGATACGGTTTGTTGGGTGGCACCACTTCTGAGGTGTCCAGCTGAGAGCAGAGATGATGCCATCTGCTTTACAGAAAACATGAGCTTCATCCTCCTGCATGACAGCTACTCACTCATCATCATCATCATCATCACCCCCCTGCAATATGTGGAATATCACACATGGTTAATAAATGACTTTCAGTTAAAGAAGCCTGTGTGATTTCTGCATCTTTACGCTTTGTTCTCGACACCAGGTTCCGTGCGACCTCCAACAAATTCAGTCATTTAGGGCCAATAAATGTGTTCACTGTTGCAGCTGGAGGTCAAGTTACTCAAGGACACTTACACTCACTTTTAGCTACCCCACCTGGTCACAAGCCTGTTTTCTGTCAGGTTAGGTTGGACCAATGTTTGAGTTTGCACAAACATACACTTACATTTTTTGAGTAAGACGTACGATTTGTATACATGCTGCAGTGTCATGTCAGGAGTCTTTTATCATGATGTGAGTGTGATCCGTGTCCTCAATACAGATTGCTGGAAAATGTCAGAGAAGAATTCTCATTTGTGAGAAATAAGTCAAATCTTCCAGTACAAAAAAAAAAAGTACACAAATTTGTGATGATTTAGTAAAATGAAAGCCCTCATTTTGAGAAATGATCCCCTTGAGAGGGCTTAATTATGGGTGCATTAAAACTGTAGGTGGGCTCCCTGCTCCATTTGGTAGTTTCATCTCAAACAATGAATTACATATTTTATGAGATTGCAGATTTGGCACATAAAACCTTATTCTGCACAGAATACAGCTGACAATTACAACCATCACATAAATGTTGCTGTAAAAGTGAGCTCATGAAAATATGGTCCGGTATTAAATTACAAAGTCTCCACATGCTCGGCAACCTCTCCCTCTAAACTGACTGGGTAAATGCATTGTGTTACCTTCCACCTCTGCTCATTGTGCAAGGTGCAGGCCAGGGGTGTGAGGCACTTGCTTTCTGTGCTCATGCATTTACATCATCACTTGACTTCCATTTAAATCCCTCTGCATTATGCGGCCTGCAACACTTCCTCCCCCAAGAAGCACAGATGTCCACAGCATCCCTCATGATTTGTTCCCTCTACTATCAAGTGCCCAATTGTTCAATTATCAAGTGAAACCTACGTCACACTGTCTGTTTTACTGAGCCATAAATTAAACAGCGGCAGAGTTTATCCTGTGGCGTTTGAAAGGACGTAGGTGGCCTCTGTGATATAAACTCACACAAACAAACAAACAATACACGCGCACACACATTCACCGGCCTACACATCCGCACACACAATCTTATGAATGGTGTGTGGGTAGGAGGTCCTGTTTACTTGTTTTTGTAGTGCGTCCCCCCCCACACACATTGGTGCTGTAATGAGAGAGAGGCCCAGTTAGCCGCCCATGGAATTACAGTCAGAAGCCCTGCTCTCTGATTGCGTGACCTGCAGCCAGCAGCCAATAATGGTTGTACATTTTTCTCTCTACGCTACACGTTCTAAATATAAAGGCAAAGAGAATAAAGCTTTTAGTGGGAGAGAGCACTCCAATCAAGTGTCTCTGTTTCCACGGGCGAACCGTGCTTAGTAACACGCTGAAAATGCATTCTGGGGGAGAGGGGTGTGTCACTGATGCCAAGGTTATGGAGACTGAGAAGCAAACAGCATTCAGTGCACAGTCCATCACTTCTGAAGTGCTTGTTGTATAAGAGTATGTGGTATACAAACGTGTTCACACACACACACACACACACACACACACACACACACACACACACACACACACACACACACACACACAAAAATACACAAGCCTGCAGGAAATTCTGCTGTCATGGATCACGCACAGTGGTCACAGTAATTCTTGCTTGACATCCCGGAAAGGGACACCCACACTTTGAGAAAACTTTATGCACTTTGGAAAAATCTCATTTTATTTAAAACAAATTCTGAAGTCTCTTGGTGTAGTAAGATGTAACAAAACTAAGTGAAGAGAACTTGTCTTTAAAGACTTTTTCCCGAATGAGTGCCAGATAACTGCAGGTCAGCATAATACAGTGTTGTGGTGGGAGTCTGTGCACGTTATGGTTCAGGTCCAAATCAATTATAGCTCTGCCCTTTGGAGGCTTTCAATTTAGACCTTTTTGAGTTACTGGCTTGCTTCAGCCTCTGTGTGTGTGTGCGCTCATGTACCTTGACTTTGTGAGGACAAGTTTTATTTTTAGAAACTGGGAGAACAGCAGGTTTGGAAAGTGTGGAAATTTTGCCCTGCAGATGGGTAAGACTTGATTTTATAGTTAAATTTGGGATTAAGGTGAAGGTACTGGTTGGAGTTAGGCATGTAGTTGTGATGTTTAACGTTATGGTTGTGGCCAAAGGCAGCAGTTTGCAACCTTTTTGGCTTGTGACCCTTTGAATAGAAGTAACATCCACTTGCAACCCCTTGTCACAGACTGCATTTGAAAATGAGTTGCAAGCAGGTCAACCAAATATTAATTTTCCCTTTTCAGGCTGATTATTTGAATGGTTTTTAGAGGCCTGCAGTGGTAAAAGTAGTCAAATGTTCACAATGAAAAAAATAAAGATTGGAAAAAATATATGTAGCAGAAAATGTTTTTATTTTATTTCCCATCTGCTCATATTCTTGTGAATCCTTTCACCGGACTTGACAGTGCATTGTTCAGTATAGCAAGAATAACAAGTGAGTGTGTGTGTGTGTGTGTGTGTGTGTGTAACCTGCAAACAATTACAGAGAGCTCTCCCAGATGGTCATACAGTAATTTTCCTGTCTGCATTAGTAATGATGACAACTGCTGCTTGTGTGTGTGACTGCAGGCCAGTGCATGTGTGTGTATGTATCTAATACACTGTAATTCTCCAGCTAACAATATCACACATATTGCTCATATTGTCTATTAGCAGTTTTCCCTGACTGGGATTTCTTGTCTGAGTGAGACAAGGTTTTCAGCTGCTGATAGCAAATACTGTAAATCACCATATCAGATGTGTGACAGGTAAAAATCCCCATTCTGCCATGTGCTTCTTTTTATGCATACAGTACAGGCACACACACACACACACACACACACACACACACACACACACACACACACACACTAGGAAGTATTGCCACAGCTTAATACAATATGATTGATCATGGCACCAGTTTAATCTGGACACAGGGTGTGAGCAACGGTTTGAGTCTGTTTCCATTAAGGATCCTGACTGTCTGAGAGAGAACTGAATACAGCAAACAAGATGAGAGAGACATTCAAATGAAAGGGAGGTGGAACAGTCTGCTTCCAGAGATAAATAAATGATCAAGTGAAATGACACCAAAAGTCATTTAAATGTGTAATGGACAATCATGAATTAGGAAACAGTACAGATAGGAAGTGTGTGTGTTTGTCTGTGTGATGTGTGCATGTGGCTTTGCTGTGTTATCTTGGTAATAAAAAGGCTGCTACAGTTAATAAACTGTCTGCTGTCGTCATCTGCTGGATACTTTTGAATCAGCTTGCTTTCTAGTAGTTTCAAAAGTTGTCACTAGAGGGCACTGTCTTACTACAAACTAATATCGACTAATGGTGTTAACACATCTGGCTGATTTTAATTACTTTACTTTTACTTACTAACTGTGGTAGAAGAAGCGCTCAGATCTTTTACTTAAGTAAATATACCAGTAAAACAATGTTAAAATACCGCATTACAAGTAAAGGTCCATATTCAACATCCTAATTAATGTGAAAGCAAGTATTATCAGCAAAATGTAGTTAAAGCATTAAAGTAAAAGTACTTGTGTATGATTATATGTTATTAGTTTGTTAATTCTGATGCATGAATGAATAAGCAGCATTTTACTGTTCAAGTAAAACCACCTAAATAATACATTTAGGTGGTTTGGTCCAGTGGTTTCAGTCCCAGGGTCTGAGGCTCCTCCAAAGATCTGGCTACACAAATTTATTTTAGTTTTTCAAACGTTTCTCTAATCTGTGCTTTTTTGGTAAAATAGATAATTTTACCTCTTCTGGCCTCAAACATTTGTTTAAATGAAATCATGTGAGATGTTAAGGTGAAATGTCTCTTTGGTGGAAATGCTAACAGCTCAGAGACATGTGAAACATGACAAGGGGCCCTGAACAGACAGTGCTTTTTATAAAGGGGTCAGGGGCCAAAAAGGTTAATCACAAACAATGCATCATATTTTGTAGGCTTATCATATATTTGTAAAATCTTGATCTGAACAGTAACTTTCATGGAGTAGTGGAGTAAAATGTACAATATTTTTTACACCAAAATATAAACATAAAATGGATATAATTAAACAAACTACAAATAGCTCAGAATTGTACTTGAGTTAATGTACTTTCCACTTAATACTTTCCACTGCTAACCATCTGCACTGTGTTCTAGTAACTATATTTAATATTTATATATCTTCTAACTTTCTTTCTTCTGCTTTTAATAATTTTATGAAAAATAAAAAGGTTAATAAAGAGGAACAAATTTGCATATTTTGTCTAACAGTAAGTAGATGGATATTGCACAGATTAGAAGATGCAGCTGTTTTTCTATCATGTTAAGTGAATCTCACCCTCTCCAACAAGCCTTCTTGACCTTAACAGATGAAGGGCTCCAACCTGCTACCAAAAGGCTGAGCGTGATGCAAATACCCATTAAAGTGCATTAGATATTATGCATATACTTCAGTTGATGTAAACTGAAAGTGACTGTGAAAGCCTAAATGAACACAAGCCAGAACAAATGTTATTTTTCTGGGTTTCAGTTGTAGTGACCTCTCAGTCTAAATGAAAACTTGAAAAGTCCAAGGTGCATTTCTCTGCTCTCTGTCTGGAAAACTGTGGCTAATGGAAGGAGGAAGTCAAGCATAACCATTGCACTTTGTACTTGTTGAGCAATGGATATTTGCAAATGAGAGGAAGTGGATTATTTTAGCTATGGCCAACAGAAGTGTGTGGGTGGCATGATTGTCATCGGGAGCTGGTGTAGTCGTGGCAGCTGATCTTTAATGCTCTATTAGTAGTAGTTCTTTGACATTTAAGCCTATTTGACCAAGTTTAGAGTTTACTGCATTGTGCTTCCAAATACTATAGATGTTATTTATAACAAGTCAGTGATCTCAATTCACTGACTCGCTGTCCATTGAGAGGAAATACATAATAAGGAGTTCTTTACCTATGATCAAATATGGTAAATTAACTGTCTCTGATATTCTTGTGACCTATGGTTCATCTGACAAGCAGTTGTTGACATGATTAAACGGTCGATGTGGATTCAGTAATAGTGCAAAATGAGAACCATCATTTCTTCAAAAACACAGCTCTAAAGCAACATGTAGTACATAACATAAGAATGGTATGTTTATGGGGTCTGTAGTTCTTCAGTTGTCTCCCTGGACTTCCTAAGTTGTCCAAGTTATTCTCGCAACTTGAGTAAGTAGAATTGAAATTAATGTCAGTGGTTGATGAGGTCAAAAGGACTTCATACTGTAAAACCCATTCTCTGTGGATAATCCTCCAAAACACCCAGCAAACCACGGTTTTAATACCTTCTGGTTTAGCAAGAGCGAATCGAGTGCAGCAAGGTCAGTGTGTGAAATTGTGCATTTGCTATGTGTTCTGTTTGAAAGACTGCAACACACTCAGGGCGAACTGGTCTGAGATTACAGTGTCTGTCTGGAGAGCCAGTGCTGGACTATATCTTTTATAAGAAGTGAAACATGTGCCACAGTGCAGTATGTATGAATTAAGGACATTATACAGAGAAAACAGACTAAGTGTGCTCTCCAGCATGTTTTTATTTTAGTGGAAAAAACAGCAGGAATCAGCCAAACCCTTATAAGTATAAAGTGCAATAACAGACAGTAACCATGTGAATACTGTCAGAATGAATGCTGAAATAATAAATAAAAATAAAAAATATATTCACATAATAAAACAGCTTCTTCCAGTTTGAGTGTACAAAATGTAACATGTCTCAGGATACAGAATGGTTAGACTTCAGATTAGACACCAACAGCAGTTAGTGCATTTTTGTTTTTATAAATTAGACAAAAAAAAAACTTGAGCTTCAGCCAGTATTGCCTTAAGTAGTTAACACAGTGTCGTCTCATAAAAAGACGTGTCATGTCACAGTGGTCGTAACTGCTAAGGAATGACTTTCAGTATGAAAATTAGACAGCCCTTGCAAAAGATCAGGCACATAAGTCAAACAAAATCACGCACACAAAACCAGACAAGCAGGCACAATGCCCCCTAAGTATAAAATGTCAGGGAAATTACCTCATAGCTGCCCCAACTTGCTGGCTCAGAATCACAATTGCTCATAATGTGGTTATAACAGTGGAGTTTATATTGCTAACAGCTTTTTGATGTATCAGGACACCATTTGTCAGTTTCTCCTGAAATTAGAGATCCACCAGATATGTGATGCCAGCAGCACAAGTAGCTTTTCTCTGAATGTACAAAGTATACACTTCTGTAACGTACTAGTTTTAACAGTACAAACAGCAGATTTGTACATATGATTTGAGTGCTGGAGTCCAGCACAATGCCTACATGAGGCAGGAGAAGTCATCAAAAGAGTACAGTCATGTAAATTTCCTTCCTCTTAATGCGTCCGGGTCTTCATCCTTGGCAGAGAACGTCAGTCTCAAACTGCAGCAGCTGCCCCATGAAGGCCAGGTTAGGGGAGATGACTTGACGCCTCTGCTTCACAAAGTCAAAGGCCTCGTCCAGCTTGACTCGCTGCGTGTGCATGAGGTAAGCCAGACAGATGGTGGCTGAGCGGGAGATACCTGCCTGGCAGTGCACCAGCACCCGACCACCACTCTGCTTCACTGAGTCTGTGGGTTGAGCGGAAAAGACGAGACGGAAAGAGGAAGAGAGATCAGCATATAACGCTCCATTTCACATCAGTTTCTTTGACATCATTGAGAGTGTTTTACAAGAAATACTGTTGTTACTATTCACACTGCTAATGGAAATTCAACCAGTTAGTTCTCATAAATTGAACTCTGAACCTTACTTTGTAATGTAGAGGGCTCAAAACAAGCATAAGAAAAAATGAAATTGTTGATAAATTTTCGCTTGTGCAGCATAATCCAGTTGTTTTGTAATCAGACGATTACACTGTTGGTCTGTAAGTCTGGGCTTCAAAATGGATTATGGCGTACAAGCCGCTTAGAGAAATTTTTGGGATGTTTTATTTCTCATCAAGAGTGTAAAAAGAGGTCTTACTTAGCCAAGACGAGCCTAATTCACTGTGTGTTCACTAGCTTGTGTTTCCCAGCAAAGTTTGAAAGTTGTCGGCGCCTAGAAGAGAAACTCACCGATGAAGGCTATGGCTGTGGAGAAGCAGGCTCTGATGTCAGCAGCCAGGCTGTCCTCCACGTTGAGCCGCAGGTACTGAAACTCCCCCTCATAGAAGTTGGGGCACGTGGAGGAAACGTTGAGCACAGCTGTGATGCCCACAGCTGCGAGGGTCTCTCTGCGGGAGGAGTGGATGGCACTGCCCAAAAACAGGAAGGGCAGCAGCTCTACTGGACCATCCTGCAATTTAAGAAACCAAGACAAATGTTTAAAATCAACAACAGTCACTTTGCAGTTTATACTATACATGATATTTTCCCATTACTCAGAAATCTTTCTTAAGCTCAAGCTGTATTGAATTATGTATTTTCTATTCTGAAAGAGATTTTTTTCTTACCCGATCATATGCTGGTGTCCTCCTGCCCGTCCCTGCTGGCTCTGGTTCCACTGTAGAGAGGTGATTGCTGGCAGAGCTGTAGCAAAGCTCTGGAAAGGCCTCTGAAAATCCCTCAAATCCACCTAAATGGAGGTCACACGGTATTAACTAAGCTGCAAGCTCTCACCAAAGCCCTCCTTAAAAATGTGTGAGACATAAATGTCATATGGTAAAGATGAAAAAGAAGTTTGCTCATCCTTTAGGTTTGATTAGAGATTTTTACACTTGCAAACACAATATAAAATATTAATACACACCAGAAGCTCATAAAAACTCCCTTTCACCAGTAGCATAAAATAATAATAAATCTTAACTTAGGAGGCCTGTTACCTTGCAGGAAGCAGATCTGGCTGTGGACCTCGCTGTGCAGGGCGGTGAGCAGCATCTGGGCCACGCTCTCCGTCTTCAGCTCGGCCACGGAGCGGCTGCTCTCATCCACCACCACCACCACCGGGCTCAGGTCCCCGCGCCGCAGCCGGCCCAGGAGCGCCTTGTCCGGGATGAGCCACTCCAGAGCCACCACCGAGCTCTTGGAGCGGCGGCGCAGCATCGAGTTCCAGTTCACGTTGCGGAGTCGCAGATGTGCGCGAAGGAGAAGTCGAGGAAGGGCCTGCAGTCCAGTAGCACGCAGCCCGCAGAGGAGTACTGGTCCCGGGGGGTCCTGAGGATGTGACCCAGCTCGTCACCTGTTATTTCCAAAGGCTCGCAGCTGGAGGCCATGGCTGGAAAAGTGTGTTTAAAATTTTTTTGAAAGAAATAAATAATAAAGATTTTTTAAAAAGTAAATTAAAAAATAAATCCGGTTTTTAGTGTTCTTTTTCTCTGAGGATTTTAAGCGCAATGGTTGATTAAGTATTTTAGGAGGTGATTTAAAAGCTACTGTAAATGTAGAGAGACGTGGAGAAGCTGGGTTCTCCGTCAGGTCTGTTAAATTCAGCTTTAGATGGAGAGTTTCACTTGTTCATTGATAACAGCTGTGAAAGGGGGCGGGGTCAGTGCTGCCCGCCCCGCTATTCCACTGAAGGAACAACGTCAGCGGCGGAACCACCATATATGGGCTGACCGGCACTCCTCATATGGACACTGACGTCAGGCCTGATTTTCCTACTGCGCACGTGGTCGTTTGGGGTTATCCCGTGTTTTTGTGTTGAATGACGTGATGCTGAAACCCAGGCCTGCCTCCCCTGTGCTGAGCCGGCGGCCTTCTGGAAACACTGGAGGCTGATTATTTGGGTTAGATGAAGACTGAGCTTCTCTCTCGGCATCACTGCTACCATGCAGATCACACACACACACCAAAGTTAACACTATACACCCCTCAATGCTTCCCCTTTGTTTTCTGCATACATTGCACTAACAATAATTATATAACTAAAAATACTGTTCTGCTGAGAAGTCGACATCATCTATATATTTCTTCTCTACGACTTAATAAACTGTTACTTGGCAAAAACAACGACAAAAAACCCCCACCCATAACAACAAAAAAACATCTTTGCCTCACAGAGAACAATGTGCTGGTTATATCAAATGCACAAATACAACTGTTCCTGCTCATTTTATGAAGATTCAGGTTTTCTAACACACACATTTAATTTGCACATGACCAAAGTGGAAAGTAGCTTATTAAAAACAATTTCATAATTTTTCATAATCTTGCACTTTAAGTACATTTTACTTATTCTCAAAGAGTAAGGCTTGTGGCTGATTCTATATTTTTGTTCTCGTCAACGAATCTCATGAAAAGACCAACACAGACAATGTGTTATGAAGAAACCAACCTTTAAAAAAGAGTCAGAAATAAATATTTTATTTTTTTTAAAAGTCTGAGTAATTTCCTCATCTGTGGATTTGGTGCACTGGTGAGTACGTGGGATGGACTTAAGAATATAATACAGAGCCATTGTTTATCACAATGTGGTCTTTGGCACAGAGGAATTAAAGCTACACAGACACTACTTGTTAGTGGGATCAGTTTAAAAAGAGATTATTACCAGACCTGTCACTTAAGCAGATTACTAATAAAGTATTGTGCTTAAGAAGAAAAGCCATAAATGTTCAGCAAGCAGGAACATATTCCATTTAAGTTTAATAGAATTTGGTTGAAAGCTTTTTAAAAAGAAAAAGGTGGTCACCACTCACTACTAAACTCAAAAGACCACTAATCCTTTCATTAATAATGTTAAACATTAAAGATTATACATTACAATGGACTTTGTAAAGCAATAATGATCCAGGGAAAGCTGGAAGGATGTATCCATGTTGAGGTGGTTATGGTCAGGATGTTAGCTCTTTCTTGGTGACCTTAAAAGAGCTGAAAACCTATTTTCTTTCTTGCTATGAGTATTCATGAACCTCAAACTTTGTGATAAAGTTAGAACAGTTTTGGTTATTTTACATGAGTGGTCTCTGTATTTGCGTTTTTCTCTGTCATCGTCTCACTGGTTTTGAGTAGGCGGCGCTCAGTTGGGAAAAGGTGCTGTGACGTACTTCCACGCTCCAGTCAAGATTTAGCAATATTTGGATTGAAATGATGTAATGACAGTTGTCCGCTATCAGTCAAATGTCATTGAACCATACAGACACATTTCTGATGAAGCAGATTAGTTACAACAACTAAGGATGTTTTTACATAAGCTTTAACCTTGACTGTTGCTTATTTAGTTGTGAATAATTAATCATAGAGAAATAACTTAATACCAAGTAAATATCAAGAGTTGTCTTTTTTGTGTTTCTACATGAGTAAACACGAGCTGTCTCACTTCTACATGACTAATGTTTAAGTCAAACACCAGTAATTCTAATTGAGTAGGATATTGTAGACGCCCTTCCACCCCTGGATACAGGACACTCATTGGCCTGTTACACACTTAAAAATATACTTCATGCAGTGTGGGATAGTTTATACAGTCAGGTGTAATCTGACGTCTTTGTCTTCATTTCCTCATAGCCCACATTCAAATCACTCTGCCTTCCCACACACGTCTCCCACTCAAACCTCTGACTCCACTTTCTTCATGTTCCCACTTCCCTTCTCCCCCTCCCTCACCACTGCCTGCTGGTCCCCCAGCCGCACTCCCACTTTGTCATGCTGTCTCCCTGCTGAGGCTGCAATTTCAATCCACACCAGTGCACACACACACACACACAATAACACTTTGGTACACAGTTCATCACGGCTGTCAGTAGAGCCGCTGAGCACGCATTTACTGTAGCCTCAAACTGCACTTTAGGCTTGAACACACACATATAAACCCACAGTGAACTGATGAGGTCTGTTGAGTTGGAGGATTGTGACGTGTCTGTATGGTGGGTGTCTTAAAAGAATGTTTTTTTTTTTAACATTCGCCTCATCTCAGCAGCCCGACAGGAAACAGCACTGTGCATACATCCTGCCACCATCATGCAGGCCTTAGCATTCACATACACACACCCTCAAACTGTATCATTGTCACACCTCATAATCCAACCTGACTACTCATGATTCAAAAGGTTTGTCAGGAATTACCCTCAAAAACCTGAGCAATGATAAACATTTCAGAGGTGAACGGGTTGCTTATTTCCTGGATGAGGTGACTCATAAATAATCAATCACTCGCTTTCATTTTCACTTGCTTCAAATGTTTCATTATCTTTCCTATGTTCGCAAATCAATGCGTCATGGTTGGCAGAGAGTCAGCCAAGAATACATCTGGCCTGACACAATGCTGATGGGTGTGATTTTGTTGTTGTTGACGATGACGACGACTTTTTACCACACAACTACTGGAAATTAGATTGTAACAGCGAGCTACGTGTTGACGAAGCTAAAGGCGTGAAAGGTGAAAAAAGGCAACAGTGAGCAGAAATATGACACACAGCTGATAGTGAGGAGGTGGTGGAGATCATGACAAAACTTGTGTAACTAGAGGTGAGTATTTTTTGAATCAGAAGAATCGTATGCCAGAACATTACAAGTAATGTAAAGTAAGTTTGCCCGTACTCAGTCTCTCTGAATGAATCTATGGGTAAATAAACATTAAATGAAATCCTGATGAAAACATCTGCTGTTAGCTTTTACCCCTCCACATCCCCCCACCTCCTCCCACAGGGGATTATCCCGGATTAATTAGATGGCTGGGGCTATTAATCTCTGAAAACACTGTAATCCAGGAGATTGACTTCATCCACGATTCCTCTCACAAACGCCCACGTGACAACGCCATCACTTCATTCAGAGGGAACGTGTTCCTGCTGGGGTCAGACCATTGATGCGTTCTGGCGAGTTTAAAATGACGGAAAGTTGAGTGGTTTCTGGGGGATTTTTGTGTGTGTGTTTAAGTGGGTGTGTGTGTTGTACGTTCTGGTTTTATTACACCACAAACTTTCTGTTTTATGAGTGACGTGTAAGTGTTTGGTTCGCTATGATTTGCATTCACAATACTTGAGGGTTTTTTTCAATGTTTAAGATACGAAACAATATGATTATGAAAAATACCTAGATGTGTCACATGTCATTGTGTGATTTGCATGTAGCTAACATGTTTTCTCACTTCCCCGTCATTTCTAGACATGACTTGGCATTTTGTGTGGGGAAATTTATATAACCATTGAGAGAAATGTCCAGCCTGAACCGAGCAAAACCTCCCTGTTATTCAAGTGTGTATTTACTGTAAACGTTTATCGTCATCACATCGTGTCTTGTTTGTTTTTTTCCACCTTCCTCCTTCTTCTCAGCTCGTCCGTGGCTCTCCTCTGATTTATCATCAGTCTGTGAAGGTCACAAACACAGTAATCCTAAATAAGCACAAATATAACAGCACATAACAAAAAAACCTGCCCATTGTGTGCCCTTTATGTGTGGTAAAATCTAAGTTAACACTTATTGACTTTTGCGCTTAAGTATCTGACATCACTTCCTGGAAGAATTGACGATACTTTCAGGGAAAGCAGCCTAATGGCGTCAGTGGTTCAACTTGTAAACAATAAACCTATTTATAGATCCATTGTAGCTTCATATGATATAAAGCTAAGCCTCATAAATCACGACTAAATCCTCTAACTATACAACTACATGGCCACTTGCTTCATCTCGTATCCTTTAGTTTGTCATACTTGCCGACTGTTCCATTTCACCTCTTTCACCCCCACCCTTCCTGCTAACCTCTCGTCCCTTCTTTTTGTTCCCCCGCCCACTTTCTGTCTCTCACCCCAGGACAACTGTGAGGGCTACGCTCGCTGCCAGACTCAGAGCAGTGACCATGGTGATGACTGGCACCAGCAGGTTCTCAGTGGGTTGAAAAGGTGAGTAGCTGTCTCCATGAGGAAGGGGAGGCAGCGTGATGATGGGTTGGTGAGTCTGGTCAGGCAAAGGCGCAACTGTGAAGGGGGACGATGAAAATAACAGAGATGCATTAATAGAGGTGTAGAGTAATGTTTGTGTAGAGGAAACTTTTTCTGACCCCCACCTACAACATATGCACAGTAAGCAATGGACTCTCTTTACAAAAGGTTTCCTCTCAGGGATCCTCGAGAGAAAAACCATCCCCCCTCTTAAAGAAATTGACACACCCTGCATCCACCCCAGAGACACAAACCACAAACACAGACACACACATGCACAGCAAACATATTATAAGCCTTGCAAAAGTTTTCAGTTTACTTTTGAACATTTAGTGAGTTAATTTCTTTGAAAATTAACTGCTGTGTTTCTAATTTTGTTCAGGGCCTCCTGGATATCCTTTAATATACCCTTGGGCCTGAAAACTAAGCTTGAGTTTATTTGTAGTAAAATACCTAAAACTGGGAACTTTGACTCATCTTACTGTTTTACAGAATTTAACAGTTTTACACCTTTTAAAGTGTTTTGTTCAATACAATTTCTTTTGTGTTAACAAATGTTGATTGGAGTGTCTGTTCTCTTATGTGGAAACTGTTCAAAAGTTCAAAATTAACTTGGATGTGATGTCACATTTTGCCCTTTCAGATTTGAATAATCTGACAATTTTCCCATGATGACGTATTTAAGAGCTGTACTCTACCAGTGAGTAAGAAAGTGACTCTGTAGAAGACGGTTCCGTTTCGACCCTGAAGAGAGCAGCAATATGTTCCTTGTTCATCTACATGTAGCTGATTTAAGACCACAGATGAGTCGTCTGTCACTACCAAGGCTTTGAAGTCACTCTCATTCAGCTGCACACACAAATTAGGAAGTGATACGTAAGTAAGTGGGTATAAAAGCTGACAGACAGTAAATATGCAGATTCATGATGATATCGTACAGCAATAAGGGACAAAAGGGAATACATGGGAATCAGGAAGCATGCAAAGTGGTTAAAAATTAGGAAGTTTCTACTCAAGTGCTTCTGTTGGTGTCATCGTTTGAGAAAGACGCAGTGATGTCAGAGAGACCTTTTTATTTCCTGGGACTCCAGGGGCCCAGGAGTAGTGGTACTCTGGTCTTGCCAACAGAAGACGATGCCACGGGAGAAAACAGTTCAACACTGCCTGGCCTCCCTCCTCAGCCTGCACTGGGTACTCTGGAGGAAGGGGGAGAGGATGCTTCATTCATTTACATCAGGAGGATTACTTGAATAATCTTTTTCATTAGCCCTGCACATGGACAGGCAGCAGCAATGCCTCACTTAGGCACACATTTACATACTCGTGACAGCATGTGTCCATGTACTCTGAAGAAGTGTGCACTCCCAGTACATAGGTATGACTAGCCGTCATCCACACCAACAACATGCACACACATACACACAAAGGAAAAAAAAACATACCACCACAATCCTGCTGGCCAGAGGGAGAGGGACAGATGTATATCTTGTAGCGGCAAGAGAAGCAATCCATTACTCTTCGTTTCAAATGCCCTGAAAACCATACCACAGACACATGCAAACACACGTGTCCTGGTGGAGTATATAGTATGTACACATTGTGCTTCTGCAAAGATTTACACAAACACAGAAGGAGGGATCAGACAGAACAAACTCACCACACTTGTTAGGGCATAATCCTGAGGGAGAGACAAACAAATGATCTGAAACTAATGCATCTAGTACACAGCAATGACTTACACAAAGAGCCCTGCCTCATACTGCATGGGGCACTTTATGTTATGTTATGCCAATTACCATCACTGATGAATGTGTCCAAGTGTTTCTCTAAGATCTTCCTGCCCTTCTCCATGATCTGAATGGCCTCAAATGTTACAGATCCTTAAAAAAACAGGCTTTGACTTAAAATTTGGTGGACACTGAGGTTTTTATGATTACATTCAGTGAAGCTACAATAAAAACAATTCTAATGATCTTAGCGTTTTGCGGCAGTTTTCTACTGTAGTTTCCTACTACAGTACAGCCACGATAAATTATTTTTTTGTTTCTCACCAGTGTGCTGGGCTTTTAAGAAGTGGTCAAATTCACTCTGGTACTCAGTTCTGGCTCTGTATAGAGTGGTGGGATCTGGAAACGCACAGTATTTATTTATTCATTTTTATATATATTAATATTTTACAGTTTAGGCATCTCACTCATATTTTTTATCCACAATAAATTAGGGCCATAGTAGCAAAAGCTTACAATTGCTAGTTCATAAAAAAATACCTTAATGGCCTGACAATATTTTAGAAAGAATTTTCAGTAAATGCCACACTCATGCTTGTCATAGTGCACTAAACCAGGTCTTGATCTCACCAATGACTCCCTTTCGTTCCCGGCTGGTCTCTTTGTAGGTCATGTAGGCATGGTCACAAATCTTTTTCATTTCAATCTGGTCATTTACAGTGGGAGCAGACAGGACAAAGTCCTCATGTAGGAGCCTGATCCTGTGGTCACACTGCAGACAGGCCTTGGCTGCAGGGACACTGCAGAGCAGGGACGCCAACATCAGCAGCATCTCTTCTCTGTAACCTGGATGTCCTGCACAATCAGGATGGGTCACATTGCCTGCTGTGATTTTTCAGTCAATGCAGGTTCTGAAAAAGAGTACAGAGCAACCATTGTCACCACAGCTGTTCTCAGCAGCTGATACATTTATTGTTGCTAATGTTACCTGAATACTAGTTTTACTCCCATCACTCCTGTTTCTACCTTTACCATCAGGTCATAATTTCCATTGCTGAATAACCAATAAGTCTAAAAACTGCTGTTGTTGCCCATGTTGGGCTCATGTTTTATGGGGCAATATAATATACTGCTTTCTGTCAAATTGGTTGTTATTTCATTTAACACAGATTAATTCAGGAATATGCACCATGTTTAGGGCTGAAACTGACAATTAATATCGTGACTGACTAATCTGTCTTTTATTCTTTTAGTGACAAATGTCCATCAAAATATCTCAAAGTCCAAGGTGACATCTTCTGATTGTTCCATCCGATTAATAGCTGAAAATGCAAAAGATATTCAGTTTACCATTAAATTAGACAACTGAGAGAATTAAAGTAATACAAAATTAATTAAGCTCAAGGTCAGAGCACTGGGTAATAATGCAGGACCCCCCATTAATGTACTGTAGAGTTGCAAAGTCCCCAAGAAAACAGCAGTTAAATCACCAAAACCAACAGACACACAGTAAACCTGGGACTTTTGTGGCCCCTGATGGTCTGGGGCCCCAGGGTTCTTGTCTATTTTGCCGAGCTGGAAATCCAGGTTTGCCCGCTGCTTCTGGTTTACAATTATTTTTGTTGACAGTACTTAACTGAATTAACCTCTGTTGCTGCTACTGCTAATGCTATTAGCATTTTGTCACCACTACTTGCTAATGCTACTTTTGCTATAGTTAGCTAGCTTGATTCAGCCGCTGGTACCACAACCACTGATGTTGCTAATGAAAAAAAAACACAGTCATAGAGCAAAGAGCTAGCTTTTCTACTGTTGTTCACCTTAGGCCAAGTGTAAATTAAATGGGATAACAGCAACAACAGCTGCATGTTCACAGAAGATAAATAAGGATGAAAACAGGGCCGGTGTTCTTGCGCTTTCACCTTGTCGTTCAGCCTCTGTGTTTATAGCTTGTTGCTGTCACCCAGTGGTAGAAAGCAAGTCAAAGCCACAACAACATTATTATTTGCTGTGGATGAAGCTCACCTCTGTTGTTTGTTCAGGACACAGTATTTTGTAGGTTACTGTGAACGAAAAAAAGATTAAATACTTCGAAATGTATTTGATATTTGAATTGTTTCTATTGGCAACGGTCATAAAATTAAAAAAACAACAACACATAATTAATTTTAAAATTAGGTTAATACTATTTAACAGTATTTTTGCTACATTTCTGTCTATGGGTTTGAAAATTTATTTTCCAGAAACAAACTGGAAAGTAAATTTATGTTTGTGACCCTGTAGTGAATGAGTGACAGTTACACGAACGAATACGCTTCTACTCGTTCGATGTTGGGCGGGACCATGCTTCAAACTGATCTGCGGCTGCGCAGTGGGCTCCTGCACTCATAGCTGTACACATTGACCCGACAGTCAGTTGCAGAGGTAAGAAAACTCTTATTTCTTACGACCACAGCTCTATAAATGACAGAGAATATATTGTGTACGTTAGTCGTTATAAGCATAGTTATTGTCATAGCCAAACATAGCTTTTAACTGTGAATATGGCCGTTTGAAACCCAGTTCGTGACAACTGGTAGCCTGTCGCTGTAATGTCCCGATACAGGCGACGAGTGCTTGTGTGTTATCGATAAGCCACATCGATAATATTCGATCAGTGAGTTATATGTCACCTTGACACTGTTGTGGAAATTGACTCTGGTGCTGCTCGTGTCCACTGTGGTCATTTCAAGCCAGATGGTGAAGGTGTTTTTTAGTGTATTGTTTTAGGTATTTAGCTACAACTAATGTGATCAAAACAATCAGCTGTCACCATGGTGGAAGCGTGTGTCTGTGTCCAATCCGTGCTTGGAAAACATGAATAACCTGCTGTATAGTACAGCCTCCTGTACTGCACTGACCAGAATGGTTAGTTACTGGTCTATAACAAATTTATAAGTATTTTGCATTGCACACATTTGGTCCCCAAATCCAGCAAAATCAAAACGATTTAAGTCAAAGTGGAGGCTAATTTACGTGGACTTGAAATGATCCAAAGAACCACATTAGAGACACATTTTCAAACATGAATGAAAATGACAGTAGTGTGTCCTAAACTATCCCTAGAAAAAGAATAGTTTGTTTAAAAAGCAACTGATTAATGACATTTTCCATTAAAAGCAGTGAGGGCTAATATTTGGGACTTGAATATCAAAGACTCTCACAACACATCATGGAATTGCTTGTGCCAATAAGGCAACTTTTTTTTTTTACCTCAATAAACCAAGTTAGAATCGATCCAATAAACAAGACTTGACAGGGGGAGGTCTCAATCACAAAATAGAGCAAACAAGCAGAGCAAATCAGAGCTCCATTATCGCATTTGGTATGAAATACATAATTGAAATTAAAATTGATTCTGTAAACAAGATGGTGCAATTTTGTCTGTAATTGCACTTATAGAGGACCTATAGGTTCTTATTCTAACAAACTGACCTAAAGAGGAAGACATGTCACACAGTGGTCTGTCTGCCAAGGGCTGGTTTATGCACAGGGACCCAGTTTTTGCAGGGTGTGCATTTGCAAAGTTTCCTTCTCTCACTGCTGCATTGCCACTAACCTTCATATTTCAGAATAAAATAAGAGTGTTGTGCTGGAACATAATGATACCTGTTGGGAGGTTAAATATGGGTCTGTTGTGGATGATTGGCCGGGGCTCTGTCTGAAAACTGTAGGTTTGCTGCAGCAGTTATTTGAGGGCTGCTGCTCTTAAATATTATTTACTCACATCCAAGGTGCTCTTGAGAGATAAATGTAATTGAACCATGCTGACATGGTTTCTTTACTTGATCACTGATCATAGTGTGTTTTTATGGTGTCACTGGTTCTGTTACCACCACACCACATTGAGGCTAGAGAGCCTGGCTTCCTGCCATTTACCAGAGTAAAGCTTCTGTGCCCTCTCTCTGTTGGATACTGCTGCTTAACTATGCTGCACTTAACAGCAAATGCACACAGTACAGCAACATGTAGCTTCACTGGAGAGACTAACACATAGAATATTGCAGTCAAATTCCAAGTATGTCTGTATATGTGTGTTTTACAACATTAACACTCTAAATGTCTGTGAGGATTTTCAGTCATCCAGGTCATGGCTATCCAGGGGGAGTTGAATCTAGGACAGCTGGTCTTGGTTGGAGATACTTTCTCTGTGGGGTTGTTATTTAGGTAATTGATACCAACTGGTTCGTTAGTGCTCCTGACTGTAAGGACAGTCATTAGAGTCATTGGAATCACCTGAGGCCAAGTGTAAAGGACCATTGTTGGAGCTGTCACATGAGGCCAAATATGAATGGTCGTTCAAAAGTACAGCATTGTAGGTGTGGGATAAGTGGTATCTTATGCCTGCTTTGTTGTATAATACATGCTTTTTTTTAGAGGATAATAGGAAACAGAGGGTGAGTAATAAATGTCTTTAATCACGATAGCATTCACTGTAGAGTACTCCAAAGGTAATTAGAACTATATTTCCCGGAGAGTGTCAGTGGCGATAACTGGCTCCAAAATAAACAGGATTGTCAAGCACATGTCCTGTGTGATGGAGGTCACAGTAGACCAACATTGTATTTGTGTGTCCCATACTGATAATTTGGAATTTAACTGGAATCAATATATTATTGTGTTGTTTGGCATCTACACCATTTATTTTTGTATTTCCCCATTTAGGACATTTGGATTGTTCAGTGTGTGACATGATGGTATTTGCGGTATTTTTTTCTTGACCATTTTCGACCCTTGTTTTACATGCTGTGCCCTACTTCAACCAACTGTTGATTTCTCTGGCTGTCTCGTAGGTTTGGACCCATCAGCTCTTATTCAGAAATGGAGACTTTGCTAAAGATCGTCAGGTAGACATCAGTCTTTCCTTCACCTCCACCTCTGCCATTGTGAAGAAGATATATTTCAAACATTTTCACCAGCGCTGACAGCAATTTAGCTACAGCTTTCCACTCCCACCACTCCTTCTCCAAACCTGCTTCCCTCTGCACCTCACTGACTTAAGTCTTCAGCATGTATCAGATTGTCCCGGTGGCTCCTGGGGAGCAGCAGATGACTGGGGGCGCTGGTGGTTCTCCCCTGAAGAAGAAATTGGCTCATGAAGGACGACCTCTGGTGATGGCCGGCATGTTGGGCTGTGTGTTGGTGCTGGCTGCTGTGGTTGCCTGGTGCTACTACTCCGCATCCCTTCGTAAAGCCCAGCTGCTGAAGACTGAGCTACTGGACCTCAACAAGGATGGTTTTATCATTCGTAACCAGGCGGGGGCTGTCATCTACAGCATGACCTTCAGGTAGGTTCACTGTACGGAGTATTTTCATTATTCATTAATCTGCTGATTATTAATGTCTAGATGAATCATTTTACCTATTAAATGTGAAAAAGAAGAATGATGAGAAATACCCATCACAATTTTACAGAGGCCTAGGTGAGATTCACATTGCTCAGTTTGTCAAACCAACAGTCCAAAACCCAAAGATGTTTAATTTAATCAAAGAATTGATCATCAAAAAGTTAGATTAATTATTTTTATTAATTTTCTGTCAATCAAGTAATCATTTCAGCTTCACTAATATGTAAGGGAAATGCTACGTGAATCAAAAAGAGTGACCAGAAAGACACTTACAATACAGCTGTTCATTGTATTGCAACCCAGTGCGTTCCTGTAATAAATACTATGCTTGTGAAACTAACAGCCAGTAGATCTTGGCTAACAATAAGTCTTGTAACTAACTGTATATGACTTTTTTTTGTCCTCAGCACAGTTGTTCCCCTTTGTGTGCTGAGCCGTACTAAAAAGCTGCACTGTGCGGATGGATAAGCCAGACGAGACAGACACATGATTACACCCTTAGGGATATGGGTGGATTCAAAGAAATATGCATGGGGTGGCAGAAATATATACAGAATATGCTGATTTAAACACAAACAATAACATTTATCCATATTTGCTCCCAAATGAATATATTTTAACTCAAAAACACAACATTGCCAAACCACACATTTAGTGTTGCCAGTGATCCAAGATATCCAGTGTTTACCCGGTGATGCTGATTAAACGGCAAAAGTCCTTTTCTCTGAGCTTCAGTCATAAAATGTGGCTAAAGTGCAAACTGTCAGGTGTTAAGCTTTAAATGAACTGGCACTGCATTGCTGACTAATGTTGCCTTTTGTTTGGGGCTTGGAGCGAGTGATTTTAGTGCTTTTTAAATGGCGTTTTTGTATGTTGCACTTGCGTAAATGGTCTGAAATTTACATGTTTGTCTGCATAATGAGCAGTTTCAGAGATGTTGGTAGCTGCAGGCAATCCAGAGACACTCGAAAGCACAGATGAATATTTGGGTGTATTCAGGTTTAATCTACCCCTCACACAATCATATACAAGTTACTGTTTCTAGAACAAAACAACTCTGCCACTATCCATCTGTGGTTTCTGTATTTCTACTAGTGGAAGCTGGAAATCCTTCACAGTGACTGCTCATAACACTGGTTTGACTTATATTTTCTTCCCCTCTGTCAATGCTCCAATCCAGGTCTGGCACTCTGGATCTGGACTCCTGCACAAAGGAGGGGAATATCCTGAGCTGCACTCAGTCTGATTCTGGCAAGCTCAACTTCTTTATCCAGACAGTTCGACCGAAGGACACAGTAATGTGTTACCGTGTTCGCTGGGAGGAGCTGCAAAATAAGAATTCAGTGGAGCATGCCATGGCCTATAATGACTCTCATTGGTACGGAGGGGTGGAGACAGCAACACAGTACTGGCCACTCAGGATCCAGGGCGAGGCGGAACCGCAGCCCTTCATCACTAGTGACGTCTACTCAAATCGAAACGCTTTTGGGGGAATCTTAGAACGCTATTGGCTGTCATCAAATGCGACTGCCATCAAAATTAATGACTCAGTACCGTTTCATTTGGGCTGGTCAGAGAAGGACAGGACACTCAGGTTCCAGGCCAGATACCAGGATTCTCCCTTCAGACCACCAGAGGGTCAGGAGGCCTTCCCTGAGCTCAGCTATAGAGTGTGTGTGGGGTCAGATGTTACCTCTATTCACAAATACATGGTGAGTATAGACACACTATGTGTTTTGTTTTGCTGGTAAGAGCAAAATCATCTTTTTTTTAAAAACATAACTTCTATTAATAATTTAAGTGTGGTTAATTAGCGTTTGAACTTAGTTTATATTCAAAGTATGTTAAATGTAGTAAATTCAAAGTCTGGAGCATCTGGCTAGTTGAGATTTTTTGCTGCAGATGAGAATTGTTGCATTTACACTTGAAAATGCATGTGTTGGTTCTCTTCCAGGCACTTACTCAAAGACTGAGGCCAAAATCTAAACCAGTCCTTTTGCTTGGAAAGTGTAATATAGCATAACAAAATTAAGTGAGAGCAAAATGGGACAGAAAATGACAGGAAATATAGAGCCAAGTTGCAGTCTTGGATTGATTGGCTGATTTATATATCGAAACCACCCAACAGTCTCTGGTTTTAGCTTCTCCATTGTGGCGATTTGCCTTTCTTTGTTTTATATTATTATAATAGCAATATCTTGGGTTTTTGGGCTGTTTCGGACAAAAACAAGACAGTTAAAGATTTAACCTTGTGCTCTGGGAAACTGATCTACATTTTCTTCTACTTTTTAGACAAAATAATTACTCCATTAACCAAAAAAATGAAACAACAGAATCATCAATAACAACAACAATAGTTATTTCCTTGATTTGATATGGTTTTGGGTTTTTTTTTTGTCAAGGCTTAGATGAGAAGATTGATACCACTCTCATATCTGTGTGATAAATGGCTGGTTAGCTTAGCTAAACATGAAAACTGGACACATGAAAAAACTGTTTTCACAACTGTCGATGTGAAAACCCCTGTTGAAAGATTCTGCCCTGTATTTATATGTTTTGCTCAGGTGCGCCGGTACTTCCCAAAGCCTATCAAGGTCCCGTCTCCTGAAGTGTTCAAACAACCACTGTGGTCCACATGGGCTCTCCACAAGACGGCTATAACTCAGGAGAAACTGCTGCGCTATGCCTCTGACATCACCGAACACGGCTTCACATGCTCCCACCTGGAGCTGGACGACCGCTACACTGCCGACTATGGAGAGTTTGACTTTGACCCGCAGAAGTTCCCCAATGCTAGTGGTATGTTTGACAAACTCAGAGAGGACGGGTTTCAAGTGTCGCTCTGGACACATCCTTTTATCAACTATGACTCCATTAATTTTGGTGTTGCTGTGGAGAAAGGACTGTTTGTTCGGGAGCCGAGCGGTGAACTGCCTGCTTTGGTTCGCTGGTGGAATGGCATTGGAGGAATCTTGGACTTTACCAACCCAGAAGCCCGTGAGTGGTATTCCTCACATCTGCGTATGCTCAAACTCCGCTATGGCGTGACGTCCTTCAAGTTTGACGCCGGAGAGACAAGCTACCTCCCGCGCCAATTTAGCACCCTCCTCCCACTGTCTGACCCCTCCACCTTCACCCGTCGCTACACAGAGATGGCCATACCATTTAGTGAGCGTGCAGAGCTTAGGGTGGGTTACCAGAGTCAGAACATCTCCTGCTTCTTCAGGATCATCGACAGAGACTCTGTGTGGGGTTATGAACTCGGCCTCAAGTCCATCATCCCGACTGTTTTGACCGTTAGCATTCTGGGATACCAGTTT
Organism: Holacanthus passer; assembly: GCA_025331565.1. Classification (NCBI taxonomy): domain Eukaryota; kingdom Metazoa; phylum Chordata; class Actinopteri; family Pomacanthidae; genus Holacanthus; species Holacanthus passer. The sequence continues at coordinate 4,103,204 of JAFREQ010000009.1, read as the reverse complement.
GTTTTGCCTGATATGATAGGAGGGAATGCATACCCCAACCGCACCACAGGTACGGTACTCCATAACATATACAGAGAGAGAGAGAGTTTTACTGTCATGAGTGAGCCTGACAGCTGTGTTGTATTGTAGGTGGTTCAGATGGCAAAAATGGTCTGCCAGACCGAGAGCTATACATCCGATGGTTGGAGCTATCTGCTTTCATGCCCGCCATGCAGTTCTCTATACCACCGTGGGCATATGACAATGAGGTGAGCAAAGCGAAACAGTGGATGTGTTTGTATTAACTGGAAAAGCGTCAGTGTTTTTCTGTTCTGCCATTTCCTGTGCTTGAACTTAATAATTAGAGGGGACAAATTAAAACCAGAATGAGTAGAAATATAGTCAAGTAATTATAAAGATATATACAAATTACTGAAAAGCAATCAAAGAAATAAAGTCAAATACAAATATAATGATAATAAAAGATAATTTACTGGGCAATGGGGACTCAAATCTGAATGCAAGATAAAAATGAGTTGGATCTTTGGGAACCATAATTTCTCCAACTGTGTCTATGTTGCTTTCATGTATTTCAGTGTAGAGTGGAGGGCGCCATTGTTTAAACTTTGAATTCCCACACACAGTGGTTTTAAGTAATGTGAGGGTATGAAATCTTATTTTGTTCAAGGTTACTCTCATGCCTTACTGAAAAAAGATGAGACCAAAGCATGGTCATTGGCTTATATGGAGCAAAATAGTGCACATGCTATTTATTACTTCACCTCCCCACAGAAAACAGCGTAAAAAAGATCTGTGACTCACAACACATTTTTGTCCTCCTCACTTTTACAATTTCAGTTTGAAAATTTAACATGCCTTTAACATGTTTTGATGCCAGAAATGAAATTGAAACTCTGTCTTAATTAGCCATTAGCCCTGGTGCTCCACTGTGATGCTAACACTGTATCTTTGTGCATTCATCTGCAGGTGGTGCAGATAGCCCAGAAGTTCACAGAGCTCCATGAGAATCTGGTGGCCCCTAGGGTTCTCGAACTAGCAGGCGAGGTTCTTGATACAGGGGACCCAATCATAAGGCCCCTGTGGTGGATCGCCAATGATGACGAGGCAGCCTATAAGATTGACTCTCAGTTCCTGATCGGGGATGACTTGATGGTGGCTCCGGTGTTAGAGCCAGGAAAGCAGGAGAGGGACATCTACCTGCCTGCAGGACGATGGAGAAGCTACAAGGGGGAACATTTTGATAAGGGCCCCATGTACCTCACTGACTACCCTGTGGACCTGGATGAGATAGCTTTCTTTATATGGGTTCACTGAATTAAAGAACACACAGATACATACATACTGTTTGCACATGTATATTCTCGTGAGCACACATGCCAAGAAATAGCAGGAGATGTTTGTTTTTCAAAGGGAAATGACCACTAGGGACCTGCTGCCACAGCAGCATGTGATTTTGTTAAAGATTAACCTCATGTCTCCTCTGAGCTGCTCTTTATCTGGACATCTGCCTTTAGATTATAACCATCCATCCAAAGAATGAGAATGAAACTTGTATTCACTTCTGATTCACTTGTTCCATCCTTAAGCTGATTCTCATCCTCATGTGCCTTCCACAGCCAATAGTATAACAAATTTAAGATTTTATCATCACTGCAGTCTTCCACCTAATGGATGTATAGATTTCTAGTCCCACAGCTCAAATGGTTTTGGTTTTAGGGTGAGAGTTATCGTCATGTCCTTTTGTGTGAATTTTCTTTCAGGGTAGATTAAATATGTGTGAGAAGGTAACATTCATATGCCTCAATAAAAGGCTTGATAGGCTCGAGCATCAGCAATAAATTCACACTTTGAGTTGGACAGACACGTTCCTGCTCAGAGGGCATGGCAACTGCTGTATTGTGGAAAATGTCCCCAGCTACCTATGTTTAAGCTAACCTGCCTTAATTTGCATTGCACTGACAACAACATGTAACTCATTTGTTATTCACTGGCTCTTTCTATTTATTAACTGTTTTCTTTAGATTTGTGGATGGCATTTGATTGTATATACAGTAAATTCATGTGATTCTGGGTTTAAATTTGGGGTACTTGTCATGATCAACAGACAAAAATTTTTATGCGGGCATTCCTTGACCTACAGTGCCATTCTGTCATTTCAGTGCCAAATCTATCTACTGCGTTCTGTTTTTTTCATCTGCACAAATGAAATTCACAGCTCAGGGTAGATTTAAAAGAAACCATTTGTTCAGTCAGAATTAATGTTGTTGATCCATCTACTACTAGTTTGCCTTGTAGAACAGGTATTTTTCTCACTGATGCCATATTTAAGTGCTGTCCATGTCTGCCTTGTGGGTTTTTAGTCTTGTCAGCTGATCTTAGCACAGAGTACCAATATAGTGATAAAACAGCCTCCTCCGCAAAACAGTGGTATGCCTGATGCTTTGCATTTTAACATTTCTAAGCACTGATATTGCAAAGTACATGAAGAGTTTAACTCTAAAATGAGATATGTGCCATCTGAGTAAATGTCTGTGTGCTCTTAAACACTGACTGCTGGCATGAAAGCACACTCTTGGTTAAGTCATTAAAATGCCTTGCTTGAAAATAATGATAAGATAGAGTCAGCGCTGTTTTTGAAATGTTTAAGCCACTACAAATAGAATTGTTGTGGGATTAGAGCATATTTAAAATGATTGTTTTTGTTTGTTGAAAAATGAAGGAATCTTGTAGTAAATTTGTAGTCTTTGTGTTTTATTCTTGATACTACCACCAGGTTGAGTCAATGTTCAAGTCTTGCACATAGTGACTTTGATTACTAAATTAGACAGCAACATTTCTCAAAAATTAGCTGCAATTTGGAATAATATTACTCATAGAGAAACTGTGAACAACTGTGAGAAAATACCACAGTATTTTCACAATTTGGTTTATACTATAGTTTATAGTTTATACTATATAGAGCTCAAAATGCAAACTGTGTCAGATTAACATTAGTTCATGGATTTGGTCAAAACACTAAATAAATGAATTGGCCAATATTTCATTGTTGGAGAATCTGGTGAAATCTGTTTGGGCATTTCCACTGTGACCTAACAGAATTTGAAATGCGGAAGTTGATTACTCAACCTGGTACCACATCAAAGCCAGTGGATTGTTCATATTTTATGTCTTTGTGACTCACCTTTCTAATTCGGGCTTCATAACAAAGCTACTTTAGCTACAATAGTAATGTAAAACACAGAACCTAAAGAATTAAACAATTCACTGTTCCATCATATTGTGGTTTTATTGAATTCTCAATCTGCAGTCATTCACAGCCTTTACAGTTTGAAAATGTGTTTGCTGTCCCTGAGTTTTACAGATTGGGTGAGAAAAAAGTAAATTATTCTCCAGAGTCTCAGAGAAAGATTGTGATGATGGCTGAGGACAGCAGCAGGAGGAGGACACTGGAACCAGTGGGGATGGCGCTGTTGCACAGGTTCCCTTCACAGCATTTTATGAGGCCGATACAGCCATCTTTGGTAATGCAGCCCTTGGTGTAGATACCTGCAAAATATGATGGGAAAAACTCAAACAAAAGCCACCAGTGCACCAGTATCCCTGTCTGGTTGAATTGCTCTTCTTCTGGTGTGGAAAAACAACTCACCATTCACGTTGATGGTCGAACAACGGTCCGCAGCTGCAGGACAATTTGCCTCCTGTTTGCAGTCTTTGGTGCCCTGACATACGTGGCATTTCAATCCCCATGCTATACAGAAATATAGAATATTGTCACACATGCTTTAAGATACTCAAAATCTAGATCTCATTGTTTTAAATTTCTCACATAAAACACCATCAGTCTAAAGATGTTTTTTTTAAGTTCTTATGGATGTGGTGACACAAGTTTGTCCTCAAAACCACAAGTGAACATGACCTTCCGGTAAGAATATGAGAAGAGAAAGTTGAGAGAAAAAGAAAACAAGCTGCCAAATATAAATCCTCATTCCCTCTAAAAAATGGGAAAAAATCATATTACACTACAGAGAGGATGTGTTGCCAATGGTAATCTCATAAAATGTTTCCCTCCTTTAGTATTATTGATACTAATTATATAAAATAAGTAGCAGATGTTCAAATTGATATAATTCAATGAATAAAAAACGACAATGATGACTGAAAACTCATCAGTTCAAACTGCACCTTGGCCCATATAAAACTTCTCTGCCTCTTATAACTAAATGCAACACTTGGAGTAACTCGATGTCAGCTACTTGCATGATTCTTGCTGTTTTTGAGTTGTGTCCACATGGTTGAATGCTTTAGATAAAAGCATCAGTTAAATAGATGTAATGCAATATAATGCGATACAATCATGCGCACAGCTTACCTACAGACAGAGTCACCATCAGGACCAGAGCTCCATAAAGCTGCATCGTGAACGTTGAGAAAAAATCTTCAATCAACCCTGTGAGAGGAAAACGGGAGGGAAGATGCCAACGGCTTCAGAGGGGGACTTTTATAGAGCACCATCTCACTCCTCTTTCAAAAGTTGACAGGTGCATTTCTTCACACAGGCTCTTACCAGGTGACCTAACGTGAGTTCGGTCTGCAGAGCCAGCCATATAGACTATATACTTTCTTGCAAATAAGTGCAAGAACTAAAAGTGACATAAACATCATTTTTTATGTCAAATCTGTTGTGTGTGGTATAAATCAGGACATAAATTTTGTAGTATTTCACTTCAAAATATTCCACTGATTGCTACAGCTGACATTTCACATTTATTTTGCAACCGATGTGCAAATTCTAACACGAGTGATGTAACAGCAGGAGCCTAATTCCTCCCAAATTACATTACAATACAGTGTAGTTTAATGTATTTGTAGTGATGGTGTACCAGTATAAAAGGGAACAAGATAGTTAGGAAAGAAGGGTGTCATAATCTGGAAACTTCAAAAGAATTTCATGTTATTTTATTATTACAGGTTCCAGTATGATTTATTGGATGTGAGTCTAAAGAAGATGTGATGGCATATTACAAGCTGTGGTGACATAAAGTAGGAAATACAGGTCCTGTCTCCTGAGTCGGGCGTGGTTGGGTGGATGAAAACAGAGTTGTGAACAAAAAAATACATCACTACACTACTTTCATGTACTCAATGCTCGTAAGACTAAATTTGTGTTGTTCTTGAGAGTAATTGAGGCTAATTTTCTCCTGATTTGTCCGTGGGAAAAATGTCGTTTTTAGTGTGAGAATATTTGGAAGATGTGCTCCTAAAAAAATGGGTCTAATATTTTATTCGGTGACTATGGGGTGAAAGAATTAGTCACAATCTGTGATCAGGTTCACTTCTCCCTGTGGAGTGAACAGGTTCAGGACCTGTTGCTCCTATCTTGAAGGGGGGTTATTGTGGGGATGTTATGGAATGACTCAATAAAGTTTTCTTTTACTGTTCATAACAGTGGGACGGGACATAACACTGATCATCCTCCTGGCAGTGAGGTGGACACTTGTTTTTCCAATTAAGCTGTATTTACTGTAGAAAACTCTTTATAAATACTAATTTCTTCTCCCCGTACTTCATGAAAACAGGACTCTGTGCAACAACAGTGTGAATCTACACAAGCCTGAACCACCTCAGGCTTCTGCAGTGCCCTGTTCCTGTTCCTAACAATACTCTTTGCTTTGGACCTTTGTTAGTTCCAAAGTAAGAATAATAAGTATCTCCAATCTAAAACAAGGAAATATGTTTGCCTGTCCTATTTGTTATTATCTGTTATCTGTGTGTTTGTAATTTTGAAATAAATTAAATAAACAGCTGATTTATGAAAAACTCATTACCCCATCTTCGCCCAAACATCCAGCTTTGTTGATCAGTAATGGTCACATTGTATCCCTTAATATTAGTACTTTTTTTTATAATATGTAAAGCAACATCTGTCATTTCATATTAATTATGCAACCCATACAGACAAATTCTAAAACATAATGTAAGAACATTTTGGTGAGTGTATTTTCTCACAGTAGTTCATCTAGTTTCATGGAGTCTGCCAGAAAGACATATGAGTACTTCTATTCCTAGTTATGCCTTTGTTGGTTGGTTCTTTTTAGAAATGTTGCCTTGTCTGATTTAATAGTCAAAGCCACTATGCATAGGATGTGAAAATCCCTGACTTTGGTGCTACCTTGTGAACATCTGATGGTTGTGAGTTTCAATGCTGTGAAGTGAAAGTGTTGAAATGAATGATGGCTGCTGTGATTTTTCAATTTCCTCCTTTTAGTGTCCACATACAGAATGTTTTGTAAGAAGTGTGTACATAGAAATGTCAGTTGAAGTTGAAAATGATGCAGAATTACATTTGACTATTACCAAACCAAAAAATTTAATCCAAAAATTGAAAACATGGACACCACCAAAAATAGACTTAGAAAGTTTTCACATAGCAGGAATGTCCTGCAAGGGATGATCACACGGATGATGATGAGTGTGTTTTTGCTGAAGCTCCTACAAACAAACAGTAATAACGATAAAATCATATTTGATTGAAACACAGTAATTTTCACTTTATTCTCAGTGTGCCTTATATACGGCATATTTTGGCAAAGAAATAAATGTCTTCTGGATGCTAAGCACACCAAATCATTTCTGTATTTCCTGTGTGTCTGAAATGACAAGAGAGTTTGTTGCGCTTTCAGTGTAATCGAAGCAAGCATTATGCAACAGGAAATTTCTAACAACAACGCATGCATCGAAAATATTATCAAGGAATATAGTAGAATTACAAAGGTATATAGTAAATGAAAAACCATCAAATAATATCAAGTCACATACATGTATGATAGGAACAAAAGACAATTGACTGGGAAAAGGGAACTCAAATGTGAATGTAAAAAATGAGCTGGCTCTTTGGGAACCATGATTTCATTTTCAAATTATTATGAAGTTTTTGCTTGTGGATAAATTGTTGTGGAGATGTTGCTTTAATGTATTTTCAGTGTCTGTTTTTATACTACCACTAGAGGGCGCCCTTGTTTAAACTCTGAAGTCAAGGTTACTTTCATGCCATATTGATATAAGCGGAGACCAAAGCATGATCACTTACTTATATGGGGCAATCATAGTGCATTCATTGTTTGATTTTGCATCTCCTCGCAGAAAACTGCTTAAAAGATCTCTGTGTGTACGAGTTTTGTATCCACCAGTTGAGACTGAAAAGTGCACAAACCAAGGTCTAAACTGTAAATGCTAAATGAGCTCAGATTACACAATCTTTCTTATTAATACTAACAAATATTTCTGGTTTAGTCTAGTTTAATCGCAGGCTGAGATTGTGCTAGAGAGATGGGATTTGTTTTATTTTCAGTTAGACTTTTAGCTTGCTGTTAGTGACACGGTTGCAAAGATGTACAAAACTTAATTTGTCCTAATTCGAACAAGACTTGAAAGTGCAATGTCCTGGTTCTCAAGTGATGGTTGGTCTGCTGGAAATTTTATGGTCTTTATCTGGTTTGCTGAATTCGCCCACTGCAGATCCACAGGGAAAAGGAGGGGTCAGCTGGATTCAATGTACGTGTGTGCGACGGTGCAAAGAGTCCAGAAACAGATAAGGATTAACACCCTGGTTGTATACATACTTATATGATGTTGTAGTAGTAGTCAATATCAGACAAAGGTGAGGTGTGATTGCTCACCTGTTGTAGAATCAAACTTACTTTCCAGTCTTTGGAAATTTTGGTTGTCATTTGCTTTGGGTTCATTTGGCCCCCACTAATCTCACCAGTCCTCATCTTGTCGCACTAAAAACACAGTCTTTCCGATTAGTAGCTGTTGGTGGGAAATTGTATGTTGGTCAAGCCAAGGTCACATTTATGTCCTCACTTTTACAGTTTCAGTTTGATTTATCCACTAAAAACAAATAAATGCTGTCCCTTGACTATCCAATCACCAAAATCCATATGGGAGAAGCTCTGAATTGATCAAAATGTTAAAATACTAATGTGAGTGGTCAGAAATGTGCACTTTTTTGCCCCCCATACAAGCTGCCCTACACATTCCTGCTCATAGGGCTTGCCTCACCTTATATCAACATGGGAACTGTTGTATTGTGGAAAATCTTTACATTCCCAACAACCTATGTTTAAGCTAACATGCCTTAATGTGCATTGCATCATCAACAAAATGTAACTCATTTTTTATTCACTTGCTCTTTATATCATTAACTGTTTTCATTTGTGGATGATATTTGAGATTCTTTGGGGTTTGAAATTCATCTACACAGGGAAATTCTTATTTTTTCCTTCTCTAAAAAGAAGGTGTAGCTTAATACTGTCTGCAAAAGATCGAAGAATATCTTCAGTTGGCCCAAATGTATGAAGAAATAAGGATTCCAGTTTCATCTCTTATACAGAGCACATTCAATCTTTTCTGTATTGCAGCTGCCTGCAGGATGATGGAGAGGAGGAACATTTTGATAAGGGCCTCATGTACCTCACTGACTACCCTGTGGACCTGGGTGAGATAGCTTTCTTTATAAGGGCTTAAAAGCAGTCAAAAATAAAACTGATCCACCTAACTTCCACCTAATGGACATCTAGATTTCTAGTCCCAGAACTCGAATGGTTTTGGTTTTAGGATGTTGGTTTTAGAGTGTTGCCTATATGTCCTTCCACCTGAATTTTATTTCAGGGTAGAGTTAATGTATGATGAGGTAATAAATATTTATTTTTATGAGGTTTGATAGGCTTGAGCATTGGCAGTAAATCTGGACTTTGAGTTGTACAGACAAGCTGCCTCACCTTATGTCAACAGGAAAACTGTTTTATTGTGATCTTCACACGCCTTAGAACACTATGCTCCATCATATTGTGGTTTTATTGAATTCTCAATCTGCAGTCATTCACAGCCTTTACAGTTTGAAAATATGTTTACTCTCCCTGAGTTTTACAGATTAGGTGAGAAAAAATTATTCTCCAGAGTCTCAGAGAAAGATAGTGATGATGGCTGAGGACAGCAGCAGGAGGAGGACACTGGAACCAGTGGTGATGGCGCTGTTGCACAGGTCCCCTTCACAGCAGTCTATGGGGCTGATACATGTAAGACGGTTTTCACAGCCCTTGGTGGTGAGACCTGCAAGATATGATGGGAAAACCTCAGTTCCAACAAAAGCCAGCAGGCATTCAGTGCAGCAGTAAATCAGCTCAGATAGATACTTGAAAATGCTATTGTAATTATTATTATTATTATTATTATTATTACTTCTATATTTATTTATCTATCTATTTAGCTATAATTGATTCTGATGTGGAAAAACAACTCACCGCTGACTACTAAGCTGGCACAACGGTCCAAGCCTGTAGGACAGGATTGGATGTTTGTGCAGGTACTGGCGTCAGAGACGAGGAGACATGTGTAGCATTTCAGTCCACATGCTGCACAGAAATATGAAATACTGTTACGCATGTTTGAAAATAATAAGAACTCAGAAACCAAAGCAGAAGATGATAAGATCATTTAAGATCATTTTTACACATCAAACACCATCAGTTCAAAATGACTGTGTATGTTCCCACAGGTAAAGTCCTGTGAAACCACAGAACACCAGTAAGAGAACATAAAGAGACAGAGGAGAGATATAAATATATATATATATGAATAATGGAAAAAAATAGGTTCATTAATTCACATTAATAGCTTTCATTTGTTTGTGTTACAATGCCAAAGCACATAAATCAAAGCAGTTCATACCTGCAGAAAGAGTCACCAACAGAACCAGAAGTCCATAAAGCTTCATGGTGAATATAAAGAAAAACAGACTTTTAATCCACGCTGTGAGAGAGAATTAAAGAGAACATGTTCCAAAAGCCATACTTTTATAGTCCAACTTGTCAGTCCTCATTTCCACAAAACCTCCTCCCACTTGACTTCATACCAGCTCATTAACCATAAAGCCATATAGACCAGTCACGTGCGCTGAGGTTCATGACAGGTGAGGCACTGACTCTTCTGGAGCCGGATGTAAAAATATGTGAACCCAAAATAGAAGCTTATATTTATATATTATATAATTGAAACATTTAGTTGTTTTAAAGGCTTTTATTTATGCTTTAATCAATTCCACACTGTTCAACAATACGATAGCAAGAAAAACAAAAGAATATTTAATATAAGGTCAAATTCAATTCGACGTGTACTTTCTGCCTCACCCTGTACATTTTCACTGCGCATTTATGGCTGATCAGAAAGTCTAAATATGTCACACACATTCATTAATTATATCAGATGGACTGTGGAACGTCAGCATGTATAGTACATGTGTAGTCAAACATGTACATTGGCAATATAAAGAGAGACAGCAATGGGCATGTGCTGAGGCCTGCATCAGTCAGAGGTGAGGCACAGCTCCTCGCCCGTCTCCCATGTGTTAGGGAGAGGCAGTTAAAAATACTCACAATATATGTTCTCTTTAAAATCCTTCCAAATGTGACGCCAAAATATGCCCGTAAAAACATATGAGTGCTTCTGCTTCTGTTCCCAATTACGCATTTATTGCTGTTTTTGTTCAGGAACGTTTCCTTGTTTGATTTAGTAGCCACGCCTCTTTGCACAAGATGTGAAAATCCCTGACTTTGGTGCAACCTAGTTAACATCTGGTAGTAGTGAGTCTGAAATGCTGAAATTTGAACGTCTACATGTTTGGTGAGCACTGTGAAAACACCATCTGCTGATAAATGTCATGTGTTGTGATTGAAAGCATCAGTTACTAAATGAATCATGTGCACAGCAGAGTCACAACTGTAAATTCTAGGGCAACCTGGCCTCTCACATAAATGGTGAGATCCCTGTAATAATCCTGCAAACATGACAGAATATATTTTGCTTATCCAGATGAAAAGGGAGTTTGGAGATTTGCTTAAAATGAAAAAATCCGCAATAAAAAAACAGTCAGCTATACAATTAATCCCATAGACTCAAATTCTGGATCACCTCACACTTTAACTTTGTAGGAAAGGGAGGCCAGTTATTGTTGGATCCCGGTGTGTCAGAAGATTTAAGTGAAATTATTGAATTAAGTGAGTAAAATGACATATAAAACTGAGCCGCAGATGCAACACACAGATCCCTGCTGTTAACTGCGATGGTTATTAAACAGAAAACATAATTTTTCACACTTCTTGTGGTCTGAGCTGGCAAACATGTACACAAGGAAACATATAATAATAATGAAATGAACAATAATGAAATGAATGATGGCTAAATTCCATTTAGCTGCTTTGATTTCCAGGTTCTGATATTGTACATGCTGTCTCACAGCCACACTGTCATGGCTCATAGGGACTGTTGAATATAATAGAGCCTATGTGCTTTTCCTAATATAACAAGTCAAAATGTCTGACGAGTTGTTGCCTCTGCTATTTGTAGGTATCATTGCAGGCAAGTGGTACCCTGGCATTGCATCTAAGAACTGCCAGCAGGCTGCTCTGAGATTCAGAAACAACAACAACCTAGTTATGTTTGCTGATCTACTTTGTAAATCCTCAGGTTGCATGAGTATACATAAGATTTAATTTTCTCATAGTTGTTCATCTTTTATATCCTGCTGTATCCCTCTTCTTTCAAATAAGAACAATTCTTTCTGCAATCACATGCAAACAAACTGTCACAGGATGTGGTAGCACTGAGGCCTGCAGAACTGTGACACAAACTGTGTAAACTGACAAACATTTTCCGAAGTGTTCAGGAGCTTGTTTATAGAATCACGTGTTTCACAAAGTGGTAACCACAGTGGTGAACGGAGTTCTAAGTAAGTAGTAGGAGTTTAGTTGCACACAGGTCACAAGTCGGTCAACTGAAAAATGCCATTTGTAGTATTTTCAGCACCAATAAAGTGAAGCTTGGTTTTGTCAGAATTTAATTGAAGAACATTTGTGGAGATTGTCTATGTTGCTTATATCATCTGGTTTTACCGAAACATACAGCTGGTTACCATAGACTGGTTATTAAACGTACTGTTTGCTTCTGAATTAGAAGTTGTCTGAATGAACAAATAGTTGTTGTCAGTCCAATGTAGTTAAAGCAGGTACAGGACACACTATTAATGCTTAATATTTGAATGTTGTTTATTCTTCTTGAGTTGTACAAGTCAGGTGAGAAAAAAGTACAGTATGGAAATAACCAAATTCCAGATCCTCAGAGAAAAAGTGTGATGATGGCTGAGGACAGCAGCAGGAGGAGGACACTGGGACCAGTTGGGATGGCGCTGTTACACAAGTTGCCTTCACAGCAGTCTATGGGGCTGATACATGTAAGGCGGTTTTCGCAGCCCTTGGCGGCAAGAACTGCAAGATATGAAGGAAAAACCTCAGTTCCAACAAAAGCCAGCAGGCATTCAGTGCAGCAGTAAATCAGCTCAGACAGATAAATGAAAATGCTATTGTTACTATCATTATTTTTTTATTAGCATTATTATTATTATAACTACTATTTTTATTCATTTATTTATCTATCTATTTAGCTACAATTGATTCTGATGTGGAAAAACAACTCACCCTTGACTACTAAGCCGGCACAACGTTCCCAGCCTGTAGGACAGGATTGGATGTTTGTGCAGGTACTGGTGTCAGAGATGAGGATACATGTGTAGCACTTCAGTCCACATGCTGCACAGAAATATAAAATACTGCTACACATGTTTGAAAATAATAAGAACCCAGAAACCAAAGCAGAAGATGATAAGATCATTTAAGATCATTTTTACACATCAAACACCATCAGTTCAAAATGACTGTGTATGTTCCCACAGGTAAAGTCCTGTGAAACCACAGAACACCAGTAAGAGAACATAAAGAGACAGAGGAGAGATATATATATATATATGAATAATGGAAAAAAATAGGTTCATTAATTCACATTAATAACTTTCATTTGTTTGTGTTACAATACCAAAGCACGTAAAGCAGTTCATACCTGCAGAAAGAGTCACCAACAGAACCAGAAGTCCATAAAGCTTCATGGTGAAGGCAAAGAAAAACAGACTTCAATCATTTGCAAACAACCTGTCACGGGATGTGGTAGGACTCTGGCTGGCAAAACTGTGACACAAACTGTGTTAACCGACAAACGTTTTCCAAAGTGTTCAGGAGCCCACATAGTAATGTCTTTTATAGAATCGTGTGTTTCACAAAGTGGTGAACCTCGCCCCTTTTTACTGTTTTCTATTGAGTACATGTCAAAAAGGATTAGCAAGCTATCACATTCTGTTTTATTTATGTTTTAGATACATAGATAGATGTACTTTATTTGTCTCAAGCTGGGAAATTCTTCTGTTGGAGCAGCTACAGTGAAACAATACAACACAACACAGCACAACATGTAACACATTAAACAACAAGACATAAAACATGCAGTGCAAAAGCCAACATACAGTGCAACAAACAGTACCAATAAACCATTGATCCTATGAGCAATAATGCAGTAGTAGAGGTGGAAATGATGTGCAAGATTATGCAAAATGTTGTGCAAAGAACATAAAGTGATCAGAATCAGTGCAAACAGATCAGATACTATCAATAAACTACTGCATTGTGAGTCCAGCGTTTTCTCTGCCAGACTGAGCTACAGAGTTAAACAGTCTTATTGGCTGTGGCAGGAAATATTTCCTATATCTGTCCTTGTGACAGCAGAGCTGAATCAGTCTGTTGGAGAACGAGCTCAGCTGTCTGTCCAGCAGCTGGTGGAGAGGGTGGTCAGGGTTATCCAGAATGGATAACAGTTTGTCCAGTGTCCTCCTCTCCAACACAGCCTCAAAAGTGTCCAGTTTGCAGCCAATAACTGAACCAGCCTTTTTAGTCAGTTTGTTGAGTCTGTTTGTGTTTCCGACTCCAATGCTGCTTCCCCAGGAGACTACAGCAAAGTACAAGGATAGATACAAGAATATTTCCAACATTCTGCTGCACACATTGAAAGATCTCAGCTTCCTCAGGAAAAGGAGTCTGCTCATCCCCTTCTTGTATAAGATAAGATAAGATAAACCTTTATTCGTCCCACAGTAGGGAAATTTGCATACAGCTTCGGTGTTGGTCTTCCAGTCCAGCTTGTTATCAATGTGGACGACAAAGTACTTGTAGTCCTCCGCCATGTCCACCTCCTTTCCCAGGATACACCGAGGCTGTGTCCTCTTCCTCCTGAAGTCGATCACCATCTCCTTGGTCTTGGTGACGTTTAGGTGCAGGTGATTTCTCCTGGACCATTCCACAAAATCATCCACCAGTGAGTCTGTACTCCCCCTCCTGCCTGTCTTTAATACACCCAACCGCTACAGAATCATCCGAGAACTTCCGCAAGTGGCACAACACAGTGTTGTACTGGAAGTCAGAGGTGTACAGGGTGAACAGAAATGGAGACAGAACAGTCCCCTGTGGAGCTCCTGTGCTACTCACCAGCATATCAGACAGAGTGCTGCTCAATCTGACAAACAGCTTATAGCTTTACACAGCTTCCCATGGGAAAAGGGGTTGTAAGTAAGTAAGTAGAACTTTATTTTTACTGCACCTTTTTTAACACAGCTTAAAATGTGTTTTACATCAACATCAGTACAGAAAAAAAGAAAACATGAAGTACATACAAGAAAAAGATATTCAAAAACACATAAACACAACACACATACAAACACAGAAAGCACACAGCAACTAGTCACCATCCAGAGCACATCCTTAAAAATTTAGAATAGCCAACTTAAAGAAGAGGGTTTTTAAATGTTTAATGCTCAAAACTGTCAACAGACTTGGCTGATCTAATGAGAGGGGGGAGATTGTGAAGTCTGGGTGTTTGCGCAGCAAAAGAGCAGTCGCCTTTGTTTTGTAGTTTGGCACATGGTATAGCCAAAAGGTTTTGGTTGCTGCCTAGCTGCTGCATATTGTATAAGCTGAAGACGTGCCAGGGCAGCCTGAGTAAGGCAAGTGAAAAGGGCTTTGCGGAAGATAGGATGGAAAAAATGAAGGTGTGAATGAAACCCCCCATTTGGTTTGGTTTGACATAGGTGACAAGTCAGTCGACTGAAAAATGCCATTTGTAGTATTTTCAGCAACAATAATGTGAGGCTTGGTTTTGTCAGAATTTAGTTGAAGAAAGTTAGATTAAATGACATCTAGTCCTTTATCAGTGAGCACACCAGGGCCGATGTCAGGTAGGACCTCTTGAAAGAATTTGGAGGGTAAAATATGAAGTTGACGGGAGGACAGGTGCAGATGAGAAGCTGTCTCTGTGAGGTTGTGCATGGTAATGAGGGCAAATGGATTAGTAAATTTAAAACACTGCCATACAGATCAGAAGAGCAGAAGGCTGGCACAATATTGCATCTGATATGGTTGATCTTAACAAAAAATGTGAAATGCAATTCTCAATCCTCAGTTGAGGTGGCAGAGTCAGCAGCAGCTAAGTGAGCTAAGTAAGCTAAACAGAGCTCGGGATTGTGTTTATTCATAGTAATTAAGTCTGAGAAGTAAGCTGTTATTGCATCCTTGATTTTCTGACTGAGCAGAATTGAAAGCTCTTTCATATGTAGAAAATGAACATACAGCTTTGTCTTCTTGTCATTAAATCAGAGAAAACAGATGAAAACTGAAGAGCAGACTGGTTATTAAACGTACTGTTTGCTTCTGAATTGGAAGTTGTCTGAATGAACAAATAGCTGTTGTCAGTCCAATGTAGTTAAAGCAGGTACAGGACACACTATTAATGCTTAATATTTGAATGTTGTTTATTCTTCTTGAGTTGTACAAGTCAGGTCAGAAAAAAGTACAGCATGGAAATAACCAAATTCCAGATCCTCAGAGAAAAAGTGTGATGATAGCTGAGGACACCAGCAGGAGGAGGACACTGGGACCAGTTGGGATGGCGCTGTTACACAAGTCGCCTTCACAGCAAGCCATGGCACCAACACATGCCACGCTAGTTTGGCAGCCCTTGGTAACCATGTCATAACCTGAAAAACACAATGGGAACAATCCGATCAATTTATAAAACATATAATGATGTAGCCACCAGGCTGTCAGTATGGCAACATATTGTGTCAGATATTTGATGATTGATTTTGGTGTGTGCCTGGAATAAGGTGAAAGAACTTACCATCTACTCTGAGAGAGAAACAACGGTTGAAGATGACAGGACAAGATTTGGTGTCTGTGCAGGAATTGGGGTCGGTAGCTGTGCACGTGTAGCATCTTAATCCACATGCTATACAGAGACAGAACACACTTATCACACAAAAGTTTATTTTAAGTTGTGGTTGATTTGCAAGGAGACGCTGATTACTGCATTAGGTCACAGTTCTGCCCTGTGTTAGTCCTTCTCTGTCCCTGTTTAGCCTGTTTCTGTCTTAGTTTGCCATAATTCTGTCATAGTTTATCCTTCATTGTTTTCACTGTGTGCCTGCCATAGTTGTGCACAGTCTTTTTATTTATATAAGTATTTTTCCACTCAACCTGCCTCTGCCTCATCTGACCTGTTAGCCACGCCCATCTCATCACACACCTGTGCACCCAGCTGTATTCTATCAGCAATCAGGACTCTATATAAGCCACCCCATTACATTCACCCACTTCCAGACTGTTCTTCTCGTCATAGATGTCAGACTCTTGGTCGCCAACCTTGATGCTTCTTGATTAACCTGCCTTGAGGAACCCTAAATGGGCCTAAGCCTTCAGTACCCGTTCTGCCTCTACATTCCTGTTTCTGTTTGCCTGTCTCTGTGGCTGTTATGGCATTCCCCGGACACTACCCCACTTGGTGGGCCATTCTCAGTAAACTTCCTGATTTCCCTGTGGCTCTGATACTGCCTCTGTATTGCCACCCTTCCTTCAGTTTGTATTTACATAGTGAAGATTTGTATTTACATAGTGAAGATTTGTATTTACATAGTGAAGATTTTTTGGAAATAAAGGAGATTACCATCTCTCTCTGTTTTAGTGTGTTGCTATTGAGTCCTGCCACACTCCCTGTTACAAGTTGGCTGTAAGTCACTGGCTCAGAAAGGTTTCTGGTCAGACAGCGTGAAAAGATTCTGAGAAAACTAAAACAAACTGCCAGTACGAAACAGAAAACCATGAACTGTGTGCTTGAAAGGTTCAGTGCAAGTGAAAAGATTAAATGAAACATATGGGTGGTTGCAAATGAAAATGAAAGTACTTAGCCCTATCATACTACTGAGTGGAAGGAAATAGTTATAACATTGTAACATTATATAGTCTACTTTTTTGGTCATTTTTATCCCTTCATAGAGATAACCAAGAAGAGATGTGACAGAAATTGAGAGGTGGAAAATGGGAAATGACATGCAAACAAACAAAAAAACCTTTTTTACTACAATGAGGTTAATGAAGACTTCAGGAAGTCATTCTCTCAGAGCAAGAAACATAACCCCCTCAGCATCACAAATCATTTTTATACTACTAAAGATTAAACAAATGATATATTCATACTTAATGGACAGACATGAGATTGGTATTAATCTTCTCTAACAAATAAACATATTTCCCAAATGGCCTTGCTAATGCCCTTTAAACATCAACACATTTTTAAAAAAGTTGTTTAGTAATTTTAAGATTAATGTCCATAATGTTCTTAATGCAAAAGCTGATCCTACCTGTAGACAGAGTCATAAACAGAATCAGAGCTCCATAAAGCTGCATCGTGAATGTAGAGAGAAACAGATTGTTGAACTGAGACGAAAACTAGAGAGAAGCTCTTTCAGCCCGACTCCTCCTCAGTCTTTCTTCAGACCTTGAACATTTGCATTCCCTCACAAAGCTTCCTCCCAATTGACCTGAATAATGTTGGTCCTAAATTGACCTCATTATCCCTGAGGCAACCATGTACTTTTTGAAAATGAAGGAAAGAACTTAATGCTGTTAGATAGTGTTTGGTAGAGAAAAACCTGGTGATGACCACTTTCCTTATTTGCTGTTTTCACAAATGCAGAAGAGAAACTTTCACTTCACTTCTGTTTTTTACAATCAGCAAAAAACACACTTACTCAGATGCTCAGTGGAACAAATATGGCTTGGAGTAAATATACTAACCAGAAATAGAGTGGACATGTGCTGCTGAATCAGAGAAGTCAAATGGAAAACTTTGATGAAATGTGACCTTACTTGCTGATGTACTAGTCAAACTTTGACTTGGTCTACCAGACAGCGTCATCAGTTTGGCATACTGCAAAAAACAAACAAACAAACAAAAAAACAGGTCAGAATAAGGCCTGATAAAGTGGACCTTGTCCAGTTCAAAAAAATATCTGCTTTCTCCCATCTACATGGTGATCATCTGAAACCTTGATGCTGCTAAGTTCATTTGTAGTCATCAATCTGAGACACGTATGTGAATAAAACGGCTTCTCAACAGTGTGACAAGTAGCCAAACCTTTAACATCTAACTTCTTATGGGAAAGAGAACATGTAGGCCTATTTGTCTCAATCACCAATCAGACATGTGTTTCTAGAATACTTTGAAATCATCTCATTATATTGTGATAAATGTGGGTTTTGTACAGGTGTGGCAGGAGAGCAGGGGCAGACGTACAACAGTCAACGGCCCTGTTTGATTCACCAAATTCAAACTGACACATACGTCCAACCTTGATGTGAGCAAATACATATATAGCCATGGCCCTCAAATGGCGGCCCGCGGTCCGGGTCCGGCCCACAGGCCGTCGATTTGCGGACCGCGAGCTGAATGGGTAATTCCTTCACTGAGCGTGTTTTGGTTTGGTCGGCACTTGTACTGTTCGTGTGACGTAATCTTTATGCAAACGATGCGCTGATAGGCTGTTGCTGGGTCACTGAAAGTGCTCTGCTGCAGCGAGACAGGCACTTTTTAAAGTTTCGTTTTCACCGCTGTGCGCTTACCGGTGCTTTACGAGAAGTCGGAGCCTCGATGATGACAAGGCCTGTTCCAAGTTTGCCGGCAAAAGAAAAGTGGATAGCGAAAATCGCCAATTCAAAGACGAATGGACCGAGCAATATGCATTCATTCTCCCTCCAACCAGCATAAGACCAATGTGTCTCATATGCCAAGAGACCGTAGCTCTGATAAAGATGACAAATAGAAAACGCCATTATGAGACCAAGCACCAAAGATTTGAGGAGAGCTTTCCTCAAAATTCAGACCAAAGAAAACTAAAAATTAATGGACTGAAATCATCTTATGATGAAACAACTAGCAAGATTCTGGTAAGATCCATGACCCAACAACAAGTATCAACAGAGTGTTCACTTCGAGTTGCTTGGGTGTTGGGTAAGCATGCCAGACTTCAAATTCTTGGCACAAGACACAAGATGCCATTTTTCTCATTAGGCAGTGGTTTTTGGCACATTGTAAAATAGATATGATTCCTGAGTTCTTTGGATAGTTATTTAAATTGGGGGTTTGATTTATTGTTGAAGTGAAAGTGACATTTGTTTTATTCTACCATTTTTTAAAATTCCTGTTACACTTTAGTCTCCTTACACCAGCAATACATTTTTTCCTCCTTTTCTTATGGTTATTTATCTTCTGGTCCCCACTATTTTATATGTCGAAATAGAAATGGCATTTTATTTCTGTTTTTTTGAAAAAAAAAAAAAAGATACTATTATGATTTGTGTCTTGGCTGACGACAATAAACGGACCTTTGACTCTTTGAAAATTGTTCTTGTGGACCTTTCGGATTTGTATTTGAGGACCACTGATATATAGTGTATTATGCAACATAGTTACCATTCTTTATTTCTATAAAAATCTATAAATAAAGTTGTCCAACCTGATAATATGGATGATGTATTGTGCTTTAATTTATTTAACAGTTACACATTAACACTCAGTGCAGCTCTAATTGTTCTGTGGTTAAACATAGGAAGTGGTCAAACCTGCAGTGAGACTCTGGCATAAAAATGTCGTTTACCAAGAACATTCGATTTTTTTAGTCAGTTCATTTAGTTCACAATGATGTAAACACAATAAAACATCTGCTTTCTGTTGACTCGCTGAGGATTTTTCCTCCTCCTCCTCCTTTTTTGATCAGCACCATCAAAAAATACAGAATGCAGTTACACAAAATGCAATGGGATAGTCTCTCTTACAGTATTTTAATAGTTTTCTTGCACATTGCGACTCGCTTTCACGCGTTAAGGAACCGGAAGTCATTCAGTGAGTTTCAAAATAAACGCATAAAAAGAACTAGGTGACATAGGAGGAGGCATACTTCCTTAATCCCTCTGGGGAGAACTCTGTTGTTATTTTGCACACACTTACACATATTTTGTTAATATTGGTTTGATTTTGTATAAATACGAATTTGTAAAAAAGTAACTAGTAAGTGAAGCTGTCATATAAATTATAATAAATATAAATAAAATAAATAAATAAAAAAATTCCCTCTGAAAAGTAGTGGAGGAGAAATAGAAAGTAACATAAAATGGAAATACTCTGAATCCCAGATACCAGATTGAACTAGTTCACATTATGTTGGGTGGTTAAACTATGACAATGCATCAATTTCACGCCTCAGAAAAAGCTTTATTGCAAGAAACAAAACCTTTTCCATATCTGAAATCAAACTAGGTGCGCAAAAACAAATTAATGCAACAGCCCCATTGTCAAGATGAGTGATTTAATTTTGAAAAATGTAACCGGAAACCTTCTAATGATCTGATTGGCTTGACGCGTCCGGCGTCATTTACATGCGCCGCTGTGTTTTGAAAAGCCGGCCAGCTAAAGCTATTCACTGTTTAGCTTCGCATGTGCACAGATTTCTTTACATTTTTCTCATGATGCATCTAATATGAGGGCAAATTAAAACATGCCCAAGTCCGTGAAGAAGTCCTGCACCACTCAGACCTCCATTAGCAGCTACTTCGGAGGAAAGAGCAGCAGCAGTGGCTCCAAATCTCAGTGTAGGATTAACGTCAACCAAAACCCTGCTGAGCACCAGCTTTCAAGGAGCAAGGTGAGGTGTGCGTCAGTGAATGCACCACACACACACAGGCTCAGATCACATATACTCAACTTAATGCTTAACTCTGTCCTGCAGCAGAAACTGTCCCATGATGATGATGATGGTGATGATTTTGGATTGCCATCAAAACGAGCCAAGCTTTCTCCCCCAGACCAGCAGGTGGAGGATCCTGCCTCCTGTCAGAGAACCAAAGGTACCCCGAACAGAAAGTCCATTTGTTTCCTCTCAACCCTCACAGCAGGTCACACACACGCCTCACCCGTTTTCAACCACACAAAGCATCACATTTCTCCAAACAGCGTGTGCCATGTCCTGTTAATTCAAGTAGACAGATATGAGATGGAGCTGCTCATGGTGCATTCTGATTGCTTTAAACTTAAAAAAGTGGATTTCTGACTGGTGTGATATGACAAACTATAAATTAAGGACAGGAACAAATTCTGAGTGCAGTCAAATATTTTTACATTTGTGATATTCTTTTATACACATACCTAATATGCATACTATAACTGCATTTCTTTTCTCTTCAGAGACAACGCTAACATCGAGCCGTGGAGCAGCTGGTCTCTGCTCGTCCACCCTGGAGAAGCTGAAAGGCTTCACCTGCTCGGCTGAGCCCAGTGTTGGGCACAGTGGCACTCAGAGGGAAGAAAAGAAGACAGATGGCGCTAGCAGTAAAATCTGTGACCTAGGAAGAAGTGTTCGGCCTCCTCGAGACATGACAGATCAACAAAGCGATAAAAACAGATTTCAACAACCAGAGGAGGAGCAAGAGGATGAAGAAGAGGAGGTCAAGGAAAAGGAGAGTTCAGGCCTGGTTGCTACAAAACAGGTGCCCAATTTATAGGTTGACTCCATCACATCACTGTCATTGAGTATGTTTAGAGCAGCAGTTGGATCAAGGATGAAAGTGAATCATTCTTGATGGCAAACTGCCTTGCTAAAGTGTCCATGAGCAAGGCAGCACCATAGGAGCTGACTCTGGCCTCTGACCTTTTTAGTGGAGTTTCCCCATAAAGGATCAATGATGTGTTCTGCTCAAGAGTTTGAGTTGTGTGAAGTGAAGAGCAGCTTTTTAGAAGGTTTGAGTTTCATTATTCTCTCTTGCTAAGATCTTTAAAAAAGCAGATATATCCCTGTATATGTTTTCTGATAAGTAACAAAAACTTTGTCTGTACATACTATGGACACAACATCACTTTTGAGGGCTCTCTGTTAAAAATGTTTGTGTATGTTTTTTGTTTATATACAATATGTCATTATTGGATTTTTAAACTCTGCTCTCAAACTCTCAAATATCAATATGGGTTTGGCCATACAATCTGGTAATTGTTGGGCCGTAGACAACAACTAGTAAAAAATGAAGTCAAAAAACTGGTATGTATCGCATGTATGAACGTGAAATAGAGAACTTAAAGCTCTGAATGGGGAACTGTTGCTACTGAAACACAATGATTTTTGTGTGTGTTTTTGTTTCTTTT
Source organism: Holacanthus passer (assembly GCA_025331565.1). Lineage (NCBI taxonomy): Eukaryota > Metazoa > Chordata > Actinopteri > Pomacanthidae > Holacanthus > Holacanthus passer. The sequence continues at coordinate 4,080,752 of JAFREQ010000009.1, read as the reverse complement.
GCAGGGGTTCTGCTTGTCTCAGTTTACCAAGTCAGGAGGAGGAGGACGAGGAGGAGGAGATAGGGTTGCAGAGCCGAGTCCTCCGTCAGACTTTAGCGCCCCCTCTAGACGTTCAAAAAGTGTGTACACTCCCCTGGAACAGCAGGTCATCCAGCTGAAACAGCAGCATCAGGATGCGTTGTTGGCTGTGGAGTGTGGTTACAAGTACAGGTTCTTTGGAGAGGATGCAGAGGTGAGAACTGAAAAGCATCTGTGTGAATGATGCAGAAGGGAAATAATTGTTTCGATCCAAAATATATGAACTTTGCTACTGTCTGAAATTCATGTCAGTGTTTGAAATGATAATGATCAAATGTGGATATCTCACTTCATGATGAAATTGTGTTTCATTAATGGTTAAAGAATATTTTAGTCGTTTTTAGTATATTTTCAAGTGTGTCTTCTCTCTGTGTAAAATATGTGTGTTTTTGGTTTGCTTTCCTATATGCCCTCCAATTTATTTCTCTATATGCATAAATCAATGTCCTAGTGGATAGTTATGATCTCATTATTACAGATTTGTGAAGGCTCAGATAAAAAAATCAACATGCATGCCAGCACTTCTAAATTCTAAATTAAAATTTTCTATATATTACTGTCATTTATCCTTTAAGGCAGCACATTTGTGTGTGTGTGTGTGTGTGTGTGTGTGAACAGATTGCTGCCAAAGAGCTGAATATCTTCTGTCATCTGGATCATAACTTCATGACATGCAGCATCCCCACACACCGCTTGTTTGTTCATGTCAGACGGTTGGTGTCTCACGGACACAAGGTATGAAATGTATCTTCTATGGAAGGGTTGTTTAGAATCATGCGGTTTCTTTATCGCTACATTGTTGACTTTCATTTTTAGGTCGGCGTGGTTAAGCAGACAGAGACGTCTGCAATCAAGGCCTCAGGGACCAATAGGAACGCTCTGTTCACTCGTCAGCTCAGTGCTCTGTACACAAAGTCCACTCTGGTGGGAGAGGGTATCCTGAAAGACAATGAATATCTGTGTGTGTATCCTTTTAACAGTTTTAAAAATCTCTCTATGTCTAAAGTGGTGTCCTTGACAGTTTTTTGAGATGTGAACCCGGTCTGCAGACTGGGGGATGTGGAGGAGGGGGCCTGTGGTGACGTGGTGTCGGACCCTCCTGACAGCTTCCTGCTGTGTATCAGTGAGAACTGGGACAAACTGATGAAGCAGCTCACTGTAGGGCTGGTGGTGAGTCTGATCACTGCTAATTCATAAAAAAACCGCAGATGCATTGAGGCAACTTGCTAATCAGATTGTTCAGTTTAAAGCAGATTAATATTTATAGTTTACAGCATTAAATCTCAGCTTGTTAGTTAATGCATATTAAGGCATTGTGCTTTTTAATACTTACTTTTATTTATTTTGTTGTAATTGATGAAGTGCCAGTTTATTTGAATGTTATCTCAGTTCTCTCACTCATCTGTGGAGAAGGATTGTGTGATTATAACTGTGAGACAATAATAATTTGTCAGCAGTCAGAAATTTTTTTAAAAGTAATTCTCCCTTTAACATCTCTGGTTTTTCAGATTAATGTGCTGAAGTTGTATCACTTTCTTTGATTTTTCAAATATTCCCCAAAACAGATATTCTTATCTGATTATTTTATCCATAAACACGTTCTCAATTAAATTTCCAGAAAATGCACTATATCATGATATACCGTACATGTGTAACAACGTCCCAACATTACACATGCTGTATTAGAAGATTGTATCTAATTACCCAGTGCTGATATGAGAAATAAAGTGATGCTACACTAATTAAATACAAGTTAATGTTGGTCACAGCTCAGCACAAGAAAAAAAAGTACTCTTGATTATGAAAATTTGTCTCCGCTTTAGGCAACAAAATTACTTTCTCACGTGCCACTTTTTCATTATTTTTGTCATTGCCTCAACTGTGAAATCTTATTTCCCTTATACTTACTCACTTCATCTTTTTATGATGCACCTGCAACAACAACAACAGCTGCACTTCTTAAATTTAGACGAAAAGCATGTCCACATTAAATGGAATGACCCACTACAAAAAAAATTGAGAACTTTGAACCTTTATTATATGAGCAATGTGAAAGCATTATTTCATATAAACAAAATATTACCTCTGAAAAATGACCCGGACACTCCTGAACAACGTAAGAAAAAAAATACATTTCTTACCATAGTAAATACAAGTTTTCTTTGTCAATTCTTGTGTTTGCATTACTTTTATGCCTGTGTTTGTGTATGCAGGCGGTTCAGCCCAGCACAGGAGACGTGCTCCTGGACTGCTTCCCTGATGGTCTGTCTCGTTCTGAGCTGGAGGGTCGTGTCCTAAAGATCAATCCTGTGGAGATCCTGGTCCCGTCTGATGTCTCAGAACAAACGCAGAGACTCCTTCAGAGCATCACCAATGCCAGGTAGTCTGCAGCCAGGGCACTAGGGGGCAGTCTGTACTCATTTACTGCATGACAGTATATTCTCACTGAAGTGTTGAGCTGTGCTGCTTTACTGGGTTTGTGTGTGTGTGAGAGAGTTAAGTCTATTTCTTTCCGAGGGATTGTGTTTAGATGTCACCCTGCAGGTAGACAGTCGCTTGTGTGGAGCTCTCTGAGGTCAGTCTGGATGAAATCAGTGCAGACTCATTGACAGGTTATGTGATGATGTCCCTGAGCACCCTGGGCTCTACCACAGGTCTAAAAACAGGGTCCATCCAGGGTTTATATATTTTAAATGTTCATAGATTGTTCACTTTCCCCCTAAACAGTTGTTTCTATAATACTTGTTTTACAAAGAAAAATATTTGTGAGATGATGTATTAAGTTTATTTCATTGGTTAGACATAAAAAGTAGTTGTAAATATTAAAGTTACTTAAAGTTAATAAAAGTTGGCTGGTGGGCCCAGCAAGCTCTAGTGTTGATAAATGTATTTGTTAGCCTTTTGTAAAGTCTGTTGCTATTTATCCAAACTACAGCTATCGTCCAATGGCAAAAACTATAGCTGTGTGAGTATAGAAAAGTATCCTAGCTTTACAATGTACATAACATTTACTGCACAACATTTACAAAAAGACAGCGAGTAGATGCTCTTACCTTGAGTAATGGTGGAAAAAAATATTCAGACTACTGTTATCGATGCGATGTGTAGTAAAGTAAAGGCCCAACATTTATAATGTTACTTTGGATAAAGTAAACCATTTAGGTGTTGGAGTCCAAGGAAATAAAGGATAGGCTTACAATCTTTCAAGCCCATCTTTAAATCATATCCAGGTGCCCGTATGTACATTAAAACAGGTTTTGCTTGCTGGAATCCATCCTCTTATTCATATTGGCCTTTAAAAGATCCTTTTTGCGATGACAAAATCCATAGTCCTTGTTCTGTGCAAAATGTATCCAAAAGTTTATCTGAAGCTAAAATGAGGTTTCAGCCGTTGTAATTAGTCAAAAGACTGTAACTTGTCATTATACATTGTGAAACTATCCTTTAAGCACATAGCTGCGTATTCACTGTCAAGGTAACACCATCATATCACATGATATATAGACATTTGGCAGAAGTCAAATCATCCCAGTGATCGGCTCAGCATAAGCACACAAAGTACAGCAGGCTGTCGTCAACTTTTATGTCGGACTAACAGTCCTCAGTCGAGTCTTTGATGCAAAAACAGACCTCCATTTAATATGTTTAGGCCGCTGTATGAACCACAAGATCAAGAAGAGTGTTTGTCCTTTGTCCATCGGCTGACGAACAGCGTGGCCAGCGACAGTGACGTCAACCTGATGTATTCCAGAAACCTGTTGCCTCCCATCGTGCCGCCATTCGGCACATCTTTGCTGACAGTCTGCGCCCAGCATGTTCACACCAGTGGGGACGGGTTCCTCTGGAGACTGCCTGTGATTGCATTATGCTGTTAAAATGAAACGAGGGAGCGGAGTAGATTTGATTAGAAGGGGATGGCTGGATAAATGGGAGGGATGTCTGCTACTTTCTGCCTCTTTTGTCTTTGACTCCTTCATGGTTTCTCATTTTTCACTTCACTTCATTTTTTTTTTAATTCCACTGGCTATTTTCATTCCTTTTTCATTTTTTCCCCTCTGAGTTTGAAATGGATTATGGAAAATTTGGTTCATTTGTATTCATTCCTCTTTCTTTCTCTCTGCCCCTCCTCCTTTTTGTCAGCCATCCGTGTTGAGTGATTATTGCGGAGATGGGCCTGTAAAGGCCAGTCCAATTATTGTGTTTGATCAGCACTGCTCTCTAACGTTGTGCTCATCAGAGACAAGACTCTTCTCGATTTGCAGCCTGTATCGTACAAATACAGGGCAGCTTTGTCTGTTCAGCTCAGACAGAAAATTTATCACACACTATACTCAGCTATGCCAGGCCCATTATAGATCACTACTATTGGCGACCTCCCAAGATATTTTTCTTGGTGATTTTTTTTTTCTCAATCATGATTCATCCGACTGAAAGTCTTAAAAAGCATAAATATTCTTAAATAGATATGTTGGTGGATATCGGCATTGACATTACAGTAATGTCAGTCCAACCCATTTAAATATACTCAAGCAAGTCCAGCCTAGGTGAGCAGGGTTTTTTTTGTGTGGCCGCTGACGTAAGCTCGACAGCCTCCGTGTCTCTGGGGTGGGCTGACGAGACAGGTCCCCTGCCAATGGGGTTTATGTGTGTCCATGGAACAGCAGGTAATGAGTCCCTGGGAGGTTGCTAGTAGCTAGGTGCAGTATTAGTTGCTTTACTCATCTACAGCCTGGAGTCATGAGTCAGGATCAGAGCAGTGAAGGGGATTAGAGCAACTGAAAAGCTCACTGGCTGATGCTGTCAGCACAACTGTTCTCGCTTTCTGACACAAAGATTTTAAGTCGATGACTGACGGTCTTGAAGGTTAATATTACATCCTGGATACATAGCAAGACAGCACTCATGTATCAGGATAGACACACACATACACACACACCAGAAGACATCATTTGTGTTGTGTATTTTTAGAGTGTGTGTAGATTTAAATGGCCACTCTCAGAGCTTTGTATTCACCCTGAAGCAATAGATACTAATCGAGCCTTTATCGCCCGTGTCTGCTGTGTGCATTACCCTCTGATCTCTGGGTCACAACATATCTGACTTAACCTTTAGCCGTCCCTGCTTTTGATTGACTTTCACCATCACAGTGCTGTGAGTGTTTTATTAAAAAAACTAAAACTCATTGCCCAAGAAGTAGTGCGTCACATATGAAGCACCCACCCCTGCACATCTGCAGTGACGAACGAAACCCAAATTACAAAAAAGGAAGCGTCTTTTCTCATTTGCTGCCATCCCCGATACAATGGAGCTGAATGGAATTCGTTTTCTACAGGAAACAACATGAACAGTGTTCGTTGGAACTGCTTTAAAACTGTTGACAGCGTGTTCTGTGTATCATCCAGAGTGATGGGGATTCTGTTTTTGGAACGACACACTGCTGTTGAATTTTTGGCCGTGTCGTTGGTCGGTCCACCACTTTGGTCTAGACTGAAGTATCTCTATATTAGATTAAATAATAGTATTGATAGTTAATATTAATAGTTATTAATATTAAATATTCATGGTCCTCAGAGGATGACTCGTACTGACGTCCACATTCTGTCTAGTGCTATCATGACTCTGATATTTGTAGTTTTGTGTGAAATATCAGCTTTTGGATGGACTGCCATTAAATTTTATACAGGCATTCTTGATCCTAAAGGATAAAGTCTAATCAGCTTGTTCATCCCCTGACTTTTAATCTCACACTGCCATCAGGTCAATATTTTTTTAAAATACATCCAATACTTTGGTTTACTTAAAACAAAATAACATGCCATTGCCAGCATGCCAGCATTGCCATTATTAGAAAAAAAACAAATTTCATTGGGGATCAGGTCAACTGAAACCAAACCTGTCTGCATATGAAAAGTTGAGAATATGTTGTTTTTAGAGTAAAGGTTTACTAACTCTATGTTGAATCTCAGTCACGAGCAGAACCCAAACCTCTGATCAGCTGCTTGTGTAAACCTGAACCAGTGCCCAGCTCTGTAGTTTCCTGGGAACCTCATGACTGGTTTTGCAGAAATGCTACACTGCACCCCTCTGTCCCCAGATCAATACCAGCAATTGTCGTCCTTCTTATAAACCTCATAATATGGTTGAATTGACTGGTTAAATGATTAATGGTTGTAGTTTGACTGCGATCACAATATGCGGTCTATTGATCACTTCTGTGCAATCTTTGCTCCCAGTTCGACCAGTGACTGAGGTGAAAGATGATGATTCTTCTGTGTGTCAGTACATGTGTGTGTGTGTGTGTGTAAAAGCCATACGGCAGCAAACGGAAGAAAGCAAACGCTCCAGCGCTTCGTCCACAGCCGCACGTTTACCTTGGTCGCCCTGGCAACAACAGAGCGGACAAAGCAACGGAGTCCTTGAAAGCAGCGATGTCGAGAGAGTGAATGGAGCAACAGGGAGCTGCAGGGAAACTGTGTGTGTGTGTGTGTGTGTGTGTGTGTCATAGAGCTGAACAAAAGGATGGCTGGAACTCGCATTGCTGCTGTGTGTCTTTTTTTTTTTTCTCACAGACAGGAAACCTATCAGATATCGGATGTTGTGTTTCCTTCCGTCTGTACTGTCACAAGCGCCGCTGACCTCCTGAATCTATGCTGTCATGTTGTTCCCCTCCAGTGCTCAGGCTGACGACCGAGTGAGAATTGAGAAGAGGGACAGCGCTCAGTTTGAGTTCGCCTCTGCCATGAACACAGTCACCGAGTTCTACTGCCAGACCCAGGGGAAAGGTGTGTTTGTTTGTGCCACTGTGTACCTCTTTTCCTCTTCAATCTTTTACCCTATGTTCCCTCCAGACACTCATATACTCTCACTGAGACCACAACAGTCATTCAGCTGTAAAGCGCTGGATGTGTCTGAGGAGCGGGCCTGTGACTCATTACTGTGTTTAATCTGTGAAAATGTGGCATGTTTGTGTGTCCGTGTCCTCCAGGCTCTCGCTCGCTGTCGAGTGTAGTATCCTTGGAGAGCGCCGTGATCTGCTGTCTGGGGCCGCTCATCCAGTACCTCCAAGACTTCAACTTAGAAAGAGTTCTTAGGAGCGAAAGGTACGTGCAAACAAATGTACGCACAACAGAATGATAACTGCCAAATATTTTGATGATCAATTAAATGTGTCAGTCATTTTTGAGGCAAAACTAGTGAAAAACATTCTCTGGTTCCAACCTCTCAAATAAGAGACTTTTCTTTGCTTTACATTGTAAACTGAATCTCATTGGGTTTTACACTTTTGGTTGAACATAACAAGACTTTTGAAAATGACACCTTCAACTCAGAAAAGTTGTGATGGACATTTTTTTTGTCACTGTTAATGAATAATTTTTGTGCAGCTGTATTTTAATACAGTTTTGTTTTGTGCTCCATGCAGTTCATTTCAGCGTCTGTCCTGTGTGTCGGAGGGTGTGATGCTCAGTGCAGCCACCCTCAGGAACCTGGAAATCCTCAACAATCAGGTAAAAGCACATCTCAGCTGGCAGTCATGGCCACTGGTAATGAAGGGATGAGGTCTGTCTGGATGGCAAATGGTTTACATAACACCATTGTGTAAAATTCCTCTAGTTTTTCCTATTTGCTAAACACAAGCATCTGCACTTTGTCTTCGACCTGGTGAAGAAATTTCAGCTTCTTTAATTACGTTGACCAGAGCTACAGTTGTTTGTCTTTTGAGGCATATTTTTTCACTTCAACTGAGAAATATATAAACATCTACTGGATGGGCTGGTATCAAATTTTTGATGGTTCCCAGATGATGATTTTTCCTTCGGTGATCTCTTAGCTTTTCTTTTATCACCGTCATCATGTTAAACTATCTGTGACAAGTGTAAGATGTGTTTGTGTGTTCTTTTGATGGTAGACAGATGGGGGTGTGAAGGGCAGTCTCTTGTGGGTGTTGGACCACACTCGCACTCCGTTTGGGAGGAGACTGATGAGGAAGTGGGTGAGCCAGCCCCTCAGAGACCAACAGTGAGTACAGGACCCTCTGATGAAACACGACTCCCAGCGCTGAACTGATTCAGCTTCTGTCTCTAGTCTTGTCATTTAGTTTTACAATGACAGGACTTTCTCTGCTCTGTGAGACGGATGTGGTTCACAGATCGATGATGAGGGCACTTTCTTGGCCTGAATGATGCGTCTCAGACAGCGCTTATGCTTATGACATCACATGGGAGAGATTCCAGTAGATTTGACATGAATGCAAAATTACTCCAAGGCTGTGTATCATCCTCCAAAAAGCTCTATTTATTATAAGATTTAGATTAGAGATTTTAGTTAGGGACGTGCTTTTCTGTTTTGCCTCGCTGCAAAAACAAATTCCTCTTGTGGAAAAGTAAAGATCCAAATCAAACTAACAACACAGGCTGTGGTCAGTCCCAGTACTGGCAGCTGGATCTACACACAGAGAGAAAGCACTGCCTCAGAGGCCACAGGCAAAATAGAGCACACTTTACAGGGCCATGCAGCTTTGCATTCACTTAATTATCTCAGTGGGACAAAAAGCAGAACTGCACATTGACTGCGATGTTATTATTTAATATGAATGATTAAATACGATGTCAGGACGAGAAGTGATAAAAGCAAGTAGGAGAAAGCAGTATTTTTTTTTTCATGATTAAGTGGCATTTAGATACTTAAATCACTGCAGTTTTGATGAATGAAGGAGTGGATAAGTGTCTGCTTGACAGAGATGGGCAGTATTTCATTTAAATGTGTTTAAAAAACATTTAAATACTTACATTTGTCATTTGTATTTTGCTGGCAGTAAAAATAAGATGTAATTTGTAATAATGTAAGAGCTCGTATTTGTGTCTTTGACATACTTAAAATACATTATTTAATTTATCATTTTATTCTCGAGACTAATCAATGTGTTCCTCATGAGGAAAAAAGCTGCTTCGATGTTTGGTGCAAATGTCCTGTTTCCCAGTATTTGTGCCCATTTCTGTCAGCTTTGTGACATGCATAAATGAGCTACAGAGGTCACACACCTGTTAGAAAACATAATCCACACTTCCCATTATCTCTTTTTGATGTTTGATGAAATTGATGTTTGATGAAATTGAAATAAAATTCTCCCATTTATTAAGTCAGTGTTTTTAGAGAGGATGTAAGATAGAGCCCATAATATGAACACTTACTTAGTTTGCACCCAGTACAGCAGTCACTCCTCTTTTCAGAAACACTGCAGTGTGAAAACACATAAAACATGTTCTGGAGGCGAACGCTTTAAATAAAACCGCTGAAACTGACTCACAGCACTTCTGCTACAAACAACCTCTCGCTTTTAATGTTGTAGTACTATTCCAGTTCTCTTCTCTGAAGCATAGTTTTGTTATCCATATATTGATTGCGTGAGTATTTTGTGTGTGTGTGGCCCTCTTTCCTCCCACAGTGCATGGATTATAGCTGTGGATTGGGCACTGCTCTCAGATTATACAGATAGCTCCTCTACAGAATTTCAACATCGATAAAACCCAGATTACACCCAGGCACATTAATTCCAAGATACACAGTGCAGCAGCGCACGACACACACACTCATGCATGAGTGTGAGTCCATTTTATTACATAACTAAGCAAGACTTTATCTGCTTTTTTTTAGTCCAGATGCTCAGAGAATAAATTTGTACCCTTTGTGTCTTGGGTCAGCAGGCAGCAGTTTACAGTTTTTTTTAACTAATACATACATTTTAATGCTCCAATAAAACAAATGTAGTCCATCACCACAAAGGAAATCATGAAGATACTGGGAACTAAAGGGCAAAAAATCACAAAATGAAGTGATTCAACTTAATATAGATAACACTGCCTAATCACTTCTTTCATAGATGGTTGACTTTAAGTTGTTCATGCTCTTGGCAAACCTCAGCACATCTGAAAAACAGCTAATCAGCTCCAAATTGTCAGTTTTTTGTTCTCAGTTCAAAGTGTCTTTTTGTACATTTCAATCAAGCTTAATTCAGCTCTCCAAGTGACAAATTTCTTTTGCTGATGACGACTGCGATTTGACATTTTCATTTCTTTGATTCTTTGCCTCGCCTTACCTTCCTTCTTTCCTTTTCTTCCATGAACCCGCAGGTCCATCTCAGAGAGGCAGGATGCTGTGCAGGAGATCCTTGAATCGCACTCTCTCACTTTAAATTCCATCAGATCTTTGCTGTCGCACTTGCCCGACCTGGAGAGAGGCATCTGCAGCATATACCACAAAAAGGTAAAAAGTAGTAAAATGGGACACACTCTTGCACACACAGGCACCTCTTGCCCTGAGGATAATATCTTTTTACACGACCTTTTTTTTTGTTTATGTAGAGTTGATAATCATTCCTGTCAGCTATGATGGCATATTAAACTAAGACTGTGGGCCACAGGTAAAAAATGGTCAAAACTACAAAAAACCACACCATCTGTTTCTTGCTGTTTTGCATAAAAATGAAAACCAAACACTTTTTCTTTCTGTCTCGGTTTCTCTCACCCCCTTTTCTCTCTCTCTCTCTCTCTCTCTCTCTCTCTCTCTCTTTTATGGCGTTCTTTTTGATTAACAACAGGGAGCAGTCATCTCAGTGCCACTTACCTGATTGTCTGACACAATCTCATTTCCCATCAGACCCATTTTTGAAATGTCAGAAGGCTTCATCCCACGTGTGTGTCTGTGTGTGTGCACGTGTGTGTGTTGTGCAGAGATGAACGTGGCCCTCTGGTCTGAGCTTGATGTATTGTTTCTTCTTCAACTTCCTGATTCCTTCATGTATGGTTAAAAGAAAAACACTGAAGACACACACACACACACACACACACACACACACACACACGGGCCTTAATTGTCATTTTGCCCATCTGTAGAAAAATGGGCCTGTGTGTAATGGCCTGTGTCTCTATGGCTCCATTGACATAATGGGAGGAAGGGCATGCTTATGGTCTGCTGTCACTGTCTGTTTGGGTTCATAACGGAGCATCATGGGGGCCGCTGACATGGGGGAACATTAAAACTGCAGCATGTGATTGATACCACAAACAGTTGTCAGTGTGACTCTCATTAACTTTTCGTGACTTGGTACTGTACTGTGACTTCACTAATGGCTATATGGAGTCAATATAATCTACAGTAATCACCTCTCTTCAGAGGTATTTCCATGCAGAGCATTGATTAATCATTAACTAGATTTTATCTTAAATGATCACTGGTTCTATTTTTAAAGCCACCGCATTGATCCACGACATAAGCAACATAAATTATAGATGGGTACGTTTCTTATATTGTGGATTGTTGTCAAAAGAGCTGAAATCTCCACAGTAAAATAGAGTAATGGCAACCGTTGCTTATTACTGAGCCGGAGTAATTTAAAAGTAAATAAATTGGTTTTGGTGATATATCAATGTGTGAAGTTCTGAATAAATCCTCTATGTGCGTTTCGATGACATTTTGCTGCATGTCTAACGCAGTAGAGCTGCTGTGATGTTTATTTTGTTTGAGGGTGATGTTTCGTTTTCTTTCTGCCGTATTGTGAAGACTTCAGTCTGTGCTGCTGCTAATGAGTGGAGTCTCTCAGAGCGTTGGCTGTAATAAATGGTCGCTCTTAAAGCTTGGCTGTCGTAGCCAGCGCAGATGAGATTTAGTGATCTAATCTCGCTGGCTTACAGGATCCCCCAGTAACACAACACACACACACACACACACACACACATTCACACCTACACGTACACAAAGGAATACAGAGAACATGATTTACATTTTGTTGGAGAATAAAGAAGGCATTTCTTATTTCTGATCCACTGCAGCTTCCCTTACAATTGATATACACTATGTCAGAATCAACCATTTGCGCTTCATCAAATGCATGTCTTTGTGTGTGTGTTCCAGTCTTCCACGCAGGAGTTTTACCTCATCAGTAGCAGTCTTTCTCGTGTGGGGCTGGAACTGCAGGCCTTGCTCCCAGCTATCCAGTCGCAGATCAGTTCGGCGCTGCTCCGGGGCCTCTTGTTGGACACCCCCGACCTGCTGGCTCCAGCCCACAGCTTCCTCAAGGTGCTCAACGAAAAGGCTGCCAAGTGAGTATCCAGCAGCGCAAAAGGGAGCCAGTATTTAGAGTATTTTGCCTGAAGTGCAGGGCTTCAACATAGCATTAGTGTCATGGATTAATCTATTGATTTTTTTAATGAACTCTTTCATTGTTTAGACTGTAAAACGTCATAAAGTAGTGAAAAATGCCCACCTCAGTTTCTCATACCACAAAACCACCAAAAGTCCCAAAACCAGAAATTTTCTGTTTATAGTGATATTAAACAGAGAAAAGCAGCCAACGTTCACACAAGAGCTGACATCATTCTTGCTTGATGAATGACTTAAAATAATTACTTTAATATCAAAACTGTTGTTGACTTAAGTTTTTTCTCCAGCACCAACAGAGGGTTTAAATTAATAGTTAGTTTTTGGATGGATTGTCTTGCCAGTTAACTTGCCAGGCACACTATGTTGTGTGATAGTATCTCAAAATTAATAGAACTTGCAGCGGCATTTGTCAACACTTGCATGTCATTTTATTTTGCATATTTGTATATGGACATAGGTCATAGAGCCACCAGAAGCTGTATTTGAATATACAAATTCAAATACCTTGATTTGTTAAGATATTTAAAATCTCTTTGACTGGATTTCATTTGATTTAATTGCTAATTTCATTCAGTTTGATTGCTAAACAATGCAGTGTTTTGGGCAACGCTGCATGCACGCTGTCACTCCATATAATGTCCGATCAACAGCTGGCATGAAACTCCACAGAGAAGAACGTTCTAGGCTGCTTAAATGTGCACAGCGATTCGTTCCCAGCGGCTGTCACATCTGGACTGTGTTTTTGTGTGTTTGTGGAGGTCTGGAAATAAGACAGAGCTGTTCTCAGATCTGTCCGGCTTCCCAGTGCTCCAGGAAAGGAGGGAGCAGATCCAGACTGTTGTCAGTGAGATTCAAGACCACCGCAAAGAAGTTCGACTGACGCTGAAGGCCCCAGCTCTCGACTACACGACCGTCTCTGGACAGGAGGTACTGTCTTTGTGTGTGTTTGAGGCTGAGAGTGAAAACAGGTGGGAGGAGATTGATGGCCTGATTTGTGTGGTAGACTGAGTCACAGTGATGATCTGATGTCTGTGTGTGTGTGTGTGTCAGTTTTAATCAAAAGCAACACATTCTTTTGTCCGTCTGCTGCTGTCTTATATATCAAAGTCTTCCTCCTCCTCTTCCTCCTCAACTCTCAGTTTCTGATTGAGGTGAAGAACTCCCTGTCATCCACTGTTCCACCTGACTGGGTCAAAATCAGCAGGTGAGCTCACAGTCGCGACACACACACACACACACACACACACACATACATACACAGATGTATAAGAGACGAACACTCACAGTCACACTTTCATCAGTTTTTCTAAAATTATATGATTGATTGTTTTTTGATATTTGCTCCATGTTGTTAAATCATGTCATCCAAGATTTACCTGCATAATTTTGAGGAAATCTATTAGGGAGCGTTATAGGTTTCCCTTTTGTCTCTAAAATGCTGAATATAGCAAATTAATGATGGAAAAAAGAAAATTAGTAATGAATGAATAAATAGTTTTATATTTATATATCAACAGATATTACATCATGGCCATGGACACTACTTGTTTCTGGCTGGTTGGGAAATGTATGTTGAAAATGTGTATAGGAGATAAAATGGGAAACTAATTTTCAGATATTGATGATAAATAAATAAAATTTTAAGTTTATTATTGACAACATTCTGATCAGATGCAGCTCCTGAACTGATCTGTACCATTATGTGCTGAAACAACAGTCGACGCAGCAGTAAAGTTCCTGGTAGCCTCTCTGCTTTCTGTTCATTTCTACTTTAAGTTTAATGCACTTTGAGGTGTCGAAATGGACTCAGCAGAAGAGACACAGCCACTCCACAACTGCCACAATTATTTTCTTATATCAGGACACTTTGTCATAGAGTATATTTTAATGCAGTGGCTTCTGTCCTAAGGGATGTGTTAAAAGGTAAAGCAGTCTTTTTAGGCTGATCGGCTAAGTACTCAATAACAGGATATGTAAGAATCAAAATTATGCTGCACCAAATTATATGAAAGTTTCACACATTCCTAGAATCTTTGCTTTCTATGCTTGCAAACTACTGGATGCTTTTACTTCTTCAGACCTCTATAAATTATCAAAATAATCAATGGTCATATAAATATAACAGGAGAAAAAAAACTCTCTTTGTTTGATCTGGTCATAACTGTTGGACATATGCAACTGGTGGTGCTTTGTTTGAGTTTGAGTCCCAGCACCTGTTGATCACCTGATGTGTGTATCCTTGAATGGCGGTATCCTTCAATCATTTTTTCCCCATCTGCCTCCTCCACCTCACCTCCCCTGTCCCCTGCAGTATAAAGGCAGTCAGCAGGTATCACTCGCCCTTCCTGGTGGAGCGCTACAAGAAGCTGCTGCAGCTCCGGGAGCAGCTGTTGCTGGACTGCCAGAGAGAATGGACTAATTTTCTGGAGTATGACAGACACGCACACACACAGACATGCAGCTAATCATGAGCTCAAATGAAACAAACTGCTAAAAACATGTCAGTGTGTAGTTCAGAGAGATGCCAGCAGAGCTCTGTCAGAATTAGTCTGTTTTACTCAAGTACGCCGTCAGTCTGCTCAGAACACAGTATGCACTTACCTTAATTTACACTTGAAAATCTCTTTCCCCCTCTCTCTCTCTCTCTCTCTCTCTCTCTCTCTCTCTGCAGTCAGTTTGGGGAGCACTATCACACCATGAAAAGGGCTATTAGTCACCTAGCAACGATGGACTGTCTCTTTTCATTGGCTGGGGTGGCTAAACAAGGGGACTATTGCAGGTGATGTCCTCTCATGATGACCATAAATATTGGTGTGTGTGTGTGTTTGTATGTGTGTGCGTGTAGGATATCGTGTGTGTGGGTGTCCTGTGTCGTGTCCTATAGTCTCAGACAGGCTGTGTGTGGGAGTGTGCACCGGGCTCAGCAGCGTGCTCAGCCAAAACGCCAACATCTCTCCCACTCACTCACACACACACACACACACACACTCAAAGTCACACACACCTTTATATTGTCTATTTCTACAATTTTTTTGGTGTTTTCGCTTCACCTCCATCCACATCTTCGTGCTGCAGTCCTCGCTTTTTTACCTGCTGCTTATCTTTAAATCACCTTCTGTTTTGTAATTGCCCTCTTTACTTCACTCTTCCTCTTTTGGTGCATGTAAATGTGTGTCTGTGTGTTTTTTTAAGGAAACTGTTTGACATTTTGGGAAAAGCACTTACTTTGCTTTCTGGCCAAGTGTTAGATGAGAAGCTCAATACCACTAATGTCTGCTATAACAAGCAGTTGGTTAGCTTAGCATAAAGAGTGGAAACAGCTCCACTGGCTCCGTCCAAAACTCCAACATGTAAAAACAATGTGTTTTAGATTAACAGATTAAATCAGCAAAGTATGGTATATGTGAGAGTAAAATGATACCATCTACAATAACAATGTACAGCAGAATAATATATAATCTGGTGAATTAAATAAGCGGCACGGCTGTACAGTCTGTTGGCAGTGACCAAAAATGAGCGTCTGAGCTCCATTTTGCACCTGTGGGATGATCCACTGATGAACTGTATTGGCTTATATTTTGGCACATATGCAAAACCTAATTACAAAGCAGTAAATTGCAAAAGTAAATCAGTCCGTTTTGTATTTCTTTTTCAAAAAAAAAAAAAATTTTCAAATATTGATATTGGCCTCAAACAGGCAATGTTCAACTGTGTAGATACTGTAATTTAAGAGGAAAGGCAAATAATATTGCACAAGGATATGGTGGGATTCAGTTTCAGGACACATGGTGTCAGTTTTAATGACATGCCATCTGTGTGTGTATGTGTGTGTGTTTGTGTTTAATTGGCATGTGTGTGCCTAACTCACTGAGTGTGTTCTCTGTATTCAGGCCAGAGGTTTGTGAAAGTCAGCGTCAGATCATGATCAGGGACGGCAGACATCCTGCCATCGACTTACTGATGGGAGAGCATAACCAGTATGTGCCCAACCTCACTGAACTACAGGTACACACACGAAAACACAGACACAGAGACACAAGCTCATTCAGAGTGCTTTGAACACATTTTAGCCAAAACACACAGACGGTTTGCTTGCTCACTAACTCATTGAGACAGTTCTGAAATAAAATTGCAACAGTACACACACACACACACACACACACACACAGACACACACACACAGACACACACACACAGACACACACACAAATACACACATGATGCACACACATACAGACTTGCATGACACCACACACACTTCCTCACTCAGTGTTGGAGTGGGTGTGGGTTAATCTTGCAACAGAAGCACAAGCCAATAGGAAGATAAGCCAAGCTTTCAATCCACCCACCTCCTCAGCTGTGCAGGACAGCATGAAAATATCTTATTCGATCTCTCTCCTCGTTCGCCTTCTGTCTATGTCACTGTTACTCCCTGTTACTCTCCTCTCCTCTCCTCTCCTCTCCTGCTACAGGGTGATGGCAGGAGGACTATGATAATCACTGGTCCTAATATGGGGGGTAAGAGTTCCTACATCCGTCAGGTGGCCCTGATCTGTGTTATGGCTCAGATGGGCTCCTACGTCCCGGCCTCTGAGGCCCGTCTGGGCCTGCTGGATGGGATTTACACCAGGTATGAACACAAGCACATTGAAATCTACCTGTGCAATCCTTGACAACCTATAGTCACCACATTTTCATGCTTTTAGAAGTGCCTTGATGCTTCAAGGTAGTATATGCAGATCCCAACATGATATCTGGTGTGTAGGCAAAAAGGCAAAAGCATTTCAAGAGAAAAAGGCAGCCACTCACAATAATAGTATTATTATTAGATAATAATACATACTGATGTTATTGATGGCTTTGATCTGAGATTCACACCAGGGTTGAAGCCGGTGACGTCTACATATGTGGACTTTCTTGGTCACATTTTGAATATTACCTGATGAAGATGTACAGTTGAAATGTGACACCAGTAATACCTGAAATAAAAAATAAACAATGACCATACACATTATTTTAATTCTTCTTTGCATTAAAACTACTTTCTTCTGAAGAGGAGCTCTAAATGCAAACTGTAACACACTGAAAGAGTTAACTGAGAAAATGTGTTTTTTGTACTTTGGGTGGACTGACACTCATGATTTGGCTTCATCAAGCAGTTTGGATTTCACAGAAACATGAGATGAATAAAAGCAACCATTTGATGCAGCTGTAGAGGAAAATGAACACAACCTCCCTTGTTCTCTCGATGTCACCAGCATGTAGATGTTTGTTTTCCTGGCGAGCATGTTAAAGATGAGACTTCTATAAAGAATGACACACACACACTTAAAAATGGGTCTTAAGTACTCACACCACACTTACAAACACTTATGTGTGTATATACCTAGTGCATGATGTAAAGGTTACACAACAATGACATGACAGGCGGCAGTGTTTCTCTCTTTCTATTGATGGACAGACACTCAAGAAGCAATCTCTGAGTGACTTTTTCCAGCTTCGTCTTCATCGACAGGAAGATGAGGATAATGGCCACGGCAACACAGATGGAGCACAACACACTTTCACCTTTTCTGATTCCCTATATTAGTGCAATTAAACATAAGGAGGATCGATGAATCCACTGTAGAGACAACCTGAGGATAAAAAAATAAATATATCACTTTTCCTACAAACACCTCATTCACCTTGTGTCCCCTTTTCGTCATAGGTGACATGTTCAACCTTATTTCTAGGACTGACTCTCAGACTAATCCCTTCTAATCCTATTGTGTTCCTCATCACACAGGAGGAGGAAAACGATGAACAAGAGTTGTTTGGCAAGGTCGCTCTAGTGTTCTGTCATGGTTCAGTACGATACGGTATCGTAGGAGCCCTCAGACAATAAGGCTTTGTCGGAGAAGATCGCCCCCCCCCCTCCTGCTGATGATTATTCTCATTATGTTGACAGTAGCAGCTCTGCATGTAGTTTCCAATCCTGACTGCATATTAGTGTGGAACACAGGCCAATATATGGTCTCTTGTTATTCTGCCTCGGCTGCACTAATGGCTTGCAGATGTGTGTAATTGTCTTTTTTGTGGGTTTAAGCATGTTCTTATGTATTAACCCAGTAGGAGCAAGAGACTTGTCAGCAGCAGCAGTGTGTGTGTCTGTGTGTCTGTCTGTGTGTCTGTATGTGTGTGTGTGTGCGTGCGTTCTTACTTCTATACCTAAGAGAAGCAGTTAGGGTTTTGGACTTATGAGTGTAACAGGGGTGTTTTTGGCTGGTCCTCATGTGTGTAAGGATGTAAGGGTCTAATTTTGTGTTTGGATTTAGGATTATTAAATTGGACTTAGTGGATCTTAAAACTTTGAGATTTATTATTTGTTTAGATCAGATTTATTATTTAGATCATGTATTTTTATTAAATTGAATTGAAGACGAGATTTAAACTAAAACAAAGCAATGAAATTGTCAAAAACATGTAACAGTTCAGTTCATTTAGTTAATTTTGAATGAACCCCCACTTTTTTTCTTCGCTTTCGATTATCTTAAAACTACTTTTTCTTGTTTTTTTTTAAACTTAGGTTATCAGTGCAACACAGGTCACCTGCTGTATTGGCAAAACACAAACCAAAAAAAATTAGGTTTGGGTTACAGTTAATGCTTGTTCAGAGTTAGGACTTTGAATTAGGTTGTGATTAGTGTCAGCTTTAGATCTTCACTTCTGTCAGTGAAGGTCTACAAAAGTAAAGTGTGTGTCACTTTGTTGTTCAGGCAGGTCTCTGATCGGGGTCAGATGTTGATGTTCTCTATTCTTCTAAGAAAAAAATAGAGTAAATTAATGTTCACAGAAAAAAACACGGTATCCGCTGCCCTCTCTTCACCTCCTTTTTTACCTCTGTCCTATCTGTTTCTAATTGGACTCCTCTGCTTTTCTCTATCACCAAGTGTAAGATCCTGAGGAGAACCTGCTTTGATAATAAACGCTCAATCAATTCCCACCGCTGTGTCAAGCTGATAGATGCAGCGGTGGGAATTGTTTCATCTGGTCTGCGCGTGTGTGTGTGTGTGTGTGAGATGTTTTTGTTTATGAGCGAGAGGGAGACAGGCATGGAGTGAGAGCTTGTGAGTTTTACTAGAGTGCAATAAGCAGACTTTGTGGGTTGCGGGTAATGAGATGGTGCGTAGGTGTCTAATGGGATATCCTGTCTGAACTGATCCAGATGATTGATTATCAATGAGGATAAAGTGAATAATCCGCAGATTCGTTTAAAGCTGCGTGCCGCCTCACAGAGTCTTGGTTTTATTTTCCTGCCCACTCCGCTGCGCTACAGCATTTTTACAAATATGTCGTAAACTGATTTGAGCATGATTCTGTGTGTGTGTGTGTGTGTGTGTGTGTATACAGACTTTTCGTTTCGTTTTTCCCAGACTTTAGCAGTGTAAGCCTGCAGCCTTTTGTGAGTGTGTTTCCCGGTGGCTGACAGATGCTTACAGTATGTGCACGTATGCAGCTGCTCTATGTGTGTTTTCTCGTCTGTGTTGAGTCCTGAAGGTTATAGAGCACATTCATCCATCCCTTCATGGTTGTTATGGAAACAGCAAAGGAAGCTGAATGTAAAACTGTGTTTTGAAAGGGACCTTTAATCGGCCACGGACTCACTAGCGGTGATTATACCGTCTAAGTCTTTCACAAGCTCCCCTCCCATCAGAAAATGCAGCGAGAAATGTGGCTAACATCCAGAAAGACCTCACAAACGGTGCTGAGTGTTTTGGTGCCAACAGGTTTCTGTGTAACATCATCACCTTGGTGGGTGTAGCACAGCGATGCGAAACATTTTGAGCATGTGGAAAAATGTTGTATCCTAAATCGACTCATTCCTTCCTCCGAGATTTTATAGTGCCTGTGCCATCTTGTAGGTGGCATATGGGTCTTTTTAGGCCTTTAGTGCTCTATAGCATCTGGAGGTTTACGTCACACAGCGGGGAGTCAATTCTGCAGAAATAAATGATAAATAAATAAAACTGATATTGCAAGTTAGATACACCTCAATTCACACAGTAAACAACGAAAAACAAACTGTCATTAAAACAAGACAAAGAAAATAAAAAAATTCAAAAGTTTTTGAAGACAAAACCCACCATGAAACAATTAAACACTGTTAAAAACAGTTTTTGGTGATGTTCCTATTCTGAAGTAATGTCAAACAATTCTTGGCTCAATTATTGATTGGGATCAAAATACATAATCATGATCCCATAGGCATCCAGGAATTGAGCAGTACTAAGCAAGTGAACTTTGTCAGAGCAGAGACCCACATTCTCAGTCTTTGAAAACCCCTGTTTGAAGCTTCTTCACTTGTTATTGAAAAGCCAAGACTAAACTCAATCCATGTCTCCTTGAAGTGTCAGTGTCACTTTGAAAATAGATAATGTGCAACAGAATCAAGTTTGTAATAATCCTGCAAGTTCTCTCGTTTGTGTTTGCCATTGTGGTCAGGCTTGGATTTTGTTTGTCTGCCAAAAAAACAAAAAAAAAAACAAGCATTTTGATTGATTAGAGTAGAATGATGTGATATGGGTTTAAGCAAATAAAATAACCGGACAATCCGAGAGCGACAAGGGAACCATGAATGTCAGGAAGACACTCGAAATGTGTCTGAACGTGTTTTCTGGAGAGAAGTGAGGTGATCTTAAATGGACTCTTATTTTCAGAATTGGCTTGTTTGGCGGGAAGGAGGGACTCAATGAGAACAGCAGGACACCCAGCTGGTGGAGTGTTGCTGTCTTTCTGCTCTGCATCGCCTCATCAGTGGACAGACAGAGTGTGTGAACAACACTCTTCCTCCTCATCTGATTCTGTCTGTGCGCTCTGCCATGCACTATAAATCCGATTGTCATAATTTCCCCTGAGTTAAAGGCATGCACACAGCATAAATTGGCTCATGAAATGCAGCAGCATGTCTGAAACACCCCTCTCCCGCATGACGTGTGGTGTAACCATGGTACCTCTTGTTGGCGGTTCATTGATAGGTGCCGTGCTGAAGGTCAATCAGGACAGGAAAAGACAGATTTAGAGGTGAGAAACACTGACTGCAGAGAGATGCTGTGTCTGTGATCCAGCTGGAGTCCGTTTTTTTATCCGATGAGTCACTGATCTGTCTGTCAGTCTGTGTCTGAGCATCAGAGGAGCTCTAAAACTGGCTTTGAGGCTTGTGAAGAATTCAACATGTTGTCGTTGTATCTCTGTAAATATCTATTGACATGGACACAACGGATGGCAACATGCGTAGTGTTTGTGGTAGTCTCATTCCACTGTTGTAGTGTTTTTTGATTTTCTGTCACTGGCTTTAAATTTGTCCTCCCCAGACGACAGTGTAACATCATCAACCATAATTTAGCTCAAAATGTGTTTGTCAATATATTCATTACATGCATTCTCGGCTGTCTAGTAAATTTACTTAATGTGTTGTTTCTTTCTGCAAGATTTTCTTTTTGTATTGTTTATCCTGAACTTGTGTTCCTGCATTATCCTCCTCATCCGCCCGATGAATGCCACCTGTTAACAAGGAAGAGCGCGTGCATGAGATTTCATTATTAGCATAATCAGCACTGGTAAAATTGCCATATAATGCTGTTTGTTCCTCTCTTTTTGCGGGAAAGTTTCATTCATAAAAATGCTACAAAGAATCTATCTATCAAAATAGATAAATAAATCAGAGCAGTCCATGACCAATATGAGAATTGGTCAAGGGAGATGTTAGACAGAATAATATTAGAACCTACACAGTAGATGATGTTGGTGCTACACAGGATGATGTGCCAATAAAATGATAAAATCTAAATCTAATCTAAAAACTCCCAGTAAACTAGCAAGCCATGATGATGATGACAGACTCTTTGATTTAGATGTCATGTTTAAACTTCAAATTCATTATGATTACGGCATTATGATTTTAAGTCCGAGAGGTGTTTTTCCCTGTGGATAGTGTCAGACTATCTGTACATGACAACAATAACAGGTCTGAGCCACAATTTTGTTCCAACCTAAGAAATGCAACAAATATATCATTCGTATGGGACCTGTTGTATTTTGCATATACACTGAACACTGTATGACCAACGGATCCCATGTTTTGTATTTTTTCTCTCAGGCTGTTTTTATGGTTTGGGCAAGCCCCTTCGGGTCCAATTAAGGGAAATCTTTTAGACCTTTGTGTGCCACTAATTTTGTGGCAACAGGTTGGGAAAGGCCCCTGGTGCCCCTGTGCTTGAAGACAGGTCTATGAAGAAATGGGAGTGCTTGCTTGTGCAGAGCCCTGAACTCGTCTTCAACAATAACATTTGGATGTTATGGTTGGGTTTCCACATACTTTTGGTCACATAATGTAGACCACCCCTTCTGTGGCATGCTCTCAGTTCAAAACTAAAACTGGCCACACATCAAGGTTTTGCTTTCTAAGTATGGATTGTTAATATTGATGAGGTCTGCTCCTGTTTTCTGTTTGTGAGAACAATAGTCATTGATTGGAAATGCAGAGTGAATAAATAATTGATAGCACTTTATGTATTTTCTTTTAGCTTTGTGTGAGTGTTGCAGAATGAATGTTGAGCATTTTTAATTTGCTGGTTTTTCTATCTGAGATGCTTCGGGGTGAATAAGGATAAATCCTGAATAATTGGGGAAAAAAAACCTAGAGGAATTTAGGAAACGGCTGCATGTTAAACTCAATTAACCTGGGACAGCATCAGAAGAGAAAAGAAACCAGAGTCTCACAAGTCGTGGAAACAACATAATGTTTAGGCCTGGAGTTCAGATTGTGACACGCATAATATAACACAGGGTTAAAATTAGACTCAATCCATTGCAACCCCTCCATACCATCACCCTTCTTTTTCTTCCGTTCATTCTATAAAAAGGATCTCAGGGTGTTATCGTTATTCTATCGCTTTCTTTGCACCCTTCCTTTTCCATTTCAGCCTCTTTGTCTTTTCTCAGTATGTAAGTAGTTCTTGTGGAAGAAGAGGAGTTTGTTCTGTTCTGTCTGTGGGTGGGTTTCTGGAAGAACAACAGCCGTTTGTAAATTATCTCAGTGGCTTCAACAAATTTTGTAAAGACTGGAAACATCTAAACTTCAGATGAAATTATATAATCAAAGCATGAGCTTGAGTTACAAATTATTCCACAATCAGAAATATTCAATCTTTCTGGACTTCCAGTAATTTTTGCATAAAGATATTAATGTTTATCGTTTCATGACCTCAATATGTGGTTCATAGCTTACCTGAAAACGGCACTTATTGCATACCACTTACTGTACTGTAGCTTTAACTGTCTGTGGATTTGTTATTTGCATTGCCGGTTTTATTTAAAAAAAAGTTAGCTTTCTGAAATTTAAACCTTTTTACAACTTTGTTTCAGTCACACAATGTTTGTATTAGGGCCAACAGCAAAAATGTAAGTTGCTGTAATGAAAGGGCTCGTAAATAGAGGTAGAAAGGTGGTAAAGAATGAACGAAAAGGAGTCAGATTTCCAATGTAACCCTGAAAACACACCACACAGTCATCGTTATTATGATGTTGAAATGGCTTGTTTCATGCCTCATAGTGTGTCGTAGTGAAGAACAGTCAACGCAGCACCTGGAAGCCAACAAAAAAGACTAAGACTCTCGCCTAATTTGATAACTTCTACATTGTGTTCCATATCATTGGCTCATGTGAGTGCTGGAAATATGGTGAAGCAAAGGTTTTATTTGATTTCATTGAATCTTGTAAGCATTTGACTGTCGTCCTCTGGGTCAGGAGCGTTGTGCGGTACCAAATTAATCACACCTGTGGGTGCGATGTCACCTCCTGCAGACATATGTACAGTTTGCTGCACACCTACGCTGTTGCCCTCTTTCTAAGGGAAGGAAAAAGACAGATCACACTGTTACTGCAGAGTGATGATGAATTTCTGCAGGTTCTCTTTGATTCATAAAATCATGATTACATGCATAAATGTTTGTTATTGGACCATTGAAGTTAATCTCTGTTACTGATTACATGTGTACAGCAACAATTGGTCGGGGTCCAACATGTACAGACTCCACGATCGCCTAATCTGTCTCTCACCCTGTTACCTCTCTTTTTCTTTCTTTACTTGGTTATCAGGATGGGTGCTTCAGACAACATCTACAAAGGGCGCAGTACATTCATGGAGGAGCTGACTGAGGCCTCGGAGATCATTTCCAATGCAACCGAACGCTCGTTGGTCATCCTCGACGAACTGGGACGGGGCACGAGCACCCATGACGGGATCGCCATCGCCTATGCCACCCTGGAGTACTTTATCAGAGATGTAAGTGTGTGTTTGTGAATGGACACTCTACTGTACTGACGACATGGTAATAAGACGGATGTAAATATTACAAAAGGGAAAGAAAAGAGGAGAAATGAGAAGGAATTTTGGGTTAGTATGGCTGCTGAAATCCACATCATCAGCCACACACACATAACCTGTTTCTTTTGTTGCTGAATCCACCAGCGTTGTTGGATCTCGAAAACAGCACAATTAACCATCAAGTTAATGGCCTTCAGTAAGGTGTGTGTATGTGTGTCTATTTGAGCTCACGCAAGTGTTTTATTGTATGTGCTCGTGGGCTCTGCAGACTGCAGTGATTGTTTTGCGGAGAGAGACGAGGCTCCAGAGAGGCCTCAGCAGCAGAGTAGCTCCGGAAAAACTGAGCAGAATTGTGGACAAGCTTTGATCTATAATGTTAATATGCTGTTAGAAAGCAAGCTGCAATGGAAAAGGAGAGAAAGCGTTTGACCCCGAGATACCTAATTGTTCAAGGGATGTGCTGTATGTTTTTCTGCAATAGGCCTCATTTAAACCTCACAATGTCAAGGCTGCTGACAGGTCCACTGTCCACTTTACACTCAAGGGATCGAATGTGTCCATCTGCATCATCACCATTTCCTAATGATGTTTCCTGCTTATTCTTGTCAGTTGTTGTTAAAATGATGTGTACTGAAAGCAGAAAGGTCCCATTTTAGCCAGCAATTGAGGCCAAAGGTAAGAGAGGAACTGGTGCAGAGGCTCACTGAGGAAAAGAGAGACGGCTGGAGATATGTGTGGCTTTTCAGCTCCGAATACTTGAAATCATTATTCCTATGAGAAAGAGTGTGTGTGTGTGTGTGTGTTCTGCTGGGATTATGTAAACTGGCACAGTCAGGAGCCCTTTGGGTGTTGCACAATGTTGCGTATTTCCATTTTGACAGAACAGATGAGTGGTACCCTGAGAGAACAAGAGAGGGTGGGTGGGGGGTGTTTGTGTTAGTAAGGTGGGTTATCAATACAGACACTGGCATCGTTTTTTTCCCTTATGGAGAACTCACAGTACTTGTATGTACCAATTAGTGTTTAACAAATTGATCGATACTGTAAATGCAGAAAACTCATCATTACAGTTTGACATGGGCTGCATGCTCGAGGTTGTGGCATCAATTAGATCACGCAGCTGTTCATTTGCTCAGCTGTTTACACTCTGAATATTTCACTCTGTACAATATAAACTAAAGAAACATGAAGCTTCCTATTCATTCTCGTTAGATGTTTTTTAATTAGCCCGTCAGATGAGACCGTTTGGATTTGGAGTTGTTAGTCCGCTGTTCGATGTCAAATACGTAAATTGGTGTGAATGCACATTTATTAATGTAAAGATAGACTCTGTGTTTCTTTGCTTGCAAAAAACATTGGCTGACTTGTCAATTTCAGTCACGTTTTGGAGATCTGAAGCTCAATTAAATAAGTGACATTTACATACCTGTGGACTGCATGGGCGGGATATTTACATTTGAACAATTAACTGCACAATCAAAAATGACAGTAACAGTAAATTTATGGTGACAGTTAATCATCTACACTTCAAATTAAATCTTTTTAGATATTATTAAGTACAGATGAAAGTCTCTAACGATATTTGAAGCTGCACTACTACTCAATATTTTTTTGTATTAACAATGGATCAAATGACATATATAATGTGATGCCTTTCAGTCCATTTCAGATCCTTGTTTTGGTTTTTGGGCCTGCAAACTATTATCAACCTCCTTTTTAGCATTATGATTATGCACTACCTGCCAAGAACCAAACAGCGCACAAACAAATTTAGTGACTAGATGACGAACATAATGAAGCATTTACAGTAACGGCGAAAGAGCCAGACATTCTTTGTGGAGACAGAACTATAAAAAGATGGTAAATATTGGAGATGAGACGACTCCAAATGAATCCTAATGTTGCTCTGTAATTGCTGGATGTGAAACTTTCCAACTGCTCACATATTAGCCATATCAACTTTATAAGGTGAGAGGATATTGGTGTATTTGGTTTGTTCTGATGTCCTCAAGTGGCCAAAAATATCAGTTAATGCATCTTTAATACTTGAAGTAAGAAAAATAAGGGTTTCCGTCTGCCAAGATTCACATCAGTGCTGATACACAAGTGATGCTGGCTCTTACTATCAGCCTGCCGATATTGTAGTAGTCCAGTTTAGTCTTTAAAGTTCTACTTTGGATTGCCATCTGCAAGAGACACACATGCACAAAAAGAGAATAACACTGTTTAGCACAAGTGGCACAGAGGTTTGTGTTGTTAACAGTTGCGTGGTGTACATGTGGTAGTAGTGCCCTCCAGGCTGGAGATTCTCCGGGAAGAAAGGATTCATCAAGTCAGATGGTCCACGCTGACCCTAGGGAGCGCGCGTTTAATCTCGCACTTGAGGAACTTTGTTTTACAGGCTATCGTGGATAAGCACGCCACCAGCTGTTTAGCTGACAGTCCATGAGCTACACAAACCACTGATTCTGGATTTGGGCCTTGTGAAAGAACAAGCCCCAGGGTGTAACTAACACTTGGGTCCACATTGACAGATACCATTGATGGGTTTCTGAAGTTTTCCCATTAAAGCTTTCTTACTCTACTGCTGCCTTCTGGGTAATCAAAGCTTACAAACTGTATCCAATCTATGAGAGCTAGTATTTTGGTATTTGTTTATTTTCTGTTCTCCAAGACTTTAGTCAAAAAGCTCTAAATTGCCCTGAGTTACCCCTGTTCAAATATAGATGAATAAACATTTATCTTTGAAAACCCCCTTCCAGTTTTCATGTTTTGCCAGTTCCACATTAATCGTTGGACAGAATCTTGGGGTTATGTAATTCTGCTGGAAAACATAGAATGTGTAAGTAGCAGCTAATGCTGCAGGGAGCTGCTGTTGGCAGGAGGAGGGAGCTTTCTAACTACCTGTTGTATAACAGCATTGATTTGTTTGAAAAGCCTTGCTATTAAAGGAAAGACAAACAAAAGAGCACAAAAGAAGTTATGCTTTACAGCGAAGGGCCTCCTCAGTGCAGGCAGACCTACATAGTCTTTCATGCTCGCTCCTCTTCCTCCTACTCGTCCTCCTCCTCCTCTGCCCCGTCTTCATCTGTTCACGTCAAAAGTCAGTCGACTCCTCCTTTGACTCGGTTGTTATAGTAACACACCTTTCCCTGTGCCCGGCACTCACCTGAGAGGTAGTTAAGAATGTAGATGGGTTTCATAACACCACTCAATGAAAGAGACAGCCTTGACGCGGAAAGAAAGAGAAAAGCAGAGATGAGAGCTTCAGTAAGACGAGAAGCTGCTGGGTTTTATGGTGAAATCACAATCGGCATGTAGTTGGTTCTGTATGTTTGTGTAATTTAATTTCCTCCTATCTGAGATGTGTTCCTCTTACTGTCCTCTTCTTCAGCCATTACTCACTCCCAGACTCACTTGGATGCTCACTTTTTTTCACACAGACAGCAGGTCCTGCCATGAGCTTCACACCAAGCTCAGCACTACACATTGCTCTCCACTCGTACTGTGACTCAGACTTGCATGTGACTTCACTGGCATTGTAACACTGCACTGTGATAGTGGGCAGAAGGAGGCCCAGCTTTACACTTGGACTCACAGGAAAACTAGAACTCACTACAGCTCACTTTTCGCTGCACACTAATGGGTAGATTTTCAGAAGAACGTATCGCTCCACGTGGGCGTAAATGGTCTGATGTGCGCACCCTAATGCACAAAGCTCCTACGAAGACCCACATGTGCTCCACTGCACTCTGCACTGCTCTGTGGCTGCGCTGTACTCATGTACAACACAGGGACAAGACGCTAGTGTGTTTTCCTCTCAGCTCACATTGTTTAGAGCAGTGGTTCCTAACATGTGGTCGGGGACCCCGGGATAAAAATCAGACTGGTTGCAAGTTGACGCAAACAGTATCAAACAAAGTCAATACTGCTGTCACACTAATTATATTTATTTTTTCTGACGTTACTCCGATTATTGCTTGTGAAATACTGAAGCACAAATTCGAGGTACTTGTACTTTACACTTGGATATACTAAAGTACATTTGTGTTGCATTTCTATTACATGCAGCTTTATACTTCTTCTCATAGAAAATCTCATAGGCAGATATTGTACTTTTTACTCCACTACATTTGTCTGACTGCTTTAGTTACTTTTCATACCATTCTTGTCCAGCGAAAACCATGTATTGCCAAATTTGGTGATTTTGAATTTTAATGTATCAGTATATGTATATGATTAATTGAAGGATACAACCCAAACATGGTTGGAAACCACTGTTATGTAAGAATTTGTCCTAACCTCATGTTAGATGCAAACTAAAACATAATTTTAGTTTAATTGCTCTACAATTCTACTTAGCAGACACAAACTTGCAGGGGGGTATCGAACCACCAACCTTCCAATTGGTAGGCAACCGCTCTACCTCCTGAGCTACAGCCACCCCACAGCATGTGCTAGTGCCCTTCGGCATTATGATCTCACAGGATTATGATCTTTACATGATTTTGCCAAATTCAGTTTTCCAATTGTTCATTCATCTATATTATATTGCAAAATGAGGCGACTGTAGTGGACACTCTCGTATACATTTTATTTGGGATTGTTTCTTGAATGTAGATATTGGTAAACTATTCTTACTATATTGATACATGTATTTCCATTTAAAGGAAAAACAAAACATGGCCTGAAGGAAAGGTCATCACCTATGCACCTGTCAGTGACCCTGGCTCAAATAATTCAGGCCAATGAGGCCACAAGATTGACTTGCAGCAAGAGTCAGAGGTCAGGCACACATATGCATGCTTCATTCTCACCAAATCACTCACGTACTTACACACACACACACACACACACACACACACACACAGTGGACCTCAGAGCCAGATCCTTGTTAGCTGTGAGGTGAGAAAGCGAAGGGTGTTGACTTGAGTCAGAGTTGGATTTGTGTCTAATTGGATAGAGAGGAGTAACAAGACAGAGAGACGGCAATAGTGGTGTTGACACCTCTGGCCTTTTCCTGATCAGATTACAGAGTGGAAGCACACTTGCATACACGCACACACTCCCGTCTTTGACAACGTATCATTATGAAACAGCTGGGGAAAAAGGTGATGCTCTACAGGTGTGCAGCGAAACAGACACCAATTTGAAGCTCGAAACCTATCGGCGATGTATTACAGGAGAAGAAGAGGTGGACAAGGTGACACAATGCAGAGAAAGTGTTATCTGTGGCATGTGGCATGTCAGCGGTCCGTCAGAGATGCAGTGTCTTTTGAACTGTCACGTAAAGCTGCACACAGCCCGTCCCATCTGGACCGGGCCTCCGTATTGTCTGAGCATTCCTGTATTTATTATAAACATACAGCAGCTTACATTAAGGGTGGATTCCCCTTTTTTCATTACCCAGAGCACCACTTCTCATAATCAGAGATGCTGAGAAATGTTCCCTGCATTTCCCCCCATTTTGAAAATGTATCCTCCGCTTATATATTTGTGTCTATATCATAGTCATCTTGGAGGATTGTTAAATTCAAGATGACATACACCATTAAAACCTGGATCATATTTGAGGTAGGGCTACTTTTCAACAGATGGCTGCTACTCGCTTTTATTTCCCTTATCAATTAACTTAAACTAATCAATATCTTTGAATTAAAAATGGATCAAATGAGGAGGTGTCACTTGTAGTTGCAAACCCACAGAGAATTATTAAATAGCTCTGCAGTTCTCCACCCATCTATAGAGCGTTTTAGTGTCTTTCAGCTCATTGTTTTGGTTGTGTGGCCTGAAACTTTCTTGTTTTTGCTCTCAGTCAGGCAGCTTTTTATCAGCTCTCATAAACTACACCGCATAACCAGCACCAAACGGCAAAACAGAGCTAGAAGAAGAATGATTATTGGCGATCAGAAACATGTTCTCAAATGAGTGCTTATATGTTGCTCCGTATCTGCTGAATGCCTAACAACTTTTACAGGGCGACTGTCATGTTTTTGAGTGGCCAAAAAATAAATTTCAGGTTTAGGACAAATTGATAAACAATGAGAAATGCTACATGTCAGTTTCCAGAACCTTAAAGAATGTGTTTTTAACTACTTTGTCAGTCAAACTGACTAATTGTTTGGATTTTTACTTGATAATGACTTAAACCAGCAAAATTGCCCATGATTAATTTCGTGGTTGTCGACTAATCAAGTAATCGACTAATTCTTTCATTGCTAATTTCATCAGATCGTCCAGCTCTGCAGTGCACGGCCGTCAGTGCACCCCCGGGTGGTCTGGTAATGAGCTGCCATTAACACCTAATCAGACCATTATCCAGGCTGAAACCTCCATCTGCAACGCTCCGTTCGTTTTTACCTTCAGTGTAGGTGGACACGAGTGATTGAAGTAGCTTGTCTGTGTGTGTGTGTTTGTGCGAGTATGAGTGTGTTGTACATGCGTTTCAGCAGGTGTAGGTCTGTGTGTCTTTGTTTGAAGCATGTGGGAGTCACCCTGCACGTCTATTTCAGAGGAAGGTATTATTAGTGACGTGTGACCTTTCTCAGACCGAGCGGTAAGCGGGCCGATCCCGGAGCCAGCCGAGTCCTGCAGCCGCCTGTCTGCAGCGATGATGTAAGACTTGGGTCTGCTTCACCCCGAGGGCTCATACATGATTTGTTATCATTGCTGTCATCATCAGACTTAATGATTATTAATGCTTACATTTTTGGGATATTTAATCCAGAATGAGTTGTTGTGTTTCAAAACTGTGTCACATTTTCTGTTGCCAAGGATCCTTAAAAAGTCTTAAAAAGTTTTAAATTTGATTTTGAAAATTTAGGTTATAAAATGTCCTAAAAAGTCTTATTTTTACTTGTGAGATGTCTTATATTAACACATTACGTACACTGTCTGCCACATTCACAAACCGCGGATGGAATAGAGAAGAAAGAGGGACAAGGAGAAGAAAGACAAAGGTGAAAAAGGGGGAGGAGGAAGAAGAGGAGGAAGAAGGAGGTGGAGGATAGAAGGGACAAGGAGAAAGAAAGGAGGGAAAAGAAAAGAGAAGAAAGAAGGTGAAGAACATGAAGAGGAGGAAGAGGAAGAAGAAAGAAGAAGAACTGATTTGATTCCAAGGTGAAAAAGGATTGGTTAGCTGGTGCAAATCATGATTTTGAGATGACTTGCAAGAGGTGACAAACTTCTAAACTCTGGATTATGAGAATTAAAGCAGTTGCGCCTGTATGAAATCAGAAAAGCATCAGTGCTGTGCTGGCATTCAACTGCCACTACATCATCATCTCTTGCTGGATCACAGACTGGACCTAATGTTGTTTTTAAGTTTTATACCAACCGCTGCTCTGAGAGCTGAGCACAGCACACATAGCTAGATTTGGTATGGCACTGTTTATAAAAAAGGTCCTCTGTTCTCACACGTCATATCTGGTTACATGCGCTACATCAGTGCATTTGCTCTGCAGTGGAAATGCTAGTATGTGGGAGACACCTTCACAGTGTTTCATGATAATGTGTCCTTCCCACTGCCATTTAGATGTGATTGGGCAGTGGTGGCCTAGTGGTTTGTGAAGCGAACTTGTCGCCGGTTCGAGTCCCCGGACTGGTATAGTTAAGGTTAACTATGGATAGGATGGGTGAAATGCAGAGAAGGAATTTCCCCAAGGGGATCAATTAAGTAAAGTATAGATTGTGTTGTTAAAGTAAGCAGGAAAAGGAAACGCATTTGTTTTAGTGAAGAGCTCTCAGCAGCTGTCCTGAGAGTGCAGCGCTGAGAGGTAAAATGTTTGTACACGCATGTGAGAGAGAGAGTGAATGCACCTCCTGCTTTTTGTGATTTTCATGTCTTAACCTTAATGCCAGAGTTCAATCATGTAGCCTTTGGGTGCCTCCCAGGCCTGACAGAGATTAAAGAATAGGGATGAGGTGAGGTGCCTTCACTTTGCTCAGTCTCCCTGCAGAGTCTGAAAAAGCTGCGTGTGATGTTTGCAGTGAAAAGCAGAAAAATGGAGAAGAAGAAAACTGCAGAGTACACAGGCAGTTAAGTAACACTGGACCACAGTACAGTAGAAGCTGTGCTCTTTGGAGAACAGCTCCAACTTTTGCTTAGTTGTGGTAACACAGACACTGTTACATAATGCAACATTTGTTATGATACCTACCATTTGGTATATGTAGTACTTTAACTCTTCTTTGTCTTTCTTTTTTTCCTCCTACTTTGCTCTTTTATATAAGGCTTAAAAATAGTAAAAAGAAAAAAAAACTAATTTGATTAAAATTCACTGTGGAAAAACATTTAGTTCAAAGATTCCAATATTTACGAGGCATATTAATTACATAGTAGTAGTAAGGGTGCAGATTATTAGGGTTAAAATATCATATCTGAAGGGCTTTTAAAGTGAGTGCGTTTAGGGGGAGAGGTTTGGTCTCCACTGAAAAACTTTTGTAGGGATTCCCAGGAAAGTTTGTACAGACATTCATGGTCCCCTGGCGATGTATCCTATTACCAATGAACCTGTTTACCTGTGGAATGATCCAAACAGGTGTTTTTGGATCAGTCCACAACTTTCACAGTCATTTATTGCTCCAACTTGTTTGAAACGTGTTGCTGCCATCAAATTCAGAATAAGCAGATCTTTACAAAAATAAATGGAGCTGATGAGGTCAAACACTAAATACATTGTTTTTGTACTGTTTTCAATTAAGTATATGTCAAAAAGGATTAGCATTGTTTTTTGGCGTCAGGGTTGTGCACCTGGCTGACCCTGTTAGTGCAGTTTTTTTATCTTTTTTGATGCCAGGTGTACAAGGCTGAAGAGCTGCCACAGACCCTGTGTGTTTCTGGATGTTAACACTTGACTCTCTCCTTCCTTTTCTAAGGTTAAGGCCCTCACCCTGTTTGTGACCCATTACCCTCCTCTGTGTGAGTTGGAGCGGGTGTATCCTGAACATGTGTCTAACTACCACATGGCTTTTCTGCTCAACGAACCGGACAATGCTGCTGACACTGATGGTAGGTGTGTGTGCATATTTGTGCACATATGAAAATGCTTTTCAGTGTTTTCTGGTGGGTTTGACTCCCACCAATCTTAATATGGCAATTTCCACATCATTATCACTTGGCACTTGAGATTTGAACGTGGAAATGTTGACAGATGGAGAGATTCAGCCAGAGTTCATCACCTTCCTCTACCAGTTAACTGAAGGAGCTGCAGGGCGGAGCTACGGCCTGAATGTTGCCCGAT
This sequence comes from Holacanthus passer, assembly GCA_025331565.1. Classification (NCBI taxonomy): domain Eukaryota; kingdom Metazoa; phylum Chordata; class Actinopteri; family Pomacanthidae; genus Holacanthus; species Holacanthus passer. The sequence goes on along the minus strand of JAFREQ010000009.1, from coordinate 4,046,909 downwards.
TGGCTGACATCCCAGACCCTATACTACACACTGCTGCAGGCAAAGCCCGAGAGCTGGAGAGCATGGTCAACGCCAGGAGGTACAGCCAACACACATACTCACCCTGACCATTTCTTAAAGGGGGACTTTCCTAATTTTACTAATAAAGATCAGCTTACTAGTCATGGGGAGTACAACTTAGCCTGTGAAAACATGTCTTTAATGTATTTTGTAGCTCTGGAGGAGCTTTTTAACATCTGGGAAAATGGTTTGGATGATGTCATCAGGGTTTAGAGACGAAAAACACTGTAACAGAAAGTCTGTGGGAGGGTCTAAGCGGGCATTCAGACTAAAAATGGCTCAGTGTTTGGGACGTATGTTTCAGGTACCAGTGAGACAGTGAAATCCAGTGAGTCCAGTTTGAGTAACATATCTATGAACTTGAAGGTTTATCTATGGTGGCTGACAAGGGCCAATGCTCTGTAACTTAAGAACACCTCAACAACAACAGCACATGCAAATATGCAAAACACAAGCAAATTAAGGCCAATGAAGAAAACATCTTCATCAGTCGGACAACACGTGCAGCATTTAGGAAACGTGCTGCAAATGCATACAACACAACCGAGCACTGAAAAGCTGCAACTACAGAAAAAGACAAACAAAGTGTTTCTAGGGGACACGAGTGCTGGGTTCGTCTTGGACACGCTTGTTGTTGCTACGGTTTGTGACTCACAACGTTACTGCAGTCAGGTTCATGTATCATCTGTTTATGTTTATGTTGTGGACTGACTTCATTCTACTACTCAACCCTGCACATAAGCAGAAACGGACTGCTGCTTGCACCTTGCAGGGTTGTCGATTCAAACCAGATTAAGATGCTTTAACAGCTTTTGTTAAACTTTTGTCCTCGCATATTTTCTCCCAGGGGTTGTAAATCTTTTTTACCCATGGCTAATTTATTTTTCCACATATCCAGAGGAATGCATTAGTGCTCACTTATTGGGAAGGGAGGAGAAAATATATTTTACAGTCACAGTTTCTTTTAATGTTGATGTAGTCAAGTTTTTCTATTAGGATGAACCACAAAGTTGTTCCACTTAAGACTGAGTTAGAGATGGTGAATTCTTCTTGCATGTTCTCCAAATACAGTCTTCTGTAAATTTGTACACGGCCTCTTGCTCTGTAACAGACAGCCTGCTGGGAGTTGAGTGCTGCTTAGCCTCTTCCTAAGTAATCCTCACCATATGAAATATCTGTCAGCATGCACACACACACACACACACACACACAAAGCTATACCTCTCTATCAATGTAATCCTCCCTATATGAAATGTTTGTCCTTTGTTGGAGTGATGCCCTGCTGAGTACACAATAATCGTACACAGAGGAGTTGAGCTACTGGCTGCAGATTAAGAACAGGGTTTTTATAGTACTCCATTTATGCTCAACACATGCGGGGCTATGTGAGGATATACATTAGTTTTATGCACACTGTTTTGTTTAAGCAACATTTCCATGTCTTTGTCTCTTGTCTCTCTAGGAAGAATAAGAAACTGCTCTCAGATCTTTGGAGCATCTCGGACAAATCGTCCCTGATGGAGTGGCTGCAGTCACACACATGAAGAAGAGAGAGCCCGGCTATCAGCAAACGCTCACAAAGAATATACAGTACATGCTCACAGAAGTAAAAACCTGGACTGATTAGAGGAGAAAGTTTGTGTGCGCGTGTGAAAAGGACTTCAATCATCTCAGGTTCTGGTTATCACCATCATCATGTACTGTAACCTAATTGTCATTTCATCAATTATTTCAGACTGATCAAGATTTTACCTGCCAGTATGTACATCAGTGTGATTGGGGATTAAATTAAGAAAAAATGTATTACACCTGCTGCTCTCTGTCCTTAAATAGAGAACTCTAGATTTAATATTACACTGCTATAATGTTGTCAAAGTCATGATAGACATTTAAAAAGATCAGAATTGGTGCGGCAAAAATGTTGTCTTCTTTATTCCAATCAATCTCTTTTGTCAATGTGGTGCCCACATTACCCACAATGCAAGTTGACCGCTGACAGTTCGGTTGAACATTCAGGTGTGTTGTGCTAGCAGCAGCTTATGCAGTCCTGAGTCCAGTCATCTCACTTCTTTCTGACTCTTCATGCCTTCCTTTTTTTTTCATTTTCAAACTTGTAGTCTTCAGCCACAAGCAGCTCTGACTCGAGTGACATCACTTGAGGCAATTTATCAAACTTCACTCGGCTCCCTCTGGCGGCTTTTTTTCCCACCACGTCTCTGAGATCTGTAAACAGACTTTCATGTGCAAAATTGAAGTTTACCTCTAAATAAGAACTCCAGGTTATGCAGGTTCAAATTTGTACTCATTGTCTTCATCCATGTGTGCTCTCTTATCCAACACTATTATAATAATGCAGAATTCCAACATTTGCTGCTGAGAAAATCTGCATCACATCTCTCTCTCTCTCACACACACACACACGCACGACTCTAGCTCCGCCTTTAATTCCGCCAACTCCGAGATCAGCGCGCATCACTGGAGAGAGAGAGAAAGATAGAGAGACCTTGTGTGAGGGAGAGAGAGAGATAGTTAACCAGTGTCAAAGCCGATTACACTTTATCAGGTCTGTGTTTCTGTCCCTGTGTCCACTCGAGGCTTCTCCTCTGTGAGCGACACGCCTCTCGCGCGCTCCCCCGCTTCTTAGTTGTTGTTTATCTATAGGAAGCCAGCATGGATTTATTCTAGAGCTCGCGGGACTCGGACCTCTTCACCATGAGTCCCGCTGCTGATGCGCAACTTTTCCGCTGAGCCACGCGCCTCTCGGTGGGAAAGTTTGCACGAGCCCCACACGAGCAAACATGGGCTCGCGGTGAAAGCTGTGCCAGTGCCACTTTCTTCTTCTTCTTCTTCTTCTTCTTCTTCTCTCTTCTTCTTCAAAACACCGTACGGCAAAAATGCAGAAGAGCGTGCGCTACAACGAAGGGCACGCGCTGTTTCTGTCGGTGGTCGCGCGCAAAGAGGGGACCAAGCGCGGCTACCTGAGCAAGAAGACGGCGGAGAACAGCCGCTGGCACGAGAAGTTCTTCGCCCTTTACCAGAACGTGCTGTTCTACTTTGAGAACGAGCAGAGCGCGCGACCGGCCGGGATTTACCTGTTGGAAGGATGCACCTGCGAGCGCGCGCCGGCGCCCAAGATGTCCACCACTGGGAAGGAAGCGCTGGAGAAACAGGTGAGAGGTTGGACATGAGCAGGTTGGTGTCAGTCCACTGAAGCCTGCTGTGAATGAAAGTTCCCACATCTTTACTCATCTGATGGTTCAACTTTAGATGCATAGAAAAACTTGTCCCAGTTTGGGACAAATAAAGTGCATCTATCTATCTATCTATCTATCTATCTATCTATCTATCTGTCTGTCTGTCTGTCTATCTATCTGCCTGTCTGTCTGTCCATCTATCTATCTATCTATTTATTTGTCTATCTATCTGTCTATCTGTCTATCTAACTTCCCAAAATCTGCCACATGACATCAAACTGTGTGTATATTAAAATGACAAGTAAGACATGCATATTTCTGGAAGCTTTTGTGTTATGTTTTTCAGATACAGAAATTTATCACCATGCATTCAATTTTAGCATCATAATGAAAACTACAACATCAAATTGCTTCATTACTCCAAACTGACGCCCATGTAAAAAACAGAACAAGTGGCTCATGCATCATGTAAAGTGCTGCAGCAGCTCAGCCTCTCTGCACAGTTTTCACCCAGCCCTGCAGTACCAAGAGATCCAAGTGCAGGTGACCATCCCCCAGAGATTCACATGTGCAAATGGGAGCAGGCTGGTAGGGGAGAGAGCTTTCCCACAGCATGTGTGTGTGTTTTTTTCCAATTCAAAACAAACATGAAAAAAAATCAGGCTTCAGCCGTGACTCTTAAATGCATTTCTCTCTTTTACTCTTGACTTTTTGGAGCTGTTTTATTTCTCTCTGAGGTCGTGAAATGATGCTGCCTGCAGCCACAAAAAGTACTTGATTTTGAACCTGTTGATTGTGAACCTAATAGTCTCACATTTTCATTATGAATGCAATTAAACTATCCTGAATGATACCGTATGTGGATTAATCAAATGAGGTTTGTAGCCCAAAGTCAAATTCATTTTGAGTCTGACAGTGGGAAGCAGCTATAACAATGCTGCAACAGGTTCTTCTATTTAACCCTGCGAATGCTATAAAGTTATATTGTCTTGATCCATCACTTCAGTACATCTAATTATCTTTACATTTAATGAAATATTCAAACCCAGGATGCCATGTTTTTATGGCTGTAATGTTAATCTAGATGTCTTGTGCTTTGTTTAGTTACACACACTGCAGCGTGGCATGTTTAGTGTCAAACCGTGAGATCTGAACTACAAGGTCTGTGGGTTTCAGTAATGCATGTTGTGCAACTTTTTGATTTGAAATAATAGGCTCACTGCTGAATCCTGCAGGGCTGCAAAGGTTAGGGCTTCATGACTTTAAAGCCGTGATATGCAGGGAAATATTTTGGGCAAATCTGTTGGTGACGGAGCTCCTGCAAGTTGCCTCAGCACTGTTGCTCCAACAGTTAAGTCGATCTTGTTGCTAGGAAACATTTGAATTGCCATTTGCACATGCATTTCATTGAGAAAAAATGAAACACACATGCATTGGTCACAAGTATGTTATCAATCCCAGGGTTTCATCAAGCAAGGAATCAATCTTTTTATGGTTAAAAAACAACAACTTTAGAGTAAGTAATTGGAGAAAACAGAATTTGTGATCCCAGTTTTGAGTGTGCACAGGCATCGTGCCCATTAAAAGGTAGGGGGAGGGATGCACTGGAGAGAACTGACTTTTTACAGTTTGAGCAAGAATTAAGGAGACACTAAGTGGCTGCACAAATGATTATGTGATAGGTCAAAAAAAAAAAACACCAATCATCATCCCTCAGAAAATATTCATCTCCACAGACTCCCATCTGCTTATACAGTAGATGTCTGTCTCTTTAAATGTACAGTATATGTAAAGACAATTCATTCCAGATGTATGCAATTGGAGTCGAGGCTTTAGCAAAGCCAGGAGATGGTGTGTAGTGTGGTTTTAATCAAGCCATACATAAAGTAAGAAGATTATGCCTTTATTTCTGTAATGGAGTTTTTATTAATGATGATGAAAGGAGGACAAATCTCTCCTTTTCCAGGGCAAAATTAGATGTGGCTCCAACGGCTAATACTGGCACTGACGTTAGAGTCAAACCTGTCTTTTCTGATGTTACCAAGCTTGGCAATTATGGTGTCTTATTCTCTCCACTCTTTTCATCCACTCACGCTGACTGTCTCACTCTCTCTCCCCATCTGTCTCACTCTCACGCTACAGCTGTGATGTTTAATTAGGGTTATTTTCAATCTGCCCTCAGCTGAAACCTTGTGTGCTGCCATGTAACTGTTTTACTACACAGCCATGCACACAGGGGGGAAGCAACCAAGGAAGAATGGCATGTTGTCTGGCTTATGAGGCTGTGTGTGTGTTTTAGATGATCAAAAAATTTCAGAGTTTGATCTGATCCTTGGTTTTGTTCCATGTGCAGGGATTTGATAGAATGAAGCGAAGGCCTTCCATCTTTCCATCTTTCTCTTCACTGTTTTTTTTTCTGTGCAGTAGAGTGAGTCTGCCAGCAACCTGCAGTATCACACCCCCACAGTGAGCCACAATGCAGCCACACAAATAACACACAGCTACTGCCTCTCTCTCTCTCTCTCTCTCTCTCTCTCTCTCTCTCTCTCTCTCTCTCTCTCTCTCTCTCTCTTTCTCTCTCTCTCTCTCTCTGTTGTACACTCAGATAGACACAAACCCTTCAAATAATTTGGAGAGCATCTACACTGGTCTGAATGGTTTCCACAGTGACTGTGGATGTGTGTGTGTGTGTGTGTGTGTGTAAAAGACTGCTATAGATTTAGCTGTGTGTAATTGTCAAACGATCCCTCCCCCCATCATCAGGCGCCTGGTTGGTTATTGATCCCAGAGAGAAGCACAGTTCATCAGAGGCCATGAACCAGGGGAGATGACTATTGCGTAAAGTGTAGTCAGTTTCCATGTCGTTACACATATGTGAAATTTTACTGAGCGATTCGAAGGCCTGGTGTTGCTTCCTTCATAGGCTGTTTGCATCGTTCGTAGAAACAAACGAGCCAATCAATGCCTTTGTCGGACCTTATAGATCTAGATGATAGGATCTAATTTTGCCAGAGCCTGATTCGGTGTTAAACACAAAAAAGCTGAAAGGGTTTGTCTTGACAACTGCATGATTTGGAGCACACAGACACAGACATCTGGAGGTAGAGCCTGTCGAATCTCAGGGTTTGTGGTTCGATCCCCGACTCCTTGTGCACACATGTCTAGGTGTCCTTGGACAAGACATCACTGCATGGTAGCACGCCACTGTGTGTGTGTGTGTGTGTGTGTGTGTGTATGTGTGTGTGTGAGATAGAGAAAAGGTGCATAAGCAAATTGTGAAGTGCCACAAAAAAGCTGTCCAGTTGATGTTACAAACAACATGTTACTTCGATCAACACGATAAGTGCAAAGCCAACTGCTTCTGCCACTAACACAACCATGTTAGTGTGAAAATAGTGAAAATACTGTTGAGACTGAATAATGAAATAAAGTTTCAGTCCAAGCAACAGGCTTAGTTTGGTGGCCCTGAGGTGCAAAACATAATATTGAAAATAAATAAACAAAACACAACATCAACAACAATTTCTGAAAACAAAAAATGCAGTTTTTCCGAATACATTTATAAAGCCAGAAGAATAATCTACCTGCTGTCTTTCTCATTTTTAATTCCCATTGGATGCTGATGATGCTACTCTATGATACAGTAGCTTTAAAAAGTGGACATGGAGAAATTTTTCTTTCATGTTCATGTTGCATGGGCGTTTGCACTCCATTTACAGTCTGTCCCATGATTCCATTCACCCGCCTGGCATTTTGTTGCAACATTTTGCGCTTCATTTTGTGGTTTTTGAGACATACAATTGTTTACTGTGTGACAGTATCTCTAGCAGCCTTTTTCCTTAGAAAACGTAAATAAAAATCAGCATGCCATTTTAGTAGCTTCAGTATTTCTGTCCAAAACTAAGTGTAGCCAGATTATTGTGTATACTGCAGCAAAAGATTTGTTTCACTGCCAAAGCTTTGACTCTTGTATGAAGTCATAACACATGTAAAATAATCCAAACCAGCCTTATTTATTTATTGAAGAGGAAAAACCTACAATGTGTTGTGGCCCTGTGTTTTCTAAAATGTCATTGTTGTCAGGAGTTTCCTGGGATGTTGTGTTTTGCACCTCAGGGCCACCGTAGCTAGGACGTCGACATAAATTAGAAAATGATTTTCAGGTGTTCCTCCAAGACATGGATTATGTTCAAGTATGTTCTTATTATGGTCAAGTTTACAGAATTTAAGGCCAGGTATCGTCATCAAGGAGGCTTTGAAATGGATGGACAAACTATTAAGGAGATCAAATCTGCGACCTTCTCTCTGTCCATGCCTAGTAGCAGTAGTACAGTGAAATCGGAACTTTAATGAGAAACTTCAAGCACAGGAGAAATTTGATCCTGTCTGATCTTGCAGCACTGGCTTTAATAAAGTGTGTTTTTGTTGAGCTGTTGACACATCAGGGTTCTTTTCAACAGTGTCCTTCCGTATTAAAGTTAATGCAAATAAAGGTGGGGTGACACTTTAGAGTTGAAGTGTCAGTGCTGACTTCCTGATGCATGTGTGTGTAATTATTTCTCATTGCGTGCTCTTGCTCTAAACGCTTCTCTCTGAGCCTTGCTTTTTTCTGTTGTCTGCACTAATAATCTGCATCAAGGAACCAATTCTTCCCATAAGTTCAAAAATAATAAGTAACTATCTCATCCTGGCTGTAGCTCCACACTTAACACACAGGCATGGTATCAATCTTCTCAGTTGACTCTCAAGAAAGCGAATAAATGCATTCCCCTTAATATTAAACCATTGCTTTAATGCTGCTCTAATGAATTATTTCATTTTAACAAAGGATCAAATGTGAAATGTCAAAGGGCAACATTGTGAATAACCAGAGGAGAATAATTGTCAGACTCTGCAGTCCCCCTCAGCTCTATGGATTTAGAGCATCTTTCAACTCAACTCAACTTTTGATTTGACTTCTGGTTAGCATAGTGGAGCATTTATTGGCTAAACTGAATATTGGATGTTAACACAAACATGACTCCAAATAAATGCTAATATTGCTAATGTTTGACATGTAAATACGCCACTGTTTTTTAACCGGTTAACCCTATCAACCATCACAACTTCATGAAGTGACACTGCCACTGTTGTGTTGACAGCTTGTGGTGTTGCCCCAAAGGCGAGGAGCTACAGGGGCTGATGTGGAGTGGTGACACACACACACACACACACACACACACACACACATCCCATGAGGAGTGTATAGAATAAACTGTAGCGTCAGGTAATAGGATTGTCAAGTAGTTTCATGTGTTTTTGTTGCTGTCGGCACTCTGGCAATTCTCTAGAATATAGTAAAACAGATTGATGGTGTGTTTAGACACCTCTGCCATCGCACTTTGGGCGTTGTACAGAAAAAACTCTCCAATTCAGCATCTATTGCATTAAGGCTGTGGGATGTTTCCCAACAAACCTTTCTGGCGCTGGGGCGACAGGGCAACAAATGTGTAACACGGGAGAAAAAGCTTGATGATAGCTGTATTATATGTGTGTATACATGGTTGTTTTTGATTTATTTTGAATAATAGGATGGCAGTGAAAGTGGAGGAGGGGAGCAATCTGTTTAATCTCCAGATAAACAGACAGGTAATCCCTGATCAGAGTGCTCTGAGGTAGGTACAGCAGTTATTAGGACACTTGAATACACTCTGTGTATGTGTGTGAGCTGTGTGTATGTGTGGGAGAGAAAGAGAGACCACATACTTTGTTAAAGAACTTCTTTGGAGGAAGTGAACAGCATGGAGAGCAATGAAGACGCAGCAGGATGTGGGATGTTGATTCAGTGATTGTCACATTAGCTGGTACATCATTAGTTGAATTCAGTGCTGCTGCTGCTGCTGCAGTCGCATTAATGTTTTGTGTCTCTTCACAATGACAAGTCTCCAGGAAATTAAAAATCTGTTCTTGTGTTCTAAAGTGAAGTAAAGCTTTTTGGATATTTGAAATTACAGAATGGTTCTTTCGAAGAAGATAGAAACAAACAAAGAGGGTAAAAACTCAAGGGAGAAGAATGATTTATTTTGTCATGTTTATTTTGTCATGTTAGGTGATATATTCTGCTCTATCCATCCATCCATCCATGCTCAGCATAAAGACTGGAAACTCTTGGAAACAGCTAGCCTCTCATCTAATTCTCTGTAGAAAAATAAAATAAATAAGCATGTTTTCCAAAATGTCAAACTATTCCTTCAAGGCAGACAATCCTTTTATTTTATCTACTACATTATTTATTATGGCAAATATCACAGATGGCACCTGGCCACTTATTAAAAATTAATTTAAAATTCTTTGTGTTGTCATACATAGATGCAGGTTACAGTCTACTGAAGAGTAAATTAGGTAAAATGTATATTATTGAGTGCACAAGGTTTTCTGCTTTTGTTGTTGTCCTTGCAGTATTTTATGAAGCTACATTCGCCACAAAAAAGACATTATAGCCCCTGTGGGAGCACGACAGGAGCTGAGAAATGAGAGGAATATAAAGAGGAGAGAAGCAGATTGTGAGTCTGATCCAGAAGACTGGTGGGTGGAAAAAGTGAACCCATACCCCTCTGTCTTATTTATCTCTCTAAAGCTTCTTCTTACAAATGACTTTTATTGTTTCAGTAACTGATTTCATCCTTATAATTGACAGTAATATATTTTACACCCTTACATGGAAAATCTGAATAAGCTGTACGCACGCTATCAATGAAATTTAAATCTGCCACGAAAGCCAAAAAGGTTCTGTCTGCAAGATTTCTCAGCTCTTTTGAAAAACACCCACAGTGTTAGAATATTATGTATATTAAATTGCTCTTATTGTGTTTTTGTGCCTCCTCTTTTTTTTTTTCATTTAAAAGCAATCTAGTTTCCTCTTAGGTGTCTTTTTCAGTAGAATATTTTCACACCCTGTGTATGGTCATGGCAAACCTAAATAAGATTTCTATATATACGATTTTTATTGTGAATATGAAGCCAATAATCTCGTGCTGATATGTTGGAGTCATTGTGTTCCCCCATGATAACTACCAACAACAGGCAGTTCGAGATGAGCTCTGTTTTGATAATCACTCGCCATCACTACATGTGGTTCTTTTCTGGTATCTCATTTTCTGTTTCTTCTGAGGGAAACACATTTAGTGTATATACTCCCACATACACCTACGGGAAATCTAGTTTATGGATTATATCAGTTTCTTTTGTAGTTTCACACACACACATGAACACGGCCTGCTCTCTGTTGTATTTCTCTGTAATGGTAATTATCACCCTGTGGGACTCAGGATCACTGAGCAGTCCCTGGTTCACCACAGCAGTGCAAAGGTGGAGACGCATTATACATCAGCTTCCAGTGGAGTGCATTGTGCAAAAACTGCTTGATAATGATTTTTCTTTACTACCTCATAATCAGCACATATGGATCTAAGGAATAAGATTAGGCAAAAACCTGTTTGTACTCTGAAACTTATGAGATGTTAACTGCAAGCACACATGACAAAGTACAAATTATCAGCCAACCCGTGATTGATTTCCCCTGCAGCACTGGATTATATTTAATGAACAGTGATCTTTCACTCTTTTACTGATGCTATGCAGTCGATTAACTTTCATTTTCCTGTGCATTTACAGTTCCTGCTTGTCCTGTTGTCTACTTGCTTGCTCAGTGTCTTTTTCTAAACACCGTCTCTTATGCAAATCAAGTCCAAATGAAGAAGCTGACCTTAGTGATTTGGCCTTGAAATTCTTGTGAAACACACAACCACAAATACATAACATATATAGAGATATGTGTTGTGGTTATGTTTTTCACAAGACTTATATAGATCATTTTTTTGCAAACAATACTGCTGCAACTACTGTTTCTATTCATTTCAGTATGTAATATTGTTATTGCATAAGTTATCAATATGAGGTAATGGGGTGCTGGCTTTTCAAATCAATCTGCACTTCAGCTGCATTAACACAAACGAAAACAAAATATTGATAAAAATCAATGCAAACTGTGATAGATTGAACACATCACAGTTTTAAAGCCCCTGTATAGCTACAGTAGTGTCCATTCACACATATTGCCTGACCTCTTCTCAGGACTGTATGGGTGTGTACAAACTGTGATTGACATATTCCTCATCAAGTAATTGGCTTCAATTCCCAGCACAGCTCCACCCAACTTCCACCTGACTAGAGGTCTAATCAGCCAGAGTAACTGGGAAAAAACCTTTGCAAGTGTACAGGGTCTTCACTGGTTTTCATGTTGTATGGAAATAAATGGAAACAAAAGACCACCTGGAGCAGCAAGAAAAGTGCATCCAAAGATCCATAACTGTGTATCAGGCGCTCAAAAATGTCAACTACACAAGATGTGTAGCCAAAAAACGTACTGTCTTTTAAAAATCAGTGGGGGGAACATAAATCTTGCAAATGTATCTTCATGGCAGAAAAACAGCACTTCCTTGTTGTTCTGTTTTGGCCTATATTTTATGCATTGTATGTGCTTGTGTGACTGTCCAGTTTCTTTTTATTCAACCAGCCCTTCAGTGGGGATCAAACCTTTGCAGCATTCCACCCATCGAAGCAAACAACATCAAAGCAGTGAAATGCCATTCTCTTTGAAAGGCTGAGAGTGAGAGTCAAGGAGAAAAAAAAGGCAAAAGCAGGTCCATCTGTAGTACAGTACAACACAATTTGGCCTCTCATTAGTGCAGATGCCAAAGCAGACAGCAGTGTTGCATCATTAGTGGCTATTCTAGTCCCTAATCATCAATGGATCCCAGCAGTGATTCTGTCATCTCTGCTTTTAAATATTTATAGCACGAGTATTTCTGGATCCTCCAGCCATTGTTTGCCTAATGAATCTATTACCACCATGAGCAGTTTCATCTTTGACTCTTTAATCTTTAATAAAGAAAAAAGGGTTTCTTCACAGCGCCACCATGAACCTGATGGTGTGTGTGTTTGTGTGTTTGGTAGGTTTTAGATTCCTGACGTTCAGTCTCTGAAAACTAGTCCCATTTTTGTTCAGAGAGCTTCTCACCCCTCACCTCCGCTCTCACAGCAGGCAGTTTTAAATGACTGACCCAAAATTGCTTCTGAATAATAAGATTTGCTGCCCTGCATTGTCCCGGTGTCTTGCTCAGTGGTGGTAAAACACACTCTTTTGTGTCATGCTGCCATTTTCACAGTCTCATTTTCTCTAATAGCTGTTCGTCAGGCAAAAAAAAAAAAAAAAAAAGTTTCAGGTGAGTTGTGAATTGGTCATTAGTGACACAAAGAGTGAAAGAGTAGAAAAGAGTCTTTGCCTCTTTGCCTCTTTGTTCCTTTTGCTTTTCCTCTCTGTCCTTATTTGTTTAAATGAAATTTCTTACAGTACAGTGAAGGCCCTGAGGGATGGAGGATACATTTGAGCCGATCTGAAGGGAGAGCGAGCCGCTAGTCCTGAATGGTACTCTAGAGTTGGGAAGCTTCCTCTTCTACTAATGAGGACACAGTACAGTGTTAAAGCATAATTTGTTGCAATACATTGTAAGTGTTTTTAATGCCATGTGGTCCAGCGTGATGCAAAACCTTCTGTAAAGGACGCGATGCCATTAAACTTTAATGATTGCCTGGGGGCAAGTGGGTCACTGCTGCATCAGATAGTAGTAGTAACACAGCATTGGTGAAACAGAATGTGAATATGAAAGTAGGATCAAAATGTATCCATTATATGAATATACAAACTGACAACTTTTGTTAAGCAGGAGGTATAAATGGGAAAACTGGACAAAACATTACATTATGTAAATGATCCTGAAAAGGGAAATGGTATGAATTAAATATATGCTGTATGCAGTTGTGGATTGTTGCTAGGTACAGTTTACTTCAGTACTGTACTTGGAGATGTGGAGTTGTAATAAAAGTCACGCTTACATTCAGTGTTTCTCACCAAAACACACTGTGCACCCTTGACGTTTTATGAGGAAGGAAATGCATTCAAACGTGCTTCCTTTGAATATTTAAAATTGTGGATCGTTTAAATCCATGTTTTCAAGCTTGCTCTTCCTCTTCACTGCCTTTGTGGGCACGCTGCTTTGCTCTTTTGCACATTAGCTTCACAGGGTACCTTTAAGTACCATTTTGAGGTACTGGGACTTAACTTGAATATTTCCATTTTATTCTACTCTACTCCACTGCATATCAGATGGAAATGTTTTGCTTTTACTCCTTCAAACCTACATTTGTTTGACATCATTTACATTTGATGATTGAAGATTACTTTATACAGTATGATGCATTGTTATGTATTCAACTATCTAAGTGTATATAAAATGGCTCTAACTTGCTAAGTTTAACATTAAAATGCTGCTTCCATCTTCATGTATCAGTGATAAATTATTTTATTTATACAACCTTTATACATTTAGCAGACAATACTTTTATACTCTTAGCATTTGTAATAATATTTATGGAAATAGAGTGGTATTGCAACTTTCAAAAATTGGATTATTTCTTCCTCCATTAAGCACGAAATAAGTAAAAGCACTACAATCCCTATCATTATCATCACTGTATATGTGATAATAATGACATCTGTGTGATCAAAGCAACCATGCGAATCAATACCAACATGGTGTGAAAGCGTTTGTGTGCAGTCACTTTATTGAGGCTATAAAAGGCAGATATATTGCAAGCCCTGACATATAATGTGCACTATAAAAATCTGTATCTATTAACCCCATCAATGTACTGCATCTTGAATGTGCAGACGCCACGCTCAGATTATCCATCTAGATCTCTAAAATCTCCACGAGCAAAATAGTTTTCTACTTGACACTTCTCCTCGCGTCTAAAATTGTAGGATGGATCAATAGAAGCATTAAATGAACAGAGGCAGTGCTGAAAAGCAGAAAATGAAAGTGCAAAACATGGCAGAAGTGCCAGATATGTTGTTGCCATGGAACTGTTATCTTGTTAGGTAGTGACACAGTTTAGAGATATGTACTCGGGTTAAGAAATATTATGTAAGCGCTCCCTCTCTCGAGCCTTCTCTGTCTCTCTTTCTCCCTGTCAAAGACTGTTAGAGCGCAGATTATTGTTGATGTAATAAAATCCAGCCAGCCAGTGAATCGAAATGACAGATACATAAAAAAGCAGGGATAGGAGGATGGAGGGTCTCTGAATGTGTGTGTGTGTGTGTGTGTGTGTATGTTCCAATAACCTTGGTGACTGTCCCCAGCCCGTCCCCACTGCAGGGGCTGAAGCCCGTCCATTCTCCTGCGGGGTAAACGTCTCTCCTGTGGACTCAGTTTGGTTCACTGAATCCTTACTGAGAGAGACACAAAGAGATGAAAGTATGAAGGGATGTGGGGATGATGGAGGAGGAGGAGGAGGAGTGGGTTTTGACAACAAGAGAAGTGAGGATGCTGGCTGAGCGGGGCAGAGGAGGCGGAGTGGGATGATAGGTGAAGTGCAAAGAGAGAGAGAGAGAGAGAGAGGAGGAGGAGGAAAGAGGTGGTTGGATGAAGAGAGGAGAAGAGGAGGAGAGAGAAAGTCCATGCAGAGCTCAGTCTTCTCTGTTTTCCCTGACTAAGAATAGCAGCTCTTCTGGTAACCCAGTGCCCCAGGACATGACCATTTGAATAAAAGCCTCTATCACTTCACATAATGCCTGGTGTGTGTGTGTGTGTGTGTATACTCTACTGTAGGTGTCTCTGTGCTTGCATGTGTTGGCATGTGCATAAGTGTGGGGAAGCATTTTGAAAGGCAGCTACTCAGGGAAATTCATCAGAATAAGAGGAGAGACAGACAGGAAATGAGAGAGAGAGAGAGAGAGAGCGGGCTAATTGATGGTGATGATAATAGGCTGGTGGAGAAGAGAGGCACAGACGAGTCTCCGTGTTTTGTTTCAGTGAGCAAATAACTCTGTCGTGTTTGTCGAGCCACCCACCCTTCCTCGTCCTGTCTCACTCTCTCTGTCTGCCTGCTTCATGTAAGGTCTGTGGAACTTTACATGGGATGAATCTGGGCGAGAAAAGAGCGTGAAAAAGCGAATGCAGTTGAAAGCAATGTTTCCATATGTCTGTGCCATGTGTCTGATTAGCTGTGGCTGGCATCTCACAGGAGCAACCAAAACATCATCTGTAAAGTGTTGTAAATGTGTTCGGTCCCGGGGTCACGAATAAAAACTTTTCTCCTTGCCTTTGTCTCCTCAGCACTACTTCCTGATCGTGTTTGGCCACGATGGACAGAAGCCTCTGGAGCTGCGGACAGAGGAGGAGAGCGAGTGTGATGAATGGGTGGAGGCCATCCAGCAGGCGAGGTACACACAACATTGTATAAAGGGTATTTGTGTGGCAGGAAATATGACATCAGACTGCATGACCACAGTTTGATGTGATGTGACAGATCATTAAGATTTGAGAGCATTAATATGAACTTTAAAGACCATATTGTTTTTTTTATGTCATAGCCCATTAAATATAAATCATGTATAATTTACTGCAAAGTTGATTGTGTCCACTCAACGTTTTGCACTTGTTTCCTACTTTCCACGATTCATTAGTTTATTTTAACAAGATAAGAAAATTTGATTTATTTACACAGTGATTCATCTTATTTTTTTTTTTGTCAAACTAACATCATTATGACATGAAGTTACTGCAGCAACTTTTAAAGTTCTTTTAAAGAAGCTCTGACATCTAAGTTTTGAAGTTTGCGTTGGCTCCTGAAAACTGCTGTATTCTGTTGTTGGAAAATCCAACATCGATGTCCTGAAAAAGATCATGTGCATTTGATAGTTTCAAAAGAAATGTGCATAGTTTGTATTCTAAAGGTGGTGCCAACAATCTCAGCTTTGTTAGTTCTTCCTGGTGTCATCTGTGCTTCTTTGAAACCAGTCAGAAAAATTAGGACTTCCCAGCAAAGAAGCTGGTTGAGAAAACAGGTTTTCAGGGACTTTAAGCTTTTAAGGCAGTGGATCGTTTGAATCATCATTCAGTTTAATACACTTTCAAAAATGAGTGTTTTTTCTTTTGTTCTTCCCTCATTTACTGCCTTAAGGCACAATAGGGGACTGCAGCAAGAAATATATATTCTTTTGTATAGGCTGCTATTCGTTCATGTTTATGATATAATTTTGGTCCAGTTTGTCATTTAACTCACATCTCTTTATATATTTGTGGACTTCTCTTTATTTTCAGCTACTCTGACATCATCATTGAACGAGAGGTGCTGATGCAGAAATACATCCACCTGGTCCAGATCGTCGAGACTGAGAAGGTGGCTGCCAATCAGCTGCGCACCCAGCTAGAAGACCAGGACACAGAAATCGAGCGGCTCAAAGCAGAGGTACAGCACGCATGTGTACACACTCAAACCCACACACCTACACACACAAAAGGTGTAATCCTTAAGATTTCCATCGTATCAAACCCCATTTTCATCCCGTTTATAGCCACCACTTTGTCAGCAGTAGACATTTAATGTTTTTGCATTCAGTTATCGCCTCTATCATGTGGTATTTAAATTGTGTAGCCCCAGGAAACAATGCAATGCCTTTACTAAATGGGAAGCAAGACAAAAGCCAGTGCATGTGTGCATTTCACGTAACAGACGGAAGTATAGTCACTGATGACTTCCTTCTTTAGTGTTCTTTAAAACAACCCTCTGAGACCACAGTTTGTCTGACTGTGCTGTGGATACATGAGTCGACTTTCTCTGTTGCATTTGCGGCCCCTTAAAATGTGTTTACTGCCCCTAGAGGTCGATACAAGTATAATTGAAATAGTAGTTGAATGAAACTCTGGGGCCAGTGTTATTAAAATGCGATCATAAGCACAAGCAACCAGAGGTTTTGCCAAATCAGCCAGGACTGAAAGCCTATCTATAGCAACTTTAGTTTGCATGTGCATTCTTTTTGAACCTTGAAACAATGAAATATGAAATCTTTGCCATAACTACCATTGATAGATTATGGCCTACATCCCAAAGGTGAATTAAATTGGAAGTGAAAGGTGCCTTTTGGAGTTTTCTCGTGAACAAACAAATTTATGTTAACACTTACTGTTACTCACACAAATATGTTGAATACATCCTTTCTTATAAAATATGTGCAAGGCTAATTCCTTGAATATTGTAAGTCATGCATTGTTTACATCCATATTTACTTGCCTGTAATCTTCTTCTTCCTTGTCTTCGTTGGTGCTTTACTACATTTCTCTGAGTATTATCACTGCCAGTTGTTGATCTGCAGAATAACACGAAATGCAAGTGCAAAAATGCGTTAAAAGATATTCATTCACAGCGCTAGAGGTGTGCAAAATCTCCACAGAGTATCTTTAAGACCAATTTCCCTTTGTCATTTTTGGTATCTTTTTTAGAGGCATTGAAATACAGTATGCATACATAAATTTGGCATCACTCACTGACTTACTCACTCACTCACCAACACGCCCACACAGCTCTGTGATTACTCTCTCTCTCTCTCTATATATATATATATTTATATATATATATATATATATATACACACTAAATACACTTTATATACAGTATATATATATACACACACACGTTTATACTGTATGAATACTGTATACAGTGTGTGTGTGTCTTCTCACAGCAGTGTTTATGGCAGCGGAGGAGCGGAGGAGGAGAAGCCCACCGCTCAATAAAGACAGCCCATCAGTGTCCTTACAAACAGCTGCCGCTATTCTTATCGAACACAACATGTTTCTGTTCTGCCGTCACAGCACGATAAATCAGATGTGCACACACACACACAAAACACAACTGACCTCTGCAACATTGTTAATCAGACCTAATTGCAATTCTCTCACACACACACAAATGACAACAGGTAATTATTGGTTTATGGTCATTAAATCAATGGCTCTAATCTTTTATCACGTAAAATAAGTGAGCTTACTTTGGATCCTGACATCAAAGTCAAACTGTTGAGGAAAAGGCTTGTACAGCGCTTAGATCAGGACAATAATATATTATTGTTTATTATCTTAATCTAGTTGAAATTTGTGACTCCAATAAATTGTAGAGAAAAACTAAAAACAACATTGATGATATTTTTGTTTTAAACAAGAGTTGAACACAGTTTGCACCATTGAACAACGGTTTGAATGTTTCATTGGCAACATCATGTTATATGTTGAAACTGATTTTTTGCTGATTGATTTTATGACAATGATTTCAACCATGTTGCCCATCCACAAATGAGTGTGTATAATAGGTATATACATGTGGGTGTGATCAACTCCAGAAGAAATCACTGGTAGCAGTTATCCTTTTGATAATGCTTCATTTTGTGGATCTTGTGATCTCTGAATAATTTTTAGATAATTTTTGGAATTAACTGTGGTACTAATTATTAGTAATTATGAAAAATTCTTGATCTGTAAAATAAAGCTTTACTATCATTTTTTTTAATGTAATAGCTAATCTGATAAATTGCTGTGATTCTATTTAACAATTTTAGTTAACTAATAATGCATAACTAATACAGACAGACAAATGGGCAATGGAACCATAATGCAGTCTTATTCAACAACCTGCATATATCCAGAAAAAGTAGCAGATTTATGGACTAAGAAAGGTCAGCTAATGATAACATACAATTATCAAGAGCCATAGATTATATGTGTGTAACATTAATGTCACTTTCAGTTTGCAGTGTTTTGTGTTAATCGGTATATCAACAGAAATGAGAGCAAGATTAATGTCAGCTGTCAACTATCTAAATCCTCCACAAGATATTTGCTCATTCCTTTGTGCATGTTCTCTTATGTGATGACCAGCAGGCACTGCGGAGTTATTCTTAATGTACAGGTGCTTGATTGAAGTTGAATTCTGCTCCGTGCAGCATTTGGCCCCAGGGGAAGCTGCTGTTTTGCTTGTCGGGTCAGCTGCTAACGTCTCCATAAATCACAGCCCCACTGTCATTTCCAATTCTCGCCTCATCTATGTCAATAATGTAAAAATATTTCGCGAGGCCACTTCTATCTTCAGGACGAAATAACGTTATGTTTAATGCATTTGCCTGTTATGCCACTATTACTTCTAATTCTCCCTTAGAGCAACAAGTGTGTGGTGGATACATCCCCCTGCTATACACTGTGATTAGATCTCATTGGCAGGATACACTGAGCCCCGCTGATAATGAAAATGCTAACGAAAGACATTTTATATTAGGAAACATCTGCCTGTGTAATTGGGCCACTCATGAAAAAAGGATTAGACTTTGAGAGCCAGTGTGCAGTTGGTGATCCATCTCATTAAAACGCACTCTTGTTTGTTTGTTTTTGTGTGTGTTGCTCCGTGTTTATGAATAATTAAACCAACTAGCCACTGTAACTGTCAACAGTTGGCAGACCGGCTCCTCTCTGCTGCCATTTGCATGATAGCGCTTAGTGAATAAGAAAATGAAGATGAAAGTGCGCGGCTCAAAGTGGTTTCGGTCTCATCTTTCATGCTTTTCTCCATCTGTGATAAACTGATGTTGTCAAGAGGCCTGAAGGTAAAAGCAAATAGGTGAAGGTAATATAGTACTAGAACTGGCTTAATAACATTTTAGGTTTGCCGTCTGCCTCGCTTATTCCCTTTGTGATGTGTGTCATGTGGGCCTCAGTTTTCAAACCCGGAAGATGACATTAACGTTGTGGTGGGCGGCTGGCTTTTCTTACCTGCAGCGAGTAAATGTCACATGTCTAAAGGCTAATCTGACTCTGCTGTGTGAAGAGAGTATTTCACGGCTGTCAAAACGATACAAAAACTGACATCATTACATAGATTAGGTTTTTAAAAGGCCTTGATACTATGGTATCATTGAATTGGTTTCTTCTTGAAATAGAACATATTCAGCTGCAGAGGATTATACTTTGTCCTCAGTACCTGCTGTTCCCCACAATGCACTACAAGTGATCAGGCACATCTAAGCCTTAATTTGCTTACGGTCACTGGCTGATAGCAGCCCTCCCCCCTTCTCAGTCATTCTCTTCTTTCTGAATGAAGGCACCAGATTGTCAAAGATGAGGAAGTCTGATGTCTATCTGGTGCAAACACACCCACAGTTCACTGAGCACAGACACCGTGTGACTATCATATACACAATTCAACCAAATGACTCTTAGTCCCTTTAGGAATATTATATCTGCATTAATTAAATCATCACTTTCTGCTATACCTCTGAAGACGCATCTTTTCTATTTAATGTGATTTTAATGTAGTTAAATGTGTCTCTTGTGCACACTTGTAGTCACCCACATTATGGTCATATTGTTTGTGACTGTATTTCTTTTAAAGATTGTAGCTCTGAACAAAACTAAGGAGAGAATGCGGCCTTACCATGTCAATCATGAAAATGAAGACCCGGATATCAAAAAGATCAAAAAGGTAAACAGAAATTTCTCTAACGGCTCATTTCTGGCAGAAGTTTTTGGTAACCCATTGTGTTGAGTGTGAACATGCTGCGTTCACAGTATGTATGTACGACTGTGTCTAAGCTGCCTTGTTTGTATCTCCTCAGGTGCAGAGTTTCATGCGGGGCTGGCTCTGTCGGAGAAAGTGGAAGATCATCGTACAGGACTACATCTGCTCTCCTCACGCTGAGAGCATGAGGAAGAGGAACCAGATCGTCTTCAACATGGTGGAGGCAGAGACAGAGTATGTAAATGCATTATAGCCAAAGTTCCAGCACACACTGCTGAAAAGTTGTCACTATTGTCAAGCTTCGCAGTGCATGATATAAATCTCACATACTATAGTCTAAGGCTTAGGAAAGGATGCCCCTAATGATGTGTTATACTGCAAGGAATATACAGCAGGATAGATAGATAGATACATAGATAGATAGATAGAATATTGGATTTATATGATTTTTGCATCATTGTTATGAAGTACCTCAATTTATCAGGTCTTTCAAAAGGACACGCTAGAACAGAGATAGAAGAGAGAGACAGAGATAAAAGATCCTCTGTACACGCATTGGTTTGAAGTGAGTTAGATTATCAGACCCTGATTAACAGATCAAACCACCTCCTCTCATTCAGATGAATCAAATCTCCTGATCTGATAATGCAGTAGTAATTTAGAGTTATTTTGATTGGTGAAACAGGTCTGAATTATCTGCATGTTGTGAATTGAAAGTTGCATCTAACAATTTGGTGACTGGTGAGTTCAAAGAATGATTTTAGAGTAGTGGGTAAACAGGGAGAGGTATTTATTATTTGTTACTCTCAGTTGGAACTAAACTTAAAACATTCACTAAATTTTATCACCTAAATATAAGACAGCCTTTAAGTTATATTACAGTATTACAAAAACCAAAACCCGGCTTTTAAATATTCAGAATGTCTTCATTGAACTTATTTGCTCTAAAGATAAATCTGAATATCTATATCATTGCTGCTATACCTCTTTGGTCTAAAGAATGTTTGGGTCTAAACCCAGGCGTTATAAGTTGAAACTTATGAGTGTTTTTCTGTTTGTCCATGTGTGTGTGTGTGTGATAACAGGTACGTCCACCAGCTCTACATCCTGGTCAACTGTTTTCTCAGACCTCTGAGGATGGCTGCCAGTTCCAAGAAACCCCCCATCAGCCATGATGATGTGAGCAGCATCTTCCTCAACAGGTGTGTGTGTGTGTATCTCTGTATGTGATTAGGCAACATGTTCTGTCTATCTTTGCTTTTCACCGACCCACTGAAGTGTTAATTATGCTGGAGGCACAAGCAGAGACAAATAATGAGGATTCTAAAAAATCTTTCATCATTTTGTTTTCACACTGTGTCTTCAGCGAGACCATCATGTTCCTACATGAGATTTTCCATCAAGGCTTGAAGGCGAGGATAGCCAACTGGCCAACCCTGGTGCTGGGTAAGCTGTTATTTAACCACACACAAATACACACGGTGTGCATACGCTCTGCTGCCACTCAGTTACATCAAGGTCAGGTTTTCATTGGTCCTCCACATCGAGTTTGTCTCATTCAAACGTCAGACTTGACGTCTTACTGCCCTATTCACACACACACACACACGCACCCACACACACACACTCATTTCCCTATCTCATTCTGCAACAAGCACACTCATTGTCTTGACAGACAATGACCACCCGGACCAGAAGGCATCCCACAATTTCACCTCCTAAAACAGAAGCCCCCTCAACAGATAAGCATCACCGAGGAGACAGACTGCTGAAAGACACGACAGCAAATTACTTGTGACAAATTCAAAGAGAAAAGAGCCAAATGTCACCGCTATCTGACTCTCTGCTTCAGGCTGATGCTGAATGTAGATTTTCGACCAACAATATGTTTTACATCAAATCAATTTCTGCAGCGTCTTGAGTACAGATTGTTTCCTTTTTGATATTGTTATTGAATATTCAGCATCCACTACAACCTGCTTGTAACCCCACACTGATTATGCTTAAATGAATAGAAGCATCCGTCTGCAGCCAATATAATGAACGCTCTGCAAATCTGTTTTTGGTTTATCTTGGGTGGTTTTGATTCTTTTATCTTTTGTCTGTCTGTTGAAAAGCACGATGATCTAGTCATTTGGTTCTCCGCAGTGAATTAGAAAATGACATCTGCTTCATTCAGTGCTATTTCAGAATGCCACATAAATATTCAAATGGGGCTATATTCAATTTATGATTAGACTTTGGCATCTATCTAACACCATGATGGTGCTTCTTTTTTTTTTTTTTACCAGTTGTTTGCTGTCCAAGAAAGAGGCAATATGATCAATAAGGAAACTAGGATGTAGCCAGTCATTTGATTATTAAAATTTAGTTTTAAGGAGTCAGTTTCACACCTACACATCTGAAAAGCTTACATCAGTTTTGAAATACCTTTCTCCATTTCCCTCCAACATTGCCTTGGCCACATGTCTTCCAACACCTCCTTTCTTATAGCATTAGTTGTGGGTATTGTATGTGTACTACTACTGCTACTACTTTCCCCTTTGTGTGGGATAATTAAAGGTTCATCTTTTCATAGTTTACTTAACCATTTTGGGCTTGACTTAAATGAATTATACTAGTATTAAACAATTATACTAGGTGAAATTGTATTTCCTTTAGTTTGACTATTGGTCTTTTACCTTGGCCTTCTTCCCTCACTATGAGTGTAGGTGCTCAGTTTACAGTGATCTAAGTAATGAAGGTTGAAGACAGCAGTTGGCATTTGGAGTTTTTATTGGAACCAATTGTCAATCTGTGAAAAACATAATCAAGAAATAGACCAAAGTTATTATAGAAATGGAGGCTAGAATAATGCAAGCAGTCAAATTAGGTACACTGTCCCTTATTGTCCCTTAGTGTCCCATGTTGTCCCTTAAGTACAACACAGTAATTAATCTGTACAAGAGCAAACATAACGTATGTAAAATACATAACAGTGATTCAGCAGTTGCTTCAAATTTGTACCCTCATGTGACTAACATACTGTGTGTGTGTATATATGTGTGTTTTGGTTTCTAGCTGACCTGTTTGACATCCTGCTGCCCATGCTGAACATCTATCAGGAGTTTGTGCGTAACCACCAGTACAGCCTGCAGGTTTTGGCCAACTGTAAGCAGAACAGAGACTTTGACAAGCTGCTGAAACAGTACGAGTCTAACGCCGCCTGTGAGGGGAGGATGCTCGAGACCTTCCTCACATACCCCATGTTCCAGGTAGATCACGGGCACCAGCGCACGCTCCTTTTCACAAACATACCATAACATAAAGCCGTGTTTTCACATTGCTCTTCTCTCTTACAAGATTCCTCGCTACATCATCACCTTGCATGAGTTATTGGCACACACACCTCATGAGCATGTGGAGCGCAAGAGTCTTGAATTCGCCAAGTCCAAATTAGAGGAACTGTCCAGGTATGGGTCTGGTTGATTGACTTTCCTGATACATCTCAATATTAAATACTGAAATAACTGATGGATTTGTGTGTGTCCAGAGTAATGCATGACGAGGTGAGTGACACGGAGAACATCCGGAAGAACCTGGCTATAGAGAGGATGATAGTGGAGGGCTGCGACATCTTGCTGGACACCAGCCAGACTTTCGTCAGGCAGGGTAAGACTTTGTCAGGTCACAGTACTGCTCACCAGACAGCAAGGCTCTGGAGGTTTTCCTGACAGTAAGACCCTCCTGCCTGTCAACCTGTGATCTGAGAGCACAGACACGGTGCCTTGGCGGAGCTCAGTCACTGAATCATGACATTAGCTGCTGTAATACTTTCTACTGGGGGAGATTTGGCTGTCTGTCAGCTTGCCCAGTGGAAATGTGGTTCCACAAATTGGTTGTGGTTCTCTGTGATAACTTCTCAAAGATGTTACTCTGAGGAATAATAACAGGATGATTTAAAGTAATACGATTTATGTATGAGCAAGAAAATATCTTTCTAATGAATTATTCCAAGGCTGTTCAAAACAGATTGTTGGACCTATTTTCCTACACGAAACTGTCAGAATTTCTCTTTACTAAATGGAAGAAAAACTCCAAGCATTTGTACTGTAGCACTGAACACGCTGATAGTTTGGGAAGGATGCACTTCCAAGTCTTAATGGCATCTAGCGTATGACAAATTAATGTAGTGATAAATTGTAGATTTAACATCTCTAGAAGTTGTCATTCTCCTACAGTGGAGATAAATGGTTTGCCTGTAATCACAGGTGTATGCCATGTCATTCATGATCAGCTTCATCTCAAAAGTACCACATAAATTGTACTGTATCAGGAGCCGCTTCAAGAAACAAACGGTTGGAAACGTAGTCTCATAAAGGCACTGGTCCAAGATCTGCACCATTTTTATACAGTTGATATGCTCTTGAGAAAGACACTGAACGCGTATCTGTACCATTGTTCATTAATTGCTGCTGTGTGCAAAGCATAATGAGCCATCTGATCTCCTGACTTCTCGAGGATCCTTGCACACTGATTAAGTCAAAAGCAATTTTCCATTTAAAGTGCAATAAATGCACTGAGTGGGCATGCCTGTGAAGTGAAACATGTATGGCACAGGAGAGCAGATTGATGTTCCTCCTGCAGGTGAGTCCCTGGTCAGGAGATGCATGTCTTCTCCTGATCCAAGGTTCTGGTCTGTTTTTATTCCTTTAAGTAGAGATGCCACTGAATCTGCCCATTTTAAAAATGTCCTGCTTCATTTTTTAACTTCTTTCAGGTGCACACACAAAATACATGTGTGCAGAAATGTTGATCAGTGTTGATTTTGACACATGTATGTTTGCTCAGTAAGCACAGCCCACACCTTAGTGTCAGCTTAATGAAATGTAATGTAATCCTCTGCCCGTCCTGCTCCTCAGGCTCTCTGATCCAGCTGCCGTCAGTGGAGCGAGGGAAGCTAAGTAAGGTCCGTCTGGGCTCTCTCTCTCTGAAGAAGGAAGGAGAAAGGCAGTGCTTCCTCTTCACCAAACACTTTCTCATCTGTACACGCAGCTCTGGGGGAAAACTGCACCTTCTCAAGGTGAGAGCATCTTAACCTGGCAATGAATCAACAATAATGACAATGAAGTGTTGTTAATATTTGCTATTAAACTCTTGCAGCAAGGTGGAGTTTTGTCCCTTATTGACTGCACACTCATAGAGGAGCCAGATGCCAGTGATGAGGAATGTAAGTTTACTGCATCAATGAGTCTCCACGTTGGTCAACACACAGGCAGCTCTTATTGGCTCATTTAGGCCCTTCAACACTCATGGAGGTTAATTAGATGTCAGATGATAAGTGTCCAGAAATTGCTTCCCTTTAAATATCAGATGCTCACCCCCTTAAATGTCAGGCTTTGATCTTTTGACATTACAGATCCATTAATTTTTTTCTTTCCGAGGATTCATTATTCAAATAGTGAGATTGATGGAGCACCAATACAGCCACACAAATACAAGTGCTGAGACAATCACATGCATGTGCACATTTCCCTTCAACACACACCTTCACACTTAAGCCTCGGGGGTGCGTAGAATGGAGATAGCAGGTCTGCTTAATTAACCCTCTGTGTGTGTGTGTGTGTGTGTGTGTGTTTTTACTATCATCATCATTAAGAGGACTGCTGTGCTGTAAAAAGCTCTTTCTTTTCCTTCAATCATGCAGCCAAAGCTGGCGGTCAGGTATTCGGTCAGCTGGACTTTAAGCTCGTGGTGGAGCCGTCAGACTCCCCTTCATTTACTGTGGTGTTACTGGCACCATCGCGGCAGGAGAAGGCAGCGTGGACCAGTGATATTAGCCAGGTGATACACAAACACGCACCCAGACAAACACAGAATAACAAGAGCCTCCACATAGCGAGAGCATGTCTCCACCGGGTATTGAGAAGGCTTAGTGATAAGTAAACACAGACACGGGTGCAGTTCCCCAGAGGTGAATTCAGCTCACTGCCTTAGTACTGCACAAACAGAGTAGCAGCATACAATCATGTCAGGCCAGATTCATTCTTATCAGACAACAAACAATACATTCACAGTTTTAAATGGCTTCTTTTTTTCCTCAATTCCTTATGTAGATATATATTTTCACAGCATACATTCCCAGCATTAGTTTTAATTTAACGAGAGCGCACAAATAAGCAAATGAGTGCTATAAAGACTATTTCAAATTAATTCTTTTATCTGGCGTTTTAATGGTGTTGACCCATCATCTGCTTTAAATTCTGCAAGTCAAAAAACATGATAATTACTTGCAAACACTCTCACGTTTTCCTCTCATACTGTCATCGCTTCTCTTTACCCTATCATTACTTATCTTCCTTTTCTCTCCGTCTCTGTAGTGTATTGATAATATACGCTGTAATGGCTTGATGAC
Organism: Holacanthus passer; assembly: GCA_025331565.1. Classification (NCBI taxonomy): domain Eukaryota; kingdom Metazoa; phylum Chordata; class Actinopteri; family Pomacanthidae; genus Holacanthus; species Holacanthus passer. The sequence continues at coordinate 4,019,819 of JAFREQ010000009.1, read as the reverse complement.
CAGTGTATTTGAGGAGAACTCTAAAGTCACTGTGCCTCATATGATCAAGTAAGTATGTTTGTGTTTGTGAAGAGGAATAACCATGTCTTCATGTTGCAAAAACTTGAGTTTGTAATGTAGTATACCTGGGTGAAAATGTTACAGTTGTGTTGATGTACAGTAAATTGTTAGGCTGTATGTTATGTATTATGCTTTTTTATAATTCTTTTATTCTGTCGCTGAAATCTGCTCAACATTATTCTTTGGTATCCACTCTTATTTTTAGCTTCCTTCTTTGGATAATATGGATTTTTCTTTATTAATTTCTCTCTTTTACTTGGCTGTTTTTGCTCAGCTACTTTCGTAACCTTTTCCTTGCCTAGCAGCCCAGCAGTCACCCATGCTCGGTTGTGTGTGTGTGTATGTGTGTACGTGTATATCCATCAGATCCGATGTGCGTCTCCATAAAGATGATGTTGACATTTGCTTCAGCAAGACGCTCAACTCCTGCAAGGTCCCCCAGATCCGCTACGCCAGCGTGGAGCGGCTGCTCGAGAGGCTGACCGACCTGCGCTTCCTCTCCATCGACTTCCTCAACACCTTCCTGCACACGTACAGGATTTTCACCACAGCAACAGTGGTCATGGACAAACTGGCTGACATCTACAAGAAGCCCTTCTCCTCCATACCGATCAGGTCATACAATGCAAACACGCAAATATGCATTCACAAACACAGATGAGGTGTCGATGCAAAGTTTTTCATGTCCATGTTTGTTCACAGGGATGCAGTGTATAATTTATCAGCTTGTCTTTTTTTTTAAATTCTGTGAATGATGTAGTTAGATGTGGGTCAGTGTTTTGGACTCAGCATGCAGCGCCCACCTCTGTCCACAAGGTTGAATACATATTGGCTGAAACTCATACCAGCCCTTGCGTGGAGGCCAGCAGAACAGATGCTCCAACAAGGTTTTTGGCACAGCCTTTGGAATATACTGTGTGTCTCTGTCTGCTTTATTCATACTCTCTCTCATTAGGTCCCTGGCTGCATCAGAATTGCGTGTTTGTATTCCTTCCTCGGCTTCACATAACTCAGCTTTTCAACTGGAAAAGCTCTGTCTTTTCCCCTGACCAAGGGCAGGTTTGTATGTAAAGGCTAACTCACCGTGGTCTGTGGCTGCCTTCACTGGAAGAGAACAGGGAGGAGTCATCCAGAGACCAGAGGTGTGCAGGAAGGGTCGTTTAGGTAGTTTACTCAAACCTTTCCTGAAACAGGATATGCTTCATTTTTGCCCTTAAAGTCACTTCAGGTAGGCACTTAAGTAGCCCAAGTGCCCTTCTAGTCAAACCTTTCCACTTCTTTCATCCACCAGAGAACCAGTACAATATAGGAGGTTTAAAACGAGAACATGATTTATCGGATTTCAATGGTTTCTTTTCTGTTGTGATGCTTTTAGTCACGTTAGTGGACTCTAGGGAAGTCAGTGATTGTGGTTTCAGTCGGTCTGTCACTCATAAATATCTCACTAATGCTTGGATTTGCGATCATTGTCCCCAGAGGGTGAATTTTAATTACTTTTATTAATCCCTTAACTTTTCATCTAACACCATCATCTGGTCAAAGTTTTCATTCTCATGTCAAATATTTCAAAATCTAGCAGATAGATTAGCACAAACTTTTGCACAGACTGGATGTTGACTTTTGTGATCCCGTCATCAAAAGCAGTGACATTCCCATCAGCCTCAGCTACACTTTGCTTTATTGTTTGGGGCTAATTGCAAATGTTACCATGCACGCCTCACAGAGCCGCTAGCATTGCTGTGGACTCCTGTGTATTTATATTTCATGGCTCTGTTATAATTGCGTGTATTATGTCTTTCATATTTTATATTACAGTTATTAATTTTCCATGTCATTAAATGAGGATTTTGTTGACAAAGATTGGAGCGCTGCAATTTCCGCTCTTTTAATAATTATTAGATTAAACCTTTAGGGGCATTTTCAGTTCTAGGATCCTTGAATCCAGAACTGAAATTCCCCTCAAAGTCCCCCTTTGTTCATCTCAAATGCCCCTTGGTTTTTCTATTTTTCAAAGAGGTGCCCCCCATTTATTTTTTGCCTATTCAAAATGTGGTTCTCTGCCTCCGTTTTGCACAAGGATTTTTCTCCCATGTGGTCATGTGTCAGCATCTGCCAGACTGAACATATGCTGCCGTTCTCTCACTCACACGCCGCCTCCCCCTCGCCCTGAAACACACCTGTCCTCGACCACGAGATTAATTTATCATCCTTCCATCATCTTCCCTCCAAACATGTTCTGTCTCTGTCACATATCCTATTTGCATTTTCACACCCGTCCATTTAATCATTGTTCTGTGTCATCCATCCCCCTGTCTCTTCATGTTCCCCTCCAACTACAGGGCGCAGTACCACTCATTTGACCGTCTGTCCATCTCATCCATCTGTCCTGACTACAGTCTGAAGATCAAGAAGATAGCCATGGATCAGTCCAAGTAACCAACTCTTCTCTCTCTCTGTCCTCCTTCTTACTCTTTCCAGCTTTTCCTGCCTGTTCTTCCTCTCCTCTGGTCTTGGTCTGATATCTTACTGATGCATGACTTTCCCCTTTACTTTGACTTTTTAATCTACCTGCAATATATCTCTCTACATGAATGGACTCCAACAACTCTCAGGGGTTGTAATTTTGATGATGGCTTGATGATACGTAGACAGGAGTGGGAGAAGGGAAATATTTATATATAATCTTCACTCTGCAGCTGGTCTGTAGCATGTTCTCTCACTGGAGCATCACTTCCTCAAGGCTGTTTTTTCTCTCTGTATCCATATTGATCCCTTTTTGCCATTCCTCTTCAGTCTGTTTTATATCCTCCTCTTAAGCATCTTCCGCTGCTTGCTTCCTCTTTTTCCGCCGCTTGCTTCAAAGTTCTTCAGCATTCCTCCTCTCCGCTTTTCATGTATCTTTCCTTCCTCTATCCTCCTTTCATTTCTCCCCCTCCTCTTTCAATCTGGGATGCAATTTGTTCCCCGATTTCCTGCTGAATAACAGGCTTGTGTGAATAAATGATGGCTGTGTTTATCTATGCATGATTACCCCTCCCTCGATACAGCTCTGTACACACGACTCTCTGAGCAGTGTTAATGTCATCACAAAAGTGATAACCGAAATGCTTGCTGATTAAGGCTTTTGCACTTTCATTGCCCAGTAAATAAGGCGTTTAAATGTTGCAAATGTAATCTGCAATGAAAGACTGATGATTTTTGCTACTCTAATTTATGAAATGAATACATTTTTGTTGATTATGATGTTCCTGTTTTAGGCACATAGTCAGGTACTTTTACCTTTAAGGCCTTTAAGGCCTTTTTGGAGTGTTCACATACACATTTGCTGAACAGTTTTAGCTTAGTTTTGAACCCTTTTTGTACATAGACCCATAATTTTAGGACACTGCAGCCAAACAATGATCTTAAACATTAGACAAGACAACAGAGGAATTTGTAGAACAGCCACATCTTCTCCACTGGTCTAGAACGTCACCTGACTTCAAGCAAACCGAGCACATGTTCAAGCACATTATAAAGCTGATATGCCAAATATGTTCACAAGTACACATCCAGTAGACATGAAGCAAGTTGATAGATGCTATAAAGCTCCATAGAGCTGAAGGTAACTGCAGCCTGTGTAGTCTGGTGACCCCTTTCACATTACATGTAGTCATTTCATCCTTTGAACTGATAGATAATGATCAGAGCAGCTTTAAGTTCATGTTAACCAACTACTATCTGTTCTTTAAAACTGGGGAACCATGTACACTGAGCTCTACTGTATTAGCAAAATGCCCCAAATATAACATTGAATGTCTCGAGGTTCCCAGTATGCTGTGAAATCTGAAAGTCTATTCGTGAGACACTATTTTCTACTCTTCTTCATTTTTTTGTGACTTCTGAATACACAGTATCCCATTTTATTTTGACCCTAAACCAGACATATGTCTCTAATACAGGAAAACTCCCTCTCAAAATTAATTGTCTGTTGAACCTTTTGTAAGACATACAGGCAAACAAGCTCTTTTCTTGTCTCTTATATGCATTTTTTGACCATCCTCTTATTTTGCTAACATATTGTGTTAATTCTCTTTCCAGGTCCTTGGAGCTGTTCTTTGCCACCAATCAGAATAACAGAGGTGGTGAGCACATAAATGACAAATCTCCTCGCCTCTGCCGCAAGTTCTCCTCTCCACCTCCTCTGTCCATCCCATCCCGCACCTCCTCCCCAGTTCGAACACGAAAGCTGTCCCTCCACTCCCCCATCACTGCCAGGGTCGGAGGCCTCGACCTAACCAGCCCTCTGTCGAACTCCGTCAACCACAACACATCCCAGTCTGCTGCCAGTAGCCCCACATCCGCCCACACCCCCCAAACCCCGACGCCTCAGACTCCGACTCCGACCACCACCTCTCCTCCTCTTCCTCCTTCTTCCATCTCTCCTCCGCCCAACAACTCTAAGACACCACAGGACCAAGTTCCTCCCATTCCCTCGTCCCCGGACCAGAGTCCCGTCTCAGCTGCGGAGGGGGAGGAGGTGCCCAAGATTGACCCGTTTTGTGGCAAACTGAGACGGAGCATCCGCAGAGGTAGAATACAACAAATGTATATGAAACATTAGAGCTGGGTTTTGTTTGACATGTATCTATATTGATGCTGCTTCATTATGGTACCAAAACAAATGCAAGCAGTAATACAAGAACTTTAACTTACAATTACAGTCTAATGGTAGCATTTCTATTTTGAAAGTGGGAATTATCTGATCAGAAATACAGGCATATCTTAAAAGCAGGGTTTCACCTCTGAAAGTTTTACCTCTGCCCACATCCACTATCTCTGACATGTGGTTACATATGGTGAGAAGTGCATTCTTTTGCACCTTTAACCACAACCGACAGTGATGTAATGTCACACTCCCTGGAGTTCACCTCCACGTCACTATAGCAAGGTGAGATGTTAGACCACTGGAGGTCGGAAAAAACTACATTTTGTCAAATTAAAATGAAAAATCATATAACATCACCCTCTTCACGGTTTTCCTCAAGTGCCACTGACACATTTGATCTGCATCTGGAAATGTCGTGAAAAGATGATTATTGTTCTTTTTAATGATGAACACTAATTATGAAAGCAACTTAACTCTAAGTCAACAGGGTTAAATTAAACAAAAATGGAATGATTGTAATTATTTTTGAGATGGGATGTTACAGCCATTTGGAGGGTTGTAAAACATTAGCAGATGATTTATATTCTTATAATGTGCTTTTACACTGTGCTTTGCTTATTGCCATGTGCACCATGATAATGTGTGCATTTTGTTCTGTAAGTATGTACACTATAGATTCTCTATGACTGAACTTATAGAGCTTTGTTTGGGTACTGAAATGCTCACGAAAAGCTGGAGGTCACCCATCAAATGACAGTGTGAAGTGTTCCCTGTAAGAGTAGAACAGGCGCCTGGTGGGACGTCATTATCTCATCATTTGTCTGCTTGAGTCAGCTTCCCACCACACACAGCTTAGATGTTCTAATAGTGGTGTTAAACAGCCCTCTCAGACTCGTGAGAGAGAGAGAGAGAGAGAGAGCATTGGGGCATCTGAAGCAGCTCAGCAAGGACAAGCTGCAGTTAGACCCTCATTAGCATGTGCACACACATACTGTGTGCATGTGCGAAAGTGTGTGCGTGACAGTGTGCATGTGTGACAGCTGCTAACTGCTCGCTAGGAGACAAAGAGCCATTAGTGCTTGTACCATGGAGCCACTCTCACCTCCTCTGCATACTATGTCTCAGTCTGTTTAGCTCCTAATCAGACAGAGTATGTATCCACTGAATGTACATACAGCTATTTGCATATCTCATCTTATTTGTCTATTGCCCTTTTTCTGCCACTGACCAATTGCCAGTGTGACATTCTGAACATATGTTGAGTCATCAGGTGAAGCGTCTGTGTTTTTCACGTTATGTCCAAATGAAACAACATATTCATTTTCAAAGCAAAAATGCCTGGATGCAGTAGTAGAAGTAGTAGTAGCATGAGCACCTACAGACGAGCGCCAGGTACTGAGGTCCTGTGTGGTGTTTGCTGTACTTAGGGCCAAATACAGACAGGTGACAAATTAAAGGAAAAACCTGAATAAATAAATGTAGAAATGTAATGAATACCGATACTTCCGTGCAGAGAACAAGGGTTCACTGAATGGCTCGGTGAGTGTGAAAATAATATAAAACATGCTGTATGCCATGGCCTTCACAGTCATCAGATCTCAACACAGTCATTGTTCATCACTCCAGTAAAGTTCCAGGGTTTGGGTTAGGGTTGGCAAGGACCACTGAAGCTGTTCTTTATTTTGTTTTCTCTTTTAAAGACTTGAATTATTGGTCCTCTCATGGTCACTTTGTGCCTGTATTTGCGTTGCATGTCCAAAGGTTAAATACATGTTTGCATTGAAAGAAATCAGGTATTCAGAGCAGACGTTTGCAGAGTGAATCAATTATCAAACATTCATATTTGCCAGCATGAATGCGGCTACACACAGAGCATGTAAATAGACATTTAATCGAGCATTTACTTGCACACATGCAGAGAACAAATAGAAGTATTGAAGTTATCTGTTGTTTATACTGAGTCATCTCTGCATCATCATCGTTGTCAACATCATCATCATCATTGTTATTCTCGTCCTTCTCCTCTCCTCCTGTCTAGCTGTGCTGGAGTCGGTGTCACTGGAGAAAATCATCCCAGAGTCTCCTCAGAGCAGCGAAGCTGGAGACATGTCTCCATGTCGCTCCCCTTCCACACCTCGACACCTCCGCTACAGACAGCCTGGAGGTAACAATGTGTGTGTCGGTGTGGTTTATGACTCATAGGCCACAATGCCATAGCCAGAGGCCCTCGCAGTGGGCAGTGTTGTGCCAACTACAGCAGCACAGTACAAAGCTCAAACACAGCCAGACCATGGTATAAATGAGACTGTGTGAATGTGTGTGTGTATGTGTGTGTATGAGTGGAAATGTCTTGGGGCTGTTTTCCTTGAGGTGAACCCACTTAGTTAGTTCATAGGACAGCTGCAGAGCCAGCTGGCATTTGGCCAGCTTGAGTTTGGATGATGATGATTTCAATAGTGATGTTAATGTTGATGACTGATATTTTTATTTTCCCAATAATGAGAAGTATATTTATGAACTGCAATGTGCCTGTAACAAGAATGACAATGTTGATGAGTTGGAGTTTCATAAATGATGACAAAGATAATAAATGATGAATAGGAACATTTCAGATTTGTATGTTGCATCTCTAAGTATATCCCAAATACTACTACAGATATATATTTGTCTTGTTTACATTTTCATGCCTAACTTGTCCATTGACTACAAACAAAATACTCTCTTCATGCAAATTGCTGTTTTGAGAATTTGGTTATAGTCATAGCCATCAAATTTGATCTAGTACTTACTAACACTCAGCCTGTAATTTAAATTTGTCTGTTATCAATATTCTGCTTTTGTTTTTTATAGGAAGTCTGCATGATTAGTAAGAGAAACCTTCAATTGTTTGATATGTAAATCCTTGGGTGAAAATTCTACTAAAGGGTTTCTAAGCAAAATATCTACTATAGTTATTTATTATGTTGATACAGGAAAATCACAAATGGAGGTTGCTGTGAAAAGTATTTTAATCAATATAATAGGCAATTTGACATTTAGGTTAGAAAAAGCATTATACAAAAAGTTATTTTAAATTGTGACCATTGCAATCATTATTCATTATGTTCAGATGAAATGAAAGATGATTTTTATTCATTCTTTTTTATTTCATTCATCACTGTGTTTTTCAATGATGAAAATTATAACGGTGTTGCTGTCGTTGATGATAATTATGTGTTTGTGTGTCTGCAGTCCAGTCAGGGGAAAACTCACGCTGCTCCGTCTCTCCTGCTTCAGCCTTTGCCATCGCCACAGCAGCAGCAGGACATGGTTCACCACCAGGTACACACACACACACACACACACACACACACACACACACACACACACACATGTGCAGAGTGTATAATGTCAAGTAAAGAACAGGTGTGTTGTTCAATGTGAATGTGAATAATCACTAATAAAATCTGAATACTATAAATATAGTGAATACTAGAATCCAAAGTCAGACAATAAAATAGCTGAATAGCTCACTGATAATATTATATCAACAAAAATTATCAAAGTTGATCCTTGTTTAAGTTTGCAATAATATTTTTAGTCTACAAGCCTCAAAAGGTGCAGAAGTATCAAAAGAAAATAAAGTTTGTTACTTCATGTGTTTGTAGTTTGTATTTTAGGTACTGTGAAGATTAGGATTTTATATTTATATGACCAACTCATCATATATATGGTATTTATATAAACTGCAGCGCACCATGAAGTTAACTAGTAGAAATAACAACAACACCTGGACCAATTAAAACTGTGAAAATCAAAAAAGGTTAAAGGGTTAATCAGGACAAAGGTTGAATCAATCCAATTTTGTGGTCAAAGCATTAAAAGATTACATTAAAAAAACAAAACAAAACAGACATGGTATCCTGCTTATATATAATGTAATACATACCATACACCACGCTGTGAACAGTGTGAAAGACTGACAGTGAGGTCTGTGGATTATCTGGACCTCAATTCAACTAAACCTTTAAATCACTGCTTACATGATGCCTTAATATATTAAGACTGAATTGAAAGGGAACTACTTCAAGAATACATACTTTGTCTTTTAATAGTTCAGTACATTTTCCTTCAAATACTTAATAATAAAAGCTGAAAGACTTTTAATGAAGCACGTTTCCATTGTGATATTGTTGCTTTTATTTAAGTATATCTTTTAAATACTTTTCAACAACTGACTAATCTTGCTTTTGTCCATAAATAAAAAAAAGTCCTTACTCATCAGTGAAAGTTTGATATTATCTCAGAATAATAGTATATTCTCTGTTTCTGTCTTTTTTCTTTTTGGTTTAAATTTTTCCTCCAGTGTTTACTAACTCTGAAAGAACTTGCGATAAAGATTTCATCATTCGCCGAGCTGCAACTAACAGAGTTCTCAACGTGCTGCGGCACTGGGTCTCCAAACACTCACAGGTCTGTCTGCGCCCACCACTGTCTGTCTGTCTGTCTGTCTGTGTGGGGTCCCCTGTTTTTTGCCAGGGTCTGTGGTCTCATTAAAGCAGGTGTCTGATGTCTTCTCTCTTCTGCTCCGCTGCTCTTACTTGAGCATGTAAACAACCACATGCACACAAACACCCACCGAATATTGTTGCCGTGTCAATTGGACGTCCAGCTCAGCCCGCCTCAGTCCACCTACCTACTCCTCTGATAAACAGCCAGTGTTGCTCTAATGAAGTGAATATCATGGTAATTGCCTGACTCCCCGCTTAGAGGTCTAACTGCATCGATCTGTTTTACGTATTTTTCTTCAATAATACAAAACGCTGTGATGACAGGCCCAGCTTTGGTCAGCTTATTAACACAGAGGCGAGCACAAGCGCACACATGTACGCCCACTCACATTTATCTTTGGGAGGCCAAAGAACAGAGAGCTTGTTAAGACTGACCTTTGAGCAAGAGTTAAATTGGGGCGAGAGCGAAAGGGAAAAAGAGGAGGAAAAAAAATGTGTGAGGATTGAGAGGAACGGGGAGGTGCAGGATTATTCAGATTGTACAGCACTGATTGATGATTGGTGAGAGAAGAAGAAGAAAAAGTCATCAATGGAGAGAAAGAAACAGAGAATTACCTGTATTTCAGCTGTGCATGTAGTAGATGATATAGTATACAATGAGACTACTGTCAATACATTTGTCTCAGTATACTGTGGTAGCTGTCCTTTTAATATCTTTGAGTGCAAAAGCTCATTAGAACAATGTTACAAATCAAAGACCAGGAGAGATTTATAGTAATATTTAATTCTCATAAGATTTTAGCACCTTAATTTATCATTTCATTTGCTGGATTAGCTCAAAAGCAGACGTTTCCTGGTTCCCCAGTTACTGCATTTCAACTACTTGGGTAAAGTAAAAGAGCATGAACAGCTTTGGCAATGTGGTTTACGACCACAACAGTCGGACAACAGAAAGTAAATGTGACACATCCGCTTCACTGTCTCAGGGTGTATTAGTTCGCCAACCTGAACTATTTCTAAAACTACAGGCAATGTGCATAGTGTTATGTCAAATATCCCAATAAATATCAGTCAAATAAGATACCTATGAAATACATCTTTACAAAAATAAATTTTACAATATTATTGCAATAATTATTATAAGAAATGTCACAGATCATTGTCTAAAATGAGAAGTTTGTTCAATCTCAAGTTCTGTCTTTGTGAGTTTTCAACTTTGAGATTGAGAAAAATGAAGGTATTTCGTTTCGTCTTCACTTTTTTGGTTAAGGTCTAGTTTTAGGGTTTTTATCAGAATTAGATGTAAGTTAAGTTTAGAGCACAAGCTGTGGTGGTGGGTGCTGGGGAACTCATTGCGTGTGTCATCGAAGGTCCTTTCAAGTATAGAAGTTCATTTGTGTTTGTGTTTAGGACTTTGAGATGAACGGGGAGCTTAAGATGTCGGTGATCTGTCTCCTGGAGGAGGTGCTCAGAGATCCGGACCTTCTGCCTCAGGAGAGAAAAGCTACTGCTAACATACTAAGGTACAGCACACACACACACATATACACAAGAATATCCACACACACAAACATGAAGCATGAGTGTGAAGCATCTGAATTTAACACTGGAGAGCTGAAGTCAAATTGTCTTGCCCTATTTTATTCTGCTCGTTTTCGTTCTGTCCTGTTTTATTTGATTGCAATCTTTTCTATTTTGTCCTGTTTCATTTTGTTATGTTCTGTTTTGTTTTACTCTATTCTGTTGTGTTGTTTGACTTTATTCTACTCTAGTGCCCTTTCTCAAGACGAGCAGGACGATGCCCAGCTGAGGATAGAGGACATCTTACAGATGGTGAGAAAAATGCAACACATAAAATCCTCTGATCATTTTGCAAATATCTTGTTATGATTTTATGATTAACTTGTTATTATTCTGTTGGATAAATTAATTTAAAAAAAAATGTATAAACTCTACCTTTTGCTGTATAGCGTGCACCTCTTGTTATCACAGACTGAGAGCTGCAGCTTTTTATTTGAGTTTGTTATTTGAGATTTATGCAGTTCTCTATGGGACTGCCTGGTTTCATAAAGCTCGTGCCCCTGAAGTACTTACACATTAATACACACTTTCTCCAAATGCTGATTAGTTTTACAGTTCCCAGAGAGGAAAATAATCAGGAGTCATGAGCTCCCCTGCTTTACTGTCTTGGCTTAATAATGACTGGGAATCAGAGACACATGTGTCAGATGTAAAAAGGCTCGGTCAGAACACGTCGTTCTATCCTCCAGTCAGACGGGATAAATACACCCTCTCCTGGCTGTGATGGTCTCCAGGGGACTGTCATAAAACATATTCATCATAGCCAGTCTCTTTATTAGATATTTTTATCTGCTTGTTATTTGTGTTACGGCGTGAGTGTTTGTTTATGACTCCGTTTGTCTCTGCGTGTTTAGGCGGACTGTCCGAAGGCCGAGTGTTTCGAGTCTCTCTCAGCGATGGAGCTGGCTGAGCAGATCACTCTGCTGGATCACATCGTCTTCAGGAGCATTCCTTATGAGTCAGTCCTCTCATCACACTCTCACACTGCGATCTGCATCAGGCCAAACTAAACTACATCACCTTTATGGATGGATGCTGCCTATCATGAGATCATTTAGTCCACACACTTTCCCTCAGCAGCTCTGTAGGAAAGTATGCTTTTAGAAGAAGTTTTTTAGAAGAAGTTTTTATTTGAAAAGACTTGAGTTTTGCTTAATATTAAATTTACCTATAAGATGTGGTAAACTCAGATCAGCTTTGTAAAACATCTGTAACGTCTCTATTATATTATCCATGTCCTTACATATCATACAGCAGAAAAAAACAGGTCCTCATTGTATTCACATCTAATGTATTTTTACTGTGTTACACTTTATTTAGGGAATTTAGGGAAAATGATCCAATTCTTCCATTTGTGAAATTAAAAAGTACAATGAAACAATAAGCAAATACAGCTAACTTTTAAATCATTAAAACTAGAGGCGAGCTGTTTTGTAGTTTCTCTAACCTTTATATTTTGACTCGATTGATGATGAAGATTTGCAACAAGCAATAATGTAATACACACCTAATTCACAAGAGCCTTCATGAGACACCTCTTTCTTTACTCGTGGTGTTTAATTAGTTCCAGAAATCCTTTTCAATCCCTGCTCAGGCTGAGAAAAAAATCCTTAATTCATAGGCTTTACCGAATGTAACTCAGTAGCTTGTGAGATTTCTGTGTTTGCTAACTTCCTCCCTCCCTCTCTCAGAGAGTTTCTGGGCCAGGGCTGGATGAAGGTTGATAAGACAGAAAGGACGCCATACATCATGAAAACTAGTCAGCACTTCAATGATGTAAGTCCTTTCAATATCTCACCTTTTTTTCTGACCCTCCTGTAAATATCCGGAACACATCCTTTTATTTTCTCTTTTCTTTTCCTTTTGAAGATGAGTAACCTGGTGGCATCACAGATTATGACCCACACCGATGTGGGCTCGAGGGCCAGCTCCATAGAGAAGTGGGTCGCTGTGGCTGACATCTGCCGCTGTCTCAACAACTATAACGGAGTACTGGAGATCACATCTGCACTCAATCGCAGTGCCATCTACCGTCTGAAGAAGACCTGGGCTAAAGTCAGCAAACAGGTGGAATAATTAAACATTAATAATAATAAGTACCATCCTCTCTGTATATAAAGCCTAAGTATTGTGCTTAGACTAGAAGAAAGTTTTTTTTGTCTCTGTAATGTCTATAAATGTGTATCCTCCTGGGAGATTTCATGTCATTAGAGAGTTCAGAGAAAGACAAAGCAGAGATCCATTTACCTGTAATGTTTAGTATGTGCTCTTAGCTTCATTCTGATGAGCACTAAATCGATTAAAGCCATAATCATCCAATCACCAGACAGTCTGTCTCTCCACCAAGCCATACAGCCCATTCACGACTGAAGCAAATTTGATTTTGTCATTTTATTATGATCATCTTTCATTAAGAGTAAGTGGATCTTGGGTTAATGCAGCTGTCTTGCTTGTCTCATGTTGTTCGTAATAATCTCTAAAATGATTTTAAATGTGTATTTGTGGTCTTGTCCAGACTAAAGCCCTGATGGACAAACTGCAGAAGACTGTGTCCTCCGAAGGAAGGTTTAAAAATCTGAGGGAGACCCTGAAAAAGTGAGACTTTAGTGAGATTTAAACGATATCAATGTACATATCACACATAAGAAAAAATGTGCCTTGATTGACTTTGTTAAACACATTATTCCATCACACTTTCTTCCTCCAGTTGCAACCCTCCATGTGTGCCATACCTGGGAATGTATCTAACAGACCTGGCCTTTATTGAGGAGGGAACGCCCAATTTCACTGAGGAAGGTCTTGTTAACTTCTCCAAAATGAGGATGGTAGGCACACACATGCACAAATGAGACGCAGATCATCTGTACATGCACACTGTGCTTCGATTGTCAACTTAAATTCCACATTTTCTTTAGATATCACACATCATCAGAGAGATCCGACAGTTCCAGCAGACGCCGTACAGAATAGAGCATCAAGCCAAGGTACTTGTCAGCCTTTTTTAAAACACAGTAACAAGCTGCTTTACAAAACATAAATGGAGGGGCTAAAACATTAAAGCTAAAGAAATTATGATATAAAATAATCAAAGATTAACTTCTTTGACTGAATTTATAAAAATATATTAACAACAGTGATCCTTTTTGGAAGCTAAATACTACTACTACTCCTACGCCTACTACTACTACTAATAATGATAATAATGATAATACTGAGAGCTGAAATTATGGCCATCTTACACATTTTTTAAAAATCCTCTGAGTTTCAATTTAACTCTCAGCTATTAGCTGAACCAATCAGAGAACCATGGAGGGTAGTTTAGATGAAGACTGCTGGTTCACTTGCAAAGTCATTTTATTCCCTGTTGAGCCTTTCAAGACTTTCTAGTCATCCTAGCTGCTTTAATTTCAAATAAGAAAATGAACCCTGTAGCTGTAAATATAGGTTGCTGAAACTTCTCTTTCTCGTTTTATGTTTTCTGTCCAGGTGACCCAGTACCTTCTGGATAAGACTCTGATCATGGATGAAGACACACTCTATGATCTCTCCTTGAAGATCGAACCCAGGCTTCCTGCCTGAGTTACAGCTGCTTGTGGCCAGTGGGAGCCTGCCGAACCTGGACCCCCCCACCCCGAGGGCAACACGCCCATGTGATCTCATCAATCAAGAGGAAATTGTGAAGTTTTGAGAGCGACATGGAAACGGCAGTTAGAGCGATAAAGACTGAAGTGAGAGAGGAAGAAGCTTGAGAGTTTTACAAGAGCTTGAGGCAGCGTGAGACAGAATTTCTGAGGTGTTGGACTGATTGTCTTCGAGGAGAACGAGAGGAAAAGGTTTTGGTTGCATTGCGTGAGGGTTTTGAGGAAATAACGTGTCTCTGTGTGTGCTCATCTTTCCTCAGGCGGGAGTGTGGTACACCTGACATCACACTTCCTCAGACTGGCCTGCGAGTGCAGGAAAGGCTGGGAGCATGGAGAGAATGGATGAATTACAGTGGGCATAACAGAGATGTAGCATATACAGATAGTGTGACAGAGAGGTGTCTGAGCTTGTGTCTCTGTGCTGTTGTCTGTGTTCTGTTGCCTGTGCATTTCCATGCCATGTCCTGGAGCAAGAGGCCCCAAAAATGCTTTCTGTCATGATGGTCACTGCATAAAACTTGCATGATTTCAGCTTGGGATGTAACTGTCTAAATGGCCTTCAACCTGCCCCCTGACCCTCAGCTTAGCATGCTTCGCTCTCTTCCGGGGTGACTCTCTAAGCCACTATGCATCCTCAGTGGGCTGGGAACGGCGAAACGCCTTTAAGCCTTCAAATATAATGTAGAAAGACACTAAAATGAAAGATCATTTAAAAAGGAAAATTTGATATATTTTGACAAAGTGGCTTATTTTTCCATTGATGAAACAAATTATTCTGTATTTTTTTTCTTGAGCCGGTCTTCATCTAAAGACTCCCCATGAGAATGAAGAGTTCTTTTTAAAAAAAAAAAAAATGTCCACATGAATGATACAAATTTAAAAACGTTATCAGTGCCTTCCACTAGTGTAGGTCAATTTCCCCACTATTGCCAATTTACATACATAAAGTTTTATGTATAAAACCTCTTTAAAATTTGGACTGTAGTTACACTTATTCTTTGTTCACAACATAGGTCATGTAGACTAAAGAGTAGCATGTTAGTGTAAACACAGTAAAGTCATTGCAGCATCTAATTGTCAGCAAATATCTCCCTCTAGTGTTTAAACATTGTTATAACCTCTACTGACCCAAAGCTTTCGCGGCGTTTGTGTGCAGTTTGATTTTCTTGGCTTTTACAAATTGTCAGATACTGACGTGTGTAGTCAGGTCCCAGTGTGTAAGTCTTGGATGTAGGCTGGGACAGTTTTTGCACTCTCTGAGATGTAGCTTTGCTTGAGTGACAGTATGATCGTTATTTACCATGCTATTTATTTCATCGGATACTGTATTTATCTTATTTTTGTATATAGTGACTCCACACATATCATATGATTGATGAAGAAATACTTTGAATTGTCATGCTGTGAATATAGATTTTATTGTTTTTTTCTCTCTCTTGGTTTTATGTTGAATTCTAGTTTTGCATCCCAGTCTCTTGTATTGCAAGAAATCTGTTTAACTTTATTCTAAAAAAAGAAAAGTCTTTTGAAGATTTAAAAAAATGTAGCATTTGAATAATCAGAATTTGTTTTCTGTATTGCTGATATGATGAACATAGTTGTCCTGCATGCACACAACAGCTGCATGTTGTGCATGTCTGACTGGACGCTTCTCTGTACGTTCTCCCTCTGCTTCTCTATATTAATATTGTCTCTGTAGCTGTCGGGAGGCTCTGCTAAAAAGCATAGAAACTATATTTTGTCCATCAGATCTGGCACGTTTTGTCTCTTAGTGTACCTCACAAAGTCGAGCATAATCTTTAGGCTAAGTCATCTGCAAAACAGCCTGTTATGCAGTAGCAGTGTTGGAAGTTATGCAGGCCTCGGTGAAAACAGAGAACTTTCCTCATAAAACAATACCCTTGTTCCAGATTGATCAGAGGAAATGTTTTCAGGCTTTGCTTTTGGAAAAACTTGTCCTTTGCACTGCGTCTGTAGTTCTGAGTGTCTGTTACACACACAGGTTTGGGAGTACAGGATGCTGTGTTTGTATTGTAATATTGTTTCTGTGTATTTGTTTGCATTTTTCACTTGTAGGTGCAGGGGAAATAAATTCAACATGCCTTATGTGTTTGTGCAATAATTTCAGTGATATTAAGTTGCTCGAGGCAACAGCTGCACTTAATGTTAACTTAATGTTAACTCCTCCATGTCCATTTTTCAACCAACTGTAGAGCTCCAACAGTCTCTCTCAAATTTCAACTACAGTGTGAGACCAAACTCTGCAAAACTCTTCGGGACAAAGGAAGATTTATCTTTTTTGTTTTGTTTTGGTTCTTAATCACCAGCATCAGGCTTCAGAACATAACAGCAGTAAACTGTGCATATTTTTTAGATTTTTTAGTTTTTTTCTGTATAAAGAGCGCAATTTAATTATGTGGGGCTTTATCTGGTGCTGACATCAAAGACTGGATGAGGCAGAATTCACCAAACTGAAGTATTAGTGTTCTTCCTTTTCTCAGGGACACAGTTTGGACCAGATATTACCAGATATTTGGGATATTTGCAGTGTTTGGTTTATAGTTTATGAGGTCGGCTCTCTGAAGAACAAGTTTAATTACAGGTTCAGAGCCTGTTCCTGTTTTCATGGTTTGGGAGACAATTATGTTCACAAACAGTGAATGACTGTGCGAAGCAACTGAAACAAGAACTTCCATTTTAAGTTACCTTATTCTTCAGGCTGCACGGCTGCTGTTGTTGAAGTCCATCTCTGCGCTAATGCTTTGAAAGGACGACTGCAGCTCATGTAAATATCAATAAAACTACATTAGAAGACAGCAGACCACCTTTACTTTTGCCTGTAAAGACAGCTGTTACTGTGTCGTTCATGAAACAGTTCCTCAACCGGAGACATGATGTCACATTCAAGTGCACAAAGAAATAATTTGTGTTTGTTCCTAAGAGCACCAGGATGGTACCAAAGCCTTAAATATGAACATTTTCATTTGATCAATATATTATACACTGACAGAAAACAGTTACAGCACAGAACTTAAAACCTTGTTTCAAATTTGAGGTTTGCAGACCGAGTCTCCACATCCTCCACAGCTGTTTTGACAGACATTATCTTGTGTCTCTTTTGACTGAATCACAAAGAACTGCTGAAGGCTTTTTGACAACCTCTGTCTTCTCTGAGTGACATAAAGCCCTCCACACTTACTGTCATGTAGTGTGATTTGGCACTGTGGTCATCCTGCCACCCTGTGGTCATGAAGGACATAGTCTGTTTTGCAGCAGTAAAGGCATGACCTGTGGTCCACATCCTGTGGTCTAATCTGCTCCTTGTCTTACTTAACAAAGACTAAATCTCTTCTTTGACCTCAGCTGGTGATTTGATGATGGGAGTGATGTTTAAGTATACTGCAATCTAAAAGGTAGAAATGATTGATATTAAACTACAGGGCACTGAAGGGCTGCTGGACAGTAAACGTGCAAGTTTTAAATTCAAGAAGTGAATAAATGTAGAGAGGGAATGATTCATTATATGATTCACCCTTTACTTATTTTATTAAGATCTTAAGCTTAACATCTTTGATATCTAAGTGAGGTGTAAACGTGAAGAGGAAACACTGGTTTCAGTACCTATAGTTAGAACGACTGACACTACTATTTGTCTTCATTGCAGGAAATAATGTTTGAGTGAGTGAAAGAGTGAGAGACAGAGTGAGACAGAGCAGATGGAGACGGAGGGAGTGAAAGAGAAAAATGGTCCGGTGTGAATCCCAGACAAGTTGAGCAAGTGTTTGCAATGCGACAGAGTCATCGTTCCAAATGTTGTTGAGGAGGCGTGCCAAGTTGTCAGCGTGGGATCTGCTGTCAGTTTTAAGAGCCGAAAAGCCGACTGGAGGGTGGCAGTTGTGGGTTGAAAGCATTTGTCTCTCAGTGGGAGGTTTATGGCAGATCAACCAACATGCCTCCTGTTTCTGAGGGACAGATGGATGACAGTTAGCTGGAGTTTACCACAAACACTGTGTGTGTAACATCTTGGCCTTATCCCGTCAAAGACAGCAGCTAAATATTCATTCAGTATTGTTACACAGACCTGGAAGTTTATGAAGCTGTCTCTCTGTAGAACCTGTTTATTTTTATGAGCTTAGCAAAATGGTGGAAATAAAATATTCGAAAAAATAAATAGACTGTATGTGAATTTAGAGACACACTGCACAGTGAGTTGAATCAAAATGTTCCTTTACAGCATCACCATTCGGCTACATTCCCCATGTTTGTGTGGTATTTTGCTCACACTTTCTCCACACCCTCCATGTCAGTACTGAAACTGAACTTTACCATGAGTGATAATGAGAAATGTGCAACATTTTGAGGAAGTGGATTTACTCTCAATAAGGTCAGTCAGATAAGGTGACCTTGAACTACATGTGGATCAATACATACACTATACTCATGCTTTGTTGTTGTTTTCGCTGTCTTCCTTTTGAATAGTAGTAGATAGAAGTATGATGGCCTGTATATAGCAGAAGTTATAAGTAATTTATGCAGTGGCCCTGCAAGTTAAGCATGTGTCCACATTAAAGTACTGTTTACATAATAATGATTAATAATGATCCAATAATCTAATAGTATAACACTGACAGTAGCTAATCTATTATTTTTTATACTTTAAGTACATTTTGTTCAAGTGAAATTTTGAATGCAGGACTTCGTGATATTAATTCTTTTACTTCAGTAATTGATTTGCATACTTCTTCCACCACTGCCTGGATTGGTGTGGGAGGTAATGTTTACTCTATTGAGTTGTCAGGAATGACTGTAAGTGGTACTACTGATGATCCCAGTTATGTTATTATTAGCACTATTATTAGCATTTATAGCCTGTCATGAGTGACGTCATAAGATGAAATAAAGTGATAAAAGCCCACAGCGAGTGTGTGTGTGTGTGGGTTCGCTTATGTCCAAATTGGGGATATACACTAGACTCAAGACCAGTTGATTCGGGACAGTGGTGCAACTGGGGACAAAAAGTGGTGTCCTCAATTTGGAAAACTGTGATTTTTAGGTCAACAGTTAAGGTTATTGTTAGATTAAGGTTAGGGTTAGGTTAAGGTTAGGGTTAGGTTAAGGTCAGGTAGTCCTTCAGGTTAGTCTCCAGGAAATGAATGTAAGTCCATGTAAATTCCCCAAATGTGACATAAGTAAAGACTGTGTGTGTGTGTGTGTGTGTGTTAGTGCATGTGTGAAGAGGCAGGCAGACATGCTGACTGACAGTAGAAAGAGGATTTTCTGTCTGTTGTCCAGTGAGAGGCTAATCCTGAGCCAGTGTCCCCATCTCTCCCTGTCTCTCTTTCTCTCTCTCTCTCTCTCTGATCCCATCTCTGTTCTTCAGTCTGCTCTCACTCGGCAGATCGAGCCTCTCTGGACTGAGCTGCAGGAAACTCACTGGGCCCTTCGCTGCCTCCACTCTTCAGACGAACCTCAGGTGAGTGATGGACTCTCCTCTCCCTCCTCACCTCTCGGCTCTTGGTCTTCTCTGTCTTTGTTCTCCTGCCATCTTGTGCTTCCTCTGGGGAAGAAAATCTGTAGTGGTTTAGGCAAACTTTGTAAATGAGCTAATTAGGACTGAATTGGATTTGAATGTTTTGATCATCTATAACAGAAATGAAGCTTTGTTTCTCAGCAAGAGACTGAGAGTTGTCTCAGCCTTTGTTTTTTACTTGCTCCATTTACAGCATGCTGTACAGCAGCCTCTTGCATTAGGGCCTCTTAATCTGACTGATACTAACAGGAATCAGCCACCTGGTCAACAACTGGTCCCCTTAATTTGTCCCTCTACCAAAGCTCCAGCAGTGTCTTCCACACCTAAGACTGACCATCTTACATTTAACATCAGTTGTTAACATATCTCCAAACAACCCAAAACACACTTTTGGGATGCATGTGCCTCTCCTCAATACTTTCCCTCTTTATTTAATCTTCTTGTCTCTAATGTGAATCCCTCTAACCCCACCATTTCCACTTTCCTTCTTTTAAGCGTCCTCTTATCCTTTAACCCATCCCCTGTGACCTTTAACACATCTTACACTTTCAATCAGTTTCATCCCTCCTCTTGTTCCTCCTTCTAAGCCTTTCAGTTCTTTTCCCTATTTCCCTTTACAAGTCTCCCTATACATCCACCTTGACTCTCCTCCTCACCCCTGCCCTCTCTCTCTCTCTCTCTGTCTCTATTTTCTTCCTGTTTGTCTTGTGTAATCTCAGCTGACCATGCCAGGAGGTCAGAGAGGATCCTGTGACATTCAGGGCTGATGCCAACTCTAAACTGGCACAACAGCTTAACCTCACTGGCTGCTACTACCAATACTGTGTATGTGTGTGTGTGTGTGTGTGTGTGTGTGTGTGTGTGTGTGAAAGGTGACTTTGATCCAGAGCTTAAGATAGATATAGAACTTGCATCAATTGATAAAGCAGTTTATAATGTTATATCTTTTTTCCACCTTTAAACCAAAAATAGCAGGGAAAAGAGAAACTGTCCTCATTTGCTCGAGGCGATTGTCACTTCTGATATTTGATTGATATCATCAGCCTGACAGGTGTTAGAACAAGCGATGACATGTTACATTAATATGACGGTATCTCTCTCTGTATCCAATCACAAATCATCTGATCACCTGAGCAGGTGGCTCACCCAGTGTGGCCAATCAGAGGGCTTCTGTCTGCTTCTAGAATAATCTTATCACACAGACTACAGGAGTATCTGTTACTTAAGCATTTGATAGTTTAATGCAATTAGTCATTTTGTCTGAGTGTGTTCCTCTGAAGATGTGTGTTAATACATCTGAATGTAAACTTAAGATGTTTGTTGGACTTCATGACAAATACAGCTTTTATCTGTGTTGTCACAAACTTCATTACTTCAAGTTTTAAATTCCTTCTTTAATGTATTTCCTTCTGAGTAATGGAGGAGCAACAAATACAAAAAGTAAAATATAGATTTATATTTGAATTGTTGCAGCAGTGTCAATATCATTTAAATACAAAACAACCACTGCTTCCTCCAAATCTATTTTCATCACTGCAGTCCAGAAGAAAAGGTGCATTGTTAAGGCTGGGATTAGTGTAATCCCTCTGTTTTCATGACGTCACCACTGTGAGATTTGTGAAGAGAAATACAGTCAAGTGGTAATGTTGTACTACAAATACTCTGCTCAGGTCCTTAAAGATTGTCTCTGGTTCTGGTTTAACAATCTAATTCCCAATTATCTGAATGCTGTCTGCGAGGAGCAGGAAGCTGCAGTAAAGTTCAGGCTTGGAGCTCAGTAACTCAGTATATAAACATTAACACACAACCTGACTGTAACCACCTATTACAACAATCAGTATTGATATTAACACTTTGGTATCCAGTGGTAAACTCAGTTACAAAAATTGAAAAACACACATTTGAATTGGATGGAAACCATTTCCCTCTGACCTTTCACCAGGTAATAACCCAGACCATATTACCATGGCAAACTCCTTCACCCGTATGATTTCTGGCCGTAACACGGCAGTGGTGCTGGCCAGCATAGGAACTGGCACACTGGCATCTGGATACCTCCTGAGTGACAGCACTGCTGCACACGAGAGGAAGAGGCTCTATCCACCCAGGTACGTGTGTGCGTGAGGTGTGCCAATAATCACCTGAGCAGTCCAGGGGTCTAATCTTATTCATTCATTCAACCTTTATTTTAACTCGGAGATACACTGAGGACCTAATTTAAAATATAGCCATGTAAGAGAAAGATAGATGAGAGATTATAAACACCAAGAAATACAAATCGGAAGCTTAGTTAAAAGCGGTGATAAAAAATGAAAAATAATAAAAAGCCAAATCAGTAAAATAATACAACCTTAGGATTGAATAAATGGAAGCAATTACATTTTTAAACAGATAAATCACCTAAAACAAGAACAGCTGCAGGTGAAATAAATAAATAAAACCCATCGTCAATCAGGTCTCATAGAGAGAGAGAGAAGGCCACCCAGTCTCAGCATACGGCTCACAATGATGAGTATCATCATTTTTACCAGAAATTAGTCTTATTGCAAAGCGATAAACAGCATTGGAGAAAAAAAAAATTTCTGCAGACTGAGGTTTCCAAACCTGCAGTGTGTTCAATGAAAATCAAAATAAAGCCAGCTGATGTTATCAATGAATTTACAGAGACTTAATGGATGTTATAAATGCAAAAAAAATGTATGATACAAAATGAAAAGAGATACATTGAGATAAATTTGTGCTGAATTTCAACAAGACTGTTTCTGTCACCAGAGAGAGGCTTGCATCTGTTACTGCATAATTTCTTGGCAAAGCCCCCATCATGAATTATAGCAGCTCATGTTGGCACATATGAAACACTGAATGATTAATGGACAAAATGGTACTGTATGTATTTTATATGCATTTTGTAAAGTACAGACATTTATGCTTATATTCCCATATTACTTAAGCTCAACTTGAGCAAACTAAATCTTTAATTTGAAAATGATTTGGAGGGTTGCAGACTAGACTAACAGCTCTACTAGTCATGGAACTTGTTTGTCCAAACTCTAATTTAATACCTTCTGCAGTGCTGATTTCCCTGACCTGAGGAAGCACAACAACTGCATGGCAGCAGCCCTGACCCCCAAAATTTATGCACGCCTGAGGGACAAGACAACCCCCAACGACTGGACCGTGGATCAATGCATCCAGACTGGGGTGGACAACCCTGGACACCCCTTCATCAAGACTGTGGGCATGGTGGCTGGAGATGAGGAGAGCTACGAGGTCAGAGTTAATGTTTGCAATGAGTTGCTTTGTCTTCAGTCCTGAAATTTGGAAAACTGAGTGTTTGATTTTTGTCATCAGGTGTTTGCTGAGCTCTTTGACCCTGTGATCAAGGACAGACACAACGGCTATGACCCTCGCACAATGAAGCACCCCACTGACCTGGATCCTTCCAAGGTTACACTCCTTCATCCTCTGCATCACTTCCTGTATCCTCTCCCACACACAGTCACCCAATACTTTCTCCTCTTCAGATCACCTCAGGAATGTTTGACGAGCGCTACGTGTTGTCAACTCGTGTCCGCACCGGTCGCAGCATCCGTGGGCTGAGTCTTCCTCCTGCGTGCACACGCTCTGAGCGCCGTGAAGTGGAGCGCGTGGCTGTGACGGCTCTGTCTGGCCTGAAGGGAGACCTGGCTGGTCGCTACTACAGCCTGGGAGATATGTCTGACAGAGAGCAGCAGCAGCTTATTGATGTTAGTGCACAATCACACACACTCCCACACACTCGGAGACATGCTTGGGTTCTGTACCTTTGGTTGATGACCTTTGCCCCGATTCTTCTATTCTTCTGTCCCTTTACTGGCCAATCAGGAGCACTTCCTGTTTGATAAACCTGTCTCACCTCTGCTCACGGCAGCTGGGATGGCCAGAGATTGGCCTGATGCTCGTGGGATCTGGTAAGATTAGGAGAAAATCAGCCTAGACGAATTGCTGATGTCTTTGTAGCTTAGAGGACCTCCAAAAGTTGTAGTCGCTCCATAACTTTGCCTAGAAACAAAGTTTTTGTGCCACAGAGGTTTGCTGAAGAGTAGTGCTGACTCGTTTTAGTTTAGAGAGACAGTAAAATCATTCCATAACTTCTTTTTAGCAGTGTCTTATTTAATGATATTTACCAATGTGTTAGATGCAAAGGGTTCTTTAGGAAAGATTTGGGAATACTGTCTGACAGTAGACACCGTTTTGCATCCCCTTATGTGGAAAACACTGTGCCCCCATTGCTGGAGAGCTTAAAATCAACAAGCACATTCAGACTCACTCACTGCTAAAATTCAATGTGTTATCATTTATACAACACATTTAGTGCTTAATACATCACTGATGGTATCCCAAAACGTACACTTGCAGCTCCTCCAGACCCAGCTAAAAGATTACTTTATCTCCTGTTTGAATGTCTTAATGATCATTTTCATACTTTTCAAACAGCTGTTCTGCACTGATCCAATTTCACTCCCTTCTGCAGACTTATATCCTTTCTGATGCCTCTCTTGCCCCCCCACAACTGGCCCGACAATGGGTTATTCAATTGTATCAGCAGATGTATTATCATAGACATCAAAACCCAGCTTTGAGTAAGAGTTTAATTCTGCCTTGCTGATTGTCTCAGGCACAACAATGAGAAGAACTTCTTAATCTGGATCAATGAGGAGGACCACACAAGGATCATATCCATGGAGAAAGGAGGAAACATGAAGAGAGTGTTTGAAAGGTTCTGCAGAGGTCTCAAACAGGTCTGCATGTCTCTACATCTCAGTTGAAATAGTTTATCCATCCAGTAAAGTATTGTAAATGAAACAAGGCATTATTCATTTTTAGTTTTCATCCAAAGAGTCTGTTGCAATTATCATTGTGTTCCGAATAGAAAGAGCAAGGTTTCCTTCTAACTTTTAGGTGGAGCATCTAATTCAGGAGAGAGGTTGGGAGTTCATGTGGAACGAGCGTCTGGGCTACATCCTCACCTGCCCCTCTAACTTGGGCACCGGGCTCAGGGCTGGTGTGCATATTCGCCTGCCCATCCTCAGCAGGGTAATGCAGGAAACACACTAGACAGCACACATATGGATACATATGATTGACAAATGATGACATATTCAATGTGATGTCTATGATCAAGGACCCTCGCTTCAAAAAGATCCTGGAAAACCTGAGGCTACAGAAGAGAGGCACGGGAGGTGTCGACACGGCTGCTACCGGAGACACCGTCGACATCTCTAATCTCGACCGTCTGGGCAAGTCAGAGGTAAACATTTGAAGAGGAAGGTAGCAGCTGAAGTAAAAGCAGAAAAGAGCAGCAGGCAAAGAGAGACAGAGTCAGACAGAGGAGTGCAGACATCCCAACAGGTGTGGGCTGTGGATAACCGCACCCCCTGCTGCTCTTTAATCTGTAATCCAGGCAGGGATGTGCCAGCTGAGGTTAAAAGACTTCTGTTTCCTGAGCTGAGCCTTTCATGCTGCACATCCTCACAGGCTGTGATGAAGGCCTCCAGCAGGCGCTACCAATCAAGGGCCGTTAAAGGTCCTAGGTGGTTAAGGTCAGGGGTATGGTTGTGGTTAGAGTTTACCAATTACACCCAGCAGAGAAAGTCCTGCCTGAAAGGCTAAACTCAGGGAGCAAAAGTCAAAGAGGGAGCAAAAGTCAAAATACAAAGTGGTGTTAGCTGAACTTGCCGATGCCACCAGGTGCCAACACCGTCTGTTCTAGCTAAGAGGCAACATATAGCAGAGGATGAAAAAGAATTCAAGCTTAAAAACAACTTAGAAACAGTTCTCACTGGTTCTCAACTACATGCCTTGTCCAAAAAGACAAAAAGTACCTGCACACACTCACGAAAAGCTAAATGAAGCTAAAAGTTAACTGTAAAAAGTTACTTCAGCAAAAAGTACAAAATCTGGGTTTGAAAATATGATAATATGATTGACTTTCAACCAAACCAGATGATTTCACTTATTTTACTACTTAACAGTATTATGAAGTATTCCTGAGCCCATGTAGTAATCTCCCCTATACAATCCTGTGTTTGACAAAGTGTTGAACCTCTCTCCATCCTTGCTTGTGAACGACTGAGTCTTTCCAGGATGAACCTTTCATACCCAGTCATGATACTATCACCTGTTACCAATGAACCTGTTTACCTGTGGAATGATCCAAACAGGTGTTTTTGGATCAGTCCACAACTTTCACAGTCTTTTGCTGCTCTTGCCCCAACTTGTTTGAAACATGCTGCTGCCATCAAATTCAGAATAAGCAGATATTTATGAAAGTCACTGTTGATGAAAACATTAAATCTAATGTCTTTGTACTGTTTTCTATTGAGTATATGACAAAAGCAAATTATCACATTCAGTTTTATTTATGTTTTACATGGTGTCCAAACATTTTTGAAATTGATTTCCAAATTATTTACATGGATTTTAAGATAACTTGCATGGATATGAAATGTAACCTGAACCTGTGTCACAATATGTACATAATGATCATGTGATTTCTGACACGAGTGACCCTGTCTCTGCAGGTGGAGCTGGTACAATTAGTGATCGACGGTGTAAACTACCTGATTGAGTGTGAGAAGAGGCTGGAGAGGGGGCAGGACATCAAGATCCCCTCCCCCATCCCTCAGTTCAGGAAGTGAACTCCACCTCTGCTGGGAATCCTGGTGTAGAGCAGGCGCTCCAACCGCTGGTCGTTAAACTGTTGGTCTTACAAGATATTCATGGCATGTATAGCACTGTACCTACTTACATGCACAATAAATTCATTACATGTACATGAATTCTGAGCACAATAAACTCTACTTGATGAAATGAGTTGAATTATTGGCAGGTGTTACAGCCAAAGTTGTGGAACCTTAAAATAAGAAAAAGAACTAAACTTGTCAACAGTGACGGAAAGTAACCAAGTACATTTACTTAAACACATTACTTAAGTACAATTTTGAGGTAGTTGTGCTTAACTTGAATATTTCTAGTTTACGCTACTTTACACTAAAATGTAAAATGTCAGTTTCGCTAATATCTGACAGCTATAGTGTCTAGTTACATTAAAAACCTTATAGAATAAAGATGTGGTTCTCAACTTTTTTTGACATCTGTCCTCTAAACTTCTCAAATTGTTTCATTAAAACAACAAGTCAAGGCCAAATTATGCAATATTTCATAAAGAAAAAGCTTAGATGAAAGTGAAAAAAATGAATACAGATTTGTGTATGTTTTTTCCCTCTTTCCTACCCTATTAATCATTTTAGGTTCCCCCCAGATTCATTTTGAGTGATCCTTTGGAGGGGGATCAACCCCGAGGTTGGGAACCACTCGACTAAAGCAAGTAAACACTGAACTGGCACAACATTAAAATGATGCTTCCACACTGATGCGTCAGTATCAATAATATCATATCTGTCACATTTTCCTGCAGAACCTGCAGCACTTTTATCTTTTATACCTAAAGTTTCCTGGTAATACTTCTGTACTTCTGTTTAAGTAAGGTTTTGAATGCAGTACTTTTACTTGTACTTATATTTCTTCCATCACTGCTTGTCAAACAAAAGATCAGATTAGATTAGGAAGTATTAGTTGGAGCACGTGCCACATAACTGCACCGTCGCCAGTCAGATTCCAGCCGCTGACCTTCGTTGCATGTCTTGTCCCTTTTCTCTCTCTCCCTGTTTCCTGTCAGCCTTATTGCTCCCAATCTGTTCCAAACTCCAAGAAGAGATAAAGTGTGCGTTATCACAAAACTGCAACACCAGTAAACAAAACAGGGTAATAAAACAGAGCTAGATTTAGGTCAAACAGGAAAGACACTCAGACGTGACCTCCCACTGCTCTGCTCCTTCATTCTCTTGCTCAGACAGAGTTGTTGTTATCAGGCCATGGCCGACTGCCAGACTTAATAAGATGGAGCTATATTGGACAATAATGCCACGACCTTTGCAACTCTATAATCAAGCTGAACCTCTGCTTGTCCTGCTCAATGACTCACACAGCTGACGATAGCTTCTCCTGCTGCAGAAAGCAGGCTCGTATTCTTTGGATGATCCAATCTGAAGAAAAACAAATGCATCAGAAATAAAAAAGTGGATGGATTACTCCTCAGCAGCTGGTGGTTAACCTGGCATTCAGAGCTCACCTGCCTCCTACACAAGGCCTTTAATCCAGGGGTAACAGGCCAAGCTCATTACTGACAGACACCAGACAGGCCAAACGGAGGTGGCTGCTATAACATAGCCAGTTTCATCTCATTTTAAATGCCTAGGCAAGCAGAGGTGGGGATTATACTTTATAAATAAAGGCATCCTGCCATGAGAAATTAGCGTTCTAATTATTTGGGTGAATGGTCCTTTTAAATCCTGAGAGTCTTTCTGAGTCGCTCTTCCTTTTCTGGCAGCAGATTAATGACGTAGCTCTATTAATGCTATTAGAGACCTACAGTGAAGAGCTCAGAAACTGTGTGTGTGTGTGTGTGTATGAGTGTGTGTTAGCAAAGAATTAATGCTGAAATTATTACTTTCTGAAAGAGGCAAGGATTCTTTTGATAGATGCTAAAATTGGATTTTCTGAGCAGGGATACTGAACGAGAGTGATCATATTTTATAATGAAGCAATAATAGTGTTGAACTGGGTTTCATCAGTATATATGCAGAACTTCTATGAGCATACAAGAGGATTTTTTCCAGTGTTTTTTTTTTTCCAGTACTAGACACTGATTAGTTACACATTTATATCTCCAGGTGTGGCAGCTTCAGTCTCAGCTTCACCACGTACGACTGAAGTGTTCTGGGTAAATGTCTTGCACAAACACAGGACAAATATGCAGTTTCATCTCAAGTTAAGCAAACTCTCTTTGACACTGAACTTCTTTTCAAAAGGGGGATTAATGATGAATTGGTAGGACTGTCAACATGTACAATAAATGATCAACATTAATGATTAAAATGGCTGATGGACACTCCCCAAACGTGAGCTGCCAAAACATTATTCGTTGTTGGTGGTAAACCAGTGTGGCGAGGCTATAAAACACACAAGGAAGCGGATAATGCTCATTTGACATCTGACAAGTTTTCAGTTTTCTGCACTTTCCATTCGATTCAAAGTCAAAATGAAGCTGTGTGTATCTGTGGCATTCGTCTGTATGTTGGTGCCAGCAGGTAAGAGCAGTAAAGATGAGTAATCAACACAGAATTTAACACAGAAACTGAATTTATTTTTGTTGACCTTTGTGAATATTTTCCGTTCTCCTTTGTCGGCAGTGTGTGGGTTGAAGTGTTTCACCTGCTGGGGTGCAAACCCCGGCCATTGCAATCAGATATGGGACTGTCCTCACAATTTCGACCGCTGTTCCGCCACCATTGGTAAGTTGAATGTGGCTTTAATATGATCAATATCATATATATATTTAGTGATTTTCATTTTTCATAAGCCTTTGTGAGAAATTCTGTAACTCTGTTACTATCACATATTAGAATCCATTTAATGGAGCTTTTCTTGTCTTTCTCTGTTGCAGTTGCTGAAAATATGATCACCAAAGAATGCATGAGAAGTGATGTGTGCGCTAGTTTTAATTCCGTCAGATGTTGTTCTGGAGACTTCTGCAATGGAGCAGGACACGCTGGAGTCTTTGTGCCTCTCCTTTTAGCACCCTTAGCCATCGTTACATTCATTTGAGATTCATCTGAAACTCAACAGACTCATTTTTACATTCTTGTGCGTCGCTTGATTGTTTGAGTGTTCAAGCTTGGAGGAAGCGTACTGGTAATCTTTTGAGGCCATGGTGATCTTGAAGGAAGCCTTTGGAATCTAAAATCCTGGTGCACTAGGAAGAAGATTTGGCTTTTTGCACTTGACATCTTTAATTATTCTGATTGTTACCTGTATACTGTTATTACCATATAATATGCCATATTAAGCAGACATTGTATATTTTGAACTATTTGTATATATGCATATATAGAATGTACTAAATATAAACTTTGCTTGTATTTAAACAACAACTTCGAAGCACCTGTTACTCCTTTAGACTGCATACAGTGCCAGAAGTCTTTTAGCTCCTTTTTGAAAATCTGACATCCTACAAAAACCCACCAATCATACAGAAACACTATAGCTAGCTTATTTGTATAAGCGGTATTTTAGAGGAAAGAACAACCTGTTTGGAAAATACTCCAACTGGTGCGAGTGTCGTGTATCATCCTGCGTGTAGTTAACAAAACCAGACAGTAGAGGGCGGTATAGGAGAAAGCACAAGGTGGCACAAACACAAAGTCTTTAGAGAGGTGAGATGATCAGTAAAGTATGTATCCTGTAACAACCCAACTCCATGTTTGTGTGTGTGTTATGTCATTTTAAAAGTTAACAAACTCATTCACTCTAACTGTGTATGTTTGTTATTTGTTACATCAAATGTAAAGAATAAGTTAAAGTTCTCATTCTGAAGAATATTCCTCTTGAGAATCTTGAATCATTGACATGTTATTATGTGAGCAGTGTTTTGGTCTATGTAGTGCTGCGGAAGACACTTCAAACTTGTGGTGCATTGTTTTGGGAACATGTAAAATCGGGGAATTGTAATAATAATGTGGTTGAGAATAAAATAACAGCTATGACTGATGCGAAATAACACAATGCTACATTAAAAGCTGCCGACCAGTTTGTTAAAGTTTACAACCCCATGGCAGCCGCGGGTCACGGTTTGATTTACTGGGGTAATTATATTGCAGTTGTATAATTAATGGACAGTTTTGAAAGTGAAGTCATAGCCAAGAAATTACCAATTGACCTGGTCTGCACTCCTGAAAGAGCATATCAAGACCACACCCGGCTGATAATCAGCTCTGAACCCTATTCAAAGTGGTTTATTACACAGTGACTGCATATAAATAAACGTAGACTCCTTTGTTCAGTCACTCTTTAAGTCATGTGGTCCAAGAAATAAAAGGCAAAACAAAACAAGTGGGGTTTCACCGTTGTGCAACAGCTCATCTGTGACTGTGTGCAAACTGTGTTCATCACAGTTCACGGCACTGGAGAAGGTCATTCTCTGATGTTTGCGATCAATATTGCTTTTTGTCATCAACAACAGCTAGCAAAGGATCTTAAAAATGAAAAAAACAAGAAGAGATTTGAACAACGTATTTTAAACTCCCACAAAGCTCTAGTTAATCTATGCTGATAATTAAGCCGATAATTAAGAATTTAATAACCACAACACACTGAAACATTCATGAAAAAATATTTCCTATGAGTCATGTCAAAGCAAAAAAGAGCTATTGCCCATTAGGATCTCCGCTCTTGAATACTATAAATTCGGCTTCGTGAGTCATGTTGTCAGTTAACTAAACAGTATCAAAATTGATAAATGTGAGAAATTGTTTATTGTTGAATAATGACTCCGAACAGGACAACTACATTTTCAAAGTCAATCACATGTAAGCAGTATGTGAACAATGTGCTGTGTGTAATGTGTTGTGATATGTTTGCTCTGGGGTCAGTTGCTGATGTTCACTTGTGACATAGATTCACTTAATGCTCTGTAACGACGCAAAGAGCTGCATGAACTGGTAGCACATATGTTGAGAAATGGACGTGTGTTCATTTAAGGATGTAAAAGCTTAGTATCTGTATTTGTCTTGTTGTTCAGTAAGGCTGATTTCAGGCATGTTAAACATATACACTTACATATCAACGGGGGTTTATTTTACTGCTAATGCTTGATTATTCTGACTCCTTTTACATAGTAACCCATGAGATCATCGTGATTTTTGCTTCTTGGGATATAAAGAAAATTTGATCTGTTGTATCATTGCAAACCCAAGATACTATACATCACCAAATGTATCAATAGGGTAAATTTTTCTTCATGAGCTACAGCTGATGCTATGCAAAAATATCACTGGACTGAAGTAAAAACATGAATTGTTAAAAGTAATTAGTAAGTAATCAATCCACTTTTGTTTGCAGTAATTTCATGTATCAAACCCAGATCACACTTTTGTTTTCTAACCTCCAAAATGCCCCTCATATTTTAGTTGGCATTCGTGAGTGATGGATTATGTTGTTCATGTTAAGTAGTCCATGAATTTAGTTGGTGTGTAAAATGTTATCATTACCAAAACTATAAAAATATGATCCAGGTTGTAGAAAGTCTTAACCATAAAAACATCTGGGGTCTTACTGTTCATGCCACTGAAAACACATTTTCAGTACGACGACGTGGTAGGTCGAGCATGTGTGACTATGATTCAGTGACAACTTTGTGGTCATGTTAAGGAGCAAGACAGTTAGGAAACATCTGCAATGCACCTCTGTGCAGCAGATTGTAGGAGTTGATATTCATTTTGATGTTAGCTGGGGGACGAGGGAAGTCATACTCCCACATTCAGACCTCATATAGTCCACAACTTGATTCGCTCTTTGATCAGGGGAATCTTGCTTTGCCACACACACACACACACACACACACATATAATAAAGACGTCCATGCAAAGTCTTTAAACAGTTTTAACAGACTCCCACCTTGTTGTGTGACATTGTCATTGTACAGGAGTGAGATATTGAGGACAAGCAATACATGAGCTTCTCCTTCCGGTAAGAACAATCACAGGATGATTCCCATATGAAACATGTTTAATGTTGCCAGAGTAAAAGTAATTTTATAATAGCCCAAAACAAACTATCATAGAATATACTGATGGAGAGAAGCTCTTTGGGAAGCGAAAGAGAAAGAATAGTCAAGTAGAACAGCAGTAACAGATTTTTCTCTCTGTCCAGTCCAGCGTGAGTAATATCTTAAATAAACATCATTTCCTATTTCTGTTACTTCAGCGTTATTAATAAAGCAAGCATGTCTCTCTCTGTACGGGGTCACACCTCATCCACAAAGACTTGTGACCCCTCTTGGCCCGTCAAGTGACAAACTCATTTCCAGTTCACCATCAGAGGCCTCACTATAAATACATTACAGAGTATTCAAGACTGCTGTGCCCAGCGCGAGAAACAAATAATCAGACTTTATCCCTTTCGATGGCATCCGAAGTGCGTTTCATTCTCTAATGAAGACTGAAAATTGCAACACATCGAGCGAAAAAAGACATCCGCTGGTTAATTGAATCATCACGGTTGAGCAGGTTTGAGATTAATTCCACGTAAGGAGAAGATCAAAAGCGAGCCGGTTAGAAGGATGTCGAGGGGAATAAGAGCACTGAGGCTTGTGGGATAATCCCATTAAGAGCTGCACATTCGTTCAGAGTGAAGACCCACAACTGTACAGTATGTAAAAGATTAGGGCTAAACAGTCAGCGATGGAGAGGGGTTACAAGCAAACCTGTCCTCTCACAGCTGCAGAACATTGTGCTGTGTTATTATGTGCTCTCCGTATTAAGCCTTTTTAATCATGATTTTGAGCAATGATCAACCACTATGAAAGCTATTTCAGAGTTCGTCTCTGGAACAGATTGGATTACAAAAAAATAAGAGAAATGCATGCGTCATTGCTTAATACTGATTGCCAAGGATATATTTTAATACACTGGATTACACATTGTACATGTAGCCTACACGCATGTATCATTGCAGGGTTTATCAATGACACCTTGTCTGACTACACTGCAAGCATTTGATCTAAAATTAGATCTTATTCCTCTCGACTCTTGGTTTGAGGTGTATGTGTTGAATATTAGCATTTCTGTGTTAACACTTTAGCATTCTTCATTGACAATGTCATCAGCTCAAATAGCATTATCATGTAGGTTTTGCATGTTAGCATCTGCTCATTAACACTAAACACAGTTGAGGCTGATAAGAAGGTCCTTAGTTTTGCGGGCATTTGTTGGAACCAAAGAACTGGACAAAAAAAATTTGGACCTGATAATGCTGTTAGATGAGAAGTTGATGAATTGCCAACTTTATTACAATTCATCCTGAGAGGGACATGAATGTTTGAACCCAATTTCATGACAATCTATCCAGTAGTTGTAGAAAAATTTAACTTAAAACAAGAAATGTCAACCTCATAGTGGCTCATGTTAACAAGTCAGGGGATCACTAAAGTCAGTAGGATTCATCCTCTGGGGACTATGAATGTCAAGATTTCATGGCAGTCCACCCAATAGCTGCTGCGATATTTCAGTCTGGACCAAAGTGGTGTCGCCGGCCTGGCTAAAGAAACAAGATTTTAATCTCCTTAGCAGCTTGAAAATCCAACTGCCCTGATCAAAACCAGTTGTTGGTCAAGGCAATTGTGAGTTCATGGGCATGTAAATGTCAGATATTTTTGTTAGAAAAATAAATTTTCTGCCCCGAGAAACAAACATTAAAAACCCAGTCCCACACGAGCACATGATGTATTGCATTTAGTGGTGGACTAGATTGAAGAACATTCCCAATGTTTTCAGATCTAAAGAACATAATTGTAATGTGGTTGTGGGTAAAACAGACGGGGTCTTGCAGAAACATGCCAGTAAAACACTGAGCGAACGAGCAGCTCTGTAATGAAATGGAAGACGGCTCGTAAAAACAGAGTGAGTCACAAAAGCAGAACATTAAAATGTGCTTCATCATGCAAGTCATATTTATTTTCAAACTGTCAAGGCAATATAAACAGAAGAGAGAGCACCGGTGTGACACCTCCCAAAGAAGACTGAAACTGATATAAACTAAGAACAGCAGAGGGAAGGTTCGAAATTAACGCTCTTGCCAAGAAATAGGCTATGATGTACCACAGGTCTTCTTGACAAATGACTAAAAAGATAAATCCATCATCATCCTTAAATCTGAGATGAAGAGAAATAATTCCTCAAATAAATATGCTAAGATCAAAGCTAATGGCAAAAACAATACAAAATATTTATTGATGGCATTCTGGTGTATTTACAGAGAGATGGATGATGTGTGTGTGCATGTTCACGTGTGTGTGTGTGTGTGATCTCATTCCACAGCGCAGAAATTATCCAGGCTGTTCTCTCTGGTCTTGGGGAGCTCGCGGTGTTCCAGTAGTCGGTACTGGAAGGAAACACGGTTGATATAGTTCCCACTGGACACCAGCCTCACCACCGAGTTATCACAACCAATCTTCATCTGGGCTGAAGGGCCAGAGAGAAAAAACAGATGCTTTACACTGGAGCACATACAGAGCGTTCTTGTTCTCTAGCCATGACAAGTGTATGTGTCCTTTCTCTGTGTGTGAAGCATTTTGCATTGCACCAGACAACACACATGAATAAATATAGTATAATATAGTAAAGTTCAAATGTATAGTTAGGCATAGACATATTGCAAATTATTTTAATGTCAATAAAGGATTCTTTATCGTAGCCTTTTAAACATTTATTTATTTTTTGCAATGTTAAACTTGTGAAAATCAGATTGTGAATTACAATTTGCATTACAAACATTTGGTTATTTGCGATGGGGGATGTTCTTATTCTTATTTTGAAGGACTCATCTGCAGCATAATCTGTCAGAATTTGTATTATTGCAAACAAATTCTGATCTGTCCTCACCATGAGAAGACCCTGCAGCTTTGAAGCTGTGGGATTCTTATACGCAGATGGCATTTAGTTAAAATGTTTTTTGTCAGTACAAATGATGAAATGTGCCAAACTGTGTTTAAAATCTGGGTAATTTTCACTGAAAATCACTAAAAACTGAAAATGGTGAGCCCAGGCATAGCATAGCATAGAAGGCTTTAAGGATAGCACATCATGGCATAACACAACATAGCATAGTACAGTATATTATAGTCATAGTCCAGTACAAGAAGTCACAGTGGATTCACACTGGAGGGGTTCAGACTCACCGAGCCCACTGAGGGAGAAACACAGGTCAGCTACAGGGAACATCTTAGAGGTGTCCACCCCATTCCCTCCAAGCAGCTCCACATAGTCACCTGACCCCGAACATCCCGACCACACCTGCCTCTGTGAAAGATAAACAGCAAAATGTTCTGATGATGAAGTGCAGCTAAGAGAAGCAGGTAGCTTCTTGCATGTGAAAGGTGACCTGTGGAGTTGTATGACCACCAGCAGTGGCTCTCTTGTTCGTATCGTGTGTCTACTAGCACATGTGGCGCAATACGTTTTCCTGCTGGCTGAAGAGTACTGGGTTATGTCCACGTGCAGCGTATGCAAGCCATAAAGCACAAGGAAGAAGAAAATGACCAGGTGGAGAGGTGAAATATATGACGTCCTAATGCACCAAACAATGTCACAATGCAAAGCTGAAAAAAGGACGTAAAGGACTGCGAGCCAACGTGAGCCAATGTTAAAATGTAGGTTACAAATAACTGAAAAAGTTGACGTCAAAATGTTGAATGCATTCAGGAAATGTATCAGGTCTCAATGTGTTGATTTTCGATCTATGCTCCTCTTCTATTGCATACTTTCTACGTAAAATATGATTACATGCAGCTGTATTTGCCTGTAAAACCAAATCGTCTCTGAAATTGTAACACTTGACTTGGGAACACTTGCAATTTTCCACATTGTTTGAGTCAAGATGTCAGGTTGTTGCATTTGGCCCAGCACATGCAGCACGTACAGTTCATCATGCTGTCAGCTGTCTGGCAGTCGGTGTCAGACCAGCTGCCGACGTCTTCAGGAGGCCTTTTGTTTTGTTCAGTCTTTTGTATCAACGTGATTTACACCATATCTGTCCCTCAAACTTGGCTTCATGTGGTGTTTATTACTGAAGGTTTTTGGAACTGTGGCTTTGAACTATTAAGTATAGATTTATTAGATTTCATTTCTTGAAGTATTTCTGTTATTCACTTCACCTTTTAATGTGATTTTTTTTATTTACATCATGTTGCAGCTTTGTAAACACAGTTATTCAGATTTAAAAGGTTGGGTTTTAGTTCAAATACTACACACTTACAGATAGTTGTAATTGTGAGAGTAGCAGAAATTGAAGCAGTTGTAGTAATCGAGACTTCCACTCGTCGCTGTAACTATTTGTATTAATTAAGTAATTTTAATTAAACCTGAAATAAATCATTTTTTGGGCCATTTGGAGGCAGTGCAAACAAGTTGTGAATACAAAACTGACATAACACCATAACCTTCAAGTTGTAACCGAACAGCTGAACAATGAGATGAAACTTTTTCTAAAGCTCCATCAAGCTGCAGATTCAGGGGACAAGTCTCTGAAGGTTCATCACTACAAGCGAGCCCTTTCGCCTTGTCACTTGATAGATTGCTGGTGTTTCTCTTTACTACAATTCAAACAGATTTTTTTACATTAGACATCAGAAACTGAACATCTCTATCGAACATTAAATATGAAGAGTTAACATTTTACTGTAACGTTCAACTCTCAGTTTTGCTCATGACACTGTGCACACTTTGCCTAATTAGACCCTTTGTCTTGGAAGTCGAATTAGAGGTTGTTGCACCTGTTTGAGCAGAACAAGTGCCGACAACAGAATCACTCTGGAAACAATTTGCCGAACAGAGCGACTCTGAAACCCAGGATTATTTACAATGACAATGTTTTTCAGTTGCTACATTATTTGTGCATTGCAAATGAAAAGGGTAAAACAGGGCAAATAAAACTAATGAATAAAACTTGATATTTGGGAAATATTGCTTTCTTGTCAAGAGGTAGATTAGTAGAATGATGCAGCTCTTATATGTCTGTATGGTTCCATTAAGGCTGGTTAGATTAGCTTATCAGAAAGACTGGAAACAGGGGGAGCCTGTAAAGTTCACATAGCAAATTAAGTTCAGCTTTGTGAGCTGGAGGATAAATGTGAGATGTGTGCAGACATTCAGAGGTCTGGAACCAGGCTACTGGAACCAGTGTCTCCCCTCCGATTAGGGTTCATGTTTAGGTCAGTGGGATTAGTTTGGACCGGAGGCTGATGGATCTTAATGGTGAACGGAAACTTTAGTGGAAATACGATTATATCAAGATGCAATATCATAAAAGATCACATGATTTGTACGACTGATACACAGACAAACAAACATCAACAACTGCTTGCGACGACATTTGGCCGCTGTGTCTTTGAAGTACATTAATTCTGCCTCTGTGCATTTATACATTTGTCAATTTCACAGAGAAAGAGGGAGCTGTCTTTGTGTGTGTGTGTGTCTATGTGTGCGTGTCTCACCTGTGGGCTGAGCTCATTGCTTTTGGCCTGCCCCAGGCTGAGTTCTGTCAGTCGGATCTCCACGGGGTAGATGATGGAGAAGCTGCAGTTCCTGTGCTGGTGTGGCATCACCATGGTGAAGCTGCCCTCTGGACTCTGAGACATGATGTTACAGGCTGTACACACACACACGCACACACACACACACAGGAGGAGAGGTTTCAAATTAACAGTTCCCCATCAGCAGAGAAACTCATTACTGACACCTCATGTCACAAATTGGACATAATCAAGGCTGACTGCGGGGAGGGGACACAATTAGAGCTGAGCATGGAAATCCAATTCCAGTTCTGATGACAAAGATAAGAAAATAATGAAATTTGAATTGATAACAGTATGGTAGGCTAGACGGGCACCAACAGGAGTCGGAACACTTTACTCCAGTGGGCATGTTGTTCATTTAGAGACATTTTCGTGGTGAAAGAACCGTGCCGATCAAAGCTGAGGAGAGAGCGTTAGAATAAATATCATGGAGTGTTATTTGATGTGCAGGTGCAAGATTTAAAGACTAGATTAATGACTTTTAACTGTTGTCTTTGTGTTTCATTTTTCCAACTGTCACTCACATTTGTAAAGGAACAGAATGAATATAAATAAAGCTTCTTTTTTGTGTGTTAAAGACATTCAATCATCTCATCTCTGCACTGTAGCATTTTCAAAACTGACTCTCGTAGAAAGACTGTCCCAGGCCAAGAAGGGTCCATACAGGACATAACATGCATACTGTTGCAAATTCATGTGTTATATGTTTTATATCGCATCATTGCATGTACACATAAAGGCCAGTTTGAGCCACCTTGTAACACAGCAGAGGCTTCTGATTGGATGAGAGGTTTTTCTTTTATTGTGGACAGCTGCAGTTAATGGTCAATATATAAATAAAACCTCACACATTGAGATTTTTCCCTTAGATAATCCATTCAGACTCTCTTTTTTGTGTCAGTGCTCTGTCTTTGTCTGCCTTTGTCTCACAGCCAGACTGTGATTGTTATGTTGCTTGACACAGTGTTAACACCGTGTTTGTCAAGCAGCTGGAAAACAGGTGCATCCCACTCGTTCGCCCTCTTCCTGTCGCTCTCGGCCTTGATTAATGCTCGACCAAGCGCGGATGACCAGGGAGAGCACACGTGCGTGCACACCAGCACCACCAGTCAAGCCTTCATTTTAAAAGCACTCATGTAAAAATAAACACAAATCTGATTTCGATGCAAGGCCTTGGTCCTTGTTTACATTTTCCTTTTAGGATTGAGTTATTTGGGTTGATTTTTATGGATGTCATTACTGATTATTTTGCTTTTGGACTCTTTAGCCCTCGAGTGACTTCAATGTTGATGTGCAGCAGGACTCACGGAAGGGGTTGTGCAGCTTTTTGACAGCGAGGGTGAAGCCGCTGTCCGGGCTGTGGATGCGGAAGAAGACCATGGCGACGTTCTGAGAGGAGCGGCTGGTGGCTCCTGGTGCTGTGGACGAGCAGTAGTCTGTGTAGCGCTGGTGGAGAGGGAGCTGGTGGTCCTGCCTGCTGGGGAACTTCTCTCCCTTTAGAACCCAGCCGTCAAACATCTGCGTGGAGGAAATGTCAACTATTCATTTATGATGAACAAAATTATCAACAACAAACAAAACACAAATCAAAAACAAACATATTTCTCATGTTACTTGAAGGAAAGTGTCGAGCACATTGACCCAAAAATGATCCACGTGGATTATTTATTAAACTGTCTTGTTGCACACACAATATGAAGTGAAAGTTAGAACAGGAAGTAGCTCATTGTGAAAAAAGGGCAATTTCTTAGTTTTGTGTAGGAAGCCTGGTAAAATTTACCTGAAAGCACCAGTGGGACATTTCCTGTTCAGATACAACAGGTTGTAAACATATAGGACATTTAGCAGTTGGAGAATGTGCTCAGATTTTTTTTTTACATAGGATGAATATGTGGTTGCTGACTTGAAATATAATAGAAAGTAAGTAGATCAACTATACTATGCCATGAATGAACTGATCTAATGAGAATGTTTTCTACTAAACTTGGTTTAACAGTAAATATGTTATCTAATTAAGGTAAAGTTAATCTAACGTCATGTTTTACTTTACTTTAGGTGTCGTTTCTAACCCTATTAGTCCAATATGATTTACAGCACCATCTACACTATGAATCATATTTAATTACAACCATAATCCAACATGAATTTTGTTCTATAAATATTCTGTAAATCTCATCTTTGTGCTCAGAAACAAAGATGTGTGCTGTTCGGTTGTGTTGAGCATCTTTCTCCTGCTGAAAGGGACTGAGATGTGCAGGTCACATACATCTGCTGTTGGTTTCTAGATGACCCCTCGGCCCAGAATCCGAAATTATAAAGTTAACCAGTCTCTCTCTGTGCCGTGGCTTTTACCACTTTGGACTCAAACTGCAATGTAACTGGCAGGCTTGGCTTCAGAACTAAAGCCTCCTCTTCCCACACTTGCTCTGGGTAATGTGACCAATGTAAAGAGGATCCAGTGTTTGTGTGTTTGGCCCTTAAACGCTGCCTTAACCCTGTTTGGCATCATTTTAATCAAACAGAAAAAGATTAAATAGAATTCAGGGTTTAAATGGCAAAGCCCTGAACTTCCTGTCTCCTACTTGTGGAGGAGTTGGGGACGTGTGGGTGTAATTTTTAGTGAATGGAGCCAACCTTGATGAAGTCTCCGGCGCTGCAGTCGATGCTGACGTCAGACAGCTCCAGGCTGATGACCTCACTGGGCTCGGCAATGACGAAAGCAGCACAGGCCAGCTGTGGCTGAGACGCCATGAAGGTGAAGTAGCCATCAGTGGCGAGCATGTCCAAACATCCTACAAACCACACACACAGACACACACACATTATATAATGACACAGGAGGGATTCACAAAACACTTTCACTCAGCTTTTCACCACAAGCAAACAACAAGGCTTTAGTGTGGTATCAAAAATTGGTCATGACCTCAAAGTGTGATCAGCTTTACGGTCAAACATAACAAGTCTTCCTGTGTTCAATTAACAAGTGTGGACTGGAGCTGATGCGGTTCTGGAGAGTTTGTGCCAAAGTGTTACTGCGGCTATACAGAATCAAGATGTAGGCATTGATTGAAGTGTTTAAATGACTGAGTATTAAAATGTGTTTTACCTGCCTGGACAGGAGATTTTTAATAAACATCTCTGCACTAAATGTTTTAAATGAATCACTTCACATACTTTTAATTATGCAAAGGGTCACCTGTTGTTTGCCAGTGTTGAGTATAATCTCCTGAATAAAGCCATTGTTTACTGCTGGACTTACTGAGAGGTCGGCGGAAAATAAAATCCTCTGAGTCTCTTTTCTGGTCCAAACTGAGCAGAGAATATAATCCATCTGCAGCTTCGTTGTCCTGCATAAAAACATAGAATTCATAGAGAAATATCAGATCTCAGCTGCACTCAAAGAAACTTTACAGATGTTACTTTAACCTGATTTAAACTGAGGCAATTAGTGATAAACAATCCAGACTCTCACCTCGATGTAGCGACTGAGCCCCATCCTGGATGAGAGGGAGATGAGGAAGAGGAGCAGCTGCTTGCGCACAGACACAGACATGCTGAAGTGCGTTTCTCTGTGAAGTGTTTCCTGAAGCAGAGGAGGAAAAATAACAGCGCAGCCTGAGAGGTGGCAGCTTTTATAGCAGCAGAGACAGACAGGCAGGCCAACATCAGAGGGTCACTGAAAAACACTGAGCGCTGCAGAGTCACAGTCAGTTTAATCATGTGTGAAAACCTGCCAGTCTCACCAGGAGGACACTTAAATATTCTTGGCTGTGTATGAAAAGAAATCTAATGAAAAGTCAAATCTGATCAAATTGCTGCAAAACATAATCTTGCTTGTTAGGCCATTACATTGTGTGGTGGTTACTAGATTAGGGTGGCACTTTATTCATGAAAAATGAAGCTAACATGACACATGTTGAGAGAAGACAAAAGTAGAATCCCTAACAAAAAAAAAAAAGCTCATGTGAATTTATCAGTTATGCAACATATTTCACATCTGATTAATCATTTTACACTTAATGTTATATTTAAAGAGTGCACTGGAACATTTGCCTTGATGTAAGTGAACCTTACAGACTCATTTACACTTTCTCTGTTGATGAATATTGTCCCTGATAAATAAACACAATATAATGTGCATGTGTGTTTTTGGTCATTTCACATGTGAAATAATTGTAATATCATACTATTAAAAGCATTAATTTCATACAGTATTAATTAATTTTGTAAGGGGTTAAATGCTTAAACAAGGACATTCGTAAAATGCAACTTGCATTTGGTGTTTGTGAGTGGGAAGCCAGTGATGGATCATGGGGCAGTGGTGACTTAAATTTTAGAGAGGCAGGCTTGTGATTGGTGGAGGTTGCCACTTCAGTCCTTCCTCTGTGTCTTTCCTTCTCTCTGCTCTGGGGTCAGTGACTTGTGGTCTCTACGTAAACTAGTTTAACCAGTTTAATTGTCAACTTCTGATTCACTGTGCTAGTTATGAGCATCAGCAAGACAGAAGAGACATCCAGGGATATTTGTTATATACACACCTTTACAGAAACTTCTAAATCTCGCTATCATGAATAGAGAAATCATACAGAAAACAAGCTTTTGTGATCTGTCTTTTTAAAGAGTTCAGACCGGATAGATTGGCTTTTGCTGGCTGCTGGGAACAAATTCAGTCAGACAGTATTTCTATCTTTATGGTCCAGTGATGCTCCAGCAGGGTGTTTTTTTTTTTTTTTTTTTTTTTTTTGCTGTGAGACCCAACCAGCCAAAGGACAGCCAAAGCATTCAAATGTACAGCTGTATTCAATAGCACAGTATTAATCTTTTAACAAAACGAGAACAAACTGTAGAGAATCCCATATTTCACACATACATAAAAACAAAAAATGCCAGAATGTGACGCTGTGATGTAATTTGGTTTGCTGTGACATAGCAAATTCATTCGGATGAGACTAATTGTGAGCGTCCACGCTGCCGCTGCGAAAGGTCAAACTCAGACATAGCTGAGTGTAGGAGACGATGATCATCCTGTCAGCGCTCATACACACTTCTGATGTCCTGCAATTATCTAAAGCTAATAACAGCTGACATTTTCTCATTTTCTCACACAAGACTACAAACCAAAAAACAAAAACCAAACAAAAAAACCCCCAACCCAATAATGGACATAATGAATAACATTTGGACTAACAGCCCCTTAAACTGTTGTCCTACAAGGCTAATGACCTATTCAAGGTGTATTACTTTCATTTAAAAGCCAGTGGTCAGTGATAATAATGAGTTGTCTCGCAAAGTCCTTGTGTTAAGAAGATGTCTGAACCTATTAGCCGGGGTCTAACAGCTAAAGTGTGTTTCACTAATGTGAATGACAGCAAAGGGAAAGGAAAATGTTGGCCAAATGCTTGATGGTGTGTGTGTGTGTGTATGCATGTGTGTATTTTATGCACCGCCATGTGCTACAAGTGCTTGTCCCTTGGCGATTTGGCACAAACGCCTCCATGTGTGTGATGTGGTGCTGTGGTACATACTGTAATTGTTTAATTCCAATTTATTAAATGAATCGATAGATTTTAATGAACAAGTAACCCCAGAGTCTCATTATGCTGCTCTAAATGATGAACAGATATATCAATTCACAT
This sequence comes from Holacanthus passer, assembly GCA_025331565.1. Classification (NCBI taxonomy): domain Eukaryota; kingdom Metazoa; phylum Chordata; class Actinopteri; family Pomacanthidae; genus Holacanthus; species Holacanthus passer. The sequence continues at coordinate 3,976,004 of JAFREQ010000009.1, read as the reverse complement.
TATGCTGGTCTATTCACAGAGTTCATCTTCTAATCTAATCTAATCTAATCTGATCTAATCTTATCTAACCCCTCTCCCCATCCCACCCTCAAACCCCCACCCTTTCACTGAAAATCCTGAATGAATGAATTAAACATCCTGTGCTGCCCAGAGATTATCTTGTGTGCACTTCCATAATTTTCTGTTCACATTGAAATCAGCATAAAACATGCAATAGTGGACAGATTAAAACAACCACATTAAGTAAACATGGCAGCATACAAATATCCCACTAATATGTGACGTAAAAACACTCTTGGAATCAGTGAATCTTTTTGGAATACAAATGCAAATATCCCTGCTCTGATGCTGGTGAAAATGAAATTCAGATATTTTTAAAATGAATCAAAACAGCTCCATGTTCTTACTCATAAAATAAATCTAAGTGGAAGGACCAGCTCAACAAGACAACAGACTACAGCACCATCTGGTGGCAGATGTAGAAACACCATTCATTAATTAGGGTCTGTAAGGTTTATTGCAAGATATGCATGAATCACACTTCACTACAATTGTCTTAATGCAGCCATTGCATTTTCTTAAAGATAGAAGCAGATCGCAAAATGTGAAGTGGTGCTCTCCGTGTCTGTGATGTTGCCTCAGCTGGCCGGCTTCACCTCTCCATGTGGTCAAAGTTAAATCACAATGATTGTTGAGTCCAGACATTAGCGTCTTAACCCTGCCTTGTATCCCAGCATGCAACCTCCTTGTGCACACCTGCTCCCTGGCAAAGATAGCACATACAGCTAAGTGTTTGGCTCTGCTGTTCACTGTGTGTTGACTCACTCACACACACAAGCACACACACACACATGCACAGACACACACACACTTCTTGTGTGGATCTGTCCGTCAACACAGCGGTCCAGCCCGGCTCTCCTTACTGCCTGACTGACCCATTCATCTCCTGTGGGGTTCGTAATGAGCCGACCCTCCCCGTTTGGACCGACCTGACAGAGAGAGATTACTTTAAAGCCTGCATGGATTTTCTCCCTTGTCCCCTCCTCCCCATTCCTCTCCCCTGAAAGTGGTTAATTCAAAGTGCATTAATGAGGAGCGATGGATAACACACTCTTCTTTTAATTACCTTCCAACGGAGTTCTCTAGGGGAGGCCTGGTGACTCCCATCTGATGCTGGCCTGTTTGTTTGGTTTGCTTTTACCAGTTAAAGTCTTTTATCTCGTGCATTTTCTGCTCATGACAAATTATGATGAAGCATTTATGGGTCGGTCATAGAGATGCTGTGCATTAAGGAAACAAATAACAGGATCTACAAAATAAACCTTGATATGTGTTGTCTGGTTTGTTTGTGTGAGCTTGCTCAATGTCTTTCACACACTTTACTATAAACTAGTTATTGAGAAGGTTATTGGACAAACTTTGATATTGTTCAAAATGTATGTTGTTATATCGGAAAGAGCCACTTGAACATCTTGCGTAAAGCTCTTGTTGTCTTTGGCCTGGTAGAGCAATAAACACATTTACATTGTGTGCAGTGATGATTGATGGTGCATGCAGATGATGAGAATAATTCTATCTAATAGTATAATTACAGAGTGCACTGTGGAATAATTGTTCTGGAGCAGCAAGGGACCTCTTTTCCCAGGAAACACACTCAGACAAAGTGACACAATCAGAGCGCAATTTAACTAAAGAGCTGAAGGAGCAAAATCATTGTTCAAAAAATAAACTAGCAAGGAAATAGTTGGCACAAAGTCAAAAATCATTATATTACATTTGCAGTGTATTTGTATACTCTTTGTTCAATTGATCCAACCAGAGTCTGTCATAATGTGTCTCGTCCTCATTACACACTCACTCAGGCCTGATCCTTAACCCTGATTGATGTGAGCCTGATCTCCAAGCTTTGCCTAGTGGACAAACACAAGACAAAGTTGAAATTAATTGAAATGATGAAGTGACACCTACATCCTCTCTTGTAAGATGACTTGTTCCCTCAAACAAACAATACGTATCACAGTGACATGTTTGTCATCCACAGTTTAGTCAGACAAGTCAGACATAAATGAATGAGAGATGATTTCAATGAGGGCAAACTAGTACAAAATAGTACATAATGAAGCACTTCCTCTTTTATGGAACACAGTTTTATCCACAGGCATCACTCCTATCTATGCAAAGTCTCAGGAGGATCCTATATGTCACACGATTGCCTTTCAGCTCATGTCTTGAACATCGTTTCCATCGTGAAGCTTCTCCAGTCAGAAGCACCACAAAAGACAAGGATAGGTCTAATGCAACAGACTTTTCAACACTGACATTTTAAAACCAAATCAAGACTGTCCTACTGCTTATGCTTGTTAAACGTCTTTGAATTTCAGCAAAATCTGCTTCCTTGAACTCAGCTCTGACTGTGGTTAAAGTTCCCTCAAACTCTGAAACGTGTCCTCTCAGGGCAGGTGGGTGGGCCTTTGACACTCAGTAAATGTGTTCCTTCATCATTCAGCCTCCACTGTGGTCTGGCCAGTTTTACCCAGTCTAATAAACATTGATTAGTCCACATAATCAATGCACTCAATGACAATGATTCAGTACACTGCATAAATGTATCGACTGCAATCAGCTATAAACAGCAGCCTTCTTTTTCATGCATTTTCTGCCTTTTATTAGCTATGTTTTGATGGAACAATAATTGTATGACTCTCTGTAGAGTTAACAGACATATTTCATTAAGTGATACCGAGATGAGATAAAAATCTATTGACCATCTGTCTAGATTTTTAAAAAAATTAATAAATAATTGTATGAATGAATAAAGAACATTTTTGCACAGCACTGTGATGCTCTCCACAGTGACCAGAAGGTGGCAGTGTTTAGCTGCTGTTGGCATCAAAGCACTGACAAGTCTTTGTTTTCTTTTATCCTGAAGTGTTGCACACTAAATTATATTTTCTGTATCTTAGCAGAGTTGAAATAAATATAAATTGAAATAAATAAAACAAAAAATATGAATAGATTTCTGGTTTTTCCATGCATGTAATTAAATTATAATCAGGGGATTCAAATCAGAAAATGAAGGAGAACAACCGTTGGTTATTGTAACTTCAGAACTATATTGTAATACAAAACTAGTTTAGCCACCTGCATTCAGTTTCAACAGGTAAAAAGTCTGGGAGAAAGTTTTTGGGGAATACCACAACACACCTCTCTACTCATATAAAACACCAAAGATCCAAAAGAGAGAGCCATGTGATATATCATCTTACACTAAACAGTTGAATCCACAGAAAAAGTGCAGTAGGAAAACCCCAATGTGAAGCATGTAACTTTGCTACTCCTGGTTTCCGTGGCCATGCATGACCAGGTCATGTAATGAATGTTGATAAAGTAGAAAAGCCTGTTTAATCAGGACAGATCACTGTGCAGAGGTGGAGAATGTCAGAGAGAGCAGGCACAGCTGCTTAGTGAGAAATCCAATATTGACTGTCGGGATAAATGTCCTGCATATTCTCTCATCTGTCCCAGGGGCCGTGGTATTATGCCTCTCACGTTAGCACTCCTAATTGGATTAAAAATGGCTTGTTATTGGGAGAAAAATGACTGAGAAAACTATCATGATTATTGCCTCTCAACAATGTTGGCTCCCAGAGTTGGAGAGGTGAAGTAATTGTGATGGGTTTGGAAAATGTCAAAATCGGGCAATGCTGTCTGTTTTGAAACAAAGAGTTGCTTTGATTGATCGCATTTTGCATTTTAAGATCAAACCAATGGGATACAGTACAGTCACATTCAGTTTCTCGTTCATTGTCTTATAAAGCAAGAAATGTCACATCAAAGTAGCATTCACAGCATTTATTTGCAGCGTGTTGTACTTTTCAAATTGTTATATACTCAACTAGACTGTGTGTGCGTGTGCATGTATGTGTGGTAGACATGTACTGTATGCGTGGCTGTGAACGGATGCATGAACAGAAATGAAACAGACAAATCCATCAGAAGTCCACTGGGTTTTGGTTTGTATATCACCAGGAGCCCATTAACAGGAAATAAATGCCTGATGCCATAAAGCTGACAGTGTCTCATTCATACTGACACTCTGGCTAAATTACACATAAAAGCACTGATAACATCATCATTAAATATTGATTTTAAGGATGGTTGAGACGAAAACACGTCCACACATATTCTGCAGACATGGGAATTTTGGATGAGAGTCAAAGCAGATTGAGCAGAAGGGTGAAAAAAAAATAGCTACGGTGGCTTCTCATGAGGAAAAGATGGACAGAACAGAAGCGGAAGAAGGAAAGGAGAGAGTAAGAAAGGGGGAGAGAGGGTGAAAAGTAGAGGGAGGTAAAGGGTTGGGGGGGTAGAAAGAGATTTAAGGCTGAGGCTCAGAGCAGATGTTAGTGTTGATGATGATGGATGCAGGTTGTTGAGATGCAGAGTTGTTATCATGAGAGGCACTCGCAGCCTCCTCACAGCACACTTTCCCCCAGATGTCACTGTGTGTGTGTGTGTGTGTGTGTGTGTGCGTGCGTGTGAGTGTGTGTGTGTGTGTGTATGTGCGCGCAAAGCAATAGAGAGGGAGATGCTGAAATGAGCAAGCCACATGCCCAAATTAGGTTAACACTAAATCTACTTTATCCATGTTGGCTTTTATGAAGTTGTAGATTGAAAATTCTTTAATGCAAGAAATTTCCTCCTCAGTCTGAACTTAGATCAACTACAAGTAATCACAACAATGAGCAGAAGCAATGAGATACAATAAAGGAGAGTTTAGAGACTGATTGGCACAGATGAGGCTAATGAACAACTATCTTTTACACTCTTAGGCGCAGACACGGTGAAAAGCAACTTCCTCTAAAGGCCTAAATTGGATTAGCTTGAAGATTTTTCACCTTTGTATGAGATGGCAGAGAGATTTTCTTGCATTAAACCATGTATCACTGGGTTACCACATACATCCCTGCAATTATCCAAATTCACCCAAAACCACACACATTTGCTGCAGACACACACATGCATAGGCAGCAGGTGGTGTGTGTGTGTGTGTGTGTGTGTGTGTGTGTGAATGGGACATGCTGAGCGGTAACCTGCTCTACACTCCAACCAGATAAAAGGTGCAGGACAGAAACACGTCGGTAATTGATTGCTAATTAGTTCTTTTGTTGTCGTCCATTGTGTCCTGACAGAGCTTTGCCCTGGGCTGTCTATTCACACACAGACTCTCTGGCCTCGCAGCAAGGAAATAAGCATAGCCAGTCCATAATGAGGCCGACTGGTGTAACCACAGCAGGAGATAGATGCTGCTTTGCACGGCCTCTGGTATTGAACTCTTGGATGCAAACACAGAAGGCTTGACAGAGCAAATGGTGGAAATGCATGCGTGCAAGTCTCATTCCATGATCCATGATGAGGTGATGAATGTCCCCTCCAACTCTCAGCTGCGTTCTGCTTTACAGTATGTGTTGCAGCTGACTATGTGCCATTTCCACTGAGTTGCTATACCCACATCTCTCTCCCTCTCTCATCAGTGCATGAGAAATTACCTAATGAGGAATGGGTCGCACATTTCCACAAACTCATTAACCCGCGAGCGAGTGAGACTAATTGCAGCGTTTGGGTAATGTGATTTCACATCTGTTACTGCAGCCCAGGACACAGTAGTCAGCACAGGGCTGGATCTGGTGGGCTGAGCCACACATAGAGCTTAGATTTGCCACAACTGTACACACACACACACACTCAAGCTGACACTGCTGCAGCTCCAGCCTGGATGGGTGGAGCAGCAGTCAGTTTGGCTGTGGTTATAACGTTTGATCAACTGTTGTCATGCAGTATCTTGTAATGACATGCCTCTGCAGGGTAGGTGGGCCACCTGCATTTACTCTGAAAAAAATGACAGACGACTGCAAGGCCGGAGCTGGGGAGGGGAGTGTAGAGGTAAATATACAGTATAAGACAGAAAAGCAATGACTTTGAAATAGTGACCATCATGAAGCAAACAGTTATTCAGCCATGAAAAAAATGCATTACTTTGTTTTTCTTCTGTTTCACATTTATTTTGAAATTTAATATCAGATTGAGATCATTTGTAAAACTGGATCTCCACAAATAAATGGGTTTAAGATCCATATACATGACAGAATTAAACTAATACTGATTTACACTCACTATGATGCTCAATGAGTATAAACAATGGATAACATTCAGATTTTTTTCCCAACCTTTCAACATTTATTTTAACTCTCTTTAGCCTCATTTACAACATAGCTGGGTAAAAAAACATAAGCATACATTCACTGTGCCTTGATTATGAACCTAACCAAGAAAAAGACTGAAAGGTTTTCCTTCCTTCTTTTACTCTAATTAGACTTTCTTCCATTAAATTAATACAGTGTGTCCTGCCATTGTATGAGTCTGTAAATGTAATCACAGTGCGATCCTGTGTTATGCTGCTGCAAGGTACACTTGAAAACAGCCTGGGAAATAATGTCAAAATTGTTTGTTATTGTATGTTGGAAAACTTCAGGCTATTTCATTCAAACTAATTATGTATAATGGAAACATAGGGTTTCTCTCACACACACACACACACACACACAGAGGAATAAATGATTTTTTTCAGGGTCTTGACTTGGGTTGGTATTTTCAATAATTCAGTAAATTACTGCAAACAAATTTATGTTAATAGAAAAGGTGGGAACCAACTGTTTAATATGGGAAAAGTAATATACTTTTGTTAATTATGATTAATCCTTTGTTTAACCCCCCTGCATTGTTACAGAAACTCCAATTATAAGTTTACAGGCAGTGGGACTGCTTATGGTAATGCCATATCTCATCAATTACCATCCTGTGACCGTAAATTGGCCTCAGCGCTGACAACGAGATGAGGTTAACACGCTGATTAATTTGAGCTGCTGTGATTTCAGGCTCAAGTTGACACTTATAATCTTTGACACAGACAGTGAGGTCCGCTCACTTTCTAAAATGGAAAAATTTTTATTTACTTCTTTGGGAGCTGAGTTTGTAGATATTACATCTCACATCAAGATAATTTGAAATTAAAGTAACACAAACAAGGTGAGATTTTTGCTGAGGACTTTTAAATGAATGTGAAATGATCAAATGATGTGTAAAGGCTAAACTGTTTAATACTGATTGTGCTAATTGTATTTTTATTTTGGAAATTACATGTATGTAGGCTCATGCAGTAAACACTGGAACAAATTTGGCCTAATGATGAATCAGTAACAATGAAAAACATGTCAGTTTACAAACTTCAGGATGACGCTGTGTCAGTTTAGATTCATAAATGTCTCAGAGGATTGTGTTCGTATGTCGTTTTAAAAAATATAATTGATGGTCATGTTATATTTAATGCTGTGACACATAAATAATAATATATGCAACAAATGCAAAAACTATTTCAATTTTATAATTCTTCTCCAAGATTAGTCTAGAAAACACCCACATTATTATTCTTATTATTGTTTATTTATCTAATTGATATTTTTGCGTATTGCTTGTTAGTTTGTTGAGATACTGTTAGGTGCACCTGTCCTGCAAGCTGTTTGTGCTTTGTAGGACAAACAGGGATGCAACATTTTTAGCAGTTGGTATAACTCTAGATTTGCCTGAAGTTTACTACTGTAATTAGGTTTTCTAAAAATCAACACAATATGAAGTCAGTCTGTGTGCGATTCCATGGTTTCTGCAGGCCTATCTGCACTATAGGACAAACCATTGATCCTCTAAATTCTGTGAGTAATAAAGTGAAACTATACAGTGATTCTGCACTGGTCAATCTGTGACTTAAAATTAAACATAGCCTTATTAAACAACTTTAATGACACCGTAGTTCAGCTATTTGGCATAAATAGTGCAACTAATAGCAAATGGTACTGTTGCTCCTGATGCAGCGTATACAGGAGGAACCCGCAGATCAGTGTGATAGTGATAAGTGTGACCCAGATACTGGCTGAGAGGATGGCCTATAGTCCATTAATAGTGTTATTGATAGGCTAAGTTATGGTGGAATTCCAGCTGTCATAATATTTCTGCAACATTCCTGTGAGGACTGGGCAGCCTTGTATTTTCTCCTCTGTTATTTCTTTAATAGCCCCAGTTGGATCTTACAACAAGTTTAGTTTTACTGCAACTAATCGATTATGTCATTTCTGCTTAGTGAGGGTGAGATGATAGCAGACAACTTTAGTCTTAAAATAAAAGCTGCAGAAACTATGGGCTGCCGTATCCTGTAGACACACACACACAGGCCTGTGATTCTTCCTGTTTAGTTACAGTCCATCCAGTCTGCTCAGTGGGATGACCGTCATGGTTAAAAGCAATGACCGTCACATCACAGCACTGACATCTTTACCGCTGCTGTCTGCCACACTGGGACCAGTCACCCTTCATAAACCCTTTAACCCTATCACCTCAAACACTGTTGGAAGAGAGAGAGAGAGAGAGAGAGAGAGAGAGAGAGAGAGAGAGAGAGAGAGAGGTGAAGTCACACACACAACACACATACACCACTATATATCCCTAACCTAAACCTAATTCTAACCTAACCAAGTCTGAGCCTTCAAACCATAACAACACTTGTCCCAGTTCTCACTATGTAGTAAGTACACACACACACATGTCACTAAGCAATGACCACTAAGTATAGTAAGTACTTATATTATTAAGTAATATACGTTTGGGTAACAAAATTACATCTTGGAATATCTTTGCTTGTTAAAAAAAAAAAAAGATAATCACATTATTACTTTTGATATAATCCACTATAAAACTATACACAATGAAATATTATCTTCAACAACCTACAACAAGGGCAGCTCACTACTGAGGGTCCAAAATGGTCTTGACAATATCTGGTTCACCTTAATGGAGACATGAATCATTCTTGTTTTGACATTCTTGAAAATTACTTTTATTTGTTTGTTTATTTTTAAATCGGTACAAACCCGTCAATGTGGTGCATTTCGGTGTAAGATCAAACATTTAAGAAATGTGTCAAGTAATAGCACATACAATAAGTTAAAACATGTCACAAAAAAGACCAGCGGGTACATAGCAAGAATGTTTGATCTACACAAAACATCCTAAAACAGAGTAGGCCTACTGAAAGATCAGTGTATTTTTTTGTCCGTCTCATGCAGTCGAGACTGGGGGAGGGGGGGGGGGTCGCCTCACCACTCCAGCACCTCTCCACTCAGAGTGGGCACCGGTTTCTCCTTATTCATCCACGTGCACAGTGCATGCCTGAGACCCAGCTCCACGGGACCCCCTACAGTGTGGTGCGTGTAGGCTGTCACCAAAATGTATACCCAATCTTATAAATAACACAACTCCACCTGAACACAATAACATGTGTGCGTAAAGTAAAGACACACTCAGTGAAAACGCAAATACGACGATTGATTGGCTCCCAGTAATTAGGGCCTATAGTCTAGAGATCATTACAATATTATTTATCATCAATAGTTGATAAAATCCTTTTGAATTAACAAGATAAATAACCCCCAAACCCCCCCGAGTTATTTTTTCTTCCATGTGTCCATCAGTGTTGTCCTTCTCTAATATGTCTGGATGAAGCCACACACACTCTCCATTTTCTCACATTTCAGGCCTGATTAGCTCGCTTGTTTTCATCTAAATAGTGGGAATAAAAACAGAAAAAGAGCCGCAGTTTCGGGGGCAGACGGGGAGAGGGGTGGGGGGGGGTTGGACCAGAGGGGGGTTTTTTTCTTCTTCTTTTTTTTTTTTTTGAAAAGTCACTAAGTGAAACTCATGGACACTGTGTGCTCCAGAGCTTTGCGCCGCAGCGACGCGATGCTTGTCCCTCTCCACATGTCACTGTCCGGGGAGCTACACAGCTGAGGGGAGCCCGTTACGTTCGTGGGGCCGGAGAGAGAGGCCGACATTCCGGGGAAAGGCGACTGGTAGAGGTGGGACTGCAGGCCGGAGCCGTTGGAGGAGAGGCCGTTGGAGAGGCCCATGGAGTTCGGTGGAGGACCCGGACCCAGGCTGCACTGTGACAGGGACTGTGGCATCCCCGGCTGACGGCTGAGGGCCGGCGGCAGCTGCAGCTGGGACACCCCCGGCATGCCCGTGGCCCAGCGGGAGTCGTTGGCGTGGAAGGAGCACAAGCTGTTCTCCATGGCGGCCGCGGCGGAGAACTGAGGCAGGCCCGGCGTCGGGAGCAGCGTCCCCGGGGCGCGGAACACGTTGGTGGTCTTCTTCCTCTTCTTCCACTTTGCGCGTCTGTTCTGGAACCAAACCTGGGACAGAGAGACGGGACAGTGAGGACAGACCGAGGGACACACTCACTGTCTGTCTGTCTGTCTGCAGCAGCTGGCATTACACTGTGGCGAGGGCGGTTTGTCCCATCACGCACGACAGTCTCAGTAAAATCTGGCCACTCTCAGACAAACTTCAGGCCTCTATATAAAAAACATTAGGGTCTGTAGAATATCAATACAACACAAATAATCCATCCCACAGTGTGTGAGCTGCACAAACACTCCACTAGCCTGATCTGGATCTGAGTCTGACCACTGGAGCAAAAGACATGAATGTGCAAGTATCTGATAGATAGATAGATAGATAGATAGATAGATAGATAGATGCCAAAATGCGAATTTGTTGAGCAAACTATATTCACTATCCTCTAACCTTAATAATTATATCATATTAAGCGTAATTCAAAAATCATTCTAAATTGACATATAACTGAGAGAAACCTTTTAAAGGAGGATTCTGTAATTATAAATAAATAATATTCGACTGTTGTCACCATGTTATCTTGTGTTCCAATGGAACTGAAACAGTCAAAACAAAAACAGGGTTGGATATATAATTGTGAAATGTAATACAGAAAGCTCATTGAATAAAAATCAGTCATCACAGGGTTTTTTTAAATTGCTGTTGTTCTGCAGCAATTTATCTTTCCAACATCTTATTTACAAGCAGATCAACTGAAAATTGCCCTAAATACTGTTGGGTGCTTCAGTACAAACGGCCTGTATACACAGTGTTGAAAACAAAAATCCACCCATCCACAAACACAGCGAGGCCACGCACACGGCTCCAAACGTGCCGCTCGAGCTTTATAAAGATTTCATCATCTTCGGCCGTGATTAATGCGCGCACGAGGCCGTGAGTCGATGCCTCCGTATTAAAAGTGAAATCTCGCTCTCATTCCGCTCAGCCATCCGTGAAACGTCGCCCAAACCCATTACACTCGAGGGGAAAGAAAATGCAATTTCTCATTCCATTAAAAAAAAAAAAGTACAATATATTCTTGGGTCCTATTAAGACGTCGCTGATGGAGCATTTTAAAGGAGAGGCCGTGGAGACGCGCGCGCGCCCGGGCCAACACGCCCCCTGACGGCTGCACCTGCACGGCCTGCACTAATGTTTACCAACAGCCGACCTGCAGCATCCCGCAGCACACACAGCAAAAGGATTGATTATTAAGGTGACTAATGATTATACTGCTTTTATTGCTTTCACTGGGATCATTTGCATGAATTTCACATCACTGGTTAATAACCCGTTCACTGTTATAAATAAGGCTGAAATTGGTTGATAATGTGTTTGGTTTATTAGAGCCGTGCTTGTGCTTGTTCAAAAATAAGCTTGTGTGTCAGAGCCACTTTAAATTATTTGAAAGTTCAATTTTTTAAAACTGCACAAATTATTTTTACTTTTATATGTCATAATAATAATAATAATAAATGCCACACATTCCCATCTTAATAATTGTGTGTCACATTTTGAAAAGGAAAATTCTTAAAGATGTACTATATTGCCCACTATTTTGGCTATAGCAAATCCCTTTATTTATTACGGTAAATAATACAGGAAAATAAGTATCAGAGGCTTGATAACACCTATTTATTTTTTTGCAGTTGTTCCAGGTCCAAATTTCAAAATTAAACAGACACAAATGTAAAGAAAGAAATTAAGAATTTTCCACCTCCCAATTTCATTATTTCTGTGGCCACTCACCACACGTGGTACAATATTTTCTGAAAATAACTAAAGCCACCTGAAGGTTTTCGACTCTATGATCCGCAGGTGAGACGAGTTTCAGCACCTTGGACAGAGACCGTCATACATCAGCTGGGACACGGTTCCTAACATCGCTCACTATCACAAATTGAAACTAGTGTCACGCATGATGGGATATTTTTTTTATATAATTCAACCAAAAGAGTAATTTTAGTAGTGTATTTTTTTAAACGACTGTTACTGGAAAATCAGAGCACAAAGAACCTGCTCTTCATTTTTTACGCACAGTTGTTTTTCACACACTGTGAGTAAGACAAGATATAGTGCTGTGTGTAAACATAAAAATAATTTATTTTTAAGTGATTCTATCATTTTAATGACAATTTACACAATAGTACACATCATTTATGTTTTGATGTAGCCTAGATTGCAGCAATCAATCCAACCTTTAGCTTTGATATTTCCCAGCATTTTGGCTCAAAACTTAAACAAAATAATGGCCACAAAATTTCAGGGACAAGAAATTTAAAATACATTCTGAAAACTATCTTTTACAAACTTGTCTTGAATCCTCATTCGCCTATTTTGCTCACAGCCTGGATTTCAAGATTCTGGTTTTTGGACATTTACATGATGCTGAAAAGCCCAACAGGCTCAAACCTGGACCCGACCCCACACCCCGTCTTATCATCCTGCAAAAATCCTCCACATTGCACAAGTGTTTACCTGCACTCTGGACTCGGTGAGGCCGATCCTCAGCGCCAGTTCCTCCCTCATGAAGATGTCAGGGTAGTGGGTTTTGGCGAAGCTGCGCTCCAGCTCGTTGAGCTGCGCCGGGGTGAAGCGCGTCCTGTGCCGCTTCTGTTTCTGCTGGCTGGGGGTCTGACCGGAGCTCTGCTGCGGCTGCTGCTGCTGCTTCTCCTGCTCCTTCCCGTTCACCGGCATGCCGGCGGAGTTGGATCCCACTGTGGCGATGTCTTCCCCCGGCAGCAGCGTGGTTCCCTCTACAGAGTCCGAACCAGGGGCCATGTCTCCCGGATGGCCCTGGTCTGGCACCCCACCACCCAGCCGGCACTTGAGAGCCTCTCGGTGTCCGAGTAACTCTGCAGCATCCTTCATCCCTGAGAGGATGAGGAGGAGAGAGGCTTTGAGCAAATGCACGTCTGAAAGCGCAGCATCTTTAAATGACAATTGCATGAAATAGCTTTGCTTCTCTATAACAGCAGGCACATTCATTCAAAGAATATGACGAATAAACTCAATGTAGCTCAGGTGGTAAATTTTTACACCGCAGTTTTTGCTGTCAGATCATTTCTGATAAACGACTGCAAAGAGCAACAATAAACCACTTAGCTGTTAACGCAATTAGCTACACAGTCTATCTATCACTTCACAAGGTTGAACAAGAAGTTGAAATCTTACACTGGAGTTTAGGGCCGGAGTTTAGTGATGATAACTCACCGAGCCGAGCATCCAGGAGGTCGGCGTGAGAGAGCATGGCGTACCGCTCCAGGGCGACACGCGCTCCAAAAAAACCCTACAAACTTTGGGGCAATTTAAAAAGTATATATGGTCTAAATGAGCGAAAATTCGGTTTGTGGTTAAAAAAGGAGGTCCCTTGCATTATAATGTCCTTTAGAGCGATGGGGAGGCGCTTATTAGTTGAAAGAACCCGTGAGCTTCCTCAAATAAGAGCCAATCAGAGCTGGAGCTTGGAAATGTCAGCGACGTGACGCCCCCCCTCCACTTTATTTATATATTTATTTATATATTTATTTATTTATTACACACATTCGCACGCACGCGCACACAGACCCGAGCGCGCGCCAGAACCCCTACAATTCAATTCAATCCTCTGCCATTCCGTCCTCTGATTTATTAGCTTTTCATGCTCAAATTATTCCACGTTAAACATCTTAATGTGTTTGTTTAATCTCGTGGAGCCACGTGCCATGACAGGAGTCCTGTTCGTGGGGTAGATATACGTGCAAAATGTGCACGCAAAGGCTGGGTTTTTATTTATTTTTCTGCTGGAGGAGATGGGAGCTCAGAAAAATGTAGAGCCATTAAATAATTAGACATATCACGGTCTCAATTTTCAAATCACTGGACTGGGTCAATTTGTTTGCAAACACTAAGAAATTAACAAAAAAAAACTATAAATGACTCTTTGCATATTTATAAAACATACACTTTTTTTTTAGTTTTGAGGAGGATGGATTGTTTTTTGTGCAGATTCCGGATTGGACTTTGGTCATATAAGAGGAAAATATAAGAGATGGGGAGCCAGGCCCTTCTTTCACTTGGATCACAAACAAAACGAATATCAGTCCCATTTCCCTCATGGCAGGTGATTTGTGAAGACAAATCGAGGAAATAAATAAATAAACGAGTACAGATGGATTTAAGCTCCGGCCGCTTTAACTCACATCGACTTTTCATCAACGCGGGCGCAATTAAAGGTATTTAGGCCTGTTTAGTTCAAACAAAATCAGACGTGCTGGACCCCTAAACGATTGTGCCCCTTTAGCAGGGGTCCATAAGTAGGTCTATTATACAATTAACAGGACAGCCATTGATCTGCGCCCCTGCTCCTGCAGACAGGGCTGGTAGGAGAGGGGCTTTTGGCAGATGTCAGGGTGAGTGTGGTGAATAGACCACCGCCTGGGACTCAATAGGTTTCTTTGCAGCTGCACAAAGGAGGCGTCTCTCTCCTCCTCCTCCTCCTGCACCACATAGCACGCAGCTCATCTTTTATGCTCCTCAGCCGCAATCTGCCGGGACACAGGGAAGTAGCCTATATGTGGCACAGCGTGAAAACTTTAGGAAATGGACCGGTGCATGGTCCACTGAGAGGAGGAAAGCTGTGACCAGATCCCGGAGGTTCAGGAGAAGCAATCAGCAGCAGCAGCAGCCTCGACTCGTTTGATTCAGACGTGCAAACCAGGAGAGGAGAGGGAGTCTGTGTGTGCTGGGAGTTGTGAGGCCAAACCCCTGCGTTTGTGAAGGGCTCGAGCCCGCAGAGACGGTGTGTATGCTCTGGAGGTTGTTTGGTTTCCAGTTAGTGTAAGCATGAAGACAACTGGTGTGACATAACAAACAAATGAAAAACTAAAATTGTTGAATGAAGTCAGCCCAAAAAGTTCAGAGATAATTCTAATATGTGCATTTATTGAATTCAGAATTTGCACATTAGTATCATAAAACACTGAACTATATATTATATGAAGCTTATGCAAAAAAATCTATTATTTTAGCAGAGCAGAACATTATTTAATTACAACTCAGGATTATTTTAAGGCCATTATTCAACTTATTGTTTGAGTCTATTTTTTTCTGCTAAAATTAGGCTTTATTGTTTTGTCTGATAACTGAAAAATAAAACATGCAAACTAACACTATTATTATTATTATTATTATTATTATCGTGTTGGTTATATTTCTTATTTCCTGTTTTTTTTCCTAAAGAAAAATAAATAGACAAGATAAATAATAATGCAGGTATTGATCTAACGACAACAATAAACATCAAAACACACGTGTATTGGATTATTATCATTGAAAATATTATTATGCCTTTCATTAATATGGACGCCCTGTTTACATACCATAAGGCAGGTGTAAAAATCAAAAGGTTGGACTTGTTTCTGACATCTGAAGAGCCGCATGATAAATATTGATATTGTGGTTTGTTGCAGTGAAAGCAGCCCCCGGATAGCAGACATCCCCTCAGCTGTCCAAACCTCAGCCTGTAACTTATTGCTGTAATAAGAGGAACCCAGTCGAAATGGGTCTATGTCTCACTCAGCCTCCCTAACTGGACCGCATCAATCTTCCCCAGTAAAAACACACTCACATACAATCCTCCCGGGTTAATGCGGCGCATCTGAGTGCGGAACGGCTGTTTACACGCGAGGAGACACTTTTAATGGAAGCGCACCAAAAACAAATGCAATTTTGTAGAGCAATTTCAAAGATCAAGAAATCCGTGTCCACCCCTCTCTGCGCTGTTTTAGCAATCAAAGTGCGTTAAATCCATTGCTCATATGGGCCTTTGCAGAACAGGTTAAAACAAAAAGCCAAATGTAGGGATAAGAGCATTTTTTTTTTTACAGCACGACCACATTGTTGCACGAACCAGCAGGCGAACTGGCTGTTTCTCATGTTCAGGCCTCTGTTGCATGGCCTCACAGGCATCTGCATCCACCCAGTTATAGAAATCTAAAAGGAAAATCGATTTTCCAATCTGCACAAACGGCTCCCTAACAAATCGCACAGTAGTTTTGTGCAGGTGATTTGATGACAGTCGGAGGAATAAGCTGCAGACCAATAAGTGCGTTGCATCCGAGCACCGAGAGCTGCAGAGAGAAAGAGAGGGAGAGAGAGAGAGAGGCGGAGAGCCGGGGAGACACAGACGGGCAAAAACCCATTAGAGGCTCCCCTCTTCGGCCACCCGTCACCCAGGCTCGCCGCACCACCCCGCGCATCTCATGCCCCAATTAGACCCGCTGCCCTCCGCCTGGTCTCCGCCACTGCGTGATCTGGTGCACAGAGCGGTAATCACGGCCTCAAATAAAATAATCAGCAAAGAAGAGCGATTTCCTTAATGAGGAAGAGGAGGCGTGTGTCACGGAGAGGATGGTGTGGTGGATGCGTGAGCGCGTGCGTGCATGTGTGTGTGTGTGTGTGTGTGTGTGGTGGGGAGGTTATTAAAATAGCAATGAAAGTCACAATAGGTGTCATTAACAGAAAGGTGTTTAAAGTCTCAGCAGCTTTTAAAAAAAGTCTTATTACCTCTGCTGTTAATTGTTGACCACAAACTCACAGCCTCAAGTTAAAGGCAAGATCAAGTTCAGCACCTCAAAATTGAATGGTGTAATGTTTCACCATCCAAAAGGAAAAGTACTATACTATAAAGTATATTATATTAGATGGACTAACTCATCTATGGATTTTGGATGCAAATATCTAAACTTATAGCTCCCAACATAACCAGAACAATCCCGGTTGTTTTTTTTCTTCTACACCTCAATTGGTAAATTTAACTACCAACCTGTCAAACTGTCTCTTCAGTCCCTCTACTTATTGTCCCTCTGCAGGTAAAAGCAGAAAGGCCTCTTATAACCTTAATAAAAGTGCAGCACGTTGTGATGTTGTGATGATTTAATGACCAATTACAGCTAGTTCACCACAAAGACACCATAAATATTGACTGTTCAGCTAAAATGTTCTGTCTTTAACGCCTGATTAGTCGCCTAATTGACTAAAAGGTGGCAGCCCTAAACATCACACACAGTCACTGAGAGTCCCAACAACAAAAGGCTGATGCTGGACAATACACATTTACAATATATGTCCAAATCATAGATGCATATATTCATATATCATCCATGAAACTCAAAGGACATGCTAATACATGGTGCCAAAACTAATGTAGGTAATTTTCTAATTTTAGTTTGATTAAGAGGATTTTTCAGATTTCTGCACCTGATAAAATTAATAAAATGCTGAAAATGAGTGAGAAAAACCTTTAACCTCGGTTTGGATTCAAAGCTGTTTTCCTCTCTTTCTGAAAACTGGACATTTTAAAAATACGGGGTTTAAGGCCAAGAGCAAAACAAATCTTCTTTGAAATCTGTTTTGACAGCTTATTGTCTGGGGGCATCTACTGAGGTTTGCAATACAATTCTGATAAAAGCTTGATAACACTCGATCATGAGCCCTGTATGTTTTCATTATGTCTCACACCGTGTAAGGCAGCGTTGTTTGAATGTGCTTTTTTTTTTTAATGTGTGTTAATTTAATTTCTATGCATAAATACTCCCTATTATTTCATTATTCCTATCTTTAACTTAATCACATTTAAACCAGAAGCAAAATATTCAGCTAACAAGGTTAGAGTATTAAGCCTGTGATCTATTGTATTTGCAGTCTGACCTCGGTCATTTAGGCTTCTCCAGCCGTCTACAGATCTAATTCCTTCTCCTCCCTGACACCTTGACTTTCCCTCCAGTTCTGCTCCAGCTATTAGAATATGTTCTTTCTTAAGTCCGGTCATTAGTTAGGTCCATTACTGTGGCTCCATCATTAGGAAGCTGTAATGCATCATTGACGGTAATGAGTGCCTTACATTACAGGTGCCAGCGAGCCTTAGACACACTGAACGAGACCCTTTTCTACTCTGCAGCCTGAAAACAAGTCCACTTTTATCCATTTTAACCACAAATCTGACAGCTGATGATGGCGCAACAAAGGCTGGCCAGTGATCTGATGGAGTATTTAACATGATATGAAAGATTTTATTTACATAAGAAAACCAGAGATGCTGTGTGAGAACGACTAAATAAAGCATCACATTATTTATAATCTAATAGCTGATGGTGAGAATAACTTGTGATTATTCTTGTAGCAAAGAGACACACATATACAGTGTGTGCTCACACACATACCTCCGACACACACACTTGTGCTCCTAAAATACCAGATAAAGGGGAGGACTTGGGTCAGTAGTGTCTCTGAGTAGCTTGAAATTAGAAACATGTGCTGGTAATTATCAAACTGCAGCAAAGCCACATCATGCAATTTAATGCCTCAGCAAATTAAAGAATAAATGGGATCAGTCTCTTTGACCTTGCTCACTCCGACTTGCCGAACTTGATCCACCTGATACTTGAAGTGTGTGACTCACTCACTTTGAGACATATATAGGCGTGAACACGCGCACACGCACACACGCGCACACACACACACACACACACTAATATACTGTAGAGAGAGAGGGAAAGAAAGATGTGCACATAAACACACACCCTAAAAAGAGCTGATTGTGTGGTGATGGGAACAATGTGAAAGCAATGCAGTAAAACCTATGAAATAAAACAAGCACACACACACACACACACACACTTGTTGTATTTCTCTGTTGTCACCTCGCAGCTTCCTTGTGTTTTCAGTGCGTTACTCACCCAGCCAGTTCAGCTCGTCTCTCACTTCACAAATCCCACACTTTCCCCATCCATCCATCCTCTTTATCATCCTCTCCTCGTCTCCTCCCCCTTCTCTCTCTCTCTCTCTCTCCTCCCTCTCTCTCTCTCTCTCTCTCCTTCCTCCTCTCCATCCACTCCGCCACATTTTCTGCTGCTTCTCTGCTAAACACTACCCCTCCCAAGATTAATTGATCATCAATTTAGCTCTAATTTGGACCAAGTCAGCTGGTAAATGGGGCAGTTTTCCCTGATTGTTAGTGAAATGTGTGCAAGTACATTGATAAATTTTGATTATTTATCAATTACAACCAAATGAACTAAATCTATTGAATAAATTCCAGCCTGATTGCCATAATAGAGTTTGAAAATATGGCTATTGATAATGATTCCGGCTAATAGTCTTTTCCGGCCGTGGTTGCCGGCTTGTCGGAATGACAACACAAAACTCATTTTTCACAGAATCAGCTGAGTGAGTGCGAGGCCGATCTTTCATTAATCAGTCACATTACTGAGCTGATACGCCGTAATACGGGACGCTTTCCTCAGAAAGACTCAAACACTTTGTCATATTTTATGTCAATTACCAGTCATTTGGTTGTGTTCCATCAAGACATCTTGTAATAGTTAACATATGCTAAGGTAAAGCTCCCCTGTCCCGCCCTCCAGGAGCTCCACTGGAGGATGCTGTCTCTGTGTTTGGAGGGCTGATGATGAAATGGGGCCCCTTGCTCTTAATTTCTTATTTTCCTGAGCTGAGGCGCTTATGGGAAGGGTGGAGCAGGGGCTTTTTAAATGGACCTGCCACCGTGTTTTCCCAAAGTTAATGGAAAACCAGCTTGCTGGAAAATAGGAGAGGGAAAAATTGGAATTAGGTTCAGAGGCTTTGCTGCACTATAACAAGGGATAATTCTGAGCCTCACAGACATACGAATTAGTGCTGTCAAGTGAAAGTGATATTTTAGTTTCTTATTTCTAATGTTATCAGAAAACTGAAAATTAGATTAAATATAAATCACTGTAAAACTGTAAAAATATGGTTCCACAGTGAACAAATGTGCCTTGCGTTTGCCCTCTGCGGTCTGACCACTGGGAGACAAGGCAGGAGCTGAAATAACTGCAATATCAGCCTTCCTTTTTAATCAATGATATGAGCCCCTCTGCACCAATCATGGCTGCTGGAAGTAACTTAATGATCAGCATTTAGACTGGGCAGGTAAACCACGGTGCTATAGAGCTAACACAGGGGCCAACTGCAGGTGAATTAACCCAGTCCAGATCTAATATGCTGGTGTCAGCTCTGGTTAGTTCATGGCTAACTGGGGCCTGTATTGGCAGTGGCATAGCATCCAACATTGTCTCCCTCATATGCCAGCAGCCAGCTATCTATAATCGATGGCCACTTTTAATTGGACAGGCTGTCTGTTAGTGGACAGGCGAAGGTTGTGCAGAAGGGGGGGGCAATGCTGTATTTACCACATGGTTATTGTGGATAAATAGGTTGGGGACGTTGGAGGTTTTCCCTATAAAAAAAGTCAATCAAGGCTTCAGCTCTTGCACGACAGTCAATTATATTTGAACATTTCACACAAGTGACCCTCAACAATTTGTAAGTATAAGTCATACTCTGGATTGAAATACTAATACATTTATGAATCAATCAAAATACAATGAGGGAGATTTAAAAAAAAAAAAAAAAAGATCCAAACTAGTCTGTCTAGTCTTGAGCCACTCACAACATCATTGATAAATTATTACATAGGTAATGACATTATATTTAATCTGTAATCAACAAACAGAATTCAACAATTTACTATCTTACGGACAAATATTGAATTATTTCCAGCGCTGCAAGAAAAACTACCATTATTCATTTTCTCTAAAAATATACTTAGATTGGTGTTTAAGATATCAAATCAATAAGGTGAGACAGAAATATCTTCACTAATGTAGTCAATAAATGAAATCAACTGCTATTAGCCTAATTTCTACTGAGGCAAGCAGGTCAGAGAGGAGGAGGGAAAAAAAATGTGAATTAATTCTCTCCAAGCCGGAACGACCTGCTGATGCTGGGTTGAAAGGCTTTTCATTGCACATACTATTCATTATTTCCAACATGAACTCCACAGAGGTATGGGCTGCACTGCCTGGACGAATATGCCTAAGTGACTTCTCCCTTATTTTGCCTCTTGATTTGGACCTCTGAGGCTGGGCCACGCTTAAATGCATCACCCAGATCTGCGGCTGCATAAGTTTAAAAAAGAAAAAAGAAAAAGGCCCACATGTTATTTGGAGGAGGCGAGGCACCATCTGATGAACATTGCCTTAACTGTCTTTTCTTATTTCTCCCTCACGGTTGATGATTGGAACCACCAGCCTTTCTTCTGCTCTATTTTTCTCTCTCTTTTTTTATTATAAGGGTACATTTTTAAGCCGCTGCGAGGAGGCTGGAAGCAGGAGACGGAGGGCCACTGGTGGACATGCTGCTTTTGGCGCAGCCTCTAATTGATATTGAGCGAGCTGCTGGTGAGGAGCGCACAGGGCCACTGCTGGCTAATCTATGCTTTAATCAGCGTGCGTAATGAGAGTGGCGGCGCGCTCCCAGAGAAAAGAGACTTACAAGCAACGTCTGTCAGGGTCCGGGGGAAAATACTGGGTCTAATTGTTGCTATTAAAGAAAACTTGAAGACTTTGGGCTTTTTTTTTTTAGAAGGTGTGTGAGAGTCTACTTCCCCTCAGCACCACCTGAGCTGAGCCATCAGGTGCAGTCCAAGGTGCTGAAGTTGTAGGTTGCAGGTAATGTTAGAAGAACCTGATCACAATTCTGGTGAGGTAAGATAATTAGTGAACGAGGCTGCTATTGTAACGGAACAATCCGTACCGAAGGGAGAGGGGAGAGGAGGAGGAGGAGGGGAGGCAGGAGGAAGGCAGGCCGCAGGCTGAATAGCAAGCGGAACATTAGTAGAGGTGTGTGTGGGAACACTGTCAGGCAATTAACAGGGCATTAGAGAGGGCGCATACACACACACGTACACACTCACATACATGCATGCATACACACACATAACCATGCATGCACGCACACATCACATGACACAGTCTCTTTTTCCCTCAAACACACATTTATAGGCTAGGTGTTGCATGCACACATTTGCACATACGTTGCAAGTGACTAGGAGCAGAAAAATAGAAACCCCCATGTAAAGTAATGCAATTTACACCAGCTGTTCTATTGGATTGTATTATTCAGTTTTGTAATGTTTCTGCTCCCCCATAGGCCCATAAAAAACATATTTTAAAATAATGCACTCCAACAGAAAAAAATATTTAACGGCACCATTTGTGTGCACATAGAAAACTAGAATAACTGAAAATAATTCAGTTGAAGAGTAGTTTCAACAATAAGTAAATAAAAATTCTGAATGAGTGAGGTTTCATTGCAAGGTTGGTTTGGATTTCACTGCATGCCATCGTACAGGTGTTTCTATTTTTCTGGCCACTCAGTGTATGACAGACAAACAGACAGAGAGAAAGAGGGAGAGGGAGAGAAAGAAAAACCATCGTGCACCCAGAGCCTCAGCAAAGCTGTCTGACAGTCTGCCTGCAGCCGAGATTAGCCTCATCTATCCGGTGTCAGTGACGGTCGTGTCCAGAAAATCACAGCATAAACGGGTCTGACTGAGGTGCGGGGAGAGAGAGAGAGAGAGAGAGAGAGAGAGAGAGAGAGGGGTCAACTGATTACTCATACAAACAGACTGAAATAGACTGCGGTGCTGTGGGAAAGTGCAAGGAGGAGGAGGGATGGAGGGATGAACTGGGTTTCCATGTGACAGAAACAGAGCACACCTCAGTCTTCCCCGGCCAGGTCCACTTCCTGTCCCTGGTGCTAACACTTTGTCCCTCCATCAATCACACCTGCATGCATTTATACACACAGCATGAGAACAATGTGCACACGCTCTTGTTTTCTTTTTGCATAAATAACACAGCTGATGTGTAAGCACAGGCTTTATTTCAAACAGGATAAAGCCCCCCAACCACCACCACAAAATGAGATATCCATCAGTCGACTAAAGTGACAACTTCTCTAACAAAATGATTGATAGCACAAACTGGAAAGAAATCATGGCACTTTTTAAAGGTTAGGAGGCACCTGGATTCATTGGCTGACAAAATGATTACACTTGCACAAAGTGGATCCTGTAAATTTAAGAGATATGACTGATGGACCTTTGGTTGCCTTTTGTTATGAATGATATTGTGTTTTGAAGCTCCTTAGTCACCTTATTTAACTGCAATCATCTGGCAAATGAAGGGGCTGCTGGGAAATTTGAAATTAGACATTGTGCTTAAATGTGCAGGAAAAAAAAAATCTGGGCCTAGAGGTTAAACCAACATACTATGAATTTAATCTAACAATTTCAACAACACACATTTTCTTAATTAAACCAGCATTTTTGTAGACCGTTTTTAAGGTTGTTAATGTTTAATTTTTATTCTAATTAACAAATTCCAAACCAAAGCTATTAGAAATAAGTTGTGCATACTGGAAATTAGTTGCAGCCTATTTAGTTTTATTTTCATTTTTCAATATTTTGACTGCGCAAATTGGAAAAACAAACACTGGAGCGTTTCCTCTCTGTGTCTGTGCTCCCCATTTGTAAAATGACCGGCGGGATGGAGAGATGGAGATATCAGGAGCCATCGTATTTATGAGGCTTTCTGACAAATAGGCGCAGTTACGCTCCGCCGGCGCACTGCCTGTTTACATAGAGCAGCTCCATCTCTGCGCCAGGCGTTTATGGAGCGTGCATGTGCGTGTGTGTAGGCGTGCGTGAGCGTGTGTGTGTGCATGAGCGTGTTTGCGTACGCGAACGTGTGTGTATTTATGTGTGCAAAAGCGTGTGTGTATGTGCATGTGTGTGCATGAAGGCGTGTGTGTGTGTGCATGAGCATATGTGTGTGTATGAGCGTGTGTGTGTGTGCATGTGTTTGCACGAGCATCTGTGTGTGTGTGTGTGTGTGTGTGTGTCCCCACAGAAGGCCTGATGACCTTGCAGAGGGTCACCTGTGAGGAGGCGATGCGCCCAGAGGGACAGGAGACAAACCAGAGCTTGGTGCACGCGGACAGCTCCAGCAAACCGTCCATCCTGTGAAGCTGCAGAAGTTTTGAAGGTGACTGCTTGATTTTCCCGTCATGCATCTGGAAGTGCCAGCGTCCTGTACGCGCCCTGCCTCTCCGGAGCTCCCCTGCGCTCTAACCGCCTATTATAGCTCATATCGGAGCGACCCGGAGTTATTTCCTATACAAATAAAGTGCCTTTGAAAGAGATTAGAGGAATATGTATGAATTCCAGCGTAATTTATTTGATCATTCCACATTACAAAGCAGCGTAGTGCTCAAATGTGATAACAAGTTTCCAGTTCCTTTCATTATGTAAGAGAAATTAGAGCTCGGCAGGGTTTCACTGGGGCGCCCTGGTCCCTCGGATGAAATGTAATTTGTGAGGAGAATTTGTTGTATCTGTCACAAATATTCCCAATTAGCTGCGTAATTATTTGAGGGTTTCTGCAATTAGGGCTTAAAGCGGTAAATTTGAAGCTGTGGCTGTCCCTAATTGGTCTAGATTTGATATTTTGCATATTTGCATAATGAGGAAATTGGGAGGAAATTGTGTTCATCCATTTGTGAAGAATTCTATGAATTTTATGAATCTGAAAGCCATCCCCTTGCGGTGGGTGACTTTGCCTCAGCTCCCAGAGGAAGCGGGCGGGGGCGCGCACGGCACGGACACGTCTCCGTGTGCGCTCCAGACGCACCGGAGCTTCACAGCAGTCTGCGGGAAGTGCTGCAGAAATGCACGCACTGTAAATAAAATAATGTAGAAATTATTTTGATTGATACTCAGTCCGAACCATAAAAGCACCATACTCCTGCAGTGGGATGTATAAGAATATACATTTGTGATGAAAGCTGTGTAATGGAATTTGCTTTATGCCTCTGCTCACTGATTTATGAAGCATTAGCAGAAGGTTATCTTTTTCATTTTCCATCAGTTAACAAACAATATGGCTGTATGGGTTTTATTAAGAAGTCTTTGATTTTGTCATTAGGTTTATATTAGATAATTCATCCAGATTGGTCTGTGAGACTTAATTATGCATTATCACAGTGTGCTGATTGATATTGAGAAAGCTAAGTGTTCTATGTAATTGGTAATAAAGAAGGTAATTTTAGAAATTTGTCCAATCAGTAATGATTATGAGGCTGTGAGTAGGTAATGATGTTAACCCTAGTTGCCTCTTACACAGTCCACCTCTAGCATATCAAATATTAAATATAATAGGTACTACAAAAAGAGGAAATACCCTGTTCACACACACTATTAGAAATATTTCTAGTTTCTGAAATTAATTTAGAAAATGAGTTCAAGAAGCCAAAGCTCAGGTGCAGTCACACGCTTCACCTTTGAGGTGTTTCTCAGATACAATATTACATGAAGGCGCCACCTGGTAATAGTGGTGGTGGAGTGTGTGTCCTCCTCATGTATAAGGGCTTTAGCCCACTGAGAGCCGTATATCAGAAAGCAGTAAAAGAGAGACGCTAAGAGCACTGATGAATGTCTGAGAGATAGATGTGTTAAGTGACCTTGGTACATTACACTCTCCTTCAAAGCTGGAGCAATGAAGATTAGTATAGTCTTTTCTTGTCATGCCAAGTGTGTGTATGTGTGTGTGTGTTTGTAGTCTAAAGGCTCTATCTGTTCAAAGAATATCTAGTTTTTTGGGGTTTTTTAAAAACTGGAATAATAGTACTTGAATATAAATGTGGCTACAGGTTATGCTTTTCCACTTATTTTTTCCCCCTTTGTGTGCATGTGCTCTATGCAAATGTGTATAAATTAATCTTATTTCACTCTCATAACTGAAATATGTAATTGAAATATTAAATACTGCTGGGGGGTTTTTTAAAAATCATAGATTTTATTTTCTCAGTTATTCAAATTAATTGTTTGGTCATCTGCAATGATCTGCAATGATACAGAACACACACAAAAAAAAGCATATTTCACATTTAAGAAACTAGAACCAGAAAATATTTGGCTTCATATATGACTGAAATGATTAATTGCTTACCAAAATAAGTTTCTGATTAATTTCATACCCAATCGACTATTTGTTGCAGCTCTGTTGTAATGTTAATTTTTTTTAATCTAAATTGCAGGATAATATAGAAAATTCTCTTAAAAACAAAGTTGTAGATTCTTTAAAAGGGACACTTAAGCCATATGAGGTTGTTGCTGAACAGTTGCTATTTGAACATGAGAACATTTTGCTTATGGAGAGAAAAATTTGGATCAAGTCTGTCACTGGAGACCCTGAATTACTGCGACCGTGGTTTTATTAAGAGGGAAGAAAACAAGCCAAAAACAAACACAATCACATTGATTTATGGGGGGGGGGGATATCACACAAAATATCCTTCTTTAATATTCACAGGCAGCTCATAAAATAGGCTGCATAATAATTTCACCATTTCATGGGATATTAGACCATAATGACCACAGTCCACCCCTCTACACCCCACAGCCCTACAGGCTACACACACATACAGATATACACCTCAACCCCTGGGCAGACCAGTGTCGGGGCTAATTTATAGGTGAAAATGAAAGGCAAGCTTAATGTAATGGCTCCTTACAGCCAGGAGATATTATTCGCACCATCACTCCATGGGTTCAAGAAAGAGGAAGATTTGGAAACAAGAAGGAATGTGGATTAAAGAAGAGAGCAGGTCAAGTGAGAGAAAGAGAGAGAGAGAGAGAGAGAGGGATATAGAGACTAAACACATCAACTCTGGGATTGGAGGGCTCACAGCACACATTCTGAGCTTTTTTTTTTTTCCCAGGAAAAAACAACAGCAGCCATGAATGTGTTCCCAATGAATCTACAACTACAAGCCTGAACAAATAGAATCACACACACACACAAACACAGCGGCAACAACAGCAGCAGCAGCTGAAACTGGCGTATTCTACTCTTTGAGTTAATGGGAATAAAATACCTCAGTGGATGAGTGCAGATGTGTTTGATACAAATAGTCATTTTCCTATTTGCTGCCTCATTGGGCATGATGAATGATGGAAGTCATGGAGGCGGTGTGATAAATGGCAGCACCTTGGCTCTACTGCATGGCCTATTGATTCTCCTTCTTTATTACCCCTCCAACCCAGCTGGCTGCTCTGTCCCCCCCCTACACACACACACACACACACGCGCGCACACACACACATGCGCGCAATGCTCGCAGAGAAACAAATACACACGTGCATGCAGCCATGTGCTCTGTGAATACACACGCATAGAAAACATGCAACACTTGCACATTTGGAGACACACAGCGAGGGAAGGTGATGAGAGGTGGCAAGAAAAAGAGGCAAAGAAAAAGTAATAAGAGGTTGGAGGAAGGGTGAAGAGAGCATAGCAGAACTGTGTTTTCATATTTATGGTTTAACAAAGCCACGAGGTGGTTGGCTCGGACGGAAATCTGCAACCCAAACCCCCAAAAAGAGAGGAAATCACAACATACAGATGACTCAATTAAGAGTGTTTTGTGAAGGTGATTCAATCTTCCTGAAAATGTTTGCTTCATTTATAAATCCCAAGCTGTCAAAGACTGCATAGTTTGATGAGGGATTGGCCTGTGTGTACAACGCCATCAGTCACACAGACAAAGCAGGCAGGATAAATCAGTGATATGACCATCTACTGAGCTCTTCATCATGAGGTAATGAGGGTAATATCCTCCTCTGCACACTAACATCCAAGCAGGTTTTGAATAGACAAACAGACGAGCCCTGACTTCCTTTATCGCACATATCCACGCACCGAAGACACACACAAACAACCATGGCGTCATCGCGGCAGAGCGATGTTTGAGCAGCAGTGACGGGCGGTTTCTCTGTGACTACATGTGCAGAGCTGAGCCAAGAGCGGCACTTCCTGTCGGACAGCAGGAAGTGAGGGAATGAGATTAGAGGCCTGTCAAAGATGAAGCAAGGAAATGTCTCTATCATGGTCGTAAAAAAAAACCCAAAAAACACCAGCTTTTATTGTGTCTTCAAAGGAGTACAAAGAAACAGAGTGATCAAACTGCACTGACCTCTCAGAGTTCAATTTACCTGCTGCATCTCCTTGACCTTGAACCACAGAGATAATAATTCAGGGTGTTGGGCAGGTGATAAATGGTTTGTGTGCATGTGTGCTCGTGCATGTCTGTGTGTGTGTGTGTGTGTCCATATCTAATTCACAAAAGCGAAAACAAATGGAGAGGCAGTGAGCTAGACAAACAGAGGCGAAGCACACGCACACACACACACACACACACACACACATCAAAAACACACCTGCTCCCACTAATTTGTGTTGTGTAAAATACTAGATTATAACAGAAATTGCAGTTTTTCAAGATCAACTTTGTTCCAAATCAACTAGGTTGCAGAATAATAGGATGTTTTGTGGCCTTATTCAATGTTTGCAATATTTTAACATTTCATTCTTTGGATCTAACCATCAGTGCAGCTGTGGTTAAATATAGTGGTAGTTATAAAAGGGTATATAAAGATTAACTAATGGCTTTACTAATGGTTAAATAATAATTTATCAATGCTTTATAGATCAGTCAGAAACCATTAATAACAACAAGTTTTGGGTTGCAAGGTTGTGAGAAAATCTTATTGGCAGATATTTATCTTTTCTGGTTTTGTAATAATTTAGTTATAAATGTTGGTAAAACACCCAAGTGCCTCACATTCTAATAAGCCGAGTCAAATGAAAAAAAAATTATGCAAAAGAATCAAAACTGCAAAATAAACAAATGCTCTTTTAAAAGTAAAATAAGTGTCAAAAAGTACTCAAAATGTATTAAAATGGCAGGTGTATGATTAATATAATTATTACTGATGTATTAATGTGTGAGCAGGTTGTCGATGGAACTATTTTAAATGCTATTGGGAAGTTTAATCTATAACATTACGTCATATTTTAGAAGCTCATCATGGTTTGGATGTAAAATCTAAATCTGTAAAGTGTAAAGCTCGAAGTCAAACAATTGTAGTGGAGTAAAAACTATATTTATTTCCCTCTAATTTATGGACTACAACTAGTAGAATTACTAGAATTTTTTCCTTTAATAACAATCCTTCCTGAATAATTTGAAGAACTAAAAAGACTGGAGGAGGATAAACAGCAGCAATGTTTTTAGATTAACTGACAATTCTCAAGTTGTTTTTATTAATGGCCTCTATCAAAACTCTACAATGCATTAGTAAATATTTATTAACCATTAATAAAGTCATTAGTTGCAAGTTCTAACCCCTCTGTAAAGTGTGTCTTATTAGAAACAACAACAATAAAACAAAACACAGTTGCAATAATATAAAATATGTCTTCACAGGAGATGTTATAATTGTTGGCCAATACTGGATATTAATAAACACTTATTTACTTACATTGTGTTTTAAACCATTAAATGTTTAAAGAGTGATTATACATTTGTGTAAGGTTTTACAAATACTTTCCCATTCATCTGTTTTGAAAATATGTGTATGCAACATAGGTCAACATAGCTTTCTGAGATCAGTCCACCAACATTTTTTTTTTTTTAATGCTGACTGCATTTTTGACTTATGTGTGTGTGGGTGTGTGTGTGATTAGGCACCGGTGCACATATGCGTGTACATGTGCAGGCTTGATGGCTTCCACCTCACGCTCCCTGCTTTAAAAGTCCATTTGGACTCCTGCCTACAATCACCTTCTCGTCGTCACTGTGGTAACGGAGCCAGGCCTAATTAGTATGCATTATCAATTAACAAACTTAATAGCCGGCAGATTGATTAGATCCTCAGTTATAGGGGCAGAACTCAGGCGAAACATGGAATGAAAAATAATCATACACACAGGCCTGCACACTCTCTCTCTCTCTCTCTTTCTCTCTTTCACTCACACACACCTACAAACACACACACACACACACACACCCCAGCAGCAGCAGCAGCAGCAGCAGCTCACTAACCTTCTCCTCCTCCTCACTTGTGTAATTACTGTATGCATATGGCGGTGAGTGGATTGGGAATGAGGCAGTGTGAGGTTTTAAATAAACCTTCAGCTTATAATGAGTCAGGCCGCCATGGCTAGTTTAGCTCTGATTGTGCTCCACTCTAATGAATGACAAACCTTCTCCACTGCACATGCATGCACACACACAAACACAGAGACTGTTTAAGTGTGTATCAATACAATAAAGACATGTGCAGCGTGTGGAGAGATGTACAGGGTGCATCTTTCACTCCCACATACATCCACGCGTTCACCATGCACACAGCGTATATACCGTATATGCACACAGACATGGACACACAAACTCATACCCACACACGCTGAGAATGTAATCAGGCGTTAGGTTTACCCTCCTATCAGTCTAATGGAGGTTAATGAATGATTAGGTCTAATAATTTTAGAGTGGAGCTCCAGCTTAGCCACATGATGCATCAAACGCTTAACAGAGTGAGAGCGTCAGCAACAAGAAACAAACTCACCATCAGGGTTGTGATGGCCACATGAAAGCAAAGCAGAAAATGTCTAAAACATTATCATTAAATTCAGATTATCACAACATTTCACCGCTAGTGCTGCCCGTGGTGCTGAAACGCTTGAGTTCAAAGTTGCAAGTTACAGTGAAAATATTTTGCTGGTCAAATAAAAGAAGAATATTTCATATATTCAAACTGTTTTTCTTGTTGTCTGTTCAAATAAACTAGTTTGAAAGAACAGACACAGACAGGGAATCAGTCTATCGAGGGGAGAACGGCTGTAGCTTGCACAATTTTTACTTTTTACTTTTCTTTGTATAAAATAAGAAGATGGTGATAAATTTTCCTTAAAATTTCTGTCTGTTAATACTCAGTCTCCCAATAATACCATGATTTGCTTGATTTTGAATTTGCACACTAAAAGTTAAAGTCAAATTCAGAGAAATAAATGTAGTGTAGAAATTGAAATACTATACAAGATGAACAAAACTAACTCAAACTTAATTTCAAATAAAATCTGTTCCTCCTAAATTATCCAGACTGGATGTGATCATCCTAACTGCAGGCTACATATTGTCATTGACAGGTGTCTGAAAATGACAGTCTCACATCAAAACACACTGAGGCAATCTCTGTAATACAAGTCATGGTATAACAGGGGTATTTTTTTAAATGATCAATAACTCAATTTGTTTTGGAATATTGATGGTTTGCTGAAATGTAAACTCTTGGCACTCAGAAGGGTGAAGATAGTGAGTCAATCAATCAGCACTGGGATGTGGGTTTCCTTCCTAAGCAGTGGCTACTAAATGCAGGGCTATAGGCACATAGGCCCAGTATAGAACCAGTGACCTACTACATCAGTGAAAGGCCAATTCATGGGCATTAAAATGCAAACGCGGGCATATTTCAAAGTGTTAAATTTTATGAAGCATTTAAAGCACCATCCCTCCAGTAGTAAATCCTAATGGTCTTATTTCCTATTCATAATATTCATACTCGCCACCTCTAAGCAGTGACATTAAAAATGTTTGCATCTCCACCAACTTAGAGGTTGAAATTAAACTGAGTTTGGCAGTGCAGACACATACATATTTACACATAATCACACACACACATAATCACACACACACACATACACAGTGTGACTTTAGTGCAGATGTGCGCCTGGTCTCCTCTGCTGCATTGTGGCCCAGTTTGCAGCCATCTCCCTCTGATGTATAACTCGTTGTCCAAGCCTTAATGTTGATTTATTATCCATCCATAAATTAGAAAAATATGTTTGAGAATTCCGTGGCGCAGCCAGGCTCTGCGGACTGTCTGGGGATTGGCTGACGTGTCAGAGGCGCATATTGGCTCGCCAGGCAGCCTTTTGTTTCCCTGCACCAGCAGGCATTTAATGAGTGCTGATGGCTTAAGGTAAATGTGTTAGGACAGACAGCAACAACAGCCACAAAAACAGCCCGCTACATGGGAGAGATGTGGACCCACTCAACAGCAGAAACCTGCTCCTTTTGTTCACAGATGCATGTTAAACAACAACACGATTTTCATTACCAATCATTTGGCTCTTTTTTTTTGTGAAGAGTCAAATAAAGTTTCATAAGCAGTTGGCGCCTATAAACTTCATGAGCAATGTCTTTACACTACCTTAAAGACTGCTTTGCTAATTTTACAAAGCTTCAGCCTTCCATTCAGCAGTTCAATAAAATGCCTCTCCAGAGCAAACTCATCATATTAGCTCCAGTTTCTGCAGTATGCAAGCCTATTTTTCTCTTATCCTGCTATTATCGAATAAGGTTGATTATTACTGGTGATGATTCTCCTGCCGGTCCTGGCTGACTTGTGCACCGACATACATACTAATTTCTAATAAAGCCTCAGACATCTCTGGGGGTAGCATGTTGCAGCACAAGCCAGACTGTGCCAGGGTCCTATCAGCAATGTTTTTGTGCAGTTCGCATTAATCATAGAAGTAATCATAGGTCAAGGTTTAATTTTGTGACATAAAAAGCTGCCATGATGTACGCCTGGAGCATCATTCCCCATTTATCCAGAACAGCCTCTAGCTCTATGAGACACAGTGTACAGTGCACAATCAACACACTGAGACAGAAACATCATTGTCATCTTGTCTTGAGCTGACACTGTCACTTCATTGTCATGGCTGTTAGGTCTGCTGTGCTGATGTCCTGCTCGACTGTTTATGTTACAGATGTTGCAGTAATCAGAGCAGCAGCGTGTGAAGGACTCAGCCTGCAACCCTGACCAACATCACGTCTGCAAAGGTCATTGCGGAAATGCTGGGTGATGGTGATGGCTGGGATAGAATGAGACATGGTTCCACTGAGATAACCCTTTTTTTCCCACACACATCGATACCGTCGTCATCAGTGGCTCTCTTAACTCTTACAGTATATTTCTTCCAGACAACCTTAAACACAAATTTTTTTTAAAGCTTTACAATAAGCAAAAAAAAAAAAAAAAAGACTTTCATTTTCAAAACTTTACCAGCTGCCTCAACGTAAATATCTTGGTGGCTCTAATATATTATTCAGTTGGACAATAATAAGGACAGTGCAGCACTCATGTGTGCTTAGTGTTCATAATTCATTAACATATTTTAATCATCTTGTTAGAATTTTGAACCAATTACAGTGTTTGTCACAACATTAATTGACCAGTTTACTCTCAAAATGGCTTCACCCATTAGCAGGGATTTTGAGTGCCTTTCCTCATCTAGAAAACAATGACTCTTTCTCCTGGAAATCCATATCAGTCAAGACACAATTGCTGTTTTGATGCCAGCCTGGGTTGTGGAAACAACTGATGTAGTTTTGGGGGTGGGGGGGGGGTGGGGGGATTGATGCCTGTGAGGCACACTTATTGTCCGTCAGCAGGGTTAGCTATGTCTCAGTCTGAGCATTTATCCTGGGCCATAATGGGGTGCTGAGTTGCTAGTGGCGGCCATTGTTTAATGATCTCCTTGGGCTCTGGGAGTAAACTACTACGGTAATCAGAAGGGTAAACTCAGCTATATTTCAATTTGGAGAGCCGCTCTTCCGTTCAGAGAGGCCGCTCTGAGACGATAAATAATAGGACTATTTAGCCTATCCCACAGGCTGCCTCTCTGACACCTACCCAAACACACACACACACACACACACATATAAGGCAGCCTATAACAATTCATGTCCCTTCCATAAATCAGCCCCACTAAAAGCTGGTGATTAGCGACATCATTTAGCCCCTAAAACCCAAACAGCGACAACTGTTTCCTTCCCTGTTTTAGGGAGAAGATGGAGAGATGCACAGATGGTAAATTGGTTGGAGGGGAATGAACTGTAGCTGGATGACTAGACTTGGGGATGTAGAATAAATTCAGTGCAGGTTTCTCTTCTGGGGTTGAGATTATTTGGGCTATTTATCGCAGCCAGTGACGGTTTTGACCGTGTAGATTATGACATGGACACAGAGGAGATGACTGCGTCCTTTATGAAGCATTTTGTTGTTTATAAGGTCAATGTAATTTTTAAAGCACCTGAAATATATCAGTTGACTCAAACACTGCCTGATTTTATTATGTTTGTACATTTTGTACTCTAAATCCTACTTGAATGCTTTAAGGGAGAAATGTTTTGGTTTTAAATCAGAAAGCAAAGACAGTTTCTCTTCCTTCCAGAGCAAACTACAGATAAACAACTGGACGTAACATAGGCTATTAAAATTATGCAAATGCATTCTTGTGAAAACATCTTTAGTGGGTACATTTTAGTACTTTGAACTTTTCCACGTATTTCATTACCTTTGTCCTCTCTTCATTGTGGGCACAAATTGAAATCAACTAAATAAATAAAACAAACTAATTGCATAGCTGAGTTTGCTCACCCTTTACAACATCTAACAGACCTACGGGTGTCAAACAAGCAGCTGACATGAATCATCTTTTTGTTATGCACTCGTGTTCCTTCTCAATCCTGGTCCTCGTATCATCTCTGCTGCCTGGTGTGCTTTTAAATGTATGTTTTTTTATCACGATATATGCACAATTGCATTGTAATATTCCTCTACTTATGTTCTTATCAAGAGCTCAGTAAGCCCATGTGATGAATTTTTTATCACCTGCACATCAACAGTGGAAGCAATTGTCAAATTATGTTCGGCCACCGCTGCAGCGTGAAACACTCCTGGTGTTTATTTGTGCTGGAGAGAGTCATGTTGAGAAGTGGAGGACTAAAGTCCATACTGGAGGCGCACATTGAAAACAAAATAAAAACAGTTGATGGCGCCACACAGTGTTTTATGAATGCAATATATTATGTTTGGAGTAAAGACTATGAAACAAGTTCGTTTTTATGTAGACGCTCACAGGATAAAGGAGAATTTACACCTTTACTTTCAACTTCAACTGGAATTTCTCTTTTTGTTTCTTAAGGTTTGTTAAATATGTTGGAGAATTGACTGAAAAGACAAGACTTAATGGCTTTTACTATTTGCATTTTGTACTCTTCGGTTTACAAAGAGGAAGAAAGAAGAAGTGATCAGAAAACACACACAAAAAAGTAAAAAGACTGGACTGAAAATCCTTAAGTTTTTCAAGAAAGAGCAGTCTACATGCAGCTTGCATTAAGCATCAGAGTTTTTTTTTAATTACAGGCATGAAATTTTAATTGACCCATATTTGTCTGCATGAGGCACGAGAAGCCGGTAGTTACTGGGCTAAAGAGAAATAAAAATATTTTCCAGCCAATAATATCGTCATCCTTCAAACCAGTGATTTACAAGCATCAATAAAAATCAAAGAGATTAAGCGACCTAACCCAACAATTTTCCCATCTACCATCCTGCAATACTGTTCTGCTGGTCTCAGTGGAGAAGGATCAGACGTGTGTCTGATGATGGCTTCCTAAAGAGCTTCAATTAATGGCCTGTCACTTATCATTAGAGCTGCTGAAAGGCGGGACACCGGGGAGCATGATGCAAACAAAGGCACGCTTTAGAACGTCAATTCTAAAAGCACCCATCGACTCTCTATTTTAGCGGCCGGCCTCTGAGGCCCTCGTCCCTGCTGGCCCCGAGCCCTGCTGTCTCTCCTGGGGGATTAGAGGGATCTGGAGAAATTAGCCGTTTGGATGACAAGCAGAGGCCAAAGGACGAGCGGGTGTTAATGTCCCCTTTTACGGGAACAAAAGCAGTGGGGATTTTAAATAACACGTCTCCATTGCCGCCTGTGTCCACTCCAGACACAGTGTGTGTGTGGTAGGTTACTCAGCGGTGTTAATTGATTGAAGCCGTGTGTCAGCAGAAGGAATTGGCGTGTCTGATAGCCTACATCGGCCTGCATCTGTGGCTCAGAAATCCAGCTCATGTTCAAAATTTTAATTTGCCTGACTGCCAATTTAAAAACAACACTACTCCAAATAATGTGACAATGAGTGTCATTTCCTCAACATTTTAGCGAAAACTGTGAATTTGTTTTTTTTTTTAAAGAAAAATGTTTCTGTTAAGGACTAAAGGTGCAAGATGTCAACATTCATCCTAATGTAGCCCAACTATCTTTGGTCTGGCATTAGCAAGGTTGTTTACTCTTCATTACAGTTTCAGACAGAGGCAGGGAGATCCTCAAAGAGAACATCCACAACAACATCCTCTTGACTGGGGCTCTGCAGTGCTGCTTTTGTCCATTACGCTTGGCCTCCTCATTGACAGCCAATAAATCATTCATTTAGAGGCAAAGCAGGGAGAGAATCAAACAGCCATTTCAGAGCCTGAGGCCTTTCACTGTAGTGGCTGCTGCAGGCCACAGATCTAATGTAGAGTGGCTAGGCTGCAGGCGGGTGGAAGGGCTCTTAAGAGACAGGAGTGCATTGTTTGGAGAGACGGGAAACGCCGCTCTCATTAGACCTGGAGCTGAAAACCAACCTGAAAGGCCTGCTTCAATTTACCTGCCCTGTGCTTGGAATAAATCACTCCTTTATGTGTGTGTGTGTGTGTGTGGCATGCACAAATACAAACACATGTACAACTGCTAACACATACACACACACACTCATAAGCAGACACTTACAAAGAGCTTTATACATGCCTTTCAGAGCGCACCTCTTCAGGTTCAGAGTTGTTTTAGCGCATCGCTTGTTAAAGGTAAAACCTTTTACCTCTCTGCCTCTGATGGCCCTTTTATTAAGGTGCTTTCTCATTCAAATCAGAATCACAATTAAGCCTGTCCTGACTAGTGCTTTCTTTTTCTTCTCTGTTCTCTTGTAGATTTGAGTACTTCTTTGCTCAAAATGACTCGCTGCAGCGATGAGTAGCTTATGCATGAGCAAGACTGCTGTCAGGGGCGTTTGGCTGCTGCAATAAGAGCTGCTGGTATAAGCATACAAAGATATTTTCATTTTCATGGAATATTGCCAGACGGATTCAGGATAATTTTGAACTCAGATTTAAGCCTTTGGCCTGTTGCCATGCTGAATTTCACTAGAGCCAAAAACTCACTCAGCGCAGCCAAAGTAAAGAGAATCTAATACTTTACACCAGGTAGTCGGGCACAGCAGGTAACACTCTGTGACAAATTCCAACACACACTGAGACAAAAGAAAAGAAAGTGAATAAATCACACAGTCAGTGATGTAAAGACCAGAAAAAGGAATTGACAGAGCACGAGAGCGGTCTGGTGGAGGGAGAAGAAGGAGGAATAGATGTTGGGAGGACGGAGGGATAAAAGGGCAGACAAGCTGGAAAAGTGGAGATCAGGAAGCTGCAGAAATGTGTTGGCCGAGACATCAGGCTGTTGAAACACTGACGAGGGCCTGTGCCTCTCCTCGTCTCTGCTAATGACATGCTCGTCAAAGCCAGACAGAAGGACCCGCGGCCCGCTCCACCATGCCTGTCACAACACACACACAGTCAACACATCAGGGTGCATCTGTGTTTATGCGTGAGTGTCAGGGGGATTTTCACATTGCCGTTCTGTAAGGTACCATTGAGAGGTGATAAATCTCCTCCTCCTCGTCAGAGAGTGCTGGCACTGCATCCTCAGACACACAACTCACACAAGCAAAGCAACAACGTCTCGACTTGGGTCACTTTCGCATTTCTTTCTTTCCTCTTCCCTCGTGTTTCCTCTCCTTCTTCCCTTGCTTTCTCATCCATTTGTTCTCTTAGCCTGCTGTGTCTCCACCAGCACTCAAAATTAAGGTGTCACACTCGAGCGGATGGATTACACACACATGCACCGAGTCACACACACAACTCATAAATGAGGCGAAATGGAATCAGGCTCTTATTGAATGCCTGCTTGAAAAACGGCGTTTTGTCCCAAAGCACTCCGTTTCAATCTCTGCTTGTTATTTGTTGTGTAGTGAATTGCACATACATGTTTGGACTAACGACAAAGTCTTTGTCTCTCGGACTGCTGACAGGAAACAGCAGGTGATAGAGCAACATCATGAAAGGAATGGCCTGCTATAAAACTGGCAATAAGCACCATGAAAACAGGCGCCTCACAAAACACATAAGTCTGTTTGATACATGAACACGGAGTCATGTCAGACAATAAAGTGTCCGTGCAACTGACACTCGAATGGACAGAGGGAAATATATTTGTTTGGCTTTAACTGCGTGACTCCATTTCTAATTGTTATTACAGCCGGAAACAAAACTTTTGCTCTAAATTAGCTTTAAAAAGACGTCATAAAACTGTCTCTCCATCTTTCATCGCCTCTGCTCGTCTTCTTCTTTCGTCTCCTCTTTGTGACTTTAGCTCTAAAGCAGAGGAGAGTGTCAGCGAGTGTTCTGTTTGATTCAGTGCTATCTAACCTTGCTTTATGAAAGCATTAAATTGATGGTTCCAGACCAGCCCAGAGAAAATGCACATAAAACTGAGACTAACTGAGAGATAATAGTCCTCGTAAACTGGTCTAAGAGCTCTATAACTCACAACGTCCTCAACTTGTTCCATCTTACACAGCACAAGCTGTCGCATCCCAAATTCTGATGGCCTGAAGACACAAACTGTAATGCAAATGCAAACAAAAGGGAAACCACACGTCAACGAATGAGACAAACGCAAGACTGGAACCTGATATCACATTAAAGTCTATTGATTGGTATTTAGATATGCAAAGATTTTGTTGTTGTGATGAACAGTTGTGATGCTGGTAACTGTTACATCAGAGGTAAAACAAGCATATAGCTTTTACTTTGCATGATTGTCTATTTGAGAATCACAAATTTAGTTTCTATATATACACTGTATGGAACTCAAATCTTTAAGGAAATCATTTGACATCTTGGGAAATACCCTTGTTCGCTTTCTGCTCGAGTAACATGAGAAGATCATGTCTGTCCATTACTGTTACTGTTTATTTAATCCATAAATGTAAAGACCTCAATTTGACATTTCCTGTGGGGTTATGTGCCAGACTATTTCTTGGTCTGCCTGGCAACTGCTCCCAGCCAAGAAATAATCCAGCATACATTGCCCATAAAAAGGTATATTATCATTTTACACCTCTGTTTTTGTACAGCCTAAACAAACAAGATATAATGTGTTAAAAGGTCCATCCATCCAATCCATAAACTTATTTCCCAAAATATTGAACGGTTCCTTTAAATTATGTCCAGTGTCTGAATACACAACAATTTTCCAGAAATTTAATACAGCAGCTTTTTATGTAATATGTTACTTGTTTGTCATACATGAAGGCCTTTTCCCTCCTGCTCTGTTGGATTATTGTATTTAATCAATATATTATACAAATACATTTCACCATAATGTGGAGGCATATTGTAGCATATCTATGCAAACATTTCTGCATTATTTACTGTTGATTAAAATGACAACTTCAAAAGTGAGTGTGTGTGTGTAGCAAGTAGCAGCTGTTGTCAGCTAGAAGGGTGATGAGCCATGTAAGGGCAGCTTTAACTGTGTGTGAGCGTGTGTGTGTGTGTGTGTGTGTGTGTGTGTGTGTGTGAGTAAGAGAGAGAAGATAAAGACATTTTCCCTCCAGCACTCAACACTTTTAAGGTTTGCTCAGCTCCCATAAGCCAACTCTAGATCCTGGGCCTCCTGTGTCTTAAATCTACCAATTTCCCTCAATCCTCTGCCTCATTCTACCTTTGCAGGAGCACACAAATCACACACCGCGCAAGAGGAGGCAGGATTTTAAAAGGTCACATTTTTACAAAGTCCTCCAAACAAAAAAAACGGACAGGACACTGAATGCTGTTGTATATGCAGACGACAGTTAGGTGCACAGCGAGAGCATGAAATCTGCGAGTCCATTGTACATCTTTGCAGGTTGCACGGGGTGGTAATGGATGGCTGGTGGGTGCCCGCTGACGTGTTATTCTTTTATAAAACATTGCCTCTGCGTACCGGAGCGCAGGGGAGAGCGTGTCACGCTTGTGATGAACGACCAGAGGGTAACATCTTCACTCCTGACCCCTAAACACCGGCGTGCATGCTCACACATAGACACAGACGTACATAAAATCAAGCATGCACTCATGCACATTCAAGTTAGCAAACAGAGGGTTTTTTTCACACTGTGAAAGCACACATAAGCATCAGATGCGGTGAATCCGCTAAACAGATGGTGATCCAGATGCAGGTTGGTGACCTCTCTGTGTGTCTTCCCCTTTTGAGTGTGTGGTGAATACAGAGAGAGGCTCCACCTTTGTATTCTTTTCTTTTCTTTTCAAATTGGTTTCATCGCTTTATTATTTTTTCATTTGATCACAGATCTGTCATTAAAAAGACTCCTTCCTTACTTCCTCTCATTTATCACACAGCCTGACTAACAGGCCTGCAGTCTTCAAAGGTATCTTCAGCTATGTCTCCAAACAAAGCATGAAAGACTGAGATCAAACATCAAAAGCAGCTCCTATTAACACTGGCAGAGTCGGAGCTGCTGGACAATGCTGAGGAGCTGGAGAGGTGAGTAATAAGTGGTGACCTTCTGCTTTTACATGCACACGGCCGACACTTGAATGCAGCACGGGGACTGTATAACAAGCAGCAAAGAATGCTAAAACATCAGAGGACCGCTGTACCTGAAGAAGCGCAGCGGCAGAAAAAGAAAAGAAAAAGAGAGACAGAGAAAGAGATAGGAAGAGAAGGAGACATGATAGGGAGGAAAGCGAGACAGAGGGGATGAGGGGGGAGACAATGAGACGAGGAGACAGAGACAGAGTGGGTGAAGGTGGCGGAGGTTCGGCGCGGCGGGTGGGGAAGGGGAACAGGCAGCCAGTCTATTATCAGGGGTCTATAGAGAAGCATTTAGGGACAAATAGGACACCACCCCCCTGTCACCCCAAACCATTCAGCCCCTGTCAGCCCAGCCCATTCAGCCAAACCCCAGGGGGAAGTGGCAGAGGGTGGACGGAGGGGAGGAAGCAGATTCAGGGTGGTGGTGGTGGTGGTGGGGCTCAAAGATGGAGTACTCCAGCACCACCCCTCCATGATGCTTCAGATGTTGTATCCAAGCAACAGCACTCTGGGTGTGACCCGCAGTCATATGGCTCCATTCAGTTTCACACCTCTTGAACACACACGCACGCACACACATCCAGGGGCCCCGCAGTGCTTATCAGGAGCCAAAACAGGGCTCTCTTGTACAACAATTAGCAGAGATCATGCCCCCCACCCCAGCCTCCTCCAACCTGGCCATACCAGCAACCCCACAGGGAGCAGACGTAATTACCATCAACAGACAGAGGGGAGTTTATCTTTACACACTTAAGATGATCCACTTTGCACACGCTGACAAACGCGCACACACAGGCCCTGTCGTCCTATACAAAAACTCTCCATTTCAGCACGCTGTCAATCACATGCTAATTAAAGCGGCGTATTGACGGCATTCTTCTCTCCCCGATTTTCATATGGAATTAGTATTTAATGAATTGTGTGCAGATTAATTACAACATAATGATATTTAATTGTTACCATCTAATTGTTGTGGCGCTCTTTGTTTTGCAGTTGCTGGGAACTTTGTTTGGTTTTAGTTCAGAAGGGAACAGTTGGCTGGAAAACACTTCATTGAGCAGCGCTTTAAATTTGAAACGTTTCAGTAAAAAAAGAGCCTTTTAATCACAATCATGCTTTCTTTGTTTTTTTCGTGTGTGAAAAATGAGCATGGAACGTTTCGAGTCGAGTTAAGTGATATTAAAGATGGAAGGTTGGAAGGCATGTTTTGGGTGAGAGAATGTTTTAAACATGCTTTGATTTCTTGGATTCATAGTGTCTGCGGTTTATCTTGGCTGTCACCTCTATAGTGGGAGACAGACAACAGACGGACACACGCACACACACACACATGCACGCACACACACACGCACGCACACACACAGAGGGTCTTAGTTTGGTAATCCCCCCTTTCAGAGGGATAAATGTCTTTATTAGGCTTGTTGAGGCTAATAGATTTATATGCTCCATCTATTATTTATCCAAGGATTATCACTGTTGCCTGAAGGTAGTGATGTACAATGTTTACTATGACCTTGGGCCACACACACACGTGAGCTCTCTCACACACACACACTCTTCCAGCACAGTCAATTTGGCATGGAATTGGTGAGTGATAATAAACAGGCGTGCAATAATTGTCCCAAAGTCACTTTGTTCTTTTTCAACCCTGAGGACCCTTGCAAGCCAATTCTGAGGCCTATTGAATAAGATCATCTACTGAGTCTTTATGACTACTCATTAAAACACACTTTTACCATTTGTTATAATATAGTGCACTCCTCTCCAAATGACATCATTAAACATAATTCAATCTTTACCTCTTCTTCATGTGTGCTGGTTTTTCCTGATTTATCCACACTTTTATTTCATTTTCTCTCCCAGTCCACAGCAGCTGCAAACTGCTGCACTGCCCCTCTGTGGATGGTGACGGAGCTGCATGTTTGCCAACACAGATAACTCCAAATTAAAAAAAATGCAAGACCACTGAGGAAAACCAAACAGTCCACTCAACTGAAATTGATCTACAATATTACTGGAATACAAACAGACAGCGTCAGGTTTGCACAAATGCTGCCGACATGCAAACATCAGGCACATGCACGCAGAAACACACACACTCACAAACACATCTCTGTGTGTGTGTATATATATATATACACACACGCATAGGGCAATTTAGTAAATGTCATCAGGTCTGCAGAAAGAGAGGGAAATAGGCCTGCCCCCCATCTTTGTATCGGGAACACAGGTGAGATTGATGAGTAGCGTCTGTTTATGATATCGGTTATTCAAGATGAAAGATGAGGGTTTGTAGAGGGGTTCCTCCCATTCACTGTCATTGATTTACACACACAAACACACACACACACGAGAACATACCCACAGTCAGTGTCCTTCCTTTGTCAATAGTCAAGGTTATTTCATATGCAGTAGAATATTTGACTAATATGGTGATATCAAACATGGCAAAAAAAAAACAAAAAAAAAACTTTTGGTTGTGATGAGAGAACAAAGACCAACTTCTTAAGGGACATATTCTCACCAGACAAGCAAGTAAGTACTGAGTGAACATCCATCAGGGAAGAAAGAACATAAAACTGTGGTTTAAAAGCAATAAAAGACAGCAGGGAAATTTGTGAAGAGCAGTCAGGGTAGAAAACGAAGCACTCAAGCCAGAGCCAATTCTGTTCTGGTGAATTAAAACCTAAACCCCTTCCGCATTAGCATCCACAGAGAGACAAGTGCTGCGGTAAGTGAATGTGTTGCCTGTGTTTGTGTCAAAAGCCTGTTTTTCTTCCTCGGCCAATTAGAGTGACTACGGCACAAAGGCAGCTAATTTTGTCAAGCTCCTGTAAATGGAGTGATGGATGCTGACGTTTGGGGGGTGGTGGTGGTGGTGGTGTCTGGGGGGTGGGGTGGGCACTGTGAGTGAATGTACGCTTCGTGGTTACTCAGCAAGGCCTCCTTCATTAAAGCTTCTTCTAGAGAAACACATACAGACAGACACATTGAGAGAGAGAGAGCCAGAGAGAGAGATGCACAAACATTCCCTATTCAGGATGAATTAAAAACCTACAACACACTACTTTTCACAAGATAGCATTCATTATGTAGCCCTAATGTAATGGCATAAAGCACAGGAGCAACAGCCTATCAAGTGCAGCAATTTGGCTTTTTTCACTTGTGCTGTTTCGTTGCTATAGGGTAATTTGTAGCACTCAGCAGGGCAGGGCAAAGTGAATCAAGATTAATTTACATGCAGGCGAACACTTAGGCAAGGCAGAGCGGTAAGCAAACGCACCGTCTCTGCGGCTGAGCGGGAAGGAGAAGGCAGCAAGGCAGAAGGGGGCAAAGTGTCGGATAATTAAGGAGCATCAAATGTGATTGCTGAAGGCAGTTAAAAGGCCACAACACGCCGACTGCGGTTGCTCTCAGATTGCAGCCTTTGCGTTTTAGTCGAGCTGCGCCGATGGACGCGCGGGTTCGGTGGGGGATCGACTGCTGTACAGCCAACCAGCCACTCCAGATCCAGTCTTCATTAATTGTGCTTTAGTGTCTCTCCTCTAAGCATATTATTCCAACACATTAGTTTGTTTTCATTGAGGGAAAAGAGTGCCGCGCTCACTACCGCACCGAACCAGGCAGTGTACTCCTACAGTCTTTGGAAGAGTTGAGGAAGCTCGGCGTGAACCGAAAAGCAGGGGTTATTCAATTGAAACGCTTGATTCAAATAACACATCGCCGCACATCACG
Organism: Holacanthus passer; assembly: GCA_025331565.1. Classification (NCBI taxonomy): domain Eukaryota; kingdom Metazoa; phylum Chordata; class Actinopteri; family Pomacanthidae; genus Holacanthus; species Holacanthus passer. Next base: position 3,931,674 of record JAFREQ010000009.1, on the reverse strand, counting down.
GTGACACGAAGACAAAAGCAAAGAGTCCCTGAAGATGCGAGGTTGAAGTGACAAGGCTAACATGGACAAACCGCTGCAAACATTCAGATACAAATGCAACTACCAGTGCGCCAAGGAGAGGGGAATGAAAACGCTAAATGAGCTGTTTGAGGTGGACACACATCTTGGAGAAGCGATGGAAGTCGAATCCTTGCCCCACTGAACAGACTTAACACATCAGAGAAAGAGAAAGAGATCACTGGGATGGGATAAAAAGAGAATAGCTGGTAGACTTTCTCCCCTCTATCGCTCAGTGGTAATGGACCCTGGACCAAAGCCTGTGGCAGGGGAATCTGATCAAGCATGCTATCCCAGAGACACATGCACACACACACACACACACAGAATCATTCTGTCAAATCTGAATAAACACAAACACACATCGGTTGGATTGTGGGGTGCAGCTTGGGGATTTGGGGAGAGCGTCTGGCATATTTGGCCATCTCAGATCTCCTGTCAGGGCCTGAATGCGGGATGACAGCAAGAGAGAGCCCGCAGTGTCTGGAGACCTGTCTCCATCTATGCATCTCTCACATAAACAAATTCTCCCATCGCTGTATTCAGACTAGCCTCTCTGCTCTATTACACACAACACACAGCTGCCACAAGCACTCAGACACCCAATCAACAACCACAGAGAGAGGGAAGGGAAAAGGAAGAGAGAAAGGGGAAGAAAGAGAAAAAGCAAAAGGGGGGGAGAGGAGGGCAGCAGAGGGAGATGGAGGAGAGGAGAAAGCGAGACGCGAGCGGCGTCGGGGGAGATGCTGAGATGAGAATGTTGAGAGGACGGCCAGCGCTCCAAAACTGTGCTCAGCGTTCTGTCTGGCCGAGCAGGAACCTCCTAAAAGGAGGACAACGACCAGCATGGATGAAAGAGAAATGGGCTCTAGTGGGATGAGGAATAGACAAGGGCAGGAGTGGGGGGCTAAGGGTTGCAAACACATTGAACGCATGAAATATTAGGACCACCTGCTCTTTCCATGAAATAGGCTGAGCAGGAGAATGCAACGGCTGAGGACAAATGTGAGGAGAGTGATCCCAGCGTTTTGTATAATCTGAGGGATCAGGCACAGCGGCCCAGTCTTCAGCACTGTCACCACTATGTATTTACGTGATCATTTTTAAAATTTCTTCCGGGTGCTTTGGTTTCTTTTGACAATTCAGCTCCAATCCATATCAGGCAGAACAGACAATTTCAGGTTATAATAGGAATCATATTTTTTAATTTCTATAATATTACAGAGCTCAGCTTTAATTTGTGAAATTAATCAACTCTTTCTGTTAGCAAAGAGACAAATCCTGGAGCTGCTCCACTGAGAGTGTTGGATGTTGTACAGATTGCAGAGCTTTCCTAGATCAAAATGGCATTAACCACATGATTTTGCTGGAATAGAGGGTGAGGTTTTTATACGGTTTGCAGAGCATGAAAGTCTTACATTGAGATAAGGCTGTAACTCATGATTGTATTCATTCAGCGAAAAATGCACATCATCATCTTAAGATAAGTTGTTTTTCCCAACAAGCACTTCAAACTCAAAAAGGTACAATGATTTAAAAGAAAGAATAATACTGACATATGAGAAGCTGGAAGCTGCACTTGGTTTGTTTGGGTTGATTGTAGCATGATAACAGATTTGAATCAGGATTTAAATTGTTAAATAAAATTATGTTAAAGTCAAGTTAGTTGTACTTATACAGCCCGTTTATAAATATTATCCGTATTCTTACACCTGGAAAAGAGGACGAACCTCAGAGGCACAACAGAGAAGGGATCCCTCGGTCAGGACTGACAAGAGACATCGTATATACAGAGTCAACAGAAGCACGATGACAATATTAAGTAAATAAACATCGCTATGAATCATTTTTTGTTGATAGACTAATCATTTCATTGACTAATCAGCACTAACATTCAAAACAAATTAAATTAAACATAATATCTTAAACAAAAATTCCATTAACCCTCCTTTAGTAACAGTGAACAAAAGTCATAACCTATAAGAGTTGAGTTAGTCCATAAACAGACTGACGTATTGTTGCAGGTTCAAGCTTCAGGAGCAGGTAAAGGTCATAGAAAACAGCTAATCAGTACCAGGCTTTTAAGCTGATTGCTCAGTTAAGGCTGAACTGTTGTCACCTTTACCTGCTCTTTTATGATTTAAATATCAGCAGATATTTATCCTCGTTTTTAGCTATTGACTTAACAGTGAAGAATTCAGCTCAAGGGCAGATTTCATTTTCTAATTGCCCAAAGCGATGAAGTCAGTCGGTCTATATGTGTTCAACCTTTCATAGATTGGTAACTCTGCGTTAAGAATGTGTAAGAACGACCATGAGCCTCTTCTGAACCCAGCTATGTGGCAGACAGAGGAGCACGGCACCTGAGAAAAATAGCTCGGCAGCAAAGTTATAATGGGCAGCACGGTGAATGTGATAGGTGGACTAGCACACACCCAGAAACTGTGCTGTTCAGTCAGATTGATCTGCCACATTACAAAGCATCCCCTCCTCCTTCCTCTGCATCCCTACTTTCTGCCCCCACCTCTTCTGATCAGAGTATCGATCCCCGGACCAGTCGATTGGTTGCTACGCTGTGATCTGGGCCGGGCCAATTACTTCAGTGAGTAATAGTGATTAGTTTGTGTCTAGATCAATCGACACTGATATAGGCAGAGAGGCTGCGGACGGGGGCCAGGGGAACCACTGACTATTCACATCAACAGCGCATTTGTGAAGCAACAACAGTGTCGTTGCAGGATCCTGTGCTTAGTATGGTGTAATTATTTCATCGTGCCATCAAACCTGCACAGAGCACATATCAGTGGACCTGCAGGTGAGTTCATGGCCCACAGCAGGGTCTCTATGTTGGCAAAAACTGAAAAGGTTTAGACCTTTCCTCACAAATGCGAGCGTGAACAGACCAAAACAGCACTACACTCATTTCTTATAGCCCATGCCAAACACACACACACACATATGCAAGTACACACACAAATCCATCACATACCATAAGTGCTTAAGCCTCAGCCTGTGGCATTGGTTTGACATTGTACAGGTCATTAAAGGAAAACTAGTACTAATGTCGAAGGCAAATCTATTTATGTTGATAGTATTCATGGGCAATCTTTCCATAACATTGATCAACACAGTTTGTCTAATAGGAAAATAATAAACAATTACTCCTGCAGACGAGAAGGGTAATTGATTTTCTTCTGTAAATTACTACCACCATCAGGCCTGCGTACACAGAAAGGTGATCATCTGCATAAAATCAATGGGATATGATCCTATCTGTATGATAATCATGGACTGTAACCAAGGAGCCTTCATTAGCTTCAGGGAGAGAAAGAGGAAGGTGGAGGGTAAAACAAAGAGACAGACAAAGCGAGCAGTAAGACTTCAAACAGATGTAAAGACAGCTGTCCTCTTTGAGTAAATCTAGCCTGTGTCATCGCCGATGGAAGAATCTTCACTATATCAGAAGTTGATCTTAGCTCTAGAATCAATGCTGCATCGATTGTATATGTCATTTATGAAACTGTAAGATGGGCAACATCATCCTCTCATTGGTTGAGCTTCTCTTGAAAACTGGACATGATGCTTTATGAATGATGTGAGAACTGTACGAACTACTGGAAGGGTAGAGACGGACGGCTGCTTTAAATCTTTCTGATTAATTTCTGATGGGTGCTCACACCACCCCTGGTGTTCCCAGCCCGACACTGACTTATGGTGATTGGTAAGCCCACCACCAGACAGCTGTATGTATGACTGTGTGCAGGCCTCCAAATCAATATCACCACCAATATTAATGTCGGCACATACGTACATCAAAGGGCGAGAATCTGAATGCAACAAGGACAAAGATTGAATGGAATGATATGACTTACTAAAACTATCAGTTAATAATCACAACAAGACCGGACAAAAATATTATATGTGGCTGTTTTGTCTGTCCTGTCAGAAAAATGACAGCATTGGTTATTTGTTAAAACACTACAAATGACGTACATTTATGCTTTCCTGACAAGCAACATGTATGATGACTGTTCTCAGCAACCTGGAGTGAGTTTACACTACACAATTAAAGAAATACACATGACACATATTTTATAAGCTGATTTCAGCATTCATAGAGTTCGTTTACATTTCTAAATTAAGTTTTAGGGAAAAAAAGCCTTTATTGATTCAAAATAATGAATCAATAATCATTTTAGCCCTAAATCTTTATTCTTGGCAATGTGGAGAAGGCTTTGAAAGAGCGTTTCAAAGAATAAAAATACAAAAATATTAATACATAAATAAATACAATTTTTGATTTATGATCAAGATATTGGTGATTTGGGTGCTTTGGGAACTTATGAGCTTAGTGTTTCTAAAATCTTAGCTATGTTCGGCCTCATGTCAATATTTTTTTTAAACATGCACAATCTTTCCTTAACCATAACCAAGCTTAAGATGCCTAAACTTAACTAATCATAGAGATGGCAGAAATAAAATGATTTTTGGAGCTCTTCCTGAACACCTGATAGGTGTACATTGCAGACTACACATGATAACATTATATTTCACCTAGAGACGCAGTAAACATCCAGTATAACCACCTGCAAGCCCATTAAGTTGTGGTAATTTTTTTTTTTTTTTTTTTGAGACTATGCTGCATGTAAACACAATATTGTCCAACAAACTCAAATGTTACAAACTTGATTTTGACTCCTTGGGGCCTTCAGGATGAGGTAATGATGATCCTCATGGACTTTAGCATTTCAGATGATATTATGTCGATGTGCATACAATTTTGTGATTTACTAAATAACCAAAATGACACACAGTGAACCTGGGGTAAGGGTGTCTGGGCCAGTTGCTGACTTATCCTGGTTGATAATCCAGCCTTGAGACACTGAAACACTTTGCAGACAGTCCACTAGTTCTGAAACTACACTATGGTTTGTACAGACTATAAGACAACTGAGATGGGAAATGAGTGGGTTTGACAGTGGAGCACAAGCTGCAGCAAGACAGAGAGCTTTTAGTGTGATTACTTTACTGTACCTCCATATCTCTGTGAATCACCTTCCATCTTTCCTGTCTATTTAGAAGCCAAACACAGACATACTGTATAATGAATCTATTTTAGGCACCGACGGCACTCAAACCCTTTTCATTCTGTGTTCACCGAGGAAAATGTGGTACACAATTTTGTTAGACCCTAAAACCAAATAGAGGCCTTTTCAATAATAAAGGCTTTGGGCTTTTAAAGCTGAGAGAATGAGTAGCTGGAGACAAACAGCAAGAAGAGGCTTTCAGTATATTAGCTTCTCAAATCAAATCACTGTGAGGGGAAGACAGAACCAGCATTTAACATAGTAAGGAGGCCTGGACACAGAAGAATAAAGTGAATGCTCTGTTTGAATCTGTCCTCCCCTCATAGATTTTAATGGCCTATGGTAAAGTGAAGTGCGTTAACACTTGATAACTACATTAGCCTGGGACTATTTTTTAGTAGTACAGAGAGGGCTTAGCCCATTTACCATCCCCATTTGCATTACTGCTGTAAATTGCACAGAATGAAATCAAAACCTCTGGCACACTCAGTCCATAGTCTGTTGTCAAATTACATTGATTTATTAAAACTAGTTAATTTGAGACACTTAAATTCAATTAAAGGCACAGCCTGATATGTAGTGGCCACTATGAACAGCCAACATGTCATCTCACATTAAAGTCAAGTTTGCAGGTTTGAATACAGCGAATGTGGACTGAATTATAGTTGTTGAAGAAGTAGCTTTGTCCAGATTGATGTCCTGCTTCCGTTATGACCGGCTGGAAGGCTGGGATCACTCAATACTAATCAACAGGCTGGACACGAGCTGGTCTTTATCACTTTGTCCCCTTTATATGACTCCCAACCTTGGCTGCGCGACCAGTTGCCTGATTTCTCATTTTGTTGCGCTGCGACTGACAGTGAGCGGCTCTGATTGAGGGGATCCATTAGGGATCAGCCTGAGGAAAGCCTGTTTGATGGATGAGACCAGCAGTCACCTTCAGAGCTTGCTAACAACACCTGTATCCTCTCTGTCACACACACATACACACACGCAGCACACTTTTGCTGACATATAACAATTCACACACAGTGTACTCTGTAGACAGTGAGAGACAGAGAGATTTAAAATCTATACCGTCTTATCAGCAAAGACTGCTCGGTTCAAACTGTAGCCGAAACTGATAACAGGTGAAACTACACTTGTAAATAAAGTTGCTTTGCAGCGAAACCTCTTCAGTCAAAGCCTGATTTCCATTTTAGACCTACATGACAGAAGAAAGTTTTACAACACAATTAAGCAGCAAAAATAATATTTTAAGAGATATTCCATTCCAAGAAACTCAAGGAAGCAATTTTGAGCACAAAGTATTTTCCTGTGTTACTTTGAAAATATTCCAAAGACACTAGACACTGAGAAGACTAGAGTAGCTGCCTATAGGCCAGCTGGGGTACTAGAAATGAATGGACTTTTATCAATTAATCCAGTGAGGACTAAACACACACTATAAATGATCATCCCCTAAAGATCCAACACAGAAACTTACCTCAAAATGATTATATTAATAAAAACAATGGGACTAAAGTAACACAATATTCATGCAGGAGCAACATACTGTACCGCCTCGGCCTTGTTTTCAAAAAAGGCTTTGAATAAATCATCAGGTTATGCATTAAAACTGATCTTTATTTCTTTAAGTGGCAGTTTTCTCCGCCCAGCAATATACAGTACATGCATATGAGCATACAATTGTTTGTATACACCTGGTGTACATGTGTGAGTGTTGATGTGAATAGTCTTCTCTGTGTCTAGCAGGCTAATTGCTCTCAACAGTATTATCTCATTAGGGCCCATCAGCATTTGACATTTAAATACAGAGCTGCTAAAAGCCTCTCTGCTTATTTAATATTAACATTACCATCCATCACATCCTCCAGAGAGGCAGGGCAGGCACAGGGCCTTGGTCTTGTTAGCTCCTTTTCTCCCGACTCCCAGCTCTTGAAGCTTCGGGGTATTTTTTTTTTTTCTTAAATTACCAATTGATGCATTTAATAAGAATAATGTTGTTAATGGCTAGAGTGTGAGTGTGGCAAAAGGCGAGCACAATCATATCACATGTACAGTCAGTGAACTGAGTGTAAAAATAAGGAGGGAATGCCGTGATGAGTGAAGGTAAGCAGGAAGGTGAAATGGAGGAAGAGAGATGAGGAACAGGAGAGAGTGAAAGAGAGGGAGGAAGGTCAGCAGAGCGGTGTTAGAGAGGGAAGGTAGAGCCTGATGGGCACCAAATGAACAAATTATGACGGGCTCCATTTTGCAGGATGGGGTCACCCCCCCTCCACCCCACCCTCCTCTCTCCTCCACTCCTCCTCTCTTCTCTTCTCTCTCTGACAGTTCAATTTCCCCCTCTCGCCTCCCTGCTCCTGCCTGCTAATTGTGAGTGAAGCCTTATCATTGGGCCCCCCATCCACCCTCGGTCCGAGGTATCGCAGCGTCTGAGAGAGGAGACTGGAATGTCAAAATGTTATCTGAGACAGCAAACAGCCAGAGAGACGGAGGTCACACACAATAAGACCGGACGTTCATCTGAATGCACAAGCACAGGCGCGCCACCTCTCACAGAGGATGCACAGACAAAAAGACAAGAAAAAGGTGCAGGACAATTCTGTGTAGAAAATAAAATTCATAATTTCAGGGCTTAAGTTTTTTCTTTTTTATCTCTTCTGTAAATGTATGAAAGAAATGATCTCCAGATGCTTTTTTAAGCTTCTTGTCAGTGGTCTGAAACATTGGTTGCAGCAAAGGATAACTGAGTGCCAGCTGTCAATCAAATACAATCATTAGAAAACACCTCCGTTACACCCGGGGCAATAACACTGTCATCCAATGGATTCTGTTCTAAAACATATTGGATTTTGAAACCAAGAAAGCAAAGTCACGCATTCACGGCAGGAGCAAATTCTTCGAACTGGATTGATTCATGTGCTTTATAAAAATGCCTGAATGGTAGATGTGCTGGTGTCTCATTGGGTAAAACGCACACAATCACATACACACGCTCCTCTGCTACAATCTTGGCTGAGAGCACTTGACTCTTGTGTGCAAAGTGGAGCTAAGGCATGTTATTTACAGACTAGAGGAGGCCAGGTTTAAATGACACCTGAGGATAAAGCTCATCTCACACCAGTGCTCAGCTCTCTGTCTCTACTTTGTCATTTGAAATTGAAGCATTGCCGAGGAACATTTGCTCATGGCTTCCTTTTTAGTTGCACTGTTCCCTCTGTTCATACGAGACAGAGACAGATAGAAAAACAAGCTGAGAGATATGAGGCAATCTTTACTCTGTGGGGAGCAGCTGGCTGTTGGATAGGTTGGGGTTTAAAGTGCTTTAGTGGTCACCTGATAGGGCTGATCTAAGGTCAGAATAATCTGAATGCAGGAGGAACTATCAGGGGCGACACAGGACAGAATCACTGACCCCAGACGTCCCCCATCACAGAAAGCTAGATGGAGGGTAAGAACGGGATAGAGGGGAGAAAATTCAGAACAAGAGTGGGAGAGAGAGCGCTCATCTATATTCCAACACTGGTAATGAGGGTTAATTCATTGGTTAAGGATTAACAAGGTGCAAGAGTATGATAGGCAAGCAGTTGCCTTCTCGAATATAGGTTTAAATCAACCCCATTACGCGTGATGTAATTTCAGCTCCAGAGCCCCGCCTAGTGGGAAAGTAATTATGCCATGACTTCAGGGACTCTTCTTAAAGTAAAACTACAAACCTGTGGTGCACTGACACGAATGAGAGGTGGTGCATTCATAAGTCTTTTTCTTTGTCTTCCTTGAGACAGTCCTTTTATACGTCACAAAATATCTCACATTGTGCAATTAAGTCAGAGTGAAAGCTGTTTAACCCTATGAAAGTTTTCAGGGTAAACTGTGACAGGGGATTAGATACACTAACCTTTGCAAAGTAAATACTTTATATGTGTGACACACAAGAGGTGAACATATTACCAGCATCACCTGTGCGATTACGTTGTTATTTTTATTGCATTACAGAGATAATGCTTCTACTTTGTCCAAACCCCTACATGCATACCAGCTCGACAGGGAACAGCAGGAGTTAGAAGATCCAGGATGACGTGCAGGTGATACACAGGATATGATTTAGTAATGACTGCAATGTTTTTTCAGCTCTTGGTTTTCTAATATTAAGAGATTTAAATATTGAGTTTTTAAATGTTGGAGTTAGGTTAATTGTTAATGCAATGTATGGGCCGACCTATATTTACATCATAAACTGTATATGGCAATTGTTAGCTTGGGTAATTATAGTAATAGATGGAAAAATAGATAGAAAAATCATTAACATGTTACAATGTCCATGTTTGCATCTGTGGAAAACAATCTGGTAGAGATAAACAAAACTGCATGAAATAAGATGGAAAAACTTATCCAAGCAGATTAAAAAAAAAAGAGAGAAAATGATATTAAAACCAGCCGACTTTCACTGCAGAAGACTTTGACAGGTCTAAAAATGTGCCCTTTTTTATAACCTAACAAAATTAAGAAATTAATCTGCACATTCAGTTAATAACTGGGTTTGATCTCTGTGTGTGAGGAATAAGATGGACCTGACCTCCAAGGCAAGCCCAGACTAACTAATGACGGCCTGACCTAAGCTAATATTTCATCATCAGCTAGCCGGTGTTGGAATGATCTTGATGCTATTAGCAGACTAATGGCTAAATACTCCGGCGCTGCTAAAGAGGAGCCAGCCACTGACACACTTAGCATCCGCTGGCTCGTTTAGCATGGACATAAATGAGCATGTGAGATGGAGACATGAGAGGGATGGGCACACTGGTGACCCCTACATTTACACATGCACATATACAGACACATACACCATCTCACACACACACACAGCACGGACATGGTGACCCCTACACGGTTGATGAGACGGGAGCTGATATGCGAGTCAGACGGAGCCACATTTGTAAAAAGCGATAGCCAATTACGGCAGCCCAGGCTGGGGGATAATAGCCTGCCTGTCAGACTCTGTGTGCAGTATATGCGAGTGCATGTATGTGTGTGTCTGCGCCTGAGCACGTAGTACCCAAGAGTGAATATCGGGTTCCTATTCTCATCTATTTGCCCTATATCTCCATTCCTTAGATATTAATTTCAGAGCAGTGCTGCAGCACAGGGCCCAGGTCGTTAGTGTGATTCATCTGGGCGTCATCCAAAACGGGCATGAAAAATACAGAAGGAGTAAGCCATGTCTACCAAAATGGGAGGCATATTTCTTTAAGATTTCAGCACCATGAAATAATGGGGAGGTTTTTATCCATAATATTCTCTATCCATGCTTTATGTTACAAATGATGTGCAATACTGGGTGAAGCAGAACGTAAAGAAAGAAAACATAAAGATTGGTGAAATATAAAGAACAGAGCATCAGAAAGACACTCACAACATATTATTGGTGGTATATGATCCCCTAACACTATATGATACTTCAAAGCACTCCAACAATGTGTCAAGCCATGGACCTCATATCATGAAGACACTGGGTATGAAACACAGCAGAGACAAGAGGTACAATAGCAGGGACATTGGTTTGAAAGCTCAAACATCAGTGCTTGTCCTGTACTTTCCACAGACACATGATCTCCTCAAGGACTCGGCCCCGTCAGCCACAGTGGCCAGCCACCTGAAACAGAGGAATGATAGACTATCAGAGGAAAGGAAACTGTTCAAGGGAATTGTGTGGATTTAGTGGTCTAGTGCTGACACATGGCTTTGAGCATGGTAGAAAAGCACTTTAACTCTTCAGTGCTTTTATCGCATGTACACACTCCATAAAACATGGGTCTATGTCGTAGCGCGGCTCACATGTACAGTAACACACACACACACGCACGCACATAATGCATACATAACACTCGCTCCGAAGCAGCGAGGTTGACAAAACAAACCAAAATCTTTGCCTTCTTGTGAGTGTCCCCTGATGCGGCCTGGTCTCTAGAAGGAAATCGATAAGAAGAGGTTGACAACAGACTGGGAAAAATTGTCAAAACAGCTTGTAAAGCCGCTAGAGCTGTTTAAAGTTCACCTCACGGGCGACACAGCTCAGCCACTTCAACAAGTTTACACTTTCCACAATGTGTGCAGAAAGGTTCAAACAGTCATTTGTTCCTTGTGTGATGAGACTGTGGATTGAGCATAATGGAGTTTTACCTGACCTTTTCTCAAAGTGTTTCGCTGGGAGCAGCAACCTGATTCTGCTTTGTTATCTGCATTTGTAGTGTTTCGGCTGCAAACAAATTTCCAAACGGCGGGACTCACACAGGCAGAAGATTCGTGTCGACGCGCACTCGACCACACTCCTGTATTTCTAAATGCACTGTCCCAGCAGTTGCCATCTTATCATTTCCATAAAATCAAATCACAGAGAAGGTAAAAATGAAAAAAGCCCTACAGAATTGAAACACACCACAGCAAAAATGTTATGGCGCAGCTTTTTATAGTGTTATTTGATTGAATTTAAAGTAGTTCTCTATAAAAATTGATTAACTGAAAATAAATTATTTTTCAAGGGCTGGCAGCATACAAGTGCATGAATTTTAAATCTATTCTGAAGCTGCGAATAGTTTGCTCTGGTTCTTCAGATTTATTTGTATTGTGACACTGGAGAAAAATGGAGCTATGGTGACGATATGGTGGATTAGAAAAGTTTTGACGATATTATTTTTCATCAGCAAGCCTCTCCTTGTATATTTATATACATAATTCATATGTACTTAAAGGAATCCCAGATTGGGGCTTTAATGCCAAAAACAAACAATGAAGTTAGAGCGTATCTTATGCGATATTCCCCTCTCTCCTATTCATCTCCGTAATAGAGATGCAAGCTCCGTAATGCTCACTGGGAGCCAAGCATGAGATTGAGGATTTCTCACACACCATGCATTATTCATAGTCCAGAGCAACAGAGTGTGTAAGATGAGAATTACACAGCATGAAGAGAACAGGGGAGAGGGGACTGAGGGGAGAAGGAGGGGGGGAGAGGGGGAAGGAAAGAGAGAAGGGAGCAAAGGTGAGAGACCGTGTGGAAGAGAAAGAGATAAAGGAGAAGAAAAGAGAGCGAGACAGTGGACACTGTCAGACCTCCATTTCCTTTCCCTTTCAGGTTAACCCCTGGATTGTTTTTGGAGTTTGTGAACAGTGGGGTGGAGGAAATGAATATGGAACCGGCAGCCCAGATAGCTCGACCAGATTGGCTCACAATTTGCATTTGTTAACTGTGCGTCTTGTGAGTTGGTTTGTATTCCGAGCACAAACTGAGTAGTGAGCAGGAAATTTCAGGGTTCTGTTATGATTCGTGTCCGGCCTTCGTTCTTCATAATGAAAAACAATGGGAAGTGAGTCAGGGTTGGAATTGATTTGTTTAACAATGGAAATGAAACAAAGTAGGAGGCATGGACCAAAATAGGAGGCATGCTATCTTAAATGAAAGCTCGGGACCAAGAAATTGCAAGATTGTGGCTGATACAATTTGACAAATGACTTGTACAGAACGATATAGAACATTTTTCATCAGAATAATTGGTAGATGGATAAAAAAAAAAATGATTTCATGTCCATTATAGTGCAAAAATATTCCTGTGCTGACATACGTGGGGCTGGCCAATAAAGTCTCAGTGCACTTTATTTTACAGCTCAAAAAGTTCTTGGGGAAAAAAAGCTGATGCAATTCTACAATGTAAAAGCAATTTATCAGCGACCATTTTCTGATCGCAATTATTAAATCAAAGCGGGATATGTATTATGAAATAGTGGCAATAAAATTTTACTTATTCCTCTGATGACCCCATTTGCTTGGTCTGAAAGCCTTTCTCAGCAGAGGACTAATGTTATTAGTTTGCCAAGTTAATGGAATAGTACATTATATATTTTTTCCTTCCACCTTAAATACATATGTGAGCGTGTGTGTGTGCCTGTGTGTGTATGCGTGCACGTACGTTGTCTCCTCAGACGCAGCCTTAATGACAAGAATGTGATGGTTACTGGCTTTTTAACTTCCCAGTGATGAAAAGCCAGTATTAATTTGGGCTACAGATTTCATTTGTTCCGAACAGGAAAAACAATATAAATCACTTTTAGAGTGATTAGAGAGAGGGTTAGATTAATCCAGGCCTGATTAGGGCATTATGCTGGCTTGTTATGGACACACAGGGTGACTGACGGTAATTACTGTCTGTAATAGGAGAGCACACACTCAGTCAAGGCATGAGCCACGGCACAGTGTGTGTGAATCTATGTGTGTGTGCGGTTATGTACTGTACGTGTGCACATAGTTTGACTGAAACTAGGGTTGATAATGTTTGCTTTTCACCAATTACGCACTGAAATATGTAGAGTGTGTGCAATCAGAGGACGAGCTGAGAGCAGTCTTGTGTGAGAGACAGTCAGGGATATCGAGAGGGGTATGCAGAGGGAGAGGTGAAAGAGTCATGGCTTTGTTTATGATTATTGATATCCTTAGACAAACATATTCACCCGGATAATAAAAACAGATGGCCAGTAGGTATGGCAAATATTACCCTGTGGAAAATTAGAGGGGTGCTAAATCAGCAAATCGAACCTCAATGTGCACACACACACACACACACACACACACACATGCACACACACCTGAGTCTAATCCATACACACAATATAGACAACACCTGAGTGGAATCTCTGCCTCTACAAAAACTGTAGCACTAAAATTAAGAGATATCCTTATTAGTCTCATCTCTTCGTCACACAAATAAAAGTCAAATACATCCACTAATAATCAGTTTTCTTCTTTTGAAGCTGCATTAATACTATACTGTCTGTGTCTTGACAGCACAAGAAGGCAGATTCTGCAAAGTCTCCATATGCCAATATTGTCTTTATTATGGGGGAATTTCCTGCAGGTGTAAAGCTAAATATCTTTTATAGTTTGGAAGCAGACATAAGGCGCCCAATGAGATGTGTCCCATTAAAGGCATGGAAAATAAGTATGCATATTTAGCAGAAGGCTGCACATCTCTCCTCAGACTGCACTCTCCCTGCTCCCTGAACACTCTGTCTCTCTCCTCCATGCTCCTTTTCCTTTTCTCCCCCTCTCCTCTTTCTTTCTTTATGGTGGCAATTGTTCCTTTTCATCACATCATTGGTTGAAAGAGAACTTTAACACGCCGTTGGCTCAGCAAGAGCTCGACATGATTTGATAGGCTGAGAGCCCCCCCATCGGTCCCTTTGGGCTGTAAAACAACAGTCTAGAAGCTTATTTTATGAGTGCACGCCTCTGCTCTTTGCATGTTTATGTCAAACATTTGGAACAAATGGCATCCATTGGCTGGAACAACACAGATAAATCTAGTCAATTCACAGGCAAGGAGAGCAGCACAGGCCACTGAGAAAGTGGCCCACTTGATGGCTGACAGGAGGAGTGCTTGCATTATTCAATTAATACCTGAAAGGGGTACATTTTATGCAGCATTTGCTAAAGCATCCACTCGTCAATGTACGCATGGCTCACACAAACACACACATACTCCCACACAAACACAGGGACTTGTGTTTGCATCCTGGGAAAAGACTGGACCCTTCCATTTTGCCAAATCAAATATACAGTGAGAGCAAGCTAAAAGGCACTTTCAATCAGCCGCTCTGGGTCTGTCTGTCAATCTGGGAACAACAACAATCTAGCCTACTTGGAGTGGTCTAGTCAACATCCATTCCCCAATAAATTCAATCAGTGATGCTTTGTGTGTGCATGTGTGTGTGTGTGTGTGTGAGAGTCGTGCGTGTCTAAGTGCAAGTGTTTATGAGAGCGGCAGAGCAGAAGACAGAGACTCTTTCTGACAGCGTTGTTTTAGAACAACAAAGGATCATTTTAAAGTGACACCTGCACGTATGGAAGATGTTGAATATTCAAGGAAAAAGCTGCCGACACATCCAGGTTGGGAAATACAGGAAAATATAGAAGTGAATACATTTTACTTTGAGCGTAATCCTATCCCTCATTCAAAGTGACAATAGGAATCTCTAGTTCACCAAATAATCTTAGAAAGCCAAGTAGCAGAGTTAACAGGCCTGAGCTAATGATATTGATGTGGAGGGCTGCACGCTGGAGTGATTGTCTGACTGTTTGAGACCCAAAAGCAGCACTAGCGGGCTCATCATGGACCCGCTCTCTCATTATTTGGCCACAAATGGAAATGCAAATCGCTCGCTTTGCTGCGGACGCCTCAAATTTATTAAACTAAAAGGTTTAATTTCCATTTTTCTCTGCATCAGCTTTATTTATAAATGTCGTGCCCTATGAAGACCCTGTTATTTTCTCCCTCTCCTGCAGGCTCTTAACAAATCTGCTCATTAATATGGAAATGGAGAATCAATCGCTTTTTCCGGCGACAGAGGGCTGTTTCCCTCCGCGGTGTGTAATGTGCTCTGACTGGTCAACAGCACAAACAGATTCACAGGCATATACACACCATATATAAAGCTATACATTGCCACGTATCTATATACAGCATCTATTTATACATATTTCTTTTTATTTATATAAAAAAATAACACATTCTGCACTGTATTTTACTATATGGTCATAACTAACGTTCAATTTTCATTCAGATGACTGTCAGACTATTGCCAGAATGGCACCAGATGTTGCAGCATTAATAACCCATAATATCAAGTCCTGCTTATCCAACCTTTCAGAGCCCTAAAATAACACTCATAGACCTTAATGAGATCTAATTATGCACAAGGTTCTTATTCAGGGCAATATGATGATAATTGCATCTGCGGCTTTTAACACTTGGTCGTCATGTTGGCCAGTAAATTGCTTCTCTCTCCCTCTCCATCTGTCTGTGTGTGTGTGTGTCGGTCTGTCTGCCTCTCGTGCTCCTCTCTCTGTCTCTTTTTCCTGTCTTCCTACAGTCAACAGTGGGGAGTGAACTATCACACCTATCCACTCTGGTCCGCGACCTAATGAACATTTCTAAATGGCCATGACCAGCTGGTTAAGAGACTAATGTAGCAGCTATTAGCCAAAGAGGTTGTTTCCACACAGAGTCATCTGTGGAAAGCAGCATAAGAGAGGCAGGAGAGAGTGGACAAGGACAGACAGGTCCCCGTTTTTCACACTATTCCTCTCCATAAGCACACACATATATACAGTACGTTGGTACACACACATTACACAGCCTGGCACAGCATGTTTATCTTTCACATTCTGCAGCAAACAAACCATGTGACGTATTCTCAACCCACAGTGCATTAGTGCTTATTAGGGCCTCAAGGTGTGTATGTGTGTGTGTGTGTCTTATTAGGAAAATTCAGTTTCACTCAAGGTCTCAGCACTGCGGTTGCAGACCACTGGCCATTGATTATTCATAGAGTCTGTGATTGGGTCCATTAATACAAGATTAGGGAAGGAACCGATGCTCATTTTGGGTGTGTGAGTGTGTGTGTTTGTGGGCATGTGTGCATGTGTTTGTGGACAGGAGATGAATTGTAATGAATCCACAGTTTGTGTTTATCTAGAGTCTATCAAAGCAAAACATTATATAGGTACAGTACATACTGTTCAACATGAGCAAGTTATGAAGGTGTTAATTAACAAAAGCACAATAGCAGTTAAATGTATTAGGTGCGAGGCTGATAACACAGTGCATTTGTTTAAAATGAGCGATAGGATTCAACCAATAAAATGGAATATTTTAACCTCCATCATTCACCACATACTGTAAGATTTCCACCTAATAGCATTTGTTCTTCAATTGAAACTTAATCTGGGTAAATGGTGCTTAAATGTTTAAATCACATTTACAGGCTGTCAACTGATGTGATGTTCTTCACATGGTCACCCTTTGTTTGAATGAAAATAAATTGACGGCAAATGAGAAAGGATTCTGCAAAACGGGTCGAGGGGGCCTATTGGATTGTAGCGCCCCCAAGTGGCCGTTTGGAGAAACTAACAGAGCCTCGAAGCCAATGTGGAAAAGCACACACAGCACAGGAGCTCTCAGGGGGTCTGATACTTCTTATGGGGACGAGTGAAATAAAATGATTTCCAGTAATTTGTCTGGGATTGCTGCCGAGAAAGAGGTCACTGTTACATATCATGAAAGAGGCAGTCTGGGTTCCAGCTCTTTCTCACAGACATAAGAGAGCGACTGAGGCAGCCGACACTTCCATATATCATCATCCTCATCATCATTATCATCATTAACATAATCATGAAGTGGAGGAGATTGCTGTGGTATTTGACCTACACCAGATCAAATGCTGTGTTATCTGTGTGCACACAGTATATGTACAGGAATAAACACAAGGATGATGTAAAAAAAATCAGGTCTGAGAAAATGATGTGAGATTCTTCATTGTTTTATTTTAGCCAACATCACAGACCATGTGGGTGAGGTTTGCTGTTAGCTTAATTCATTTGTAGAATTTTTTTTTGGATCCTTTATATTTTTAGGGTGTGAGAAACAAAGATGGACAAGGTAAAAGAAAACAGCTATAAATTGGGTTGACATATTTGTTTGGGATACAGAAACAATAAGTATAAAATTAATTGCACCACTTGATATTATGTACAGGCACGTAACGGTGATAGAGGCATAGAGAGCTTAATTGCAAATAACTCAATTACAAATAAAAGTACTGCATTCAAAATCTTCAATAGAAGTAAAAGTACAGTAAATGAACTATTATGAGCAAAATGAACTTAAAATATCAACAGTAATAAAAACCCATTTATTATTAACAACAGATTAATGTGTAGGCAACAAAGTTGCAGCTGGTCAAAGTGGGGCTGATTTTAACTACTTAATATAATGTTTGACATTTGTATTTAAAGCAAAGCATCATACTTTGTAAGTTCATGATATATTTTGATACATTAATTGCAAATAAATGTCATGGAACTAAAAGTACAGTATTCACTGGAAAATGCAATGAAGGACAAGGATACAGGAGCATAAAAATGGAAATACAATAAATACAAATACCTTAAAACTGTACTTAGGTGCAGTAGTTGTAGTGCACCTAACTCTGCCAAAAGGACACAGGATTATCATTTGAGGATATTAAATGCCTACAAAAATATTTCTTGTCAAGTAACCTGCCAGGTTTCTCAAATGAAGCCCCTCAGGTTGAGGATCAGAATTTACATATCTGCATACTTGCTACAGAATTTGCCCCACTAAAGTACATCATCAACCAAACTAGATCCTGTGTTATCTAATCTTGTAGCCCTGTCC
The DNA here is from genome assembly GCA_025331565.1 of Holacanthus passer. Taxonomy (NCBI): domain Eukaryota; kingdom Metazoa; phylum Chordata; class Actinopteri; family Pomacanthidae; genus Holacanthus; species Holacanthus passer. The sequence continues at coordinate 3,913,280 of JAFREQ010000009.1, read as the reverse complement.
TTGTGTTGTGCACATAATTCCCATATCCTGAAATAAAGGTCTGTTTAATGATATTACTACAAACAAACGGACACACAGAAAACACGGGCATGGGACATGGCACGGCAGTAGTATTCCAGTATAGCAGTGCTGCCTGATTTTTGTGTCTCTGGCTAAAATGTGAAGCTGCCAAGTAGCGCTGTTCACAATCTTGATGGAAACCTGGTGGCAAGATAGATACACAATGCACAAAGGGTGGGAGAAGAGGGATGGAGGTCAACCAGCATCTAATTTTTGCCCCTTATATGTTAACCTGGCCGTGTTTCAAAAGAAAATGATGAGTGAATGAGTAAACAAGGTTTATTTCTGTGATTTGAACATAAATAAATGATCAGTGTTCAATTCTCATGTCACATTGTATGTGAGAAGTGTGTGTGAAGGGATCCCTGATCCAGTACACTGTACATGTGTGTGCAGATGTGTACCTGTGTGTTGTGCAGGTGTGTACCTATGTGTTCACATACCTGTGTGTTGTGTAGATGTGCAGCTGTGTGTTGTGCAGCTGTGTAGCTGTGTGTTGTGCAGATGTGTACCTGTGCAGACGTCATGCTGTCCGCGGTGCTGAAACAGTGACGTAGCAGGGTGCCGCTCATCACGCATCCTCGCTGCTGCCATTTTTGTAGCTACTGGCTAATGTGCTAATCGAGGAGTCTCCATCAGAAGGAGGCGGAGAAGACTGCAGGCACCAGAGAGAGGCAGTCATTTCACAAGACTGAACCTTCCCTGGAGAATCGGGGAGCTCTTCCACACAGGAAACCGTTAGTAGAAAGGCTGTACAATGTCCGATTTTGACAGCAACCCGTTTGCAGACCCGGACTTCAGCAACCCCTTTCAGGTAGCTAACTTAGCTAGCTAGCTGGCTAGCTAACGTACGCTTCTAAGCCCAATGAGGCCAGGCAGACCTTAGCATCCCTGCTAACTCTCCTAGCTAGTAGCTTAACAGCTAGCTAGAGGTTTTCCTAATGAGCTAATCGTCATTCACATTATTTATCTAATCACTCACACATTATATGCCTGTTCACTTCGTAACAGAAACTACAGATGAGTGTGTAGCACGTTGTTGCTGAGGATGTTTTCAACGTTGACGCCAACTAAGAACAAAGACACATGATGTTAGCATGCTAGCTGTGCCCACCGTCCGTAAACATTTGCTGGCACCTGCTAGCTTGTAAATAGCTAACCGGTTAGTATCAGTAAACGTTACGTACATCGTGTGCCAACAACTATTTCCATGCATATGAGATTTAAACGTCTTAGTGTAGTCATATACTGTCATAGTGACACTCCATCATAAATTTAACTTGGCTTTAATTTAATGCTCTGCACGCGTAAACGTCGCAGACAGTGTTCACATTAATATTGTATTTAAACATTAACTACTCATCTTAGAAAAGACCGATTCCTCTAGTAAAACGTAAAAAGTCGGATAATTAAGATCATGCTTGTTTGTTTTCCCTGTAGCTTCTTTTTCATTGCAGGCCAGATGCAGACAACACACTGTTTACTTGTGCCACAGTTGTGTACAGTAGAATTGAAGTGATCATACCTTTTACTCCAGACCAGGAGCTACCGACAGTCTGCTGGTTTTCATCCCAACTGAACACCTTGAGCACCTTGTAGGTGATTTAACTGTTGAGTCCCTCCCCTGTAAGGTGTGTTTATTAGTGGGTGGAGTCTTGGTTGGGTTGAAAACCTGCAAACTGTTGGGTCTTCATGGCTCATGGTGGCTCTGCATAGACTGTCACGCAGGCATTTAGTTTGTGGCCTTTTCCAATTCCCCTGCACCTAATCCCTTGCAAAGTGTTTCAAATGGCTACAAGATAAAGAAAGGTTGCTTCAAGTAGAATGTACCAGTAACTTGAATTTCAAATAAGGGTTGAATAGACAGCAACTGGACTTGGTGAAGGCATCTCAGTTCTCATCCAAGAAGCTTCTTCAGTTCAGAACAAGACATCTTTATATGTTATTGAGTTCAGAACTGATGAAACGTCTTCTTGTTCTGAACTGAAGAAGTCGCGTCAGAACAAGCAGACATTTCATCTCTCATCCAAGAAATTCTTGGTGAATCAATCAAGTCCAGTTGCCATTGATTCAACCCTTATTTAAACACCATGACCTGGATGACTGAGAACCTTCACAGACCCAGTAACATGAATGTTTTTGTTGTGTAGCATGTACATCCTGCTGTGTTTCAACTTCACCTGTTGTCAATACAGTAGTGATGACTGACCAGAACATGGGAATTAATAGACCCAGACCAATGTGTGGTGGTTTTGTGGTTGTAATTTTTACCCCCTGAAACCTTTCATGGTCCTCTCTGTCCCGTAGGATCCTTCGGTGACGCAGGTGACCCAGTCTGCCCCTCCTGGTGGTCTGGAGGAGTATAACCCCTTCACAGACGCCAGAACGGTCAGCTTAACTAGCATCACTCTTGATGACTGTGTGCATGCATGGTTTTGTGTGCTTTTGAGGCACTGACCTCATTTTATCCACTACCCTCTATCTCTCCTCCTCCACCTCTCAGTCACAGAGGATTTAACTGGCAAAATATGGCTACGGCCTAATTAGAGTTTTGATTCATTGTCATCTGATTGCACACATATTAACACAGCTTGTCTGTGTCTGTACAGGCGGGCCCTGGAAATGCCCCCAAATCTGCTCCTGCCCCTTCCCAGAACACACAACCTGCCATCATGAAGCCCACAGAAGAGCCGCCGGCGTACTCACAGCAACAGACTCAGGTACTACACATGGAAACATGTTTACATACATTGAATCATTGTGTTTTTTGACTTGATTGAACTCTATGTCCAATGTCTGGTTGAAGACATGGATTTTCAACATTTTTATTCACAACACTGTAACATTGTAAAGACACTCTCTGTCTTGGCTTCTGGTTTACGTTTCCTCTTGTCCTTCATATATTCATCTGTTTTCTGATGGCCCAACAGCGGCGTACTGAGGTACTGTCTTTCGTCTGATGTTTTCCATACCTTTCATGTCCCTGTCTTGAATAGTGTGAATTCATTTAATACCCTTTCCCCACTTGTAGCTTTCCTTTTGCAGTACAATTTTAGAGTTAGCTTAAAACTAACCAAAGAAGACAAGCGAGTGAAAAACAGCACCTGATTGCTTTTCCAATTGTAACCCCTTTATACCCCTCTCAAACTAACACACATAAACTTACCTGAGTGGAAAAATGCCTTCATTACTCACCTGATTGGATATTATAACTCCTGTCAGACATTGGGTGGGGAATTTTAAGACCATTTCTGTGTCTGTGTTAGGACCAAGCACGTGCTCAGGCTGAGTTGTTGAGAAGGCAGGAGGAATTGGAGAAGAAAGCAGCAGAGCTCGATCGTCGGGAGAGAGAGTTACAGTCCCACGGAGCTGCGGGAGGTCAGTCAGTCAGTCAGTCCATCACTCACTTACTTTATTCACTCACTGACCTCATTACCCCAGAGTATGAATGGTCTTTTCAAATCAAATGCCAGATTTGTGACAGTGTTGATAAGACTCAGAAAGTTGTGTTACTGTGACAGCCACATCATTTGGTTCAACATTCCACTTGTGATGAACACTGGTCTTAAAACAAGGAACATTTCTGTGCTTGAAATGTGTTGTGGGGTAGGAGAAAATTGGAGGAAATGGGGATAATAAAATGACTGAGTAGCTGAAATCCTGTATCAGAATCAGAATCAACTTTATTTATAACAGTCTCTTGCAGACTCAGCAGTTATAAAACAAATAGGAGCTCCTAGCAGAGAAAAGGTTGCGCACACCCAGACTCTACTCACATTTACTTATTTTACAATTTATAACCAAAAAAAGGCTAGAATATAGGGTATTAACATTTTCTGATTGGCAGTGTACTGTACTTTGTACTTTTGTTCTGATTCTTGCACACATGCTTAATATTAGTATGCTTCATGATATATTAACTGACCAAAAACCTCACACAGTTTATCACAACACTTTGTCCCCACAGGTCGTAAGAACAACTGGCCTCCACTGCCAGAGAAATTCCCTGTTGGCCCGTGTTTCTACCATGATATTGCAGTGGACATTCCTGTAGAGTTTCAAAAGACCGTGAAGATCATGTACAACCTTTGGATGTGTAAGTGGATCTGACAAATCCCAAAACAGGCATTATTGCCTCCTATACCAGTTAACCATTGACTTTAGAAAAGAAGGAGATTTTTATTTATTTTTCAGAGATTATATTACAGTTTGCTGCATTCTTGTACTCAAATGGCACTAATGGTTTTCATTTTGTTGTTGTTCTGCCAGTTCATGCAGGCACGCTCTTCGTGAACATGTTTGGCTGCCTGGCCTGGTTCTGTGTGGATGCATCTCGTGGCGTAGATTTTGGCCTGGCCATGTTATGGTTTCTGCTTTTTACCCCCTGTTCTTTCGTCTGCTGGTACAGACCACTATATGGGGCTTTCAGGTAAGCAGATAGGTGGAAAATTACACAGCTTTCTGCAGCAGTAGAAAGATGCAAAAACATGTCTCTGTGGACAATCATTATGTGCTGATAAAGCAAAAGGCAGTAATTGCTCCAAGTATGAAAGTAATAAAAAAGGTGGGCTGTTTACTTTGAAAAGGCTGTCATATCTTGGGGTTGTAGATGCTCATTATTTGTCCTCCTCTGCCTTTCTAGCCCTACACTTACTAATTCCCAAGAAGCTTTTGCTGCATTGAAAGTGAGAACCAAGTAAACACATAGATAAAGGCAAACTTTCACAGACTGAGGAAAGTAGAGAGAAATTAATGTTTAATGGAGGATTAATTAGTGATGGATTTTGAGGAAATTTTATTGCCTCCACTTTGTTGACTCACTACCTTGCTCTCTGTCTCCACTACAGGAGCGACAGTTCTTTCCGCTTCTTTGTCTTCTTCTTCGTGTATATCTGTCAGTTTGGAGTTCATGTCCTACAAACTATTGGCATCACTGGCTGGGGAACATGGTGAGTATTTTGTGCTTTTACTGACTGTGAACCTCTAGGAGTTTGTACTTAAGTTCCCTCATGTCGTCATTGTTTTGTTTTGCCAGTGGTTGGATCGCAGCTTTAACTGGTCTGAACACCAGTATCCCAGTGGGCATCATCATGTTACTGATTGCAGCTCTGTTCACTGCACTGTCTGTGGGCTCGCTCATTATGTTTAAAAAGGTAACACAATCACAACAAAGTCCAACATGTCAGCTCCAGTTGCTGTGTTTAATAGACTCTATCTGAGAAACCAAATGGCAGTAGGTCGTCCATACTTTGTGGCATTATTAATCACTACAAATGTTGAGTCAAGCATCGATGTGATTAGACAGGAAGTGAAACATCTGCCCGACTGAAGCATTTTGCCTTGTTGTAGGTTTAAATTGCTTGACTTGATTGCTAATTTTCTTTTCTGCTCTTTATAGGTGCATGCACTGTATCGTACCACTGGTGCTAGTTTTGAGAAGGCTCAGCAGGAGTTTGCAACTGGAGTCATGTCCAACAAGACCGTTCAGACTGCAGCCGCCAATGCTGCAGCTAATGCTGCATCCAATGCTGCTCGTGGGGCCTTCAAACCTCAGCCATAAACTAACACGCACATGCTCACACGTACAGGCACACATACACACATACACACACACACTCATAAGTTGGAGGTGCACAACTCTGGCCCTGCAGGCTGTCAAATCAAATTGATTCTTTTTATGAATGTTGTTATGCTAAGATTGCCCTGCACACTTAGCTTAAAAAGTGCAAAGAGTCAGAGACCAGAAATCACAGAGAATTTAGTCAGATAAAGTGACCAGAGTTGTCTGCCTTCACTTAAACTCAAGATTCAGTCAAAAATCTCCTACATTCTTCCTGTCTGCTTTTCAGTCAGATGACTGTCTGCTCACATCCCTTGAAACATCCACTAAGTGACTCAAGGTATGCTCTGGGTGTGTGGGATTTCATCTCACTCCTTTGCTTTCCCTGTTCTTCTGTCACCTTGAGGTGATCCTAGGTCAGTCAGAGGTCGCAGTTCTAGCATACCTTATTTTTGTCATGGTGATGACCTCCAAACAGCTTCCTGCCTGGTTAATACAGTATAGAGAAAAGTGATAATCTGATCATGGTGTTTTTTGCACATAGTTTTCTTGGTCACATACCGAAAGTACAGTGTATTTTTGAATGGCTGGGCCTGTGTGTGAATGTGTACTTCACTTTAAGAAAATCGTGGCTCTGACTTGTTTTTTTTATAATCCAGTGCTTGGTCATTGAGACCTGAAAGGTAAATTGTACCTTGTCCTATATCTCTGCTTTTATTCTGAGACTCTTGATGAATACCATTGTGGTAATCCATATAAATAGGAATATGTCGGTAGGTTCTTATGTAAGGACTTGCCCACAGCCCCCAGCAGTGCTACAGTGACACCTGTCAGTTGAACAATTATTCCCACTTTGTGTGCTACTTTGATTGGCAAAGTGGGCTGGGTCAGCATCTCTGTGGCTTACTAAGATCTGACAGCATGAAAGTGACATGCATGTTTAGCACACTCAACAGAGCTGTTACTGTTTTTTCCAGCAAGGTCATTCTGTCCACTATCAGCCTTTCGTCTGGTGGTAGCGGGTTTTGGGGGAATGTCTGCCTACTTATTTTCCAGTTGGTTTCTGTGAGAAGTGAGCTTTAAAGTTATTGCATGTCCCAGTGGCTGTTTGACTGATTGATGATGTTTGGATCTATTTGTGAAGACGCACTGAACACCCAGGTCACCAGTAGGTCACCAGTTCTCACTAAAAGAAATTCAGCCGGATGCTTTCATGGCCTGGTGCACTAAAAGGGGGATAAACTTGAGAATTATTCACATTTCCTTTATGTATGTATGACATTAACAGACTACTATGTGGCTCTCCCTCAGTTGTTTTTGTAGCCCGTCACACTTGGTTAAAAACTAACGCTGCTATAAACCTGAGAGCCGCTTAATCGTGGCTTCCTGCTGTCATGTTTTCTGTTAAGGACTTGAGAGAACTGGCAGAAGTGGCCTGCCTTTTCTCACAGAAGATGGCCTGGACAGTGATGAAGCTATGATTTTTTCTTGAGATTAACCTGCTTACATAAAATAGTAAAAACATTGATACTGTGTATGTGTACACTACATAGACTAACAGTCCGTTTGCATTTTTACAGACAAAAGAAAAGTCAGTCCCATGGTTCTTCCTCTGTCAGTATTGGAGGTGTTTCATAGCCAGAATGAACATTAAGGTAACAGAGGATCGGACTTGATGCACATTCAGTGATATCACTAAGATACATTAATTTATATACAATAATAACAGTGTTATTCAGCACTAAGTTGTACAGACTACTGTCAGTGGAGTGAATTACGGACGTGGGTTACATTTGTGTCATGCTTTAGCACCTCTCATAGTGGTGGTGAGTGTCTGAAGATGTGCATGATAGATGACTGATGACTGGTACTGCTGTTACAAACATGAACCGAACACTATAGTGGACGAAACACTCCTGTGAGAAGTTGAAAGTCAAGGATTAGTCCCGAAATAAAAAGCCTACATCTCGGCAGTATTTGGGTTTTTGGAAATAATTTGTTTTAAATTCATTGCACATGTCCTGTTTTGCGTTGAACTTAGGGCAAAAGACAAACATGTTTTTATTTATGGTGTAATTTAAGTTGTTTGCATTTCAGCTTTGTTTGGTTTGATTTCATATTGTGTATTTTGTTTGTGTGGTTTTGCAATGACATGATCATAGCATCAGCTAGATTTAAAAGTGTTTAATGACTTTGCAACTTGACCCTGCAAGAGGCGTGCTGTGTGTGGATGAGGACGCGTGCATGATTGGTATGAAAGGAGAAAAAAAAAAATCTCCCTCAAGTGTTATTCTATGTCCTGAAAAGCTGTGAGAAATCTACCAAATGTCCATATAGATTTGTTTTTAAATCTTGTTTGGTGATGTGTTCCCTTGCCATGTTTTACTTTAAGATATTACACAATTTTTCTTTGCTACAAACACCCACATGATTCCCATGCATTTATAGTGTTGAACGGTCGTTACATGAAGCCATGCCACAGTGGGTAATTTCTTGATGTATTTGGCGAGCTGGTCTGCAGTACAGAACGACACATCTGTAGTTTGCTGACACAAACCTGTGTTTTTGACCCGTGACCATGTTATTTAACTGAATCAGAAAAGAAACTCATTCAAAAGGGACACCTGTATATTTTGTAAAGTTGAAAATTTGATCCCCATTATCAATCACATGTAAAAAGAAAATGGAATGCACTCTTGTCTGGCCTTTGTTGCATGTGAAATAGTTTGAGTTTTGTATATTTATGGTATTAACATGAAATAAAATTTGAAAGAAACATTTGTGGATTTTCAGAAAACCATTATGTAGTTACATAACCTTTATATGCTTCTTAGCTCTGTAAATTAATGTCCATGTCCAACTCACTGGAATCAAGTAACGGCTTGCCAGTTTTCTTAGGATCAGTCGATATAAGCCTGTAGTTCCCAGGTCTACTCATGACCCCTTGTCACAGTTTGTGTTATATGCAAACCAAAAAGCTGATGTTTACTAGTCAAACTCTTAACTTTAAGCAGTTTTAACAGGATTGACAAGCTAAAACTTATTTCAGTATTCAAACCCTTGAGTTGATCTGGAAGCCCAGGTTGGGGAGCCCTGGTATAAACCACAGTTTTGTGCTGTCTACTGTCCGTCTCTAGGTGTCAGTGTTTCCTCAGGAAGTTTGGGTTTAACAGGAAAGGAACATGGAAATAGGAGCTCATGCACAACAGATACAAACTTATCACAGGTAGATTTACTAAAGAAGACCTGTTTAATTTGAATACAAAATACAGACTGTATCTCTCCTCACACATATCAACCTCTCATACATGCAGCATCACACAATGTGCCACAGATGCTGTTACTCTTGTTAATGTAACAAAAACAGCTGGACAGTCAACATTAATTTAAGCACAGACAGACTAGAAATGCTTTTTTTTGATACAAATCCATATCATGATTTCACTCTTCAGTCTCATCCTCTCAGTCCACTCACTCTCACAGCAAACACACTATAGTTGAATTATTGCACATCTCATCTACAATGAATAAAAGCAATCACGTTACATTTGCCTCACCTTAATGTAGCATTGTTGGGGAAACAAAATGAAAAGCAGTGAAGAAAATAATGTAGCAATGTGAAATGAACTAAGGACCAAGTGCAAAACACAGTATCAGGTGAACTTTAGGAATCCTCCAAATGTACCAAACAAACCAAGTGGTCGACCTCAATGAGCTTTGAAAAGTGCCAACAAAGGCTTTTTGAATTAACTCACTTTTTGTGTTGGACATCTTCAAAAACCCAGATCTATCTGTACAGTGCACCATAAGGTAACTCAAGATAAGCTTGCCCGCTTTATCTCGCCGTGTGCAAACATCCCCTCATGAAAGCTCACCAGATGGCAAAGTCTCTGTTCCTTTTCTGCACACATGCTGCTGCTTAATAAGCCGCAATAGAGCCACAAACAATCCATTTAACAGGAGGGGGCTCTCTTTAAAGTGAACAAACCCTTAAGTGGCACATTTAAAAGGTAGCTGGAGAGTCTTATTGTCCTGCTGTGCCACAGAATCAGAGCATATGGACATTTAGAAACCTCAACAGTTAATGTCTGTCACACACACACACACACACACACACACACCCTCTTACACACAGAGAACATATGCAAGCTGTTGCTGGGTGTTTTTGTGGACACATCTGCTAGTGTTCAGTGGTTTGTTGAGGTTTGCAGGTGAACCGTGTGCTTGAACATTATAATGACGTTACAGCCCTACACACTGTTTTACTGGCAGCGTTTAAACCTGCCCAAAATAACACTAACGACATATCCGCTACCAATTTTTTTAAACTAATCTCCTGCTAGTTCAATACAGTGGTTTAAGGCAAGAATTATCACAAAAATAAACAGTATCTTGGTCAAGGAGTTTTGGGTAAAATGTACAGGTAATGTTTCTTAGCCTGCTGAGAAAGAGAGAGACAGGAAATATCTGTCCTCCCTCTGTTGACATGTACAGGTGTCAGTATATTTCCTGCAGTTTCCCAAGGTTTCTGAAGGCTCAGAGCAGGCAGATCAGACTCTTCCCCTCCTCAATCTCCTCCTGAACCTTATCGCTGGAGGTGGCAATCTCAGCCTGTGCGGACAGGACGGCACACAGGAAACTCGCCAGCGTTCCTCCGATCGCCGCGTAGAACGCCCAGCCGAGTGAACACATAGCCGGCCTGAAGGGCGAGGCCTCGGTGCCACAGTAGCCGATCACCTTCTCTGAACCCCAACCAGCAGGGTACAGCATGAGGCCCACCATCAGCAGCAGGCCTGGAGGGAGAGCACACAACGAGACGAGGGGATTAGTCACATACGTGTAAACATCAGGGCGGAAAGCACAAACAGATCACAGTGCTGCTGGGAACACGGTGACTCAACTCTGGAGAAGAATACATCTATTTCACAGCTGACAAGCATTTGATTTGTGATGAGAGGGAAGACCCCCATTTGACCGCCCCGACAGTGATGTCAGTGGATGATCTACTCAACAGACGTGTCAAGCCGAAAACACCTGTGGGAGCCCATTGTTGAAAGAAACCTACAGAGGTTGGGTTGAAATATCCAATGTGACGGAATGGGACTAGATGTTGTGGACTTATAAACTCAGATGTTTCAACTTGTAAACACAATAAAACACTGAAATTCCCTAAAGGCATGATTATAAAACATACAGTAATGTGCTTGCATAGACGTGTAATCACTAAGTGTAACAGATCCCTGATTGTCAGCTTTAGCTTCAGCAGCGAGTAAAGTGTTCAACTTCTTGAGTTTGTCCATGTTTCCTCCCTGAAGTCTGATTGTGTACCCAGAGGAAGCATGACAATGAAAGAAGAGTGTGAACTGGTGTGTATGTTTTTTTTTTTAGGTTGAAATCATTGTCATAGTGTTTATGCCATATACTTACACCGTTCATGATCAACACTAAATATTTTTCCAATTTGCTACATTTTTTCAGTCTTTGCTTTACTTCAGACCTCTATTCAATCATAGTAGATCTTTATCTTGTTTGTCTATGTTATGTTAGCAAGCAAGTTTTTTTTTGTTTAGTTCACATATGTTATACAACATATCAGACAATAACTTATTTCCATTGTTGAATGTTTTCACAGTCCACCGCCATTTATTAAGACGAAGACAGGCATTTGATGTCTGACATTAAGTTACATTAGAAAGTAAGAAAAAAAAGTTTTATGAGTCAGTTGTATAATACAGTGTATTTGATTAATATATGCTAATATATTTAGAGATGTTTGGTCTGATTCCAACTGGGGACCTTTGTTATGTGTCACCTGCTCACTCTCTAGCTGTGTTTCCATCTCCACTGTGTGCCATTAAATAAATGCAAAATGCTGAGAAATCCTCCATAAAATTCCACTTTGAGTGAAACTGATTTCTGACATCCATGCACCCACACACCAACAGAGATAGATGTCTCACCTGCGATGGCCTGAAGCAGTCCACAGATGTTGAACAAGCTCTTCTTCAGGATGCTCTGGAAGCACAGACTGAAGATGGAGATGCAGGCCACTCCTCCGAGCACTAACGTCCCTCCTGCCAGAAACAACATGGCAGCCTGCCAGAAGCCACTGGCCACTTCTCCAAATGTCCCAGCGTAGGGTCCGCAGCTCACCCCTACTCCCCTGGTCCCGATGCGAAGGCATCGGCTGTAGAGGCCGAGAGATGGCCGGTACTCCCCGGAGTCCACTCCAGCCCCGCTCGCACTGGAGTCCGACCGAGGGAACCCCAGCAACCAATCAGGGCTCATGAAGGCAATTAGCTCTGCGAAGGCCACTACAATACTCAGCAGTGTCCAGAGCATGGAGCGGCATGTTACAATAACATGGCACATGGTGGTAAGGCTTCTGAGATGGTAACAACTGATGATAAAAAAATGAAATAACAATCCTTGAAGCCTTTAAAGCTCCTCCAAGTGACAGAGTGCTGGTACTGGGAAGTTTAAATTCCTTGCCTTACAAAGAGAAAGGTCCAGTAGGTTCCCTGTTCAGCTCCAGATGGGCTGCTGATCTTATCCTCTCTGAGCAGATGTTTCCCCTCCTCTTATGATTCCTTCTTCTTTGCTTTCCCTGCTTCTCCTGGTCTGGCTCTGGTCATCCCAAACAGCTACAACGCACCGAAGCAGCTCCCCTCAGCCATGGTACTGTCTCGAAAAGCACACCTACAGACACAAACGCACAAGAGCGTCAGAGACACACAGAATCTGTATACACATGAAGTGGGAGGAAGTGACATTTACAAGAGAGGAGGTGGAGAGAAGGGACAGTGTAAGAAGAATGAACGGCGCCCGGTTTCCCATCCGCCATGAATCATCAAGCTCTCTCGTGTTTGCTTGGATGCCCCATGGGATGTCTAATTTGTACCACTGTCATCAAATAGACCCATTCTCTCCCACCATCTTCCCACAAAGTGCTACTTCACATTCACTATCAGCCAGCTGTGAGTGTACAATGAGCAACACTTCCAGATGTCTGTTGGAACAGTCAAGACGAATAACACGCACAGAAGAGTCTTTTACTCATGATTACTTGGCCTTTGTGTGTTTGACTTTACTTGCAAAATGACTGGAGCCTCGTGTGTCTTGCCACTGAGCGATTGTCAGCACAGATCAGCGCAGAGCTCCGTTACAGCACGCCACATTTGACAGTAACACATGCCAGATTCTCACTGCTGCGGCAAGCGCACACATGACATGAGCTGGAGCTTCATCATTCAGTTCGCTATTAAAATTACAGCCTGAATTAATGCAATACACTAGAGGGAGTGATTACTGGCTTTATTGTAGGTTTTTATTATTTTTGATGCTGCTGCAAAACTAAACCTTTGTTCCTTATTCAACAGCAATCAAAACTTGATTGCAAATGCTTGTAACCTGTAACAGATGACATTTTTAGAGGAATCCTCCCAATCCTGTGTGTGTGTGTGTACGTGAGTCAGCGTTGTGCGTTTGAGCATGTACGGGTCCCAATCAAAGTGATTGTGATACTGTTGCTATGTTATGATTTAGTTGCTGTGACCACACTGGCTTCGACACAGACGTGGTCTCATGGGAGAGCAGAGGTTTCTCAGAAGCCGTCTGATGTCATGATCCAGCTTCATGATACACACAGGAAACTATGTGGGATCTGGTTTAAATACAGTACGATAAACTCTGCTGTGTTGATGGATGTCAAGGGTGGAGAATCCCAATAAAAGGTTGTGAGAAGTTCAAAAGTCTAGTGACCCATATTACAAAAGATATTTTAACTTATCTCTAGTGGTATCTAGATATTATCAGCCTCCACCCCGATACAATGGAAGTGAACCGAAGTTCATTCATGGTGCTTTACCCTGATAATGTGACTAAATTCATTCATCCAGCTTGACATTGTGTTCATATTAGGAGATTATTGTTTTGCAGGAGGGGATTTTTTTGTATTATTTTGCTCTAACAAATCAGCAGGAAGTGATGTACCCATCACATCAGAATCATTTTGTGGTCGTGGTCAAACAGTTAACCTCACAATTACATTCTGCAACTTCAAACTATATGTATAGTTGTATTGATTTCTTCCACTCTTGATGCTATTTTGTGTCCATTTCTGCTGCTACTTTTTCATGGACTTAGCTATCTTTATGGCTCTGGCATAGGAAGAGGATATTCCCATTCCCAATCCCCCCACAATGCTCTGTTTGGTTGCCAACTGGGGGAAACAGCCCACAGCGAGCAAAACACAAGACCCACATATGTACTTGAAATAGTGAGCAAGTCAGAGATGTGTCATTACAGTATTTTCACTACTTTCCACTGAGGAAATAGTCTCTTTGAACTCTTGACTGCAGTTATTTAAATGTCATTCTTCAATTCTGTAAGTACACTTAACAAAATTCCATTTGCCTCCATTGTACTAGGGTGGGGCCAGAAATCTCAAAGACTAGTATCTCAAAATCTGGGAACGTAAAACAAAACATTTTTTGCATGACTTGATAATGAGAAACGACTCTTTAAATCTGTCTCCAGTCTGTATCAGTTTTGAGTTTAACTATAAATAAGAATTGACTTCAGGGTAATAGATTCATAACTTGCTCATAAAAGGGAAGGGAGGCTGCTCCGTTGTGCTATCACTCTAATTCTTACTGAATGTGTCATTTTGTCGGTGCTGAAAAGTTCAGCACACAAACATTCATTAAGAGCTGTAAGTCAATCTGATGCCCTGAGGAGAATAAGTGTGGAATTAGGTTACACATAACCTCCATGCCAGGATGGTGAATCACATTTGTAGGGAATGAACAATGATGTTTTATATTGTCTGATATGATCAGAGTCAGTTCAAGGCAAAGCACTTCAGACATTTCCCAGGCCACAAAATAAGAGAATTATCTCATCTGAAGCCGGGGGTTGAGGAGGAACCAACAGAACTGGGTCATAATAACAAAGTCACAGGGATGACAACATCTGAGGAGCAGGTATGAGATTTGAAACACTTAAGATGCGGGTGTGATTCAGCTCAGCAGGATTCAGTCATGTCTGCAGTTCACGGTCATGTTTTCCAGCAGTTCAGCTGTAGTTCTTCTGCTTTGTGCACAGGTTTGCTTTGTCTCGGGTTTGACAGTGATGCCTATCTGGTCCCAGTCAAGCTCATCTCATTCCATCCACTGTGCTTGAGCAGTATTTCGGGAGCAAGTTTCCATTTAAAATTTGCTTTATTCTCCTTCTACAATTTCGCATCCTAATTAGAGATTACACCAACCCTCAGCCAAAATACACTGTCTACACATAATTACCCAGCTCTTGAAAATAAACTGAGGGAGTGCATTTCAGTTACAACTGAGCTGAGTGAAGTTACAGCAACAGGATAAGGACACTACTACAACATGACTATTCATTATCAGTCAAAGGGAAATGGCAGAAATAAACAGGAAGCAAACAGGAAGCATGAGTGTCTGTCCAACAGCCTCTGAGGCGCAGTCATGCATTGTGAAGATGATCTGTCGACCTATCTTCCTTCAATCTAAACCGTCGACCCTCACACAGGTTTCTGCCAAAATGTATAAAAGGAATGTTTGAATAAACACGTTTGTATTTGCAACTGTACGTCCAGGGGCATTACAAGTATAAGGAAAAGGCAGAGTGCAGTATAATCAGGTATTTGGGAATGGTTTGGGGTGTGCACTATTCTATTATAGTCCTTGAGTTTATTCCAGGCATCCTCAAAAACCATGATTATCCTTACTGTTATCACAGTTTCCATTCTGCAGTACTTACAATGGTTTCACACTCGGCTTGACTGACCACACAGGCAGTGTTTTAGCACTATTTATAACAACTATTACAAAACAGAAATGTAGTTTTTTGTATGTGCATCCAGAATAAATATGTATGTATAAATGTGTATATTTTAAGCATGCACACAGCTTGTGTATGTGCATGTTTGTTTGCTTGAGTTTTCTTTTTTTTTGTTCCTTTTCAGCCACCCAAGCTACAGTTTTGGTTTCTCTGTGGAGTTTGAGTCAGAGCTGATTATAGTCCATCCAGGCCAGGCACGGTGCTGTCTATTAAGACTACAATGCCCTCAAATTAGCAGCTCTGCCTCTCTAAACTACAGGGATGGAGCCTAAACATACCTTGTTGAGGCAGTCAGCAGGCACCTTGTGATCTCCCTCAGCTCTTACAGGAAACCTCGTCACTCATGGCTCATCATGGCTCTCTGTAGTCTCACTGAGGACTGCGCTCAGAGGGACATGAGAATTCAAAGGGACTTTTTCTAGTGGGGTTAAAGAGCAGAGTATCTTGAGGAAGTGTGCAGCAGGGCTCTCACTCTTTTTTCCATAATGATATTCACATTTAAGATGAGAAATTAGAGGGTTTACAGATTTACATGCGAGCAGACTTATTGTAACATGCTTAACACAAAACGTTACTGATTCTAACACCCACAATGACCTTTATTAACAACTTTATTTGGCATTAGGATCATGTTGCAATAATATCATTATCTTGCAATAATTAGAAATCTTGGTCATTTTAAATCATAATGTGCACATGTGGTGATTTGCATGTGTGTGTCGTTGCATGCATGTATTTTCACATTCTATGTGTGTGTGTGTGTGAGTATGTGTGCCGAAGTGCAGAAAGGTCACTACATCCTGAAACTGATGAATAATTTCCGCTTGTTTGCTGCTTGTTGAACAGACTTCTGGGAAAGTGCTTGTGCAGCACTTCCTTGGCAAGGTCAAGATTTTCTGTGTGTTTTTCGTGAGTGCTGAGGGAGGAGTATTTTACACTTCGCGGCACATGAGACACTCAGAATTATGACTTCTCCATAACCCGGCGATCGAGGCTGCCTGGGTGAGAGGTCTCTGCCTCCCAGTTGCTTTTGATAGATATGTATCTTCAAACTGTCAGATCTTCGTTACTGCAGCTCTCCATGTGCCTGTGGAGTCGCTTTCATAGATATTTATCATCACCAACACTGACAGATCATGGAGTCTTATGCTTCTTTCATGAGTCCTCCATGATGCTGAGTTTGACTGATGACACAGCAGATATGCTGCATCTGCATCTGATCTGGACCTGTTTCTTCCCACACTGCTCTCCTGCCCTGACACAAACCATGCCAGCCACACAGGATTATGTGCATGTAGTGAGGGCCTGAAGCCAACTTACACACAGCCTTCCAATCCTTTATTCAGCGAGCCAACATGAACAGTCTCCTTGCTGCTTTAAGACAAATTTTCTTTAATGGAATTTACTCAAAAAAATACAATCCACAGGCCAACAGCGAGCCATGTGGGCTACGAGTTTGGCTGTGAAAACCTGTTGGCCACGCAGCCTGTATGCTCAATAAAAATTTCTTCTAATGAAGCATAACATCAGGTTGAGCCTTGCCCTTTCAAAGCTCCAGACAAAGGAGCAGATAAGAGGCATATGTGGGTCAGTCGGTTGGCCGTTAGTTAGAGGAGGTCGCTGAGTAGTAAATCTAGAGTAATTGGTCTGCGATATCAGCAAAGGCTCTGGTAGCATGCCAAGGTGCTGAGGTAATGAGTGCTGGACACTGTAGTCTGTTGTGGAGGGTGAAAGTGAATGAGGACTGAAGGTGGGTGGTTGAGGGATCTAAAGCACAGATGACCCAGATTAGTCTATAAAGGGGAGGTTAGACACAGTTGTTAAGAGTTTGCAAGAAACAATTCCATTCATGGACATGAATTTAAAAATTGTGAGAGAGGATGGAAACGCTTTTGTTTCTCCATAACGGACATGAGCTTGTCCCTGCTTAGAAAAGCATTCTTCAGCCGGTGGATCACCCACCCAGATCAGATGACCCCCCGGTTGATCTGGGCTGGGAGGACTCCATTAGCTCATTTTTCTTAACTTGCAGATCCTGAACCAGAAACCTCAAACCAAGGCAATCTGTTCCCTAAGCTGCTGCGCCTGGTCTGGTCATGCATCTGGACCAGCCAGGAGGAAGGCCCTCAAACCAAAACCACATAAAGGGGCTGCTTCACCATCCTCAGGGCTACGCAGCTACTCAAACAAGATGTGGACAGTGAGGAAATCACAGGCCACTGATGAGGGTCTCATTTCCCTCCAAGAATCAGGAAAATAAAGAAACCCTGAGAGATATGAAAGTAGTATGATACCAGTCAGAGTTGGGCAGGACCAAACATATCCCTCGTTCATGAAAGAATGCAAGCAGCTGAGCTCTGGGTGAAGTGACGGAGAATGAAGCAATGTAGCCTGAGTAATGAACATTCACCACCCACTCACTGGGAAAATATCACACCCTCAACTCTCAGTTTCCCAATCAATCGCCTATTGATTTTCAAGAAAAGGCTTCATTCTCAGCGCTTTATCGAAACTATGTTGTGGCACGTCAGAGTGGATGATGTAAGAAGAAGAGACAAGCCGTAACATTAGCACAGAGACACCCATGCCCCGCAGTGATGACTCGTAAATTTTTACCACAGCACGTTTTCTACCGACTGAATAGCAACAGATCAACACCTCGCTCTCTTTGCCCCCAGCAGTCTGAAAGGCAGTTTTGGGAACTTGTGAAACCCAAACCATGTCTACCATCAGAGGCGGAGAGAGAACAAAGCCTTTGGAACAAAAAAAAAAGAAACGAGAGAACTTACACATAACATAATGAGTCGTACATTATGACTCCCTTTGATTGTCACACCTAAACCTGTAGCCTTGGGAAAGCTGACATCCACCTGCTCTCAGCTTCACGCTACAGACAGAGGACAGATAGCAGAAGAGTGAGTCATGCAAAACACACAAAGAGAACAAGCACAAAGATGAGCTCAGTTTCTTTGCTTTCCAGTCTTTCTCAAGTCGTCCCAGATATTATGAAACAGCCCGAGCTTCTCTCTTCAAGAACTCTTTCTTGCTAAGCATAACCATGTGAGCCACTGCTTTTGCAGCCCTCCATAAACAGCGAATGAAAGAGTTGTAAGAGGAGAAAATGTTTCCCATGGATAGGCATTTACCACAACTTGTGTCTCATAACTTCAGCCACTGAGTGATGGCAGCCATCAAATGCATGTTTAGTGCTCCAGAGTTCGTTTAGATTTATTTTTACAGACCCAGATTAAACACTATAAAA
The DNA here is from genome assembly GCA_025331565.1 of Holacanthus passer. Lineage (NCBI taxonomy): Eukaryota > Metazoa > Chordata > Actinopteri > Pomacanthidae > Holacanthus > Holacanthus passer. The sequence goes on along the minus strand of JAFREQ010000009.1, from coordinate 3,894,534 downwards.
CAATTCAAGCTGTAAACAGTCATTAAATGTTATTCCCCCGACTGTATGTGAAGGGTGAAGTAATGCCAGCAGTTCGAGCTTTCAAATACAACCAGGGGGCCTGAGGTTTCGATGACAATAAGAGGCCCCAAAATGTAAACGACAAGTCAATGGTGGGAAGCCCTTCAACAGTATGCAGAAACAATACAGCCCACTTTACTGACACACAAACACAAAAACAAACACACACCCATAAACTGTGAAGGTGCCAGCCTGTGCTCACTCATCCGCTGGATAATTGCATCAAAACGCATGACTTCCCCAGAGAAAAGTATCGGCTGGGCTCGTTTGTGTGCGTGTGTTTGTGTGTGCGTGTGCCAAAAAAGCCCTGAATAAAACCGGCCCTCTTCATCTGGTGCGACTCAGCTCAACAAAGGCCGCACAAAGACGTGCCGACACCGCCCCCCTCGCTCACTCCTCAGCTCTCAAAGACATGCCTCCGTTGGCCCTGAATGCACTTCATCATTCTTGAAGACAGGCTGCCATGGCCCCTAACCTATTCAATCTGTGCAGCACTCCGGCCCCTCGCTCCCCACGCTGACTCTCCAGTGGCCCCACGGTTTCTGACGCACAAAGCCCCTCAGTGACCCTCACATTTCACTTACACAAAGACAGGCATGACACGGCCTCTCTCTGCTCCCTCCTCACTTCTTCAGCTGCCTCGTTTGTTTCTGAAAAGATGATGGATGCATAAACTTTACTTCTTTCCTTAACAACTAAGAACTACCACTTGTTAACTAGTTTCTTATATATTGCATCAGTTTTTAGATCACTTTAGATTTCTACCTTCAAGGTAGCTGCTGGTTTCCATTATTTACCCTACAACATGAAAACTTACAGAAACTTGCATGTGATATAAGTTTTTCATCACAACAACGATTTTTCAACCATAGGGTGGTGATACAAGTGTGAGCAGGTACAAAATCTTATTGGTTCATTCACAGATGTTCCCCTGTCCGAGAAGAGAGCCAATTGCCAATGAGCACTGCGTTATCAAGTTGGCAAAAATCACAAGTAAAACACCAACAATGAGAAGCAAAAATAGTGGAAAATAGGAACTCACTGACTTCACTGATTTCACACCAGAGGATCAGTTTACTTGTCATGGAAAAAACTACTTAGCCTGTGAAAACAGTCGTATAAAGAATTTCAGGATCCAGCTGTGTGGTGGCTGCCTCTAAAGCTTTACATGTCAGAGCATCCTTGAAGGATATTTTACAATTTGCAAGTCAATTTTTAACACTCTGGTGAATTCAGTGGAAGAACAGTGGCTTCCTAGAAGGTAGATCAAAAACCTAAAAACCTTTGGTGGTGAGCAGCAATGTAAAGAACTGGCAATAATTACCAGTATGACATATAGAACAGCATTTTTGTTTTTGTGTGTGTGTTTTGTATTACATCCACTCTGAAGTATCAGTACCACCAATTATGTATTCGAAAGTATAAAAAAAAACCCAACAGATCTGCAGTCAGATTTTCGACCCAAGGCTGCACAGATGAAACAACGGGGGATAAAAATGAATCAATCCTTAACCTGTGGCTCTTACGGCCTTCTCTCCAGCAACGAACCCACCGCGTGACCAGAGGCAGAGCCACAAGCAGGCGGCACTATCCAAGTTCATGTGCATGTGAGGCAAAGGCAGAAGAAAAGGTAGAAGATTTGCAAGAACTGAATTGTAAAAGGTGCTTCAGAACAGTGACAACAAGAGAAGGGAACACCGCAAATTCATCTTAACCCTGATCTCTTCAAAGACTGTGATGTGATGATCTCACAAAGTTTCCCCGAGCAAGCTACTGTAATGTTAGCAGCTATCAGTGAAACCAGTTGCAATGTAATTCCTCTGATCGATTGAACACCATCAATGTATGTCCATTAAACTTGCTTCTTTTGCCACTGACAGGCTCAGATTGTTACGACAATGGGAAGAATCCCTAGAGTTGGAGCTTTTTGGTAAAAAGATTTGTTTAACCAGAAACAGCGGTTGTATCACTGTCATCGAAGCCACCAGACTGTATTTACACAAACAGTACTCGACAGAAACAAAACTCACCAAAACCGTCTTGGTTAGTCTTTCCAGTGTTCCCACAATAACCAGCTCTGGGTTTGGTTTTTCAACATTGTGTCCAATCAGAATTTTTTCACATCTAAATCATGCATTGTGTGCAGGATGTTTATTTGAAAAAGACAGTTTGTGTCATATTTTGTGTGCCAAGGACTTTTTTTTTTTGGTATCAAAAGAGGTATCGAGTATCCTTTTCTTCTATTAGCATTGGATTGATGTTTTCCTAGACTCATCAGATGGAATTAAATCAATCACAGAAGAGACAGAGATACCAATTTCTCTTCTGTCTGGTATAAACCTCGTTAGATCCGTTTGACATAAAGCCACTGAGAAGCTCATTTCTTCAACATTGCCCTTTTGTAGCGCTATCACATTTCTCCATCCACTGACACACAACAAGTTTGCACTTGTCATATAAGGGTTGTCAAAACTCATTCTAGGAAAAGTAGGCAGGGCAAATACACTGAAGTCAACTACAGCATCCTGGAATCTAATGAACATTAAAAACTGCTGATTCGTAACATAAAGTTTTTGATGGTCGATTATTCATTTGCTGGTGAAAAGCACTCTTCTGAAAAACTGTGTCAATCCCCTCCTCTCATCATTTCACTACACTTTGTCCTTGAACTCAGCTAGAATAAACACCGAACGTTTTCCTGGTTTTGTTTAGTTTATGATGTAGTACCACTTCCCCTCTGGGTGCAGTGTGTATCGGGCGGAGAGCTCCATGGGTGGCTCTCGCTTTAGATGGACCTCCTCCCTGCACTTCAAGGACGTGGGGTTGTGGTGGAAAGAGGGGCTGCTGGGTGGACATGTGCGAAAGACAGATGAAGAAATAAAAACAGTCAAGAAAAAAAAGTGCTGCATAATAAGTAGCTCTGCTTCTTGTGGAGGTGATCTCTCTAATGGGCACTGAGCTGCTACCAGATGTTGTACCTGAACCCACGAAGCGATCAAAGTATGACCAGCTGCAACTGTATATATCTGCACATGCCTTCAGGAAATGTTAAACTATCATCATTCAAATTGTCTTCGGGTGGCTGCTTCAGAATTATATGAATGGACGAAGGATCAATGAAGCATGTAAACTGTAACACTGTTATGCACAAGAGATCAAAGGAGCTTTTACTGACATTTAGAGGAACATTAACCTGAGCAAGGCTGCAAATCAATCCGAGAACAGATTCATTAACGACACTTCCAGCAACAGGATTCATATCTGCCAGGCACACAGGAGTGAATTCTCTGTGTGAAACTGCTCCACAGTGTCTCTTTGTTGTGTTGTCTTTACTTACAGGAAGTCAAAGTGTGCAGATCTTGCAGGCTCCAGAGAAGAAGCTGTCCTTTGTTTTTGCAGCCCCAGTTGTGCAGAGCAGCTCCTCCAGACACTCATTCACCGAAGAGTCTCCTTTCTTCAGGACGTTATTATCTCTCGTTCTCTCCCTCACAGAAAGACATCCCACCAACATCTGACGTCGTGCTTTCTCCTCTTTTCTTTCCTCTCTCTCTTCCCTCCCCCTTTTTTTTCCCCTCCCCCACCCGGTTTGTCAGAGTGAAAGAAGAGGAAGAAGAAAAGTTGCAGAGATGGTGAGAAACTCCTTTAATAAACACACCAAGACTCAATCATTCATTTCTCTTTTTCAGTATTTTCTTTGATAAATTACAAGTTTCTCCTTTTTAGTTTTGTAAATCATTTATGAGTTAGTGTGGATCAACACATTTTCACATACTTCTCAAACATAAGTAAGATGACCAGAGATGTTATGTGATGCTATAAATGAGTTAAGAGAGTCAACAAATTTACCCATCAAAATAAAAAGAATGTTGTACAAAAACAAAAAACTGAGAGTTTGCATGATTAAACAGCCTGTTGCATCATTTTAACTGAAAGTTTTTCTGCTCCATACCTTGACTGGTTTCAATACTCAAGTACTAGCTCGTACAAGTTAGTAGTTATTTTGCAGATTCAGATTATTAATACCAAATATAAAGCAAAAATAAAATATGATAAATTGTTATATCGTAAGCTACCTTGCAGTATATGGGCTAAAGTAGTTAGAGTCCACCTTTACCTGCTGCAACATTAAAGTGACATAAACATAATCCTATCATATGATATACATTATTCTTACATGAGGTATGTGAGTACTTCTAGTAGTTTGAGTATGTTTTGATACTAATACTTCACATTTGTAACAGTATTTCTACAGTGTAGTATTTCTACTTTTGCTCGTACTTCTTCCACCACTGATTGCTTTACAGTAGGTGTTGATTATTGGCAGAGCTGCAGACTCCTGTTTGATTAAGTCACAAAAATTCAGATTTGAACTTTAGACTTGACTCCCCAAAGACGATTGCTTGAGTCTTGAAAATATAACCTTCAAATATCAAGTTTTTACCCAGTAACATCTCTGAACTGTGATGGAAGTGGTGGCCTTGCTTAGCTGCCCTTGGGCATCGAATTAGCCTTGCATGATTATTCATTGGAAGGACATGGTCTCAGCTAAGAGAGCACACACACTATTAACACAGCTGTAGAAAGGAAAATGTTTTAAAAGCTGTCATTTTAATGGTTTAAAGGCCGTCGATTGACTTGCAATTTGCTTATGAGAATTTGTGGCTCTACTTGGATTTATCCTTAAAGGAATAGTTTGACATTTTGAAAGACACACCTATTTGTTTTCTTACCAAGGGTTAAATGAGAAGATTGACGTCACACTATATTATGAGTCTAGAGCCAGTCACTGGTTAACTTAGCTCAGCACAAAGATTGGAAACAGGGAGTAACCGTTTCAAAGGTAACAAATAATCCGTACAACCCTGTGAATCCACAACTTTTACACTTTTTGTACAGATCAAACAAAGAAGATATAACATGTTTATTAGCGAGCTTCAGAGGATTCTGTTACCCTTGCACCACACAGACATCAGAGTCAATCCTCTCATCAAACTCTTGCATATTTACCAAAATATCCAAATTGCTATATAAGTAAGGAATTGAGATTTGACTTGAGATTGTTTCAGGAAGGCTTGAGACTTACTGGTTGTGGAATCAGAGAGTTGTTTTCTTCATTGGAGGCTCTATTTCAGATCATGAGCTGCCCTCTTCACACTGTGTCTCCTCCTGCTCTTTCTGCTCTTCTCACCGAGGAAGCTGAGCTCGAGTCAGAAACCACACTTATTACAATGTGGTCTGTGGAACTGTGACAAACTCGGGGAGACTGTCACACTGGGACCACGTGAACATTTCAGGGAGGACAAATACACTGCGGCGGGGGCCAAGGCAGTGAATGGCCCCAGCTGCATGTTTTGAAGGACTGTGTGGCTTGTAAGCAATGTTAAATGGTGACGGTGATAAATTGCTGGAGGAAGTCACTTTAGTCTCAGCATACTAAGAATCAAAGGTATCATTTACAGACAAGTTTGTGCAAGATGGGAAAAAAAAACAGTTTCTGAGGTCTCTGCACTGGCTAAGAATAATGTTTGAATTGGTCTCGTATGTGTGTAAATCTGGTTTAAAAAGACATCTGATTGTCTTGATTATCTCCTGACATCTGCCTCAGATCATCATATAGCACTCAGTTTGAACAGTCCAAATGAAAAAATGAAGCCACAGCATCACTTAACATTGTCAGAGGATATAGGTAGGACTCACCTTTAAAACAAGTCAAGTTTCAAAAAAGAAGTATATGAACAAAGTAGTTAAAAAGTCCTAATGTTTCATTTTGGAATTTAATGATTCTGTGGATTCAGTTGAATTTATGTTTTAAATTCTCGTGTGTCTTTTATGCCTCATGACAAAGACTGTGAACTGCCTTTGTGTATGAAATGTCCTGTAATTAGCCTTACTTTGATATCATTTAAAGTCTGGCTACAGATACGCAAGTGACACCCTCCTTTCTGAATTTTTATGAAAAGAGAAAATACTCTGTTGGAGGGGTCCCCATGCCTTGCCTTTATGAGGTCTTGCACATGTCCATGTCTTCAATTTCTTTGTTATTCCAGGAAAGAATATACATCCAAATCCAATAAACATGCTTTGCCAGTGGAGAAACTTATACTGTGAGTAAAAGCAGCTTGTGTGCTGCTCAGTGCCAGACACTCATATGTCCTCACTGTCTAAATGTTAAATGTCTCCTTGATGCATTTTTCAGTCTTTGTTAAACTGTCTCTCTCTGCTTCTCAGTAGATTTTCTCATATGCATCTTTCTATCAAACAACTGAAGAAGCTTCTCGGATGAGAAGTGAAACGTCTTCAAGAATCGACACCAAGTTCAGTTGCCTTCGATTCAACTTGCACTTGTATGCCATTTGCGTCTTTGCAGACTTCTATCAGACACTTATTATGTATGTGGATGGACACAATTGCATAAATATTTTAAACACACTCCAGTTTTTGTTGAAGAGAAATGATGCTGAGCAAAGATCCAATAAAGTGTCAGCAGTGGTGAGAGTCTACTAGCAACCACTGATGCAATGCACTTTGTATATATTCGACATCTGTCATTATGATTTTCTTAAGGGTTTCCCCCCATGTTTTGCAGCATTTGTCATTGTGCAACTCAAACATTATGAGTTTCACCACATTGGTATTTGCTGCATTCTCACTGCAAGCTGTTTCTGTTATTTTCCACAAACCATATACAAAAAAAAACAACCATCAGCTCCTCTTCCCAGCCTGTTAACACCAGCTCTCATTTCCTCCCCGGGATGCTGCAGTGGGAGTTTGTTAAGTGCAGGCCTTATGACATTCTTCACAGCCTCAAACTTCATCCTCCTCCTTCCTCCTCGCTCACATGGCGCCTCACTTCTCCACTGTGTCATTTGGTTGAGCCCTGCCTTCGGGACTTCCTCTTTCCACACCAGATCTGTCTGCGTGTGTCATCCTGGTGAGAACACTGCGGGAGGCAGAATAGTCTGTAAATAGAGAATTGTGGTCAAGACAGCGCTCCGGTCTCAGAGGCAGGAAGATGTTCTTAGCTGCAGGGCAACTCCATGGGAAATACAGACCAGACTGATGGGACACTGGGAGAGATGATTGGGTTTGATGGTTAGTGGCAGTGAGGAGGATGTTCGCCTCTGTGCAGAAACTATGCTTAGCTGTGCCATTATGATTGAAATCAATTTACACCAAAGATGTGGTGGTGGTGACGTTTGAGTTTCCAAAAGACGTGTGTGAAAAAGGGTTTTCTAGTTTGATTGTGAGGGTGAACAAAGTAGTTAAATTTGTAGTGTTTTATTTTCGGAATATAATTCTGGGTGTTATTTCATATTAAGCATTCCTATATATTTAGAGAACATCTTTATTGGGTTTTCAGAACATGAAACAAAAACAAGCCAAAATTATACACATACAAACTTTAGCAGATGCTTAAACTTTCCATATAAACAAATATATTATATAGTATAATTTGGTGGTTCCCAGCCTGGGGGTCAGGACCCCTCCAGTGGGTCACAAGGTAAATCAGACAAATTTGAAAACATGATTGTTGGATTTTATGAAATGTTCCTTTACCGATGTGTTTGAGTTATAGACGTGCCATTACGTCCTCTAACCAACACTAATGAGATGGTAGAGATGTGATTCTCCATCTGAGGTGAAACAGTCACTGAGCAAACAACATAGAGAAGGCCCATTACTAACATGCTCTTTTGACAACTGTGTTTTCAGACGAAGGCAGATGTTTTCAGCAAAACAAGCTCTGATAAACGACTGTAACCGGCTGGTGTCAGTGTTTATAACTTCTTTCTGTTGCCCCCAAATGGCCAAAAAAATCAGTATGGTTAAACAATTTCAGTCTAATTATACTGATTTAGATTATTATGAATGTATAAAACTAAATACCACAATGTTTCTGACATTGTATTTCAATGTGGTCTCAGGTATAAAATGGGTGTTAATATTACATTCTTGGCGTCTTGATGTTCAAATGTTTTTCTCTCTGGTTCCTCTGTGAGGCTTCAAGAGATGAAAATATTTTTTTACAGCATTTCAGACCTGCATATACCTGAAGATTGTTCGACTTTAACATGCTGCTATATGGTTTCTATTAAGACTGTCTATCACTTGATTCAAGGCCTTTTCACAGGTGACAGATGACAACAATGACAATTCATTTTCATTCAGCTTGTGCCCAGCTATCCTTTCAAAATACCTCGAACTCGTGTTGTTCTCTGACGCGTATGCTCTGCCTGTCTTTGATGAAAGAATCCAGCTAATTAGGGGTTAAAATGCCTCAGTCCAGTGAGGTAAACATAAACATACAGTAGGCGGCAGTGTGGTCAGAGGCCTGGCATTTAGAAAACAGGAGAATCCATCATTTCCATTTTTGTTTTGGGGGATTTTCCAGAAGTATACAATTTGATGTTGGAAATGAGGTCACGCTGGGACACACAGGAGACAGAAATAAGGTATGACATAGAGGTGACACAAGACGTTGGACCACAAAAGCAAAGAAGAGCTTAACAGATGAGTTGGATCACCCAAACAGAGAACACACACCCTGCTGTGACAAGCCAACCATGAGCACAGTCATGACATTATAAGAAAGAAAATGATGTCTCGACCGTGGCCAAAGTTTCGACATGATGGATAATTAAGTTGTAAGTCATTTCATCTGCAAAACAAAAACAGCAGGGCTATTCAATCGGTGCCTGACTCATGATCGTGCACACAAATACGTAAACTCCAGATGATCTTATATGGCAATTTTGTGCTTTGGGTGCTTTGGCTCAACATTAGCTTTACAAATATTTTGACTCTCTGCTTATCCAAATTTTATTTATCCGACAGACCCTCTTCTACTAATCTCAACATATTAATCAACCTGCAGACACAAGGAATGAACTAAAACTCTGCAGCATCTCCTCACTCATTCCCGTAAAATCGCATTAAGCATTAAAAGCTAAATAGCATCAATAACATTACACGGCCGCCAAAATAAACATGAATGTTGGATGCAGGTGACTTCGTGAATCGTGTTTGGACAACACGTCCGTGGTTGCTAACAAACAAAACAGAAACAACACACCAGCGAATGGCCTGATATTTGAAGAGGGTCATGAGCTTCATGATCCTACAGCTGTTTCTTTTATGGGATTTAAAATGCAAAAAATGTACACGAACATATACGAAGAGCGCTGTTCTGTGATCGAGGATAGAAAATCTTCCTATGATAAGTCAAATCTGAAATGATTTTATTAGAAACATCTGGCTACTATTTGATGATGTTTTCTCCTGCTCTCGTTATCTTTTGATGTACTGTGCATTCAAGCAGAGACGGGGATGCAGATGTTCATTTTTCTGTGTAGTCATGCTTTGAAACTTTACTATGCGATTACAAGGAGCGTTTAAAAGATAAGGAACTGTAAACCTTCTTCTACACAGTTCTACATATTTACGCTGTCTTCTCGCCAAGAGGTAATGAAAAGCAGAAGGTAATGAAAAGCTGTGCAGTGAAGTACAGTTGGATTTTTTCAAACCATCCCTCTCTTTATGTGTGTCACAAAATTTATGTTTACATACCACAACTGTAGCTGCACACACCAAAGTTACCTGTAGCTGAAAACATTTATCTTTTAATTCAGGTTTCTTACAAGAGATTGTTATTATATTATACAAATTTCTACATGGGTGACACATCAAAGGACGTAGAATAAATAGGTGGGGAGCTGACGTGCACAAATAACACAGTGCAAGTCTGAGTAGCTGCCTGTCCAAGCCTTTTTGTGTCCCTTCTGCCTTTTAGTGCCCACAAGGGAGAAATGAAGCATATTAAAACATGTTGTCATTTCTTTGCATAGACGGCGACCCCATTTGCTGATTCGAAATGGGACATTCGGGAGGCTGATTCATCCTGTAATATCCTGAATTAATCCCCAATTATCCCTAAATTAAAGGTAAAGAACACATAAAGTATCTTAGTAAAACAGCTTCGGTGCTCAAAGGGGATGAACACCATTCTTTCAAAAGACGTTCCCTCATTTGGTGTTTTGATGATGGAGGTTGAGAGCACCTTGGTCAGCCAATCGGTCCAAATGTCTCATAGGAATTTTGACTAAATTGAGATTGCAAAGGTCTTAACATATGATTACATCTTTCTGATACATTCTTGTGTCCTGTATAGAAGCATCTTAATTCTTATGTTTCTCCACTCATTTTTTTCAGGTTTCTGGTTTGTGCCTAAGAGAGAAAAGCCTGTAATGAAGAAAGTGCACTATTATGCCCTCTGGTGTCTGAAAGTCATATTTTTTTACTGACAACTGTTTTGCCCAGTAAATTTACATTGTTTAAAAAACCTATAAATAAGTGAGTCATGACGATTATACTGCTGCCAGATGTTAAGTCTCATGACCAGTGTCTTCATGCAAGATAAGAGAGATGAGAAACGAGCCTTCAAAGGTAACAGCGAGTTTATTAGGTCACAGAGTGCTTCCTCCCTCTCTTTCTTTCACTCAGTCACTCAGTGTCTCTCTTCCTATTTATCTTTCTGTGGCCTACAAATCCACAAAGAATGGACGGTTTCAGCAGATTGTCTTCTTCAGCCTGAGCTGTGATTGGACCAGAGGAAGGGGTGGAGGTAAACAGGGGCTGCAGTGGCACAGGGAGTCCCTCTATAACAGGAGAGGAGAGCAACACAGAGAACAGGACATGTGTGAAGCTTGTAGGGAGTAAAGACATCAAGAGGTGGTGTCAGTGTTGGCTCCACGGGCTTAGGATTTTAATTTTCTGACAAATGGTTCGTTGCATTCAGCACAAGCTCTGTGCACAAGATCATCAATAATCAATTAACACAACCTGCAATGCAAACCTAATCTCATATTTGATGCGTCACACCAACTTTTTTCTGTTCTATTTCTGTTACCATCTGGCCAACAAGAGTTTGTGACTAGTCCAACATGTTATCAGTTCATTAGGAGTCAATAGTTAACCACAACTTTATCAGTGCCCACCCAGGTCTTTCAAATGTGTTCCCCCTCCGAAAGAACTGGGCTTGCAAACTTGCAACTCTCTACACCCTCCTCCTCCACTCTCATGCCTTCAAATCTGGCCTTTTTCCCAGCCGGCCTCGCTCCCACTCCTCAACCCTTCAACCATTCCCCCTCTAGCCCACTTTGAAAAGTTCCTCCCTCCCAGTCAGGTCCCAGCCCCTTGTCCTTTCACCCTGTGCCTTCGGTCCCTTCGCAACTGCATGGACAGTCTCAGTTCCAGCCTCAGCCTGTGAGAACTAGTTGTGGCTGCAAAGAGAGAATGACACTCAGTACAGCTGCTGGTCAACGCCTGATACTCCAACTGGAATAGCTGGAATAACTCAGAAGAAACGGGATATGGTAGAAATACATCATGTAAATAGATTTCATAGAAGTGAATCTATAGTGCAACCTCACAAGGCCCCACATGCAAAAACTTATGATGTGGTTTGTGTGATGAAGAAGAAGCAAGAGAGAAGGAGCCGAGGCCAAGCCATGGAGTCAATATTGGAAAAGGCCATGAAAACTCAATTCCTGCCATCCTAAAATTACAAAAAAAAATTAGCAACACATGAGATGAACTTTTGAATTTTTTTACTATACTGTCTCATAGTATATTCAATTGCATTGCTCTGTTTGTTTCTTTCCTTGTTTCATTGTATGTAATGGCAGAAGTTAGAAATGAATTAAGTACAACAACAACCATAATCATATAAACAGAAATTGATGTATCGTTATATGAAGACAAGTCCAAATATTGTAGTCAAGGTTTAGTAAATTGTTGTTATTATTTACATATTTACATAATTAAACTTGGGTGGACAGCATTATCTTCTTATCTTCTCCTCTTATCTCTCCACTTCCACTTCATGCAATCACTGACAAAGCAAAATGTTATTATTTTGGCATTTTATAGACTGAATGATTAATTGATTAATCATCAAAATAATGCACAGACTAATCAATAATGAAAATAATTGTTAGCTGCAACCCTAGATGAAGCATGGCTATTTTTATTTATTTATATTTTTATATCAATATACTGGGAGCACATTTGAATGGGGTGGGATGTGCCCACCTCAATATATGATATGCCCTGGAAGAAGCTTTTAATTGTGGATCCAAAGGAAAGCAATTATTGGGCAAAAAAGATCCCTTTAGAAAAACCATCAATCCAACCTATTTGGCCCCTTCATTTGTGTTGCATAAGTCATTAGGTCAGTCAACATGTTCACTTTGGTGTGTTTAGAGCTCTTTTCAGATCAGGGCTGTGGTTCAGCGTGCACTTGGAATTTGTGGTCTCTTCCACCGCGCAGATCTGCTGCCTGACTCAGCGCTACAGTGACACTTGACACATCAGAGCTATTTCTGCTCTTACACACAAATGCGCATGCACACACTCACGGACGTATTGACAAACGCTCGCTGAAAAACGCATGTGCACCACACATGCACATTTACGTGCTCGTGCCTGAGGGAAGAAGTTCAGAGGGTTCCTCTCGGTGCTGGTTACACCTTATAGTAAACAGGCCACTTTTTTCTAAAAGCAGCCAGGGCTGAAGACCATTACATAAAAGATGCCTGTGAGGAGAAGCTATTTTTTGCTGTTTGGTGAATAACTAGATTGTCTGCGTGTAATCACCTTCCCATCAGTTTGGGTACAAAGTTTTAATAACTATTTTTTGGTTGTTTTGTTGGTTGTTTGTTGGTTGATCTGTTTGGTTGCTTACATGCTAAGCAAATATTTGCAAGCTTTTGTTTTTAATCCAGATATGAAACATAAACATTTTATTTGGTTTAAAGGCACAATTGGACTTTTTGGGAAATAGATGAGAGCTAGATGAGAAGCATTATACCAACCTCACATCTCTTGCAAACTGGAAACAAGAGGAAGCAACTAGCCTGGCTATTTTTAAAATGTTACATCTCAAAGAGTGTAAAAACAACTGTTTGAGGGTTTTCAGGGGATTGTGTGCTGCATTTTTGGGGGTGGCTGTGTGCAGTGACTTCAGTGTTGTTGTCACCATGAGGTTGATACTCGGAGGTTACTGTACCCTGCCAAAAAATACACCCACATATAAACTAGACTATCACTCGCTGTTAGAGCTTTGGTAGGCCGAATATATTCAAGCAAGCTGGCTCCCCTTGTTTCTGGCCTTTGTGCTAAGCTAAGCTAAAAACCTCCTGGCTCTAGCTTTACATTTACAGACAGATACGAGAGTGATCTTTCCCATTTAAGATAAGATAAGATATTCCTTTATTAGTCCCACAACGGGGAAATTTGCAGCTTAACTCTTGGCAAGAAAGCAAATAAAACTATTCCTTTAACCTCTCACTGTTGAATCCAGTTTTCCCCTTTTATTTCCACTTCATAGCTTTGAGGTTGTGGAAATCATCTTGTTCCAGCTCTTTGTTAAAGCTTTAAGATGTTTACACTGACTGACATAGACAAGACACTGTATTATAGCTGCACCCTTCATCAAGTGGAAATACTCCAAAAGTCTTACACATGTAAAATTTAGCCCAACCAATTTGAAGTCTTTGGAAACTTTGAAATCTCCACTAGAAATTTAAATAAAGTCTTTTGGGTCTGAACAGCATGAGCAGCATTAACCTACTGACGAGAAGAGTTTACTGTAAAATGGACTGCGTGTTTACAATCTAGTCATTTTTGAGACATGTAACACTTTTAAATAACGCACTATACATAGACCTTTAAGTTGAACCAAGGGGACTGTGATCTGCGCAACCCCAATACAACTGATGAAATCCTATGGTGAACTATAGATTAGAGGCGTTTTTCTGAACTTTGACTCTGTTGATAAACACCTTTGGGAGGCCAATCTGTAACATTCCTCCTGAAACTGGATCAACCCAGAGCTAACAGAAGTACACACCACCACTCTGCTGAAGGTCAATATCCCCATATCTGTGTGTGTGTGTATGTGTGTATTTGTTCATGTTTTAATGTGTTGTGCATGGAAAAAACGAGGACAGTAATGAAACCTGTGGCCAGGAATGGAGGTGTTACTAGTGAACCTGGATAAAATCACTCATCTGCATTGAGACATGGTTTTAAATCCAGAGTTTAACTGTATTTTCATTATCGATTAATCATTCATCAATCATTAATTAATGTTAGTCAATTGGACAGAGGTGCATAATACAGGCTTATCTCCTCAGGTCTTGGCAGAAGGTTCCAACTGTGAGGACACCGTCCCTAATTGCATCAGACGTTTCAGGGTCACATCACAAAGACGAATGCCTGAAGGATTTGGTTTGATGTAACTGAGATGGTTAACTAAGAGGTCATACACATGTATGAACAATTTAAGCAATGTGGCTTATTTATATGCTGAAATTGCACTCTGAGTACACTTGTGTATGTTTTATAAGAAAGACAACAATTTACCAGTCATTTACAAAAACACACATGGTTTGGGAGTAACTTGATGTTTAAAGTCAAGATTATAATATAATCCTTGAACTAACAGATCTCTATTTCACTTGACCCTGTCTTACCTGAACAGACTGCTACAGCCCATGCCATCTCCATTGATCTCTGTGCCAGACTATGTTGCACAATTTCCAAACAGAAATGTGGCAATTAGACATGAATCCTCCCGTATTAACCCAGCAGTATAAAGCTAGCTAGGAGCAACACTCAGCACTCTTCAGCCCAAAAGAGGGGTTCGCTGTTTGCAAGTGCTTAGTGCTGCAACTGAAACTGGGAAAAAGATGGCACCTGGCAAGAAGGTAAAACAACCTCTGTGCAGACAGCACTGCATGTATGTTACATTATCTATACTAATCTGTGGAGAACAGAAATTTTGTTGAGGCTTGAGCAAGGCTTTGACTTCCTGTAAAGTCATTACATACTAGGTCATAGTTGTCCTACTGGTCGATGGACTGTGGTCTTCTAAGAAAAATGTGGTCCATGCAGGTTTTATGTGTGTGCGTACATTTGTGTGTGCATGCGTACGGTTTGTGAAATAGCCAGACTAAAGCGGTCACTGCTGGAGAATCTCTAGTTAAAAAGTGCTTTTATCTTTGTACCTTTGTACCTGAACTGCAGCTTCTCTCACATCAACACATTTAGAATCGTAAAATTTTCATTGCACACATGGACAATTGCCTCACCTGCAAAAAGTACATGTATGATATTTGTGCTCTTGTTTTGTCTGTCCATTGTTGTTCTTTAAGTGAGCTACACGATATCAAAAAGCTTATAAGCCACTTAGTGTAGATGTTGATGTGTGTGTATGGATCCCTCTGCTCCCACAGGGTATCCTCGAGCGTCTGAATGCTGGGGAGGTGGTGATTGGCGATGGAGGCTTTGTGTTCGCTCTGGAGAAGAGGGGATATGTGAAGGCCGGGCCATGGACTCCTGAGGCTGCTGTCACACACCCTGAGGCTGGTGAGACGGACTTTACACACACATATTGTTTTCAAAACCACACAAAGCCCAGAAGGAAGGTGCACAAAGTTCTACCTTTAACGTGACAAAATCTGTATGTTTCCATCAGTGCGGCAGCTGCACAGGGAGTTCCTGAGGGCCGGATCTAATGTCATGCAGACCTTCACCTTCTACGCCAGCGAAGACAAACTGGAGAACAGGGGTCAGACTTTGAAAATCTCTGTGAGTACCCAGCTGTACCACTTCACAGCCAACATTAGCAAGATTTTGTAGATCTTGCAAATTCCACTTTACCCCTTACTGATTGTGGACTGCAACAAGCAGAGTGTCATCATCAACAAACTCCTTCATTCTTTCAGGGGGCACAAATCAATGAGGCCGCCTGTGACCTGGCAAGAGAAGTAGCCAGTGAAGGAAACGCAATGGTTGCTGGAGGAGTGTCCCAGACCCCCTCCTACCTGAGCTGCAAGAGTGAGACCGAGGTGAAGGCCATCTTCAAGAAGCAGCTGGAGGTGTTCATGAAGAAGAACGTGGATTTCCTGATTGCTGAGGTGGATTCACATCTTATTTCATGTTGATAAGTGCACAAGTTGTGTCTAACTAATCAGTCTGAAATATGATTGGTGCTCAGATGTGACCGTGTTGTTTCTGTCATTGCAGTACTTTGAGCACGTCGAGGAGGCAGAGTGGGCCGTGCAGACGCTGAAGACTAGCGGAAAGCCCGTGGCTGCTTCTATGTGCATCGGACCAGAGGGAGATATGCACGGCATTTCTCCCGGAGAGTGTGCTGTCAGGCTGGTGAAGGCCGGTACGTGTTTAATCTACTCTGTATGATCTCACTCTTTATCCTTTTGTGTCTTCACTTGAAAGTCAGCTGCTTTAGCTGATGCAACAATAACCATTTCTCTCTGTTCTCTAGGTGCCCAGATCGTTGGAGTCAACTGCCACTTTGACCCAATGACCTGTGTGAAAGCTGTCAAGTTGATGAAGGAAGGAGTGGAGAAGGCCGGCCTGAAGGCTCACTACATGGTGCAGCCCCTGGCATTCCACACCCCCGACTGCAACTGTCAGGGATTCATCGATCTGCCAGAATTCCCCTTCGGTAATATGTTTTGCTTTGACATTAAAAGGGAAGAAACACCAGGTGCATGTGGCAGCTTTTTTGACAATTGTCTCCATTTCCCCTCTGCTCTCAGCCCTGGAGCCCAGGATCCTGACCCGCTGGGACATGCACAAGTACGCCCGAGAGGCCTACAATACTGGCATTCGCTTCATCGGTGGCTGCTGTGGATTTGAGCCTTATCACATCAGGGCTATAGCAGAGGAGCTGGCCCCTGAGAGAGGCATAATGGCCCCTGGCTCAGAGAAACATGGCATGTGGGGTGCTGGTCTGGAGATGCACACCAAGCCCTGGGTCAGAGCCAGGTAAACCATCCAACATATTCAACACCCTGTCATGCACATAATTGTTGGAATACTATTATTTGGTATCTTTTTTTCTGTGCATAACTTGTGTCTTTATCTCCTTCAGGTCTCGTCGTGACTACTGGGAGCATCTCTCGCCCGCATCCGGTCGTCCCAAGTGCCCGTCCCTGTCCACACCAGAGGGCTGGGGTGTGACCAAGGGCCACGCCGACCTGCTGCAGCACAAAGAGGCCACCAGCAGCCAGGAAATGAAGCACGTGCTGGAAATGCAGAAGAAGGCCAAGTCCTCTGCATGAGCGAGAGAAAACCCAGGCACGAATCCCCTCAGTCGGTCAACAAGAGAGGGATGAGGGGGAAGGAGTGATGTCTTTCCCAGTTCTGTTTGGAGATAAAAAGCACTTGTAACAGCGATGCTCCACTTGTGGAGTATTACAATGTAAACCCCAGGGCAAATAAACCTGAGTTTGTTACTGAATTTTACGGCTATGTGTTGTCAGTGTGAAACATTGGACTGATGCAACAAACACAAACCACTCAAAGAAACTTATAAAATGGTGTCTGTCATTATAAATATGTCACACATTAACATATGCACTGATGTCCTCACTGGTTTGAGTGGCTGCCTGCTATCAGGTTGTGTTCTATGAATTTGTCTATTTGGGGTCCAAAAAACAGAAACACACAAACTAACAAATCCGGACCAAACTAGTGTAACACATTCACAATACTCTCATTCAGTAAAAGAGGGGAGGGGAAGGAGTAAACAGTGGCGTTGTGTAACATGCCTCCTGCCAATCAGAAGAGCTCCTACTTAGACCCCTCCCCTGCTTCTGAGACATTTATAGTGGTCCTGTGCTCCACTCTAATGTTGCTTCAGCATCTCAAAGTCTGAGCAGTCAGGGTTCCACACAGCTGCAGGATTATGGCACCAGTGAAGAAGGTATGTGTGGACTTTTGTGGAAAGGTGGGGCATGCTATCAGGACCATCCTGCAGAATATCCATGCAGGGAATTACAACTGGTAGTTTTGTGGAATGCTAATAATTGTGCGATGTCTAATTGTGAAGACTCTTGAGCTCCAGGCTTAATCACTGGAAAGTAATTTAATGGTAGATTAACCAAAAATTAGTATCTGGCCATGCAGATAGGTTTGGCTTTATTTGTACTTGAGATTTGTGTCTGAGACTTCTGCCTCTATCCCAATGCATTGGAGGTGATTCATTATGAATGAATTAGCCTTCAAATTAGTTCGATTTTGCAAAAATGTAATAGTTTAAGCTGTAAATAATTTGAAAAAGATTAATTTAAAAGGCCTTATATCTATTACTTTAAGAAATAAGATTTCACTTTCCTCTGAACAACAGATAGATTACATTTAATTCCTGTTTTATTATTTTCAATCTATAGGATTTGTCAACTTTTATGTTTAGGAGTATAGGATTTTTCATAACCTGCAGGAAAAGACTTCATTGTCAAATTGAAGGATCTGGTGAAGGCTCATAACATAAGTGCACACCAGGTGGAGCACTTCTTAGATTCAAATGGATGAATCAATTAATAAATCATTCTAAATATTCAGTGCAGCTACAGTGATTTCTCTTTAGTCAACATCGTACACTTAATGAAGAAACGTGGATGCAAATGCATTGTGTAGACAGAGAGTCTAAAGTGTAATAAATAAATGGTTACACTAAGTTTAAATTTTAGCTTGACTGAGTATGTTGGAATCAAAAGATGCAGCTCTATCAGTCATTGTGAGCTGTGCAGCTGTTCCCAGACATGTGCTACTTTCTTGATGACTCATGGTCTCAGAGAGAAGGGGGGTGTGGCAGTCGATTTGGGGAACCACTGTGCATGAGGCATAAATCATAGATATACATTTGGATTTGTTTCTAGTGTCCATATTCCTCTGACCTGACTGGTATTTCATTTTGCAACTCATCTTAAAATATGATGCCTGTAATACACACTTGAAAACAGGCCAGAAATGAAAACCCACCATGTTTGACTCTTCAGCTGAGAGTTAATATAAGCAGTCAGTTTGGCCAGAGGTGAGCCATAATGCTATACAGGGCCTATATTACAGAGTAGAAGTCTTTGAATTAAAATCTGCAGACCCTTTGGCCTCAGTGGCTCATCTCCAGCCTGAGTGATCCGGTCAATCTAAGCTGACATTGATCCATTTTTGCAGGGAATCTTGGAGCGTCTCAATGCTGGGGAGGTTGTGATCGGTGATGGAGGCTTCGTGTTTGCCCTGGAGAAGAGAGGCTACGTGAAGGCTGGTCCCTGGACCCCTGAAGCTGCCGCAGAGTACCCTGAAGCAGGTGAGAACAAGCTACCAACTTTAATACTCTATTTGAACCAAAAATTTAACCTGTAATTTACATTCTTTTCTGCAGTATGTGTCACCATTTAGATGTTTGCCTTATGCTGAGACCTGTTTGTTTTTCAGTGCGACAGCTGCACAGGGAGTTCCTGAGGGCTGGAGCCAACGTTATGCAGACCTTCACCTTCTATGCCAGTGATGACAAACTGGAGAACAGAGGCAACAAGCTCACCTTCACTGTAAGTCAAATGGGAAATGGTACCACTTTCATAGTGATAAGCAGAATATCTTGAAGGTGGCTGCTCATCTGTTCTTTTGAAAAGAGCAGCTACAATGACTTGAACCAGCAATTCCTTGATCAATAATCACAAAGTAAACAATGTAGAAGCAATGTTCATTAGCTGTAACTGGTAATCTCAATTCCACTATTTAAAGAATTTTTGTGACATTCTTTTATGTGTGTCAGGATTGTCTATTTGATTCTCACCTTTGTTTCTCCATAACCTGGCTTCGTTCTGCAGGGAGCTCAGATCAACGAGGCCGCCTGCGATTTGGCCCGTGAGGTCGCCAATGAGGGTGACGCCCTGGTTGCCGGAGGAGTGTCCCAGACTCCCTCCTACCTGAGCTGCAAGAGCGAGACAGAAGTGAAGGCCATCTTCAAGAAACAGCTGGATGTGTTCATGAAGAAGAACGTGGACTTCCTGATTGCTGAGGTAGAGATTTTTTTTCTATTTATTCCACTTTTTTTTTTTTTTTTTTAAGCATTTTCTGGTGACTGTCTGACTGATTGCTGGCGTCTTTGTCCTGCAGTACTTTGAGCATGTTGAAGAGGCCGTGTGGGCTGTGGAGGTGCTGAAGGAGACTGGCAAGCCCGTGGCCGCTTCTCTGTGCATTGGACCAGAGGGAGACATGCACGGCATCTCACCCGGAGAGTGTGCTGTCAGGCTGGTCAAAGCTGGTGGGTATAGTGTTCCCCATACACAAGAGTAATTGGAAGTAAATATAAACTCAAGATGAAATTTGAGATTTTACTTCTTCATATTACTCATGTTATCCTGACATGACCTCTCTGTAGTGTGACTTGGCAGTGCGAGATAACAAGGGAGATTACAAGATTTCAAACTGGCAGACATGAGAAACGACACATCTGTTCTCAGTCCACTAGCATCGTGAATGAATAACTGGGGTTGACCTACAAACCTGTGTCACCTGTGCCAAAATGTTGACCATTAAAAAGAACCAGCCAAATTCAAAACATCTCTTGCCATCACATAGTGGGAGGCTCCCCCTGGGGGCCTCCCAACAGTTTCAGGGGAAGTTCAGTGAATGGAATTAAACAATTATTACATTAATTATCAATAGGAGATCACATAGAATAGTGTGTGATTTCCTTTCCCAGAGTTTATGTATTGGTGTGGTCTTGAGTTATGCCAAACTGCAATGTTAGATTTTTTTGGATCAATTGTCGTTGTTGTTGTTGTTGTTGTGTCTATGGGATCAAATAATCATAATCATAATAATCATGATCCCATAGGCATCCAGGAATTGAACAAAACTAAGCAAGTAAACTTTCTTTTTTCAAGCTTTGTTTGCCCACAGTCTCAGACTTTGAAAACCCCTGTCTTGTAGATTCAACCCAAATCTTGCAACCACACCT
This sequence comes from Holacanthus passer, assembly GCA_025331565.1. Lineage (NCBI taxonomy): Eukaryota > Metazoa > Chordata > Actinopteri > Pomacanthidae > Holacanthus > Holacanthus passer. The sequence continues at coordinate 3,873,638 of JAFREQ010000009.1, read as the reverse complement.
GGAAAACCACAGTTGGCGCTGTCTCTTCTGCATGTCTTATTTGCTTATCTGTAACAGTCAGCTCACCCCAATACACATTCTTCTGTAGGTGCCCAGATCGTTGGAGTCAACTGCCACTTTGACCCAATGACCTGTGTGAAAGCTGTCAAGATGATGAAGGAAGGAGTGGAGAAGGCCGGCCTGAAGGCTCACTACATGGTGCAGCCCCTGGCATTCCACACCCCCGACTGCAACTGTCAGGGATTCATCGATCTGCCAGAATTCCCCTTCGGTAATAATATACTTAATAACAGGTGCTTTCTCAGGGTGCATGCACATACACCCTCTGCTGGTGCACCACAGTACACTGCAGCAAGATCAATCATTCAACACAGAATTAAATGTGTATAAAACTGAATCTTCTTTCAGGTCTGGAGCCCAGGATCCTGACCCGCTGGGACATGCACAAGTACGCCAGAGAGGCCTACAACACTGGCATTCACTTCATTGGTGGCTGCTGTGGATTTGAGCCTTATCACATCAGGGCTGTGGCAGAGGAGCTGGCCCCTGAGAGAGGCTTCCTCCCAGCTGCATCAGAGAAGCATGGCAACTGGGGTGCTGGTCTGGAGATGCACACCAAGCCCTGGGTCAGAGCCAGGTCAGAAGGAACTTTTAATCTCTTAATCACTGAATGCCATAAATATACAACACAGTCACTTATGAAATGTTGGCTCTTCAGCACCAGTGAGTACTAACAGGTATTATTCTTGTCTTTTTGTCTCATTCAGAGCTCGTCGTAACTACTGGGAGAACCTGAAGCCAGCCTCTGGTCGTCCCGAGTGTGCCTCCCTGTCTGCCCCCGACAGCTGGGGTGTTACCAAGGGCCACTCTGATCTCATGCAGCAGAAAGAGGCCACCTCTCAGGACCAACTCAAGCAGCTGTTCGACAGGTCAAAGAGCCACTGAGTCAGTCCATCTCCTTCAGACCGGAGTCAAACAGCCATGCCATGGAGCTACTGATGCTGCACAGTGGTGCACTGTCTGTATACAGCGCTGCACCTAACAAACATGATATCAGGGGCCGAATCTTCACTTGAGACTGGCACTCTTTTGTGCATCTGTTGATTGGAAAACTGTATGTGAAGCCACTGTGGTGTCTCAAGTTAGGAGTCGGCCCATGTTAAGATCGGGACCCTTTTGCTTTCCATGGACCAGTTTGTTTAATAAAATAAGCTCTAATAAAAAATGTGAATTGGTCACTTGACTGTTGAGATGTAGTTTCTTGGTGTGGATGGGTGGTTGGGGGGTATTTTCAATCTCTGCTTCATAAATTCAATCATCTGTAGATATGTGATGATCATGGCACCATGCACAAGGACAAATTTATTATTGGAAAGAACTATTATGCATGGACCGATCCAATATCATCTTAAACATGTCGAAATAGAGTAAAGTTTCAATGCAGCAAGGAGTACCGTTTAATGATTAGCCCCATACTAGATATTGATATTACTAGATTTTTAGTATTTACAGCTTATTCATGTACATGTTGTACATGTGTAATTACACATGAGTAAAGATAAACTCTAAACATGACAAGGCTTCAGAGAGTCATGTAGTGGATGAGGAGTCCAGTAGATGGCGGTGTTCTGACATCATGTCCGTGTTCATGCTTGACATTGGCTCCAAAGAGTTTTAAAGAAAAGATGCTCTACCAGTTAACAGTAATCTTAACAAGTTTGAACTTCATCTTTAAAGCAAAGTGTTATCTTAACTTTTGCCTCCACAAACTAACCTACAAGACATAATCTACAGTATTTTCTGTTCTAAGGTTTTATGTTTTGTATTAATTGGGCCCTCCACTGATTTTACAAGTTCAGAAGATGAGTTTACTCTTTATAAAAAAAGTAGTATTCAACCTATCAAAACCGTAGAATAAAGTATTAACCCTGGTGATGTAATCAAAACTTGGCCTTGGACTTTTTAGAAACTAGGGTGCGTCCAAATTTCTGCATGAACATGCTATTTACTATTGTGAGATTCTTTTAGTATGTCCAAAACTTTAGTATAAAAGCAGTAGTATGTGAAGTGCATGTTATTTATACGGAAGCACTGTCAGAGCAATTCTGTTCCTCTGCAATGATCAAGCAGAACAAAGCAGCAAATGCGTACTAGTACTCGAGAAGCTAGAATCGGGGGGTTGCCACCTCTGTTTGCCTGATGACTTAAATGATTCACCTGCTACCAAAATTGTAGTCTGTTAATTGTTTTCTGTCACTCTGATCAAGTATTTCAGCAAAAGTATGGATCAAAGTTACAGTCTGAGACTACTGTCACTAATAATATAAACAATAATATATATATAAGCTATATTTGATTAATCTGATCTTTTATTTATGCTGTTTAAGCGGACTATTAGATAGTGGGGTGATTTGGTATATATATATATTCTATTATATGTAATCTTCTATATAGTTGTGCACTGCAGCATCAGAGATCCGAGCTTGATTATGTTTAAAGTTCACTGTGAATGTTCTGCCAGTGACACATCTTCGTTTATAGAAGACCTCGGCTGCTTCTCTCGCCTTTGATTGGACAAGGCTTGACCACCTGACCATGTTATCCGTTTCCGTTTATATTTAAGGTGGAGTGAAATCAAAGATGGGGTATGATATTGGCCTTTGCTTAGCACAGTAGCCTTTTATTGACCTTTTCTGTTCACATACAGACATAATTCTTTTCTTTTAATTACTCTATGAAGAATAAAAGCCTCGTACGTCTCTCTGGACCTGGACTGGGTTTTCGTTGTCTCGGATTACGTCTTTTATTGGTCTATTTTTGTGTGTCCTTTATTGACAGGAGGCTCCGTTACAACCTGCAGTGATAAGACTTCAGTATGTCCTGAGGATTTGACCTAAGAGGACAAACACTGGGACAACACATCTGTCCACTGCTTTTTAAAGCAGCCAGTGAGGTAAAGACGTTAGCTGGAGTTAAGGTACAGCTAATAAAATATTATTTGAATATATTTTAACTTACATATTCAAGCCTTAATTAAATACATATCAATATGAATAACCTTGCTGTATTGGATTATATTAATCTTCTACTGATGATCTGTATAATATTAATTGCGTCTCACCCGCTGCACCATTATCATGAACCCCATTATCATACCTGCGTCCTTATGGTTTAGACTCTACTGTCTATAATAACAACAGCGCCATCTCGTGGTGCGTTTCAGAAGCTACGCGGAACCGCTTTAATACCGGAAGTGAACCTGAGGTCGTCATGGGGAGCAAAGTCAGCTCCAAAATGGCGGCGCCCGCTGCCCGAGTCATCCAGGTAACGCTCCTCCTGAATTTCTTATTACTTTAGCTTCAGTGTGTTGAGCTCAGATGATCGTTTTGAAGTAAAAGTGTTTGTTTTTCTGTTGTTGTGAACAGTTGATGACTTGTTTTTGGTGAGAGGCCTTTTTTGGGGGACAAACGCCTTCGTACCCTTGTTGATGTCCTTGTTTAACCGTAAAACACTGTCATGTTGTTTAACTTTTATTTTTATCGTGTTCAGCAGCAACAGCAACAAAATATTACTGATCAAATCGATATTAATGTTAATTGACATTTTCATTGTTTTGACTGGAGTCAGAACAGATCAGGAGGGAGACAAACGTTGTTCAGAGCTGAAATGGACCTAAAAATAGCAGCGGGACAGAAACACACTGTTGACAGTTATTCAGATTTATTTGTATCATGTGTTTATTTGCAAACTTAAACGAATTTGACTCCTATTTTAAGTTGCTCTCAACGTACTTTCACACAGATCCAAGAATAATTTACAGGAAGATAGAAACTAGACATACAGCCTAAAAACAAGGACAACAGAGCAGGAACAAACTCTTTTTAAAAAACAACTAAATGAATTAACATTTAAGTCAGTTACTGAATTATTATTCTGTCACTCATTGACAAAGATACTGTATCTAACAGCCTTTTTACTTTTTTACATTAGTACCCCAGCAGCCCAGTAAATAAGATAAGATATACCTTTATTCAAACTGCCTGTGTGTTAGGACTGAAACTAATGATTAATTTCATGATCAATTCATCTTTTGATTGTTTTCTTATTTTTGATTAGTTGATGAATTGTTAAGTCCAAAAATAGTTTTATAAGATTGCTTCTCAGTATTATCCAGATAAATGTGCAAAAGCTATTCAATTTACAATCACAGTGTAAACTGAAGTCTGTTCCTCTGCAATGATCAAGCCGAAAAAATAGCAAATACCTTAATTGAGAGGCTTATCACACTAAAAATTAACATACTGTTGCAGTCTATTAATTGTTTTGTCACTCTGATATATTGTTTCTATAACAATATAGATCAAAGTTCAGTCTGAGGCTACAGTCACTGAAGAGTTACAAAACTAATTACTCATAGCGTTAGCGAACCACACAGTTATTTGTAAAGTTTAACTGTTCACGTTTGAAGGTATTGAATGTAGAACCTGTGTATACGTTTATTCGTCTCTGTAGCAGCTGCCTCAAAAATTCAATTCAATAATTCACACAGCTGTTTGATTTTATGTGTGTTTGCAGGCTGTTCGGCCTCACGCTCCTCTGATCAAGTTCCCCAATAGGCAAGGCATCGCAAAGCCCAATGGTGAGTATGAAGAAAATGAATGACCTAAATAAAGGAGCCCAGCAAAAACAATATAGTGTTAATCTATTATTAAAACAATACATTTTCTGATCTAATATTTTCCTCTTCTGTGCCTAAGTGGCCAGATGTTGACATCACTGGTAGATTACTTGAGTTGAACCTATAGCTTGGCCTACATGCAGTTTGAACGTTTGTTTTTGTTTGGTTTTTTGTTAGATTAAATATTCATTTGTCATATAATGAAAACATTTAGCAAAGATTGAATAATTTTGCTCTTGCTTTAGAGGTGCAACCATTATGATCTACCTTTTTTTTAAAATGTTTTGGTGATGTCTGAATTCTCCTTGGTGCTTCCTGAGTTGCCTTTTATCATAGTGACTTTTTTTTCCTTTCTTTCCTTTTGTAGCCCAAGAAGCACTGAAAACATTAGCAGTTAGCTTCTCACCACACGATGCTTCGGGTTCCCCTTCAGCTGCCACGCCGCCTCCATTATCAAGACCTCATGTACCTTTGACCCCGATCCCCGGCACACCAGATACACTGGCCTCTATTCAACTACTAACTGCAAGGTACCGCAGGAGACCGCTGACAGAAGATGAAATGGACTACATCCAGGTGAGGGGACCACCTACATGTTAGATTAGACCCAGAACATTGTACTGACAGCTTGGCCTTTTAAAACCAAGTAGGGTAGGTGGGGGTAGTGAAAAGGAGGGGGAAATGTCCAGCCAAGATGATCACATAGATCATATCAGTTAGAGCACAACCTTTGTCCTTGGTTTAAGATAAATCTGTATCATGACCTTGGTTATTAATACTCCTATTGTAACCTTTGTCTGCCTTGTAATATAAATGGCTGTTAATAATTTGATGTGAAGTAAAAATGCTCTTAAGCTAAATAAAGGAACTTTGCATCCAAGTACCATTTTGCCTCTTAAGAATTCAATACAGCAGGCGTTTACGTTTGACTACTGGCCCACCATAAATTTCAGTTTTGGCCATCCAAGGCAGAAAAGTTTGGGTGCCCCTAATCTAGATAGTGTAATGTTTCAGTGTGCTCGAAAACTAACACTTGATAAAATAGATTAGAAGGCAGAGTTTTGGTTTGCACTGATGTAAAGGAACTGTATGTAACAAATTTGTTTTCTGTTGTGTTTCTTTGCTACAGCGTGGTGGACCAGAGTGACATGAAGCGACTCAATCACTGCAACCAAAGTCCTTATGTGTTGGAGATCAGTATATGTCTTCTGTTCTGTTTCAGCACAAGAGAACCCAATGCCACATGAGACATGTTATAGAATAAACTAATACATAAATCATGTTAAAATGTACATATGTTTATTTTTTAGATGCTAAACCTTTATTGTATTTTACATTCATACTAAGGGACATTCATTGTATTACGCACAGCAAAGCCATAACAATAGCTTATGGGTTTTCCTTATTTACTGTACTGGCACTGCAGCTATTGCTTAAGCATATTTTGTTTTTGTCAAACTTTAGTTTGAACATTATACCAACTCAATATTTTGATTTTTTTCAAATTTATTCATAGAAGTTGTTTGAGCTACACTTGCAATACCACCATACCCAAATCCAAGCATGAAGCTCTGGCACATAGAAGAAAATAATTCAAGGGGTCCTTTTCTTTTCATGCCTTTCACTGCAATACACTGATCTGTTTTGTGGAGCTGAAAAAAAGATGCTGGATATCAAGTTGAAATAGTGGCATGATGTTGAGATCATGTGAACAACTGGATTTAAATGATTAAAAAGAAATTGTTTTTTGACTGTGGTGTTCTTATCATGCTTGATGTAGATACATAGACACGAAACAAGCAGAAGATAAGGACATTTGTTATAACAGCACATCATGAACAACATCATATTTAGGATTCATTTTAGGTATTTATTGTTACCATCGCTGGCATGCTCTATATGGTAAACATTAACAACATTGAAAGTTCACAACGGTGCAGTGGCCACCATTAATGTGTTACTGGTTTTCTAACTATGAGATTCATCAAGCTGTTTATTTCTAAGATGAGATTTGGCACAAGTACAGATGTGACAGAGGCCAAAAGTGAGTGTACACTTCACCTGTCTGACTGGCAGATTGTCATCTTAGTCTTTACCACAGCTGAGAGAAGCTCACGCAGTTTTTATTTTCTCCTCCTGCCACGAATGAATTGTAAAGAAATCACACCCGGGCAAACACACACATGAGAAAACAGTTCTGCGATAGTAAGCATATGTCTGCCTTCTGCCAAAAACAACTGAACGACCTGCTCCTAAACACATGAATGCCGTTACAGAACAATTCATGGCTTTACAAAAATACCTCTTGATGTTCAAAACCCAATATCAAACACGACCTATGAACAAGAAAGTGCAGTATATTCAGATATTAATAGAAACACTTACAGCAACAAGGAACTGTTAAGTCACAAATGGGCACAACACTAGAAGAAACACTGAGGTCTGCACTGGATTACTCTGATTATTTTGGGGAGAATATTCCATCTTGGTCACAACATAAACAGCGCCTGGTATTGAGGATTTATAGTTTCTGATAACTGGATTAGAACGTTGGGTTTTTTTGCAAACGCCAGACTAAAACATTGCACTTGAAATGTAGAAGCAATCAGTGCTCCGTACTGGAGGCGAAAAGGACTCGTCAATTGCTCTGTTCGTCCAGTTCCTCAAAAGCAGGTAAGAAATCGGCGATGGTGTCCACCACGTAGTCGGGCACCAAGCTGTGGTTGGTGGTCAGCTCGCTGTTCCTGTACCCCTGGGCCTCCTCGATCTGGGACACGCCGGTGAGGGTGAGCATGGTGTCGAGGCCGCAGTTGGACCCGAACAGCATGTCTGTCTCCAGGCGGTCCCCGATCATCAGGCACTGGGCGGGGTCCACCCCTCTGAACTGACTGGAGATGCACTCGAACATGAAGCGGCTGGGCTTGCCAATCACAGTCGCCTTGCGGCCCGAGGCCACCTCCAGGGCCGCAGTGAGGGACCCAGAACCTGCCGGGGGGAAAGATGAGAGCAAGGTTAGGCCAAAGTCACAGACTACTAACCCCCTCTCTTTTAAGCATGTTGTGGGCACAGTGAATACTTTGTGTGTTGGCCACAGCAGCTCACACACTTTGACACCAATACAAGAGATGGGCATGAGGCACTTTTTAGTGCTGCAACAGTGATTTGTATGTGTTGGCCTGATTACAATTATTTTACTGTGCAGCATTAGGGTTAGGGTGAGTGCCTTAACCCCTTCAGACCACCGAGCTGCCCAACTGATCTTGAGGCCCTGCAAAACAGGTTTAATACCTTTAAATATATCAGTTCATGTTGCACTAACATGATGCACATTCATCCTTAAATAAATGTGTATCAAATCTAATTAACACAAAAGTAAGATCAGGTGGTGTTTTAGCACAGGAGGACTGCACTGCACATGCTGAGTGGGCCCCTCACAGGTGATGGGGTTCATAAACAATGAATGTGAGAAGAATGGCAGTTAATGTGGGGGGGGTGTATTCAGCTATGAGGAATCCATCACAACAGAAACACAGCTAGAATTTGCTCTAACATCTAAAGTCCTGTGTTGTTTCTTTCTCTGGACATGAGGAGAGCAAATCCTCTCTAAACCCTGCTGCCCCTGCAGATCCACTCTGACCCTCCTCCACACTGATTATACAAAATATTACAGAATATGATTAATAGTAAAGGAAACAGGTTTTCTTCACACATTTAAATTGCTTAGCTGACTTAAAATATAAATCTAGCTTAAGTGTGCATATAACAGTTACTTCAATTGAGGCTGGAGCCAAGGGCCCTTTGATCCTTTGGCCTGTGGACACTAGGCCCTTGCACTGATCTATGCATGGTTGTCACTAATATCCAAAATCACATATGTGGTTCTGAACAAGCTAGACTTCAATAATAACAATAATAATAATGATGATGATAATGATCATAGCCCTGTCAACACCTCACCTGGCAGTATCCTTCCACCTGACAGAGGGTGCCAGGGGTCGTTGTCGGTGGCCAGGAACAGACAGTCCGGGTCCCTCAGGTAGCACGACGCTTTGGCCAGTTTGAGAAAAGTCAGTTGGTCATCGTGTCCCACCAGCACCGCCTTGACGTCCGGGGCCAGGGCGCAGTTGTAGATGGTGGCCTCCGGCTCGTCCGCCTCCTCCACGCAGGGGATCCCCGCCTCCTGCAGCTCCCGGCGCAGCCCGTCGCAGCCGATCACGAACACCTGTCCGCGCACCTGGACCACGTCCCGCAGGTAGAGAGCCGAGCAGTAGGAGGAGCTGAAGATCTGCTCCAGCATCACGTCGGTGAAGCCCAGCCGGCAGAACTTGTGCACATAATTCTCCCGGGGCCTGGTGCAGTTGTTGGTGACGAACACCACGTTTTTGCCGTGCCGGATGAGGGAGTTGACCACCTTCACGGCCCCGGTGATCGCCTTCTCTCCGTGCCAGATCACCCCGTCGCAGTCGAACAGGATGAAGTCCTTCGCCTCGAGCAGGTTCCGGAGCTGCGGACCTCGAATCTTCTGGCAGCCTTTGAAGCCAAAGGCGCCCGCCATCCCGGCGTTTCCCTCGGTCTCCTCCGTGTTTCACCGGCTAGTGGTTCCCCATGTCAGAGGCCGGAGCGGACTGCGGACAACACACCGATAGAAAAACAGACGCGGGTCGCTGGATCACATTGCAGAGTCCTTGGTGCGGTTACAGACCCGGACAGAGAAGCCACATAAACATTGACAACAGGCCACGCCCACTCCGTCAACACCGACCAATCAGACGACAGCGCTGCAGCCAATCAGACTCACGCGTCACGAGCCTTTCATAAACGACATCCTGTAAAAATTAGACTGCGCCCCCTGGTGGCAGCTGATGGACGCTCTTAAATAAGATATTTCATCAAATTACGCGTACATAAAATAAATAGTTGTGGAAGAAGTACTCAGATCCTTTACTTTAATAATAAGTTAAAACTAAAAGAATATAAAAAGTCATATCTGAAAAATACACTCATTATGCACACTGGCCCCTCTCATGATGTTATATTATTCTTTATATTACTGGATTATTACTATTGAGGCAATAATGTGTAAACAGCATTTTAATCTCGTAGCTGCTTCAGGTGGAAACAATCTCAATTAAATTAAATCTTTTACAAAACTGCATCATGTTTTATAAGAAGACAAATTTTTATCTGTAATATAACTACTATTAAAAAAAATAGTGGAGTAAATAATACAATATTTCCCTTTGAAATGTGGTGGAGTAGAGAAAACGAATAAAGTAGCCTAAAATAATGCTCAGATTAATTAAAGGTAACTTTACCTTTATTATTATTATTATTATCATACTGATTATACTTCCTGGCATATTACCCAGTAAAGTGTATTGTGTATTTAATATTGCAGAATGCTTACTTTAATTATTTTTGGGTGTGTAATCAATAGCAATGAATCATCCTACTTCATCACACAGGCCAGTTGCCTGTTTATTAGGTTTACTTAGCTAAAACTAATACAATACCCCTTCAATAAATCCTACCTTCATAAAGGTTTTAATCCTCAGGGTTTTTTTCAATTCATCCAATCTATAGCAACTTATTCTCATGTCACTAGATGGCGCTCTAACCCAAAAATGACATAGATTTGAACTGCAGAACACTAAAATCTCAGCAACTCCAATAGAAACAATACATTCATGTATTCATATTGTACAGTCTCCACATTTGGTCTGTTACTATCATGGAAATCACTGTGCCAATAGCATGGGTTTACATTACAATATCAGTTTTATTTCTCATTACCACTTTTAATGTACTATTGTACTTGGGACAATCTTGTGACCTTCAACAATTGCAGACCGTGCTCAGCCACAAAGCCTTGCACTCAGCTCCTCCCACCACTATTCATTTACTCCTAAGACACAACTCACAGGTGTGCAAGTGTGCAACTACATATGCACATTTAATGCCAAATGCCTCGTCAAGCTAAGCATGTTTTAACGTCCTTTTTCCCCACACTTACACAGAATTCACATCTGTCACTACCATTTTGTGTGTATTGTATCATTATGCCATTTTATGTTTGCTGATTTCATCTTGCTTGTCACTGCAGGGTACCTGTAGTAAAACTGTTTTGAACTGAGGGTCATGGCTTTAAAGAAAACGTATAAGTGATTGCAATTCCAACTAATACAAAAAATCAAATACAGGTGTAATACATGTAAATTAAATGTAGTTACAGTATTAAAATAGCCCAAGGTGACAAGGTTTATTACATTTTGGACAGTTATCTATGTTGTCTGTTTTATTCAGATCACTATTTCTTCTTTCTTCTGTTTCTCTCTGCTTTGTGTCTGTTTCTTTGCTGCTCTTTGATTTTCTATTTTGCATTAGTGTATTCTTCTTTGTCAGCTTCATTAAAGTTAGCTGTTTTCGCCTTTTCTTTTTTTCCCAGACAAAAACAGACAAATGAAATGCAGGAAAGGAATGTACAGCTGAATGGAGCCGTACTAATTGGTCATTATTTCCTTGCTAATCTATATTTTCCTCCCTGCTAACCCCCAACACAGATGTGAGGAGTGGGTGGGAGGACAGAACAGGGGAGGAGGGAGGGTCCTCCTAGGCCTGGTCTACTTTCAACAGTGGCTTGAGCGCTGACCGTGAACATTGCTCTGCTCTTTTGTGTCTTGTTTAGAAAAGGGAAGGAGACTCAGTGGAAACCAGCAGAGGAGGGTGTGGGGGTCAGAGTTGAGACAGGCAGGTGGTGCTGCTGATTAATAACCGAAGAGCCAGTAGACCATAAGGCTGCCCCTCACACATGCGCATGCACACACACACTTTTTAGGCGGAGCAGATTTTTGAGAATTCATATTCCATGACTCTCAATATACTTTGTTTATACAGATGAACTCAAACCAGACAAGCAAAGCAGCACACAAAACATTTGCAGCATTGATTCATCCACCCTAACATGGCTTACTGCCATTTGGAAATATGCAACAACACAAAAGTACAAAAGCTTTGCTAAGTCAGGGTGTATGTGTGTGTTTTGCGTGCGAACTGCTAACCGCCCCTGCTTGCAGCACAACCAGGTCAAAGCTGCACAGAGGTGTTGGACAATGTGGAGCTGCAGTACAAATGAGATGTCTGGTAGACATGATGGCGCTGGGAGGTGAGAGGGCAGGACACTTGGCATTAGGGCTGTTCCACTGAAGCGAAAACTGGAAATACAGAAAATTTGAGTGACAGTATTAAAAACAGTTTTAACTGCATTGTTCGAACCCTTTTTTTTCTTTTTGAGTTAAATCTTTGCAGTTTTACTTTTTGACAATTTTATTATTTTTGTCCTTAAGAGATATCTTTTCTGGACCTGGTGGGGCTTCAGAGGAAAATAAAGTTTGAGTTCATCGCTTAGCAAAACATAGGTCTCCCACATCAACATGCCAGCCTGTTATCACTAATCTATTTTATTCATTTATACGTGAATATTATGAATCAACAAGCATGATTTATTTATTGAACATCTGCAGTTTTTTATGGTAGCAGGAAATCATTTTTAAAAGTTGTCACATTGGTAAAGTAGACAATAAGTCCAAGTAACACATATATATTTGAAGTGTCCCTGAGGAAACACTTAGTGCTGCTATTGTATTTTTTTGTGCTTATCCCTACTATTCTTGTTCCTACAGAAAGTCCAGCAGAGAACTGCAGGTCCAAGAAGCCCCAGAGAGAGAAGAAGCACCAGGTCCAACAGGTATCTCTGGTACCACTGTTGCGTCAGTGAAGACGGCCTTAAATGAGTTCCACCTCCACTGTGCAGGATGTGCTCCACCCACATGATGAGTCGACGGGCTGGAGGGACAGGATGGGATTTGTGGATCCTGCTGAGGGACAAAGCTGAAGACTTGAACCTACAAAAGGAGAAATGGTCGGGAAAAAGAAAGAAAGAAACAGAGGGAAAAGTTTCAGACATCTCTGTAATCTACTGGCATCACAAATGTTGCCTAGCCACCCCATCCACATACCTGATGTCCTGTATGAGTGTCAGAATAGTGGAGCTGAGCAGTTCCCTGGTGATGTGTGTGGGTTTGATGGTGAGGCCAAGTCCTTTTTTTTCAGCCCTCACCACATTATCAAACTGGTCTCCAAACAGAGGGATTGCCAGCACAGGAACAGCATGGTACACTGCCTGCAGCAGGCTGTTTTGTCCACCATGGGTGATAAAGAGACGTGCTTTTTTGTGACCTGGGGTGAACAAAAATAGTAATTCATTACTAAGGAAACAAGAGTGTTTGGGTGTAGTACAGTCTGTCTTATAGGTCAGGGTTTAAACATGTGTCAAATGTCCGTGATTATTTACACTGTATTTATATCTTACTTGGTTTCTACTTTTAATGAGATAAAACAGGTTTACTGAACATTTAAAAGCTGCACTTGAGTCTTGTGTGAATGTCTTGTGGTATTTCTTCAAATATTAAGGGGTTAAAGGGACCCAGTCTCCTTCTGCTGCAGTCTTGGTCTGCTGTCTGACAGCAATCGACCCTGAAATTTATTGTTTTGGTCTTCATTCAGATAGTCTGATTTGCCCACAATGAACATGCCTTTTCACAGTCTAGCATGTACTGTAACCTGCCTTTATGTTTTTAACAAAGGGTTATGTAAGAGTTTCTACCCAGCAGGTCATTGAGAGGCAGCCAGTCCACTACCCTGAGATTGGGAGGTCTGTCCAGGTGGGATGGCCATTGCTTGGGGTCATACCTGCAAGCAAAACACTGCAGACTTAGGAACTTCTAACTGGGGTTTTCATGAATGTGAAAAAAAAATCATATTGTGTTATGATTGTTAAAATTTGAATTGTGTCATCCTTTTACCTCCAGAGCACCCCCTGAGGGATCCTGGAGAAGCCAGCCACCAGCTCCACCAGGAGTCGGTCCACAGAGACTGAAGAGACCATTGATCCCAGAGTCACAGCAATGAAACCTGCCTCTCCAAAACTCGAGATCCACATCTCAAGATCCTGAGGGATCAAAAGGGTCGGGGTATGGATGATAGAGGAAATATGCAGAGAGAAAATTGCAGAGCATTGAGTAAGGCAGGATGAGAAAGAGACGGTTGTGCATAGGGAGAAGTAAAAATCCAGAAAAGAAAGAAGAAGAAAGTTAATTTGTAAAACCTGAGTCTCACTGATACATTTGGATATGTGTATGAAGAAAAGAGACCTGCTCTGGAGGCTTCACGGGTTTATTCAGCAGACCCCCCACCAGCACAGTGAAGGGCATAAGAGGCTGGGGGAACTCCAGTGAAAAGTCAGTGTTGAAGGCCCAGAGTTCAGCTCCTTGATGTAACTCCTCCAGACCACCAGGGGGTGAGCCTGACTCAAGGTGACGCTCAGCTACTTCCCTGAATGTCCACCATACAAATTCCTGGCCTTTGGTTGAAGACACAAGACACAATCAATAATGCCCAATATTTGTTGAAAGCCATTCAGATTTTTTTATTATAAATCATTTCTAGTTAAACAGTGCCGAAAACACCACAGAGCATTCTTTCAGGAAGAAATGGAAAGTAAAGGGGTGACACAAAGAAATGCCTAGGACTATTGATGAGGACAGTGTGCAATGAAGATGTGTGTTCCTGAGCCATATAATACCCTTGACGATATGTGATCTCTTAAGTAACATCATTCTCACCTACAGGAGCCAGGAGAGAATAAAAGAGGTTCTTAGCACGACCCCAGATGTTCATGTGGTCGGACAGCTGGGAGTTGAAGACTGGGATGTAGGAGACTGGACTGGGAAGAGCAATAGACAGAGGACCGTTCAGAGCACCGGGATAGAAAGCTATATAGGGGACACCTGGAGTAAACAAAGAGAAAAGTGCATGGAATTATAGAGCTGCTGTTGATTTATTCATAGCTGTTGATAGATTTAAAATAAAAACAATATGAATCTTGCACAATTTGTTAGAATTAGCACATTTAAAAGCAGCTACAATCTGCATATAATGTAAGTGGCAAGGCATTGATAAATAATATATTACTGTAGTACTGTTAAGAATTAAAGGACGACAGTAATTATGACAAAAACCAACGTGATGTGAACAGCAAATACCAAGTTTGCGTGCCAGGATGAAGGAACAGGGGTTAAAAGCATCAAGGATGGTGATGTCGTAGCGCTCCCTCTGGAGGAAAGTTATTACCTCTTTGTCCCCTAACAGGTTGTCGCACTGATAGGACAGGTGGCCCATGAATTTTAGAAAGCTGTGAAAGTTATCCCTGAGAGAAAGAGAAAGGGAGGAAAAATGAGAGAGTGAGTATAATAAAGACAAACAAAGATGCAAGGGGAGTGAGAAAGAAGCAATTTAAGTTAATAATATAATGTTGTTAGAGACCAATATTTTCAATTATTCACATTAATCCAAGAAGGTTCAAAAACAGAGACAAAATTGATGTCAATATAAGATAAATTCGCAAGCGTCAAAATTCTGATGGAAACTCAAGATCAAGACAAGATGAAGTAACTTAGAAGAGCTTGTCTGTTTTACCAAGTCTCCTAAAATCTGTGAGATACCTTCCCAGTAGAAACTGTGTTTGTTGCTCCAGGAACCAGTCATTGTATTCTTTAATGTATTTCTCTCCTAAGGACCAGGTGCTCCTCTGGTAACTGTCTGCACGGCCTGCATAGGAGAAGCCTGAAATGTGCAGCCATTTACATGAAAATCAGAGTGATTTAATCAAGGAAAGGATGAGAGGAAAGTTGTGAAAATTTCCGTATATGTATATTTGTGTGTGTTCAGTCTGTGTAGTTTACCTGTAATTACAGGGTTGGCCAGTTGCAAGAGCATGCGGACCTCATGGCCATGCTGGTGTAAGTTATGAGACACTTCATCTAATAACAAGTAGTGGCTTCCTCCTGGAGGAGAGGAAAATAACGATCTGAAAATATGGCTCACTATTTGCAACATATTATATGAATTTTGGAGACAATAGACATACTTTCCTCACAAACTCTTCTAACAGTCTGTGCCTATTACTGTACTTTGACTCACCATTCTGGCAAGGAGGTACTTATTCTTATATTTCTGAACAAATATATATAATGAATATCCTTATAACAACAACTAAAAGGCAGTTTATCACTGCTCCACTACTCACCAATTAGACAAACAGTCAGGATCTTGGCAGACTGAAGGACTGGAAGAGCCAGAAGAGAAAACGTCCAAAATACAATCCCCATGCTGTTATTACAACAAACTGACCTGCAGCCAAAGTCCTCGTAAAATACTCTTCCAATTCAAAAATAAACTGTAATAAAAACCAATTCCTTATGAGAAACTTACTTTAACGCTGTAACATAGCATATTAGAACCAGTGCGTAACTGGGGCATATGGCTCCTAAAACAGAGCTGTGATCCAGATGACTGGAAAATTTTCCATGAGTAATCCACTGGATAAAACACAGGAGTATCAACATAAAACTGAGAAAAATCATGGTAGAATCATCTTTTTAGTGCATCCGTTTGAGCCAGGAGTAAAGATACTTTTATACAGTCTGCGCTGTCAAGTTGATAGGCAGGAAGTCACAAATCCTTGTTTAGTGGACCTGGAATGCATCCAGTACGATTTGTCTTGCAACAAATGGAAAAGGTCCAATATTAAGGCGCTGATTTATTCCGTACTATTCAGCAGAGTTTGGATGCAAGTCTGCGAGTATGATTCTGTCTATATGACACGTGAGCAGCTCTGTTTTCTCTAAAAGTCAAACACTGAGAAGTCCAAGAGCCCTGGACCTGCAGTGATAATGAAAGGGAGGGAAAGAGAGAAAGGGCGGTGGGTCAGGGGGGTGGGGGGTTTTCCAAGCCCTCAGATTGAAAACGTTAACAGGAGTTACATTCTCTCAAGGCTGACAGAATGTAACCCCCCCTCACTATTCTTTCAAAGTTTCTTCATTTTTTTTCTGAACACCATACACAATAAGTTGATTGGTCAACAGGCAGCAATGACTGCGAAATAGAGTAGCTACAATAACTGCTGAACGGACTGTGATAGGGTTGTGAGTGCCCTGGCAGCCACTTGTTGGCAAGTCAGGCTTGACATGTAGGTCCTGGACAATGCACTCATTGTAGCAATAACCAATGCTTTTCTGTGTCAGGGAGGTCATTAGAAAAACAAGTCAGTTAGAAAAACTGCTGGAGTGTATCAGGGGGGAAAAAAGCGAGTAAGAAGGGTCAATCCTGTCATCATTGATGCTATTGTTGTCATTTCAGTTATGTTGTCATTCAAACAGTCATCAGTTATAGACATTTAGTCATAGTTGCAAATCTATTTATCAAAATATTCAATACTGAATTAAGTGTTACATTTCAGCAAGCATTTCAAACATAAAAGTAATGAGAATAGTTCAAAATGTCCAAAACAATATTTTTGTATTTCCTAAGACAAAGAGGTATTTGTGCTGCAGACAGAAGTATATATCTACTGTCTACATCTTATACTTTAGGAAACTGTCAAACTATTAGCCTCTTCTTCATCCTCATGGGCCAGTAGGACTCTGTGAATGTTCTGGGAGACAAAGACAGAGAGAGACAGAGATGGAGAGATATTTGAGAGATAAATAAAGGTTAAAAACACAGAAGAAAGGACACAAACAGTAGGCAGAGAGAGAGAAATGAAAGATGAAGGTGAATCATTGTGTAGCTTAAAAAATACGCACTGCTATTTTGGATTCTAATCTAACAGACACTGTAGCAGGGAAAAAATAACAAGTAATGAGCCTGCATTGTGACTTACTACAAGCTGGTTGTGTGTTGAGGTCTCCATCAGGCTCTGGATGAAAGGATGCTGAGAGAGAATGGAGAAGGGGACACAGTCCTCCGGCTTGTAGCCCAACTCTCTGAATATGTGCACCAGGTGCTAGAGGCCAGCAGAGATGAAGAGTATTACCATGAGGGAAGAGTTTCATTTTAATAATATGATTAATAATAATGCTTAGAAAATGCATTTTTAAGTATAGATCACATAGCCTTTAAAATGCACTCTGGTATTTTGCAAACCCATAGAATCATTAATTTAAAAGTAATGACAGATTTAATACACTGGGGATTTTTTTTCAGGGGCTTGGTGTTAGATCTTTTATATATTTAGTCAATCGTTTCCTTCCTTAATTAAATCAACCAGTCGTTTATGTATTTCCTTAAAAGCCCAAGTTGAAGTTTCATAGAGCAATACCTCAGTGTGTTCCTCCTGACCCAGGCAGCCTGGAGGAAGGGGGTTGTTGTCTTTCATCTTGGTGACTTTGTGGCAAATGACAGCAAGAAGAGCAGGAATGGACACTTTCTGCTCCCCCAACAAACTGCTTGATGCACACGGAGTCTCTCCTTCCTTGTACTCTCCATCAAGTTCTGTGGAGCAGAGCTCTGTAGCCTCTTCTATACGGGGCATAGACTGTACACATAACACATAGTGTCCTGTTGGTGTGCAATAGTTTGTACTGAAGAGAAACATGTTTCATTCCAAAACAAATGAATAACTACTAGAAAAACCTGATTCAAAATTATTTTTGGCATAACATTTCTATTATAATTCTGGACCATCGAGACATTGGCAACAAAAAATAATATTTTTTTTTACAATAGAAGATGAAGATGAAGAAGATTGCAAAGATTTTCAAATGGAAATTTTATTCACTTCACATTAATTGACTCACCTTGACAAGGTGGCCCGGTGAGGAGTGTTTGAGATGTTGTCCCAGCACTACACTGAGTGCTCTGAGGAAACCCTGTTTGGGGTTGGGGTCTGCTGCAAAGTACTGCAGCATGGACACATAGTCCAGTCGAGGGGGAGAGAAAGAGTGGTCCGCAAACAACTGGAAAAAGAACTGAGAGGGAAGAACAGAGGCAAATATTACTATTGATTTATTTTATCAATTACTTGCAGTGAAGTTCATTTGGAAGTCTTTAAACAAGACTTAATGGTAATGTCCTATTGTACCTTTATGCTCTTTCATTCCTCTTTTGTCTCTGTTATTCTTGTCATGTATTTCATGTTGGTTGTGTACCATGAAAACTTTATTTTCCCATTCAGGAATAAAGGAATAATAAAAGTTTACTTTGATTTGAAATTAAGTTGTCAGGCATTACAGGTACATTACCTTGCGTAGAATCGCCGGACGGTCATAAGGCAGAGGTTCAGAGGGGTCCTCAGGGACGGCCTGGACACTCTCATTGGAAAACCACAACTCTGTCTGGTAAGAAAGGAGGCAAGAGAAATTTAAACATTTCCTTTTACATTACGGGAGCTAGTTTTCACGTTATACTATATGATGTATACAACATACCATATACTAAATGTGTTCATGTAAATTTAAAAGATTTAATGTCTGAGCAGAGAATCAGAATCTGAACTTACACTGTACATCTGAGTTTGTGTGTGTGAAGACACTAACCTGTAGGTACTGCTCCTCGTTTACATAGCCTGTGTTGCCAGTATCTGCTGCCTTGAAATGTTGTAGCACAATCAGCAGCTGCGTCAAGGAGGGTAATGGCCAAGGGAGGGCAGCACAGAGCAGAAACCGGCGCCAGTCTATCAGCTCATAGTCGTCCGTTAGCAGAGATACAATCTCCATCAACTGGGGACAGGAGAGAAAAGGACAATCTTCCTGTATGCTTTGTAATGTTTGTTTAATTTGGTTGCTTAGACTCTGCAGGTAACTGGACAGTATGGAGTTGTCAGCAGAGAGCTATTTGACAACGTAATTATTTGGTTTTAAAATTGTTTATTAACTGTCTACCTTGTGCCATTGTTGTATGTGCTATGAAGCATAGAGAAAAAAAATTACTACCCAACTCTGTGTTTTGAATTTCTGAAATACTTTGAAGAATACCTGTGTTTCATTCATGCTGATCCAGGGCTCAGGCAAGGTGTTTCTACCCATGTGAACAGAGATGATATCCCTCAGCAAATTGGAGAACTCAGAACTGGACAGGAGGCCTGAAAGTCACAAAAGGAAGGACAAGGATGGATGGATAGCTTGATAGCATGATAGCAGGATTAATAGACCCAATCACATCACAACTTGTTTTTCCTATATGCACCTGAGGGAGCAATAGCACATAGGTGTTGGTAGAAAGTCTCTAGCTGAGTGATGGTCGGGGTAGACCGTGTTGGTTTCTCAAGAGTAGGTGGACGGGGAGAGGGAGGCGGGCTAGCCACCATGTTGCAGTCTCCATTCAGGTAGAAGTCAGTACATTCCTGGAGAAAAGAGAATCTTAAAATCAGAATTGACAAATAATGGAGACTGTGGCCCATTGTCAAATTTCACACTCTGGAAAAGCAATTCAGAGTTCATCCTACTCATATCCTGTTACTAAAGAAAGAATGAGAGAGCTGCCCTGTAACTGGTGAGCACCACACTCAACCTATTTGAAGTAGATATTAATCAATATCAGTAACATTAATACAATTATAAAGTAATTACGTACCAACACTAGCGCATTCTTCAACTTAGCACCAGCCTCTATGTTATGGTGAACCACTTCTGATAGTTGTTCAATGCTAGAGAAAAGAAGATGGACACAGACAAAACATCGACCATGTCTTCTATATACAATTAATAACAAAAAACTCTGATCAGGCTTAAATGTGTGTGTGTGTGTGTGTGAGTGTGTAAATGGCTCATTCTTAGTGGAGACTAAAACCTACCATTTTCACATATTTTTATATTCTCAAGAGTGGTTTCTGGAGCACTTAAAAGGCCTTCATTAATTTGGATATCTTTCATATTCTGTGACTTTTTTGCCAAAAATAAACAAATATGATAATAAAATGATAATAATAAATATCACATAACATGGTGATGAAATACAGATAGTATCTGTAGTATCTAACACACTCATCAAAAACAGCAACACTAATAACACATTCACATTCATGTGCCTCTTTATTCACACCACTACACAACCTACATGAACCCACACTCATACTGTACCATACCTCTTCATTTCTGCCAGATAGTGAGCTTCTAACGACTTCTGCATGCTGCTTAAGGTTTGTTCAGCTCTGCTTTGCAGGGAATGGACCATCACCAGACCATGCTCTTTCACCCGCGCAATGCGAACCTTTGCTGCATTCTCTGGAAAACACACGCATGCACGCAGGAAGACAAACTGTACAAGCATATTGACCATATAAGATACACATGCATGCATGTATGTGCCCATACGAAAATACACATATGAATACAAATAACAGACTCATCTGCATGTATATATCCTTCGTATTACAGAGCTCTTTGAAAACAGATGCACTTAGAAAATTGTTAATATGGTGATAAATTATATTGTGATACAAAGAATCTACTGAATCTCTTAATGTTTGTGCATACCTTCATGATCCAGTGCAGCTGCATATTCTTTATGTATTTTGTTTTTGAGTTTTTCATCATGAGTCCTTTCTGAGTTTTTGTCATCAGCCGGTGCAGGGCTGGGTGCCGGAGGTGGGGATGGTGGACCTGGAGGGACAAGATGGAGAGAAAGATAATGATGTAGAAGACCTACTGAAAAAAAGATAACGACTTATTGAAAAAGATATTGACCTACTGAAAGTTGGAGTACATGCTATAGGGCACTTCTCTATAGTTTCCTTAATGCTCTACAAAGACATGCCTTTCTGTTTTTTTGATGACTGCTTCCCTTTTCCCTTTTTGTTTGCACTTGCAGATGCCTTTGGCCTCTCCTTCTCTTGTTGTCTCTCCTTCTGCTCTTTTGTCTCCCCCTGGTGGGCTTCTGCTACCACCTATTCACAAGTTTAATCCATATACATCAGGAGTGGAGAAAAATGTATAGTATACCTCCATAATTTGCTCATACAAACTCTCACAGAGCATTACCAATTTGCTGATGGCTGTGAGGGCCTCTTCGTAGTCGGAGATTAGTTTCTCTTGGGGTGTCTAGAGTTAAAGAGTAAAACTGTGTCAGCATATTTATTATAATTTGTGAGTGTCAAGAGTGTACACATCTACATTTAAATTCATCAATAATGACAAAACTTTATCTCACCAGTCAAAAACAATAATCAACATCTATCTGATAAAGTAGTACAACATGAAAAACTAAATTAAACAAAGATAGCAGGGCATATATATATATATATATATATGGAAGTAGGTATGAGTAGATTCTTAAAGAACAAAATTAGTGACAGACCTCCAGAAAGACAAAAGGAAAAAATCAAAGTGAATGAAAGCTACATAAAGAGAGGCAGGAAATCTCATTCGATAGGACCTTGACTGGTTCCGTCGGACCCTGGCCTTTGGCCTTGGGGATCCCTCCTGAGGAATCAGGACGTCTGGGGAGGAGGAGAATACCGGAGAGGAAGAGGAAGTTGTTTATATGTGTATGTGTTTGTGCCAGGGAGTATTTGGACTGTGAGGAAATGACAACATCCATTTCATCTATCAAACTGACTGCAGAGAACTTAAAGGAAATGCAATGTGAGATAGTGCTTCTCCCTTACAATTTAGTTTTCCTCTTGTCCTCTCCGTCATCTGTACCTGTGCCCGCTGGTTCAGAACTAGTGTAACAAAATAAATTATTAACTTTCTGCACCTTTTCACTATTTTGTCAGTTCATTTTCTTACATCAACATGATTAGGTTGCTATTAATAGTGAGTTTCTTGCCTCTCATCCTGGTCCTTAATTTCTGGCATGTCCAGTAGAGGAATACAAACAAAGTTGGACGGTAGCTCAGGCATCACCTCACTGTGCATGCTCAAATAGTAGATCTTAAGAATAGAGAGTGTGGCCTGGAAACGTTCCAACTCCACCTACACAGCACAAACAATCGAAGATTATGGTAAGTCACAATGAGAAGATACATACATGCCAATACACCATAAACACAAAGAGAAAACACAGAATAAAATTGAAAATAAAAAATGGAAAAAATTTCCTTAGCCAAGTAGATACAGAGAAACATAAGTTACCTGCATGAGTATAGAGTGGTGGTTGATAAGAACGGCAGTGTGGTCCTCCAACCAGCCTTTACCCATGAGAGCAGCACTTTCTTGCTTATCCTCCTCCTTACGCTTGTCACTAATGTCCCACAAACGTTCACACAGTTCCTGTACATATGTCAGAACATCTCTATGTATTCTATATTTTCATTCTGAAGCAGGTTTTACACTATTTGATGATCAGTTCAAAAATATTTGTATTGTATTGTATTACAAATTCTTCTTACATCTAGTCTCAGATGTAGCTCTGCTTTGGTATCCTCGTCTTCTCTCATATCATCAGGTGTGCTGTTGAAGTCCTTCTGCCACTGAGACACTAACTCCTGCTTCAAGTCCGGACGCCCCAGGTAATGCTTGTACTCCTCTCTACAGATACAGGGAACCAGGTGGTACTTACATAGTAATACATGTTACATTTATTAGAGATTATTTTTAATTTTTTTTTTATTAACATTAATCTTCTTTCTCATTTTTAAAATATTCTGACAATGGACCTAATGGTGTTAGCATTTAGGCCATATCCAAATTTGCCCCAAAATTAGAACAGCCATGAAAACCAGTGACTGATCCTGTATTCAGGGGCTAATTAGAAATACTCAGTTGTTCAACTTTCATACTGCATCTGCAGCTCTAAACTTACTGTTCATGACAAAACTTAGTGTCGAAAGGATAAAAGGGATCAATGGATTGTAGCAAGATATGAATAACTCTTTTGTATGGCTGCCCACACTGTTAGATAGATACATGAAATAAACCACGTTCACACCATTTCAAGGCCTGGCAGAGTACCTGATGTTGTATAGGTGATGATTAATAACAGTGCATTGTGAGCGCAGCTGCTGCAGCACTGTCTTTATGTTGTTCACATAAGAATCGCACACTGTGTCCCAATGGGAGCACAGGTACTCTGGGATCTCCTAGATAAAGAGATAAGAAAGGGAAGAGAAGAACAAATCAGGGTCCATGGGAGGATAGATGATGATAAAACAAAACAAGACATAGTGTAATACAGACAAATATGTCACATGACACATATTTTGACTGAAACTGAAACGGACTGTGAAAGCAACCTTTTGGTTACCCCCATTTGAGTGTACCTGAATGTCATGTCAAATGTCATTGACAAAAACAGTTTTGTTAGGGAGGAAAGACATTGTATGACAGTGTATTTCCAACTCTGAAAAGGAAAACAAACATAAATTGAAGTTGTATCCTACTGGGGGAAGAGGCTCATCCACATAGACCCAGCTGGATGAACCTGGGCAGAGAGAGGCAGACTCAGTTGGGTTTCCGGGGACCCGCTGAGAGTCTTCATTGGTCATTGAGGAAGTCGATGCCTTCCTGGAGTGTCCTATTGATAAGCCAGAATAAAAGTACATAAGTCATCACTACAACAAAGTAAAATTAATCATATTTATTGAATGTTTAATAATCAAAGTTGCATAATAATAATAATTTAAAATGTGTAACCCACAGACTACCGATCAAATCACCTCTGGGGGAGTGTGTGTTGGATTTGGAAAGTGACTTCACACTTTCTGCTTTTTCCTCGTTCAGGCTGGAGTGGGACTCTTTGGGGCCAGGGGCTCTGTCTGCGAGCTCTGGAGGTTGGTCTACAGGTGGAGATGTGGCTGAAGAGGACAAGTCTGCGGCTTTCCCACTGTCCAACACTACATCTTCGGCAGGAGGAGTGGCAGGAGCTGATAAGGGAATATATTGGAATATTGTGAGTAAATATTGTATTTCTTTATAGCATTATCTGCTATACATCATTTACTGTAGAAACAGTAAGAATCTCATGATCAATGTTTCAAAAAACCAGAAACCTTATTTAACTTTAACCTTGGAATTTGAGTCTCCTAACATTTGCTTAATACTGAAATGAGAACCACTTACCCTCCTTTGTTTGTGTCATAACTTGCTGCAGGACAGACTCCACCCTCTTGTAAAGCTCCTCCTTGTCTACATCTGCATCAACACGTACCAAAATGTTTTGCTTTCCACCAAACCATTTCTCTAGTTTTGTCCAGGTGTTCTGAAAAGCTGTGATCCTTGAGGGGGCAAAAAAAGGATGTTAGATATCAGACATACAGTCAAGCAGTAGCAGTATTGTATTCACGTTAGGGTAGTTTCCCATTTGATTCTTCTTTTTTCACCTGTGTGGAATCTGTGCCAGGTACAAGTTCTCATCTGTGGGATGGGAGGTTGTAGCAGCAGCTGTATCTGTATCTGCACCAGCTTTGGGAACGAGAAAGCACATAAACCCATAGGGATACAATTTATATTTAACTTGTTACTTGTGAATGTACACATACACAGATGTAAATTTCCCCACTGTGGGAAGAATAAAGGTATATCTTATCTTATCATCTAACAAGTAAATGTTTGGGTGCATGCAGACAAATAGCATTAAACTCCAGACCAGTGTAAAGTACCCCTCTGACTGAATGCACGTCTGACCACACACTCATCAGGGATATCCAGCAGCAGAGCCAGGTCCAGTACAGGGGCTGGGGGTGGTAGAGGTTTGGGTGGATTAGGATCAGCAGCAAGGTTCGTCCTGCTGCTTACAACGGTATCACCTATGTCTACAGTGCCACCCAGGGCTCTCTCTAGCAAGTAAGCCTGGGTGATGTCCAATGGAAAGCCATCCAGGATCCAACCTGACTGAGCTGGGACCTGCCTATAAGGACACAACAAATATTTCACTGTCTAGAGGGTGCTTGTGGAGTTGTTGTTTGTTTATTTTGTATATGAAAGTAAGAATGTATCATCGAGATTTCTGTGAAATACTAAGATATACTATCCACTAAATCTCATATACAATATTTTATAGCAATACAAGTCATGTGCTTACCTGATAGCCTCTACTATAATGTCCACTAACAGCTCATTAGGGATGGCACTGCCTTTCCTCAGCTCTTTTTCGGCAGCTGCTCCATACATGGCCCGAGTAGACAGCTGGGTAAGAGACACATGTAAGCAGGAAAAGAGTATTTCCTTCCAAAAAAGTGTATATCAATCAATATTTAAAATGATTATACACTCCCACATTTTATCAGCATGGAGAGCAAGTTTTAGTCTGGTTAATGATATATATTGAATATAGGGTACATTGTGTATAAGTAAATACAAAACAGAGACAGAAGATCACAAATGCAACATACACACCAACAACACTTACTCTTATGTCACTGTCTCTACTTTCCTCTTGAGTGACAAGATCTGAAAAACAATATCATATCACATCAAACAAGGAGCTGCGTAAAATACCTAATGTGTAGCACATTTTTATTGCAAACAAATAACACACTGTAATGTAGAGTGTAAAATAGCACAGAACAGAATCATGTTAGGCTCAGTAACCGACCAGGTTTCAGTGATGTCGAGGATGTGAGCAGCTGCTGATTGTCTTTCTCTCCCTGCTGCTCTGTGACCTGTAAATTTTGTCCATAAAAAGGGTTGTTGTAAAGGTGAATGTTTAAGATCATGAATGACCTTTAAAGGCCATGTGTTTACAGATTTATACATTTTTGGCACCAGCAGGTGAGGCTAGTGAGATTTTATGGTCCTGAAAAATCCTTATAAATTAAAATGATGTGACAAGATTAAATAAAAAAGTGGATACTAGCAAAGTTACAATACTGTTACACTGTATCTGACCATCTCTCCATTCTGGTAAGCATCCACCGCCTCCTCAATCAGTGTGTCAGCTGATAAAACATAGATGCCATGGGCTAAAGCAGAAAACAACAAAAATGCTCAGTAACAAATAAACCTCGATCTTATTCAAAATCATGTAATGTGTTTGTGTGTATGCTTGCATCTGTGTTTGAACTGCAAGTTGTGTACCTTCAGCAATCTTGGCCAGGCAGGTGGTCTTGCCAGAGCAAAACTTGCCCAGGATACAGGCCTTGATGGTAAAGTGAGGAAATGAAGGTGAGGAAGGCTCCACAATGGGTTGATGAACAATGTTCCTCAGTCGCTGGACAACATGTCCAAGAATGTTGTTGTTGCTCAGAGGTAATTTGGCCTCCCCTGCTTCCTCTGGCCATTCCCACTCACCTACCATGTTCTGACAAACATAATACATGGCTAAGACAAAGAGGATCTTAAAAAATGTAGCTTGCTTGCGTTTCCCTACTTCATGTCTACTAATGTTAGTGATACTGGTAGTGAAATAAGCATTTTTTTTAAAATGTGGGTTTAAACAAGTTATTCAGTCTACACACACAAGCCACATACAAGTGTGTGGGCAAACACACATGTACAAACATGATTTAAAAGCACACTGCACTCCTGTTTCACACTCACAGTGTATTCATCATAGTCCTGGTTTTTGAGTATCTCCTGCTTCTTAAGCTCTACAGGGTCTAGTGGAGTAGAGAACTCAAACCCTGGCTGCTGGCCCTTTATCGGCTCATAGAGAGGCAGACCACTGAACAGCAATTCCTTCCACTCTCTCATCAGCTTCTCTGGAATCAGACTGGACATGACAGCAGAAAAAAATGACAGTAGGCAAAGACTTAATGAGTGGAATTGTGGTTAAAATTAAATCTGGACCACACATTTGAAAATGTAATGTCCTCCAGATGTATTGAAAAGAAAATAGTTTTTTGATTGATCCTGAAGATTACTTAACATAACTGTATTTCAAGATATGGTTAATCATGAGCAGAAGAGTTGATGTAGTGGATATGTGAAATAAAGCAAATACAGAGCAGGGTGGTGTGGGCAGTGCATGTCTGTGGAAATTATGTATTTGGTCATGAGAAGAAGCAGACAGGATGTTGACATTGCCTGATTTTATTTGACCATTGGTCAGTTGTACAAAATTGTTTCTAATATTGGTATTTTTTCCCAGGGTTTTGACTTGCATCTGAATTAGCACTGTATTAGCACTGAACATTACATGAAAGATGTCAGATTGTCAATGCTTCCCAAAACCTTTTTAATGTTTTCCTGTAGCAAGAAAGAGAACAAAGAAACAATGATGAAAGATAAAAAACAAACCAATACTTAAAGGGCTTATTTGCCCATGTTTCCTTCTGTTGCTCTTGTTCTTATGAACTGTATTTTACCCACTCTCTTTCTGAGCATATTTCTTTTAAAAAATGTGGCCTATTTTTATTCTGAACATTAAACAACTTAAATCCTATGTGTTGTGCTTGAATATGAACTTAGTTCAAGCATAATAAATAAAATTTGCAGACATAGGGTCCTATCACTCCCTCAGTCCCATCTCTCAGATCATGAAGTGGCCAAAGTCGAAATATCTTTACAACCATACACTGAACTCCTAAAATCAGATTTGAGGACTTTTTCAATAATTTCTAATATTAATATTTGCCAATTACCACGAGACACAATTTGAAACTTTTGAAATTTCCACATATTCATTAACTGACCGACAAAGCGGTTTTAAGCTCAAATACTGTATGCATATTTCTACTGCATCATTAAAAGCAATTGTGTTACGTACTTCCCAGTGAGCAGTCGATATTCTCCAGCCTTGGTGGCCAAGTCCACAATCTGCTCCAAAATGTCCTTGCAGCTCGCAAAGTGCTTCTTGTATCTGCTCTGAGCTCGCTCAGCAGCAATCCTGTTACAGAATTCAAGCTCCTTTCTGATCTCTTCTGCACGTTCCAACTTAGCCTGCTGAGCCAAAGCCTGTACCAGGCCCCAGTCAGAAAGATGGAATAAGTGGAGAAGGCATGATATAAATGTTCCTGCCAATCATCACTGTTAGGCAAAGTAATTAATGAAGATGAAAGATGTTACATAGGTCATTTATTTTACAAAACACATAACTACTGTTGGTGTTTTTGTGGAAAGTGGCTTCATGAGACACAAACTAACATACATCAATTTTTGTAATCAGTAGATTACTGATATTAAGGTTGCAGAAAATGAAGATGAGCTTTCTAGTTTGCCATTACACACAGCATTAATAATAACCCATTAAAGCCTTTACGTGTATTGTGTGATTTTCTCCCTAAGTCATCACCTAAAAAAGGATTCTTTGACTTTTTAGAGTAAATGGCATATAAAGGCAGTATCTGAGATTTAATCACATGACAATCTGCTCTGGGATTGCCTGACAAATTAGGTTAATAGCAAAGCCACGGCACCATGAGCACACCATACTACAACATACTGAACATTTAACACTGAAACCATGCTGGACCATGGCCTTCATCCTTTGTGAGATGTATTCAAGTATCTGTGCATTCTGTTCAACTAAATCAATCATCTACTGGAAGGACATAACAGATAAACATATAGTTGTTTATGTCATGATTCATACAGTCTACCATCTGTCCCTCTGAAGTCCCTCTCTCTCCACAATACCTAATACCTTGTTGATACGACACAAACTACCAACATCAACCCTTTCCTCTCTCTCCCTATGACACTACTCATACCATAACTGATACAGCCTAATACAAAGTGACAATAGAGAGGATTTTTCTTCTTCCTTTTTCATCCTATCTCACCGACTCCCTCTCCAGAGCTTCCTGGAAGTCCCTCTCTCTCCGCTGCTGGTACTGCTGCTCCCTGAACAGGCGGTTCTCCCGCATCACCTCCTTCTGAACGCGTATCTGAAGTAGCTGAGCTGCCAAACGCTGCTCCTGTTGAGTCTGACGTGTCAGACGCTTCACCAGCTGCTCTTCTCGCTGGGCCTCCTGCAGGGTGAATCAGAGGTGGCAAGTCAGTTGATCGATTTAGGGTTAAAATGACAAATGTCAAATAATAGTGTGAGGTCAAAGCAAATAGGATGTTAAGATTTATGTAAAATGTATTTTCCATATGGTCTACACACACAAAAGTATAGATGACTAGTTACAAATTACTACAGAAAGATTCTTTAGGTGGAGAAACAGACTGTATTGAAAGAATTCTCAAATCTCAAGAGAGGAGTTTCACCTCTTGAGCTTCATGGGCCTTGAGCTGCTCCAACAGGAATCTGTCTCGCCTCTTCTCTCTCTGGTCACGAGCTACAGCATTCTCCTCCAGCCTCTGTCGGATATCCTGTATATACTTGCTATTGGACTGTAAGATCAGCTTAGTTCCACTTCTAGGCACGTCACAGCTCTGGCTGCCACCAAGGGAAAAATCACCAGAGAAGGGCTGACCACTGGAATTGAAATGATTCAAATCACATATGAAGTCATTGTTCTAATAAATGATGGTGAATATCTGATGTTGCTATAAAACTCCATTAATGTAAACATTTAAACAACATAATTCTACAAGAATACAAAATTTACAATAATTTAATGAATGGTTCCCTTTCTCTCACCTTGAAGAGGATGTAAAACCATAAGTAACCATTTTTTTCCTGTTTGTCTCAAACTGGGCTATTTCTGTCTGGACCATCTGCATGGACAAAAATAAATAATAATAATAATAAAGGAAGGACAAAAAAGCTCATGTCACTCCTTTGTTTTCAATTTGGACACATGTGTAACAAATGTGCTGGGAGAAATTGTTGTTGAACTTGTGGTTAGGGTTAGTATTGTATACAGAAGGTCATCAGGTGAAGTTCTAAGTAAATCTGGCACATACCAGAGAAAACCTTGGCAGAGAACATGAATCAAAAACAATCTATCCTGTGTAAACAATGAACAAGGAACGCCTGTTGAACTTAAGAGCAAACAAAAAGTTCTGGGGCCTGAATTTCTAAAATTGTGGAAAGGATCCTTTCATCGTGTGTTGAATAGATTCTGATGACCGTGTGAGCTGTTGAAGGGACTTCTACCTAGATTTAAGGCCCACTGTCAGCAAGCATCAGTCTCTACAAGCTCTGCGGACCTCACTCTATAGCTTACCCTGAGTTGGCAAGCCAAAAATAAAACTAGGTTAGTAGATTATCACATTATTATTTGATCGGGATCACACCTGTGCTTGTTGTGTCCTGCGTCGCTGCTGATGTTGTCTCCTCTTTTGGTTGAGCTGTGAAGTGTAGGGAGGTGGCTTAGGAACCTGGAAAAAAGTGACCTGGTAACAAATCATGATGTCACTGTGCTTCCAGCAACATACACACTTCCCCACTGTTAGTAGCATAATTATTCCATCATCAAACAGCTGTGGTTCAAGTGTAGGTTTATCACTCAGTACTGGTATAGTATTATATGTCCAACACCAAAATACTGTATAGAGTGATTACTGTGAGACATGTGAGACTGAGAATAAAATATGTAAAAAGTCAAGTTGATATAGATGTAAACTGTAGCCTGTATTAAAGTCTGATCATAAATTTTATTTATCTATTTTTAATCTTATATTAAATGAATACAGGGTAGCAAGTATTACAATACTGTATTTTACATTTGGAGGGCTCCAGTACCTTTTCAATAATCTTCATTTTCTGGACATCCTGAGCTTTGGGTTGTCGCTTTTGCTGAATAGGATGGATCATCACAGACACATCGTTCCATTGCTGGCATTTCTCCTCATAGTGCTGAGAAATTTTCTGCAGCTTCAGCTCTGCATCACGTTTCACTACCTGATGGAGTCGCTTTATATTAAATGAGAGAGAGTGTAAGATGCATGAAAACATGTTTTCGTTGATATTGATGTTAAAATAGAGTAAAAAAGTACAGAGTATAAAATAATAATGTGACGATAAAAATATTCAAAGACTTAAATACAGTCAGAATTGCCATATTTCACCATAGTTTTTTTAGAATTGGTACAGAGCAAGATGACTTATCTCAATGGCTTTCTACACAACAAAACATGCTGTTCACCAAAGAAAGTCGCCCCTAAGCACATGCACATACTACACTACATCTATACAGTGCCCCTCACATCAGAGTAGATTTCATGCTCTTTTTTGTGCAGGCCAGCATTGGCTGCAGGCTGCATGATTTCCATCACTGTCCCACTGATTTGTGCTTTCTTCTTCTTTTCAAGTGAGACGTAGAGTTGGTAGAGTAGGCGTGTAGCAACACCCTGCTTCTCCTGCATCAGGTCCTGGGCTGTGTTTATGTCGAAGGAGATTCCCAGTAACTGCAGAGTAGGCTCAAGACGGGTAAAATTATTCAGTTTGGAGATGGAGGTGCTGTGAGAAAAAGTGTGATTAACTTATATATTTATAAACACTTTAAATAAGCTGAATATTTAAGCAACAGTCAGCTATTTTGTCCAGCAACAAAAAGCAAAAGAGCACAAATAGATAGCAAGAAAAAGAGAGAGTGGCCAACTTACTCTTTCTTCATAAACATACTGAAATCATTCTGCAGCTGATATTTATGCAGAACCTCCCCAATTAGATAACCACTGGAGAAATTCTTGGCAAAGGTCTTTGGCTCTGTGAAGATGAACATGCAATCAATCGCACAAATGACATTTTCAAAATGTAGTCATTTTGTAATGTTCAAAACCAAGATTAAATGTTGGATAACCATTAAAATAGGCTATAAGTTAGCTAGATGTGTAGGTTTTTAGGTTTTTCCAAAAACACTCTTGGCCCTTTTCCTAAGTTTAAAATAACGTTACTCATAATATCACCTACCCTAGCATTAAATATCCCTCTCCTGTGTTGATAGGTTAATAATTGTTTATCAGCTTTGATATGGACTTTCTAAAATAGCTTAACGTTACATTGCTAGCTTTGTAAACTCACATGCATTTTCCTTATTCGAATCGTGGGGCTAACAACAGAGGGCGCCGTTTGCTGTACAGACTATAATGGTCTTTAAGGTAAATTGTATTTAGTGACATTGGACTATATAAATAAAAACTGCGTTGAAAGTAGCCTCAGTTAATGTAACAAACTAAACCACCGAGTTAGCGTTAGCATAATTAAGATAGCAGGCAGCTTGATGGGCGGTAACTTCATTCCCACTTACCAACAGGTTTTGACAACCGGAGCTCCTCGTTCAACCACCTGCACAATATGTCCGACATATTCTTTCTTTTTTAACTTCAGCTCAGACAGTATATTAACTAATAATTTACATGTAACGAGGAAGCAGCTTGACTCTTTAGCTCGCTAATGACTGAAAAACAGCCGCGATACACACTAAACTCCAGCGGCGCACGGTTGCCATAGTGACACGTCAACTGGATTTCCCAGCGTGCTTCGGGGGGAGCTCCTGGGAGCGGGCGCGCCCTGCTGACCCTGGATCAGTTGTTGATTTCTGCGCCCAAATTAAAATAGGGATGCAATGGCTACAAACTGATCCAGAACCTGTACAATGTCACAGTTATGGACGAAGGTATTTATTTATAGAACTGACTGCAGCCATCCTTCACTAATTAGGAAATAAAAGAATAACTTATATTTCACGGTCTTAAAAAATGATGTTGAAAACATTGATTATAGCAATCGGCAACAGACAGTTATCTAAATTTCAAAGGACATGAATAGTTTTTTTTTTAAAAAGTAAACAACAGTGAGAAAGAGGCCAGACAAATAACTTTATTGCCTTTAAACCAGTAGCATTTCAGTTTGTGTTATTAGTGTTAACATTTATCTATTCACTCAAAATATTCAAATATTTCAAAATATCATGGAATTTAAAGCATTTTCAGAAATGAGGCGCACAATACTTCAGTCGTGTTGTCATGCACAACATTAGTCAGTTAGTGTTTTAAAGCCATAGGGTAACATAAACATGGAGTTTAGAGAGTCTATGAGCCATTGTTTTTTATTCATAGTTTATACAGCATGCAGTGATTTCACAAAAACATCTAGGGCCAGAGATGAAGATGTGTAAGGCAGCAAGTGTACCCTGCTGTATAAACCACACAATCTGAATTTTCTACAGAGTAAATACTGGCTCCAATGAAAAATGTGGATGGATGATGATGTGATGGAAAACTGCATGTCAGCAGTTGCCATGTTTAAGTCTGCATGGTGAATACTCTGGCCCTACTTACAATGTGTCTGGCAAAATGACACTGCTGTGATAAGATAGGAATGCAAAGCAGGCTAAACTATTATAAGACAGGATCACAATTCTAATTCAGTTTACACGATTTTTCAGATACATCTTAAAATGATTCCATGTGTTTAAGCATAACAAATATACAGTGTGATGCCTCTACATTTCATAGGACTCTATATATCTGGTGGCATCAACACAAACATTTGCCTTTATTCTGAAGAAAGCTGGTTAGTCAACTTAAATCTGCCGGTTGTAGTATAGGGAATATCATTTCCAATGTAAAACAACATAAGATTTTGTACTGTGAGAAGGAAACAAAAGAACATTTCAATTATGTACAGTTAGTTGTATAAAAACAAAGATTTAGAGGAAAAATAAAAAAGGTGCCATTTTGTTGATCCAAATCAACATAAAAGCATGTAACACATAGCGTTCATAGGTTAGTCTCCAAAGTCCTACTTGTTTGAGGAAGCAGGCTTCAAAGGAAAACAATCTGCAGCCATGTTTAAATACTCAAAACTATATCCACCCTTTGCCACTGCCTTGAAGTGATCACTGATCTCACACAATTCAACTGGCTGGTTCCCTCTTTACCCAGTTTGACTGGTGCAAAGTGGAGCTTTTCAAATTCAACAAATTCTTTCAACCATTTTCCCCACTAATTAAATTAAAATTCAGATCAGTGTTACAAGACAAAGAGAAAGAAGGGATACATTTTTCTCAGTAGTCAAAGAGGACTGCCTGCCTGTTATCAGTTCATCAGTGAAGCCATCGAATACAGTTAATCTAAGTCATCACATCATGTCACAGTAGTTTTACTTAAAGCTTGTTGGCTGGAGGCACTGAGAAACAACAGACCACAGGATGCCACACAGGCAAGCCAGGGCCCAGCTGTATATGATAAAATAAAGATCCTGTTGCCACTGGATTCGAATGTGAAGGGATAATATTTGCATAATGATGCTTTTGGGAAGCCTAACCAATGGTGCATCCTCAGCACCCACTCTGTACATGAGTGAGAAGCAAATGGAGCATGTTGACTGTACTTGGGAAATTAGTGGCCTGTGTTTGACACCATTATGGAGATGCCAAAGTGGTGTCAAGCAACCAATATTCACAAGGTCATTTCCCCACATTTTTGTCAACAAAAGCTAAATTATAGCATTTCTGGAAAGTCTCTATTAATTTTCCAATATATGCTTTCCCCTTGGTCCCCATTTCCAATCATAAATTTTACAAGGAGGACTTCAGGAAACATTTGCAATGAAAACATAAGTAGTCATAAAGAAAAATTTGTTAAATATATTGTAGACTTAGATCTCCTTAAAAAAAAGCTTTCAAGCACAGCAAATCAACATCAAATGCATTATCTGCCATCTCTCTTGGCTTGAAAATAAAGCAACCCAATAAACATAATTTTCACATCCACGCAAATATACTGAGAGGGTTGAGAATAACACTATAGCAATTATGATGTAACCAAAGTTTTGAAATTTCAGCACGTACTAAAATTGATTAAAACGGACATCCTTTGTACATTATGCTCAGTGTCTGAAATGTGATACGGTAAAAAATTACTGGAAGCATTACATTTATCAAGGCAATTTACCTTGGAATTACCCATCCAAGTTAATTCTCATAATCTGTTCAATGCCAATCATCCAGTTGAGGACAAAGTACAACATATTATATTAAAAAATGACACTGGCCTGACTGTGAAATGCATTTCATAATAATAATAATTAAAAGAAAACGAAGGAAGACATAATAACAAAAACACTCTAACGCTAACGTAACACAATAGTGTGTTCGTTCGTTAAATTATATCAGTTTGTGTTTATGTTCTAGCTTATATCAGTGTATATCATCACCCACACAATTCCAGACCCTAATAGAAAGCACCACTCCTGTATCCGAGTAAAATCTGTGACTGTTCTCATTCATAAGTGCATCTTTCAATTAATATCCCACTGTTCAGACAGTAATATGTGAAAAAAAGATCACATCTATGAGGATGGTAGCTACCTTAGTATTTTTACAGCCAAATGCATTTTTTCCATTCAGTAGCCCATCAGCAGAAGACATGGATTCTAATGAGAAGGAAGTTTTCTTTCTACGTAGCTACTTGCTATTGAAGCTGTTCTTTTATAGTGTTCTTCCAAAAATGTCCTTTATTTTTTAATGTGCAATTTGGTGTTAAACTTCCTTGCTTTCTGTTTTCTTCTGTAGTGTAGTAAAGTTCACGTCACAAGA
Source organism: Holacanthus passer (assembly GCA_025331565.1). NCBI lineage: Eukaryota > Metazoa > Chordata > Actinopteri > Pomacanthidae > Holacanthus > Holacanthus passer. The sequence continues at coordinate 3,837,810 of JAFREQ010000009.1, read as the reverse complement.
AGTAAGAACAACCAAAATGCAAGCTAAAAACTGGATATACTCAAATGAAACACAGGATATGCCACTTCTAAATGCCCATTATAGGGAGTCTCAGAAAAGGCAGTGAGGGAAAGCAACGGCCACCAGGTTGCCAGGGGGTGCAATAAAAATGTGGTGGAAATCAAGAGGTATAAAGAAATGTTTTGAAGAGATTTGTTGTAGACTAGAAATGTTTTGACATATAAATATACAGATTTTGATACTTTTGATAATTGCATGAAAGAGTAAATTATGGATTTCTGTATGTTTGGAATGAACACCTCAAATAGCATAATTAACCTGCTGTCCAAGTGCAACTGTAAGGATGTAGTGCTACATCAAAGGGGATATTTACCAAGACCATATGGGCAAGGCTTGTTTGATGTGGGACACTGGTAACAGTAATGAATCTGAAAGCTTTATGTCAGCCCCCCCTGGCCTGGCTGCTAGTAGTGACAGAGATGATATCATGGTTTTGTGGATGACAGCAGGTTGGTAAACCAGGTTGCTGCCGATGATGATAGCTGTCGTTTCTCCTCTGCATGTTCCTCTCCATCGGGGAGGAGGAACTGAGTGGAAGCAACAGAGGTGGGGGATCCAAGTGAGGGTGCCAGGCCGACACTTTCCCCGGCCTCCTCAGGGGAGTCAAAATGCCAGGAGCTCTGGGGTTTGTAGCCCCCAGCACTGGCAGCCTGGGGCTCCAGGAAAGGCTCGGGCGAAGCTTGGCCAATGTCTTCACTTGGGGCTCTAGGTTGCATCTGGGGCCGGTAACCCCCTCCCCCACCTCCACAGCTGACAGACAGATCAGCCTGTGGTTGGTGACCCTCAGAGGAGCCCTGTGGATCCATCGGCCAGACCAAAGAAGACCCTGAGGTCTGAATCCCTGTGTAAGTCACATCGGTGCGTGCTGAATCCAAAGAAGATGCAGAAGAAGCAGAGGAGTCTGGGAAACGCGGTCTTATGGGTCGCTCATCCACCACTTGGTTGTAGTAGCGTAATGACGTTGGCTCATCTGTGTCAACTGGCTCGTCTCCTATCCCTTGCACCTCTACATCCTCGTCTTCTTCAGGAATGACAACAAGCATTTCTTTGCTAGAATCCCACTCGGGCTTTTCTACAATATGGACCATACTGTGGGGAGATGGTTTCACATCCAACGGTCCCTGTAAGACATACAAACACTTTACTCAGTCAGTTTAAACGTCTAATCAGGAATCATCAAAAAACAGTAAAACAGGGGATGGTCAATCACAAATTCTATAGCATACAGAATTATCAGACAGTAAGTTCAGTCGTGAGGGTCAGATTGGATTAGGTTGATACCATACCTGTGTTCTGGACCAATTACCAGGCAGCTTGGGCTCAGGTATGTCTGGATAGAAGGCCTTTTTCACCCTGGTGACAAAGCAAAGTGTCACTTGTAGCATACATTATCATCAACAGTCTTATTAAATTCAAACAATGGAAGACTCACAAACAGGAGAGAGAGTGTCTCACCATTTCCTTTTCTTGTAGCAAATGTAGGTGACAATGACCAGGAATAAGGCTGTGATTCCTAGGGAAGCCAACATTTCCAGGATCAGCCAATCAGCTGTCAGGGCCAAACAGTAGAAATATTAGAGACATCAGACATTATTTTCCCTATATTTGAGTATAAATTACTGTATAAACTGAACCCAAGGGTGGTTATGTGTAAGCACTTATTTATACAAGAGCATCTTTTGCATCAAATAATAGTACATAACATATTCACATACTGTATGGCTCCAGCATTATGGAGGCAGTGGCGCCTGAGTCCTCGCCTGCTAAGGTGTAGGCCTTGACAGTAAACTTATAGGAGCCCTCAGAGAAACCTTTGACTGTGTAGTTCCTGGTTCCTACGTCTGACAGATTGGCTGTTCAAAGGAGAGGGTGAAAAACAAAAAGTAAGAGAGGCACAGGAAGGAAAAGAAAAGGAGAAAGAGAGAGAAGCAGGAGAGGGAGCAATGAGGAGGAAAGTGAGTTTAGTTTAACAGGATACAAAATGCACTTTTAAAATTAAATTAATTGTGCATGTTTTGTATTTGGTACATGTCTCAAACCATCTATTGTAACAGCTAAAGATAAGATATTCCATTATTAGTCCCATAACGGGGAAATTTCAACTACAACTGGGAAAATTCAAATGTCTACAGAGGTGGCACTACACATCATAGCAATTACCTAGAAGTATGAGTTGGGAGCCATTACTGATGTAAATGTTGTAGCCCAAGAGGAAGCCTCTTCTGTTGACCAGCGGGATCTCTCCCCAGGTGAAGAGGATATTAGAGTCCTGCTGACGGATTGACAGACTGACGGAACTGGAAGGGACTGTGGAAGCCGTAAGGGAAAAAAACAGAAGAGAAGGGTGGGAGGCATAACAGAGAGAGTGAGGACAAAAGAGTCAGCAATTAAAATGCTGAGTGTGATTTCTGAAGTCATTTGCTTTTTCTAAAAGGATAAGCTATCCACATGCAGTGTTATCCTTACCCAGCTCCTGCATGTATCCCTGCCAGCGCTGCAGCAGCTCTGGGGGCTCTGAGGAGCAGCTGTACAGGGAAAAGTTGTACCTCACACCCGGCTGGAAGTTGGCTGATGGAAAAGAAAGAGATTATTATGTATTGTATAGTATACTTTTAAATTTAACAGCCTCTTTTGCCCAATAATAGAGATTGAAGTTATGTTTGAGTATGTGGGAGGGTGAATATCCAGTTTACTTTCAATTTACTTAACACTGTCCATAACCAATGGCAGCAGGGGGAAAAATGGCGGTGAAGTTTTTAGCCTGTACCGACTTCTGAAACACGTATAGTTCATTTAAAATATGCTGAAACAATGCTGTATTTTCACAGACTTGGTTAATTTCTTTTAAAAGGAAGCAGTAAGGCTGACATACCTGACTCGATGGAGACCTTAGTGTTTCCAGCTGCCACCTTGATCCACTCCACAGGGCAGTCCCCTGCACAAGAAGCATCATGCCATTCCACCACATAACCACAGGTGGCGTTGGCATTACTCTGCCAGAACAAAGGGAAACCTCTGTCCGTATAAACTGCCCTGGACACAACAAGGGATTCTTCATCTGGAAATAAGAAAATATGTGTACAGCAATGTATAAACCACATGTCTTCACATTCTCCTTTTATAACTAACTGACTGTTGCTTTAGTCTTTCAAGTGACAAGTGTTTCATGACCGTGGACACAAACAGACACACATTCTCCATTTCCACATACCTGTCAAACGAAGAGGTATAAGTACACTTGCAGGTTGAGACTCTCCAACATCATTCTTTGCAATGACAGTTGCTATAAACTTGTTGCCGCTGAAGGCAGTAAACTGTGTGAAGTTGATTGAAGCAGCAGAAGTGTCTGGTGAAAAGATTTCTGTGTGCTGCAGATTTTCTTCAGGGCTCCAGAAAGTAACTTCATAACCTGTCATCTGGCCATGGCGCTGTCGATGAGTCAGAGGCTAAATGAAATCAAATGAAAAGAAAAGGGGAGGGAGAACGACAGAGACTATTTTAAAATCGCTTTTTACTTACAATTTCAGATATATTCACTAGTGGTCTTATGTGAACATGCTGTAAATCCATGCTCTCCACAGTAAAAGCAAATTGTAAAGATACAATCTAAATCTAAAACAATTGAATTCAAAGACAAAAAAATTACCTTCCAAATAACCTGCCCAGTGTTGTCTCTGTTCATCCACACCCACACATCAGGAGCATCTGGAACTGAGAGAAAACAAAAAAATGTAATGAAATGTAATGAATGAATGTAATGAAAAAGAAAATAGTGCTCCTCACATTACTATTATGAAAGCACAGAGCAAGTTTTTTTGGCAAAGGAACTCTTGTTATACATATGAATAGTCATAAAATTTGCCTGAATTTCATTGAAATCTCTGCTAAAAATAAATAGATACCACAAATAAAGTCCTTACCAGTGGTCCTGGTTTTGAAGGAAGTCAGTCTGCTCCAGTCTCCCCACTTCCAGAAATTCTGCTGGGCACCACAGCGGACTTGAACACTGTAATCCTCATCGGGATGCAGGCCCGATAGAACCACCGACCGCAGGCCCACACCAGAGAAGGTATGCTGGACACATACATTAGACTTCATTACCGTTTTGTACATTGATGGTCACACAAGGGGACAGAGCAAAGACAAGCTTGCCTTTGTTGCATAGTATTGTCTATATTGTAATGTAAATGTTATAGAAGAATAAGTTAATAATAATAATTGTCTGACTGACATACAGAAACCATTTAGGATGGCAAAGAGAAAAAACAGAGAGAAGGTTCTGTACATTGAGAATGACACAGTAAATAAACACAAACAAATGGACAAGTGACCTTCCCCTGCAACACATAGATAACTCACCTCTGTTTTGTTCTCCTGGGAGATAAGCTCTACCTGGCAGGTAAGAGCCAGGGATGAATAGCTGTCGTATTTCCACTCCCAAAGCACAGTGGCATTCCAGGCATGGGCAACTATGTTCAGGTTTGCTGGTGCAACTGGATGCACTGAAGAGAAAAGGGTGAAACAATATCAGATGGTTGTATTTCATGTCTTTGTTTACCTCTACTTTGAAGAATGTGTATAAATATGAATGGTGTGTATACATTAATTGATTCTGATAAGGTACGTGTGATACACCTACCTCTGTGACTGAGTTCAGAGACGTCCGTGAGGCTGTACTGGCCGAGAGGATTCACAGCCACCAGTGTCCAGTTCCCCTCCCACTGGTCAAAAGTACACTCTCTCTGCTTCTGCAACGGCCTGTCCACAACAAACCATAAGAGATAAAAAATAAACAGCACATTCGCTGAGAGTGTGAAAATCAAAACAACCAAATTAAATTACGATAAAATACAATCACTTCAAGTGCTCATTCTAACCTACAGATGCAGAAACAGGCCCAAACACATTCTGAAGCTGGCATTTTTCATTCAGTTTAGTATTTCATATTTCACCTCATTGTAGTCAGTGTGCAATATTTTTGTGTTTAGTATTTCATATTTCACTTCATTCTATTCAAGGTGCAATATTTTGTATTTTAGTATTTAATATTTCACATCTCATAATTAATCCAATAATGCAAGCCTTGTGTGAATTTCAAATGTAAATTTGTTAATATTGTCTTTTTAGCCTTTTTAAACTGCTCTTTGTACTATTTAACTGCTCTATCCCCTTTGCTGCTGTAATTTGTGAATTTCCCCACTGTGTGACAAATAAAGGTTCATCTTTTCTTATCTTATCTTAATGTAACTTCTCTTCTGGCTAGCCTTCAGACAATTCCTGTAAGAGGCCTGGCACACAGCCAATCCACTATCAATGTTAAATGGAGCAGCAAGTGGTTACTTAGACTAAGTGCCTTATATTTCTTGTCATCCCCTCTCTCAGTTGTTTTGAGAGAGGGAGGGGGAACATCCATAAATAATGCAGGGATATTATGTCAGGATCAAAGTGACATTGTACCACATCCTGGCACATCTGTGAAGTCCTGTGAATCTGTCAAAAAATAAATAAATCCTCATTCGATCATTGCCTGGACCAATATAACTTACTACTGAGAGTATCCAATGTACTGTGTCTGTCCTTTTTTGTTTTGTTTTTATGGTGTTTTGGATCTGAGTCACACACAGATGCCATTGTATGATTAAGTAGACGATAAGGTGATAATATATTATGTCTCGTTTTCACTGCATGGTACGGCTTGACTTAACTTTCTGGGAACTGTTCTTGTTTTGGTTTTCCATTGGCAAAAGTTGTGGCTAGTACCTGGTACTTTCTGGTATCACCTCAGTTGAGTTTCCAATTGGGCTGAGGTGATACAGAGAGGAAGGCTTAAAACACTGCACCATTGGTCGTTTTTTTTCAGCTGACTTTTTTCTTCTTCTGTTTTTTTGTCTTGCTGCCTTCAGCCTTTCGGAAACAAAGTTTGTCTCCTTGCTGTGACAAACAGCCAAATACCGAGAATCAAAAATACCACACCTTCATATCTTCCATTGTTCTTGTGTTTGTGTTGCGTAGAAGATGATGTCAGCAGTTTCATGGGTTGTTTGGTTTAGGTAGTGACTTAGGTGGTGTGAAAGCTGTCAAATTAACTCAAATGAAATGGTGTGGACTGCATAACCACACCAAGACTGCCTGAACAGGTGGGTCTGGTTCCAACTAAATCTTAGAGGTGTGAAAGAGACGCAGAGAAGCCACAGGATATTGTGATTACAGATATGTGGTTTTGGCATGAATATTAAAAGCTACACTGCTGTAAATCCTTTTGTTGATTGTGAACTGTTAAGAAATCAATCTCAGGAAATCAAGCTTGTGTCCTACTCCATGCATTTTAGAATCTGCGGCCTGCTTTTTGTGAACGAGTGAGTGTGTACAGTTCTGCTACCCAACCTGAGCCCTACGGCTTACAACAAATTTCAGGTTTCAGGTTGGGTTACAGTCCAGGTGACGTTCAGCTATTTTCAAAAGTAATTTAATGTGTTTGTGACTGCAAATGCGGTACCTGTTGTTCACTGAGTATTGTGTTCCTCGTTTGCCATACAAATATGAGTCTCGTCCTTCTTTCCACTGGCACACAGCTGAGGTTAAGTCACGAGTCTCACACACAAAATTGCTGGGCAATGGTGGATCTGGGGAAAGGGACAACAAGTAGAAACTTACTTACTTGCTTAATACATACACTACATATATAATTAAGATTCCAAAGATGACATCCATAATGATGACAGTCACATCAATCATTTCTCATTTCTAACTCCCTGTCTGTGCCATTCCTATCACATTCACTAATCTTAGATATGACGACCATTCACACGTCAGTTCTTTTCCATCCAGTTATTCATCTTACATCCAACAAACACCACTGCTCCAGCGAGTTTTGTCCTCAGGTTGTCGTAACAGAGGATGTTGGTTCCCGTCCTGCCGGATGGTCCCTGATTAACCACTGTAGTGGCATAGCTTCGCCTACTCAGACGTGTCGTGTGCATGTCTGTGTTGCCGTCGAGGATGGTGCCGAAGAGCTTCCCCTCCTCCACAATGCAACAGAAGGTGGTGCTGGACCCCACAGGTACCACTCTGTCCTGGGGGTACATCTGGAATTTCTTATTGCTGGGGAGATCGCTTCCTGAAAAGAAGGAGTGACAGATATAGAAGAAAGTAGAGTGTTTAAAATTAAATCAAATCAAGGACAAAAAGGGAGAGGGAGCTATAAATAGAGATCTTTATTTAGGTACAAAAACAAGGCATTTGTTTGTCTTCATAGAGAGATTTCAGAGAGAAAAAAAGAACTGAGAAATAGAAATAGACTTCACTCCCCCTGAATGAATAAATGCATTATGTTAATCCAAAATTGAAAGGCCAGTCAAAGCAGTATTTATCTTTCTCTAATTGGTATCCTATAATATATATGGGTGTAATTACTGCCCCCCAACCTTGAAGTATCTGAGTGTTGCTCCATTCACTTGTGGCCTGTCCATCTCTTGAGCGGATTTTGATGGACAGCGAGGTACACTCCAGAGGTTCAGCTGAGGTCCAGTTCCACTGGTGCCGACCACTCACTTGATTCACTGTCACAGACACCGGCTCCTGCAGGTAACACACAGAAGGCACAGTGAGGGAATGAACCAGGATGACATGAAGCTGGTAGATTGTTGGTGGTGACAGTCATAGCTCACGCAGGAAAAGAAACAAAGTCGTCTGATTTACATCATCCGTATAATCTATGACAATCAAATAAATTAAATAAACAAAATGGGCTGCAAAGGCAGTCAGACTAAATATAGCTTTGACAGCTTCTGACATATCGGCTGATGTCAGCTCATATCTGTATCAGTTAAGTATAGAAACGTCAAAGATATGTTTTGAGACTGTCACCCTTCTATATTTGGTTCACCAGAGAACAATGACACATTCATTTTTACAACTGTAAAATCTCCTGTCACAATTGTTCAAATTTAAAAAATGAATTTAAGCGAAACAAAAATCAAAAATGTTTATTTATGTTATGGGGGGTGTAAAGAAAATCAATATCAGACAAAATAGCATTATCAGATTTTTACTTACACTATCAATAAAATATATAATAAAAATGTCCTCCTCAAAAATCCTGTATCAGTCAGGCTCTAGCTCCTTTCACATCAGAATTTAACCAACTTGTAATATAACTGTACAACAGGTAAAGCACAAGAACAAATGAACAAAAAAGAGAAATTCTCTTACGTAGAAGACAGTTTCATTGAGTTCAGTTCTTATAATCATGAGGTCAAAGGTTGTGGCTTCTCCTCCTAGCCAGGATATGGATAGTTGCTGAGTATACATGTTGGCTGACAGGCTCACCTGCTGGGGTACAGTAAGGGCTGGAAAAATAAGATTGGAACAGGATTAAGTGATGTTAAATGCCAAAGTATACAGACTCGATGCAAGTTTAAATCAGCAAGCATGGTTTTAGTATCAGCCCCACAGAACCAAATGACAAACCTTCTATATATTCAACATCACATGCATTGAGTGTTGCAGATTACTGATTTATCAGAACGTTGAGGATGGAATTTTCCCTTAATGTAATTTAGCTCTTACCATCTTTTGCATGAGTGTGTGTAGCCGAGAGGCCCAGGAGTACAAAGATGAGCCAGACGGGGCTACAGTTTGAGCAGTGACTGACACTTAAGCAAGGCATGGTGATCAACTGGCCGAGGCCCTGTCTGCAGATCCTAATGTGGTTGTCCTCTCCTCTACAGCAACACCATGCTGGACATCCTGAGAGGTGAGACACAGACAGAGATTGCCCTATGGGAAAAGACAGCAGAAGAGAGAAAATAGTAAATGTACAATGAACACAATTCTGCTAAAACACAACGATAAAATAAAATTACCACCCCCCTCTGAAATATGGTCAAAATGTCCCCTTCTGTTTCTGAGTTATGGCGTTGCATAATGTCCAGAAAAGTGCTTTTACAGAACATTATAATGTCACAGTGAAGCTGACACTGGACCTTTTAGATATAAAATGTCATCATCCTATTACGCACTTCTGTAAAATTCTGTCACAAGTTCCATATGAATTCTTGAGTTAAAGACAAAAACGAGGGACCTAACAGATTCAGCGAAGTGCAGCCGTTGTTTGCTCTCGGGGGAAAGAGAGACAGGTGACCTCAGCCTGATGCAACCAACCCAGACTGATGGGGTTCTGCCAGCAGCATCGGCGAGGTGCAGGAGACACAAAGCTTGGAAAAGGACGTGATAAAAATCCTTCTGCGACACCAGATGGTGATGAAGCAAGCAGGAAAAAATCCGTTTCTCAAGGTGGCAGAGTGAAAAAGGGAGATGAACAGCGCATGCACTTGGGTTTTATAGGAGGAGGGTGCTACCCCCTGATTGGATGGTGAGTACAAATTCTTTTCTCAGGTGCTGAGACAAAGTCTTGTAAGGGAAGGCACAGTGCTGGTTTATATTATGAAGGTGGTGTTGGCTGAGGGCAGATGTTTAGAAACGGTTGTAGTCATGCAAACGTAATGTCCTTATTCATGAAATATTCCAGCATTCACAGTAATTTCATAACATGTCTCTTGAGATTTGGTCACTGCTACGTTCTAGGAAGGAGCTGCAATCTGTTGCGTCGTTTTGAATTCTTGCAATAATTCCTTGCCCACTGTGTTTGTTAAACAAATGCATGCCAAGGCCAGACGAACCACTGCCAGGAAAAGCCATATTTGACATCAATTCAAGAAAACACATCTCTAAGGCAGCTGCTTTCAGGCAAGATGTGGAAACACGCAAGTCAAGAATGCTGTTTATATAAAGCTCACCCTTGTTGCGAATGCAGTTCACCTGCCCTTCTCAAACTGTGTAGTTTTTGAATGTTGAAGGCTTGGTTTTGATTATCTCTTAACAATAGTATTACTGTTTCTACTGGTATTGTGAATAGCCAGATGGCGACCAGGCAGACAGAGACAGTAAAGCTGGGGACAGAGACAGCTGGCATCTGTGAGTCCCGGATGATGAACTCATGCATGATGCCTTATGTAATGCACATGGGATCACCCGTGTCTTACCTGCTCTTACATAGCCCATTTAACTACTACTTTCAGATCAGGTTTCAGTACTATTTCAATCAGATACACAAATGTGTAAAAGAAAAGAAAAAGAACACAGTGCTGCAAAACATCAATGCGAGAGAAAAGTTACTGCAAAAATGAACAGCACGCTTAAACTTTCCAAACTCAACTATCACCAGCTACATTCCTTATGAGCTTTAACTTGTACTACACGCATGATAAGCAAAAAGCAATGAAAAGCAGGCCTATTTTAAGGCAGCTGGAATCAATGAAGACACAGCTGAATTACATGGAATTATTTTTTTCAAGTAAATATTTATCCACCAGGATAAATGGAAGGTCACAGTGTATTCATTTCTACCATCAACATACCTTTAGCCAGAAAGCTGCACTGCCCCAGCTTGCTCACTGGCTGTGGCTGGCTGTCCACTACAACCACAATCTTGTACTTTTTGTACATTTTGTGCTCCTACTGAGTTTACCATACCAATGTAGTGGAATAAACAAGTGACAGGTCACACTACTGTTCACTGAAGCTTTTACAGCAGTTACAGGTTAGTTAACAAGTTAACAAATTAAAAATAGAGCTGAAACAATTCATTAACTGGCAACTATTTTGATATTTGATTAATTGGTTCCAGACACTCAATTTGCTGTTTTTATCTTTGGGTTTGGGTCTATCTGGGTTTTGGACTGGTGGTCCATTTTAAAGACATCACCTCAGGCTTTAGAAAATTGAGACATGCAATAATTCCGTAAGGGTGGATTCAACAACACCACATTGGTAATTATGCAACATTAATGCAAAAATGGGGATAGAAGAGGTCTAGAACAAGATACAAAATGTTTCAGAGTGGCATACAAAACAAATTTAGTTACCTGCGAAAACATCTAGGTGGGGAATGCAACTCCAAGGCTTGTTACATTATATGAAGTTAATCTCTCTACAAACAGAAAGGCAAAATCAACATGCCTCATAAAGCACAAAAAGAGATGTTGCAACCATTTTGTTGTGACTTTGGCCTTGATGAGCCTGCATGGAACACATTTGTATTTTTAACTGTCACCAAAACACTGCAGTGCAGTTCGTCTGGTTTCCCTTGAGACAGGTTGGGACAGGTCTTAAAACAGCTTGGTAGCTATATAAAACAATACTCTCAAATTCATTTGATATGTAATGTGACCAGTACAAACCTTATGAAAGAAATTTTTCAGCATCTGGTTTTAATAACTTATCAGTGTTTGCAAATAGAAATGTTGAAAAACAAAAAACAAAACAGGGACCATAGTTAGATTTAAAAACAGAACATACAACCTAAGTTGATGTTGTGTAAAACGTAAAATAAAAACAGAACGCAATCATTTGCAAACAAACTGTGTTTACTGCCCATACAACCCATATATTGCACAATCATGTGTTTGACAAAGTGGTGAACCTCGCCCCATCCTTGCTTGTCAGTGACTGAGTCTTTCCAGGACGCCCCTTTTCATACCCAATCGTGATGCTATCAGCTGTTACCAATGAACCTGTTTACCTGTGGAATGATCCAATCAGGTGTTTTTGGATCAGTCCACAACTTTCACAGTCTTTTGTTGCTCCTGTCCCAACTTGTTTGAAACGTGTCGCTGACATCAAATTCAGATTAAGCAGATATTTATAAAAATCAATTACGTTGATGAGGCAAAACATTAAATATATTGTCTTTGCACTGTTTCAATTGAGTATATGTCAAAAAGGATTAGAAAATTATCACATTCTGCTTTATTTATGTTTCACATAGTGTGCCAACTTTTTTGGAATCAGGGTTATAGACACATATTCATCTTTGGCAATGCTAAAGTGAAACACAACTGAGCTGGGTCAAATCCTGGCAGCTGTACAATTTTTTTTTCAAAAACATAATGGATGCTATATAGCTGTTTTCCTTTCACATTGCAGGGAGCAAAACAAGCTGCTACAGGTGCCAAAGCCGTGCAGCCCGTAACAGCACTGCACATGAGGCTGTACAAACAAATACACACTGACACACTGATTCCAGGGAAGAGAAAGCCTGCATTATGGGAAAGAAAGACAGGAACACATTCTTTAGCCTTCTTATTTGACTGCCTGCTCAGTGTTTCCTGGTGACTAGTTAGTTTGATGCTATTTTTATTGAGACTCTGGTGAAAGACAATGAAAGATAATGCAAATACAGAGATAAAATGCAATGATAAAAAGTAGGATACTGGAAATAAGAAAAATCTATGTAGGTCAGATCTACAGAATAAAGGGCTTTTGAAAACCTTTCAGTATTATTAGTAGTAGTAGTAGTATCACAATTATTATAAACAAGTAAACAAAAGATCAAGACCGAAAAACAAAACAAAACAAAAAAACTAGTAAACTGTGTCTAAAGGAATCTATACAGAACTTCTTGATAATCATTTGTCAACATCTGCTTTCCTTTAAATGATTTTGCAGCAGCAGGAGCAAGAGAGGAGTTTTAAACCCCAGATGTCATCCAACTGCTGGCTCCTAAAGTGGTTTCACATCTGGTTTTAAAAGAACTCCAAGGTCACGTCCATCCAGTTCTTTCTTTCACATGCACAGGACGCCTGCTAAATTAATAATACGCAAATACTGCAGAGACTATATCAAGTAGCTATACACTAAACAATCACTATTCTTCATAGGATTTCTTTAGTTTGACTTGGTTAACAAGTCCTGAACACTTGTGCTTTTGTTAAATGTGTGCTGCCAGTCTTTCCACAGCTGCCTAGGATTTTAAAAAAAGCTTCTAGTGTGTTCCTGGCTTTAAAACCTCACCTCAAGATGAAATTCAGAGGCATGGCTCAACATAAATACAGCTGTGTGGAGTCAAGGTTTCACACCCTTATGTGCCAAAAGGTTTCTACCCTGCTACAGGCCTAGTAGGTCCTGACATGAAAAGAGCAGTTTTATCAGTTTTATGTTTTAGTGGCCCTGGATGGTGAAGAACATTATTTTTTCCAGCTTCAGCACCAGGATGAAAACATTTTACAACTTCTAATATATCCTACAACAATCTGAGTCCTGAAGGAAAAAAAATAGTGGACTGATGGGAAGCGGGAAAAATAGCCACAGATTCTGGGAAATCTAACCAAGAAACTGATAGCCACAAATGGACAACAACACACAAATCAATACTTCTCTGCTGAGCTCAAACTACAAAAACCACAAGCATATTGTTGTTACTTAAAAACCAAGCCTAATCCTCATCTGTATGCCTGCACTAGTCCTATTTTAGGAAAGAACAGACTCACCTAAAAAACAACGTCAGGATTTGGAGTTCGCCTCCTCCTCCACACTGGACTTTGCCACTGTTTTGTTTGACTCTTCAGCTGTGTAAAGCAGCCTTTTGTAGTAAGCCATGGAAAATGTCCAGGTATACTGACACACTAAATATACTGAGCAGGACTGACCATCCTGTGATGCAATCATTTCTCAGATTTCCAATTTCACTCAAAAGGCCTCATTTGTCCTTTAACATCCAGGAATTGCGCAAGTCAGAAAACATCCAGTTACTTTGGCATATTCCAAATTGTGTGTTTGCTTGGAGGGAGTGCGCATGTGCTTTGACTGGAGCACTTTACTTACCATAATAACTATTTTGTGTTTAATCTAATTATTATTATTTCAACACTAGTTTCAGTCTCAAAGACAGCCTAAAGTAAGTGGAATGCTATCCGAGCTAGAACCAAAACCAAGACAAAAATAAAAAATGAATTGGAGCCACAGCCAAAATTACTAAAGCTATCACTGCTTGGAGAGAAAGAAACTGCTCATAGAAAACACTACAACATGCTCTGAAAAGTTTCATCACTATCTAAACAGACTTCAGATTGTGTTGAAACCTTAAATATCTGAGCTCTAGTGCTTTCCAAAAAATAAATAAGCATTTTATATAATTATCCCTTAGTGCAGTATATACAGCCACCAACTTTAAAGCACCCTACTATCAAGACCACATAAAAAACAAAGAACAGAGGCTCTGATAATATGTTCTTTACTAAAAGTGTGTGGGATGGCAGCTGTAGCCAAACCCTGGCAAAACTTGTGTGTCTGTTCTCGGCCTACACTCGGCAACGCTGTCATTATGCTGTCATACGATGACCACCAGGACCAAAGAAATAAGCTCGCAGTGCTTCTGGTACACTATACAAGCGTGGTGACTTTTTGAAACATGAGCTAAAGTTGCTGCTAATTATGTTTGACCTTTAAATGGGATGAGAGGAGGACCGGATGCTAGTGAGAGAGCAAGTAAAAAGACAGACAGAGTTAACAGATGAGTGTGTCTGTGTGAAATGTCGGTGCTCTGACCTCAGCGGAGAAGGGACATTCAGTCCTGTGTGTGTAGCTTTTGGATCTCAACCAACAACATTTCCTTCCTTCCCTCTCCCTATAATCCTTTAATAAATGTAAATCTTGAAAGCAACAGGAAGTGAGTAAAAAAAACAACAATTTGCTTTTAGACGGTTGCTTATAAATTACAGGCTTAAGACAATTAAAATCATACTCTGAGAGCCAGTCCAACCTCATCCCCCCAAAAGACAAACTAGTCTGTGCTTTTTTTAAGCACAAACACAGACAAGTGACTGGTAATAAAGAAAACATACAGACAGGGGAGCTATTGTTCTGCCAGGTACAAGTAGGCGCCTTACATTCATCCGGTTTGTTATGGTGACTAATGTTCTGTGTCTCTTGTATCGAGTCATACTGGGATGAAAACTAACCACCTGTTTCTACAATTTATCCCTCACATAGAACTACAGCAGACTTATTTCATAGCAACATTATAAACAGGAAATAGCACAAATAACTCTTGGTCTTTAGTGAAATGTGTGCTAAAAATATCAAGGGTAATACTGATCTGATAGATATGTATGAAAATGTAGGTAAATAACAATGATGTATTAAAAGCCATCTTTTGTTTCCCTCTGTGTAGGTGCAGATAATAACACAGTAATACCTGTGAAGGATCGGCAAAGACAGTCATCTTTTGATCCAATTTCTGGATTTCCAATTTTTTAGTTAAAGTTCTGAAATGGTCTCATGAAAAAAATAATGATAATTAGCATGCACTCTAACCTGTAAAAGTAGCCAACTACTGAATAAGGTGTGTTATTACATGGTCTAAACGATGTTTTCTGTGAGAACACACTAAATGTTAAGAGAGGAAAACAACTCTTAGATTAAAATTAAGCATGTTCCTTTTTGAGTCCAAGAGAGAGAAGAGACACCCTTTGCTTCTGGATCCATACTGAGGCACATTGGCTGGGTAATCAAACATAGTAAGAAATTATTACTAGGAATTATTGATCTGACTGACTCTCTTCAATCTGTCAGCACAACAACCATGATGAGGAAATACACATTATCATACTGTACATCACAAAGTTGGGGTCCCTAATACACAAAAATCAGAATAATCATGTTTTGGTCACTCAACACTAAGTAGATGTTCATATTTAATAGATATTTTTTAATTATAATTCTGCTCATCCAGGAAAAGTAAACATAGCAGATTTCCCAACTGCATCATCCCAGGACGGTTTGCATCATTAGCATTAGCACCAGGGCAGCATGATGGGTTTATCATCACAAGTCTTATCCCAAACAGCGGGCAGACGGTGATTACACATAAATGTGGCTATATTTTTTTACAACATTTTATCGAGTGAGATAGTGTATTTAAATTAAATAAAACGGGTTAAATGACATTGTAAATCCACTTAGCAACAGCAGCACACACACGCAGACAGGCCACTGATATTTGGAAAAACACTGCTAGCTTCAGTCGCGAGACCATCTACGAACTAACATTAAACGTTATTATGAGTTCGAAAATATCACCAAAATTACCTCTGATGTAGCAAGAGATCCTCTTCAGTGTTGTTTCGGTTATAAATCCAACAATCCAGTTTCTGTCTCGGTGTTTCTTACTTAGACTTTTCCCAAAATGAATCCAGAATAGGTTGGGATTCCTGGAATAGAGCGAACCAGGCGTTTGATTGACGCTGGCGCTGTCCAATCGGGTACGACTATACTGTTTGGCACAGGGGAGAGGGCGTTGTCGTGCTGCGTTAAGGTCACACAGGAAAAAACGAGGCGAGGGTCATGAAAATGGTCACGATACCCTTCCAGACCACTGTCAGGAGCAGGTTTTACAGATTTTCTGCTCTCCAATGCCTATGCAACTAGAATGACATGAAAATAAATGGAATGGTGATCATTTCAATAAACACCAACTCCTGTAATGATTTTTCACATGCGAAGTAACCTTTCATACGCTATAACGTGTGATACACCCACATTTAAATTTAGATGACTTTTTTGTGGGACCCAAATGCACCCTAGAATACGTGCGTTTTGCGAGCAAAAAGCTTATTAGAGTGACAATAATGAAGACATTTGGAAAAAGAAAATTGTGTTGCCTTATAACGTAAACCCGGTATTTTATTCCCATAGCCTAATAACATATTTGAAATGTTATTGAAATAAAACGAGTGATAAATTAAAGAAATCAACTTCAAAAGCAAATCTATATGTTCCAATACGTTATGTCACATACAGGAATTGTGCATTTAAAAACATGTACTGCATGTGCAGAAGGAAGGAATCCAGTGTTTGTAGCATATAGATAACATAAATATTGATGACGTAGAATAATACGAGGATGGTATGATTCTACCGAAAGATAATATAGGTCAGCTTGCCATTGGGGTTACAATTTAATCAATAGCACTCAGTATTTGGGCTTGTTAGTTCCTGTGTTCTTTCTTAAAATACTGTATATCTCCATCAAATTAACTAATGTTTGTGCTATTTAGATTGATATATTGTGTATTTAACAGATAAAATAAACTGTACACTTTCTTGCCATCCAAAAATAAATTTCTGTGAATTTTAATGCATCATGTGCACTACAACACACCCCACTCAAGGAATGATTATCAGAGTCTGGGAGAATAGACATAGTTGTTAATGCTGTGAGAAAGTTTTTGGATATCGTGGAAATTAATGGAGAGGAAGTGCAGTAGCTGATGAGACAGGCTTTCAGGTCCTGTCAGAGGGTTAGTTTGTAAGTAATCTTTATCTTTATTTTTTTTTTATCTCTTTATCTTATTTTTTAATTTAGATTAGATAGGAGAATTTAGTCTTTTTCAAATCCAATAGTAACATTTGGATGCAACCGCCTCTCAAAAACAACGAAGATTATTATTATTATTATCAGAGGAAGATAATGATGACGACAATGATTTGTGCCTCCGCGTCGATAGGTGGCAGCAGGGTTCTAGATGGACTCACACAGACGGCAGTGAGGAAGAGAAGTGGGCGTGGCTTTACTGGCACAACAGCGCCACTTTTGAGCGACTGTGAGCATCGTCAAAAATAACAGACCGCAAGTTATCAGACAGTGATTAAAATCAAACGAGAGAACGAGGATAGAACATCCAGGTACACGTGGAAGGTATATTAAAGCATTTTATGTTTGTAATGTTATTTGATAATGCATAAAAGTACAGCTGAAAACACGACCGTTAACGGTTTGTCAGTAGCGCCCTAGAGACGGTTGCTTGGAGCTTAGCTACAACCTAGCTAGTTTCTGGAAACATGGGCTAACCAAGCTGTCTTTCAGCCTTTCAGTTACTTTAAGGTTTAACGTTGAGGTTCAGGTGTTACACTGAAATCTGTGACCCGTTGTCTTTAGCTCTTCCTTAGGTCAGTTATGGAGGAAAGGGGGATTAGTTGAGAGTTAAGATGTTGCTCTACAGACACAATTATTCACTACTGATCTCCTGTTTCTGATTTCAGAGCTGTTAAAATATGTTGTCCTATTTCTTTCTAGTCAAACATACCTATATGGGGTCACCATATTTGTAAACTACGGATATCAGAATGTATGATCAGAAAACTCTTGTACTATTACAAATCATTTCACAGAATCTGACCGGTCATAAATTGCTCAACGTTGGCCAAAACGTTTTGTTACCCAACACCAAAGATGTCTTAAAGTTCAGTAGTCAAGTTATTGTACAATTAAGTCTTACAGACACCATCAACTCTTGCAGATAGATGTGTCAAATCAAAAATCTGCACACTGTGGCTCAGTTGTTATCATTTTATTTATGATGCTTGAGGTAACACAGAATAGACCAAATCACTGAAATTAAAGTTAGTACAAGTGATAAACAATGTGTTCAACTTTTTGGTCTTAAAACAATAGTCAGGTGCCCATATGTACAATGAAATATTTTTTTTTCTTTTTTTAATTATTCCCCCTGTTCATACTGGCCCTGAAGAGATTCCTTCCTATTGTGCACCAAATGTAACTGATGGGGGTCAAAGCTTCAGGAACATACTCACTTTATTTGTCGAACTTCTACACAGGAGGACTGTGGATTTTGTCATTGGAAGCACAACAGGAAGAGATCTTTTAATGGTCAGTATGAACAGAAGGAATGATTACAACAAGGAAAACCTGTTTCAATGTACATATGGCCACCTGACTATTGTTTTAAGACAGACTTGAAGAATTATGAACCTATACCTAAGTAATCTATTCTGAGGATATTGACCTTATATGCAAATACATGTTTAAAATAGCAGAAATCAAGAATTGGATTGAGGCAGCCATTTAATATATAAAAACAAAATGATTGAGATATATACATTTTTTATTTCATTCACAATTTTACCATCAGTACCAGAGGAGTGGATAAGATCTCATGGGCTTTTTAACTTTTCTTCCTAGGTCAAAGATGGTTCAAGACGTGCCCACATTCGGCAGCGGGGTGCCCAGGACTTTATGGCATACTATGACTTTGCCTGTGCCAGACAGGAATCAGTCCCGCTCCCTGCTGTTAAGATGAACCTTGACAAAGGGATGCTAGACTTTAATGGAGACAGGGTCAAACTCACAGACTGGCCACCCATTCTCAGCTCTATCTGCATAAACAAACACCTGCACCACATTGCAATAAGCAGCACATACCAAACTAGTCTGAGTTCTGGAGACACAGGTAAGGCAGAAAATAAACCTGGTGCATCAAGTAACACTGGAAAAAAAGTTTATACCTTCTTAATTACCTATGTTATGTATATATGTATGCAAGTTAATTTAGAAACTTGAATGACTTATTAATTTTGCATTGAAACATTAATCATATCACCACCAATTTCAGATAGAAGGTACTATAAGTCTAGCGTCAGGAAGAAGATCCCAGCCATTCGCTCTAAGGACATGACATTTAAGTTGTGCAAGGCCCTCAGAGAGTGTCTGACTGTCTCTGCTAACCTCAAGACTCTGCAGCTTAATGGACTCCCACTGAGAGAGAGGGACCTCATTACCTTAACAAAGGTAAAAACAAACTGAGGATATGAGCATAAACAGTGAAGTTTTAACTGTTTTATTGTTGTTGTTGTTTTTTACTTATTTAGAGAGACTGACACAGAATCAGAAGCTCATTTGTATTTATTCCGGACTATTCTCTTCACTCTGCTACTGAATCAATTTCTGAGTTGCGAGTGTTCAGAAATAAGCCTGTTTACTGTAAACTACGGTGAATACTGTCATCTTGAAGGAATAAAAATATCTTTTGAATGTGTGAGACATAAAACCCGGGTAAATATTGATCCAAAAGCTGGTCTGTTTTAGAGTGAAACCCAGTAAGAACTAAAAATAATAATGTTCTATTCCAGGGTTTGGCGAAAAGTATTTCCTTGGAAAACCTATCTCTGGCTAACTGTCCAATCAGTGATGAGGGCTTAGAGGGTATGTATATTCACAGTGATATGTATTTTATTCTACTATATGTGAGCATGCTGTCTTTGTAACTGCCATTTTCATATGTTTCAGTCATTTGCCAAAGTGTTAAATATTCTACAAGCATCAAGACGGTAGATTTCACAGGATGCAATCTCACCTGGAGAGGGGCAGAGCATATGGCCAACATCATCAAGGTGTAGTATGTCATTTTTTAGTCTTTGTGTTATGGACTGTATCTACTGTAGTGACGTGTACTTAGTCACTACTCATAAACCAAGACCCTTGTAATTGTTTTCTCAGCATCAGGGAATGCAGAGGCATGGTACAGCATGGGCAGAGTCGCTGAGGTATCGGCAGCCACAGTTTGAGGGAATGGGAGGTCTCCGCCGTATCACCCTTAACTGTAACACTTTGATTGGGGACCGAGGTGCTGCTGCTCTTGCTCATGAACTGGTGGAGGACCTCTGGCTTAAAGGTCAGTATTAGTTGGGTTGGAGAAGAGTTTGTTTTTTTTCTTGCTCTTTCCCTCTTTGTTTGAATTTTGCTCACATTTTCTGTTTCTGTTTTGTGACTTGTTTAACAGCTGTGGACCTACAGAGGTGTGGTCTGTCCAGTGAAGGAGCTCGTCGCTTGCTGGAGGCCTTGAAAACTAATTCTGCTCTTTGCGTACTGGATATTCGTAGTAACCCTTTAGTTGGTAAGAAGCTACCTTAACCAGAATCATAATATATATTATTGGTGTGCTGTTTGTTCCGCACAGCACTTTTGTATTGTGAGTGTAATAAACATTGCAGCCTCTAGGTGCAGCTAGCGCGTTGTTAGTGTTATTTAGCTGTGTCCTAATTGTATACTAATTTGAACCAACTTTCCAATATGTAGTGTTTTCATACAAGAAAACAGCTATGATTGCAATATAACACAGTAATTAATTTAATAATCTGTTTAGAAATATCTATGGAAAAAACATTTCCTTGCTGAATATCCTTTATTTCCTTTACAGACAAGGTCCTAATTAAAACTATAATAGAGAAAGTGCTGATGAATGCTGATGGACAGTCACCAGAAGTGAGTATCTGGAGTTAATGTCACCATCAAAGTCTAAGAAATAATAGTTTAAATTCCAATTGAACGAGTGGTGTAATTACATATATGCTTCATATTCGTTGCAAATTTGTGCCCATGGCTTTTATCTTCTTTATGTTGAACTGCAGTACTGCTGGATCAAGCCTGCAGCCACAGAGCCACAAAGAGCTTCTGGTCCCAAGAGGCAAGCCTTACCCCGTGCAGTCAGAGGAAGAGCTACATTCAGGATAGGTGTGTGTACACATTTTTTCTTGTTTCTCACAATGCTACATCAAACATAAGCACCTGTCTGTGATTTGAAACAGGCAGGGTCATTGTATCCCTTGTCAGAGAAAACAACAAATATTTGTGGTGATGACAACACAATCAGCTTGTAAAGAAAACACACTTGACACACTTTTCTATTTTGTTAACATTGGCAAATAATTTTGTATCAGTGCTTTATGAACCTCATAAAATGGTCTTGCATTGTGGCTGTGAGTGAAAACTAAAATGGCTGATTTTCCCAGACTGACCTAAAACAGATTCAGACTCCAAAGCTGCCAATTTGGCATTTATACATAGTTGAAATGCAACTCTGCAAGTCTCCAGCCTTTGCAAACAGAGCGCAGCAGTCAGTCTTGGATCTCTTTGAATCTTTTTGAGATAGCGTCTGTTATCTCATACTCATATTATCTCTTTCTGACTTCTTTTGGCTTTTGAGTCATCTTGAGAACTGGTAAGAGCATAATTCATTTTCATCATGTTCTCCCTTTGTTATTCAAGATAGCTCTACTGACCATTGCAAAAGGAAATGTGGAAATGTTTTTGATGGTGTTTAGATGCCTTTAGTGAAAACCATGCCGTTTCATTACCGATACAGTAGCTGAAATAATTTTTAGTCGGAGTCGTCAGCCTATAATTCCTTTTGCCTCTGTGTTTACGACCTGCCTTTTTAGAAGTAAAGCTCATGGATTCATACAGTACATCACCCCCTTATTACCAGTAATTCTTGCATTTATTAAATCATGATAAGCCTTTCTGTGTCCTAGTGGCCATTATAAGGAATGAGTAGACATACCACAGAACCAAGATCAATTCCAGTTCTTCTCATGGCTCTGTTTCTGGTGCAGCCCCTCGTAAAGGATCATCTCCTGGTGGGCGAAGTTCAGGCGTTGCTCAGTCACAGAAGCCGTATTCCCGCTCCCGTTACGTGCCTTGGCGTGCTGCTGCACGGGCTGGACGCCAGAGGTGAGGAGCTGTTTGCAAACCATTTTGTATTTTGTGAAACAAACAAACACTACTCTATTTATACATTTAAGACATCCTATTTCTAATTTTAAAGCATTGATGAACAAAATTATCAGATCGAACTGGAGTGCATTTGTTCCATTTGTGGCGTCTGGTTTGAAAGTGAGTTGATCCACCCCTGATCCAACATTAATAGACTTAAATAAAATACTTTAAGTTTGATATAAAATGATTACATGTCTTATATTTACAGAGCACTCATCAGCCACTGCTGTGCTGGCGCTCAGTGAATGAAAGACTAATATTATGTTGGATGCATTTGTTGCAGAGGTATGCCTCCTGGAGTCAGTGTGATGGATCAAAGCTTTCAGGTGAGTCTTCTTTCATTTATGTACAGTGTGTTACTGCAGCATTATCTCAGTCAAGTATGGATTGGATCAATTTCAAATCATTTATATATTTGCTAGAGACTTTCAGGAGTAGAAAATGGAACAGAGCCCAATTAACAACTGTCAAATTTTGACAAAAGGGATTTTGATTCAAACTTTTATCTTCATCTGTTGAAATGCATGGTTCTCATTAGGGTGCAGCTACTGTGAAGGTTACAGTGGAGTCAGATTCAGAGGGAAAGGAGGGTGAGGAAGAGGAAGAAGTTGTGGTGGAAGTGGAGCAGAGACCATCTTCACTTAGTCTCATGGACAGGATCACTGGACGGCAGTTTGAACGTCTGCAGGTTAGTCACATCAGGCTGGTTCCCAAACTTTGTGGAACTTTTTAAGTTTTGCAGAAAGGACAAAGGCAAAGTTTTTCAGACCTGATTTCTTTACTCTTCACATGCTGTGTATGTGTGTGTGTGTGTTCTTATGCATGCCCTGCAGATGGAGCTAAAAGAGTTGCGTTTGAGGCTGGCAGAGGAGCGCAGAGCCAGACTGAAAGCTGAGTCAAGGCTCATGGAGGTAATGATAATCTCAAAAATGCCTTTTTTCCCCCTCTACTGCAACTTTTCTGTGCAGCAGTTACCAGCTTGAATAAGCTGAGGAATGCGCTCTGGATGTGAAGTTTGTGGACAACCCTAATTTTAGAGATGTTGTTAGTGCTGAACTATGTTATGATACGGCAGGCTATTATTGCAGGCTGACATTATATAGTTCAGTGTTTCCCCCTAGGAGTTTCAATTTGGGTCACCAGAAGAAATTTAAGGTGTTTGTTTAAATGAGAAGGGTTTTAGACATGTATTTTTACGCAATTGTAGATGTCGAATTGCGTTTAATAAAATGCTTCAAGACCCACCCAGACAGACCTGTCATCCTGTCTAATAATGGAATACATGAAGTAAAGCACTTGATAGATACACTAACTCCTGTTAAGCTTTTTCATTTTTCACATACAGGTGACAAAATACCTATCCCTCCTCCTCCTCCTCTTTTAATTTTATCCAGCTCACCTCAATTTATCATGACCATCATCAGCCTTTCCTTTCTTACCAAACTCATCTGAAAATTTGATTTGGTGTTTGATTTATAAGTCTTGCTCGTCCCTGACTCTGGCTGCTTAAAGTAGAGATAGCGAGTTAATTGCATTTGGGGAGATGTTTTACATGGCAGCAGAGTTGATCATCGAACAGTTAGTTGCATAAGGGGAAACACTATATAATTTTAGGACAGCCACATTGAAGTTGATTCTGGATAGTGCTTATAGCTCTAAATTAAGTGACATGCTTTTGAAATACTTGGATGTAATGGTTGCCCAAGGGTCTAAGTTACAGTATGGTATGTTCATATAAATGCTTTTGTAAATGAACAAACTGGCTGGTTTCAAGATCTCATTTTATTCACTCTTTCTCTTATTTCTATTCAGTTTGAATTGGAGAATGCCCGTCTTCGTAACACCAACCTCTCCCTGTCAGAATCACTTGCAGCCGCTGGCTCTGCATCAGCACCACCTGCTATCAGTGCTCTTGAAGATGAGGCAGTCCTCGAGAGCATTGAGAGCTCTTTTACCAAGTTCCATGCTTTCCTGGATCTCCTCAAGGATGCTGGGTGGGTATTCTTAAAACTGGCCAGTACAACGTTTCTCTTTTGACTTGGACTGTGCCAGTTTGGTTCTGGGTCTAGGTGGCTTGAAGAATGTCTTTATTTAACAATTGAATGTTCAGTTACATTTTGTAACTCTGGTCATTCTGTTTTTTTCCACCATTTGCTTTAGTCATACTGGCTTTTTCCACCTGCCAAATTGTGACAATCCCTGGGTCAAAATCAAGTTTCATTCTGACTGAATCCCCACAGAAAGTTGTTTTTTAATTTAACTGTTAATGTACCTTCATTGAATTTTGTTTACAATATTATTGTATTCTTTTTGGAACAACAATAACAATTATTTATTTTTAATCACTCTTTAAAAGTTGCTTATTTTGTCGACCGACAATAAAGAAATGCACAGGGTACTTAATTTACAATCATATATCAAGTCCTTTTTTTTTTACAGCCCAATATCACAGATCACAAATTTGCTTCAAGGGGCTCTCTTTCCTGAGACTCTCAATTTAAATAAGGGAAAAACTCACCCAAAAGCTCTTTAACAGGAAGAGTAACAGGTGGAGGGATCCCTCTCCTAGGATGGACAGACATGTAATAGATGTTGTGTGTAACAAGTAAAACAATTAAAAATGTTATATTGTTAGAACAATTAACATAATTCACCTGTGACCTTGCATCCACCTCTAACATGAGGAATTAACCTGGCAATATCTAATATTAACTGTGCTAATCTGTTCTGTGGAGGTTGATGGACCCTTCTACTGGTAATGTCCAGCCATGCTCTGTTAAAAAGGATGAGAATGTGCACGTTGTTTTCTAGTCATCATTTATTCTCATTACGTCAGTGGACATTAAAAACTCAAAATTTGAAATCTAAAAGAAAATTACATACAGAATATATATACATTATACACACACACTCACTCACACACACACGTGCATCTTTAATATTTGTTGATCAACTACTTGGTTATTCAAATTTCTTTTGATATCAATACAGCATTAAATTTGCTTATGTGTGTAAAAACCACATCAAGTTGTGTAGTAGATTTCCATCATACTGGACTGCTTGATAATCCAAAGTGAAAGTGGAACAGTCAGGCATTTTTGTTGTGTATGTATACAAGAATAAGAACATGGAAGAATATCCTCATGTCACTGGCGGTAAGGTGACACATGTATTTCCCAAAATGCTGGGCTGACTTTTGTGAATTGTCCTTTTACCGTTAATACTGGTGATTGAGTTCTGTTTCATGCTGAGATGCTCTTCAATAGCAACAGAGTCTGTTTGTTTTGGTCCTGGTGGCTGGTAAACTTGCTCAAAAGAGTTTCATTCTGAGAGGAAGAGGTCACTGTGACAGAACCACCGGTTCGGTAAAGGATGTTGAGTTGTTATGGAAATGCCATAAGCTGCAGTCAATAGGTGGGGACAAAAATCTACTCAATATGATCCTTAAACATGGGTTTGATCTTACTTTTTCTTGCTCTTACTTTTACTTTTGCTTCTTTCTAGGCTTGAGCTGTCTTTTACAAGTTGAATTCACCTTTCACTCTGACTCATTCCTTCCTCATGTTAACCACTATTTCATTCATTTGCCCAGTAGAAAGAACGAAACCAGTATCCTTGAAGCCTGCGGCACTCACTTCTCTCACTGTTGTGACCTTATTCTGGTTACTTTTTGAAAACATGTTAAAGGACAAAGTCCACACAATAGAAAATCTTTATAGTAGTAAAATATTGCTTTATACTGGAATATTGCAGTATGAACAAGCCACGAGTGCCATACTGTGTCTACACCACATACAAAGATTCTTCATCTTAATGGGTATGGCATTTCTAGGACATTTTATGTACGTTGTGGAAAAATATATCTGTAGAATTACATTTCTCAATTCAATATCTTAGATTATTTTGGTGTTTACTTCAGTAGTGCATGAATGAGATGCATGTGCCAACTCTCTTACTGACATTTTAATGCATTTAATCTCTATTTTTGTAGCTTAGGTCAGCTAGCTTCAATAGCTGGAATTGACAAGTCAGATTTCCAGCCTCTGGGAAGACCTCAGCTCTCCTCGACAATAGGACCACATTGTGCAGTATCACTGACGCGAGGGGAGTATCAGGATGTCCAGGCAAAGACTAATGCTTTGTCTTTGGTAAGGTTATGCAAAGCAATGTTTGGGAAATGTTGCAATGTGATTGTACAGACAGTGTTCCTCTTTTGTTTTTACATGCACTGAAATTGAAAATTGTTAACCAATGTAAATTATGTTAAGTATTGTTAAGTAATTAAGTTTGTATCTATATATAATTAAGTTTATATCTATATATATATATATATATATATATATATATATATATATATATAAAGTTAACAAGTTAGATTAAAACACTTGCTTTGAAATTGATATGAAAAATAATTATTTCATTTGTTATCAAAAGTTTTTTTTTAAGGTTGGTTAACAATTCTCTTTTTTTCAGTGTGTTGTCTCAAACAGTGAGTCTATTTGAACATACGAGACCACAGATACATGTGCACATATTATGTTTTGGTTGCAGGATGAATTGTTCAACAGCACCACAAACTTGTGTGCACTGCATCCAAAATATTTCCATTGAACATCTGGGCTGTAACACTGCTGAACTGCATTAAGTGGAGAAATTAGGATTAACTTGAACTACTGGGCACCGGCTCTATGTCATGATTGAGGATTTATATTTTTGATACCACAAAGTTCTTTTTCATAGCTAAGTTCGTTTTCATACATATTGAAAACATGCCACTCATGCTACTCAGAGAAATGGAGGGAGCTGGAAATGGTTTATTTAATTATTTGTCTATTACTCCATTTTTCTCATCAAACCTCCAATTTCTGTCTTTAGGTAGACAGCATCCTGCCTGCTCCCCCCAGTAGACCAGCTGACACCGCCACTCCCAGGTCTCTGTCCTCTGGCAAGGAGTCCTTGCATGAAGGCAAGTTGCTAGATGTGACTTTCAATCAGGCGTCTGGACCTGCAGTAGACCCTGGTGTAGGTGAAGAAGAGGAACCAGATCAATTTTCAAAGCCTGTTACCCAACATGACTCAGGTTCTGAGCACAGTTTCCGTAGCCAAAAGTCTTTTGATAAGGTTTACTTTGGGGAAACTTTTCAGACTCAGCCTAGCCACCCCAAGAGCAACAGCAATGGCTCTCATGGTGGATTGTCCGGAAGATCAAGCATTAGTGACCTTATAAGTGACAGGGCAGAGTCTGTTGGATCAGTAGGGTCAAGGAACAGGGGAAAGGGGAGGCTAGTAACAGTTGGTCAGTTGGGGTCAGAAAGGTTGGACTATCCTGGGAGGGAGTCTTTAGGGCAGATCAGGTCTCTGAGCGGTCTGGGAGGGCAGTCGGACAGTGAATTGTTTTGAGCAGCTGACCAGAGAAATATGAAAAGCTCTGTCTGTGTGTGTTCTAAGTGCCCTCTCCTGAAAGTGCATTGTGTTCTTTCTGAAGATTGTTGTTCATTTTGAGAATGTCTGCGGTTTTATAAATCTTTTTTTTTTAAAGTCTAGAATTAAGACCATGATTTTTTTCATCTTCAGTCCCAGTTGTTTCATTTTAGGGAGAGGGCATTAGAAGTCAATTAAACATCTTGTTGCATTTAAGTCAAAACAGAGGTAGAGTTGAAAATCATTTATTGACTGATGAGACAAATGTGCCAAAAAATGCAATGTAAATTTTTGTATTTATATTTTACCCTTTTTTTTGTAAGGTTTTTTTGTAGAAGCATTTTACACTTGTTTCATGTGAGAAGGCATCAAACCTCAAAAGAAAATTACAATCATCTATTTCAAGAACAGAATGCTTTGTTGTGAATTGCTCTGAAATTTGTGTTTTTAATAAACATGTTAGAAGTTTCAAGTTGCGATTCTGAGCTTCAGAATTCAGAGTTAAAAAAAGCTGCCGACTGTCACTCCAAGGTGTAAAGAGTTAAAAATGCACCATCACAGTGCATTATGAGCCTGTGACAGATGGTTTATATTTATTCTCCGTGCTGCATGTGTTGCTAGAACTTTCTCATCCCCACATTATCCATTCATGCACCCTGTCAGTGGCTGAAATTGTGCCGGAAAACATTTTGGACCTGTGTCTGTTTGCTTTCTAGATGCACAAACTGAAACTTTTGGAAACATGCAAGCTCCCTCCAGAGGACCAAAAATGTATTTACTACATTTAGTTGTTTACGGTACAATGTCCTGAGAGAACAAGAAATGGGACCCAAGTGTGATTTTTGTGGGTTAGAGAAGGACAGAATGTTCTCTTGGTGTAGGCATGTTTTCCATTACAAGTGAGCACCAAACACGAGGAAAAGCCAAAGAAAGTACAGCTCTCTGCAAAGGTGACGTGGAGGACATGTGTTTCATTTTAATGTCTTCTTAGTGTTCTTCTACTGTTTGTCTTTTGGTTTATGAAAACACTGAGGAACCTGAAGTCATTGATTATTGGTCTGCACACAGGGGTGTGGTGCTCTCAATGTTTTCCAAGTCTGCAATTTCATAAAGCAGGGCATTCAGCAAGTACGGAAATGAGGTTTGTCCTTTCAATTTCTCAACTTCTGTGTGAGTGACGAATGACTGACACTTGTGGGGGTCAGTGTGTAAATGGTCAGTTCAGTTTTGGTTTGATTTTTGAGTGATCTCACCCTTTAATCTTAAAGTCGTTTCAAGAAAACACAAATGGAAATATTAAAAAAAAGACTATAATTTAAATATTGACGTATGTAAATATATAGCTAATAATAATAATCGATTGAAAAGGCCTAATGGTGCAGAACAAGGACTTTATCACTCTCATGCGATAAAACAAATGTTGATAGTGCAGCATATGTGCTATTTGCTGTATACATGAGTGTTTCACTATCAACGTACTGAGGTCGCTTTGATAAGTAAATTATCAAAGCTCTTCCGCTTCTTTCGGTGTCCTAGAAGATTCTACAACACTGGCTGGTTGTTATCATCACAGGACACATTCCCAGACTCTACTTTGCACTTTCAGTCTCAGCACTGCCAGAAATAAGTTGGGGGTGAAAATGTGAAAATGTCAGGTTTTATGATCTAGACCATAACTGTAGCTGCTCCATAGATATGGAGACCGCTGCAAACAATGCTGACAGAAAAGAGTGTCAGTGGTGAGGAAAAAAATCCAACTGGAAACGTGTGAAAGAGCAGAGACAGCAAGAGAAACACCATGTGAAAACACAATTATTTCAATCAAACAAAATCAGTGGACTTGTTGCTGCTACATGCCAAGCCTTCTTCCATCTGGGCCATGAGATATCACCCAAGGTCAAGATCTACACTGAGAAAATTACCTTCTTTCTGTCCAAAGTGACTGACAGCAAGTGTGTTCAAACTCCATATGAAATGAAGAACACCTCGAAAAACAGCATAATGTGATGAGTTTTACTAGCAGTGTTACCTGTGTGTATTTAAACGATGTCTGACTACATCTGCTCAGTATGTGAGTTCCAGTAGATCCAAGTGATCCATGCTTTAAACAACAGCAAACTAAAAGGAGCAGGTCACTCATATGAAAATATCATATTAGCTCATGTCGGTTGAAACACTGAAAACATAAAATTGACACAAAGATGACACTTGTGTAAATGGCTCAAAAATTGCAGTCATTTTATTCAATTGCAGCATAAAGCAAGTGTTTTGAAACTCTTAATTACACCCAGGTGAGGAACAATCTTTTACAATTGCACAAAATTGACAACCACAAATAAGTAATTAAATTCAGCAAATGCAAGGGCGTCAGTTTCAAATCATCAACCACAATTATCATCACTAAAACATGTACATATATGCACAATCGTGCCGTCGTGAGTTTTCTGAAATTGTCCAGTGTCAAAGTTCAAAATTTGTTGAATCTTCACCATTTCTGAATGCAGTCTCTCTGAAACTACTGTGTACTGTTAGAATCTGCTGCTGTTTTTAAGTTTCACATTACACTGTTAAATATTTTAAAAAAATAAATAAATAAAAAACCAGAAGAACACCAATGATGCAGCTTTCTGACATTAGCAGAAAAGCAAACCTGCATTTTGATAAAGAGTACAGTGACGTGCCTCATAAGAGTCCCCTGTTAGTTTTATAAGTAAAGTGATTGCTTCTGGAGGTTTTAGATTGGATTGTGATCCACACATAACGATGATATTGCCATCATCTTTGAGGTTCACAAGTCTGTATTTGCAGAATAGGAGGATCAACGCCCTCTATTATTATTATCTGTTATTCCTGTTGATGAATCAGCACCCAGCAATGTTCTGACACTGGACTGTTCTTGTTTTATTGAAGTATTCATCAACTGATAGCCCGCAGCGCGATCGCTCAGTTGCTGATCAAACATAACAGTGTAACATCAGATGAAGATAAAGGTCTACTGGGTAAGCCTCCATCCAGCCAGGCACATGGAGATCATGTCCTCTTATAAAACAGGTGCTTGTTTGGACAATGAAGGCCGTTGCTTCATTATTTCACAACGCTGGCTGCAGGCCGTCCAGTGCCTCTTCTGGTACAGACGAAACGGAGACCATGTACTTTCAGTAGAGGCAACTATTGACGTGACCAGTGACGTATGTTTGCTTCTTAACAAACCTGTCAGTTTGAATTTGCTTTTCAATTGCCACACAAATGCATGCATTAATTTGGACGAGTGGATATCGCTGTTGTCTTCCTGCCTTGTGGTCAATACAGACTTTATTTTTAAAAAAAATATTTTCTTTATTGCTAAAAACAGTGATCAAGGAGCTGTGAAGAGCAAACACTTTTACTGATTTTCATGTCCACACACAGATACTTTTGCATTTTCAGGTTCATTCAACACCATGCATTTTCCCCTTTTTTCACATAAACAGCATAAAGACAATATAAAGAAAATGTAATGTCAAGGCCAAGATGCCCTAGGTTTATACAGAGGACACCCTGAAATACAAGGTAAAGGAACAGGTGAATGTGCATTTTACACACTCTCTTACCTGGTTATCAACTAAGTTAGACTAAAAAGTCTGGCTGGATGTGTGCAACAGATGTGAAGCATCAGCATTTCTAATCACTGTAGCCGCAGCAATTACGTTTTTATTGTACTGGAACTTGGAGTTTTGCACCAACGCTCTTGTTTGTCAGTCAATGGAACCTTATCTTTCAAATTCATTCACTAATACGTGCACACTATGGCTCACTTGGTACACTTGTTGTTTGATTGCCAAGGAGATGTCCGTTGAAAACAGACAGATACTAGACAGGTACTTTGATACTTGTACTTTGATACTGCTACTACCATTAACACATTTCTAGCCAAGGTAATTAGCAATCAATATTTCCATTGAGCCAAAGTACAGATGGTGACACACACTGGCTTATCTGTTAATAAATTTCTGTATATCAATTACTTTTGTACTTGTATGTGACCATCAGTGAACAAATAGATTATTAGCCAACATTGATTAAATATTAATAAGAGGTACTAAAGCAAACCAGTTTAAGCTTTTATACCCAGCATCCCACATTAAAAGACACACAAGTATCAGCTGTTTTTTTGGTTTTTGCACAGGTCTATTAAACAGGCTTCATGCATTTTACATGTTGTTGCATCCAGCATGAGACACACAGAATGAATCATGGATGTTGCTCAGTAATCAACACGAAAAAATGAAGCCGACACAAAATCAAGTTCTGTGAAAGGATAATGGTGTTTAATGGTCTACAGTTATGGCCAGATGTATTACTGCATCACAGAAATCATGCATGCATTTGACAGCGCTGTGAGAGGTGGTATGC
This sequence comes from Holacanthus passer, assembly GCA_025331565.1. NCBI lineage: Eukaryota > Metazoa > Chordata > Actinopteri > Pomacanthidae > Holacanthus > Holacanthus passer. The sequence goes on along the minus strand of JAFREQ010000009.1, from coordinate 3,805,745 downwards.
TGTAAAAACTACACACTATATAAATACAGCTACATTAAAATATGCCAGAATCCTGAGAGAAAGTATGAGCTTTACCTAAACATAATGTCTGCTTATAATACAAAATAGTCCCTCCACAAGACTCTCTTGGTCAAAACTTGAGCATGAACACATTCAGGAGTAACATGGTCGGTTGCTGATTTCAACACTCCCTCGGTGAACAGAATAACCTGCAAATAAATTACAAACCATTGCACTTTTAAAAACAACACAACTCTAAAGCTTTACATTTCCTTCTTTTTCCCCAAATGCAAATGGAACAAACTTTCTTTAATTAGATTATACAAACAATGTTACATTTCATCACAATTTTCAACAGGTGTTAAGACAATTTTGAGTGGTATAAATCGACAGTAAATACAGCTATAAAAGTGCTCCACTGACAACAGAATTGTTGATTTCAAAACTGTTTTTCCTTTCCTTGACATATAAAATTTAAGAGGATCTGAAATGCTAAAGCGCTATTTTTTGACTATGGGCCATAACTTTACAAAAGTGTGGTTACACAGGTCGTGGATGGACAGGAATGTTGTTATTGGAAAAGGGTCTCCTCAGGCCCAGCAAACAAAAGGCAGATTCAATCCACGTCCAAGCCTATTCATGCATTCGTCCTGTGCTCATCAGTATTTGCCAAGCTCACACTGGGCAGCGATAAAGCCATTCTAATTACTGGGTTGTCCTTTTGAACCGGCCCGCTCCTGATTTTTAAATGGGTGCTTAGTCATAGTAGGTCCACATTTCGCTTCCCCCAGCAGTTTCCCTTGAATCATTTTCACAACATTGTCATTTTAAATGGAACTGTCTTCATCCTCCGGAGCCTCCTTTGGCGCCAACTAGTTGTTCTCTTGTGAAACTGTGGTCTCCTAAGAAAAGAGTGAGAAACAGAACATGTTACGCCACTGATTCAGGTCATTAGTCACTGGATTACAAACACGGTCTTTTGAGTGAGTCCTACCCAAAACTAAACCAGGATTATTCTAAGTCAGATTCTTAATTTAGATTTTAATTGGGTGTTCAAACCTAATAAAGCATCTTATTGGTCATCTGTCCAAAAAAAACAACGTCAGACCACAACAGTCGCTGAGAACTGGGGGCGTGTGGCGAGTTGAGGTCGTTGTGTACTCTCATTTATGTACTTCTACTATCTTATCTCGTCCGTTTGGTGTTGCAATCTAATGCACTAAGTTGACAGTGTTATGGTCAAGGTATGCTTATACAACATGTAGATTTCAGATAAGGCTACTGGCATTGGTAGGGTTGCTGAAGCAAACAGAGGTCCTAATGTGTAGGTCCTTTTGTGTAATTTTCATGCATCTGTAATTTGTTTTATTGCGTGCAGCAATTTTAGAGGACACATTATCATTAAAAGGTTAACTGGGCTCTATTCTGCTCTCCCTCTCACGTGGTCAATAAACAACATTTCTCATCTGCCAAAGCTGCGTTTTTGTTGAAACAGCAGCAAATGGAAACACATTTAATGGATATGAAATGGAAACGTTCTATAAAATTCCTGAATCTTCAAGGGGAGCTGCTTTAACTGCTGCTTTCTGTGCTTAATGAGGAGCAGCGAGACACTATAAAAACTTCCCACAGTCTCTGTGTTCAATGAACTGTTTGTAGCGATCTATGGTGAAAATGACATTAACAGGTGTGTACTTATGTGTTGACATGCTGGTATGTGGACTGACTAAAATTTGAACTTTCACAAGATGCATTTTCAGCATTGTAGTTTTGTGTATGTAAACAGATGTTTTTTTTCTTCAGCAAGAGAGGTTTGAAGAAATTCATCTTTGTCTCACTGTTCACTTGTCGCTAACATATACAGTGACATTATTCTATGCTGTTAGTTTTTTTGAATGCAATGCTATGATTGAAGACATTTTTTGTACTGTGCATATTGTCATAATCTCACAAATCTCCTGGTTTCATTTTCTTCATAACTCATAACGTCCACCTACAGAATTTGACTTTGCAAAGTTTGGGCTTCCAAAGACCAACAAATACTCAAATATATACCAATAAATAGGATGTTTTTTCAAAGCATGAATCAGAAGAAGAGATTTCCTTTCTTGATTTCTGTCATTTTTTATCATAAAAGTATGTATTAAAGCAAAAAAAAAAAAAACAACTTACAAAGGGAGTCCTCTCTCCGTACTTGCTCCAGAAGGTCATTTTGACATTATTCTTGTGCCCCGTCCGCTGGTCAAAGGTCTGGCACGTTTGGAAAGGGGGACTGTACAGATGCAAACTGGCGGCGCACTCTGTGTGGCTGACATTTTCCACACGATGCAGGCCAATGGAGTCTAAAATACACACACACGCGAACAAAAAAACATACATTGAGACAGTGTCTACCGCTGGAATGTTTACTGGCAGTGCTGTGACCAATAACCGAGACCAACATCACACCAGGGCTGTGCTGGCTTTGGGGAAACACTCAGTCAGCAGAGATTTGAGGAGAGGCCTGAATACTATTCACTGTGAACTTATAACAGGCCGTTAACTCCTGTGAGACCAGTTTGACATTACATAACTGCACAGGTTGGAAACTTTGCTATTACTCTGCGCTGTAAAAAGTGACACACATATTACACAGTTACAGGAAAGCAGTCATGTTTGAGTCACATCAGCATATCTCATGTGGGACCGAACATGTAAAAGCATGTTTGTTCTATTGTGATGAACACAACATAATTATGTGTGTTTCAAAGCACGAAGAACCAGTTTCACAAATTACCCCACATGCAAATATTAGTAGAACTAAGCTGTGTGAATACTGGAGAAGGGTGAATGGCCAACTCTAATTAAAAAGAAAAGAAACAATCAGCACACAGTCTTGTTTCTCACCATTTATGTAAGCAACCTTGTTTTCCTGGAGAATTCTCTGTGACTTCTGGACCATGTCTCCGTGCGATTTACTGTCCGGCCAGTCAAACAGCGTCTCCTTCAGCTGACCCTGCAGCAGCTTCATGAAACAGTGGGAGTCTGTGTGGTCGTGGATGCTACTGCAAATTGCAAGGAACACACACAAGCATACGGTGTCAGAATATGAAATAGATTTTTTCTTTCTGACCCTTGGACCAAAAGCAAAGAATTTCTGGGATTCAGTCAAAAGGCGAGACAGAGATTTTCTGTTCTTGGTTTTAAACTGTTCTTCCAGACTGAGTAGATTCATGTATGATATAATGTCATTTTAATGTGGCTGGAACATGTTTCACAGGAGCAAAGAAGGAGCAAAGTTTTACCACATAGCTACAGCTATAGGGACACAAAAACCTTTGCTCTTGTGAAAAACAGTGTTCAAATAAATAATCATAAAAGACCTGTCAAACAGCACAATTCAGAACATCTTGATAATATCAAACCATAAAATTAATCTCCTCCATTTATATGGACTTCAGGTGTTCAGCTTACATTTGCTGACATAGTAGGACGCACGTTAGATAACATCAAATAATGTCTGTCTGTGGAACATTGGACTCTCTTATCTCTAATAACTTGATATTTTATAATTATTGCCAGGGAATATCAGTTGAATATGTGACCCACAGTATCTTGGCTGGTAACAAAACAGGGATGATAGATATAAATTTTCAGAATCTCTGAGAATGAAAATGAGCAAAAGACTACTCGATAAGATTATGTTTTGCAATAATTAAGCATCACATTAAAGCTCATGTTAATAGCTTGTTTGCATGTAGGAGCAGCTTACCTGCCGTGGCCTTCTCCCCAGCACAGAATCATGAGATTGAACTTTCCGTTACCCTCATCCACTAGGTTCCTGGTGTATCTGCCAAAGAGCACAGGTTGTTAAATGAGGCTGGCTGTACATTATGCATCTTTGCAGCTGGTACAATGAAGATTAAATGGTTAAAAAGGAGTCCAGAGGAGGACTTGTGAAGCTTCTATGAAAAAAGTGGCTGGAACTGGATAATGTCAAGAAAATATTTTGGTCAAATTGAGACATGTGCTGGTTTACATTGAGATATAAATTCCAATAATGATTTTAGGGCAATCCTGAATAATTTGAGTATTTATGAGTGAGTAGGTTTATTTGATTTGATTTACTTATCAAAATATGGTTATTTATATGGCAATTTTTTTACACACAGTAAATCTACTGCACCTAATATACAATTTATTGTTAAAAAGATGTCGGGGAGGGATGATATTACAATTTTATGTCACAGATGCCGAAGTGAATATGATCTGCTACATGCACTAAAAATCAACCTGGACCCCACAGGACAGACAACAAAGTGGTCACTGATACTTCAATGTTCATTGGTTTTATTTCCACACAGGGAATCTCCAACCCTCCCTCCCCTTCATGCATCCTTGGAGCTGCTCTGCACGTTTTGTGATTCCGTCAGTGTTCAAATATTTGGGAGGCAGCTGCAGCTCCCCGGTGGGCAACTGGTAGGTCAGAGCACAAGCATCCATCCCTGCAGGACCCAGCGGGTGTGTGTCCGCTCTCAGTGTTGATTGGATGGCTCAGTCACCCTCCCTCCATTGAACCCTCACTAATCAAAACACTGGGAGCTTTGGAGAACTTGTGAATAGAACAGCCATATTTTTGTGGAGAGGAGGCCGAAATAAACATTTTGAGGAAGCTTTTTTTGTCTATAAGTGGCTTTTATAGATTGACTTGATTGATATAGACGCAAACAAGTTAAATTTTTTTCTTTTTTTCCTTTCTTTTATTCAAATGAGGTGTGGCAAAAGATGCTGTTCTGTATGGAAACAGTATATTTTCATTCAAATATAGGAATGCTTTTTAAAGGAATTTTAAAAAAGTGATTGTATGAATTTTATAAAAGTTTGCAAACTTTTTTTTGATAAACTAAATCCTTACTACATTATCTTCACCTCTTTATCTCAAGGACAGCTTTTAGTGCTTTTTGCAATAAAAAAGTAGCAGAGACAGCAGCAGACATGAAATACAGACACAATATAAACAAAAGTAGAAAATATGATTTGACAAATAATAGAGTTAGAAGACAAACACACTGAGTCACACTGAGGTGACAGACAAGGCTGCAGAACAAGAGTGCAAAGTGCATCAGCATAATAAATGAGTAATATCTGATCAGTCAGCAGCAGGATTATGAAACCAAGTGTTTTACCTGTACTGGTCAAAATTGGCATATTTCTTCCAGTCCTGAGGTTTGCTCTCATATGATTCCATTATATCCTGCACCTCCTCAATATTGATGCAATCACTGTCGAAGATGTTGTGCAGGATTTTTATCAGATCATCCAGAGTCTCGGGCTTCACAACCTCGGTTTGCTCCATCTCTCTGAGGCTGTTTTTCAGATTTGTCTCTTCGGTTAAAACAACAGGTTTCTCTCACCAACTTTGTGCGGTCGTTTACTTTTTATAGGCCAGAGCTGCAATTTGGAGGCGAGCTGGTGTCGGACTGTACCATTATGGGAGAAGGTGACGCCCACAGCAAATCCTCATGAGCACATGATGAAATGTTGCAAGAAAAAAACAACAAAAAAAACATGTGGCTGCACTTTTATCACACTTGATCAATACAGGTTATATATCATTTATTTTATTTTGCATGCATTAATAAAAACTATGCATTCATGTCACACATTAAGAAGTTGGACTAATCCTCTTTGAGTCCACCACGTTGTCACAAACACATCCTCCCCCTTTCTCTCTCTCTCTCACTGAGGCTTTTTCTCCAACAATAGCTGTGCAGCCTCTTTCTGTGGGACCTCTCATCACAAACTCAAATCATCAACACACTGTTTAAGGTGTGTGCAAACCACAAGCTCACAAACAAGTGAGGATGGAAAAGAAAAATGTGGGAATTACAAAAAAAAAATTGGGGGGAAAAATTATTGTTCTGGTTGAATATTGTTTATTTTTAGGCCTTTAATCACCCTTGTTTTGGTTGCATTAAAAGAATAGATAATGAGATGACTCTTGCAATGCAATCATGCTTTTTATGAGAATTTATTAGATTACAAGAAATATTCAAAAGGATGAAATTATGTAAAGAGGAACAGAAGAAAGGAACAATGGGAAATGAATCAGTAATACTACAGACTTCAAGAAGGCACTAACTCTTGTCCTCATCACTTCACTCAGGTATCTTGAAAACCAAACAAGATGAAGGATCATCCGATGAAGAAAGCTCAAGCCTCTGTTGTAATGGGAAAACATACAGTTGAATGAAAAGGTCATATATTAGGAATAAAAGTAGACGGGATTGTGCATATTAGTAGATGTTAAAAGTGAAAGACCTCATTAAGGAACTGCAACATCTTTGGAGTTATAACTCTAGCAGTGGACTGTCTTGCAAAATCCAAATACTCCAGTAAAGTATAGGCTCGGATGTCATCTTAAATTATACCTCAGATCAGTAAACACACATGAGTAAATGCATCGACTTTCCACCTATCTGTATGTGTGCATCTGTGTCTGTGCTAAAAAAAACATCTCAGGGATTTTTGTGCACAAAATCAGACACAAAGAAAGTGAAAAACATCCTTTCTATAGGATGTTTTTGGCTCTCTGTGTTAGCCAGTCCAGCTCTCAACTTACAGTCAGTCATAAATCATTTGTATGAATGCATTCCTTCACAGGAAGTTACAGGCCATTCACTCACGGCCCTCCACCCATTCTTCCTTAAAGAGAAGAAGACTATGAAGAAAAACAACATAGAGGTCCATACGGGAGTTCAGGTTATTGTGGCTCACATAATGTGCAGACGAAATGTACAGAGTGTTTGTTTTTGCAGGCTGTTGAGCAGCAGCGCCTCAGAAACACAACATATCAATCAGTTAAACAGATGTCATAATGCTCAGTTGCAGCTTTGAGTACAGTTGGTCAAGGCCACTTTGCCAGGATTGTTGGAGAAAATCAAAAGGAAAAACTAGAGTCGGAACAGCACATTTTTCACATTTTTCACACATGGATGAGGTAAACTTGTCTGAATATTACTGGTTATCACAGGTTAGGGTGTGACCCACAGTAGAGCTGGAATACTCCAGCAGGAAAAGTCTGGATTAGTTTGCAGTCCTCCAGCATGTGTCAGTCTGTCAAAGATAAATCCTCTCTGGCTCTGACAGATATTCATGTTTCCTGGCAGCACAAAAAGTGGAGAATGTTCTTTGCATCAGAGGTTGTGGCAAGTTTTCCTCTGAGCTGCCACATCATCAATACCAGATGTACTGTTACGCCACCTTGTGGCTAAAATTAAACTGACTTTACCCAGAAAGAAGCTGTGATTTGATGCTCATATAGGACAGTGATTAATATCAGTTGGCTTAATGGAAAATTACATTTTGGTTGTTGGTTTTGTAAATCTTTTCAACAAGATAATACAACATTTAATATGATATTTGTGTGGCTGGAAAACGAGCAACGTTACATATACTTATATTTTTGGATTAATTAATAAATATAATGGAACTGATGGAACTGAAATGGAAGGAATCTCAAAATACACTGACCACATTACATTTCATGTCAACTAATTCCTTTTTCTAAATAAGCAATTGTAACAAATTCCATTTCAGAATTTGACTTATTATATTATTATTATTATTTTAAATGTGTTAATTACAATTCTAGAGCCACTGTGTGTTTATTGTAATAGTGTAATAAAGTGAATGCAGGTGCCAGTGAAAGATCAATAAAACCAGTTTCCCCTTAAAATAATAAAAATAAGAATAATAATGATATGATGTCCTTGATCAGTGGTGGAATGTAAGTAATTACATATACTAAAATACTGTACAATTTGGAGGTACTTGTATTTTACTTGAATTTTTTCTTTCTTACTTCCTTCTTCTACTCCACTACTTTTCTGATAGAAATATTGTATTTAACTCCCCCACAGTCATCTCACAGCTTTAGTTACTTTACACATTTTTTGAAAGATTTTTGCATACAAAAACATCTAAATTTAGAACTGTGTAGTTTTGGAGAACAAGAACAAGCTTTTTTGAAGATGTCATTTATTAGTTCTAGTCCAATAAAAAAAAGAGCTCCACCTCATACAACTACACTAGTACAATACTGCTTTTACGTCAATGCATGAGTAGCCTAACAATAATATAATATTTTACTTATTGAGTATTTTCACTTTTATTATTTTAAGTAGATTTTCCTGATTACATACTTTTAAGTAAATAAAAAAAACTTTCTTCTTCTGTGGTTTCCGGTGGCGGACGACGGAAGTTTGACCCTTCTCTGCCGCCGTAGCGGGAGGAGGCGAGCATGACTGGTCCTTTGACGTGGATCATTTCCGTAAAGAGACGATGGAGGAGTAGCGGCGTGTAGCTCCCAGCTATCCCCCATCAACCCGACACCGAGACGGGATTTAGCCCTGAATCCCGGTCCGATCTGGGTTCACGGGACTTGACGGACTCCAGTCTTTCGCGGACTGATCCCTTTTTGTCCCCCCGCCTCCCTCCGTACAGCTACAGCCATGATAAAAGCCATTTTAATATTCAACAACCACGGGAAACCAAGGTTGTCCAAATTCTACGAGCATTATGTGAGTAACGACTGATGTTTACATGTGTTGTTGTTCATAAAGATTTGAATAGATGGAGATTTTAAAAAAAGTCAATAAAAATGTGAAGCCATGTGTGTTTACATACTTAGTTGAGTGTTTTCTCGGGCAGGTGTGTCCAGCTGTTTGCAGACATGACATATTGTTGCAGCCTGTTTGAATGGGAAGGTGTGGACTTGACAAACCTCCCAGTGATGTGCTCCTGTTTCAAAGCTGCTGTATAAGATGTCAGTCTGAAACCACGCTGTCCTTTTCAAACATATGAATAATTGAAGATGTGCAAGCTGAGGCGAGGCTATCACATTCCTCCATGAGCAGTATGGTGTCCGGTTTTATCCATGTTGCATCCATATGTGCTCATGAACACAGTGGAGTTCAGTCTGCTTGTGTCACATGATTTTGATATTCCCCTTGTGAGTGACTCGTGTTCACTCCTCCAACCCACTGCTGGTTCAATCATCTTATTGTTTATTAACTTTACAGGCACAAAACACTACAACAGGCTCCAGGCAGGTAGCAAATGACTTGCTTATGTAATGTCCTTTGCTGGGCATGCTGTGTTGGCTTGTTCTCATAATTGGATTTATATCTCAAGGTTGGCCGCCTGCCCTTTCTTTAATATTGGTGCTACAACAGCAAGGTGCCCTGATATGGCAACTGAATTAATTCTCTGCACAGCTGACACTTGTTGAGTAATTACAAGTATTGACAGGAAATTAATCGGCAGTTGTTTTCAAAATCTGTAAATCATTCGAGTCATTTGCAGGCACAAGCCTCTCAAAAACTGCACAGTGAAATAACATCAGATTTGACATGGTCACTCTGAACTCCTGACTCTCAAGGAGATAGTTTCATTGAAGTTGACTCTGTTGATTTCCCTTTTCTTTCACTACAACTTTACAAGAAAATAACAAAATTTTACATGGCCATTCTGAACAGGTCTCCATTGAAACTGTCAGCAAACCTCTTAAGTAAAAGTTTTTGTCAGAGTTCAAATGCCAATGTGTTGCAATGTCTTTTGAAGAGATTTTCCCTTTAAATTTCTCAAATCCTGTGCAGTAAAATATTGTCAAATTTGAACCACCAGATCCTCAAATGTGATGATTTGCTGATTTTCTTTTGGTATATGTAAGTTAACTCAATATCCTTGGATTCTGGCAGGGCTGCTGCTCATTAACGATTCATCATTAACGATTTTTCTCTCAGTTAATGGATTAATCAACTGGAAAACTATGAAAAAGCGCCAAGGTGGCATCTTCAAATTGCTGATTTTGTCCAATCATTGGTACAAAACACAAAAATATTTCATTTGCTATTGCAAGGCAAAGAAAAGCAGCAAATTTTCACATATCAGAAGTTGGAGTCATCAAAAGTTTTGCATTTTTGCTTGATAAATCAATCAGTTAATTGATTATTATAACAAATTGTTTCACGTCTCGAATTTGGAAAGTAGGTTGGGTGAGACATGATATTTAAAGATATCACCTTTGGGAATTTTTGTTTTTTACATTTTAGAGATTAATCAATAATGAAATAATTGCTGGTTGCAGGCCGACTTTCTTCAGTTAAAACACATTGTTGCTTCTTTCAGCACATTCCACAATCTATTTAATGACATAAACATAGATGTATTTGTATTGCAGGAGGATGAGTTGAAGTTGATTGGATTAGAAGAAGACTGTATTGTAGACGCCATCTGTTATATTAAAAGCTGAGGTGTCGGCTTACTGGCTGGCAGGATATAATATTTCACACACTCTGCTGGCTGTGAAAACCTTTAACATTCAGTTTATTTTAGGTAGTTTATTGTTAAGACCGGGCCTTAGTTGGAAGGCTTGTGTTAGAGACTGTGCAGAAGATGTAAGATGCTGAAACATGATACGTGTCTTAGTGTGTGTATGTTGTGTTGAGAGGGAGAACGGCAGAGCTGGAGGCGTTGTCTTATTAGTTAGAGCCAGTCTGCTGCCTCAGACATAAAGTCAAAGCATCCATTTGATGTAAAGGCGACATGTCGGGGGGAGAGAGGAGAAGAATTATGTACAGTACACAGGCAAGTTCACACCACATAAATTCATTTACCATCAATCTGCCAGCATCAGTGACAGGTTTTGGAGGAAGAGCAGCTGAGTGTTCATGCTATAACAACAAGGCCTACATTTTGTGTTAGAGATTTTACAGCTTTAACAAACAAACGCTTTCATGCATACTGGACAACCGTTTATGTTTTTATGTATGTATGTTTTACACGGCGTCCCAGCTTTGTTTGGAATCAGGGTTGTTGTCATAATATAAAATATGTCTTCATGGGAGAAGTTAGAATCACTGACAAGTAATTGTCCTTATGTCTGCTCATGACTACATTATAGTGTGTTATATATAAAATTATAAGATGTCTTTTTGCTGTTATTTGACAGTTTTAAGTGAAGATACTGACAGGAAACATACGCAACGGGAGAGATGTTGCACCATTAGGCCACCTGCATGCCCCTGAATTTCACTTATAATGTCTCCAAACAGTGAAGAGACGTGTCACTGCTATTCATACTCAACATTTAAAGGAAAGCTGCATGTTCAGAATTTCAAATCTGGTCCAGAGGAGGAACCATTAAAACCCTCAACACTGGAATCACCTTAAGGAGAGATTTTAAAAGATGCTGCTACTTTTCAGAGTCTCGCTGCTGCGCTTGCTTGCGACTGTATCATTAGACTGTGAGTAGCCCTGCTGGTCACATGCTACAAGTCACATGACCGATTGAGCCTTCCAGCCAACATACTGGACAGCCTCTGCGCTCCTTGTGCTCACTGACCTGTTATGGGCCCTGAGAGAACATTAGCACCCTTTGGTGAAACTGTGTCAGCTGCACAAACAAGATTTTAATCACTGTTGTCTTTTGATTGAAGATTTTCAGGTTAGATTGTTCTGCTATGGGACTTTGGACTCTGTTAGTTCAGGAAACGTTCAGGTGTGAGCACGCTCTTAAGGCTTTTTAGTGAATGATTGCAAACATGCCTCCCGATAGTCGAGGTTTTTAAACAGAATCTCATCCATTAGCAAACAATAAGATAAGCCTGCCTTGCTTCAGTGTAGTGTATGTTTAAATATGAAGGTTAAAAGGAAAAAGGTTAGTATATAAATCCTGTTTTTTTTTTTGTGTTACTCAGAACCAATGTGTGTACTCAGGAAAAACAGAGGTGAGGGGAACCATTAATTTAGCTGACAACCCAGTCAGCTGGTTAGAAGTGATAAAATGGCTCACTGGGAGAAATTAAGTGCACAAACAACACATTATTTACCATGGTCTCTTTGTTTAACAACCTCTGTTTCCACATTTCATCCTGCAGACTGAAGACACAGAGCAACAGATCATCAGGGAAACCTTCCACTTGGTGTCGAAAAGAGATGAGAACGTCTGTAATTTCCTAGAAGGTGGAATGTAAGTTGTGAGGTCCGAGCGTCTCAGCCTGCGAGTGTGTCTAAATGTTAAAGGAGCAGGTTGTCTGTGGAAGTAAATGCTCAAGTAGTTTATTTACTCCGATGCTCCATCACAGGAATTGGTTTCACACAATAAAGTAAAGCACAGAGGGCTTTTTGAATGACAATCAATAGTAACTGTGTTTAAAGTTCATTTATCATTCATGAATGAAAAGCGAGTCATGTGTCGTTTTACTCCACTTGCTCTTGCACTTTTTCCTTCTCAGCAGTCATCTGAAATTGTGCGACACCAAAGCCACATGGTTATTAAAAGTATTATTACACTCTACATTGAGCATTTAGACTGCTGCTGAGTTGTGTCACATCAACCAAATATTTAAAACTATTACAGAAATCACTTTATTCACAGCTCCCTCCGAGTGATTACACAACATTTTCTGTGGCACAAACCTCTTTGGTGCATCAACACAGTCACTGAGACCCAGTAACACACTACCTTTCATATCGTCTCATGTCAGTATATCACATGTCCTGTCTTTACATGTGTTGGCTCATGACTGAAAGCATCAGAAAGTTTTTTCTGTCTCATTGTTTTTGCGTTGTCTTTGTGCCATAACATGTTTACGACTCGTTTATTATATCAGGTCATGCTCAGGGGAATGACAGTGTTCTGTGTGTTTAAACCCCTGAGGAACCTTTTTTGGTGTCTGTTTTCCACAATGACAAACATGTATCTAATCAGGGTAGGTACTGGTGTGATGTTTCCCTGTCCCCTGTGTTTCAGGTTGATTGGAGGATCAGACTACAAGCTAATCTACAGACACTACGCCACACTGTACTTTGTGTTTTGTGTGGACTCCTCAGAGAGTGAATTAGGAATTTTAGACTTAATCCAGGTAAAAGTCTGGAAAACCATAATGTATCTGTTACTGTGTTTGATCATATACTTTCAGTGTCTTTCTTGATTTCTTGTTTTTTAACTTTGAATTCTTTCCATTCTCAGGTTTTTGTGGAAACTCTGGACAAATGCTTTGAGAATGTCTGTGAGCTTGACTTAATTTTCCATGTAGACAAGGTAGGAAATGCTTTTGAATCTGTTTGCGTCTTTGTGATGTTACATATTATTGTACAATGATACTGCTTGAGTGTTTGATACTAGAAATTACCTCAAGCTTTTGAAATCAGAAATCAGTTGAATCTTTCTGCCTCAGCCATTATTGCCTCATATTATAGTGTCACACTTATCTGATGACCTGTCTCGTGCTGTAACAGATTTTCAGTGACTTCCCATTTTTTGTTGTTAAGTCATATTTGGTTTGGCAGAAGAACATACATTTTTGGTGTTGCTATCGTTTTCTCAAAAACATGATTTGTCGATTAATTAATTCAGTAATTACCGCAGTTGATTGACAGAAAATCAGCAATTATTTTGTTAACTGGGTCATCGTTTTAGACCTTTTTCAACCGGCTTCAGCAAATGTGTGGTTTTGCTGCTTTTGTTTTATCTTACATGATCTTATGTGAAATGAATATCTTTGAGATTTAACCTGCTGCTCAGACAAAATTAGCACTTTATATACATCACTAAAAAAATGTAGAATGAAGATAAAGCTGTTCTGCAATGCAAGATGCATAACAGATAAAAAGAAATTGACTAAAACAATAGGTACAATATCACCATTTGCAAAATATTGACCAGGGAATGTGCAAAAGTCGACAGTAGTGCAAGATAGTCCAAGAGGTGTGCATTAATGCAATTTTAGGATGCAAATCACTATTTTGGTTTAATAAAATGATTAATGATATTAAAACCCTTCTTTCACATCTTATTTTTCTCAGGTCCACAACATTCTGGCAGAGATGGTGATGGGCGGCATGGTCCTGGAGACCAACATGAACGAAATCATCACACAGGTGGACGCCCAGAACAAGATGGAGAAGTCTGAGGTAAGCCTGACCCTGCCACCGTCCGGCTGAATGTATGACTTGATTCTACCTCCATACTTTCTGAGGTATCGTATACAGTATGCAGGCATGTGTGTATGCTGCACCCTGCATGCTACTCTCCAGTGACCTTGTGGATGCTCCCTACCTACTCTTGAGTGTTTGTGCTCTTTTTTCGGCCTCTCCTCTCGCTGCTGCACTGCTCCCAACACAGGTTCTCAACATGTCCTCTCCTGTATCGCTCAGTATGAAGTACAGTATCATAGTCATCACTTTTGTCATTATTATGGAGACTTAACTGTATCATTGTCCAGTGCATCTCTGACCATTGAATCGCTCAACCACCATCTAATCTGACATATGTTCATGAAAACAGGCTGGTTGTAGGCTGTGTTTTACATTATTATTCTAGAGGGGAATGTGAATTAATATGCGCTGTCCATGTTGGAGTAAATGCTTTTCCAATGTGTTTTGTAACATCTCTCAGCCAGTGTCCTTGCTTAGATATTTGCTCTATGCAAGGACATTGCTTTGCTTTCCATACAGCTTCTGCTAGCAGATAAACATTCATTTACTTATTGAAAAGTTTTAATCAGACAGACAGCCAGAGACAATTTCATGAAATCATTTCTGTTTTGCATAATGTGGATTTCAGCCTCTGATCGTCCTAAAATGTAATGCACTAATGATTTGGCTTTATTTTTACTTACAATGCACTGCAATGATGTCTAGACATTGAGACAATGATTTTTTTGGGGAGTCCTTTTTTTACTTTTTCAATAAAAATGCTGACAGAAAATCACAAAGTTGTATAAATTTGTTCTATTTTGTTGCTTATACGACAAAATGAAGGGTACATTGTCAGGTTTTCAACTGGCTGACATCAATTGTGTGCTCTAATATTTGAATTTTAAAAGTTTTAGTGTTAACAAAGTGCACTTTTCCTAATAATCTGAGCTGCATTTTGTGCTTTTAACAAGACAGAATCCTCTTTTTTTATTGATGTTCTGTAAGCAGAGTCTTTTACTGTTCTACAATCATCAGAGCTGCTCTGTCTTTCCCTCTTGGACCTACCCTAGACCGCAGTGTGTGTTTTCCACACTGATGCTAATTCAAAATGACATTGTCCATTTATAGGGCCGTCTCTGGGGAACAAGGAATGAGCTGTTCTCCTTCCAAACTGGCTGATTAAGTTCCATTAGTGCTTTTACATCAAACTTTCTTAATTATTGTCTTTTTTTTTTCTTTAACGATAATTGTGGGAGTAGCTTTAAAACATTTTTTGCTTTAAAGATGTGGTCTATGATAGGTCCTATCACTTTTTTCTGTGGAGATAAACTGTAATTAATTTAATCTGCTTTAACATTCCTCATTCCTCTTTTTCCTGACCCTGTCTAGTTCTTTCCATTCTTCTCTCTCTTTACAGACGTTTATCTTTCAGTCTACCAGGCAGGACAGGTAGACACAGGTACTGCTAAATTTACAACCAAGTACTGTAACCTTAACTGAAGTTTACTTCCCCACTCCAAGTCTCTCCATATGGCCCTTCATGTAATAGCAAACTGATGTCACTAACATACAGTAAGAATCTTTCATGGCAGACCCAAAAATGTTCCCATTTCTCTCTAAAACTCATAGAATAGTTCTTGTCTCTTTGGTGAATGTACAGGGGGTGGCCTAGATAATAGAAACAGCTCACAGTATAATGTAGGACCAGGGACGCTTTCAGCCACTTATTAACAGTTTATATCTCAATTATTGACAGGAAGTTACTTGTTCTGGCAAACAAATAGCTCAACACATAACCCTTGGTACAATGGCAAATTCTTGTTCCTGCAGTTACAGATTTAACAAAGAGATATAACCTGTTAATTTGTGAGCTTTAAGGGGGCTAATAGAGGGATTTTTTCCCCTAATTGTTAGACACAGTCGGGTTAACGGTTTCCCCCTGTTCCCTGAGCCAAGCTGAATAGTTTTGAGCTCTAGCTACATATTTACCATACACATTGACAGTGGTATCAAGTTTTAATCTAACTCTCTGCAAAAAGCCAATAAACGTATTTTTCCTAAATGATGACCTATTGCTCTTCAGGGTCACCCACTAAACCACATGCAGTTTGCCTTAAACTAACAATTCAAACCTTCCTCTATAGACCTTTATTCCCATTTTATAACCCTCACAGATAAGAGATGGGGTACTTCTCCAGGCTTTAAAAAGCCTCTCTGACTTACATAGACCAGAGAATCAAACCATTGTCGCGTGTTACACAGCTGGTGTTGCTATTTCTGTACATATTAGTCACCCAGTGTTTCATTAAAAACCCACTGTTGTGGACTTACACAGTAGGTTTCCAGGCTACCCACTGTGAGGAAAAAAATATCTCGAGTCTGACGGCTGAATACTGAGCCCATGTGCTGGATCAGCATTCCTCTCAGTTAACGCCACGGTCATCTTTCCAACTAACACAAGTCTCCTTGATTGTTGGCAGAGGGAGGAATGCCCATAAGACAAATGGCCCATTGAAATAACCTTGTGAAAATAAGTAAAGCGGATAAATGTACATTCCAGACATACTCTATGTGTGTCATATCAGTGAGTGATTTATGAGGCTGCTTATGTGAGTGTGTTCCTAACAGAGGCAATGAACATAAGTTCTCTTACATTTTTAAGACTTTCGGTCATTTTTGGGTCTTTCTGCTAAAGATTCAGTTGGGGGGATCTCTAACCGCAGTGATTCTCAAATGTCTGCTCACACTTGAGACGAAAACATCAAATCATTCACTCTCAGCTGATGTGTTTTATTGTTCCAAAAAGCTAAACTACTTTGATGCTGTCCTTTAAAAATGCCAAATTGCTCTTATACAGTTTCACATTGAGATTCATTGTGTTAGAGTGAAGTGCCTCCTTTGTCCCTGAGAATAGATCTCCCATTGTAGCTTAGTACTATGTCATCAGTAATTAA
Source organism: Holacanthus passer (assembly GCA_025331565.1). Classification (NCBI taxonomy): domain Eukaryota; kingdom Metazoa; phylum Chordata; class Actinopteri; family Pomacanthidae; genus Holacanthus; species Holacanthus passer. The sequence continues at coordinate 3,788,826 of JAFREQ010000009.1, read as the reverse complement.
CACTGTAGGAAATGGCACAATATACTTGTTCCTGTATTCACAAATCTGTATTTAGACTGAAAAATGTTAGCTACAGTCATGTGTAGTCTTTCCAGAAGTAATTCAACCCACTAGAAGTACAGTATCACCTGTATATTATGGCAAATATTATGTTGACATGTTCCTTTAAATTTGACGCACACATTCTATACATACCTATCTATCCAAACATCATTTCTGTCTTCATATCCAAATCCATTTTTTCTGCTTTACCCAGTTCTCTCCTTGCATTTTTGCCCTTATCAGTCCTCAAGAGTCCAGTGGGTTCACTTTCCAAGCAATGCTGCCTTTTGTCCATTTGATGAATGTCCAGTACTGCTCAGTACATCCAAATTAGTGAATGGTGTAGTACAGTATGTCCTCACAGTTGATTCATAATTGGCTCTGGTTGTGGTGTAAATCATTACAGAACCAAATAATGCATGTGCATATGAAGCTATGAAGGCATCTGAATGTACATTTGCACATGTTGTCTGTCTTAGTAGCTGTCGGTGCTTTTGCATTTTGTCAGCAGTTTTTTGTCCAGTACTCTGTTTAGCATTGTGTGTGTATGTGTGTCCAGTGTTCACCGTTCAATGTGTTGTTGTGTACGGCATGTTTTTGGATTTACTGATTTATATCTTTATCAACCCCTCCATGTGTGTGTTTTCTGTGTGTGTGTGTGTGTGTGTGTAGGCCGGTATTGCAGGAGCGCCTGCTCGTGCCGTATCAGCTGTAAAGAACATGAACCTCCCGGAAATGCCCAGAAACATCAACATTGGTGACATCAGCATAAAAGTGCCAAATTTACCCTCCTTCAAATAGTGGCAGCGAGATCGAGAACCTGCAGATGTCAGCCAATGTTTACCGTGATGCAATCTGTTTACCAAAACCTCAAATTACTAACTTTTCTCAAAACTATACATCTTGAAGGTACTGTGTGATTTGACACTCCTTGTTCTGGTGTTATCTCTTTTTTCCTATTAAAGAAAAGAGTGTTTTACGTGTTTTGTTTTCTGTTGGAAGGAAAAATGAAGTATTTATTTATCAGTGGTACATTCCTTCTGCCTCGCTGGGGGTCGGCCCTTGACATTTAGCTGCTACAGTCCAGATCTGAGTCAGTTTGTAACTGAAATCATTTCACTGGCTCAAGTGTTTACTTTAAAGAGGAAGTGTGGCAGGTAGTTAAGTTTTGGGACAGTCTTACTGATTTGGTTATTCCAGACTAGACAGATCGATCAATGGAGAAAAGAGCATGAAACCATTTCAAATACCAAACTGGAACAGGTCTGCTACAGTATTGAAATCATACATTACAGCTCATTTGTAAAATCAGTGCGAAAAGTAAAGAACGTTATTATATTGCAGATATGCTGTGTGATATAAATATGCATATATATGCTGAAATGATTTTTTTTTTTTTTTTGTATGCAAACTATTTTTAAATGATTTATCATGTCTTATCAAATATTTCTCTTAATTTTAATCTGTGCATGACTTTTTTTCTCTTCTTTTTCAACATAATAAACAGTCGAAACTCAACCTGTGTTTTCGTCTTATTTCATTATTAATTCAATCTTATTTTGTCAGTATGTGTTTGATGTAGTAGATTAAATAAATTATTATTAAATTATCTTGTACCACTTTCTAAAGGTGACTTTTACAAGGGGTTAAGATGTAACTGTGTGACTGTATTAATGGTTAATAAATAACTTACTAATGCTTTATAGATCACTTATAAGTTGTTAATGAACCAAATTTGGGGATGTGAAACCTCTGTCTAGTTGAACTATTTGAGCCCTGATTACTAGACAAGGGCTGCAAATCCATTTGTTAACGCCATGTTAAGATAAACCTTTATTCGTCCCACAGTGGGGAAATTCACAAATTACAGCAGCAAAGGGGATAGAGCAGTTAAATAGTACAAAGAGCAGTTTAAACAGGCTAAAAAGACAACATGTCTAACTTATACCTCCAGATTATCCGGGTATCTTGCTCTGGACCTCAGTGCCAGCACCAAAAAATGACGCTCTGTTTCTCTCCTGAGATTTACTAGACTATTACAGATAGATAGATATACTTTATGTGTCTCAAACTGGGAACTTCTTACCTACAAACTATTACATGTTCTATATCATATCTGAATGACTCACTTGGACCATTTTTTTCTGTGTTTATTGTGGCCATTATGCACCACAATACCAGGGCAAATTTCTTGTCTGTGAAAACCTATTGGCAATATTTCTCAATCCTAAGAAGCTGACAGACCTGAATTACCCTTTATTAATTGCAGTTTTTTTTTTTTTAATGAAGTAGTAGACAACGGGAATATTTTTGGTTTACCAACATGTATAACTGCATCATTACCATGATTATAACCAAAAAGAAAGGACCAACATCTGCTAGTGGATTTTGGTTACAATCTGGCAACCAAGAACTATTATTAATGGCTTCACTGATGTATGAGGACTTAATACTTAGATTAAGTTCTGAATCATAGTATAATTATATAGTATACCTGAGTATTTTTGAAATCATGGCTGTTTAAATGTAATGATGCTTCGTTGCTTTTTTGCCGGCTCTCTTTGTCCATCGCGTTTTTTCGTAGTGACTCTTGTTTGGAGAGTTTCGTCGTGCGCAGATTTTACGCAAACTGCGCTCCGACAAACTCCACTGTGCGCTGACAGTTGCCGTAAAATTAAATCAAATTATCGTTGCCACTGTTGTGTTTGGGTACATTAGCGACACACAATCATGAATTGACTGATTTTTTCCATTTTGTACTTTACTGCGCATCATCGCGCAGGTTTGACTGTCACGTGACTTATCCCGTGACAACAGGAAGGCGGAACAACAACAGTGTGGAGATGCTGCTGCTGCTTTGATACTTTTCAGCTCTTCGTTTTTCATTCACACACACGACAATGACTTCTATTATAAAAGAAACACAAAGGTGGGCAGCCGTTTCTTTTTTTTTTTTTTTTAAGTCAGAGACAAAGACTTATTCCAGTAGCTAACGTTAAGCTACTTGTAGCCTAATTTCGAAACATGGAAGCTACCTGAAAGTTATCGATATTGTGATTTGGTGCATAAATGTACATTAGCAAATAAGTAACACTAGTTTGACTTATGTTACTGCTGTCGTCATTAAAGGGTGTCTTTACCAGGTTTTCTTCCTCTTTTGGGGGTGAAGCATTTGACACTAGCTGACTTCTTCCAGTTTCTTCTAATACAACCTATAACAATTAAGCTCCATGAAATCTCAAAACATTGAGGTACAAAGTAGCTATGCTTTTGTATTGCAGTCACAATCTGAGATATTGACCGTCCATTTGAGCATTGTCTTCTAGTAAAACTTGGTGCAAAACTCCACTACATCGAGATACTCCACTATATTGGAGGGGAAAATGTAAATATAGTAAAATGTCAAAAGGGTACATTTTAGATTTTGCTGAAAATTAGTTTTATACTTATGATGTGGTCCCAAAATGCTGTAGCTGCAAGACATTATTTTAAACTAGACAGCAGTATAGTGTAATCAAACCACCTATGTTATAATAGTTGTATATTTGAATGAATAAGTAAAATATATAAGACTCACAAACTGGTGCTAAATGCCACGATTCATCTGAATAGGTATATTTAAGCGTAGATATGCTTCATTTTTGTAGTGCTACTATGTGTTTATGGTGACTGAACTATTTTTTTAATTGATGGAAATAATATTACCAGGAAGTTTAGGATCGAAAGTCAAGAATGTTTATGTCCTTGTACAAAAAAGGAGGATAGAGTATACACATACATACTCACATACAAATTTTAATGTGTAAAACCAGTTATGATACACAAACTGGGCCTAAAATCCACCATTCTTCATAAATGGTAATTTTGAATATAGCAGTACTTAAGTACTACTATTTGGATACTAATAAATGACTTGAATAAAATTTTGAAAGCTCCCTTTTGATGGGGTATAATAGCTCTTTGATGTTACTCCCCAAGTTTCCAATGTCCATATGGACAGCTAGTGAAAAAGTTGTGCATACGGCACGTTTACTTTAGTATCTGTGTGTATAACACTATATACTCAATTTTATCTACACACAACCTCATTTTAGGCTGCTCTGCACTCTTCACACTTGTACTGATGCTCTTATTTACCATGCGAAAACACTACTGTTTGCTGATGCTGTTTGTTGTCACTGCTATATGTTTATAGCTTATATGTGTTTGTCAGTGTATAGAGGTACCTTTGAAATTCACTGACAGCTTGAGTGAGATACCTTTGTGGGCAGTAAACTCTGATTCTGTTTCCTAACTAAAAGATTTGAATACTTTCCACACCACTGTCATCAATGCTCACGACTCTTCTTTCAAAACAGCATAAAAGAAGCGGTGACTTTCATCAATGCGATTGATGAGAACAAGTTCTCCAGGCTGATCTCCCGCATCATACAAAAGCTTCATCTGAAGGTATAGAGACTGCCAGTGCTATCCGTGCCAAAGACAAGAGGCCTTTGAGGCTTTTGCAGCAAAGCTGTAGTGCCAGAGAGAGCAGTGCATGCATAATGACTTTTTGGAGCATCATTCAGACTTGCCTCTAATGAATGCACACTCATGCCTGGCTCTGTTGATCATTCACAAGACTTAGCTGGTTGTCAGAAGGTGTCATTCATTCATTTCAAGAACAATTTGTCTATTTTATTTTTTGGCTTGCTAAGTGACATTAATTTTGTTTATTAATGATCTGTAATGTAAAAGACATTTTGACAAGTCAAATTGTGAAAAGCACAGGTGTAACTAATGACATTGATAATGGCTGTTTGGAATGATTACTCACTGACATGGCTTCCTGTTCCAATTAATTAGAATGGAGTCAGTGTTAATGTTGTTAGTTTAACCTTTGCTTTTGCTGCTCTGACAAGCTAAAATGTCTACTCACAAAAAAAAGGTCTGTTCACATTGGGTAAATTATTTCATTCTCTAATCTGTGTTTGCCTTTTTCCAAAATGCATTTTAGTATTTTTGTTATATAAAACACATTTTAATATTGTTTTTTTTTTTTTTTTTCATACTTTAAATGTTTTCTTCACAGGGAGAGCGGACGTTCAGTGAAGAGGAGGAGCAAAAGCTTCAGGCTGCTCTCTCACTGGATAAACAGGCTCTCAATCTGGTCCTGGAAACTGCTGCCTTTATACTAGAGCAGGTGAGCGGTGGTCATATGACATGCTTTGTTACATTATTATAAGGGTTTTGTCTGATTTTTAAGTGATCAACATGAGGTTTTAGATGTAATTGAGGAGGCCAAGTAAGAAAAAGGCTCTGTATGAACATTTTCATTCCTTTGAATATAGAAAAGAAGAAATATAATGAGTCTAACCCATTTAACTATGTTGTTTTAATACAGACAGAAATTTCTGTCCATTTTATATTAACCTTTAGGGGTTGTTCATATTATATAGAAGCATTTAAAGACTCAACCAAAAACAAAAAAAATGTTATGTAGAGTAACTGAGCAACTGCAGTTTACAAGTATGTGCTTTGCCTGCCATGCTCATAAAAAGAGACACATTACCACAGTTGACAAAATCACTAGTTGTATACTTTGGCCATAAGTGCACATTTTCAATAACTGAATATGAGAAAAATCTGATAATAGTCTCACTCTGAAGAAAGTAAGAAAGAAAGAAATTGTGTCTGTGTGTGTAGTTTTTATGTCTGTGGATCACATTGTGAGCCTATTTCTCCAGCTGGGGTCACTGTTGTATTGTGAAATTTACTACAGCAATGTTGAGTTGATTGTAGTAAATAGGAATACGATTGTAAGAGTGATCTGTTATACCTGTAACACATGGTTAATGGTAGTATTTATTATAATTGCTTTTTGTTCTCTATCCCGTTTCTCCTCTCCTCTGTAGGCAGTATATCACAATGTAAAGCCAGCTTCTCTGCAGCAACAGCTGGAGGCGATTCATCTAAACCCAGACAAGGCTGAGATGTTCTCACAAGCCTGGGCCACCGCTGGACCTGAGCTGGTGGAGAAACTAAAGCACAATATCTTTGCCCCGAAGAAGGTAAGACTAATAAATGAGTTAATTTTTTGCCGCTAACTCTGAACTTTTTCTACACCTGCCATGACGCCATTTTAACCTAATCCTAACTGTGTTTCTAAACCCAAGTGTAAGATGAATCCACTCCCAGACACTTCATTTGTAATTTCATACACTTTTATCTCTTTGCGCTGACACATTATAGTCATTTGAGACTAAACCCAAAATCAACATCGGACAATCCATGCTAGGACTGACCTGCTTTTTGGATCACAAGGACTTCTTTCACAGCTCAGTTGTCACATTAATTTTTAAACTTGTTCATCTCTCTAACTCGATTAAGCTGTGGCACTTCAAACAGCAATTCTTTCAAAGTCGGAGGAATTAAGATCAAACGCAGAATAAATAAGCAGCATGTACGCATCTCTCACATTATGCTCGCGCTGTTGCTGCCGTCGTACATCAAGACATCTCACCTGTCATGGTCTTGCAAGTCATCCTCCTCCCCCCGTGGATTTGTTTCTGCCAGCAGAAGGTGGTGATCCACAAGACGCCCTCTGCTGCTGCTGCTTTGACTTTGGGCAATAGTCAAGTCACAGAAGAGAAGAGACTGCATACGTGTAACTGACATATATATGTTTTTTCATCAAATAAAAGGCAGGGTTTTGTGTTTAGTCATTTCTTAGAGTTTGCTCTTTTACACCTTTGCCATTCAAGACACCAGAAAACACAATAATTACCACCTTGTGTTTCTTCCTCATATCAGCTCAATATATGTCATAAAAATTCTCACCCATTGTCCCACTAGTGACACTATAAATTAAACACATACAGGTGATGATCAAACTAGTGGTGAACTATAAAGAGGTCTCGGTACTGTTCTATGATCCACAAATGAGAATTTACAAATGTGTATTAGGATTTCTTAATAATTTATGGTATTTACAAATGCATTTTCCAACTCATAAACAAATACCAACCGATTTGAACATAGGCAAAATATTTTTACTCCGACGTCCGACTTTGATACACATTGATACCTCACCTATACTGACTGATTTCTCTCCACAGTTGTTGAGGTACACTGCTCATTTGAATTTCCTTACTCTGCTGTTCCTCGTAGAATGTCCCAGTTAGTCTTTATGTTGATCACTGCCAGTTGTCTGATTGGCCAGCTCAGAGATGTATCTTCTTCTGCAGTGAACAATGATAATTGCTTTGAATACCAGCTTTTCAGCATATGTTTTACATATTTCACAGCATATGTATTTATTTTATTCATTCATGTCTTTAAATTGATTTATTTGCATATACTGAAGTAAATTAAGTAAAACATAGAGTTGTGCTGTTTATTTATGCTAGTGTGGATGTTGTTCCAGTCATGAATAATATTGCCCAGCCCTTCTCCACCCCACACCTGTCCTCGGATGCTGTGGAAGCATCCAGACCTAATAAGTCACACATGGTTTATTATTATGGCCTCTCTCTGCATCATAAAACACTTAACTGCTCTGCCTTGACTCAGTGCTGCTAATCTATCACCCTGTTCAGACTGAGAATAATAGTCTGACAACCTGCAGCTTGGAGGCAAGGTAACTTCAACTTTGAGGAGATTAAGCAAAGTTCTACAGTAGTAAATCTTCATGTCTGTGATAACTTATTATACTAAGCAAGTGTGATGATACAGCAACTTTTAGTAATGATGTTGCAGGTCGTCTGATCGTACATGGACAATAAACAAGCCATTAATAACTTGTGCACACTCCATTTTCAGAGAAAGAAATGTGTTGTTCTTATAAGACTGTTTTTGCAGTCTCATCTTCAAAAAATAAGATCACAGTGAGAAATTTTCAAATAAGCTGCCAATATGTCAGAAAATCTAGAACAAATCAGAAAAAAATGGTTGAATAATTTAATCAATTTAACTCACCTGAAAGAAGGAAAGAAGGACTATTATGATAATCAGTTTGATTTGCAGTGTTTTCTTTTTGCACGTTCTCCTTAATAGTAATTATACTACAATAAGTTAATTAAGGTGTTTGTTGTCAAGATCGATGATCACAATGTGCTTTTTAAACATAAAGCATTTAAAAAACAATAAAAATAAATCAGTGAAATATGTAGGTCAAGGAAAGAGAATATAATGAGGATAAAGGATGAATAAAATATCAATATAGGCATAAATATACACCAAAATACTTATTCAGAAATTCTGCTTCCACTGTTTGTGGGAAAAGTGCCATCTTAGAGTTTTTTGTAGAGTCTTTGAAAATGTGTCTGGGGCATTAATTAAATTGAAGTGTGAGGCTTTATTAAAAACTACGTTAATATTAAAGAAAGACTGGCTCCATTGGTGTTTTTCAGCTGGAGTTTGTCAGCTGGCAGTTAAACCTGCAGATGGCCCAGTCCAGCCAAGCCAGACTGAAGTCTCCCAGTGCTGTCCTCCAACTGGGGCTCCGCAGTGAAGACTCTGAGGTATAAACAGACACACACACACACACACACACATGTACAGCATGCACATTGTACACGACTGTCATTACTGTTCTTGTTCTACTTCTCCTACCATTCACTCATCTTTTGTAAACACACTAACTTCTAAAAAAAAGAAATCATTATCGGCTGTAATCCGAGAACTGCTCTGTGTTTATGCCAAATGAGAAGCATCTCCAATCTGTCCCTCTTTCTTTGCTAATAGATGGTAATCCCACTGGTGTCTGTCTTGACCCAGAGGTAGACGTACATCTGGCTCCAGAGTAACTGCAGTGTAAAGACCAGAGATCAGGGAGCTTGTTATCTGAAACCTCCAGGGTCTCTTTGTTCTCTGGAGAGACTGACTCTGTAGCTGGAATTGGACAGTATTTTTACCAGCATTGAACTGTGTCAATTTATGCACAGTATCCTGGCTTGTTCACAATATGTTTTCGATTTAGTCTGGATGTCTGTCTTATTGAGATTGTTAGTGATTAATTAATGCTGTATTTTTCTTTTCTTATTTATATCTTTATCTTGTGTGTGTGTGTATACATATATATTCCAAGTATTACATAAAGGTTTTTGGTGCAGCATCCAAATGGGGCCAAGCCCTAAATATTTGCATTTTTAAGACAAACTCTTAGAAACATGATACAAATATGGTTTTGACTTCAGATTTTCCAATGTAGCTTTTCCCTATTTCCATTCATTTGTATTCAGTAGAGTTTGTTTGGATCCCAATTAGCTAATGCTATGTAGTTACTCTAATAGCCAAGATCTCATGAGCCTCCCTCACTCATTTCTTTCTTTTCCACTGGGAGATGATTTGCTCTGTTGCTGTAGCAAAGAGGAGTGAGAACTCAAAAGGCAGTTTCTTTTTTACATTAAATGATTTTCAACCTTTTGAAGTATGCGATTTGGAAGAAATATTTAATGGAGACATAACGTTTTGATTCCTCTAACAACCTCAAATATGAACACATACTTCGTGAGATAGGATTAATCAAGTGTTGTTCATGTTTCCGCAAATATTTGAAATATATTCTTCAGATTGTAAATGCTTCCCAAGACTGCAGTTTGTTGGCATGGATACTGAAAATTTTAGTTATGGCCCTCAGGCATTTGACTGGTTTCGTTTAAAGCAGTTTTTGTCTCAAAATGGTGGGACTGATTATCCCCCGAGCCTGGATAGTGTTGTTCCAGCTGACTAGTCAAGTGTCTTTCTTGCACGCTGCTTTGTATTCAGTCTCTGGAGAATGCCGGCTCAGCCTAAACGTGGAATTAGGCATGACATATTCAAATTGCTGCCGTCTTAAATGTGGGCCTATAGGCTAGAAAAAATATATGTTTTTCTTTATCTTTGTGAGTGCAACAGCGGTAGGATTTCTTTTTGTTTTAGACTATTTTCTGCTGTGTTTTCCCTAGGCTAGCAAAAGAGGCATTAATTTATTTAAATCCACTTACACAATTTCCCTTGTGGGAGGAGATAGCTGGGGGGCTAAAACAAGGCTGGTTAAAAGTGTAGAGGGATCAACTTCACTCAAGATTACTGAGGTGCACGTCCTCTGGTGGGCTGCAGGGGGCACTGTTGTCTCACAGGTTGGAAAGCGTCCCCTCAGGGGCAGTAAAGTGTCTGAGAGATGGATAGGATACCCCGTTTAACTTTGTATAATGGCAGTTTGTGTGTGCACAGTTTTTTTTAAATTTCCATTGGTGTTTTCTGATTAGAGTTTCCTGACAGTTTGTTTTCTTTCAAACTCTCTGGGAATTTCTCAGCACAACTTCTGGAATGTCAAAACGCTGCAATGACTGAGAAGTAAATTAGTTGCGAATAGAAATGAAATTCAGCTGCAAGTGTATTACTAATTACAACGCACATTTGTAAAGGTGACAGAGGTCAGGGGAAGGGTAATATAGGGGAAAGGGAGAGGAGATGAAAACAAAATTTTAATAAAAGGACATAGGCAGTAAAATAATGAAGATGAAGAGGATAAAGGAAAGAAAATGAAAGAGAAGGAGGGGATGGCGAGGGTGGCCGTCTGTATATTATTGATTGCTTGGAATCCAAGTGGAGAGTTAGAGACTCTCCCATCTGACCAGCCTCCTGCTTCATTAGCACCCTCCCTGAGGAGGAGGAGGACGAGGAGGACTGCCAGGGCGCTCCTTCACCAGACAATATGTGACATACAGTATATCCACAGTACTGTCGGGGAGGTTTTAGCTGACATATTTGGAGAAATGGGTGGACTGCTTTTCAGAATATTTAATTTTTTCCCCCTGTTTTCATTGAAATATATACTGTCAGGGGGATTTCTTCCATAACATTTCCCCCTCTGCCTCCAAAATGTGTGGACTAACAACATATATTGAGATTATAGATCACTGTTTCTGCTTCCATGCAGCAGTCTGTGTGACACCCCACCCAGGGGAGCTGCTATTTCCCTAAATTGAATTTGTATTGGGTTCAGGGAGAAGTTGCTGTTTACTATATGAAAACTGTACCGAGAAAGCTTTGCAGTACCTTAGCACACAGGTAAATGTCCTCACACCCACTCCTGAATGTATCTGAGTGTGAGATCTCTTGTTTATCCTCATAGAGATGCATGGGAATGGCCTCATTCAGTGTAGGTATGACAGAAGACCTGTTGCATAACTTGTTTGTTATTCTAAAGGAGGAGCAGCTGAGATAGAAAAAGACTTAAGTGATCTTCTGTCAGAAGGGGAGAAAAGTTAGAAAAGAAACAGGATCTGAGCAGGGTATAGAAGATGAGGAGGATGCAGGGGAAGGTGATAGGAAGGACGAGGAATAAAGGAGAGAAGATGAGGAAAACAGGAGAATGACAAGCGAGAGATGATGGTGGGAGAAGATGAAGAGGAGCACGGGGAGGTGACAACATAGATGAAACATGTGGAAGAGAGTTGGGGATTCATGTAAATTACATTAAAGTGTTATTAAAGCACCTTTGCAATTCATTGTGGGACCTGTGGTAATAATAGCAGTGTGTATTGGATGCAGTTATTAATGGTGTGCAGAGTTTCCCATTCATCAACACACAAAAAAGCTCAAAGAATCTGTGCTTTTATCTGTATTTTAAGAAGGTTCTGCCAAGCATGCTATTCAGACTGCAGATAACCAGATTTAATTCTTTTCCAACTGCACAGACCTTGGAATAGAAGTACACAATCTACTCATTGTAATTCTGATGTGTTGTCTGCAGAGGTTTGGTTTTTGTGGGATAAAGCTGTGCTTGAAGAAAAGCGAGTAAAAATGCCAATAGGTGGCTTTCCAGACCTGGAGTGTGCTGCACATACACATCTACTTTAAAATTTGAAGTTGCTGTGTAGTTTCACCCTCACTTTATATCTGTGCTGCTCACGGTCTCTTGTTGAAGTAAAGGAGAATATGACGCACAAGGATTATGCAAGCGATAAAAAACTGAGACAAAATTATTGGTTTTGGAGATTTAGATGTTTGCTTCGGCGGTAAGATCACCAAGACACACACACCACAATTCCCCACAGTGGGGTTGAACAAACTTGAGTGGTGAAAGCCTGAATGAGTGGACGCCAATTTAAGGCTTTTTAACTTACATGTACTTATGATCAGGCCGCACAGTGTTCAGCAAGCTAACATTTTTGGATCAATGAACAAAGTGCTGAATGTGCATTTTATTATTAAGATTTTATTATCGTCTTATTGTATATTATAAAACGTACAACATATAGAAAACAGACTGGAGGCTGGAGGAGAACAAGCAAATAACAGTTAAAAATAACACCAAGATAATAAGCATTATAAATGAAACATTAAATATATATTGAGGTAAGCATTTACAAGGCCATTAGTCATATTTCACACAGAATCAGCAGCCAAACGTTAATACCTTGAGTTGCATCCTTAATTTGTACAGTAGAAAGCACCAGGTATGCAACAATGATTCCAAAAAGGGTTAGGAGGCTGTGTAAAATGTAAATTAAAACAGAGTGCAGTCATTTGCAAATCCTTTTTGGCTTCTATTCAATTGAATGTAGTACAAAAGCAAGATATTTAATGTTCAAACTGATAAACTTTATTGTTTTCTGTAAATATACACTCAAAAGTTGAGACAGGAGCATGTTTATCACTGTGTTACATCATCTTTTCTTTTAACCACACTCAGTGTTCAGGAAGTTTTAAAAGTGAAATTCTTTCCCAGTTACTATTTGTAGACGGCAAAATCCCTAAATTACTTGCAACTGTGCATTGAGAAACATGGTTCTTAAAGTTGCACGATTTATTTGCAAAGTGGTGAACCTCTCTCCATCCTTGCTTGTGAACGACTGATCCTTTTCAGGATGAACCTTTCATACCCAATCATGCTACTATCACCTGTTACCAATGAACCTGTTTACCTGTGGAATGATCCAAACAGGTGTTTGTGGATCAGTCCACAACTTTCACTGTCTTTTGTTGCTCCTGTCCCAATTTGTTTAAAACGTGTTGCTGCCATCAAATTCAGAATAAGCAGATATTTTTAAAAAAAGGTAAAAAATGAAATCAATTGAGTAAATGGCAAAAAGAATTAAAATGTATTGCATTCTGTTTTATTTAAATTTTACACAGTGTCCCAACCTTTTTGGAATCAGGGTTATAGTGTATGACAGGCAGAGAGAGAATGAGGAGGCTTTTACTGAGTGCATATTTTATTTTTAGCAGTACTTAAAGCAGCTAGCACATCTGTCTTTGTTATTTTTAAAATGCTGCCTGGCATCGACAAATCATCTGGGGGTAAGACAGATATGGTCGTGAGCACCATCATGGACAACAGCTGACATGATAAGAGCCGCCTTGTTCCAGAAATATGCAAAAGGAGTCAACTAGCTCAGTAATTACCAACCTTTCTGGCTTTTAAACAAGATGTAAAAAAGTAAACTTATAACCCCTCATCAAATATTCCATCGCTGTCTAAACTGTGAGCACCTTAAGTTCTGCATTTTCAGATTCATTTGAATAACTTGAACGAGGTAAAGCTCCAAAGTATGTTGTAAGAAAAAGTTGCTTTTATTCTTCTCTTCTAACTTATCTAACTTGTTCATCTTGCGATCCTTCGTGTTCTTCTTGTGCTACGTAAAAGACAACCTGAACGCAGGATGAAACAGAGTACTGGCTCACTTTCTGTCTCTGCTTTGGTCGGGTCTTCCCTTTTGTGTCCCTCTCAGGCTATCATTTTAGCCCTCTTTTTCCCCACACTATCCATCTGCTTTTATTCATAAAAATGCAAGTAGACACTCTGATGCTTTGATGAGTCTGAAAGTTAAAATCCCTTGCCGTTCGTGGTGTCTCTCTCTCATCCTGTGTCTCTGTCCTGTGCCATTAGAACGAGCCACTGCTTCGCCGCCCGATGGTGGGGTGATATTTATAATACAGAACATCCACTTGCAAGGCAGCCACCACCGATTTCAATATTTATTGTGGACACGCTAGGCCGCAAAGGCAAGAGCTAGTGAGCTAATATAGCGTCTACATGCTGGCTCAGACTTCAAAGGGTTTGTTTAACTGATAGCTTCAGACAGACTTGATGAGGATTGATAGATAAAGCAAAGCTCTTTTGAGTTTCAAACCACAGAAGGGAAAAATGTACTAAATGCAGCTTTAAGGCAAAATCCCAAACAGATTTTTCTTATGTTTCTCCTATGGAACGAAAGTTGTTGATAATGAACTTGAGAATGACTTTGATTTGAATTAAAATGAAAACACCAGGCTATTTGTTCCATTCCCAGTCTTAAATTATATTTCACTTCACATTAGTGCTGAAATGACTAAGTGATCAGTTGATTGACAGAAAATTAATTAACAATAATGTTGATGATCAGTTGACTGAGTAACTTGTCAAACTACAGAGACAAATAATTGTTGTTCCTAGCTTTTCAAATGTGAGAATTTGTTGTTTTTGTCTATTTTATGTGATTTTAAATTAATTGTAAATGTGTTTGGGTTTGAGATTGTTAGCAAGACAAAACAAACTATTTAAAGACCTCAATTTAGGTTCATAGAAATTTTGATTGGCATTTTTCACAGTTTCTGACTGAACTTTGTGGACTGATGATCAAAATAATTGTTAGTACACACCCTTTTCACAGAGGTCAGAGGTTAAAGTTTGGGGTCAGCACCTCTGAGCTGCTCGAGATACAGTGTTTGGCTCCAGCTTATCTCAGGATTTTTCAGGCAATGATTTTTGACTCAGAGGCTTGTGCGCTGGATGTCTGGTTAACGTCTGATCTCCCTTTTCCACCGTCTGTACTTTTTCAATCCAAATGAAATTAGAAAAGTTTCTTTCCTGCATCTTAGCCGTTCTTTGTTAAATGTCAACTTGTACAACTAAATCAGTGTGTGGAAACACAACACTCTCCATGTCTTGTCGGTCTAAAAAAGATAAGTGTTTCTTCCCCTTGCTGTTCCTGATGGAAATGATGGCAAAATACTTGTATAGTATGTTTTCAGTAAATTGTGGATCTCTTATGGCTCCAACTGTGTCTTGTTTGACATTTCTCATAGGAGGACTGTCTGCAAGCATCATTGGCGCCCTGCTGATAATTGTGCTCATTCATATACAAGAGCCTGTGAATTGTCAGAAAGATCATATTTCTGCCAGATCAGAGTGTAGCATCTTCTTTGACGCATTCACATTTGTGTTATTCTACCCCAACGCCAGCACCGCTTCTTTTTCCAGCATCCTCCTTTTTTATTGATCCCAGAAACAAATGTCATAACGCATTTCTTTTCTTTCTTTTCTTTCATTTGTGACTTATTCATGAGCGAGTCTTCCATTTGTTGTTTGAAATTTTTGTGTCAAGTTGTCCCCAGCTAGCTCCAAATTATAAGCCAACTAATTCTAGTTTGTGGGAACCTGCTTGTTTTTGTTATCAAAGCATCAGACATGAAAGACTTTTCTTCTTGTGATTCTAATTTATTTTCTCTGTTCTGGCTTACAGCACCAGCGCTGTAATCACGGAGGAACGGAAGCTCTTTGTTAGAAAGCACACACACTTGCATGAAAACACACGCACACGTACACACTCGTGCGCACGTATTGAGTCCTCCAAGTGACGACTGTGACTTTATTTATTAACACCGTGTGATGAGGAATGCAATTAAACATCCCATTTTGACTTCTGCGAGGAGGTGCTGTGATCAGAGGCTCCCTGAACATCCCTCCTTGCCTCGTGTGTCTGTGTCAAACTGGCATCACGAGCAGCAGGCCGAACTTTGAACGCAACTCAAAGCTTCCCTGACGAGTTACATAAAGCCCGGTTCCTGCCTCCCACATGCTCCTGTCATGTAAACCCAACAAACAACGCACCCAGAGTAGATCCAACCTTTTCAGTCATCATTTGAGGGATTACATGGCCCGATCAATATATCGGAGAGCTCTGATGTAAATGCTACCGCGTTCAAATCCTTCACACCAAGCCACCCACCAGCCAGGAGGGAGAAAGGCAGCTTTGTCTCAATCTCTACTTGCCTTGCTCTACATGTCCCAAGATGCTTTGTTGCTTTGTGTGCACATCTTTTTAAGGGTCTCCCTTTCTCTCTCCATCTCTCTCTTTCTCTCTGTTTCTTTCTCCATCTCTCCCTCCCCCTCCCCCTTTCCCACTGGTGATTTGTTTTTCTCCTGTGGGATTTGGGATCCCATTCATTGAGAGTGCATTGTTCGGCTCTTATCCATTCCAGAGGATGGGCCCCGAGAGGCAGAATGGGTGACTGTGGGTGCTCTGGTCTCTCCCTTCTCACTCTCTCTCCCCCTGCTCCTCGCCACACCGCTCCTTGCTCCTTGCCATACGATGATGTCATGGCTTTTATTTGCTCCGGGGGTACCCATTGATTCTCTCTCCGTATTACACACTCTATATCTCCCTCCTCCACCCCCTTACCCTCCCTAACCTCCACTCCTGTTTTCCTCAGCCAGTCCCTTTCCCAGATTCTTTTGCCTCTGAAAAGGCGCCTGGGGGATTTGGGGATGTTTGGATGTGGTTTAGCACACCCACGGTACATGCTTGACACCCAGATAGGGACGCCATCAACCCCACAAATCCAACGGCAACTTCCATTTAAATCTCATTGATTTAACATCCCTCTTTTATTCTCACATCTCCTACTCCTGTGATCAGCTTTTATTTCTCTGCGGTTATTCAGCCTGTTTTGTTTCACCCCCAGTTTGTGAAGTAATCATTAATCCCCAGATAATGCGATGCCATTTTGCCATCGCTGGTAGCGATGGTAAAAGAGTGCTTAAGACTGAGATTTTCAGATGTGCGTGTGTGTGTGGTTTTTTTTTTTTTGGTTCTTTCATTTCAGTTTTTTGTTGGAGTTTATTTTAGAGAGGCTGCTATGCCTCTTGGCTGAACTATGCTGGGGTGAGAAATCTATTTCAGTTTAAACAAGACGCACTGATTGCAGAAGCGCAGAGCCAAATCACATCCATTCATTCCAGTGAAAGTTGGCTGATAGGCATACACAGAGTATAAAGGCTGTTTTTTTTTTATTCAAATGCAGAATATTTGTAATAATACAGACATATTATTACATCATGAACAGGTCTGGGTATTTATTCGTGTGGTTTTTGTTTTATTTTGTATCATTCTTTTGTTTTCTGAATTATGCTGCATTTCATGTTGACAACAGTTGTCTTTGTCTGCTTGCATCGTGCTGTGACGGGATATAATGGCAATGAAAGGATATGAGCTATAGGCCTCTTTCCTTCTTTGAAATAATGATTATAATGAGTGGGTTGGAGTCTGGCACTGTTGTCATCTGACATGCAATGATAGGGCACAGAGTGCTTCCTCCGCCTGTATCAACAAATTGTCACCAGTGTCTTACTGAACACCCAGCCTCTTTGATGTTACACTGGTATTTGACTGTTTCGTTGAAAGGTAAAGTACTGCTTTAGAAAAACATGTACAGGTTTAGAGTGGCATGTATCTGCTCTAGCTGCCATGTGGATATAGGGTTTGGTATCGCTTGAAATATTTTGATATTTATGTGGATGCGATACCTGAGTTTTGGCACTGATACCTTTCGTTACACTGCGTCAATACCTGACACCATGTCTACACAGGCAGCATAGTGACGGCAGAGCAGCAGCTTCAGTCCTCAGGGTCTACAAAGGATGGGGTCTATGAGCAATAAGCGTGAGTGAAGCAGCAAACACTGTGACCTGTTACCTGTGTAGACAATACAGATTAAAATAGAAGCCTATCTGTGTAGGCAAGTCTTTATTGTGAGGAATAAAAACACGATTTTCTACAAAAATCAATTTTTCTTTCAACAAAAGGAATCAAACTTCTCAAATGTCAAATGTCTAAACATAGGCAGCTGTACAAGAACTTCAAACTCCAAAGAAAATACAGTCAAAAATGTGCAAAATTATGATTTCTTTCTGTAATTATCCGATAAAAGACAACTGAGAAAGTAAATGAGACTCTACCCAGACACTGAATGCCAACTTTTGGTACTCCATCATAGTTTTTGACTTTGTGCTTTGGCATGAACTGAACAGGACTGCAAAGAAATGAAAAACATCATTGTCTCTTATCATAACAGCAGTATGTTTGTTGATGACACCATATTTATGTCTGGCTTTGTGTTGTTGGTTAGTGATGAAATGTGTGCCCGTTATTGGAGAGGCGTCTAACGTTGGCTCCTTCAAGCTGTACTGTAAACTCTCCCTAACTCTCCTCGTATCTCTTTATCTCTCTTTCTCTCTCTCTCACACACACACACACACACACACACACACACATTTTTGTTCACCCCCCTCTCTCTCTTGTGTATGAGAGCGACAGTGTCTACATACCATGGGGGCACAGGCTGGCTGCCTTGGCAATCTTCTAGCTCTGCCACATAGCGGAAAAAACAGGCCTTACAGTTGTGAATAGCAGCCGTTACTCGTCTTGTTTAAGCACTCCCTCTCTCTTTTACACACACACACAGATACGAACCCACACACAGCTCGGTTGCCCATGACCCCCACTCCAACCTAGTGCCAACCTAATACATTAAAATGCATACTGTTTCAAAATGAAGGCCTTGGCTGCAGGGGTTGAGTGCCACTTATCCTAGAACCTGGCACACCGATGGTTAGTTAAGGCTCACACTACAAGATGTTGGCTGGCTTCAGTTCTTATTTTAGCCACCCCACACACATTTAAAAGATTACATTTTGACGCAGCTTCGTCAGATGCTTTGTCAGAGCCATGTTGTAGTAAGCAGTTTCAGAGGTGTGCATGAAGTTTGAGTTTTGATTTGTAAAAGTTCGATCACTTGAATAGACCAGAATCCAAAATTTACGAGTTCACATCATCCAGTGCTGCGTTCAATACCTCACCATTACAGCTTTCTGATGGTGGCTGCTCTTCAGTTAGAACATCATTTCCCAGCCCTGTTGGAAAGCAGACAGAGTTTATGGGGTTGGCAGCAGAGGCTGGTACATGACATGGCACCTTTCCTTTTTCTCCGTATCAGGCAATGGTAACTAGCTGCCACCACCATAATCATCTTGTTATGGCTCACACATGGCTCATGTTCCTTGGCTTGTTTATCTTGGCGCTGGAGCTGTTGAGTGTCTCCATTCTCTCTGGCTCTGCAGCGTCAAGCTTCCTGATTTAGAGCCTCTTAAACAGGAAGATTTATTTTGGGTTTAGAAAAGACCCAGGGATGAATTTTAGGAAACGTTTGACAATATTAGATCAGTAAATGGGTGTAAATATTGTTACTTTTTCACTGCTTTGATTAAAGGTGATGAATTGTTCATGTCAAACAAACACCAGCAACTAATAGAAATGAATATTAATTTTGTTGTCTTTCTTTTTGATCTATCATTGTAGTGTGGACAGGGGAAACATAGCTTTTTAAATATGTTCGTCAACTTTTCAGTGTTGCCTTTCCTGCGTACTCCTTCACAATAAAAGCCACCCCATGTTCCAGCAAGTGAATGTTTTTAATGTGAAGCAGCAGCAGAGGGAAATTTGCAGTGATTTAAAACAGCTCTGATACAAATGTGAAAGAGTGAACAGTAAACTGTGAAGTTGATAGCAATGAGATAAAATAACAAACATGTGACATAACATGCATGCATTATTTCCTATGAATTCCTTATGTGTGTGAAGGCAAATTGAACCCAGTGCGGGAATGGTGGACTCTGCCACTACCAATAAAAACAACTATATAGAGCGATAATTACTGAATGTAAATAGACATAGAGTTCTTGAAAATCTTTAAACACACTCCAGTAGTTGCTGCAATGCACAAATTTGTTGCCACTGTTATTCAACTAACAGAGAAGATTTTTTTTTAGGATATTTTGCTTTTGTTTTGATGTTTCAATATAAGTAGCAAGCTTTTATAAAATGACTAGAATATGTTAACCAGCGTGCCAGAAACCCGCTTTACATGTTGACGAAATTTTCAGATGTATCCTCATTGGTGTGGGCATGGCCTAAATTCAGAAGTTGAAAGGCTTTAGGGTTGTGCTGAAAGTCTTGTAAACAGTAAGCCTTGGATAATAGTCCGCAGAGGCAGAGCTCCCTCTGCCCACGGATAAACTGCCAGCTCTCGTCCTTCCAATTCAGGGTTCGGCAGTTTTTAGGTGCTTAATGTGATTTGTCTCCTTTCAATGTTTGCACCCTCCATCTAGGAAGTGTGGGAGGTGTGAACAAACAATGTGGAAGCACCAGGCTATTTCTAGACATTACTCTTTCTTAGTCAGGTGCCATTCAAAGAGAACATACTGTACATGTTGCTTTTGTAATCAGTATTTTCCTCTGCTTTATCCTGTCTGTAATTCTTTTTTTTCCTCTTGTTAATCCCGTGTCCCTTTTTAATTCCTTGCTGATCAGTTTCTGTATTGGAGTGTGCCCCTCTTTACACTTCATCTCATGGCTCATGTGCCTTTCCCTCAATGTTTGTAACAGCATGATTGTTGTTCAGTTTGGATCTGGCAGCGGACCTTTGTCACATCTTGCCATAGACGCTGATGACACGCTGCAGGTATTATTGTGCCATGTACAGTGCTTAACCAAAATAGAAGTAGATGTGTTTATATTTTATGAATCAGAAAACCTTCTTGTAAACCCAGGGAGGGGAACCTTTTTTCTGTCAAGGACCATTTCAGTTTCTATTCTTGGTTTCCAGTGTTATGTCAGCCTGTAGGTACAGTTTTAGTACATGTAAGCTCAGATCCACCTTAATCCTCACCCATTTAAACTAATACTCTTTCTGTTGAGCACGTTTACATGTTATCACCTGTGCACACTCCCTTTTCTTCTTTTCAAGAAACTTTTCACTTACTCCCCTATCTTCTTTTGCACACCTTCTGATTGTTGTTCAGTGTTTGAGTTAAAGAGAATGAATGAGAGGAGAAACATAATGTGTGTGCAGTTGGTGAGAAAGCTATTTTTGGCTGCTCTGAAGGATGACTCACAGTGACATGTGAATAGAGAAGAAATGATCCTTCCATCAGTTACGAAAAGCCACTTTTCCCACTCCATCATCGCCATATCCACACCATTTCTTTATGTCATTATCTTGCCATCTCTGCAATTGCTCATCTTTCTTTTTTCCAGTATTACCTCTTTTCACTGTCTCTTTCCACTCTTTTTTTCTTTTCATCTTAATGAACATACCCCCCATCTGCCTGGCTCGTTTGTCTATGTGATAATTGGAGCAAGCGTCACATTGATAGCCAAAGCCCATGACAATTTGTGTGTTTAGAGCAACACTTATGTCACCTGCTATTAACGATATGTAGCATTTTAATTACAGCACATACATGTCCCACAAATAATGGAGGGATTGAAAGAGAGGCTCACAGGAGCAGATGAAAGGTAGGCTCTGTGGAACCGTCACAACATTTCAATACACAGAATAAATAGAAGCAACAACAGAAGCAACTGACACATGTTGTCAACATTAAGAGCAGCGGCTGTACTCGAAAGAAAATGTTGGAATTAGGTGTGCATTATTTTAAAAGTGCACCAGTGGGGGTTTTTTCTACCTAACAATTTTATGGTCTAGATATACACTCTTGCTCATACTGAATGCTAATCATTTCAGTGGTATTATGTAGCTGAATCACCTTTGTATTAAATACTGAAGACTGGATGTCTTTGATTACCGCTACACCACATGTTTGAAAGAAAAGGTACAAAGACACTGTGTGGTGAGTATGACTAATTTGACAAGCTTCAGCTCATGTAGCAGACAAGACAAACCTCAACAGACAACCGGGTATAAATTTTGCATCTTTCCTCTGAGAATGATCAGAGCTGAGGTCTCTAAATATTACATGATTGTCCTCCTAGTGAGTGTGGGTTGATTACAGGTGTCTATCACAACAAAAGAAAAATAGGACGGTATTGAAAGAGCCTTTGTTTCAGTGTAGACAGCACACTGAGTCATACTCGATCCTGTTTACATGTTGGCCTGTCTGTTTCCTGATAATGTGGGTCAGAGAAAACCCATCTAGGCGGAGAGAAAAAGACACTGAGAGAAAATAGTATCCCTTATTATTATTATGCCTGGAGGAGTGTGCGTGTATCTGTCTGTCCGCAGCTAATCTCGCGTACAACTGGACCCGTCAGCCTAATGTTTTTTGTGCACATTTATGACTGCATGCTCAAGAAGCTCTTGTGCTTGCAGTGATTAACAAGTGTTGAGAAGTTATTTTATCGACTTCTCTGTTTTCAGCCGTTTTCACCATCACCATTTTACTCTATGCGTTTCAACATAGCACTTACCGCAATCAACTAGGGGAAAAACAAGGCCTACATAGTATGTTATAGGCCACATTTTAGCCTTTGTTGTGACTCAAAAACTGACATTCCTAAAAAAGTTTTGTCTCATCCTGAACTTGATATTGGTCTATAGATTAATTCCATACCTGATATGTTATGATCCACTAAAGTTAGGCCCAATACGATATGATTTTGTTTTTGTTGTTTTTGCCGCCGTCTTTATTTGGAAGGGGACATAGAGGTAGGGAAAGGTTTTATTTTGTGTGGTATGTTACAACAAAATTTCCTAAAAAACAAAATGTTCTAAATAAATAATGTTTAAATTGAGAGGATGGGACTTTATTCTTATTGGGTTTATACAGTTATAGGCAAACACAGGATGCTTGGTTACAATACCATTACACTATTCTATGCTTCTTAAACAAAACTGAGACTATAGTATAGGAATAAAACTTCTCCGCTGCTTGCATCTGGCAGTTGTGGTGACATTGCATTAGGTTGTTCACCATCTGTTACCTCAGATATTTCACCTTCCTCTGTTTCAGCCAGATACACCTGGTGGAGATCTGCACTCTACTGAGTGCACGCTTCTGTCAGCCTGCCTGTCTGTCAGTCTGTGTGCTCTTTTCTGCTATCACAGTCTGTAATACCTCTTATTAGCTCCAGGTCCTAGCCATATTTTGTTTGCAGCTTTAGCAGCCGTGTCGGTTCCCCTGTAGCTGATGGGACCCGAACACTCTGTTCTTTGTTTAGAGCCTGCACAATGAATTATAGATAGAGGAGGCTGCTCTGATATGTCACTTTCTTAGGCTTGGCAGAACACACGCGCTTGAGAATGCCAGACACAATGCAGACATACAAGGACACATGCACAAACTTACAGAGAGGTATGTATTTTGATGTAAAGGCCAAATTCATGTAGATGGAAGTAGACAAAAATACAGAGGTAGCACACATGCACACACACACACACACACACACACACACCACAAACACACCCACAGACATACACGCACACACACACACATCGGATGGCATCCTGGAAAGCTGTTTCTTTTTTTATTCTGAGGGCTTTTCAGAGTCGCCCACAGCGCTCCACATACATGCACCCCTGAAAATCTGCTCTGGCTTTGGTTGCCTTTACTGCTGTTGTCAGATCCAGATTCACTACAAGTGCACACAAAAAGTCATGTCTCCCTCACTTCAGAGGACATTACATTGACTTACATTCACTTCCTGGAGACTTAACCATAACCACTACTTGCCTAACCCTAACACTAACCTTAGCCTAACCCTAATCATAACCCAAGTCTTCACCCTAAAATTTATGATTTTAGTTATGGAGACTTGCATTTTGTCCCCAGAAAGAAGGCACACAATGTGTCTGTGCAAACGGATTTATGCCCCCACTACATGAGTAACACACACACACACACACACACACACACACACATGCACAACGTACACAAACACACATGTGTAGGCTGCTATTGACTTTCATCTCAGAACAAGCACGGACACACTTGCAGTATAATAATCACTTTGTCACATTAGCATATAGGGATGAGCATGTGCCATCTTGTTTTGGACTGTTTCTTGTGTTTTTTTGTCTTAACAATAGAGAAGCCTCACACACATTCTCAACAGGAAGCTTTCACACATATTTCCACAAACTGGGATATGGCCCATGGTATACTTTGGTATCTGCTGAGATGTTAATTGGTCACTGCTCACTCTGCTGCTCCTCTGCCAGTCTTTCCTTCTTTCTTCCTGATTAAGCTTTATCTATCTAAGGAAAAATAGCAAGGCAACAAAAGACGACAGAGAAATGAAAGGGCAAACAACAAGTGGGAGAGAGAGAGAGAGAACTGCAGGCCACAAACAGCTGTTTCTGGACATCTCCCCCTGCAGATTTTGAGAATTGTTCATAAATTCAAAAAATATTAGCTGCTTGTGATACTTTCTTATCTTAGGGCTCTGATTAATACATATATTCTTTGATTTTGAAACAGTAGCCTTGTGTTGTTTTTATTTTGCCTTCCTTGGGCTATTGCATTGTTAAATCAATTTAATTTTACTTTATGAAAAAAAAAATACCCTCTCGCAATGTTCAACAGCCCCCTCATTCATTTCATCCTGGTGCTGGGCCTGATGTGTCGCCAGAAGTTATTTAGTGGGAAATTCTGTTTTCATCCAACTTTGGTCCTATTTTCGTTGTTTTGCCCATCATTCCTGTTGGAAAATAAGTAAGGCAGCAACTAACTTTATTTTCTCAATTATTTAATTGTTTAATGTAATGCTTATGTAATTATGTATTATGTAATGCTTATTTGTGCAATTAACAGTCCCAAACCTTAAGATATTCAAATTACTGTCATAAATGCAAGGAATGCAACAATAGCAAATAGTCACATTGGATAAGAAACAAGAAAATATTTTCCATTTTTGCTTGACTAAAACAATTAATCAATTATCAAAATAGTTGCAGATTAATTTTCTTCTTATTGGCTAATCAAGTCTAGAGATTATTAGTCAAACTGTCTCTTGTAAACATCTATGACATTTTACAAAACAGTGTCCTGGTTCAACTTTGACCTACTGTAGTTGCTAAACTTTGCACACGCAGTTTTCCTGTGTAATGATGGATTAATATAGACATTTCACATGCACTCACTTTTGTTAACCTCAAAATAAAGTGTTTTAATAATCTGCCTAAACTGGTGCTCGTGATGGCTGTGTGTGCATGTGTTATGGTTAATGGTTAATGTTTATGAGCAGGTAGCCTTGCATCGTAGCCACCATAGCTGAATGCTGGTTCGTGTTGCAAAGTGCTTTGAGTGTTCAATGAGACTAGAAAAGAGCTATATAAATGCAGTCCATTTATCATTTACCTCTGGTCAAACAGAGTCTATATTTGGGAGCACGGGGAAACACACTCTCCCAAAGCCTGAACTGAGTGCACTTGCTCCTCAACCTCATGATGTCACAAGGTGTCAAATCTGGAGCTTCTCCAGAGATAATAATTTAGGGGAGATAAAAAATGCGTCTGGAAAAACACCCAGGGCCATTTTCTGGGAAAACAGATACGTGTTTTGGTAGAGAACTGCCAAAATCCACTAGGTAACAAAGCAGCTGTGAGTCCATAATAGGAAACTCAATCCTGAGAGAAACTCTGAGCCTCCACAGCTCTGACAAGTCTGACTCTTTTATAATTTCTCTTCTTAATTTGGCGTCTGTTTGTTGTGCATGATCACAAATATTTATGGGGCATGGTAGAGTAGTGGCATAACAGACACATTTTTAAATTTAATGATGCTCTTTTTAATGTCTGTACAAATTGTCTAATGGTAAGTGTTACTTACTGTGGCAGCAGTAATATTCTAAAGCCATTAGCTGGCCATGATCTGCTGCTGCACTGCGACTGTTTTCTAAATGATATAGGAGGAGCGCGGGGAGAACGGAGGAGTAAGCACTTTTGTTATCATCTCCTTGTCAGATCCTCACAACCACAGCCCTCTATTACACTGCTAATAATAGAGGCAGGCTTTATCGCTTGGAGCACTATCACAGTAGTAAAGAGAGGGAGAATGAAAGAGAGGCTTCTCTGCAATATTGACAAAACTCATATTGTGATTCTTTTATTTTTTTGCAGAATATTGTAAAGAAGAAAGGAAACAGACAGGCAGGTAGAGAAAGATGTTGTTGAAAGTCCAAAAGCAAGTTGTTATGAATGTTTGATTGGCACCCTAAAGAGGAAACATCGCTTGGGATAAAAGAGTATGTGTGTGTGTGTGCAGTCTTTGTAGTGTGTAGCTGAACATGTGTGGGTGGAAATAGTTGGAGCCAGGTTCTCTCCTGGATTGAGCTCTATCCAGTAGTCCCATCAAACAAGAAAAAAAAAAACAAGTTCAGATTGGAGCAGATAGCTTTGCTGCATCAAGGCCCCCCTGTATCAAAGCCAGACTCGATCCCCTGTGCTATCTGGTGTGGCCTTGATGGCAAGGTGGGTCAGGTGCTGTTGGCAGAGATTAGCTGGGTGGCAATGCAGATATGTGTTTGGTCAAAACAAAGCTCAGGATGAGAGACGGCTGCAGATGCATGCATAGAAGGAGGGAAAGGCTCCCTGTTTGTTGTGGTTTCAGTTGTTTCTTCAGACGTTAGCTGACATTTTGATGTGAAAGAGGCTGAACAGGAGGCTGTTTGTTTAGCTGTGTGAGGAGTACTTGAAGTTTGGCCTATTTGTGGAGCTGGAAAAGTCATATTGAGGCAACTGAGAGCTCAGTAACATGTTTTTTTTGTTTGTTTTAGGCTTTGTGTCAAATGCTTGCGTGATTTAAATTTAACATTTAAGCCTCCAAGGCCATTATGTGTTTGACGTTTATTTTCGTGCACAACAAAGTTTAACAAGAATTTATGAGCCTATTTTTAATGGCTAGGATTATGCAGTGATGTTTCCTTGGGTTATTCTACAACTTTGATCACTAGCATGAGCCTTTTCTGTATTGTTTGGAGCAAAAACTCCCGCAGAACTTGTATCAGTGTTTGTACTTCTGCACTGTCAGAACAGTTCTGCAGAGTCTGTGCAGAGGCAAGATATGAAGGCTTTGAACAGGCTCACATGCACACACCTAACGTCTGTCTCTTTCTCAGACACATACACATGCAAACACACACTGTCCATCTCCCTTTTCCTTTCTCAAACACACACATCCACAAATGCACACACAGACACGCTGATGCAGCCCCTTTTGGTCATATATTCTCTTTGCTGTGTCAGGGTGTGCCGGCTGACTTGCTTCTCTTTGAATGCACTTACACTGCCACAGTGTGTGTCTGCATGCCTGCATCAGTGTGTGTGTGTGTGTGTGTGTGTGTGTTTGTGGAGGAAGCATAAGTGTGCATACATGATCGCCTAAGAGTTCCTCTGCAGAATTTGTCTTCGTGTGTACATGTCTGGATACTTGTCTGTATATTTGAGAGAATATTTCAGAAAGTTTGCTTGTCAGTTATAAATAATAGAGAGAGCTGAATCCGAAAGTGAAAGCAGTCAGACAGTCGCGTCTTTGATGGCTTGGTCTTTTAAACACTGAAAACCAATTAGGTGGGTCAGGGGCCTGGGGAGCACGACAGAAAAGAATCCAGTGCCACCGTTCTGTCATCAGCAGCTTCAATCAACACTCGGGGACGGCTAACACACTCTTTATTTCTCAAACGCACACACTCACGCATAAAAGAGATTTTACACACACATTCAGGAGCTACAACAGCATTGAACAGTTTAGTTATCTGGGTGGCTCTGGAGCTGTGTTTTCATTCAGCTGTCAAGTGAATTGTATGAAAGCTTTTCAAATGTAACAAAAAGTAAAATGTAAATTAGATTGCTGTCAGCTGGGTTTAGTCATTTAAGTAAATGTCCCATTGGCACTTGGTGGGGCTGTGGAGGAAAATATCTATGAAAACACAATCAAGACAACATGTTCAAGAATGGCTTTATAAAGTGCTGTTTTGTTTTCTTGTGTCTGCTGTTGAAAACAAAGAAATGCTTTTATTCGAAATCCTAATGCACAATTGATTGGGCTGTGCTTTTCACGATGGCCACCCAATACCAACAGCACAGCTGACATTTCCTTGAGGTAGTCAGATATTGCTTTTTCTGGTCCACCCTTTGCTGCAATATTTTAAAATATCAAAAGCCAATTTCAGCTTTCGTGCAGAGACACTGAACTGTTTATGAAGCCCATCATTTAAGGTCACATTATTGTGTTTTCCTTTTGGCATACTTTGTCAGAAATAACACTGATATTATCTAATGATCTGTGTGAAAATACTTGGGTGAAGCCACTTGTTTGTCTTAATGCATTCATTGCTGCGTGACAAAGAATCTTTAAAAAAAGATTTACTCAGGATTCATTTTCACTTCAACAGGGAAATACTTTCCAAATGCTTTATTTGTCATTCAGATTCCTATTGTTCAACCCTGATTCCAAACAGTTGGGACTCTGTAAAACATAAATTGAACAGAATGTGATAATTTACTGATCCTTTCTGAGATATTCTCAATTGTAAACAGTAGAAAGACAATATATTTAATGTTTTTCCTCATCAACTTCACAGATTTTTGTAAATATCTGCTTATTCTGAATTTGACGGCAGTAGCATGTTTCAAACAAGTTGGGACAGGAGCAACAAAAGACTGTGAAAGTTGTGGACTGATCCAAAAACACCTGTTTGGATCATTCCTCAGGTAAACAGGTTCATTGGTAACAGGTGATAGGATCATGATTGGGTATGAAAGGTTCATCCTGGAAAGGATCAGTCGTTCACAAGCAAGGATGGAGAGAGGTTCAACACTTTGTCAAACACATGATTGTATAAAGGAGATTACTACATGGGCTCAGGAAGACTTGTTAAACCGTTGTCAGTATATTTGTAAATGGTTGCATTCTGCCTTTATTAATGGAATTTGTGTTGTAACTATTGTACAGCCGCACACTTGATAATGTGAGGTGTGATGAATATGGAAGACGTTCTTTTTTCGGACACATTGCAGTTGTTGATGTGTGATCTGGTTAAGACTGCTCAATCACATGTGCAAAACTTTTTATCTCTGCTAAACAGCTGAGATATCAGTGGCAGCTGTTTAACTTTTCTAATTTGCTACTATATTTACAGAGGGCATATGCTACTGACTCCTGGGAGCGATGAGGGCTCACATTTTGCATTCAGCATGTGGCAACACCAAAATCTTTCACCATGAGGACAGTTCTTGGAATCTTGATGCTCACTTGCATTATGTTAACTTCCATCACATTAGTGGTCTTCCTGGTGAGCTGGGTGGAAGCCCAGTAGGTCGCGTGATAAGACCCAGCTTCCAGACAAAGCCAGTGAACCAGCTACACTCTGAGCTGCTGAGATAGCAGTGGCCTTTTTCCTCTTTCCTCAAGCTCTGTCAGTTTGACCATTCAGCCAGCCAAATGTGCCAACTTCATCAAGGTGCTCAGCTTTGCCCTTTTCAATAATTCATCCTCAAATTTGCAGGGAGGAGTCGAGGTTTGTCTAACAGCTTGCCATACAGGGGAGTGTTTCTTCTAATTGGAGTGACATGCAGTCCCTGTTGGTCAGCGCTAAATGTCATTAGAGTAACAGCCAAATACCATGTGCTGTTTGAGGCTAAGTCACAGCCGCTAGATTGGAAGTGTCAGTGTGCAACAAGTGCAACACTCACGTACACTCACTGCCAGGCACACTTTATAAACATGAGCCGTTCACTCGTGCTCATTCATACAAATATAGTGTATGCCTGTGAGCATGCATATTTCTAGATGTTGTCTCTCTCTTTTTCGCCTTTCTCTCGCATGTTTTGTGAATTTTGTTATTCCCACACATACACGTACACAAAACCACTCAAATTCTAATGAACCGAGGCATTTTGAGCCCCATGCTGCCTTCTTCATCCCCAGCCTTAACTAATGCAACACTTTAATAGCCACTGTTATTCTCCTGGAGCTAATTAGAGCGTATACAAACACACACACATAGACACACGCGCACATAATGCACACACGTACATACATGCAATCTGCACCCATAGTGCCATGGAGAGGTATAATTACAAAGTCTAATTCTATCGTTCTACATTATTTATGAAGTAGTGTTGCTAGTGTCACGCTGACCTTCCTCTAATGATGCTACACACACGCACGCAGATTCACATGCACTCTCATGTTGTACAAGCATCTTGTGGAAACAGATGTGCAACACACTCACACACATACACACACACACACACACACAACTGTGGCCCCATAATCCCTGCCAGTGATTTTAATATATCCCCACATTTTAAACCAACTTTAAAAACCTTCCAAGTT
The DNA here is from genome assembly GCA_025331565.1 of Holacanthus passer. Lineage (NCBI taxonomy): Eukaryota > Metazoa > Chordata > Actinopteri > Pomacanthidae > Holacanthus > Holacanthus passer. The sequence goes on along the minus strand of JAFREQ010000009.1, from coordinate 3,758,639 downwards.
GCTCCCAGCTGTGACTTGGTAGTGGTTCAACAGCTTGAAGGCTGCGTTCATTTTAAGTTTGAATAATGTGTTGTTAAGAGCCAACTAAAACTGACTGGCTTTAAAGACAACAAACTTATTGTTTTAAGATAGGTGGTAGCTATCGGCGCTGTTTTGGACATTAGCAGTAGCATTGTACAGTTGATGTGAATGGTAATGGACTACCATTTAAGATATCTGACAGCACCAATGAGGCATTCTGCTCTATATTTGATATAGTAATACCAGTGTAGGTAGATTCAATACAAATGGCTCTAGCTTGGCTTTTGAAATGATTGCCAATGGCAGAGATTATGTATTGCAGTGTGACATTTTGTCTTAAATCTGTGCTATTCTCCTACACAAACAGTTTTGTTCGTACCATTTGTCACTATGCAATAGCACAGAGGGAACAATGCTGAAGATGACAGCTTGTCAGATAGGCCAGAACATGCCAGTGGTGGTGGGTGTACAGAAATAATCCTCATTGTTCTAAGTCCTAGTACAAGTGTCAGAACCCACTTGTTTATGTAGGCGTCTTCTGCCTCGATGTTTCAGAGGCTTTGGCCCCTTCGCACACATATGTAAGAGCGTGTGCACAACAAAGCAGCAACACACAAATACTAATGCGCACTCTTTCTTGAACTCATATCTTATGTTTATATGTATGATATCGGTGCTCTTCAGACCCTGTCACACAAACATCTCCACTGACTATTATAAGAGCATCCTGCAGGTGATTTCCATCTCATCCTGTTGTGTATATCAGGGCAGCTGGACTCTCTACAATGTAAAACAGCTGGGATTTTACTTTGCTGCAACTGTCACAGAAAATCCACAGAAAACAAAGGTTAACAGAGGTAAATGTCACACGCCTCAACTCACCAAGGCAATATTTTTCTCATTTTGGGTACAGGGGCTATTTTTTCTATTTTTGTCTGAGGTAATCTGAAAGATATAAAATCTCTGCTATTTCTTATTGCCACTTTGAACATGATCTGTAAGGTGTAAAATAAGCATGTAGAGAAGCCTCACAAGCTTGTTGATCATGCAGCATGGAAGAAGAGTGTGAAAGCCTTGCAAAACTTACTAGTTCTTTTGCACATCATGTTCTTCCTGCAGTTCTATGTTTTTTCCCTGGGTGCAGTTTTTTTCCAATCCCAAAATGTTAGATATTGGGAATACTCTGTTGCCCTTGACCATGGAGGTGAAGTTGGTCACTGGGTGCTGCTTTTAAGAGGAAGTGTAACATATATAACTTTGCTTAAAGCCTTATGGAGTCGCTAATGATTTTACACATCTTATAAATGTTAACTTAAATTAAAGTCTCTTTATATGAAGAGATGTTAGTGACAAACTCTCTCAGCCAGGAAGTTTTCATGTCCGTAAGATAGAGATTGATGACCCTGGCTGATCTTTCTGGCATGCTTGTACGTTTTTAGATGCCTTCTGCCAACCGAAGCTCATTTGGGTGTAGTATTTTTTAATATGCGGAAATGTGTTTCTCCGTCATGCTACGGCACACCCACCTTTTCCTCCTTCCAACTCACATACCCTCCACAGATTTCATCTCCAAGTACGTAAGAATTTATTCCAGTGTGTTTGTGTGTGTGTGATTCCTGGGTCACCTAGTAAAACAGTGAGGTGGTTCAACTTGTTTGTCTGCTAATCACACCTGCAGATCCTGAGAGAACAATGGACAAAGGACTAAACAGCCTGCATGTATTTTCATGTCGCCTGTCTCAGTTTGTCTGGCCTGTCACCAATCTTATAATATGAAAATGTATTCCTTAAAATCACTTTGGCAATAATGCCCTTCATATGCATTTCCTTTCACTGACTGGATAGGATTTAGATGCATTCAGCATCTTATTTGAATAAGCTGTCAGCTTGTTGTAAGCTTCATCCAGTCTCTATTTACTGGTCTGGTTCCTCTTGACAGTTTTCATAAAGCATTTTTACAATAATGTCCATTAAGCACAATTTTTCTTTCTGCTGAAGCCCTGTAGGAAAATGACTCTCGTCTAAACCAGACTTTTGTTTGGGGTTGATAAACCTGTGTGTGTGTGCGTGTGTGCATTTATTTCCATGTGCATCTGTGTAAATGTGCTTGCTTGAGTATGCATGTCAGCCTCATTGTGACTGCCACGGGGCTGATAGCAGAGTGGGGTTGACAGTAGCTTCTCCTCAGCCTCGCCCGTAGACCTGGGAAACCTCGATAAGACACCCAGGCTGTGAAGCCTCTAAAAAGACACATCGGTGTGGAGAGCAGAATGAAGAGATAGCATAGTGAGGAGGAGGAGGGAGAAGACATGAAGAAGGAGGAAAGTGGGGTAGGGATGGTGAAGATGTAAAAAAAAAATCCTCCTCTGCCTTTTGGCAGTGGCTCCCAACGAAGTTTTCTCTCTCTGCCATTACGTCAAAAATCCCCACAATCCTTTTAGTCACAGCAGGGATGGGAGAAGCCCTCAAAGGGAGTCAGTTACCACACACACACACATACACACACACACACACACACACACACACTACCTTTTTAAGGGTTCATCTTTGTCACAAATGGTTTGAAACTTAGTTAATTCTATCTGAAGGAATATTTCAGTCTTGCCAGCGGCTGTGTTACTCATAGAGTTTTAAAACTCTTGAGTTATCTTGAATATCCCAAATTAGGTGTCTGTGGCATGAGGCTGAGGTTTTGGTTCACATACCTGTAACACGGAATAGAGTTTATTATTAACACAGCCGCCACTAAGAGTTTTAAAGTTAGATGGCACCTTACCGTACCCCCACAGGTAAATGGCAAAGTTCAGCTCGGAAATTGCATTTTCAGCGAGGCACTCAATGTAAGTCAACAGAAGTCATCCATTTTTGAGAGAGACGGCACGCAACCTCGACTTGAAACATGGGAAAACCTTTCACAGACCTTTCCAAAGTTTGTGAGATGATGAGCTTCCTCCAGCAGAAAGCATTTTGACCTGAGATAGTGAAAGCGTGGCTTAAAAGCCGCTCTAGTGTTTCAGCAGGCTCGGCACAGGCTGCGCTTCCACTGTCTCTCACGTCTTGGGGGGCTATCACAACTTCAGTGTGGAGACAGGAAGGGTTAAAGGTGGTGATGATGTGAACCTGTCTGTCTGGCATGTATGTGTGTATGTGAGCACGCAGCCATGTGTAGTATTTGTGTCATCTCAGTACGTGTATGAGCGTGTGTGTGTTGTTCAGGTTAGAAAAACATGGGTTGATAGATGGATGGAGGAGCAGGGGCAGGGAGAGAGATGGTAAAGGGGTTGACAATGAAGACGAGAGACACTGGGTATGTTTTGATTTGGTCATGAAAGACTAAAGGACGGCTGTGGAATCTGGATGACACCTGAAGCTTCTTTTCCACCGTTTTTTCCCCCCCTCTTTCGCTTTGCTTGGGCTTCGTTTACTTTTTCACACTTCAAGGATAAAGTACAATCAAAGCTTTCATATCTGTTTTTTTTTTTTTCCTTCTGTGAGATGTTGAAAGAGAAAAAAGAATCTAGGCTACTGCATTGGGATGAGTTAGGTCTGTGATGTTATTTTGCAGGGTTGGATTTTATTTCAAGAATGCATTATAGCATCCAGATATTGTGCCTATTGCTGTGACAAAAGTGTGACTTCTATTCTGCTCTTAAAATGAGTCACATTATCATATGTAGATGATATTATTTCATATCATAATATTAAATTTATAAATTCTTTTCCTTGGAAACAGTAGTTGACTAAACAATCTCGCCCCAAGACTAATTTAGTATTTGTTCTAGAGCTTTCAATTGTATCACAGGATCTTCCTTAGAAGATGTCTTGTAGATTTCTTCTAAATTTACATTTTTTGTGCATGTTTTTCTTGTCCACATTGACTTAAAAGTTGACTCAAAGTTGACTTAAAAGTCCATCTGCTGAGGAAGATTCTGTGATACGATTGAATACGACAGGTACTTCATGGCCCCTGATGGTGTGTGTTTTGTCTATCAAGTTGATGTGGGTCCACTGATTTGCATTACATCAGACAAAACTCTTCTCACATTTAAAGCAAAAACTTCAAGAACCCAGTCCCTTAGTTTTAGTAGTTTTACATCTGCTTACAATCATTAATTTGGACAAAAGAGTTTTGATTGTTGTTGAAAGTCAATAAATAATAATATTGAATTATCGTCTAGCCTTAATTTGCTTTCTTGCCAAGGGTTAGATGAAAAGATTGATACCACTCTTATGTCTGTCTCTCATTCCCTCAAAACCACTAAAGCCAAAAGTGCATTTCCTGAAATGTCTAACTATTCCTTTATTGTTACACAACAAGATTACATGTCTGCATGATTTCTCGCTTGCACCTCAGTTTACAGCTCGGCGGCTGACTCTGACACCAAAGATATACCACAAGCTAATAAGAGGTGATTGTTTCACATGTGACTGAACCGCACAGCACAGGTTGAGCTCATTATGTTGTAAATCAGTGCTCTCACTGCCTGTAATGGTCTTGTCTGCATGGTTCATTTATTATTTAATCCTGTCTGTAGCCATACTGACACAGTGTACAGGTGTTTTAGGGAGAGGAGGGCAGTAGTGTACAAGAGAAGTAGTTAATTCATTCATTCAAGTATGACCTGAAGTGTCACCTTGCACCAGAGATGTAATCTCTATATAGTTTGTGGCTTTGTGTGTCAATTTAACAATTTCCCTGGTTAGACAAGTGCTTCCTCTTTACAAATCTGCTAGAAAATTTAACAAATTATTCAAAATACCAAAAAATCCCACAGCCAAAATTTGAAAGTCAATATCACAAAATTGGTGAAAATTGGATGAAAAAATAAATAATGCAAAATTGTGGAGGAAATTTTTTTTGGGTTATTTCACTGTTCATTGCATTTTTAATGACTCAAAGAGTATATCTGCTGAAGAATGGTAGCAGACTCCAAAACTTTCTCTTTATAATTTGCCTTTTTATTACTTTTCATTTTAAAATGCTGGAAGTTGCATGTTATATTAATGGATTAGCTCTTTAATCATCGTTATAAATGGTATAGCTCCTCAAGCTTGTGACAAGGCGTGCTGTAGTATGTAGCTCTAGCACTGATCTGGAGCACCCCAGTGTGATATTGTCACCACTGATCACAAACCAGCGAAGCTATAAACTTACTCTTGGCTTTAATCTCGTGTTTGACCTTTCCTCTTGGTTTAGGTTTAAGTAAAACCTGTTTCCATGGATATGTTTCTGAGGTGAAAACAGTGAAATAGTGACTCAGAGATTTTCCAGTGTAAAATGACTCTCCTGTAAGGGTAATGTGGCTTCAGTAAGTTTGACTTCACAGCTTTGAGACTTATTCTTTCCTTTATAGAATGAAGCACAGCTCATTAGCCTAGAGCACATTGTTCAGTCTGAGTGCCTCCTGTCTAAAGTCAGCTCAGACTGTGTAGGTAATAATAACCCCGCCAACCTTTACATAATCAGCTGCCTCCCAAAGAGCCCAGGAAAGAGAAAGACAAGGTGTCAGGAGCATATAGTTATACGTAGGGAAACAGGGCACTGTATTGTATGACTAGGTGGGGCTATGTTATTTAATGACAGGGGAACAAAGAGGAAAGGGAGCAAGTGATGTATGTTTTCCATGGTTTTCTTTTTATTTGTCAGATTCTGATGACAAGCTGTTTCACTAATTAGATCGCAGCAAAAGTCAAAATATTAGAAAAACACATTTTTATTATACAATTTGCATTAGGTTCATTCATGATCCAGGTAAGTAAAGGGAGAGGTTCAGATCATCCTAATGTTAATGGGTCAGAATGTGATGGCAGGTCTCTCCCTAATTAAAGATTTTAGAAAAGTTAAAATATTTAGTTTTGTGAAGGTCGTGGACATTAGGACAGAAGTGTGCAAAAGTCACAAGACAAAGTTAGAGGTTAGAAAAGTTCATTTCTTCCTTATGGTAGTGTCCTATTGCAGGTAGCTTTCCTAATTGGACACTTCTTCAAATTAAGTTTTGGTTTTTCCAGTGAGACTCAGGATATTTTTGCCTTCTTATGACAGGTAGTTTCACTAATTAGGCCCAATAAATCTAAAGGTTAAAAACACTTCAGTGGAATTTGTGACTTAAAGATTAGGACATGAGAAGGTGAAGGGCAGGCGAACGGTACAGGAATTTGTTGCACACAGTGTCCACACACATTTGGAGAATTAGCTTGAAAATGCCTAATAGCAGTGTTTCTCAGAGGCTTTGTTTGACCATTTTGGTCTTTTTTTTTTTTAAACTAATTCGCTGCTGCAAAAGGCTAATTAATCCTTTTTGCAAAACTTGCTTTTTGATCTCTGACTTTTGAATCTGAATGGACAGAGAGGAACTGCAGCCACCACATTATAGCCAGCACATTTTCCAAGTGAAATGAACATCAAATCGTCGTCTTAAGTGCATTGTCGTGTAGTTTAAGGAGCTTATTATAAATAAACTTTTGGATTTATAGCTTTAGTATGACCTGCCCTGCCAGCAGGTTGACTTCTTTAGAAGTTGGTTCATTGTTCAGCACACTGTCCTACTGGGTCTCCTTCCCCTTTAGCACTAGACTAATTAGGAGGAGGGAAGTCTGGCTTTGTTGATGCGGGTGGTACAGGGACTTATGGTATTAGAAAGTAGGACCAATGCATGCCAGGGCAGCCACTTTTATTCTCTTCTAACTAATATAATGAAGCCAAGTCAGGCCTCTTTCTGAGAAACAAGGGGCAGTGGGCATGTAGGAGAGTGACAGAGGTGGTAAAAACAGAGATTAAAAGAGGAATTGACAAAGAATATGAGGAATGTGGTTACAGACTGACAGAGAGGTAACTCTCTTGCGCATTCACGGTCCGAGACATTCAGGAAACCTTAATAGCAAATTTTATACCATACATCGATTTTTATCTTTTCCCAAATTGGGTCCATCTTTTCCCCACCACTTATCTCTAACTCTGGTCTTTGCCTGCCTTTTAGACTGTGAAATGGAGAGTGGTAATTTCCCCCGCTTCTCTCTGTATGTTAATGAAGCGCTAATCTGTTCCTGAGCGAGTGCCTTAATGAGGGCGACGTGCCCCTCGCTCAGCCGGCTAGCTCCCGTTAAGCTACTATTATGGAAATAGCTCAGTACCGCTCGTCGTCCTGGGACCGGACTGAAATGTATGCCTTATTTCCACTTTTAAAGCTTTCTTCTCCCTCCTTAACAAGGCTGGGTGTTCCTCTGAGGGAGCGAGCAGTAGATAAACAAACATGGTAATGACGAGCACGGGGAGAGGCTTCACACACTTTGAGGTCTGGTCGTTTTCACATTCTGAATGTTGGTCGGGCTAAATAGGCCACATAGGACAGATTGTTGGAGATAGAGCTCGGTGTGAGCCAAGTATCAAACCTCTGCTTTCTCAGATATGCACCCAAGTCAGTTGCTTTATTATTAATTGACATTGTTGGATTTATATCATATTTTTCTCTCAGGTGCCGCTTGATACATCCCATAACCTCTGACAGAGTTACTGTAAATACGTACAGTGACAAATTGAATTAAGAGGGATTATTGACATCATTTTCCACCAAATTTGTGCATTCCATTGATCACGTCACATCCCCATAACCATAACGCCTGCTGATGATGATAATACTTGAATGTATTTAGAGAAACACCCAAACCAGATTAAAAGTAGGAACAGATGCTGCTCGGAGCTGAACATGTTTCAAAGACTTGTATCAAAGGATATTATGGCTTTATTCATTTTGCATGTATCTAGGCCAGCCCAGCCCCTGCCACTCCCACAGACCACATATGAAGGGTGGTGTGGTGGGTGACTATGAAATGGATTAACTTCTCTCGCTTCCTTCACTCTTGAAATGAAATTGCTCATCTTTAGGCCTCTCTCTTTGTCCCCCCCCTCCCTCAATGTGTTCCCCAATCTTCTTGTTTCTTTTCCCATCGTCTTCCTCGCTCCGTCTTTGTCTTTTTTCCCAGTATTTAATGTTTTATATTTCAACACTCCAGTTTGTCATTTGTGATTTACTTTGTTGAGTAAATGTTGAAAAGGAGGTCAGGTGTGGACAGGCTCTCCTGCTGTTATCGCTTTCAACTTTCACAGACACTACCTGATGCTGAAAGATGAGATTACACTCATGTTAAGCTGGCATTGAGCTGACTTTCTTATCTAGAGCAACTTCTCATTCATGCACAGCTTTTTGTGAATCCCTTAGTCATAAGCACCACAGGAATAAAACAGCATGCATATGTAAAATACACTGGAAGGAGCTTAAAATGTGCAAGTTTTTGGAAGAAACAAGTGAGAGTGAAGTTGAAATGTGTGAAATACGAGTGGGAGGTTTGGATAGATTTGGGAGAGAGGTGTATCAAAAAAATTTGTGCACTCTGCTGCTCACATTACACAAATTCACTACAGGGGCTGAAACCTCAGGATTCCTCTTAAGATGATGAAAAGATGTCTGAGCCTTGTCTCAGATGAGTCTTCAAGGGTGTGCTTGGATTTAAAGACTCTCTGGAGGCTTTTGTTACAAGTTTTCAAGTTCATACATCAATGAAATAGTAATGAACCGCACCAGTTTGTCAGATTAAGATTGTCAAGCTTAGGTGGTTAGTGGACTGGTTTGATGTTGGCAAAGCCTAATGTCTTGCACTGCTTCCTTCCTCCACCTCATATGGTGAGGTTTAATCAGAAATCCAAAAAGACTCCTGCATGTGTTTCCTTTTATTTTGAGTAGTCATCAGTCATGCATCATGCACTGGGCTTCAAAAGGTGAATTATAATAAAGTATATTGTGTGTGCCAAGAACAAAAGTCAAATTTGTGCTTCAGTAGAATATGTGCAGAATATATATGTGTTATATGTACTGTGGTTTGTGATGCTTTTGATGTCAGTCATCAATAAGTATCTCTGAGTCCTCAAAAAGAAAGTGCCCCAGATTCACATATTAAAAATTTACAAACTGTTTTGTACATGGCATGGTGTGTGTCAGTCTCTTCTTGCTGCCGTTGGCTCAGCTTTGGGCGATGCTGGCTGGATCTGTAATAGAACCTGGCTGATACATGAAGTTGGATCTAAGAACAGTTATTAGTAGAAAAAAATGACAGAGCAAAAAAACACCAGACAACCTAAATAGACATAGTGGTGTTTTTTTAAGGTAAAATACTCATGAGAGAAAGCTTGAATGATTGATTTCTTTCATAATTTTCAGGCACCAGAAATGCTTAAGTTGATTTCTCATATGGAAGGAAAATGTCTGGAGGATCAGGTCCAAATATTATCCAAATTTGCCCTTTCACACATGTAACACACAACAGCAGATTGACGCGTTCTCACCGACTGTAAATACTCTGTTAGGTTTAGACAAGGGGTGGCACCTGGGTAGAACGTGCAGGAGGAGGAAGGCAACTCATCCGTTATGATGATTGTCTTTGTGTTCATGTCAATCCTGCAGTACATGTATCCACAATATCAGCGAAGGAGTGGAAAGCAATATGCAGGTAAACATCATCATTACATCCACTCGCTCGCTGCCAATTCCCCAGACTATGACCTCCTCTGTTCACGCATGAGCTCAATCAAACATTGCATGGACTTTGTACCAGGGGGCTGGCCAGGTGAAGTCAGGTTAATGTCCTGTTCGACTGATTCTGACATTTGCATCCACACATACAGTTCATCCGGCTAATGTCTGGAAGAGTTTAGGATGGCAGCGCATGTGTGAATATGGCTTTAATGGCATGAGCCAATGGCAGTGCATCAAATCAATGGGAGAAGCACTTATTCCTCGTACTGGATATTGGTTTAGGCTTATAGACTGTGAGGCCATGGAGAAACCAGCAACCGCAGCATATGGCAGATGACGCATTGCAGCCGTGCCGACTAAAGGGCTGATCATAACCAGACTCTGTTTCTGTTCAGCACTGACCACAGTAGGGAGAGAGGAGCATAGAGGGGTTGAGGAGCTGTCATATTTCCCCCAGGAAGGGAGGGAGGGATTCCCATGTGGTTGAAAAATAATGTGGCTCCACCTCACTAGAGAGAAGTTCGAAGGAGCAGAGCACAGAGGGGGTGGAGAAGAATCGGTCATAGAACATTTGTCATAGAAGTTCAGAAGTGTCACTGGCACCACAAAAAGCTCTCCGATGCCTTTAACCCCATAAAATGTGCTTGTGTGCGTGCATGTATGTATGCATGCATGTTTTTGGACTCCATGCTTGCATGAAAGTGTTTTTCATTAAAGTTAGGACTGCTAAGCATCGGGAGGCTAGCATGGAGGATGTGGTGGTGGTGCGGTAGTCCCAGTCATCCTCAGTTAGCTCACAGAGGCCACTGATGAGCACAGATGGTACCATGCTGACTCTGAAGCACCATGAATGCACGCACCCAGCAAGATGTAAGCCAGATTTATCCCAAATTGTAGCTTGACACTCACCCTGACTAACAATATATTCAAAAGCCTAAGTGTGGATGCAATGAGAATGTTTTTCTCTACTGACTTTGGTGGTTTGTTTAGTAAGCCTTTATATAGAAACCAGTGGAAACCCATAGTCTCATCACAAGCTGACAAATGTCTCTTTTAGCTTGTATTTATCTTGGTGTCTATTCCACATTGCACATTTGTGCCCACAAGCTACAGCTTTGACTCATTTAAGGAAATGATAAAAGTAACTTCCTTTCCAACGGAGTTGTTACACAACAAGACCCAGCGATAATCTGCCGTGATAATATTTCTCACAGGACCTGGTGTTAGGTGGCAGCTTTGGTGTTAAAACAACAATTATTTTTGGTATAGTTCTGATTCAATAGTGTTTTATCACGCCAACAATTTGAGCTATTTAAAAGGAGACCTGTTTGTGGAGGAAATGAATTTTGTGGGGAAAAAAACTAGACTGAACTGAAACTGGGCCCAAAAACTGAAAATGATGTGTAAGTGGTTCCCCAGAAACATGGGCTCAATGAGCAATTTTGGAAAGACCATGCCCATCACACACTTGTACTTCAAACCAAATTAATTCTTTTTTCAATTCATTTTGACGATATATTAGGTCTGACTTTCAGATTTTTAATCACAATAACTTAAATTGTTGTGCAATACTGTTCCCACAGTTTCACTTCGCTTCCAGTAAAAACTTGAAAAGGCCAACTGCTGTCTTCAACCTTTCTTGGAAGTGTGTTTGCTTCATAGCCGCGCACCTACACACATAGTGAGGGCAGAAAGGAACATACTTGACAAAGGTTATGTGTTATGAGAATAAACTAATGGTGTTAGCTGACAGAAGACTTGAAAGAGAAAAGAGGAAGACATGGAGAGAATGAGAAAGAAGGAGACCTTGGAGAAACAAACACGAAGATGCAGCCTTTTCCTGCAACATTCTGCACAAATCAAACACTTGAAAGTGCCGTGTGTCCCCATATTAAGAAGAAATATAGCACACAATGCTTTAAAAATTAATTACTTTGTATTCATTGATTTATTATTATAATTAATTCATCATATTTATTAATTATTTTTAGTATCTACATTTAATTACTAATTGTAACTCATTTCCTCTCTTGACCATTTATTCACTGTCTACCTTCCTTTCAGCACAGTGTTATCACTACTGAAAGAAACCGTCTATGTTCAAGAGAGAGAGAGAAAGAGTTTTTATTACTGCTATCCTCAATAAAATAAGCAGGACAGAATATTTTATTAAGAGAACAGTGAGGAGCATTCAAATGTTTATTTCTGTGAAGTCCCTGAGTGGTGGCCTTGGCTATTATTTATGAATTAACTGCTAAAAATGCCTAAAAAATCCCTTTATGACACTGCAGGGGCCATCAAAGTGGATCAGCTGAGCTTGCCTCAAACAGCATTTTAACTTTGCTAGAACTTGATTGCACGTTGATAATAGTAATATTTAGACAGTAATGGTTCTGTTTGCAACTGAGTATCGCCCCAGTCCAGCCCAAAGTACTCTTATGTGCCTCAGCTTAACAGAAAGAGTTTATTGTAGTCAAGTTCTCTTAATACTTGGTAATTTAGTTCTTCTAATATGTCAGTCAGTTAGTTAAGAAGTTAGTTAATCAGATAGTGACGCTGTTCACCCATGTGCTTGTTCTCCTTGTGAAAGACGTTATCTCTGTAGGCCTCTGTTTCTCAGGCTCTGAATGTGTTTGTGCGTGTGTGTGTGTGTTCAGGCATGTCTGTAGTGAGTCTGTGCAAGTATCTGCATCCTTGCTTCAGTGTGTTTCTGTCATTCTAGTTCAGTGAGTGGCCCACTGGGTGCAGACAAACCCGGGCTTTGTGTGTATGTCCTGCTGCCATGCTGTGTACTGTACTGAATGGGCTCTGGGGAGCGAGGCGTGTGAAAATCCCACCCTTACCCACCTAGAGACTGTCAACTGTGTGTGTGAGTGGGTGTATTCATTTGTGTGTAGGGTGGGAAGTGGTGGGTGAAAGAGGACACTCCACACTGAAACAACCACTCTCTGTGTTGGACAGTACAGACAGATTCTTTATTATTCTATTATTTCATTAACTGGGGAACCTAATGACCTGACAAACGACCCCCAGCAGAGGCCAGTCTGCTCTCTCAGATTCACTGACGCTGCCTGTCTGTCTGTCTGTCTCTTCCTCTTTGTCTGTGTGTCCCTCTCTATCCCCTTGCCTAATGACAACGCCATTTGACATCACATAATCGGAAATGTGCAGGTCTAACTAATGACGTTAATTATGGCTGCATTAAATGTGGGTTTCTCAGTTTCAGGGCCCTCATGTTGTGCTTTAATTAGATGAAATTATCATTAATGTCATCAGTCACACCTGTGTTTTCCTGCTATGACACGTTGAAATGTCTCCTGTGAAAGAGGCCTGTTTTACGTAATTACATCATTTGTTTTTAAATAATTACTATCATTCTTAATTGCTTTCATTTATTATTATTTATGTGTTGATAAACCTTAATTTTCTCCTGTGTGCAAGCTGTTCCAGTGTATTTTTTGTGTAGTTTTTGACATTTGAATTGACTATTATTGATCGTCTGAATGAAACCTGTTTTACACAAGTTTGCTGTCACTAATTAGTACATACAATTTGGTTTTCATGTATTTATACACATTGTACCTTTTAATGAGCCTGATGAAGTGCTGATTGAGGAGCATTACTCTTACCAAAGGTCTTGCACACCCTCACAGTTGATTTTTCTCTGGTTGATTCAATCACTAGTCAGGTTTAAGTTATGTGAAGGTGTGCTGCAACGATGTCAGAAAGGAAATGCTGTGCCTTGATCATGGAAACATTTTCGAAACATAAGATTTGACTCTGAAGGAAGGCTTTTGCAATTTACATTACCCATGTTACTTTTGTAAAAATGGTTGGAACTTGCTTGGATGCCGATAGTAGAGAATTCCTTCCTTTGCTGAGGGTGAGATAACGTGACAGCTGAGTGGCATGTTTTGGTGAACAGTCACTCACCTTGTACATGCAATAAACTTCCTGTGTTTCCTTCCCATAGTCTTGCGTACCAGATTCCACATACCATGCAAGCATTGTCGCTCTATTAATAACAGCTCTGTTTCAGTCAACATGGATCTTTTCCTGAATGGTGGCCCATGTATGAAACATAAAAATGAATTGCTATAACAGACTGAGGAATGCAGCAATGTTCCAGATTCCAGGTCATTTAGGGGCTTCTGTCTTTCTTTCTGTGTCTCCTGTCTCTTCCCAGTGATTAATACATGAACATATCCCCCACAGCTAGATCATCATCATCAATAATTGTTAGTCGTGTTGTATTGTGTCTTGCTGCATGGCATGTGAAGATTCAAGAGGCGGATGTGTGAGCTGTACGCTCTGGTGGAAGCCTAGTCTTGTTCCCATTGTCCTTATTCCACAACACAGGATGTGGTGGATTCTAATTGGGGAGGTGGATGGACAATACACGCACACAAAAACAAATAATGAACAAGCTCGCGCACACACCCCCACACACACACACAGACAGGACATAGGTGGCTTCGTCCATGTGAGACAAAACCAATAGGCAAAATAGCCGTCGTCCTATTTAGCCCACCACTGAGGATGTTATTTGTTTAGCCCCAGTAGCTGCCTCCTACTGTTCATAAATGCCAAGCCTCATCATTGTTGAATGAGAGTTTGCTGTACAGTTTGACTGTGCATGGTGTCCTTGCGTGTTTAATGTCTTGAATACAAGTGCGGTGTGTTTACCAAGTGAGTGTTTTATGTCTCCTTTATTCACAACACAGTTATTGTCTTCTGCTTTTGTTACAGCACCCATTTAACATAGTAGGTAGTTTTCCCATTTCAATAAAAGTTCACTGTTAATTGAATGTTCCTCAAAGCAGATTCTGTTCAATAGCTTAACTACTTGTAAGATAAATTTAAACCCTCTCCTTTCCTCTCCTTCATTTCTTCTCCGCTCCTCTCATCTCTCCCTTTTCCTCTCATCTCCTGTCCTGTCCTCTTTCTCCCTCTGTCTCCTTCTCCTCCTCCTCCATCCATCCCTCCATCTGTCTGCCGTATCTGTTTGGGTGTTTGTGTTTGTGGCCTTGCCTCTCCGAGCATGTAGACATATGCCCTGCTCCTTCTCTAATTGGTCCTCTGTATTCATGTGGGGATGCAGAGAGAGGCAGGGAGACTGCAGGCAAAGCTGAGTCTTAATAAATGTCAGTCCACAGCCAAGCTACGGTTGGACAGCTCACTGATAGGCTGTTTATAACAAGGCGTCACTTAATGCAAGGGGAGACAGGAGCTGAGGCGAAGTTACGGAGATAAAGAAAAGGAATACATCAAGAGAGGGTGATGCATCTTGCCGACGGGACATGGAGAGAAGATGTGTGAGGGACAGAGAGGCAGAATAGCATCATCAGGAAGACGTGTGTGTCTAGAAAGCTCAGCTAATTAAATAGTAAATTTACAATCATCAGGAAGCTGCCCATCAAACTGATAGTATATAAATATCACTTGTTGCAACTGAGAGCAGAAAAGTTAAAATAGTTAGCTTAAACTTGTGAATACACTGCTGAAATAGTAAGCAAAAGTAGTGTATATAGGGTGTAAAGCTAAAAGATGAAATAACGTTAGTTGGCTAAAATGAATGGATAAGTGGTTGAAATAGCTAAAAGTAGGCTAATTTAAATAATTCAGGTTAATTCATAAACATTTGAAAATGCTGAAAGTGATGGATAAACAGTTGAAATAGCTTAAATGGATAAACTGGTGAAAGTAGTACAAATGTAAACACTTATATATTATTAATATTCTTCAATAACATCCAGTTTATAATCTATTCATGGGAACCACTTTGAAAGTCTATATGCACACACAAGTTCAAATTTGTGTTTTTATGTGTACGTACTCTTCGCTATGTGTGTGTTGCTTACCCTTCCGTTTGTGTGCGATTGTCTGTGGTATTTGCAGCCTTCTGTGTGTGAGTGTGTGTGGGATAGTTTTGTGATGCTTATGTGTGTGTATCCCGGTGTGTTTTCAGGAATTCATCCTGTCAGGCCTGGAACCTCCTAGCTCCTGTCTCCGCACAAAACAAAGCAAAAGCCCGGTTTGTTTATTGTTTTGCCAGCCTTGTTTTTCTTTTGATTGTTGTCAAAGTTCCCACTGTCTCCTCTTGGGTAGCAGCATACACTCCACTCTTCTGTGCTATTATTTACTCCCTGTGGTTTTCAGAGTTTAGATTGAATGAGAGCATTACCAAAAGGCCCGTTGAAAAAGGAAGAAGTTAAGAGGGATGAGATATTCAGGACGTTCTGGGCCTTTTTATTCCCAAGAGTTTCCTCCAAATCATAGAAATTGGAAAGGCTGAGTGACATGTTGGCCCCTTTACATGTATGTATTTGGGAGGCCCCTTACTGTACAGGAAGGGTTTTCCATCATGTCATCTCTCATATGTCATAAGCCAAAGCCTTCTCCTCTCTCAATATATTTTGGAGAATATGACTGTATCTGCGTGTGTTTGTGTGGGCCTGCATATGTGTGCACATATCTGCTTGTGCTCATTTCTGTTATAAATACCCAAGGTGATTGACAGTTTCTAGTGTTCGGGTTTGACAGCTCTTATTTGTTGTAGTCGACAGGCTTTTTGTGAATGGCTGACGTTTTGAGGTTCCATGTCTGTCACTGCGCGATGGCTACAGGGCACTGTTGTGGATGTGGATACCGATTCGTGGTGCCCCCCTTTCAGCGTCAATGCACAGTGCATATGTGGCTCCTATAGGCTGTTTTTCTGAACGGCTTTGGGCTCAAAGGGTCATGGGAAGATTAAACATGGTTGTTTTTTTGAACTATTGATTTCTTTTTGTTGTTGACTAGCACATTAGAGTTTTTTTTTTTGGAAAGCTACTGGCTGCAGTGTTTGCTGAATAATTCTAAGAAACTGACACATAAGAGCAGCTGATTTTAGTGGATTGATATTGTTGATTCAAAAAGAAAAATCCAAAGCCATTAAAGATTGAATTTCAGGGCCCATTTTATTGTGCAGTGGTACATTTTATCATCCAAAAAGACCTGACCAAACATACTGTGCTGTAGTGATGTGAGAAGTTGATCAGCTACTCTAGAGTTGAGTTACGTTTTGCCCATTTTTATTACTTGAGTATTTTATTTAATTGCTTTTTCTGTAACCAGTAAATATCCTTATCTTATGTAATCTTATCTAATCTTATTTTATCTCATAATGTTACACACCTATAACATCATTTGTAAACACCAGGTTTCCAAATAGAAGTCAAGAGCTTCAGACTCTTCATTATGTTAATCATATGTGGGAAAGGCACGATGAAAGTGGAAATATAGTCTCTTTACTACCTGGAGCTTATAAAGGCAACTGGGCCAGGGTTTTTTGAGTAAGAGTCACTTTCCCTTGATTGGAAAATGGTTGCTGCTCCTCTCTCCTCCTGCACTTACAGGTAAATACAGCAAATTCAGTCCAGGTTTCTAGTGGGTTGCAACACATTTTGGGAATTGACAAAACAATCTCAGCTCAAGCTCAATTTAGCTCTCCTCTGGCATTCAATCCCGTCACACGATCACGTCAGATGAAGTTTGCCAGGTTGCCATGGAAATGTCGATTTCCATTTTTCCATTTGATTTTATTTGATGGTATGATTGGGTTAGTTGGACCTGCAGGTGAGATTGTTTTCTCAGTAGTTTCAAATTGTAGGACATTACAACTAAAACAGATGGAATTGAGAAAGGTTAAGAGAAAGCGGGATAATGAAAAAGTAAAAATATCAAAGTAACTGCTGTAGAACATAGAGAAGCAAATTTTGAGATGAGAATTGAAAGAGATGAGATGAGAGATGAATGAGATTTTCTATCCTTTCTTACAGTTAACAGTGGAATTCAAACACAAGCATGATGGGACTTTTAAGGAAATTGTTTACACTCCCGTAATGTTAAATAATTATAATGAGCAGTGTGATAGCACAATATTTTGGAGCGTCACTTCACTTACTGTGAAAGTAAGCTGTGTTTGGTTAAATAAACCTCCTCAGTAGTTTGGCTCCTGAAAAAACATGTGAGAGCACAGTGGAAGTTTTTAAAGAAATACAAAGGTTTAGGGTGTAATTATACTCACTGCCAACCACTTACATGCAAATTAATCACAGTTGCACTAAATCCACTCCAAATGCTAATAGTCTGTACTGCATATATACACACTCATAATAGCCCGTCAGCCAACAGGCTAAAGGAATACACAGCAGCATGCCTTAGTTTGAGAAATGCTGTTTGTAATAGATCATGTCATTTTGAACGTTTTGGGGGTCAACAGTCACCATACTTTAATTGCCTTATTATGCTATCCTCTTCTTGTTTGTAAAATGTAGTTGGAGAACATATTAGTTGTGTTATATATCACATTTAGTTTGATTAGTGCATCATAATGAGTAGAAAGCTATTAATTAAAGTCAGCATAATGCTTAGGCCAATTTGGCACCAGTTATTCTGCTCAGATAAACCTCTGACCTGTCCCTTTCCTCTGTCGCAGTGAGTCAGGTGGCTACAAACGTCAACAGTGTGGATGAGGTACAGACAGATGGACAGAAACACTCACAACATAATAGAGGAGGGAGCACACCTGTAGCACTGAAGCAAACAACAAAAATCTTTATTGAGACATTAAAAGACTGTGTGTTGACAGCACAGCTGTCTTTGTCAGAGTATCTGTTTTTAGTGACAGACAGCTATGCAGCTGAACAAACACACACATGCAACCTCAAGCCCACCAAACCCACTCATACATACCAGTGTGATCACATTTGTTTTATGCCTAAATAAGATGCTCTTTCTATATCAGAGCTACAGATTGAACTTGCATACAAAAACAAAGCAACGATGAGTCACGGAAAACATTTTCATCTCAATTCATTTCTGATTTAAAAAGAAAATGAATGTCAGTGATGATGAGCTTCCAATTTATTCCACATAATTGCTTGTTTGTGGAAAATATCACGGTGTCTTCATGCCACAGTTTTATTTTGGGCTGTCACCTGCGTGCATGCCCAGTGACAGACAACAGCCCTTATGTCCTCAAAAAATACTCCCCGCTGATCATCCTTCAGCTAGATGGCAGAATGCAGCTCAGACAGTCAGGCAAGCTTGTGAATGTAGACTGGCACAAAGAGAGAGAGAGGAGGACAGGCAGACAGGTTGGCAGACATGCATGCATTGTAAGCTAACTGACAAACAGTAATGACACATATACTGTGGTTTCTGTAAGCTGACCGACAGACAGAGAGACAGAGAAGCAGTCAAGCACACAGACAAGCTGATAGAACAGATAGACCGGGAGCCACTCAGTCACCAGGTTTTTGTAAAGATGCGTGTACCAATGGAAACATAAAAGTGCAACAGCAAGGATTGTAGATTTTTTGTTGATAATAATGGTCAGGATGTGTGGTGAAGCCAAAATAAGTGTGTGCTTGTGTGTGTGAACTACAGTAGAGCAATGAGGAAAAGGAAGGGTGTTTCTGTTTTGAATGCGTGTGCGTGTTGAGTGTAGGAGGGATAAAGGGTTGCCAAAATCTGACAGCTCAGCTTCCTGTGCTCTCCGTCTCTCTCCCTCTCTCTCTTTGTCTTTCACTGTCAAGATTTCTCTCTGTCAGGCAAAAGTCAACGACCAGGCAGCGGCCAGAGAGCTCCAATTGGACGAACTGTCAAAGAGCTCACAGTCACAGAAGACACATAATGTAGCAAAGTCACAGAGGACCTATAATATACCATATCTTCTCTCTGCAGAGCACTTGAGCTGGCAAAATTACAGTAACCCTTTCTTTTGATGCTGATTTAATGCTGTGCTGGTGTCATATTGAAATAAGCAGAAAAGCATTTTAGTCGAGCGGGGATGAACTGCAGCACATTTTGTGCATTTCTGGAAGCAGTGCTAATTGTGGGAGCATAAATATCATTTTCATTTTAAATACTGCAAACTGCCAAAATCAGTGGATTCACTGCATGTGTTGAAACATTTATGCCGTTTGTGATGCCAAGTGGTATATATCAAGGCCTGGAAAAATGAACATGCCTAACACTTTGTGTAATTACCAGTAGGACATGGATCTGTTTTTGTTTTTTTTCTCTCAGTCATCATGTTTTTTTTTTGCTGAATAGGACCTGTTGTGAATGTGACATTGGTTCTGGATGAAATGACAAATGCTAGCTTAAAAGAGCTCCACGTGGGCACAGAGGTATCACACAGCATCTACGCTCGTCCACCACTGTAGGGACCTGGTTTCATTTCCCACCTGTGATGTTTCTGGCATGGCTGGCTGCTCCAACAAACACAATTGACAGTGTTTGCATGGAAGGAATTAAATGACGGTAATCGTGTCGTAGTCACTGCACCAACATGAATCTCCTCATGCTTTACGATTAGGCCATGTTAAGACTGACAGTATGCTCAGTTGAAATAAGCTGCAACTTCATTCATACAGTGAGACCACATTCAACGCAGAGGGCTGTGGCAAATACATGTAGGTTCATCTGACAAAAAAAAAAAAAAGTTGAATTCAACTCCAAATCTACTGCAACACAATGCACTGTGTCGACCGGTGAAATACATGGAAGAGAAACTTGCCTGGAAGATTACTTATAATATGAGCATCATATTCCTCTGATTCGTTCATCACTACTTTCCAGACTTGTTTTTATTTGCTGCCTGATAAGTCTCCGAAGTTACTGATGCATCACTCCAACAGGTTTTCATGGACCTGTTTTTGTCTCCTGTCCACGACCTGTAGCAACACAGACACACTAATGCAGCATTTTCTTAATGCAGAGCTATTAACAGTCAGAGCGCTTGCATCCTTCCTCAAGGAGGAACAGCCTCCTTAGACTAAAGGAGGGAGGTAGCAGCAACTAGTACAAAATCATCTGCTACATTCCAGCAAGTAAACAAACCTTATTTCTGTCTCAGAACAGAAATTACAATATGCTTTCAGGAAGAAGAAAACATAAAAGAGGGACATAAAAGAGACAGTGACGACAATAAGCGAGCAGACTTAAGTGTACAACCCATAAGAAAAGGTATAGAAACAATAGAGAGGCAAAGAAAAAAAGCAATACTGATGTTCTTTAATGATGATGAAATAATATAAATAGGAGTGAATCATGTTATTGTGTCCTGAAATGTGGAGCAGAGTCTTCAAATTTAATGAGACATCAGACTTCTACATCAGAATAATGGCAGCTTTTGAATTCTCCAATGCTGATGCTGATCTACACAGTGCTGCCATACACAGCTCAGAAACTTCTCTGCTGTTCTCCACACAAACTTTCACACAAGCACACGTCATTTCGCTAAACTGCAGAAGATTGATTGGCACTTGTTGTCGACACTTGAGCCTGATTTGCTTCACTCTGTGTCTGTCTCGCGCGGACTCTGCCATGCATATTTTAAGATTACTTCACCCAGCAGACAGTTTCGCACAGACACTGAAAAGTGTTGTCCCATTTCTCCTTTTCCCTTTGTGTGAATTTATAGGCGGCTTTGTTGTTATATTAGGTTTGCCATTAAATTTCCAGATATAAGACTAATTATTTCTGTCAGTGCATTCTTTTTAGTTTGATGTTTGAGATGCTTTTGGTCGTTTGTTACAATGCAAGCTCTCTTGGGTTATCACAGATTTTCATTATTTTACTTAAGCTCTCATTCTCCGTCATTGTGTTTCTTCACCCTCTCCTCTCACTTTTACTTCGCCACTCATTTCTCTCATCTATTTCTCCCCTCCCCTCTTTGTTTTTGTCAATCTTTCTTCCATGTCATTTTTTTACTCACTCGCCCTTTCTTTATTCCCACCCTGTCTTTCTTTGCTTTTATCAGAAAGAAGTAAGAAATTCAGTTTCTGAGAAGCACTCAGCAAAAAAAAAAAAAAAATCACTGCTTTGACAAGTGTTTCAAATCCACGCTATTCTTTATCGCGCTGAGTCAAATAATTGATGAAGAGTGCCTTTTTGCATCCACCCAGCCCCATTCACACACTCCTTGCAGTATAAGAGTACCACTGCTTGATGCAGTACACCACAATCTTATACAAACTGACATTACTGACGCCAGTAACCACTTGATCGGATAAAAGCACCACTTGTTCGCTCAAGAACACAAAACCTCTTAAAGCTTAAATTCATAAAATTGGCCTCTTCTTCACGTGAATGTTCTACAGGTTGTTCGACTAGATGACACCAGAGCATCAGAGATGCTCTCTGAGCTTTAGGCAGAATTTTTTTTTTCATGCACAAAATGTTTGCCAATCCATTTTGTGGATGTTGAGATATTTCACTGTATAAGTGAAGACTTTGACATGCTTGTGGCTCCAGATAAAAAGTCTGGGGACCATCAGAGTTATTAGGATTCATCCTCTGGGCACAGCAGATATCTGTGCCAAATTTCATGGCAATCCATCCAATAGTTATTTCACTGAAAAACAAAATTGTCAACAGAATGATTGTGCAAGAGGAAAAGTCTGTGAATCCATAGACAGTCGCCTTCATCCTCTGGAGACCATAAATGTCTGTACAAATTTTATGCCAATAATTGTGTTGACATATTAGTCTGGGCCAAAGTGGAGGACTGAGCGAGTGGCCAACTGAGTGAAAAGACATTGCCATTGCCCTAGAGCCACAAATAAAAAAGCCACAGTTTGGACAGATTATCTACCACTTGATTTAAATCTCAGAGCGCATTTCAGAAATGTTGGTAATAATCTTTATAATCTTTGTTTTGTCTTTGTTTTGTCTTCCAAATAAGTTTGGCTGACCTTGGGGTTTGTTTAAAACCTAACTGCCTGTCAGACTTCTTTTTAGCTGTTGTCGCACTCCCAGATTTTGGAAACAAGCTTCATGAGTACAGTGATATTGTTACCGATAACAATGTAGACTGAAGCTGTGAAAACAATACCCAGGTTGCAATAAACCAGAATTTCCTTAACATTATGGGATCCTCAGCTCGAGTTTGAGGACTTAAGCTGTAATCCATATCTAGCTTTCACAATTATCCCTCCCTGACTCTGTTGGCTCAGCGAGGGAATTGTAACCTTGGGTTTGCACCGAAGGCTGCAACAGAATATTTAGTCCCACTTTTCAGCGGTTATTGAAGGATAACTTTGTATGACTTTTATGAGTTTATTTTTATGTCGTTAACTGATTCTCTCTCATGTGTTGGGTTTCACTTAGTGCGTAGCCTATATTGTAATAATGTACTCTAACATGTAGTGCATATGGAGCGGCAGATGCAAGTGAATTCATGATTATCTTCATGGGTTAATCTTGTTTTCTGTATCCTGACACACAGGATTTTGGCACTGAGATAAGAAGTGCGTGTGTGTGTGTGTCTGTGTGTGTGTGGTACTGGTAGTATAGGGCTGCGATGATGAGGATGATGCATCCTATCCCCATTAGTGTTAGCCTAGATCTGTCAGAGCCTTGTTGGGTTACTGGCTGGCAAAATCTCAACCCCGAGGAACAATGGGATGGGCTAAACACACACACAAACACACACGCACACTCACACACACATATACCCTTGTGCCAATGTTCCCAAGACAAAACACTGTTTCTCTGTTTCATGCACACACACCCACACAGACCCAGCAGTACCTGGAAATTCTTGTCTAAAACCAATGTCAATCTCACATTTAAGCACAAACACACACACACACACACACACACACACACACACAAATACACTTTCATGTGTTACAGACAGGAAGTGTTACAGTCTGGTTTGTTGTCTTCACTTTATTGTAGCTTAGTTTTGATCGACATCATATTTCACACACTCAAACTGCATTTTCAGTTGCCCTTTGTCTCACCTCTGTCAGACAACAATAGAGACAGCTGACGAGTGTTATTTCTTCTTCTTCTTCTTCTTCAATCACACTGCCAGTGCTGTTGCTGTGACCCAGGCACACCAAAGACCATCAACCCAAAAAAGTGATTATACAGCACTGGCTTCTTCTCATTATAATAGCATTTGCTTCAGAGGAGATCAATAGAAAACTGGTGTGAACTGAAACTCACTCAAGTCAAGTCAAACTTTATTATCCCAACAGGGGAAATTAGGTTTGCAGTCAGGTAAACAAAAAAGACACATTCATCTAAAAACATTGTCACATAATGCAGCAGTCACAGTGACGAAACAGTACAAATACAAGATCACTTTAAATGAAGAAAACAGCTCAATGCTGAAT
The DNA here is from genome assembly GCA_025331565.1 of Holacanthus passer. Classification (NCBI taxonomy): domain Eukaryota; kingdom Metazoa; phylum Chordata; class Actinopteri; family Pomacanthidae; genus Holacanthus; species Holacanthus passer. The sequence continues at coordinate 3,734,914 of JAFREQ010000009.1, read as the reverse complement.
ACATAAAGTGTTTAGCTGCAGAGATCATATGTGCATATTCAGGCTACTAATTGTTGTGCAGACAAAAGAGACTGTGCAGGAACTCTGCATCTACGACCTGAAGGTAGGAGCTCAGACTTCCTCTGCAGAGGCTGATCAGGACGGTCTGGGCCTGCCTTAGGACCTGCCTATAGTAGGTGTCAGAGAGCTGCAGCTGACTCACCCCAATAACTTCACTGGCCACTTTGACAAGCTGGACAAATCTATTCTTATTGCCTAGATTGAGGTTTCCAAATGCCACAATAAAAAAAGGCAGACTTGATGAAACGTCTATAAAACATTCATCATTGTAGTGCACATGTTCGAAGATTTTTTTTCTCGAGAAGTATAGAAGTTGTTGCGCCTTTTTGGGAATTGGATCTGCATTTGATTGGAAGCTCAACTTGTTGTCAAACTTGTGATTTTTAGTTTTATTCCCTTGAATATCTAGTGATCATGTCCTTGATTTTAGACATATCCAACTCAAGAAAAGACAAAGACACAAAGTGATCTAGTTCCTCTCCTTCGAGGAGACTTAGCATAACAGCATCAGAAGTGTTGGAAGCACAGGGTGTGTTCATCATTCAGCTAATTTAGCTTTTTTACTTCAAAATCAGTTAATTTCCAAACAACCTTGTTTGCTCTGAAATAATTTATCACCTTGTAGAACGGCTTTGATGTGCGTCTTCTTTTCACCATATCTCTTTCTGTAACAACACTTTAATAAGTTGTTTTATTACCTGTTGTTCAGAGGCCGTCCTTGCGGCTCTCCCTCTACCGTAGCTAAATTCAAGGCTGTCCTACATTCCCTTTGTGCTGTGGAGAGGAGACTTTGACGAGAGATAGCATTTCCCCTCCGTGCTCTCCTTTATGGACTTTTAACGTTGCTTCTAATTAATATCTCTGTCATTAATTTGCTGTGACACATGGCCTCCCTCCACGCACCCACCCAGCCAGCCAGCCAGTTAGATTCGAGCCCCAGAGCTCCATTTAGTCTCCAAGCGCCAAACTGCGGGGAGGAGAGCTGCAGACGGGAGTGTTCAGTCTGACAACTCCCATGTGGTTTTACTGTCTTTTTTATTTGTTTGTGTCTCTGTGTCTGTCTTTCATTCATTCTTTCTTTCTTTCCTCCTGCCCTCCTGGTTGGAGGCAGGGGTTCAGCGCCATTATCAACATGTAGCGCGCCGACACTGAGTGCACTTTGTTGACTACAAGACTGCCCTTCCCATTCTGTGCTACCTAGAAAGCATTTCACACTTTTTAACCATTTTCTCAATGATGGGTGTTGATAAAGTGTCTCGCCATTACGTCCACTTATGGGGATGGATTAATGTTCAGCCATCGTTTCTGATGGGTTGATGATGATGATGATGATGATGATGGTGGTGATGATGATGATGATAGCAGTCCAGTGATGGTTGCCCTTGGTTTCTTGTGTTTGTCTGTGGATCCTCGTTTCCCTTGACAGTATGTCAAGCCTGCAGTCTAGCAAAAGGCTCCCAGGAGAAACTATAAACTCCCAGGTGAATAACCACATAATGTACAGTACATTTGCAATAAATTCAATAATTGACACAGCACTAAAACTGAACTGAAAACAGTTGTAAGGCTGTAAAATACCAGAGCAGTGTTCACAACTCTTAATTACAGATCCCAGCTTTCCCAGCAGACACAAGTTTCCTTATCCATTATAATTATAATTGCTTAACTTACATTTGCACCATCCTTGCATTCATATTGATCTAATTCCTGATTTTATAACAGGCACTATTTTCCCTTGTCTCTTTTTACTCTGTTGAAATACATCTCGCTATATTAAAATTATAAAGTTTCGGCAGATATGTGGGGGTTTTAACTTGGGTAACTCTGATTTAAAGGAAGGAAGACAAAGAGACAAACAGAAGGAAATACACCTCAAATCATCTTTTTTAGAATCTGAAATACTTAATAATAATTGACATTTTATAACCTAATTTTTGATGGTTTATATCCTCCCCAACCCTAACCCCCTCATTCTAACTCAAAGTTTGACGCAAAATCCATGAGACACTTGTTAGCTTGTCTTTTTCCCTGTATGCTACATTAATCAATCTGCCTTATCAGACTAGACAGTGTGTGTGTAAAGTTTGTCATCAAAAAGTGAACAAGCGGTAAAATAGTTTCCACAGTGTTCCTTGTGGGTCTGATTTCCTATATCACGTTGCATGCTTTTTGCAAAGTCACTGCACATTTTGACTGTGTTCACTGGGATGTCATTCATGCCACATATGTCTCGACTATGACTTTGTAGACAGTGGCTTTGCCTTCAGTGTATTTTTAAACACTCTGATGGATAAGACTTAGAGGATAGTTCGTACTGGCCAGAGATCAGTAATAATGAATGAAGGTTTTTATAGAAAGCACAAGACTGAAGAATCTCAGGCATGTGCTCTTATTGCTGCTTTTTTACCCTCTCCTCTGGAGATCTCGTACATCTCTGAACTTCTTATTTGTTAGGTTCTCTGTTCTCTCTACCTCTCTAACCCCCCCTCTCTCTCTCTGTCTCTCTCTCTCTCTCTACAGGTTCAGGAAAATGTCTTTGTTGATTTTAGCCACGAGAAGCTTCTTGAGTTCTACAACAAGGTCTGTCATTTTATACCGTGTGTGTGTATATGTGTCTACTCTGTTGTCACATCCCATATACATCTCCATGTCTTTGTTCAGTGTCTATCTTCCATGTTTCATTTTATCCTGATTGCCTGACAAAACCCATCTGCCTGCCTGTCGTCCTCATACTTTCATACATTTTGTTTCCTCTGTGACTGTGTGTGAGTGTTTCTTTTGTGTACTTCTTTTTTCCAAACACTTAACCTTTTCCTCTTTCTTCCAGCTTGAAATCGTGCAAGGCCAGTTGGATTCCCTGACTTGATGCCTGGTGCTCTTTGTACGACCACACACACACACACACACACACACACACACAAACACGTTATTAGTATTTTCGCTGACAGCTGTGCCCGCTGTTCGAGGCCCAGCAAGTTCATTCTTGTTCTGATTTATCAGAGAAAAATCTCAAAATTGATGGAAGGAGTCTCTTATCCCTTTGAGCTCCATTTAATCCCAGTTTGTGTTTGCAACTTGGAGAGGTCAGTGTGATAAATCTGCTTTTCTTCATCAAGGAGATGGTGGGAAAATTTACTTTGTCAATATAAATTGTACTTTCTTTGGACCATTTTTCTATGCCCTGCAGTGAGCAACTTAATGTTTGATTGCCCTGTAAACGAGTTAGAATAAGATGTTTAAAATGTGCCAATAGTCAGTGATTCATTTGTACCATTAGAAAGAGGAAAGAAAAGGAAATTAAATGCCTTTTTGAGTTGAAACAAATGGATTTTGTAACTTGGAGAATGCACTAGTGTCCATGCCATTCTAATAAATTCTGAAGTGGAGGTGAAATCCATCCAAGCTGTTGTTATTTAGTGAAGGCTCATTATTTCTCATTAAGACCAACCTGGACTGCTGGTTCAACAGATGGGAGTTCTGGGAGGCACAGTGGACCTCCAGTGTGTGTGTGTGTGTGTGTGTGTGTGTGTGTGTGTGCGTGCGCGCAAACGTGCAGTCATGCATGTGTCTGTTAGTGGATGGGTGCATGAATGTCCTTGTTCATGCATCTGTCCTTACCTTGGTCTGTGTGTGTGTGTGTGTGTGTGTGTGTGAGTGTGTGCGCGCGCTTGTTTTTATATCCCGGTGGGGACTTTAACCTGACTGTAGACCAACCCATGGGGACATTGTGTCACCGTGGGGACAAAATTGAGGTCCCCTATGGGTCCAGACTGTTTTTTTAGGGTTAAGACTTGGTTTTAGGGTTACGAGTAGATTAAGGTTGGGGTTAGAGTAAAGGTTAGCTTTAGGCATTCAGTTGTGTTGGTAAGGGGCTAGGGAATGCATTATGTCAATGGAGTGTCCCCATGGGGATAGTGAAACAAGTGTGTGTGTGCATAGTTCCTCTCTTCCGCTCTTTGAATCCAAACTTGAGAAGTTCCCAGATTCCCAGGTGTTTTTCTCCCATGCAGATTTAGCAAACTCAGTCCCATCAGATCTAATCTTGGCTCTGCTCTTAGTATACTGATCTGTCATTCAAGCTTTTTATCAAAATGAAGAATTGACTTTTGTAAAATGTAACACACAATGTTAGGCACTCACCTATTTTCAAGCTTCCCTGTCTATGTATTATCAGCACATGATACATACAGATGTTATTGCTTAACTTGTCCACTGTTACCTACCTACTGCCTTTAAATTACGTTTGCTTTCAGTTGCATTGAAAATTCTTTATCCAAATATAAAAACACAAAAACCAGTGCATTCACATGTATAAAAACAATCTAAGAATTCAAGAATATAATAGTGTAAATGTTAACGAGACACAAGGGTTAATGTCAGTATCTCACTGACTGGTGCCTCATTAGACACTCACTGCATGCATTCATGAAGAAGATGAAATGAACGTTTGCAGCCTCACAGAGTTTTTTCTCTGCAGGAAAATGGTGCATGACCCTCTTTGGGTTTGGAGCGAGTTGCTGCTTCAAGTGATAAAATCCAAGTATCTCAAGGTCTTGTTCAAGGTCAATTTAACATCAGCAGGTGGTCAGTTTAGTGCACTGTTTGCAGATGCAGGCAGGGCAAAGGGTGCAGCGCTCAAACGTTTGGAAGGCACGAGTTAAGGTGGTTAGGGGATCTGGCCGGGATGCTTCCTGTTGGAGGTTTTCTTGACACGTCCTTCTGGGAGGCAGACACAGAACATCCTAGAGAGATTATATATCCCATCTGGCCTGGTAACATTTCTGGATCCCCTGGAGGAGCTTGAGGTCATGGAGAAGGAGACTTTGTTAGCCTGCTGCCACTGCTTCACAGACCCAGATAAGTGGTGGGGAGCGGATGAATGGATCAAAGTATGAGATTATACAGATTTACTCTCCTGTATAATTGAAGTACTCCAATCTCATTGCTTTATGAACCTTGAAAATTGCTCAAAAACTAAATTTTCATTTCAAAAAGTTGTCCCTCGCTCAGCAGAGTAATGGCAGACAACTTTACCATGTGGTCCTGTTGCTTTTTATGTCGAACCTTAGCAAGTGGCAGACTGTGTTAATAGGATAATTGACTTGTAGAGAGGACGTAAAAACTCGAATACACACACAACCTAACAGCGAAATCACTCCCACGTCCACCTTGTAAACTGGATACTTTACTATGGGAACCCTACTCACAGCTGGCACCCTCAGAGACACTAAAAATATCCAAAGGCAGTGGAGTAGACCAAGAAAAGAGACCATCAGCACTCTCTTTCTTTTCCTCCTACGTTATTGTGGACTCAGAGTAAATCATGAAAATGTTTTGAATGCAGATATGAGCACACATATATACGTATATAATAAACACAAACATACACACTAAATTTGCAAAATAAAATGGGAAAATGATTCATTGGCTGACTGAAAAGACAATCTAAACCCCGTCCTGAATCACTTCTGTCCTGAGTGCATTTTTTTTCTTTTTTTTTTTTACTCCAATTGACAATTTTTGCCACCGCCTGTAGCCAGAGGGAGCGCCGTGTTCCACAGCATGGAGAACAGATGGCAAGGCCGAGCAGAGATGGCCGCCTGGAAAAAAAGAAGAGGAAAAAAAGAGACTCACACACTGAGACTCACACTGAGATCCGGCAGAACACAGCACACGGAGTCCCGATGAGAGCGATAGGGGGAGTGTGTGTTTGAGCGTGTGTGTGTATTCATGTCTGGTGAGTTGTGTCTCTGCGTGTACTTGTCAAAGCCGTTTGCATGCTCTGGCGTGTATGTGATGAGGCAAACTAAGTTCGGCTGGACGCCACACAGCCATACGCACCGGTTTGCAGAGCGCTTAGTTGGGAGGGGGTGCTGTGCTTTTCCAGCTTTAATAAGTGTCTGATGGACTCACCTCACTATGTTGCCGCGGTCCTGCAGGGCTGACAGAGCTTGGCCACAGATGACAGACACTGATAGTTGGCTTCTGTGATGCACCCAAGCAAGCAAACAATTGAACCCAGTGTTCACTACTTCACAACAATGTGGGTATGTTTGAAAATATATTTGTTTAAACTCAGTCTGGTCTTCCATGTTAATGAAGTGTTGTGAATGAAAATGTGGATGTGTCCATGATAACACCTGTTGACATCAAGCAAACACAGCACAGCTTTACCCTGAGAAGTGCTTGGTCACCGTAGGATGTGGCCGGTTTCAGTTGAGGCAAAATGGATATGAGTGAGAAACCTGTATTCACGGTGTCTTCTATTCAGCAGAACATGGATGCTTTCTCAATTTCCTTAGAGGAAAAGCTCTGTCACCACTGTTTGCAAGTGGTCACTGGCACAAATTTGCATATCAAAGTTGATTGCAAGTGAAAGCAACACACAAATGTACTTGACCTCCACAAGCAAATACAGTGATCGAGGCATTTCCATTGAAGTGAATTGGTTTCAATCTGAAGTTTTGCTGTTGTAAACGCTGTTGTGATTGAAACAAAAGAACGAGCAAGTAATCATTCATGTTTTTTAAAATGGTCTTTTTTTTCCAGCTTCCCTCCTTATCAAATTTATGAGAGAAACACACTGTTTCTTGTTTTCAAACCAAATGCGAAGGAGGAAGAAATGTAAGTGGAGTTGGAATTCATGAATGAATGATTCTAATAATTTTGTCCAGTTCAGTTCAAAGATTCTGTCTCACTGACTATGAAGTTCCTTTTTTTTTTTCTTAAAATAAGCAGTCACCTCGTTCAAAGGCACCTCAGTACATACATCAGTAAGGGTTAGGGTGAAAGCATCACCCTTCAAAGGAACTTATGCACATTCAGTCTGTTTCTGGTCCAAGCTGTCACATTCAGTTCAGCTCAAAACTAACCTTTACAAGCACTCTACATAAGTTTAATAGCTCTGCAGCCAATTATTTACAACTGAGTTATCAGATAATGATTTCTGTGGCATTCGCGGTCTTGTAATAGACATTTAACACGGACATGTATCACGGCTGAGTTAACAGCTGTGCTCTCAGTCGCCAGTGAGGGGAGCTGCTAAGAGCTACTGATTTGTGTCTGTGACAATAGTGATTCAGTTTAGTCAGCTCATGCCACTAAATTCTACACGCTGGTCCTTTAAATGTAGCCACATCAACGTGGACATTGACACAACATTGAAGTGTGTATTTTGGGGGTGCATTCACAAGTGCTTGTATGGACTTTGTGTGTGTGGACTTTAGACAAAGTGTGTGTGTCCGTGTATGCACTATGTTCATGTGTCTATTCTCCATCTCTACCACTGTGCTTGTCTCGTGACAACCACTACTTTCAAAAGACAAAGACACTATCATGAGTGTCTTTTGTAAAAGATGAACAACAGCTAAGAGCCACAACTATAGTATTAATCGGCAGAGATAGCACCAGTCTGCTTTCATGAGGAACGAGCCTTCACAATGGACAAGCGAGCTGTGAGCAGCTAATAAAAAGTGAACAATAGCAGAGGGCTAGTCACAATAAATCTGTGTTGTGCCAAGAAAAGTCTTTTTTTGCATGCCATTGTCTCTTATGTGTGCCTGGTTATTAAAATATTTATTACTGTGCTCTCTAGCAGAAAGAGGTGCTATAATAGGACACCAGCTGAATAAAAATGTGACCAACCTGCTAAAGCTTTGTCAGTATTTCCCACATTTCTAAAACTCCAAGTTTCAGTCTATTCCAGGGAACATTATTCAGTACAGTGAATAACCAGATAAAAGTAATAGTTCGTTTAAAGAATTTTCATGGTTCACAGGTTCTCCAGAACCCAATTTCTCCAGTATTCCCAGTTAATATGATTGTTTGACAGCTGAGTGTCCAAAATGATGTATAGTAGTTTAAAGGAAATATAGAAATATTGCTTTGCATCCTTCGGCATGTGAAACCATTGAAAGGAAATGTGAATAATCTGCACTGTATGCATTCCCCTGTAATTTAAAAGACTGACATGTAAGCCAAGCCTGTTAAATAGGTTACACTGACTCTGATTTAAATGTAAATTTGACTATAATAACCTTGGTTACATGACATTTGCAATAATAAGAGTTTTCATTTGGTCATAATTGAATAGTTAGCAGAGGGAGGACAAAGTCATTGTTTTGCAAGTCATAATAAAGTTTCTTTACTATAGAGTACTGAGTTAAGTGTCAAGTCAAGATCAACAATTCCCAAGTCAGGTCAAAGTCCTACACTTTGCTTTTCATGTCCTACATAACTCTCTTTTTTTGCTGTCTGCAATGTGATTGGCTGCTGTCCAAATCCAAGTGAAGTCACTGGTTTTAAAATCAAGGTACAAGTCTCTCGATTTTGTCCAATGAAGTCTTAAGTCATCAGATTCGAGACTGGACTCGCACTTGCAAAATGTGAAACGCTGACTTGTTTCCTGATGCCGTAATACTTTGGAAGTTTTTTAGATGCTGTGCAGTATTTTACAGTGGATGAGCAAATTCACCTGCAACTGACATAAAACTCCTCTCCTCATCCATCACTTTATCTCTAATGGGTGATAAATGTCTTTAGCAGCATTGCAGCGTCTACAAATTATTTCGAAGAGCATTGCCAAACGGAACAAAAAGCCACCCGGACTTGATGAGAAGCTGAGTTTTATTTATTTTTTAAACTTTTCAGGTGATGATCATACTAAAAAAAAACCCCAGCAAAACTATTAACCAACATCAATGCTCTGTTAGAGCTTTATAATAGGGCACATAATTTTATCTGTCTTTAAAAGAAGAAGATGAATGCAGGAGCAATGAATGTTATCCTGTTGTACAGAATCTGCTTTTTAAATTGCATGACTAAATTATTCAAACATTGAGTTGCTTTGCATTCACAGTCCAGTTTTTGGCACCCAGCCAGCTCTGTCCAAGGAGGTTTGGAAACAGGACAACATAGCGATCACTGAAGTTAGAAATGGGGGTACCAACTAGGCATGGGAATCGAGAACCGGAGCTGTTGAGAACTGGCTCAAAATCATTCAATAACATTAGCTCCACACAAGCAGGCTGAGCAGATTTTGTCTTGAAAACAAATGCTGTACAAAAACCGTGTCATGTCATCCATTTTAGATGATGACAGACAGACTGTCTGACTGATGACAGCCAGCTCGGCTGAAATTGATTGGCAATCAATAACGGAATAGATAAAGAATGAGACCAATAAACAGAATTGATAATGGAATTTGTATTAATAAAACCTCATCAATTCCCATCGCTAATACTAACCTTGAGATACATTATTAATAAAGTAGATGACAGCATCTCTTTTGGGTCATGCCTCTGCCGCCTATTCGTGACATATTTGAGGGTTTTTGTGGATGCAATTCAAGATGCTGCTGTCAGTTCCAACCATTAGAAAAAATGTATTAGCATGAAAACTGAACCCAGCCCAACTGGTATGAATCATATCTTCATCTACAGCATCAATTCAAACAAATAGATTAACATAAGACATCAGACAAATGTGAAATCCCAAGATGGATCATTAAAAAAGCAAAAGTGATGAACTTTGATTATAGATTTCAATTGTAGTTGGTGGATAATAGTCTTGCCATTATTGTTGCACTGCTTTGTCAATGCTTGACTTAAAAGATACACCCACTCTCTTTTATTTTTTTAATGTGCAGGTTGATAGTTTTTCATGAAATCTATTCCCTTTGAACTTTACACTTCAGTCGCTTTTGTTGCTGCGTTATCTCTGCGGTTGTTAACTCAGGCTTCTCTGTGACACTTCCTCGCCCTGTGACTGCTTGTCATACACACTTGTTATCATACACACCATCTCCTAGAGCATCGCCCATACAATTGGCGCTGCATGCAAAGTATGTTCGCACACTTCTTACAGTCGGATGAATTTTAATGACGTGATTTTTTTTTTTTCTGTTGTGATAGTGCCAGTGGTGGCAAAGTGGTCACACATCGTTCCTCTGGCCTTCATCTTTTATTTCCAGCAGAATGGCTGCATCAAATATTCAGAGCTCTTCTCTATTTGTTTTCCTGCCAAAATGGCCATTCTGCTTTCAGCCCCAATAACCCACCTGTGGTCAGTCCCCCCCCCAAACAAATGTTTTGCAAATTATCAGTTTTCCCTTCTGTTCTAAAATCGTATTCATTTCAACGATGTATTTCTGCCTTTTTTTACACTCTGTTATTATCTTTGTAGAGTTGCGTCTTGCTGCAGGGCACAGACAGAAAAAGTTATAACCCCAGTGTCTTCCCTGCATGTTTATATGAAGGTTGCTGACTTGAATGGAATTTCATTTGATTTTCTTGAAATGAACTGGGACACCTCGCTCCTCCCTGAAACTTGTCTTTCTTTCCTCACAGCCTTCATCCTACCAACACTCTCCCACAACTTTCCAACTTCACTATCTGCTCCGCTCAGCCACGAGACCCACTTGACCCGGCAGCCTCTGGTTCCAATACAGATAAAGACACTTTACCAGCAGCTCCTTAAAGCTTCTTTTCTCCTCTGTATCTTCAGGTCCAAAGTGTTCCTCTGGACAGGGGTTATTATAACTCCTTCTGCCTCCGTCCACTTCAGCCACACTGTCCCCTTTTTATACCTACCCTCAACTTTACACGCAGTCCTTAAAAATGATTGGAGACTTCAAACTGCTCCGACATATAAAGTTCACTTCTGTCTTTCTGGTTAGTTTGCTTTATCAACCCGAGATGTGACTGCATGAGACATCTGCCAGTATTGCAAATCTATTTCAATGAATAACAAAACATGTCACGAGCATCAGTCATCATCTCATTTAGCAGAAGCGTGCTTCTAATTTTCTGTGGCATTTTGCTTTGTGCTGCAGCGTGTCTAAAATTAGCCCACGACTTTGTTTTCTCTGCCCCGGGATGCTGCTTGTCCATCTACAGATCAGCTGCAGTAATGGTTTTTGAGTTGAGCATATGCAGAAGCGTGATGAATTAATGTCAATAGAACTAAAGCTAGTATATTAATGTTACTTTACTAGTCTATGAAACATGTTAGGAGAGTGTGCTAAAGGGCTTGTTTTTCTCCAGTGGAATGCATGAAAGCACTGTTTTAGCCCATTAACTGCAAATCATGTACACTTTATGTCACTGCCAAGCATTTTCCAAAACATGACTTTGTTAATTTGCTTTCTACCTCGCAGGTAGGCCTATCTATCGATTTCATTCAGTGCAATATGCAAATGAACTTGGAAACTGGCACGAGATTCCAACTCACTTGGCAATGAGTCACCACTCTGAAGACTCCTTAATGGCGCTGCTTTTTCAAGGATGGTCTGCCTTCTTACTTTTGAGACACAGCAGCCAATAAGTCCTGCATTTATTAGGAGTAGCTTCACGAAATCAAGCCCTGGAGACGAAAATGAGCACATATGGACATCATGAATAAAGTATAACATGGATCTGACAGGTTTTTGTATTAAAAACAGTCCAAACTCAAGAGCTTCCATGAATTTAACAGAAAGCGAGTTGTCCAAACAGTCCCAGCTCTTACATGTATTACCATGCAAGGGTAGTGCAGACAAAAAAATATATACCTGTTCTGGCACCAGCAGTTGGTTTTAGTTGAACTTTCTGTTACAGAGAACTGAAGAAGCTTCTTGGATTTGACTGATGTTATTACATTTAATGCAAAAAAAAAAAACAAACCAGGCAAGGTCCAGGAAAATGAAACAAAGATCTGAAATCATTAGGAATAAACACTAGAAAAAAGAACACTAGACACACAAGGTACTAAGAATGATACTGGTAGAAGTTGGTATTACAAAACAAAACAGGAAACAATGACTGAATCACATAAAACAAAAACAATTGAGAAGAGCATGACATATGTAACCAGGTTAAAAAATGCAGTTCATTGTTATGTAATGGTAAGATGAAGTTGAAATATGTGACTTGGTTAAAAAAACACTTTGCATAGTTAATAAAAAAAAAGAAGTGGTTAAGAGTTGTTTCAGAAAAGGTTAAAAAAAGAGTACAGTTCAATAAATAAGTTAAACATGCAGCTGTAAAATTATACATGTATTTTATTTTGAAATGTTTTATTATGAAGAGTTTTTGGTATCAAGAGGGAGTAGCGTGTGTAATACTGATCCCTTATTGGTTCAGGTGTGTCGGACCACGACGAGTTCGTTATGGTCACTTGACTGACTGAGTCATGAGGTAAAACGGTGTGTGAAGTCATGCAGACAAGTGAAGTGTGTAGCTTGTGTCTTTTGAACTATCTTCTCGACAGTCTAAAGCAAAATAATCATCTTACATCGCTTCTATGTTCGTTTGTCACGCAGCTGTTCATCTGAGTGTGTATATTGGCTCCACACGGTTTTGTTAGCTTGTTAGCCGACACATGTTTATATTAGCATTCATTAGCAAAGTGAATGGACTTTTAGCTAAAGTAAAACTAACACAGAATTGCGCTAGAGGCTCTACCGTTCATCGTTTCTGAACTAGAAACTCTGAAGATGCATTGGACACTGCTTGAAGTTAACCTAGCAAGCCCTCGCTCGGACTTCCGTTGGACGCCATCTTGGGACACCTGCCGCCGCCATTTCTTCGCCGGAGGATAAGAGACTGGTAAAGCTGCCGAGGCTGCAGTAGCTGAGGAGACTACGCCCTTTTGGATACCTGCTTGCCATCTTTTCTTCACTAAAGGATCAGAGACCTGTGAAAGCTGCAATTTGGATCCCCAACATTTCCATAAGGTACCACACTTTTATTTTGTTGCTCTTCTGATTGAAGCGGTCAGTAAGTTTTGGGCCTCACTGCTCCAAAACATCGCCTCAGGCCTGCAAGGAGGTTTACTTTAAAGGGTAAATACGTAATTTATATGCTGGCTTGTGTGGAGAGTGTGTGCTTTATTTGGGCATAAATTTGAGTTTGAGGTAACCTGCCTTTTGTGTTGTTGCCAATGTAAATGGTCTTCAAAGTTTGGATTTCATTGTTGTTCATTTTAAATAGTTAAAAAAAACAACAACTAACTAATAGTAACTAATGGTTTTGGTCTACTGTTGTTTCTGTCTGTATTTTCTACAGTTTGTAATAATTGAATCTGTTGTTTAAAGAAACTGGACAATTATCATACATGGCCTGACAACAATGGCTAGTATTGAAAGTACTGTAGATTTTGATAAGTATTACATGGTGTAGTACATAATGTGTAATACTTCAGTAAGAAGCATTGGACAGACGTCGTCATTCAGAGGTCATTCCACTGCTGCTTTCCTGCTGTCCCAATTGTTGGAAGCAGATGCATCATTATCTCTTTCAAACCAACTTTGTGTCCTCCTCTCCGTCCCCTTCTTTTCATTTTTTTCAAAGTCGTTGCTCTTCCAAACCCCTCCAGCCATGACCATGATGTCTTCCTAAAACTCTCATCTTTCTCTGTCTCTCTCTGTTTCTGCTTCCATGCTCTGCTCGCTGGCTGCACAGTTGGCAAAATGAATAGGCGTACTCATTCAACTAGCGCCTCTCTGTTGGTCCACTGCCCTAGGTGGCAGCGCTGGGCACCCAGCCTAGTCTGGCTCAGGCTAGTCCTGTTTCCACTGTAGAGCCAACAGGGACCTGCCAGGCCTTACTCATGATTCACATCGTTTGCTTTCCCCTCATTCCCCAACATTATTTCTTTGAGTCATCTTTTCATCTCGCTGCCAGCTGAGATGCTTAGCCAGATGGGCAGATTTTCCAGTAAACAAGTCGCAGTTTTGATCTTGCGTTATGATATTATGGAGTCGACCTTGGCGCAGGCGAAGTGCACCTGGCCCAAGTGGACTGAGTTTGCCACTGTGGCATGAGAAATGTTTGCTTTTTACTGTGTTGTCTCTGATGCATTATATATATATACTGTTGGAACAGGTTAGTCTGACTTACTGTGGTCTGCATCAGTCGCTGATATGGAAGCCCCTTGATTTTAGTGAATATTTATCTTTAGTTTCAGCTTCTCTGCAGGCACTGAGATTTTTTTTTCAGTTTTCTTGTGCTAAATGACAAATGGCTAAAGACCTTTTGCTAAACCCCCCACACACTACTGCTGGTACACCTGTCAAGTTTTCCCATCAAGCACGGCACTTACAATGAAAGGGGAGGCAGATTTACCCTTTGAAAAATTGCGGCCATTTTTGAAATAATGGATCCTTGACTTTAAAGACATGAAGTAGACAGAAGCAGCGTGTCATTTTTAGTAGGTGACAGACTGTCTTTAGCAGATTTTGTTATTTTATTATCTAATTAGCATATTAACATTAACAACTCTGAGTTGGTTAAAACTCTGTTTCTGGATGCATTTTAATATCTCATACGAGAACAAGAAACATGAAAAAGTATCTTAAATATTGATTCCTACATATATGATGCCACACAAGTCATGTATGATGGAAAAAGCTCAATCTTACTCACAAAAAGTTGGAATCATCCACTTGCATGTAGAGGACATGACAATTAAGATGCAGATTTGCTCTTGTATTCTAGCAAAGTATAGGATGGTAATATTAGGAAAAAAGATTTAATTATTAATATAATTATTTCATACAACATAAAGCTGTTCAGATGAATATTATAGAAATACATACTGAGTTACTTGGAATAGCAACACAATGGTTACATTTATGATTCATTATTAGTATTTTTGCTTTTATATAAGAAAAGCATTTTAGGATAAGGACAAGATTAGTTCTCCAAATCAAATAGTGCTGGACACTCTAAAATGAAGTGAATGAAAGTGAAATGATTTTGAACAGGTGTTAATAAACCCACGTCCCTCCAAACTTTACACACTCTTAATACAGCTCCATGCACACCATGTCATCATGGCTGAGGGGCTATGATTTCTAATCACTGTTTGGAGGTGGGCTTTAGTTGATGACTTTAGTTGATGCTTTTGGGAAAATGCACGTCTTTATCTTCCTCCGCCACAGTCGCCACCACCTCTCTGAACATTCGGTCTGTTCTGGTTCCACACAAAGAGGTCACGTTCTGAGCAGCCAGTGTCTACTGAAGACATCTCTGGAGTCTAGCTGGCACCGCCAAGACACAGCAGCACTGTCAACACGCACTAGCCTCTCCCTGTCTCCCCGCTCTGTCTTTCTTTCTGCCTCCTCTTACCCCACTTGCTCTGCCTCTTTCTCTCACTCTCGTCATCCTCACAAACCTCATCATGTCTTGCCTTGTCTGTCAATACGGGTGACATCACTTGTGTTGTTCGCTCGGTCTGTCTCGTCCTTTCTTTCTCACTCTCTTGCCTCTCTTTGTTCTCGGCATTTAGTTACGGCAGATACTGTGGTGGCTGTGTCCTGGTTCATTGTTTGCAGTTGTGATGAATTTAAATTTGTTATGATTGGTGTTTGTGTGGGATTCTGGGCCTCGTGACAGGTAACAGTCAGTGGTTGTCATTGCTGTTTAGGGTCATGTTGTGTTGCAGGGTAACAAGTGAGATGCTTGGGAACAACAATGACTTGCTGCTGTGTTTTGTTTTGCTCTCTTTTTTCATTTTTATTCCTCTGTTCTGTTGTTGGCTCTGATGTTACCCTTCTCGTAATTAAAGCCAAGTTTCTACATTGTTCTTTAATGTAAAACTTTATATCCTCTTTTTATGTTGCATTAGTTTTTGCTCTGTCCTATGATTGTTTGGTGTCAGATGTGTGGCCTTTGCTGTTTTCATTGCTGCATGAAGTGAAGCATGCCACCATCCTGCCCTGTGATGTCCTCAGCAAGGAAGTAATAGGATGTGTATCTGGAGGGCGTCTGCAGGAATTGATAAGATTTTATTGATGCCAATGCCATTATTGATGCTGCTTATCGGCCCAATTCTTTATCTATTCCCTTATTGATTGCTGATCAATTTTAGACAACTGGCTCTGGCCTGAGGGCAAGCTGTAACATCACCTAAAATGGATGAATTGAGACAACACAGCATTCGTTTCTATTCATGTTCTCTTAGTCAAAGAAAAAGATCTGCTCAGCCTGTTTGCGTGGCACAAATGTTATAACATAGGATGTTTAATCTCACTGACAGACATGCTGCTGGGTTGGCACTTGAGTGTCAAATACATGGGATTCCTGGATTTTAAGCCCATGTCTCAAAGAAAGGTGTTTCAGCATGTTTCCACCTTTACTTGAAACTATCTCTTTACAGACATAACAACATTTCTTCCTGTCCACCATGACTCCTTCTTGTAACAAGTTTTCAGCAGTTTAACATCATGGGTTTGCAATACGCCAGCATCAATTATAGGAACTGATAAGTTTTGAGGCATACGGTTCAGATGGATCGGACACTTTGGTACCAGTTCCCTCCAGTTCCGGTTCTCGACTCCCATCCCGAGTCTGCAGCAGCGGTGTGTTGCGTAAACAGTCTCAACACAGATGGTGCAGCATGCCTCTACACATGGCAGGTTCACAGCCCGGGGAGCTCACCACCCTCCTCCAGTCCTCCCTCTCTCTCTCTGTCAACGTCTGTCAGTCTCTGTTTCTTTCTGTCTTCTGCACCTGCTGCCCCAATCTCTGTTTGTCTGCCTTTCTGTCCGTCTGTGTGTCTGTCTCTGTATGTCTCTTTCTGTGTGTGTATGTGTGTGTGTGCTGTCCAGACGCTGCTCACCAGTCCGGCAGACACTGGCCTTAAAGGCTAATTCCACTTTATTACAACCTGGATCTTACTTTCATCATTTTGGCCACAGTTTCTACTTTATTTGCAGATAAAAGTGGTCATAATTGCACCCAAAATGTTGGTACTGTAATAACTTCACAATGAAATGGAAAAACTGTTCACACTCAGAACTTCAATAAATCCTGTCTCCTACAAATTACATTTATACACCACAAATTGGTTTTTGCCATTTATGTTTTGAAGGAAAACATTACTGCTGCCTGAATTATGTTCACTGTAACAGTAAATTCAGTGAAGGAAGTGTTAGATTTTTTTGTACCACTCACTCAATCTCCGTGTTTACATACACGGAGATTGAGTGACCCGTAGCTTAGGGGTTAAGATACCGACCATGACCCTGGTTCAAGTCTTGCTTGGGGTCTTTTTTGCATCTCTGTCATCTCTCTACTACAGAGCACCTATAGGGACATGGGCAAAAAGAAAAATCTTTCCGTATCTCGTGCTTGAGTGCACATGGAATACCTGGAGCGCATAAGAGACCACCCACCTGGTATGTTTCTGTGTGGAAATGACAGTACAGGAGTTAGTTCAGCTTTAAGGACATTACTGTTTTAGTCACTGTTATATTGTTGCACGAGATACTTAAGGATTTTTTTTTTTTTGGCCCATGTCCCTTTAGGGGCTCCGTACTCTACTTCCTGTAAACAAAAACTTTAAAACCTGTATGACTGACTGCGCATTTTTCCTTCCCCACCTGACTCTGTTTTGTCGATGTTGCTGCTTTCCCACACATCTTGGTGAGTGCCATGTCATTAAATCATCACCTGTCTCCTTTTTCTGCCTTACATACAAACATGTGCACACACAAACAGTCCTGTTTTAGAGCAAATGTCCTGAAATGAAATACGGTCATGAACAAGTTGAACTCTGCAATATGTGTAGTCACCAGTTTTACACCTTGCACTCACTGCCTTATTGCATTTCATTTTACCTCGGCCTGCTTGTCGACAGTGATAGACAAATGAGATGAGGAAATGGAAAAAGTGGGAGCTTGTTTGCTTTTCCGACATGTTCAACCTGCGATCTATCAATTTTTAAGGAGGGCTGTTTCATATGCTGTTTGCATATGTTTATATTTCATTTCATTTTGCATATTCAAATACAGCATATACGGAAACTCAAGAATGTTATGGAGAGCTACATAAACATCTCTCCTATCGAGGGTGAACTGTAATTTATGATATCCAATGATCCGAGCCAGCCAGAACAGCTTTCAATCTTGCGCTGAATTTTCTCAGATACATCCAGAAAGTGGTGTTTTCATTTTTATCGATGGCACTTTAAAGCAATCAGACCAGTGCTGCTATTTCCTTTCTGCGATGGAGGAGTGAAATGGAGGGATGGAGTTAGAGTGTGGAAAGATATGAGATGAGGAGGAGGAGGAGGATGAAAAGAGGGAAAGTAGGACAGAGACATGACTGACTGTTACAGCCTTCTGGGTAGTTTGTAGCCGTAGCTGGTCTTGTGTTGGACCTGATGGGGAAGTTCTGCTCCCCAGTTCAGTGAACACGGTGCGTTTCAAACCAATTCAGCCAATTCAGCACAGGTGTCCTGGAGTTATGGACAGAGAATTAAGTTTTCTGTCGAGTGATGACTTCTCTTCCAGCAGAACTTGCCAACTCTGATTAGATGCTGTCAAAACAGATTTGCTGTTGACTCGTCAACTAAGACAATTGAAAAGATGGAATAATAGACTTCCATAAACCATTCGGAGGGACAAAGATGAATATAAAACAGTATGTGTTATATGATGTATTATTATATGTGATATATTACATTTAGTCTTCAGTAAGAGACACAGAAATCCTCCGTGTATACTTTTCACAGTACACATCATACACACATTTGACCTTGTTCTCTGCTCTACCAAAGGGAATAAGATAACTTGGTGGTTATTTATAAACAGGAAATATATCTGCTCAACAACCAAAGTACTGAATCATGTGATGAATTGTTCTGTTTACAATCTGTGTCGACTTTCGAGCTGAATTATGAACAATGTATTTCTAGTCCTGACATGAAGTGACGATTTATCACTTAATTGATGGACAGAAAAGTAACTGACAATAATTTTGAGAATTGATTGCGTCTTTAAGTCATCCTTTTAAGTGAAAATATCTGTATTGATCTACCCTCTTAAATGTGAGGGTTTTATATCACTTGAATATATTTGGACTTTGTGCTGTTGGTGGGACAAAAGGAATTTGAAGGGAACATTTAATAGATTAAGCAATTAATCAAACAATAGGCAAAAGATTTTTTGTAATTTGATATAAAATCTATACTGGATTTGAATAAATAATATATTATGAGTCATAGAAATGTAATAAAAAGTAGTATATAATGTAATAAGACAGATTAAAGATTAACAGTATTGTATAATATAGTGCAGTATAAAATAGTGTAGATATAGTACAAGGTGAACTGTAGTAATATAGTGTAATATAATATTCATTTATATATGTATATATTCTGTGCATATATAGTCTAGTATGATATAATGTAGTGTAATATAATATATAATTAGTAGTATAGTATAGTAGTATAGTAACATAATATATCAAAATATATAAATCTAACAGTCTAAAGGAGAGACAATGGAGAGGGACAGTAATGTGCCAGACACTGTAGAAATTATTGCTTATTTTGGAAAATGTAAAAACTATTTCTTGACCGCTCAGAAGCGAGAGTTTAACTCGGTGTGATCTGGAACAGGAGCGGGCTTGCCCAGGCAACATACTGCAGATGAGACGACAGATCAGAGGTCAGGGCTGTAAGCAACAACGAGGAACTATTCACTTCCCAACCTGTCACTCTACATCTGTGTTCAGCTGCTGGTGCGGCCCTGCAATACTTCTGCTGTCTGAAGAAAATGCTCTGTGTTTCTTCAGCAGCGACATTAAATGAAGCCCAGATGAGGACAGAGGTAGACTGGATCCGGGGAAAACCACCTTACTATTGTTTAGACCGCAGTAATGTGAACTGACGTGCCTTTATTTGTTCTTCCCTATTCATCTAGTTTTATTTTCCTCATGACTGCGTTTGTTGATCTGCAGGTATCTTGAGGTGAAAATGTAGTAATATCAAATTCCATTTTCACCGCTTCTCATATTTTATTAAATTTGATTCAACGCAGAGACAATAGTAAACAGAAATATGAAAAGAAAGGCAGAGAGTGAGTTCATTTTTTAAGATTGAGATGCTTCTGAAACGTTGCAGCATTATTAGATTGTTTTCAGTGGAGAAAGATGAGGAAATACGGAGAGAGAGTAGTAACATGTAAAGGTCACAAGCTGCCCCGAGTTAGTAGTTCTTTGGTTTAAACTCTGTTGTGTATTAACGTAATTAAATATCCTGTCTGGACAAGAAATGTATTTACAAAAAGTCTCAAAAAGGGTCATGATTTCAAATGAGTTCGGCAGGAACACCTCTATTTACACCTCGTAAATATTTGATTTATTTAAATTAAAATGTTGCACTGCCAACTTGCTCTTTGTCTTTCGTTCCAGTTGTGTGACAGACATGTGCCACTATCAAAAACGTGACGTGTTTAGTTGCCGCATTTATGTATTCAAGGTGTCCAGTTTTCTTTGAGCGCCTCAATTATGGAAGTGCTACTTATCAGCAAATGATCTAATCTCCCTTAATGTCTCTAATTATCTTGAAGTGCACTTAAAGTCAAAAGGGAAAAGCTTGTCGATGGCTTATTTTAACACACTTTCGATTGGATCAAAAAACATGGCATCTTAAAAGAGATGGATGAAGAAGAGAGAAGTGATGGATCATAAAAAAGGGGAAAAAAATCCTTATCAAAACCTGGTGCCTACATTAACTACATGCAACTTGACCACCAAGAGTTCAGCTGGAGATTCCCTTGTGTTATGCTTTTAGTAGCTGTTGTAGCCTCAAGCAGAGATGAGGAGCAGGACCCCCAGAGTTTCTTTCATTTTCAAACTTGTAGTCTTCAGCCCCAACTGGCTCTTATCAGACTTTATCAAACAATTCATCAGACTTCTGCCCTCTGGTGCCACTGAAGGCTTTATAAAACTTGTTTCACACATGCAGTAGTACTCCCCAAGACGTGGAAGCAGACACTGATGTGTAAAATCTGTGGCTCCCCTTTAAAAATGGGGATTTGTAGCTTCACAAGCAGACCATCATCCAGCTGCACATGTTAAATGTCAATCCAGAATAGGAAGCTAGGAATAAAGCTCAATTCGAATCATCACAGAGCAAACGCAGTTTTAAAGAGGCTGATCCAACAGGGACGACAGAAGCTATGTTGGAGTATGGCAGAACTGACTGTGCCCCAAGTTTTTTTTTTTTTATATTTTTGTTTTCAGGCTTTTATTGACTGACAGGAAGAGCCGAAGGTTTTTCCATTATATTTTTTTGTCTCTCTTTAAACCCCACTGAGCAGGACTTTGATCCTCAGGTACCTTCACTGATGCTGAAGAAACATGACTTTGATAAAGAAAAAAACAACAACATCTGGTAGTCATCATCATCTTGTCTGTTGCACCCTGTACAGCCATAAAGCTTTGTGTTAACATAATAATGGCTCACGTCATTCATAAATGTTGCCATGTTGTTTCTGTTTGCCCTGAATTTGGGTTCAATCTTTGAGAGAAATCTGCTCTCTGGAATCAAAATGAAATGAATATCGTTTTGTCTGCAAAGTGACTTTTGTTGAACAGTCTGTCACAGTGTTGGTCAAAGTTTTATGTTAGCATAATAGTTAAAAAGACAAATTACTGACACGTTACTGACAGCAAACAAAGGGAGCAAGTTATTTTTCATTTCATTGTAAATTTAACAATACTGATTATATGCTTAGTCCCAGGAGTATGTCTGTTAGTGACGCCGTGTATATTTCTGTGTGTGTGTGTCTGTGAATGAGACAAAGTGAGCGAGGTCCCAACCGGCTTCATTCATGTTCAATCATTATAACCCTCGGCCCTAAAATTAGGATGTTTGCATCCAATCTTTAAACTCGTGTAGAAAGAGAGGAGAAGAAGATTCATTCTTCTGACCCTCCTAATCCCTTTGACTGCTCCCTTCAACCCGCCCACTCCACACACACACACACACACACACACACACACACACACACACACACACACACACACACACCACATGGGCCGACTCTTCTGAGCACGCTGCCCCCATCTCATCCACATTATTACACAGCAGCTAATCCTGTTTCCCAAATCCCAGTACCTTGGACTCCACTGAGAAAATCCTATTGGTGCTGCACATTTCTCCATACGCTTTAGCATACAGGAATCCGCCGTCCTCCAGACTCCCTTTGTCTTCTTCAAGCCTGCCTTCCCGATGTTTTCTCCTGTAAATCACCCACTAAGTCCCAGCACCCCATCCATAATCAACAATGTCTCAGATTATTATTATTATAGCGAGCATTGTTGTGCAGAATAACTCAGGCAGACAAAAAAAAAAAAAAACACATGCAGACAAAGGGGGACACTCGCCGTCTCTCCCTGCCCGCCTGCCTGCCAGTCTGTTGTTTTGCTGTAACTAACTTAGTGGTTTATTTATTGCTCTTTTTGTTTATTGATAGAGTTACAGTTAAGAATTCATGAGGCTGTATTCTTTGCTGTGAAATTCAAGTGTTTGTTGCTAAGAGAGAAGAGAGGATGGGCTGTCAGATCGCCTCCATCCAATCTGTACAGCTTACTTTATAATTAATTGTATGACGTGTGTGCTTGTGACAGTTTGTGTGTGTGTGTGTGTGTGTGTGTGTGTGTGTGTGTGTGTGTGTGTGTGTGTGTGTGTGTACTTGCGCTCGCACAAATGTGTGACAACTGACAGGCTTTTCTCAGCAGCCAGATGATGCCTACTTCATCGTGTGTAGCAAGGCAGCTGCTCCAAGACTCCTGTGCCAATAGCATGGATTAAGTTGTCTGTGTGTGTGTGTGTGCATGTGTGTATTTTTGATACCTCATTGGGAGGTATGTACACAAACCAAAACGTCATTTCTTAGGTCCTTGTTAAAGTCAGAGTTAGGATTTGGGTTGAGGTTGAACCACAATGAATGGAAATCAATGCAATGTCTGACAAGGGTAGCTGTGCAATCTTGTGTGTGTATGTATGTGTGTGTTTATGTGAGAGTGTGTGATGGATATTCCGTGCTCTATGCTCAACTGAATACCTGTAAGTGCTTTAGTGGCATCGTGGGATTTCAGTAAGGTTGCATGATTAGTCGTGTGCTCACAATGAACCATCTGCCTCTCAGTGTATGTTCCCCTGTAGTTGTCAAAGTATTCATAAATTGTGTGTGTATGTGTGGAGACGAGAGGATCCTATGGGTAGAGAGGCAGATTAAGGAGCTGTGTGTTTGCCATGTGGTAGGAAAGCATGTGTTCTCTAATGAGATTGACAACAACACTAGATAGCAACCACGCTGCTGCACACTGAGCTAACACACACTGAGATAACACACACACACAAGAGTGAAGGTTTGGTTTCAGAAGTTGTGGGGCCACAATGAAGTCAGAGTGTATTCAACAGCCAAAGTAAGAGCAAAAAAGCATGTATATAAAAGTAATATAAGTCTTGTTTTATTAAAGCACTGTCTTGCACTGCATTATCTTTGATTGACAATCAGTTCGACTGTCTACAGTAGAATTAATCATCTGAAACAGCCAAAAACTGCAGAAGAGCTGGGCGAGTTTCTGCAGCCATTAGTAGTGTCTGCCATCCCCTTCGCAAACTGCTTTTAGGGCAGCTTGTGTGTTGCCTGAAAAGCGAAATCCAGGTCAAAAAAGCCTGCAAATTACTTGCTGCTGCTTGTGAAGCTTAAATGTGAGCACATGGTAAAAACTGAAGATTTTAACGTTTTGATCAACTCAGAGTTTCTCCCACTTTTGTGCTCTTTTAGTGAAATAAACTTTAAGAGTGAGGAGGACAAAAATTGGGTTTTGAAATGTGAGGGGGGCATCACCAGTAGTAATGACTGCCTTGCGCACACAACACACACACACACACACTGAGGCACGTTGATTCTTCTTCCTTCATTAACCTCAAGTCTGACCCTCTCAACCTGTTTTCACTCAGAGGTCTTGGATAAAAACAAGTTCATCAGTTTTCATCTCAGTGAAACCCTGCAGGTATGGTCGATTCTCAAAAACAGAAAACACACGCGCGCGCGCACACACACACAGAGTTTAGCATACTAACTTGTTGAAGCCAAAACATTTCATCGACCTCAGAAATTAATTAATTGGGTGCATGGCAGCTGTGATGGAGGTACAAAAGCCTCACTGATAACTGGTGGTAAATTGAGGAAGATAAATGGCCATTTGAACCAAATTATATTGAGCAGACTTCGCCTCTCCATCATTAGATCAAAGCAACACTCTCTGGTGTCAGCTATAATCAAGTCATCACTTCCTTTGCATTTGGTTGTTACAGATTTATCACACGTGAAAGGAGCATTCAGTGGTTATAGAAGCCATGTTTGTGTGTTTGTCCTCATCAAATATGAGGAAGACGGATTCTCTGAGCTTCACCTCATCCATCAGTGCTACCGTGCTGCGTGCCCTCTTCACACACTTGTCACAATATTTAGATGATCATGAACTATGTGAGAGATGGTAAAAGCTGCTCTGTACTTGTTGTAAATGAGCTTGTCTCTGAGGAGTAAACATGACTGAGCCTCGCTCAAAATCTGCGCCTATGTGTGTCGGCATTTGTTCTCTCAGACTTAGCAGATGTGTGGTGTGCGAGTCATGCAGGGTTCATGATGATGAAAAACACTTTGCAACATGCATGATTACCATCCATTCAACCGGTGTGAACTACTGTAATCGTGTGATCCATTGGCTAATGTGCAGCATGTGCAGGAACCATGTGTGAAACCCGAAGGGAGCGCATGCTGATGTGCCGCTATATGTTTGCAAGATGTTTGTCAGATGCTGTCAGCTGTTTATTATGTTGAGGAGCTTCTAGGTGTCACGTTGTGAGGTGAATATGTTCACGTAAACACATGTATGAGCATATGTTTCAGCATTCATTATAGATAACTTTAACAACAGTTCAAACTTATGTTAACGTTTTTATCTCCAAGGCAACATCGTAGTATCAATGTAGCCATAGGTACTGATACTGAGGACTGTTACGTGAAAGTAATGTCAATTTTTATATTGCAGTCAAGTCAGTTGTATTTGTGATTTTCAGATTCACTCTATTCAACATTGCTAACAGTATCACATATTCAGCTGATTGTTTCCCAGACTGGGATTTGCTCAAGAAGCCCCCGAAGGCAAAGTTAATTTGTTTTCCTGGCATTCATTTTAGATGACTAAGTAACTTGTTTGAATGAGTTTGAAAGTTGTGCAGTGAAATACTTTGTTGTTTGGGTGAGTGTCTACAGTCTATTGTCACGATAAGATAAACTTTGCTCTTTTTGAGGTTGGTGAGTTCTTCTAAAAGCCTTTTAGAGACCAGAAAACACCTGCACTTTGACCCAAACCAAATGGTCTTTGTCAAAAGTGTTCTCTGCACTTAAGATATCAGTGTTTTTATTGCTTTTACAGCCATTTTATTTTAACAAGACTCAGACTGTGACAACCTCAGCCTCATCCTAACATTCATTTAGTTACCTGCTCATTTTTTTCTGCTACATACTAACTGTCCCTGTCCCTGTGGATTGAGCCGCTCCCATCCACCATGACCTGACCATCTCCGCCCAAAATCACTTGTTCCCCATTTTCCTATGTATATATATATTAGCCCATCTCTATCTTTGCCATACTGTCTAGTTTGCATTTAACTAGCTTCCCAGTGTTCATTCTGCCTCCCTGTCTGACCCACAGTTTGATGTTTCTCTGCCTTATTGAATGAGTTGGCCTGATCTGACTGTCTACCTGGTTTTGACCTTTTCCTGCCTTTTGACTTAAGTCAGTGGTTCTCATTTTTTGGCATGCCCCCCTTCAGAAGCTGGAAAAAGATCAGTGACAGTTTTCATCACTCATTAACAATCATGGAAGCAACTAATAAAATCCAAGTTGAATTTTAGTGATTAAAGGTCAGCAAACTATATTCATTCAGCCTAGTTTCACGCAATATTTCTCCCCTGCTCGTCCACGCCCTCGTCAAAAACTGGACTTGTTATATGTCTTGTAGTTCTGATTCAGTATTCATTATTATTCTCAAAGAATGCACCAAAAGCTGTTTTGTTTGTGTCGATGATGGTAAAGTGGGCACAGCTGAACACCATTTGCAAGACCAAATTATCCCTAAACACAGCCAGAATAGCTGGAGGATAGGCCTAATCAGAGAGAGAGAGAGAGAGAGAGAGAGATGGAAAAACATTCTAGTATTTCTGAAATCAGCTGTGTTCATATGGGCATTTGAAAGTCATCACACTCTCAACTTCAAATTGCCCTAACCCTCACCCCCTCACAATATTTACCATAGAACCAGTCAATCCTATTGGCCTGAGATCAACCAAGGGTGCTGGACGTAAGGGGTCCCACTGGACATCGGCCCCACCACTTTGTGCCCCTGACCCACATTATTTTTAGGTCGTGAATCACTGTATTCTTGCAAACGTGTCTCAGTCGTTCCCGTCCACTCTGTCCTGATTTCATTTGATTCTTTCCTGCTTGACCTCTGTCATTACATGGATGAATGGATGTTGAAGTGGGGGGTTAGAGTTAGAGTGATACTGACTAAAGACGTCACTAACTTTCTGAAGGCAAAAGTAAACATTTCCTGTTCAGCTCAGCTCGAGTTTTTCCTGTTATGACAGAATATACCTGATGATTTTTGTGTACATTGTAAAGACATGTACTCTTGGGTACCGCAGCTTTGATTCCAGCCCATAAAGCTTGTTTCATGTCTCCCTCTGCCCATCTTCCCTGTCACTGTCCCTCATGCTGTCTAGTATTAAAGCAGAGGTGTCTCAAAATAGTCTGTCTCTCTTGCCACATAAAATCAGTTCAGTATACCCGCTGCATGTAAATCTATCCAAGCTCTCCGTTATTTGAAGGCTGTGACTCATGTGTCGAAGAGCTTGTGTTTTCCCTTTTAATGGAAAAAATGTCAACACGGAGGAGTCAAACAGGAGTCACAGCCCTATGTTTTATTCATTGTTGGTGTACAGCCGTGTTTTCACTTATATTGCTGTTGTTTTCAGAGAACATTTTAGAGAGCAGTCCATGCCAGTCACTCCTTAGTCCTTCACCATCTGCTGGTTTGGTGGATGGAGGATGGTTGGATGTTCCCCAGGGAGCAGGGGCCCTGTCTGGGCTCCAGGCCTGCCTTCGAGGCTCTCTAACCAGACAGAGCCACTAGACACCCTCCTCAGGCTACCGTGTGACCCCTAACACACACACACCATCATTTACAAGGACGTCGACCGGAGACTGAGATTTTAGTGTTCGCTCATTAAGCTGAACTTTACCAACCATAACATAACTTAGACTAACCATAACTTTATCAACATGTCATATTCAGGAACCTTCAAAATCATTTCGTAAAATTCATAATGAACGAGCATGATTTTAATCACTAGTGCCCTAACTGATTAATGTTATTTGACCCTATTATCCTAAAAAGTTCTTCAGGTCTCACACGGATTTGTATTGCATTATATTTTAACATTTTGATTCTGTGCAAGCATTAAGATAGTTCCTCCTAATATGAATCGCAAAGAGCATAAAAGAAGTGTGTTTTTTTATTCAAGCAATAAAAAGATGTTCCATTTCAGTAACCTTGCTAATAAATCTAATAACAGTGAATTTAATGCAACATAAAGTCACGCTGTACCACAATTACCTGGAAAGACTGTATGAGTGTCATGTTTGATAAATTGAAACACACTGCATGTAAATTCATTATATCAGGTGAGATATATTGGCTATACTGTATATTAGAATATAAGATTACCAAAGGGTGACCAGCAAAGTCTGAGCTAGTGTGAGTGTGTGTCTTAGAGTGAGTAAATGTGTGTGTGTGTGTGAGTTTTCCATTAAGAGGTTCTGCTGGTCTCACAATAATCCAGCTTTTCCCCCACCATACATCTCTATCTAGTGTGTGTGTGTGTGTGTGTGTGTGTGTGTGTGAGAGAGAGCCTTCTCCTTACTATCTCCACCAGCCAGGAAGACACTTAACATCTGGAGAGGGACCCAGGTACGGTGTGATAAAAGCCTCTGAGGGGAGAGAGAGAGAGACAGAGAGAGCACAAGGTGTGTGTGTGTGTGTGCGTGCCCCCAGATGTAAAATGAGGATTTTTGTGTGTGTGGGGGGAGGGTAAATTTGCACTGAGATACAGATACACACAGGAATAGGGCAAGGGAAGAGGAGGTGAAAAAGAACTGCATCTTGCAATGAGTGGTTTGCTCTAAGCGAACTGGTAACCTCCAGTGCCGTCAGCACATTAAATGGATGAGGGCCAGCAAGCATGCAAATGGACGGACGAGATGAAAGGCCGAGGATGGAGGGGTGAAATGAAAGACGGAGAAGAAGAAGTAGGAGAGGAGAAGGTGAGCAGGACACAGCCGGGCACAGCTGGGGAAAACGGGAGGGATGAAGAGAGAGGAGATGACCCCTGGGGAGCCTCATCTCCCACATCAATTATGGACGAAGTGTGTATACAGTGTGTGTGTGTGAGAGAGAGAGAGAGAGGGAGAGAGAGAGAGAAAGCAAGAAAACAGCTGGAAAATAGCTCAGTGAATGCACTGGTCATCTCCATCCAACCAGCTTTGTGCAGAGACAAACACATTGATCAACCTCAGTCCAGCATCAAATCCATCCTTTGGATAATACTTCAAATTACAGCACAATAGTTGAAATTTGCTATTATATGCAGTGATGGAAGAAGTGCTCTGATCCTTTAATTAAGTAAAACCAGCAATACCGAAATGAGGAAAATAGAAAGTCCTCCATTCAAAATCTATCATCAGTACTTCGCAAAATAAAATTACCTGTAAAGCAGAATTATAAAATTGTGTTATTGTTAATGACAGTGATGGAAGGTCAACTATTTAATTTAGTACAATTTTTGGATACTTTATTTAATTACCTACATTTTATGATGCTTTATAATTTTATTCCACCACATTTTAAATCGGTCGGTAAATGATGGATTTTTTCACTCCAGCGCACATATTAATATATTTGACAGCAAGTGTGAGGTACTTTTCAGATTAAGATGCACAGCCTATATTGATCTTCTCAAATAAGATACAGGTTTCACTACACAAAATTAAATAGAATAGATAAGATTTACTCCACCTTGGCCAGTATTAAAATGCCGCTATGATGATAGAAAATTATAGTATATAATCATAAAACACAGACAGTATATGTATATAATTCATCCTATACTCAGCATTTTTTATACTGTGCATCCGTATTTACTTTTATAGTACAGTTTAAGTAACTTAAGTAATGAAGTCATGGTATTGCACTAACATAAAAGAAGCTTTTAAATGTTGTACCTGGTCGAGGTGGATATAACTTTATTTATTTAGTCAACAGTAAATAAAGTAGTTAATTTGCAAAGTAATGTGTCACTATACCTGTGAAATTAATGTAATGGAGTAAAAAGTACTGACCACTGAATTGTTGTGGAGAAGTATATAAGGTGTATCTTACTCAAATACTGAAAATATAGTTTATACCACAGAGTTTATGCTCTAAAGAAGACTTTCTCAAATTCAAATTTGCCAACCTTGTCATTATTCTGTGAAATAGAGACTAGTCCAAAAAAAATAATTATAGATTACAGGTCAAATGCAATGGGTTGAAATCCATCACATGTCATGACGCCAAATTATGGTTTTCATTTGCAGTCCGGCTTTTTGCATAAATATCAGGCATTGAAGTCATCACTCATGTGGCTCCACTTACACAGCCCTGACCTGTCACTGGGAACAGGGCTGTTAGCACGGCAATGAACAAGCCTTAATGGTAGTCCCAATTCACAAGTAATGTTTAAAGCCTGCAATCACTGCCTGAAATAAAAAGCTTTTTGAACATGTGTGTGGGATGGGGGGAGGTATGGGGGGTTGAGTCAGGTGTGTGCGTGTGTCCACAACGCATGCCTCTCCGCTGGTGTTTATGTGCGTTTCCATTTGTTGCAACTTTGCTGCTGAACTGTCGGCGCACACGCTCTGCAGAGGTCAATACGAAATGTCAAGTGTGACGGATGCTCCCCTCACAAGATGTACGACCCTTGACCCCTCGTGTAACAAGGCCGGGTCGGGATGGGGCCCAAATAACATTAAAAGTCCATCCAGCGAGGGCGTAAATGCTTCTCATTATAGAACAATTGGTTTCTTGGTCCAATAATCGCGAATGGGGATCAGTACACCGATTTGGGCAATTCATCAAGTCTTCTCCTCTCATGCATATTAAGGAAGAATCAGATGGAGGCTATCACTCCATTCATATTCATGGGGTAAGATTGAGAAATACTGGCGAGGTGGTCATTTGAATTTCAATAACACGCCGGCCGTTTTAAATTTGAAAATTAAAATTCCAGATGAAACCTTTTCCTATAACCTCGTTTGACAGTTCATCCAGATCCCAGAGAATACATTTCCAGCCGTCCACTGAAACCATCAGTGACCTGTCAAAAACACAGCCTGATCCTGCAAATTTTAACCGCCAACTTTGGAACCATTCATCAGTTTGAGGATGATTAGTTTGTGTGTGAGAGAGAGAGATAGATAAGAAAAAGAGAGGCGGGGGGGAAGGTCCAATCTGGTGTACAGTATGAATTTCCATCTGGAGTGACAGGAAATCAATGCGGAAGTGCAGCCGTTTGTGCTCCAAACCTGGATGCAGCTGAAGTATAATCACCTCACTGCTGACCTTCAGAGCTTCGGAGAACACGCACACACACACCTACAGTACTACACACTCTATGCACAGGCCAACAAACACGCAGCACCTGGCGCATGTACTGCACACACATATGTTGAGCTGACACAGAAATGCAGGTACAAACACACATACCGATGATGGAGCCTCTCTCACACTCACATGTGCATGCACAGAGACACTGTTGGTTTAAGTCTCCTTTGGGAGCTTTGCACCGACTTATAAATGAATTCCCTGCAGACCTATAGCATACATGCAATAAAGAAATTCACTGACTGGCCCCTAACTGGAAGATAGTCCCTCTATACCCTGCTTCTCACAACATAACACATTTATTACATATTTATTACATACATATTTTTTATTAATATTTAATATTAGCAAAGGATAACATTGCTGCTTGTATTGCAAAGGTCTCGCTCATAGTAATGAACCCACAGAGGATTGTCAACCATCATTGTTTGGTTTTCTATCCTGCAACTTTACTGTTTTGGTTTACTGTCACTGCTCTCATACTGTTGTGCACATAGTAGTGCAAAAAAAAAGCTTCCACTATATGTTACCTTCCTTTCACCAAATGGCAGACAGACAAAGTTAGCAACTAGCTGGTGAACTTGGTGGAGCATTTAACGGATGAAGAGACAGATATTTCTACTACATGAGTTGGTGGAGACCAAAAACTGATCTAAAGGACAGTGAATACTGGACTTCTGTTCATCAGAAGGACGGAAACACATCTCTAAATGTATGATAATGTTGCTCTGTAACTTCTAGATGGGTAAAAAAAAAAATGCTATTTCAACTTGAAAGGTGATAATATGCCAGTTTTATGTTTACAGCTTGTTTCTGCTGCCCCTTAAAAAACCTAAATATAAATTTGGCAGGACAAGGTTAATGGTGAATGTATTACCTGTCACACATTTTACTCAGCTGAGCCAATTAAATAACGTATGATTTAATCATCACACATTGTTTTAAAATCTCCTTGACTCAATGCTGTCCCACAGATCAACAAGACCGGAACCGTTTTAGCTCACACTGATTGCAGCTGCAGTGAAAAAAAACAGTTTTGTCTCTAATTAGACAAGCCTTTCCCAATCAACTGGTTTAAATTCCAAATTTGTCCCCAAATGTTTGAAAATCAGAAACACACACACCATAGAAACACACTCTGTCATTGCCCCTGGAGGGCTGACTGATCTCTCCAGCCCTTCAGAGAAGAGACGGCCAGACCTGCAGCTGAGACCCGACTGATTATAGTCCAGAGAGGCAACACAGGACAATCGCATGTGTGTGTGTGCGTGCTTGTGTATGTGTATGCATAGAGGTTACAGATATCTGGCAGCTGTGTCCCACTGCTCTGAGGTTTAAGTGACAGGTTGGTGGCTGAGCTGATAGGCAGGAGGAGGAGAGAAATGGAGGGATGTGATAGCAGGGCGCAGGGGCGTGGAGAGGAGAAAAGATGGGAGATGATGCAACATTAGTGGGGGAAGGTGAGGGAGAAACAATGGATATAGATACTGTTAGAGGGTGAAGGGCATGAAAAAGGGAGCTGGAAGGACAGATACAGGCTGTGAATATGTGTCTTATATCAGTCCATGAGTGTTAATATGTTACTGAACATAACATATTATATGCATAATGTAATGTGTATTTCTGTTTGTACAGTTTGGTTTTATAGAGCTAATACTAATAATTATAGGCTTAAATCTTTCATATGACGTGCAGGTATCAGTGCCACTATTCAGTTCGACTATGTAAAGTAAAAAATGTATGTTTATTTGAGCGAACAATCAATGTGAAGCCATGTTACTAAAATGTGTTTTGGTAGGATAGCATGGACAGACTCGCCTCTCTTATTCCATGAAAAGGGCAACTCTTGGATACAGTACATATGATGTGAAAAAATAATCATGGTATAGTACATAAAGCATGCAAAGAAGACACATTTTCTTTGAAGGTTTTACAGATGTTTTTCAGTGTATATAGCTGAAATCAGGACATAAGTGATGGATTTGAGCTTTTACTACATCACATTGAATGGACAACAGCCATATTTAATAAGTTAATATAATATTTTTAATAGAAGTAAAAACTGGCAACATCAGCTTGATTCACTTGCATACCGTGTTCTTTAAAGTGCATTCATAGGTTAATTTACAGGTTAGTTCATATCAGGATATTGCTGTTTCTGCTTGTATGCATTCATTCTGGACACTGTGTGTGTGTGTGTGTGTGTGTGTGTGTGTGTGTGTGTGTGTGTGTGTGTGTGTGTGTGTGTGGTGTGTGTGCTGCGTTGCAGGCTGGCCTGTATACATACTTCGTGTGTGTGTTGGCTCAGCCGCAGCCAGGCAGACCAGATGGCCTGTGCTTTACCTTCTCCTCGTCACACATCATGTGATTATGGCTCCAGGTAATCTGTGCAATTGTTATCAACATGGAGTTGCCTGGTGAATTAAATATTGAGGCGTGGCATTGTGGTAACACCAGCAGGGTGTGTGTGCCCCACCAAGGACCACACAACGTCAGCATGAGCAGGGATAAAGGTGAACCTGTGTATGTGATGGAAAAAGTGCTGGTTTTATTTTTAAAACATGCTTCATTACGTGTTCAAATGTCAGAACTGCTCTCACAATCTCGGTCCACACAGAGGCAAATAACTAACACAAGTGAGATCTATTTTAGTGCTAAAATCGAGCCATCTGTTTTTTTCTGGGAGAGACATTTAAAAGTTTACAAATGTCCATATGTTTCATCCATTTTCTTTTTTTATATTTTCAGCTTTTTAAAGTTGAATAATTCACATGTAAAGCTTTAAAAAGGGCCAAATAATTTGTGCTGGAAAATATGATGCTGGCCTCTTGAGACAACGAGCTCTTGGTTTAGAAACAAACCAGAACTTTTGGGGTTAGTTTCATTTCAGTGTTTGTGCCTTCATCGCTGCCCCACTATCTGACCAGCCTGTTTAAAAAAAATCTCTCCAGATGGCCAGTCCTCCTCTGGTTCAGGGTTTGGCTTCCCTCCCTGCAGAGGGCTGCGATGGCACTGATGGAGGCATCAGCAATTAGCTAACCTCTCCACAAAGCCTCAGCTGGAAAAGGTAAATTAATTGGACGGACATTATGACAAGGAATCAATTTGTTCAGACTGGGGGCGTCGTCTTTTGCAAAGGGAATATGGGCTCTGATTGGTAGACAATCAGATGCAATATTCACCAATTTCGCTTGAGGTTGCTTCATCTTTAGTGGCTGCTTGAAAGATGAATGCGTCCTAGACGTTGGCGGCCTTGGCTACATTTCACCTGTTTCAATTGAAGCAGGCCCCCACCCTCCCAAAGGGACCCCGACTGACATGCAAGAATTAAATAATTCACCCACTTTTCTTTAATTATATATATATTGAGGCAACTGGCGAGCATAACATCCTGTGTGGCCTTTCTGTGAACTCAGAGCACCCGAGTGTGAGATGTTTCGAGATCACAAGACCGTGACAGTGAGATTTGAGATTCAACATGATGGTGCCCAGCTGCTAGATCAGATTCTGCACTGAACTTCAAGCAAAAGATTTACAACGTTTCTGGACACTAGCAGACTTTTTTTTTCAAATAAACACAGGATAACACAACGCAATTTCAGAGAGGAGGAATTTATTGATCATTACTACTACAAGTGTGCAGTGGAGGAGGAAAACAAGAACCTGGACAACCTGACCGATAACCCGGCAAAAAAGAAAATCAGACTCACCCACCAACACCAACGACCTGATCGCAACCAACATACAGGTCAGTCTACTTGAATCTATAAATAAAAAACTGGATGTTCTTGAGGTGCTCCACCAGGAGATAAAAACTTGAGCTTCGAATTCACTCACCAGCAAACAGGCAACCTCCAGAGAGAGAGAGAGAGAGAGAGAGAGAGCTCAAACACTCTCTTCTCAGATGGACACAATCAAAAAAGAAAAAACCCTGAAAGAGACAGTCCTCAACATACAAACCACAAACGTGTGACGATTGTATTTTTTTTCCTGAAATTCGAGAAAGTACAATCAACAATCCAGAAACCATGGTCAAAAACGTCACGCACACACTCAAAAAATCTGCTCAGAAACTGTCAACAAAACGACACTTATACCGACAAGATACTATATGGAAAAGAGACCACATCCCGTAATCGCTAAATTCAAACATTTCCAGCTGAAAGAACTTGTAAAGAGCAAGAGACATGAGCTGAAAGGAAGGGAACAACATTCAGCATCAATGATCGGTTCTCCAGAGAAATAAATGAACAGCAGAAAGTGCTATATCCTCCACATTAGCTCTTCAAACAGGCCCCCAGATGTTCAAGGCCACCACTCTTCCTTGACTCAAGAAACCCTACATACCCGACAAAGAGTGAGGAGCTGTTTGCTTCAAAGTAGGACACATCTTTTCCACAGCTATTTTTATGCTTTGTTAGACAACATATGGTGAATAATGGCAGCACACATGGGAAAGAGGGAAAGAAATGAAGAAACATTAACTGCATTTAAACCCACGACCTTTAATGTTACTGATGCACACATCAGCTTACGAACATGATATCCCAATGTGTGTTTTCCCTCAACTCCTCCTCCACCATTTATTTTCTGTGTAACTTAGCAAAAAGGGTTAGTTGTGAGACATGTTTTATTTTTCCAACGTTAGGATTCAGTGATGTGCAGTTATAACACGGATGTGCTGTATGTGTCATGAGGATGTATATGCAAGCACAGAGTGTGTGTGTGTGTGTGTACCACTCACGCGGGTGGGACATAAATCTGTTTACACAGTCACAACATGTGGACTCGACTTCCTTATGACGTAAATCATTAAGTTTTAGGGCGAAGACTTTGGTTAAGGTAAGGGTAAGGCAAGTAGTGATTATGGTTAGGGTTAGGTTAAGTCTCCAGGAAATGAATGTAAGTCAATGTAATGTCCTTTGAAGTGATGTAAACACGACTGTGTGTGTGTGTGTGTGTGTGTGTGCGACCTTGACCAACCAACAGGCTGTAAGTCACAGCTGTGAGCTGATGGATTGTACACAGTGCTTCATCCCATCTGATATGAGAGCTGAGGACACTGAGTCAGCTCAGACACAGTGACACACACACACACACAGGAGACTTACCCTAACTGGAACTTTAACCCTAACCAAACCCATAATCCTAACCACTGACCCAAGAATCAGCTGTGATCTAAGTGGGACTATTAACTGGTCTTGAGTCACAAATGTTCCCTGAAAGCCATACACGCAGACACACAATAAGACACAATCAGGAACAAATAATAACAAATAATGTATATATTATCATAAGATATGTTCAGAACAATATGGAGCTCAAATAAGACACCATACTTCATATGCACTAAAGACCCTGAACCTGAAAGTTAAAAGTTCTGTTGTATATCACTTCAAATGTCCTGTACTGCTCATTACAGAGGCCGAACCGAACTCATGTCTAACGACATGTTAACAAACTCTGTCTGATGTTAAAAGCTACGGGTGTTGAGCAATGAAACAATAAAATTACTATAAACCTGCAGATTTAAATTCATGCAACTGTGCAGTCAGCTGGCTCCTCAGCTGTTACGACACTTCAATATAAAACTAAAAGCTTGAAAACAGCAACACATCTGTTTCTATTATTCAGCCCACTGCAAATGGGTTAATAACTACTGGTGTCCTCATTTAATCCTTTTGTCTGAAGCACCTTTTCAGGATTGGTGTGATTAAAAAAAGTTACTATTAATTTTTTTCCAATAACAGGACGCTCACTAATTTGTTGTTAAATCTCTCTTTCTATAATAACATGTACATTATGCTATAAACTGCTTAGCCGGCTTCTTCTCACATTTCTTCGTGCTGCAGTGCTGCAGGATTTTCTAAAAACTATTCCTCTGGGGAGCAGAGGGACTGCTTTCAGTGGCCACATCTGTGGCTCAGTAAGATATCCCTTTTTTTCATATCAGAAGTGCAGTTTAGGACGACAGCCACCACTACACACAGCTACGTCTGCATACACACACTGAATGCTGGGCTGATACCACAGAGAGGAGGCTGTAATGTGTGAAGATATGGGGGGGTGGCTCATCTGGCAGAGGGGATGTGCTTACACAGGCCTGTGGTTCAAGAAAACTGTTTATATATTATATTATTATATATCCGTCTGGGGAATACATTTTACATTTAAGGAAGTCATGCGCTGCAAAAGAGTGTGAAAAATGATAGTCACTTTTGAGATATATGACACAAACCATCCCATATGCGCATATACTTAATAGGATGTAAAATCATAAAATTATGAGCACGCCATCTTTTAAGACGTCCATAATTCTGTGTGTGGAGACAATCATTTTGTATTCTAACACATTATTTTTTCATATGCACGATAAATCTAAGCAACGGATATCTCCTTTTTATGTGCATACAGTACTTTGTGTTAATGGTAGCTGAGTGTGGGTAATCTGCATCACATCTACAGTACAACATTAGTGTGCTCTTTTATAGCTATACCTACAATATCTCTGTGCATTGCCTGCCATGATAATCATATCCTCTATTCGTGCTCGCCCATCTTTTGCAGCTGCTCACCTCGAGATTCTTCGAGCAAAATAACATCCGATGACCTTTTCCACTCCTCCCTGTACATTAAAGTAAGTGCAGTCTTGTGGGCGTGTTTCAGCATAACCTCGGTCCTCAGTCCAAAGCTGACTCTGCCCGACTGCGTCAAAGCCAAAGATGTTACACAAGCATCCGTTCTTCCCACGTATGTCATATTTTTCTCCGTCCTGCTGCTGTTTTAATACATGAAGCCGGTGAACTGCTTGTCTCCTCCATTAGCTCTAATTCCATTCAAATGCATCCGAGGACACATTTGCACAAATGTGAATAAAAAGAATTCAACCTTCTGGGTAATGGCAGAACCAAAGATAATATTGTGAGGATGCTTTACTTTGCATCCAGTCCAACATTGCATCTCTGGCTTCATTTCCGGAAAACCAGACAATTTGCTAATCCGTTTTGAACCCACCTCCTCCATTTATATAAACTTTCTACACCATCTATCCATCTCAATGTCAAGGCTGTCCTTTTCAAGTCGTGTCTTGGATAAGAAAGTGAAAGGCTCGGTGAGATACAGAGCTGGAGAGAAATGATTATCACTCAAGCCTTTCACTTTTTTCCATCTGATACAGACTAACATGGATGTCTGAATCAGACAAACCAGGCAATCTCCTCAGACAACAGTTGTCAGGTGACATGAGGTCAGGCAGTTTTCTCTTCGAGCTTGTGAGCTGTCTGAAATGTTATCATTTTCAGACACATTCATGATCTTCACTTAAACCAACTTGATGAAATACTTCAAGCCAGAAAACTACTTTCTTGTAACTGGGTGATCTGACCCACCTCGCTATTGTCAGGGGGAGCTGGTGGATGGTAAAAACATGCTCATAAATCCCTGTGTGATCTCAGTTAGATGTTCTTGTTTTCAGGGTATGGCTGCTGAGAGAGGGGCGCGATCACACTCACGAGACAACATCTTTCTCCTTACTTTTGTTCATAACAAGCCCAGACAATCTCCTCTGACAACAGTTATCAGCAGCCATCGGGCGCCTCGTCTTTCCAGTGGAGGTCCTGGTTGAATGACAAGCATGTGAGATAGATGGATGATGGCTATCTTTAGTCTTTCATATCTTTTCCTTTTGAAATGTGGGTCCATGTACATTTTCATTATTACAGGTGGAATTCATTGCAGCTTAATGTATCTTTAACTTTCTGTAATTGGAGTTTTAGACATACTAGTGGAAAACTATTGGATGGATTGCCTTGAAATATACAGATATTCACGGTCCCCACAGGATGAATCATAATGATGTCATTAATTTGCTGACTTTTCATCTAGCGGCATTAGGAGTCAAAATTTTCACTTACGTATCTTATAAACTATCTCTACATCTACAGGATGGAACGGCACGCATTTTTGTAGAGATTTTCGTGATCCCCAGAGGATAAGACCTAATGACTTTGTTGACCCCCCTTTTCCTTTAGTGCCATCATGAGGTTGTCATTTGTGATTTCTGATGAAATGTTTCTACAAGGATCAATCACCTTGCATTTTGATTCAATTTGTGTTTTCCATATGATGTATTGTAATAACTTTGTACATTCCTTAACTTTTATTCCTGCGTAGTTATGAGGTCAAAGGTTTGATTTATGTAACACTTTGGGTTTGGATCAAATACCTCACACAGCTGCTGATGTGGCTGTAAACTCTTTCCTCTTACAGACATTTGTACATAAAGTTTCAGGTCAGGTGCATATTTACAATAATTTTTATAGCATATGGGAGGATTTATTTGTGCACTTCACACTTCTGTCCTTAAATGGTCTTAAGTGAAGAAAATTAATGTTTTGCAGACACCACTTTGTCAGCCTAATATTTTGAACAGCACTTTTTTCCCTATCTTTCAACTCACATTTCTATTTCGTCCATTCATTACTGTCTCCTCTGCTGAATGACCAGCACTTAGGGAGAGGACTAAAAAGTAAACATTCATGAATCTCTATTGCTGATGACACGCTCATTAATTTTCCATGCTTGTGTTAATCTTTTAAAAAAAGAAAAAAACTCTTTGACACAGCAATGAGTGCAACATGAGGGCAAGGGCTGCACGGAATAAATATACAATGAAAGATTATATAAAATAAAGAGAAACGACGGGACAGAAATAAATCCAGTCGGTGCATAAAAAAGCAGATGCAGCTCAGTTTTTAAGTGAAGTAAGATGCTGGATTTCTGCAGGGTGGAGAAGCAAAACAAGATGACAAAGTCCATTCCCTCGTTCAGAGTAGATGGATGAAACCCCGTCAGCAAATTAACAAGTATGTGGCAGCTTTCACACGTGCATGTTTTCACTCTGGTCCCCTGTCACAGTGGCCTGAGAGGGTGGGAGGGAGGTGAGACTTTCATCACACCACTCTTTGACCTCCTCTTCTCATGTTTTTGATGACTACAGGGACACTGGAACAAGTTCTGGGTCAAAGACCATAATGGAAGTTCCAATAATAAAGATGTCTTCATGTGAGTGGATACCACCATTCAATACATTGATTAAGATTTAAGCTGCTCTTACATGGGAATATTCTGTAAACTTGACATATTTCTTAGATAAGATAAGATAAACCTTTATTTGTCCCACAGTGGGGAAATTTGCAAAACAGTGGGGAAATTTGCAAATATATAAGATTTTGCTGTTGCTTTGGTTTGAATGGGCGAACAGCCCATCACATAACCAGCTCTGCTCTATTCGTCTCGTTTGACAAAGACTTTATGGTGGTAATTTGAAATAAGCTTATGAAATCATTTTACGAAAAAAAAAAATCATGCTGCGAAAAAAAAGAAATTGAAGTAAAAGCTGCTGAACTGAATAGGAGTGATCGGCAATGAACTCTTATTGTGAAAAGAAACGGGATGAAATAAATTTTAAAAATTTATTGGATTATAATGTTTTATTCACTTATTTAAAATTTAACATTTTGGGTCTAAGAGAATACCCAAACTCCTGTTATGTATTCTGATTACTCTCGGTCATTGTTAAGCTGACAGTAAACTCAAAACAACCTCTTCTGAAGTGTGACACTACTTTGCCATATTCAAGGTTAAATGTGTATATCAACAGAAAAAAGAAGTAAAATTCTCCATAGAAACTGAGAACTTTAGGATTTGTATCTTGCTTTGCACCCGTGCACAAACCGCCTTTTGTGCTTGACATAGAGACTCAACTCTCGAAATGGCTTTCTGACTTCAAATTGATTAGTTTTGTGGTTGCTGTCATTCCCACAGAATCAATCCTGGATTCACTTTTACTCAAGAAGCACATGGCACAGAAAACAGTCTGTTTGGGTTTACAACTTTGGAAGAGAGTTGTTTATACTCACACACACACTGATTAGCGTCCTGTGCAAAATAAAAAATTTGGTTCTCCGTAAATTATCACCACATTTTGCTGCCACTCAGTGATCCTACGCTGTTGGAGGAAGACTACATCACACTAATGCCTTCTGCAAATACGATTCACACTATTTACTCCACACTATATATACCCATATGGCGTTTTGATCGGGCCAATCGCTCGCTCTAAACTGTGACTATGAAAATAGCAGGCATGTTTACAGAAAATGTTGAAATGCCCTGAAACGGAAATAATTGGATGTAGCTGTGTTGTTGTTATTTTCACCCCTCAAAGAGGCTGACAGAATTGAGAAACCAGGTCACAGATTATTGTGGTATAGAGTTGATTGGCATCTCCTCTCAACTTTCGGAGGGTGTTTTCTCCTGGCCACTGAAGCTAAGTTTCTCCACACAAACACAGTTTCACAGGATTATCCTTGCACTCCTGGCAATATCAGCCAGTTAGAGCCTCGTGCAGTGTGTATGTGCGCATGAATGCATGCAAGTTTGACTTTTCTCTCTTGGTGGTGTGTCTTTTTTTTTTGGGGTTATCTCCCCTTCTCTTATGGTCATTATGCTCTCAGACTTCTTGAATATGTGTGTGAGCGTGTGCACGTCCACAAATGTGCATATGACCGTCAGATGAGGAGCAGACTTTCATTCCAAGTCCCTGAGCTCCCCTCCAACATCACCCGTGGGCTTTGTTTTGATCCCCTCGCCAGTCATTCTCCTCAGCCACCTCTTAAGCCCAGTGCATACAGTACTGTGTGTGTGTGCGGGGTTACAGGGATGCATGCACAGTGCCCCCTTAAGCCTTTTGTGCTCCAAATTTACACCGTCTTGCCCTTATTCCCAATGCCAATTTCTCCCCTGCTCGTTCGTCAATGCATGCAGTGCAGGGCTTATAACGGCAGAACAAGGCTTGGCTCTTTTCCCTGCTCGCTCTGCCATCAGAAGTCTCCGAGGTATACTCCTCTTGCTGCTTCTTCACAGCCCAAGGCTTTTTTTCAAAGCGCGAGAGACAGTTGCTCTCGCCCTCGTTCCGGCGAATCCTCGCTGAGAATCTTCAGCTGGATTCTTCTCTGGTTCTGAGAAGTATGAGCTGAATGATGCATGCTTTATTACACTGGAAATCATACAAGAATAGGCTGTTATCAGTGTGCTACCCATCTCTTCGGTGCATCTTCCTTTCTCAGTGAGCCATCGTATCTTAAGGCCCATTCAGGGAAATTTGAATGTTAAAGTTCAATGAACAAATGCATATTGCTAATGCAGTGCTAGAAATGAAGCACATTTCGAATTTTGTATGAATGTGGGCAAGGTATTTTTCACAAAGATGCATGAAGGTACGCTTACATAACCAGGTGGCTATGGCATCAGTCATGCTGTGATTTTAGGATTTAGTTTGTTCATTCTGCTCAGTTTTACTCAGTATATCCTGACAACGTCATCATTTAGGCCACTCTCTCTCTTTTGGATTTTGCATGTTTCTTTACCCCATGGCTGCCAGGCTTCATGACTCACTAACAGCAGCACGGAGGCCTATTTCATTGTTTACACCTTTACGGGTCTCTCCACTTCACAACAAGGCCACCTAAATGCCTTAAAGGTACATTTAGTGCAGCTTAAGTGCTTGGGATGTGTTAATGCACTTCCTACAAGGGTAAAATGTCTCCAGTGTGCTTTTATGTATTCGACAAGGCAATAATGTCGGCTCTGCACTGAATTTTTGGCCAACGTCCAGATTACTGCGAGACCTAATCAGCTTAATATGAAGTGGAGGAGATATTGTTCAGTGCACAAGACATAAGGTGCTGCATGAAAGATTGTCGTTAGCCATTAAACTATAGAGATCCTCCGCAAAGCGGAGATCACTACTGTGCCCTGTGGTGCTTTATGATCTTTTTTTTTTTTTATAAATCATATTCAGTATTTAACAGCAAGATGCAAGAAAGGTTTGGCATTGTATGTATACCATTATAATACTTAAGAAAAGTGAAGGTACAGTGATGCCAATTCAACCAATTTTTTGTTAAATTCCAGTACATTGTGAAGAGTAGTCTGTCAAGTTTTGAGTAACAAAACACTCTGCATCTCTCCTGGAAGACTGTTTTCCTCAGAGTCCAGGATTAGTGGCATTCATAGAGAGAACTTCTATACATAAATACATAAGTAATAGTTGTTTTATGTGACAAAATAATCTAAACTCAAATGTTATATAAGTTGTTATTGTCAGAATTTCTTCAAATTCCCTAAATGAAGGTCTAAAAGTAGGGCCCTCCACACTGCCAGGAAAAAACTGCTAAAGAAATATTGAATCTGTTATTTATTTATTTATTTATTTATTGACCCAAAAGTAATCAAATTTTAACTGTTGAAAAATACTGGAATCGTCTTATAAAATATCCAGCATCAGTAAATGGGTAAAAAACCACAAATTCCCAGAAAAAAATATAGAGGAAATTACTCTAATATCCTCAATGGTAGCTACAAACCTGCACATTATACAGCCTTAACAACCAACACACACACACACACACACACACACACACATTGACATGATTGTAAAACTGACACAGAGACTCCACTATGAAGCTCACATGTACTTATAACATGACACATTAATGACAAACCAACCAACATGGAACATGACCATTAAGAGGCCTATTGACCTCCATTAATGACTCATCGAGAGTCATAATAATTCACTAGGGACACATTACTCAGGAGTGTGTTAATGTGTGTATGAGCCTGTCTGCCTCCCTGTATTTTGACTTTAGCTCAGACTATGCAGGTTTTTTTTAAACATGGCAGATAATTATCTCTTCCGTTTGTTTATCTCTATCTTTTTGAGCCTTTGTGTCTCTTTCTTTTGTGTTTTTGGCAGAAAAATGCATTAAAAAAACCCCAAAAGCTAGGATG
This sequence comes from Holacanthus passer, assembly GCA_025331565.1. NCBI lineage: Eukaryota > Metazoa > Chordata > Actinopteri > Pomacanthidae > Holacanthus > Holacanthus passer. Next base: position 3,691,447 of record JAFREQ010000009.1, on the reverse strand, counting down.
TGTGCCATTAAGAGCAGCGGCGGATGTAGACAGTATCAGTGCGGGGATAATGATAGCTGGATGGAACGGCGAGGATTAGCACACAACTAAGCTTGTTGTGACCACAGATTGCAGAGCCACTCGAAATGAGCACTGCCCAGGCCACGGCCAGGGTGGATTAGAGTCATGTTGGACCGGTGGGGGCGGGGGCCGGACGGCTCCATGAATGACTACATGGTTTACTTAAAGGCAGGCTGGAGGGTTTAATGGCTGGCTGACCGGTTAGCTGGTTTGTTGCCGGGATTGTTGGAAGTCTGGCAGGCTGCCCTCTGTAGCTGTCGCTGGCAGGGAAATGAGCCGGCGAGCTCTTGGATCGACAGGTCACAAATGTCACATCATGAGCCAGAGTGACAGCGACTGATTTACACTGGAAAGATTTGCAGCGTGCCGCATTTCTACAGCAACTGCTAATCAAAGAGCGATTCATACTTACATCCAGATGCATTAAGTTGTATTTAATGTATGAAGCCACAAAACCAAAGCAACATCACAGCTCTGTCTTTTGGATTCTCTACTTGAATCTGCACCAATGTAGAGTGTACAGGGAAATTCAACATCAAGTAATCATTCATCGACAGGTCTCCCTCTCTCTCTCTCCCTCCCTATCAGGCATTCTTATTGATCTCTTGATATATTGTCAGAATTACATGCACTCAGTTGCCAGATTAGTAGGTACAAGAGTAATGAACTCATGGAGTCAGCCCTGCCATAAATCCAACTTTCAAAAAGGTTATGATTTTAGTTTTTGTTCAGAGGTGTTGATCACCCTTCATGGTCATTTTGGTAGTTTGAGCTGACAAGGCTGTGTTGTGTCATACTGAGAGGACTTTCTAAATATGTATTTCTAATATCTACCCTCATTAATATAAGTGGAGTGGACACAATATGAACACCTCTCATGTGAGAACGCCTAATAAACTGGCTAATGAGTATAATGATACCCGAAAATCATCCAAAGCAATATGATTGTGTAATTAACTGGACGTCACTGAAAGAAGAGGCTGTGTGGTGGAATTATTAACATATCTGCACTAACACAGAGAGGACAGGGACAACTGTGGACACTAGAGGTTAACCAAGGACATTTAAGACATGAAATACTATAAATAATATAATAATAATAATGAGATAAGATCTGTTATCTATCTATTGTTATAATAATACTCATACTTTGTATACCCATCAAGTTTGTTGTGCACTATAAGCACATCTCACCTCTGTATGTGTGTTTAAAAGCATCTGTAAACAAGTAACCTGCAGTTTTGCAATTTTGTATTGATACCAACTCAAGACAAGTGAGAAACATAATATCTATTCACTAACATAAGTGTGCTGAAACAATAAAACCACTCCATTACAGTAGGACTGTGTTTTATATTACATTAGTATTGACACAGATTAGGTTGCATGCACTGAAATGCTTGCATGTGTTTCACAGCTATAGCCTGATATCTGTTCTGACTATAACACGTTGTCTTTATCTCTGTCCATCAACCCCCCCACACACAAAGACTTAGGCTTCACCTGTTTTGACCCCTTAGACACCGACCTTTGAGGTCACCAAGCTGCACTCTGACTAACTCTGCGATAATACCAGCTCACACTAGTCACCACTAGACATAATTGTGCTCCTGTCATGTTGGAAACGACTTGGTGGTGAATATCTGAATCTTGATCTCTGAGTAGTGCAGCAACACACAGGCGCCTGAATGGAGACACACAATGCTGCATTGTGGAGGCAGCGACAGGCCTCATTAGCCGCAACACATCCTGGTTATCTGATCTCCACGCTCAGTCTGACTCGTACCAACGTCTGTAACTTATGACTCACCTCAGGATCAAAAGCGCAGGTTTCAAACTACCTGCCAAAGCCATGCTTCCTGACAAAATGACACCAATGATGTGCTAACATGCGAAACAGGAGACGTTTGAAATGGGAGCTGTTCTGGTCAGTGTTAGTCAGCACGGATACTTTGCAGGTGATGAGACTTGTTTTTAGGGTCTGTGTTAAAACAGAGACATGAATGTGCAGTAATCACATAATAGGTGCTCTGATGTGAGACAGACTTTGACGTCCTATTATGACTTTTTATATTATCATTTGCATTACGTGGTTTATCTTCCCCTTCTACCAAATCCTACAAGCATTCTTTGATTAGTTTAGATACTATTTTAGCAACAAACTGAGCAGGCATGTGCCACGGCTCATTTCATTGTTGTCCACAGTCAAGAACACACACACAGTCCTTCTGTTAAGTCCCGCTATTACCTTTGTTCCTCATTTTTCTGTCATAAATTTGCCCAGCTCAATGAGGACAAGACTGAGTTTAATTTGTAACCCCTCTGCCAGAAACTTGGGCGTTACATTTTGCTCTTATTATAAAAATGTAATATATTTTGGCCGCTTGGGAGAAGCAGAAACAAGGTCCAAACACGATATTGACATATAATCACATAGAGCCATCATAAAATTAAATGGCAAACTTGTTAGTAATCTACTGCTTATTAACTTTTAAACTGAACTATTAGATAAGAGATCGCCCACGTTTTGGAATCCATCCAATTTCTTGCAATTGCCTTCAGAATATATTTGAAGAGTTTATTGATTTCCTATAAGGGATTAAATGGTTTACCATGAACCTGCACCACGTTTATGAACTCCTAATGCCTCCATGGAAAATTATATGTTGTAATCTAAAGGGTGATTGAGAGTGCCTTCTGCCAAACAGAAAGCTGCGTGCTTTGATTTACTTTGTATTAGAAGTAGGATTTTATTTTACAGAAAAGTTTCTCAGATCTCGAGGGGTTGGCGATGGTTTTTACAAGCAAAGAAGAACAGTGTACTTGAGGTCACAGAAGTACAATATTTTCCTTAAAGTTTATTCTCAATTGTAGGAATCTTCACATCTCGACAGATTTTCTTGTTCACGTCCTGTGCAAAGCTCAGACTTTGTTTTCCCTGAACACTGTAGCATAAAATTCAACAATTAAAGAAGTTCCTAGTATAGAGATAACCACCTCAGGCAGAGAAGAAAGTGAAAAAGTCAAGGACATATCACAGTCTTCATGACAAGAATTTTATTTTCTTTTTTTTTTAATTACATTTTGCATTAAATTAAAGACTTTTTTCTTTACAACATACATTAAGCTGTGAATCAGATGTTAAGGAAGTGAAGAGAGTAGGGCAAAAAACTTTGTGACGTCACAATATCTTACAAGCTTACAAAGTTCAAAAGGTTGAGAAGTTGAGAAGAGAGTCGATTTGCATCTAATAGCAGTGTATTATAACAAGGGTGAAAGACAAAAAAGGCACACACCAAAGAACCTCACTGTCCACAGCAGCCTTCACAGTCAAACCCAATCCAGTCTCTAAAATGTTCAAACCCCGATCTGACATCAAAACACTTGATGTTACAGAATCTTAAACGCACACCCGCGACTAAACTGACTCGTCAACACAGGATGTGAACCTTCAACCTTCCGATCTCAACAGATTTTCTTGTTTACATTCTGTGTGGACGCGGCAATTCTCCAAGGTGAGAGCTGCCACAACTGAACATTCCTAGACAAGAAATAATTAGTTGTAGATCAGCATTATTTCGGGCCTGGGAAAGTTGCTCGTTCATGCACTCCTCAATACACTGGAGGGTGTAAATCGGGCCTTGTAGTGCCCAGTAACCAGTCTACAATGCAGTGGTATTCTGGAAGTCTGGAGTAAACACACCCCTTCATACCAATCTTGGGCCTTTTGCACTTTGAAGATCATATCTTTAAGTAATCACCGGGACCGTGTTTCTGAAGGGACACCTCCTTCCCGACCTAATCTGTTGCCCATGACCCTGTCATTTGCAACCGAACCCTGCAAGCTTCTATGTACACATGTTAGTCAGGTCACAGATCCTACACATCCTTCTCGCGTTAGCTGTGGATTGAGACATAGTTGGCTTTCCTCCATTGAGAAACAGAAAAATTGCTTGATATCAAGAAAACTTTTACCTACCTACACATACAACACTAAGGGAGTGCTCCATTGATTTAAGTGTTGGGGGGGTGATCAATAAAAGTAAAAATGAAAGTAAAAAAAAAAAGGTCGGATTAGTCATACTCTCAGCCATTCATAAGGCCTTGATAATGAGAGTTAGTGAAGCAAAAATAAAAACTCATCTCTAGACTTCCTCAAAGTGTGTTTTCTCTTACAAAAAGGGGGTTAAATACGGTACTTTTATTTTTAATATTGATGTTTTAAAATGTCAACTTTCTCCACAGGAACCAGCCTGTTTATGCAACTGCCTACCGTCTTAGTGTTATAACGCACACAAGAAGCCTAGAACTGTGTTAGTTAGTACACTGGGTGCTCATGTGTGTCTCTGTACTGTACGTTTTACTAGTGTTGATGTTGCTTTATTATTGCAGTGCACCAGAAAGATACACATACATTGGCCTTCTCAAGTAACAAATGTTAATTGCTCAGTTAATCAACCATCACTCCAAACCAACAGACAGCAAAAAAAAAAAAAAAAAGTAAAAACAAATACCAGGACTTTTAAATTGTATAAAATATAAAATCAAAAACACTCACAACGTCTTCATCGACACTGCCAGCACAACATAAAGGGTTGCTTTAAGCGCATTAATGGCACGATCAGAAATGAACCACAAAGATGAGTGTGTGTGTGCGTGTGTGTATGTGTGTGTATGTATATATGTGTGTGAGAGAAAGAGTGTAAGAAGAAAAGGAAATCCTCCTTCCTCTCTTTCCTCTGGACTCTAATTGTGTTATGTCTAGGGACCAGAATTACAACAATAACACCTACATTCTTTAATTGCATTTTTATCAAACCAGGGAAATATCATGACGTAAGAAAAATAAAAAAATACTACAAGGAGACAAAGTTAACAGCTAATAAAGAAAACATTGTCACTACTTTAGGGTGTAAGGCACAAATTTACATGTGGAAAAGGAAGCAGGCAATACAGATGTTTTTATAGTTTTCTTTTTCACCTGCTCATCCGTGAGACGCCGCGTGATGCTTTCCGAGAAGGAGGTCATCGCTCCTTTTGCTCGTGGCGTCTTCTTTTTGTACGTGTGTGTGTATGCCGATTCCCGTACTGTTGCTGCAGCTGCTTCTCTTATATTTGCAACATGCAACAGTGAGCGTCGATGGCACTGGTAAGCCAGCAACCAATCAAGACAAATGTTACTGACTCACACAAAACCACAGTGCTGATTGAAGGGGGGGGGGGGATGCTCATTGGAGGAGTGAAAGGGTGAGATTCAGGAAGTCTTTTTTATGATTGGTCTAAAACAATGGAAATTCTGGTCCATGAAGGTAAAAGTCCCTGTCTGGCACAGTTTAAATAAATATCTCCTCCTCTTCACAGAGGTCACATATATCTCAAGCTGCGGGTCCCACTGAGCGCACAGTAAGACCTAGTGGACCTTTAGTCATCAAGAAAGTTCTACGGGCTCCAGTTTAATGACTTTAAATACGGTTTTTTTTTTTTCTCACACTTGATTAATTCATATTAAAAGATCTCTTCTCTGTCCTCTCTCTGTCTCCGAGCCTAGAAAGTCAGTCTTTTTTTTTTCAAAAGCACTTCATAAAAATAAATACAACAAGCTATTAGTATTAACAGTCATGTGTTATTCAGTAACCAGTACAGTAGAAGATTCCTCTGGCTGGGGCTTTCAGTCAAACCCAAGCAGGACTTGATTGCTGTAACACTGAGAGGCTTTTCACAGTTTCTCACAGAACTCAGGCAGCTGTCTGTCCATTCAGCACGAGCTCAGTCTCTCTGAGTGTTTCCTCGCTCAGATTTCCCAGTCCTCAAGGTACTGTACAACGATTTTTCTCCAAACTCCCCCTGCTGACTTCTTATGTGCTTTCACCAGCATGATAAAGTATCAGGTCAAGTCCCGGTGGCCAAAGACACCACAAACAAAAGAGCCACCGCCTGGGATGCTACAGGGTGCCGTTGGATGAAAATTTTCAGGACAGCATCATCTTCTTCTGTTTCAGCAGCACACATTCCCACGTGTGTTTACAGAGGAGCCGGGAGGCAGCCAGAGCGTGAGCTCGATGACGCCAACAAATGACAACAACCATTTGTATAATATTTACATATTTATATAAAAAGAAAGTGTTTTCTTAAAAAAACTGTGTTGCATTTTCCACTGTACTGTACACCAAAAACAAACAAACAAAAAAAAACACTAAAAGGAGATGCAAGTTGTACAGTATTCCCTGTTTTCTCTCTTTCAGAAAAAACTTTCACTACTGTCCGTTCACATTGGACTTACTGGCTAATTAGCTGACTATGTGCAGGAGTCACTGGACTTGACTTTTGTTGAGAGCGAGACTACAGAGGGTTTGGGGGGGACATCGGGCTTGAGATATTTGATGCCCGTTCGAGGCAGTGAACCATAGGAGCTCATTCCAGGCTGCCGTGACAGAGATATGCCCTGTGCTGTCATTTGTATGGAGTCCACCCTCTGAGGTGCAGGGGGTGGAGTCTCCACGCGGTTGAAGCTGTGATGTCTCGCCAAATGGGAGGAGTTAGATGAGTTGGTGTTGTGCTTCTTGAGGGCGGAGGAGCCGGAAGCGGCGGACGCCGATCCTTTCCGGAGCCCATAGACTGACGAGTGGACCTCCAGGCGTTTGCCCATCTGTGGGACGGCCGGAGGAATGGTGAGAGAGGCCTCTCGCTGGGGCACACGTGGTGGCAGCACTCCGTCTGGATCCACCATGTTGAGGTTGTGACAGGGGCTCTTGACTGTCTTGTACTCCAGGGTGGCCCCCTGGTCGTCCATGACGCCGTGGCCCATGCTGAGGTCGCTGTGGTGCGGCTGCTCCACGTACTCGTGCTGGTAGGACTGCTGGTGCTGCTGCAGGTGAGGTTGGAGCTGGTGCTGATGCTGCGGCAGAGGCAGGACCACGACACTGGGGATGTGCCCCGGCGAGGCTCTCAGGGGCAGGTCTGTAGAGATAACAGGGGAGCCCATTGGTGGCATGTCCTTGGTGCAAGCGTTAATGAGGTTCTGGTTCCTCTCCCACTCCCGGCTGCCCCGGCTGGGCTTGCGACGCGGCTGCATGGGGGTGGATTCAGGCGTTGGCAGAGCAGCGAGGTCCAGGTGGTGCTGGTCTGCTTTTATCAGCATCTTCCCATTCGGCGTCAGTCTCCCGTTGTGCATCAAAGGGGTGAGGATCGCCTCGGGCCGGCCGTCTTTGGCCTGTGTCTCGAACAGGCCCGTCAGCTTGGTCACACTGTTCATGGATCCCCGGCGGGAGTGGAGGTGGTGGCTGTCCTTTTCCTTGCGGCCTGTCAGGTCCATGTCTCGGCGCCGGTGGTCGCAGACACAGTAGACAATGATGCCAGAGAAAATGGCGCCCATGGCGAAGGCTAGGATGACAGCAATGGCCAACAAGGTCACGGGAACGAGCTGGTCACGACCCTTCTGGTAGCTCTCACGGATCACCCCTGCAGAGAGATGTGGAGATGACATTCAGACTGGCAGACTCAAAGAAGGAGAGATGATGCTGCTGCTGTGAACTTGTTTCTTTGTTTCTAAGAGAAATAAAGCTGTTGAGAAAGATGCTCAGACTAACCAAAATATAGAAAAGGATATTGAACTGTAATAATTAAAAGATATTTTCTGGGTAAAAAAGATTAGCAGTTTAAATAATTTCATGGAAAAACATGCAAATGAAGACGGGGTTTATCCCATCATAAGGAACACCTATTCAAAACAGACACAAATGGTAGCTTGAAGAAGCAACATTCAATATTTCCCGAAAATCCAATCTTAGACTGAAAATGTGTTTTGGAGGGGTGATTATGATTCACATTTTAAATCCCAGATAAACCCCTCTGCTGAAATGAAAAAAAGATATGAGCACAGATAACGGAGCCTGAAATACCCAAACCCTTTCTTCTCATAGATGCAAATGGGAGACTTTTCATAAATCTTCATAAATGGATCCAATCTCATGAATCACAGAGAATACATTAAAAAGCCTCTGATTAGGCGCTAAATCCAATGAGCTGTGTCATCAGTGTCTTATGAAAGCGGCACTTTCAAAGACTGGCAAAGACGCGCTGCGATACGGCCAAATAAAAGATAATTCAATAAAAGCAGCTACGAAGTATTCCAGCGGTGGGAGAGCGGGAGCAGCAGGTTGTGTGCAATAAAACGGGGTCAACAGTAATCTGCACACACATACACACAAGTGCGGGCACCTCACCCCAAACACACACACACACACACATGCATACAGACGATAACCTCCAGCCTGTTGATGAATGTCGACATCTAATGCAGCACTCACTTCTGTGGGTTAAACACACTCCACGGCAAGAGAGATTTATAATGCGTTCACACATGACCTGTGGCCAACACAGATCAGTTACCACAGACAGAGGATTAGGCAGGTGGACTCTGTCACGTAAAAAGCTCCCACAGTGCACTGCTGGTCTTCATAACGTGACTCAGTTACACGTGTGCGTTCATTGTCTCATATCATGGTATATGTTATTCACCGTACGGCACAGGATTTTTGAAATTCTGTGTGCCTGCTGTTTGCGTCCCGAGGAGCTCATAAAAACCTGCAAAACTGTAAAATGAAAAAAGGATGGAAGCTCTCAGTCACGCTGGGTGATAAAAATAAGGACAATAACCTGATATGTGTGTATGAATGGGATTCAACCTCGCATAATCCATAATGGCAGCGTGCGTCTCCTGTACAGAGGAGGTGTGTTTACAGTGAATATATGTGCTAAAATAAGCACTATGTGGGTGATATGATTTGTATAACAGCTTTCAGGAATCACAGATATTTTCATTTACGAGGAAATTACATAAAAGTGGCAAGAATGGCTGAAAAAGGCTATGACTGTCTCTTTTTTGTTTCATTTCTTTAAGATGTGCATGTATAAAATCTTTTTTTTTAGTTGCCCTCTTATCTTTTTTGTCTTGTCTTTTGGTTTTCTCAACTGTAAGATCACTTGTAATCGTGAAATGGAATTTGAAAAGTGACATGCTGTACAAAACAAATAAGACTACCAAGAATAATAATGAATAATAATATGAACGTTACATTTGTACACTGCCCACAGGAAACAGACTCAAATACATTCAGCAAAACACAATAATCCAAACAATTGTCAGCAGATTGTTGTAATTTTGCTGTTATCCATGAATCACTTTCCTTGCAGATTATCATAAAAGTGTTTCAAATTACTCTGTAATTTTCCGAAAAGAAGATGCCACAAAAATGAAGCGTTAGTTTGCAATAATTCTGTAAAATCCTGAAGGGGCTGGGTAATCATGTTTAGGCTTTTTAGCTCGGCTGTGTCACAGAGGATGTACTGGGAGAAGATCTTCCCCTTCTGCGTCTCCTCGGCGAGACATAACACAGACACAGAAACAACATGGTAATCTGTTCTGGTGGAACCAAAATCCAGACTCTCTTAAACTAACATCCATAATCCTCACTTGCTGCAGTCATACTTCATTAGTCCAAAAACACGACTTAAAATCAGTCTTCCCAGCCGACATAAAGCACTGAGCAATGTCTGCGTCTCCGCGTCGACTTTAAAGCTCAACCTGGGTTTAAAGGAAAAAAAGAGGAGTTACTTTTGCTCAGATCATTGCTCATTTATTGTAAAAACAAAACTTCACTTTTCTCTTTAATAGAGTGCTGACAAGACGCAGCCGAGCCATACCTCATTTAGTGTTAAACAAACGCTTTGAAAAACTGGCCCAAATCGTTTCTTATCAAGGATATGCCCTGCTGGGTGGATACTGAGAGAAGTGCTATCTGCAGCCAAGCATTAAGGTTTGACATGTGTTGTGGACTTGTGTGACCGAATGTCCCGCCTGTCTGACGAAACATCTGCTTCCCATCTCATACAGTAACATCTGCGAACGAGAGATACTTTTCCTCGCCGCTATCTTTCATGTTGTTGACTTTCTTCTGCCCTCGTCCTTTACCCCCCCGCCACTGCCCATCTTTCTGCTACTTCTCTTCACAGAAACAATGAATCACTTTTCTGACTTTCTTCTTGTTTCAGAGTGTTTTCTTTCACACTCTTCAGCTCCCATATGGTAAGTGTCCTTTTCGGCGGAAACTGGGAACGCTGTAATTATAACCTCGTGGTCTTTGTGAGTTATCGTCCTTTTGGCAGGCACGACAATGGTGACGGGTGCCGTTCGACAGCCGCTGGGTTAAGCGCTTCTGCGAACAAAGAAGAAAAGGAAGAGGAATACAGCTTCACCTGAGGAGAGGAGCCCTGAAAATCTCCAAAAACCATTTACGTAAGAAAATGAAAGTGCAAGGATAAACAAATACTTTGGCAAATCGCTCGTCTTTTCCCATAATCCTTGTTTAATGTAAATAGGTTCATCCATCTCTGTCTGTGGTGCTTACATGCCGAAAGAGCAAGTCACAACTGTTATGAATTTTCATGGCAGTGAATTTATTGCAGCTAAAGGTTAACTTTCTTCGAGCGGGGATTTGGATTTCACATTGAATAACAAAGGCCGAGGAAGCAAAGTGTCCATTCTGGTGAAGGAGGAGAACTGCGGAGCTCAAGCTTTGTCTTCTATTACGGGCGTGGGAGCCGAGGTTAAAGCCCTATTTAACCTGCACTGCATGGTTCTTCCTGTCTGCTCTTTTTTAAGAAAGAAAGAAAAAAATCCTTTCATTCTTTTTCTCAGGTTTCCATCCATCACTCACGTCTCTCGCGCTCACACACACTTCCCACTTAGTGTGTGTACTCAGCCCGAGGCCTTGGGTAAAACACGAAAGAAAGAGAAAGAGGGAAAACTTTGAAGACTTCCATCTTTCATGTGAGGAATTGTTTCTCATCCCAACTTCAAAGAGAATGAAAGTAGCCACAGAGGACACAGGAGGTGTCTCTGTCGAATCACAGGACTTCAGGGTTCTGAATCAAGGTGGCTACGCCGCTCATTTTGCGAGGCCTGTTTGTGATCTCGGCAAAACTTCTCAAAACTTTCACAACGTGACCTTGAAAAGTATCAAAGTCTTGCTAAAACCCACAGATTTTCTGCTTTAGTCTCATCTTGTTGGGGTTCTGACTATACAGTGACTTATAATCTTCTGGTTTCAACTCCTGCCTTGCCCCCAGAATGCCTCACAAGGCATCCTGCAGTTCGACACTTCTTTCAGCGGTTGAATTGATTTGAATTTCACACCGCCTCGGGCCTCAACATTCAGATATTAAACACATATCTCAGATACTCAGATATTTCTCGCTGTCAAAACAGCCTGGGTCGGCAACACTGACTTGTAAATCAGAAACATTGTAATCTGCTGTGACTGGAACTTGTGAATGCTCTCTCTCTGTCTGTCTGACACACATAGACGCTCTTACTCTCTTTTAATCTCTTCAGAAGCACCAGCTGACTTAAGCCCACAGAGCTCGTCTTTGTGTTGGTGTTGGGAAAACTTCAAAGGTAGTTAAACATCACAGAGAGGTTATGGAGAGGGCTCTAACCCCTGACTGCAGGCCACCGCACAAAGACAGTGTCTGCGAAATGATAAAAATCTTAATCAGACTTAACTGCACTCACTGACGTGTCACTTGTTGAAAGACAGAACTGCGGACCCTGTCGACTAATGGCGCAGAAGAAAGGATGAAGGAGAGAGTAGCAGAAAACGATCGCCGCCTCACGTTTGCTCTGCCTTTGCTGTGGCAAGAGATTTAAAAACTTCTTATTTGCTTTCAGGGACATGCTTGTTGTCATCTTTTAAAGAGGACATTGCTGGTTAGATGATGACAGCAATTCATTAAATTCTGTTTAATCTCCTGTTAGGATATAATCCCATTAAGTCTTGTGTATGTTTATGTTCGAGAGGCACTTGCATTAATGGTGTTATTCAATATTAAAGCATTCATCAGACAATCGTGAGTCAGTGTGCAGAATACTGATGAACCAGTTAAGATATAATTAAAGCCTTAATTATATCATTCTGCACCTCAGGTATTAACACTGATGTACTAACCTATCCACCTCCCCGCATACAAACTGTAGTATTTAATACTCATAGGAAATCAACCGAAATTACACATCCCTGAGAACATTTTTCACCAGGTGTTTGATGCCTTCAATTGACGCTTCCACTGTTGTATTAACATGTGATAGACTTGTTAAAAGCACTGCCCAGCATGAATAACACAGCTAGAACAATTTATCCAATTATTTCTCAATTTCACTGACAGCACAGGTTTACTGCAATGTCGTAAATCACAATTTATAAAAATGTGGACTTTTCTGTGATGAAAAACTGTGGCTATAATGCTGACTCCTGTTAATTAGTAATCAATCTTGATGAGTCACTGTTATGTAAATGTGACCCAGTCAAGTGTATTTTATCATGCAATGACTGCTGAAAATGTGTGGCCAGCTCCTGACTTGTATGGATAACTGTGTGTGCTATGTGTGTTGCAATTTGCGTTGTAATTCATGCAGTTATAAATGGAGGCATAATCATTCAGAAATGTGTTGGTACACAATAGGCCCCACGTAGTGCCACCAGAGAACAAAGGCTCAGCTTGTATCTGCTCAATGAGTGGCTCACACGCGGACATCGTCAACGTGGCCATTTAAATTCAGTTCAAAGTAGAATAATGACAGCTGAATGTGGGTTAGACAAGCTTCAAACGCACAAAAGGATGAGCTGCTGTGATATGAGATTCAGTCTCACATGGCCAAAAAGACAAAGCAAAGCTTTTGTAAGAACCAGCAATGGCAAGAGGTCTTACTGAAAAGCATAACCAAAACATAAAAATGGAAAAGTAAGCAGCAAATGTGTGTAGAAAACAAAAGCGGTCTGAGAGAACAATAGGCTAATCAGTGGAGGAAATTATGGCTTATGGCTTGACGTCAGTCAGGGAAGTGCGTAATGCTGGGAAAACATCCAGTCTTCTGTTTCTATTATGATTCACAATGAGCTGCGAATAATTCATCTGCCTCACAAAGGCCTATCAGTCTTTGGCCAGTAAGAAACACTAAACCAAAATCCTCGGTTATAGTCAATACTGAAGGTGTTATTATGACAGGAATATGAGTCGCAGGATGAGCTGATTAAAACGTGACTTTTTGCTTTTTGTCTTTGCTACAGTGCCGTCGTCCTGACTTTAAGGACCACTTCGCCAACTTTTAACCTAAATCCCATCATCCTTTGTTCATAGGATTAACCTAAATCCTATCATTCTACTGCAAGGACATATGAAACTACGAGCATTAAATTTCCCAAAGTGCTCGCCCTCACAGTCTCCCGAAAAACTTCACCAGCCAAATGCATCATCTGACAGTGAGCAGAGTTCATGTTGAAATGAGGAGTCTATTACCTCAAAGCTTGTCGGCTCACCTCCAAGGGAGGGTAATTTGAAAGGAGAGATGTCTCAATAATCAGACAACCAAGAAATCCCTCTTCTACCTCTTTTTTTCATTAGTGGGAGAAGAAATACAGCTGAAAAGTCATGTGTAATAGTTAAATACTGACCACATTTAACATAAATGGCCACTAAACGTTCTCTTTTTCCAGTTGTCACTAGTCATTTCTTTTGGTTTAGCTTGCATAATAAATACTGGGATAAGTCAGTGTTTAAACAGACCCTTCAAAAATATACAAGTTGCCTTTTTTTGTTTTTTGGCTTTTTTAACAGTACAGACATGTTTGCAAATTTCAATATGCAAAAATCAAAGCTGCAGTTTTGCTCTGATTCAGGTTGAACTAATTATAGTGCTGTGTATTGTTGAAAGTTTGGACCTGAATTTGACTGTAAAGAAAATAAATATTATTTTTTCAGCTAGACCTATTTGACAGGTTTTTTTTTTAACAGGTAACAGGTTTGTGATTGACATGGCATCCCCCATAAGGATGGTGAAATGTTCCTTCAACTGCTTCCCAGAAAGTGAGGCTGAGGCTATCAAGACTTTTGGGATGAAAAAAAAAAATAGCACTGCATCCCTGTGTGAGCGGGGTCATACTCTCCCTCTATCACACCACCTTGGCATACAGGTGTCAGAGAGCTGCCTGCAGCTGAAAATAACCCTTGCAGAGCAGCTGTCAGACAGTAGGTATTACCATGAAATCCTGACATGGAGGGAAATCATATCTCTCAATAAACTACAATAGAGCTTGTGTAAGAAATATCATCAGAATGCCACAATGCTGTTTTGGAAACATGATGTTTGGGGGGGGAGATTTGCGGTTTCCCAGATGTTAATTTACGACTCAAGTTTCTCTTTATCAAGATGTAAACACTGAATCATCTTCAGTCAATTCACACATGGGAAAGTCATCCTGTGAACTATAATGAGTATGAGAAAACAAAACCATCTCACCAGACACCAGACGTTTGTGTAATACTAATTTGCTTTCCCAATTACATTGTGGTTAGAAGCGTAATTGCTACCTGGTTCACAGCAACATTTTTTTTTTTCCTAGTGTCAGCAGTGCTACTTGTATAAACCAGACACAAGACATTGGGTAGGTGGTCAGGATGGATTCGGGGTTATGATTGATAAAATAAATACATCCTGTCTTGTGCTTCAAATCACTGATGACTTTTTAAAATCAAACAGGGACAAGGTTGCAACAGATGCAGTGGAAGATTTTTGACATTCAACACTGTTTTAGCTGAGATTAGTTGGGTTAGACATAAAATACAGAACACAGACTGTTCAGGGTTAAAATTGTGGCCCAGTATGAAAACAAATGCCAGAGAGGGATAGAGAGAAACGCTGTTGTTATCTCTGCTCAGCTACAATATCTCACTACATCTTATGTCCTCTCTTATTTTCCATTCCTTCCATTTTATTCATTCAATTCCACCATTCAGTTGGTTTGTCTTCCTTCTCTCTCTTTACTCTCTCCTTTATAACCTTCACCACCACATTATTGTCCTGTTCTGTTTAATAAATCTTTATCATGTGTGTTCCTTTTTCTCTCCCCTCCCTCATTTCCCATGTCTCTTCCCCTGTTGTCTCTCTCCATCCCTCTTTCCTTCCACCTCTCCCCTTTCCCTCTACCCTGGATAGCTGCTGTAATGAACCCATAAATTGGAGCAACACAGCGGTGGCTACAGGTCGTGTTGGGGGAGGATGGATGTAAAGGGGGGGAGGAAGGAGAGGGGGGAGAGCTGAGGCTGACAGAGAGAGAGCGACAGGTAAAATGAGGAGAGAGAGAGAGACAGAGAGAGCAAGGGCGAGGATTCATTCCTGCAGACAGGGGAAGAGATATGACTCCAGTTGGAGAAGAGACAGACTACAAGGGGAGAGACAGAGGAGGAGGAGGTGCAGAGATGGAGGAAAGACAGAGAGAGGCAGGGGGAGGGGCGTCGGGGGGAGGAGGCTCCATAAATCGGTTCAGGAATTCATTTGCACTTCGTAAGGTATAGCCTTGGAACATGCCATCCCAGTCAGATGAGAGGTCCTGTGGAAGGGAGACTGATCACAATGGCAGCAGATGGTGGAAAGTGGCGGGGCTGGTGGTGTTTTGGGTGGGGGGGAGCAGGTTGAGCGGCGGGAGGCAAAGGGGAGAGGTGTGTGGTCGGGTGACAGGAGAGGAGGAATATATAACAGAGACGGATGAGGCCCAGACAGACGTACAGACAGACAAACACCAAGCTCAAATGTACTGTGAAACACAAGCGGCCACCTGGTAACTGCGATGGCCCCACTGGAACGCTGGATAATGATGCTGTTGGGTGCTAAATATCATGAGTGTGTGAATACTCATCACTTTGCAGCATTTCTAATTACTCTGGTGGTGTCGGGCTAATACATATTGGCAGCACTGTAATATTCATTAGCAGATAAGATTCCACAATGTCTCGACTGCAAATGAAAAAGTTTGGGGAGTAATTGTAATTTCTTTTAAATCGCAAACAAGCTTGCAAATGACTTTGGATATGAGCTAATGCATTTTCACTCAAGCATCAACTTTTTTTTTTTACTTAATTTGAGAGATTGATGGTATGGTTAAATGTTTATCCCTCGTTTCTTCTGTAAAATGGGTTGCATGGATTTATCTCTGAGCATTAAAATGCAGATAAAATGACTCGTTTACTTAGTTTCAAATATTGATTCCATTTTCCCTTTCACATACGCAGTTTGTTAAGTTTTCACAGTACAGTTGACACCTGAAGCCAATAATACTGAGGGGCGACAGGAAGGAAGATGAGGCAGGATGGGTGGAGCGGGAAATGAGTACTGTTGACTGTGGTGCTCAATTTGCCATGCTGAAAAAGCATTAAGCTGCATGGAGGCAAAAAAACTGTGCTTAATACCATCAAAGCAATCAAGGCAGGAAAAAAGGCAAATATATAAATAGCAAAACAAGAAAAAAAAGAAAAAAGAGGCAGACCAAGACCAAGCCATGCAACATATCTAGAACCGCTCACGAGAAACCAACACAAGAAAATCAAACAAATCTCTTCAGAGTTGACTCATATAGAAAAGGGAAAAGAAAAGACTGTTGAGCTGAAATTGAAATAGAACTGATAAATACTAAAACAAGCTGCAAAAGTGTCTTATAAAAATGATAATAATAACAATAATGATCATACAGAAAAAACAGCAGGAAGCATTGTTTTGAAATGTGAAGCCCTGTTGCCATTACCTGAGCATGGGACACCCCAACCCCCCAAAGACAACCCCCCCCCAAAGACAAAATAAGAACTTTTATGAATGCAAGTCAGCTTTTAGCTTTTTTTTTTTTTTTTTTTTTTTTTATGTGTGATTCTCAAAGTACATTCCTCGCCATTCCTCTCGTGTAATGATACTCCTGCTCAGGTAAAGGCAACAAGGGGAGCGACAGCATGTTGTGATGCTGGCTGTAGGCATGCTGTCTGAAGTCTCTGCCACCATTGTGCTTGGATCTACCCACTGGTGCCTTGCTGCTTCCAGCTGACATGCTGCAGTCACTGCCTGTGTTTATCCCACAGACAGGAGCTACTGTAGTGTAGAGTGTGTATTGTGACAAGACTGAGCCGCCTCATTTCGGTGTTTGTAATTACGGGAGACGGTGTGTTTTTAGCTAGACCCAGTTTGTGCCTCTCATGTATTAACGTTAGAGTCACATCACTATGTATCTGATATTGAAAACATGTATACCTGTTGATCCTACCTGTCAACACTTATTGCTGCTCTGAAGGGATTTCCAAAATCCTCAGACTCTTTTAACCATCTGGATGAAAAAGTATTCCATCTGTTGCATCACTAAAAAAAGATTTCTTATCTGTTTCTTAGGTTGCAACTCGGCCAACACATTTTTAGATTTTGGTTCACGTTGTACAAATTGAGTAAGGAGTTGTGAAGTCATGTCCAGCTACTGTTGTGGTTTGATTTAAGAAAAAGACTTGAGAAACAGGTTGCAAAATCTTTTTCACGGTGTAACAATACTTTTTAAATTGTCTACAAAAACAAGTGGTTCCATTTTCAGGAAATCAAATGTGACTCAAATGTAATGTTCATAGAGGAGAGGCACAAACTGGGACTAGTTTTTGGCACGACAGAACAAATCATAGCACATTAATTTTTTATAGCAAATTCAATGATAAAATTCTGAGTCTTGGCTCATTAGCTGCTCTGTTTTTATCTGTCTCTTTCTTTATATTCAGTGCATCTATAGAAAGCCCCTACTATGCTCTGCTCATGATGAATCACCATTATCCATAATCAATATCTCCTCAAGGCCATGCCTCTAATAGCACAAACCATGAAATGTAGCAGGGACATGTTGCATGTTGTTTTATTGGGATGTGTAATAGGTCTATCTGTTTTATTAAGAGACAAAACATGGATCAGCAGCACTGCGGTGACCTTTTTTCTCCCCCCCCCCTCCTGCTGTATGTGTGTCGTCCCTCTTGTCTCCTTCCCTCCTCTCCTTTTCTCTTTGTCTCATTTATCCAGCGAACTGTCCTTGAGGCGGTACTGCATTAGGAAGGTTGTTAACACAGGAGAAAAGGGCGTTCAATGTCATGTCACTGTGTCGCAAAGCATGACAGAGCCGGGGACCGGGCCATCTTCTGGAGGAGATAAATACATCGCCATCTTCCTTTTTAGAGTGTAATGGTCTGGATATTACATCTCCTGTGGGACATTACGGTCCGTGGATAATAAATCCATCCAGCAGCGTGTGTGGATGAGTGTTTGTGCGCCTACATGTGTCTCAATGAGCTCGGGATGTGTCTGCATATGCATGTGCCCTGTGAGTGTGTTTGGGTAGCTTTCTGCGGGGGGTTTACGTGCACAGTTTGAGGCAATTTGTCCCCTTGAGAGAAAGTGATCTACCATCTCTACACCTCGTCAGCTGGAAGCGGCAAGGCGGCCGTAAATCTCAATTACACAAACCCCTCCCTTCCTCTTCCTCCCCCTCCCTCCCTTGCCACAGGTGACAGTGGACCAAATTGGCTGCTCACTGTTGTGTTCCAAGGCTTACCATTGGCTTCAGGCTGAGTCTGAGAGGGCACGGCTACGTAGGGGTCCTCCCCTTTGTCTGAGCTCATGGGGGGGTCCTTCCGCTCCACCATGCGGCCCCGCCCCAGGGGGCCCTCGGCGGCCTCGGGTAGGGCCGAGGTGGGGAGTGAGAGGGTGTGGTGATGGTGGCGGTGATGGTGGCCTGCCGGACACAACACAGGTTAACCGACGCTCGGGGCAGACAGGGAGACAGGCCAGCAGGGGTGCTCACACACACACACACACACACACACACATATATATACACATCTGTTCCTTCTTTGAAGCGCACACACAGACATAGATACACTCACACACACACACACACACACACGTCACACACGTCACACACAAGGACAGCTGCTGGGCTGTGTGAGGCAACAAAGTGTTTCTCCCCGGTGACCAGGGGCATCTCATTAGCAAATGTGTGTGTGTGTGTGTGTGTTTCTCAGGTCCTTTCTTTATTCTCCGTTATTCTCTGCCTCTCTCTGCCTTCCTCACTCTCTCCCCTCCTGTTCTGACTGACATGTCAAAGCTCCGTTGGGCCTGTCAGAGCCGAGCAGAGTACAATCGTATTTCTCCAAACTCACCATAGGGTGCCTACCTTTGATATGAAGGACAAGAGACAAACTTTCTTTCCATCGCTCCTGTCGAGAAGTCTGCCTGTAACTTTTCTTCAACTGTAAAGCGCTTTTAACTCTGTTCATGCTCTTCCCTTCTACCTTTCTCAAGCTCCCTGTTACTTTGCAAGCAATGTTCATTTTGATGTGCACAGGCTAACTTCTTACACTTATTATAAAGTTTTTTTAAAGCTGGAACAAATAGCCGATTGAAAGAAAATTACCGAGCTGTTTTGATGATTGATCAGTCATTTTAGTCGTTTTTAAAAGCCAAAATGACAAATATTCTCTGGTTCCAGCATCTCTGATGTTAAAATTTGCTGCTTTTCTTCGTCTCTTGTGACATTTAACTGAATGTCTTTGTTTTGGACGACACCTTAAGCTCTGGGAAATGATGTGATTGAGAAAATATTTCACAGATTAATCGCCGACAAAAATAATTGCATAGCTGACGTTTGTTTGTCTTCCCCTCTCATCCCCCCTTCTCTTTTCTTTCTTCTCTACTTATCTCATCTCCTCACAACCCCCTCCTCCTCCTGTCATCTCCTCTTATTTCTCATGTAGCCCTGCTTTTCCTCCGTTTTTCATTTTAAACCAGAGATCTCACAAATGTTTTATATCTGCACCGCTGGTAATCTTTATTTAGCAAGGCCCTCAGCAACATGGCGAGATCAATCATCAGAAATATGTCATTAAGAGTTAATGAATTTTCTCTGATCTGACTCCTCCCTGTAATTAAATCCCTTAATGGCTAAATGAACCACTGGCCAACAGCTGAAGAGGCTATCATAACATAGCCAGGAAGTTACACCGATGATGAGACTTTAACAAGAATAGCACACACAGGGCGTCTCTCTGTGGAAAACAAATATACTGTAAGTGCTCTAACACCTTAAAGTTTGACATTATCTGACAATTGCAACAAAGTGCTCTTTCATCTGAGGATGATGGATCATATCTATCTCCTCTCCGTCTATCGCTGCACGTCCCTCAAACAATCTGTGTCTTTTCCTGCATCCGCCTGTCTCCGTTTTCTCATTTTCTTTCATAAGCAGTATTTGTGCACAAGCTTTGTCTGACTGTTTATTTTTGAACCATGCTAATCACATTACCATCCCACTTGCTTACACTTAAGCCACCCCACTCAATTTTGCACAAGCTATATATTGTATTTAATATAATGTATTTAAGCCACATATTTAAGAGAAAAAAAAAAATCCACCCTAGATGAAGAGTGACAACACTTTTATCAACAGCCTCTGCGGAGCTCAACCCCCAATTCCCATTTTGACACGCTCTCTCCACGGAGGAGGTGACAGCCGTGTGTGTGTGTGTGTGTGTTTGCAGATGTGCGAGTGCCTTTCCAATATGTGTTTATGCTTATGTTTGAAGAGGTGGTGGGGAGGCATTCCAGGGGACTAACGTTGATGCTGCTGGTAGACTACGCACAACAGACACCCGCACACAACACCACCCAAAGCCTCCTCCTCCTCCGTGTGGCGTGGCAATCATTAAAATGATTTATTTAACTATTGGCCCAAGGCTGAGAGATTAGTGTGACAGGCCTATTTTATAATTCATTCCCCCACCGCCAGGGGAAGTGCAATTCAGGCAGATGACACACATAGAGAGAGAGCTCGGAGCCTCAGAGCTCCTCCACGGATCGGGGGGGGAAAAAAAGCCCTAAACTGCCGACGGATGCACATCCCTCTCTTTCTACAGATTAAAAGCAAGGCGAGGATGTCTAGTCTGGAGGAGAGGAGAGGAGAATGGAGAGGGGGCATTTATTTATCTTCAAATCCATATCAACCACTGACAGATAGACGGAGGGGCTGGGGCAATGGCTGAGACTTTGTTTGGGGGGTTGTAAACTGGGTGTTGTCTGTGTGTGTGTGTGTGTGTGTGTGTGTGTGTGTGTGTGTGTGTGTGTGTGTGTTTGTGTGTGTGTGTGTGTGTGTGTGTGTGTGTGTGTGTGCAGGGAGACACACAGCCAAGCCTGTGGGAGCATATTCAGCACTATAGGGGAGCACACCAACACAGATGCTTCTTCTGACCCTGGATGTCCAAAAAGAGGGAGAATCACAGTGGGGGTACAGCCACAGGGGGTGAGAGAGAGAGCTGGGCTTTCTGGAACGACTTCAAAATATCTATTCTTGTCATTCTGTATGGATCTGACTGTTTTGATCTGGCAGCTGCGAGGTATGGGTGTGTGAGAGAGAGAGAGAGATTCACTGAAAACCAAACCAATGCTCCCTCCGATTAGATAAAAATAAGGTGGATGTGAGTGTAGGTGTGGGTGCTGTGGATAAGAGTGACTTTGCTGCGGGGTAATCACATCTGTTTATCATTCTTTAAAAAGACTTGATCGATGAAAATGTTATGAGGGGTGATTGTGATATTGTGCTGTGTAATTTGGAGAGCGAATTGCAGGAAGGAGCCAAAACGTGTGCACATCTAAGTCTGTGCATGTTTCCATTAGCCTTTCTGAATGATCTTTGTGCTCACTGGCAGAAACATATCTGATCTTGCCTTACTCTAAACAGGCCATTTTAATCTCTCTCTCTCTCTGTCGACACATGTCCTGTTTAATGTGCACGTCGAGGCATTTCTTCACCATCAAGACCTTAAACCACCAACAACCAGATCCATCCAATTAGCGAAGCAAAGGTCAGGACTAATCAATGATATTGCACAGGGGATACGGAGGAAGGGGGACGAGGAAGGAGAGGCGGTCTAATAGAACTAATAGAATAAGAATCAGCATTAAAGATTTTTAATTCCACATTTTCTATTTCTAATTCCACATTCTTTATTCTAAACACCAAAGGGGCTGGAGGAGGGCAATCACTACGAGAGGTGAAATTGACCGACCGTGCTGTGATGTTTCATTACCTTCGTAACTGGAAGGAATGTCTATCAAAAAAAAAAAAAAAAAAAAAAAGGATTGAAATGAATTCAGTTAAAACCTTGAGTCATTAATAACCAGTCTTTACGCATGTGGGAGGAGTTTTCATTTCCTTGAGAGGGAATGATTGATTGACTAGATGAAGAGGTGTGGCCGAAGTTAAAGAGTCAAGGGAGATGAAATGCAGCTCCTGTCTTTTATTTAATTGCCTCTACAGTATATGTGGGATACTTACCGTTCAGAGCCACAAAGGTGTCTGAAAGAAGAAGAAAAGAAAGGAGGGGAAACATGTTATTGCTTGCAGCAAAGGGGAGTTTATGCTTTAACATGATCAAAAGCCATGACTTTTAAAGTAATTCAGAATCGACTGGCTGCTCGGTATCCTCCAAACTTTTAATCAGAGGTGATCTATGGCTTCTACAGCTAATGAAAGTTCAACGCTATGGCTTCCCTTGACTAAACATACTGATGAAATTGAAGGGAAAATGCACCACCTTCATTTACTCTCAGCAAATAGTCGAAATTGAGATGAAATGGACTAAGATGAGTGATATAAAGTCAAATTGTTTTGAAGTTTCTCTTGCAAAATGAGCAGCTCAGTGAAATATCAACATTTGACTAATCCACACACTTATTCTGGGCATGAAAAGATCAAATATACATTTTCCCTATGTGCTGCTGTGCTCCTTCTCTGTGTTGTGGAGTAAAAGACTTCTGTGGGCCGACTGGGTTGAGAGGCCCTGTCTTGTTTTGTGCTTCTAAATGAGCCTTGTGATTACTCACAAGCAGAATCCCTTCCCTGTGTGTCGCTGAATGTTTGTGTTGTGTTTTCGTAGCGATTCGCAAGAAGGAACCCAGTCTTTACCCGAGTGGACACAACACTCTATTGACCGGGGGAGCAGAGAAACAGCGGGGTAAGGACAGAAGAGGATGAGAGCCGAAAGGGACAGATGGATGGAAGAGGCTGAAAGAGAGGATTGTGAGGGCGGGAACAGACGGGGCAGAAAAAGGTGACAGCAGCGAAGAAGGAAACGGAGGGCCGAGAGAAGAGGGAGACTGAGTTAACAGAGAAGAGAGGGATGGCAGAGGGGGGTATAGTATAAAGGAGGAAAGATAAGAGTGAAGAGGGCCTGCTTACTTTGGCAGTCTCCCAGGCCATCTGTGTTACCATGCTCCACGTCCTGCTCAAAGGCTGATCTGCAGGGAACAGAGACATCATGGTCAGCAGAGGAAAACAGGCCAGGCCATGCAGGCTCGCCATACCTAACAAAGTAACAAAGCTATAGGAAAGCTACTACTAAAAACACCCCCCAAACACAACATACCCTATGCTTGCACACAGTGTAGGCTGCAGAGAGCCCTATACTGGAAGACAATCAAAGAACACCTAGCAGGTGCCCTCGAGGCCTAAAATCAGTGGTTATGAAGAATGCTGGCAGGTTAGTAAATCCATAGCTGGCACAAGACCCATCGCCAGTAGTGTCGACACAAATAGATTTATGTTTTATTCCACCGTAATCTGTTATCGTATGTTGCTTATATAGCTTTAAAGGAGTAGTTCCAAAGTTTAAATACACCTACCAGCATCTCATCACTAATTACCACGTTATACTTTTTTTTTTACTAGGCTTATGTGCTGGCCTGTTACTTGGCTCTGTGCTGTTGCAACCAGCAAGAAACCCCAGAAAGTTCCTGGTCCCGGCCAAGAAATAGTCCCCCTCGTTAAATTAAACACGCAAGATGTAACGTTTTAATTAGTGAGCTTTACAGGTGCTAAGCTAACCCGCTGCTTCCAGTTTCATATTTACAATACAGACATGAAAGTGGTATCAATCTTCTCATCCCAACTCTTGGCAAGAAAGCAAATAAGCACATTTCCCCCCACCCCAAAAAAAATGCTGGACTGCTACTTTAGAATATATGGTAGAAATGTACAAAAACAGTTCTCATGGGAACTTCACTTTGATAAATCCTTTCTATTTCTCAGTATCTGGCATCATTGAGGTTCAGTAGAGATATGAGGCTGTAGTCCCAATCACATGGGCCAAGACCAGGGCAGCGAGGGGTAACCATGCTTGAGGGCCATCATATGACACAGAGGGAGAAAGAGGGGTGAGAGAGAGAGTTTCAGAGATGTTATTTTCTGATGCAATCTGCACTGAGACCTGTTTTCTTCCTGAAAGACCACCAAGCAGGCAGTAAGGAGATCTGTGAAACAGAGCGGACCAACTGTCAACCAGGATCACAGTCACGCATGACAGCTTTTCACAGTCCTCCTCAGCCCCCCCGCCACCCACCCCCACCCACCTCCTCGCTACCCCTCCTCCTGCCTGTCCACCCGCCTCTCATCTTCCTCACCCTCCACTGGTCACAATTATAGCATGAAGAAGAATGATTTTCCAAAACAGCATCACCCACCTCTTATCCCCTGATCAGAGTCGAAAGCATGAACCTGACAACGGCACGGGAGATTTTAGGAGGAAAATACTGTCGGCTTCCTGCCGTTGCATTTTCAAACCAGAAACAAAGTCACAACTTCATGTACATGTTGGAGATGATTGAACATTTCATGTCATCATTTAGCATCATTTCCTCCACTTTGACAGAACCCTAATTAGGACGGAGATGGTCAATTTTACCCTCTTGATAAACAGTTTCCCTTCAAAAGCAACCACAATAACAGCCACGCAAACAACAACAACATCCTCTTTTCATATCTGGTGGTACATTTAATCTGCTTATCTGATTTGCTTATCATACACAGCCATAATCACAAAGCAGACGCCGAGTTGCACAATTAAACCTGTCTAAGCACAAACGCCGTCCAAGCACTCCTGCTATCTGCCGGATTTTCCTCACAGACTGTCATGTCGTGCCCATGAAATGTTGTTTAGCTTCTTCGACAAGACCGACACACTGGCAACCTTGTGGTCCTGGTTTCCATGGTTGATAATAACATTATATACTGTGGTGAGACTGTGTTGAGATGAAGATTACAAGGTTTAAATCCCATTGGTCTCGAGATAAATTAACAATGAGTAGTCACACTACAGATGCAGTGTCTGGGCCTTGCTTGGCACATGTGAAAGTGACTGAACCATAGTGTGAACCCTCAGTTAAAGGGTTCAGGTCCCATAGCGGCTGTATTATAGCAGCAGAAGTGCAGCGTGTTTAAATGTGACACTACAGACGGTTCAGCTCAGGGTTAAGATCCCACTGCAAAATGCATAATGAATATTTAAATCTAAATTCAAACTTCACTATACATAACTAGAGGCAGCTAAGGGCTACATTTTGTATTATCTTGCATCAGATGTGATTATTATGTGAGATGTGTGGCTGCACTGAGAGGACTTGGCTGCTGAAATGCAGGTCAGGCATAATAGCATTAATTATTCATATCAGAAGTGAATGGGCAAACAGGGACTGAATATACTGTACATACAGTATGAGGTAAGTATACATAATTTGTCTCCACAAAGTCACCCATTCTTTTTGATTT
Source organism: Holacanthus passer (assembly GCA_025331565.1). Lineage (NCBI taxonomy): Eukaryota > Metazoa > Chordata > Actinopteri > Pomacanthidae > Holacanthus > Holacanthus passer. The sequence goes on along the minus strand of JAFREQ010000009.1, from coordinate 3,665,891 downwards.
ATGGCTTTGATTTAAAAAGGAGTACCTGCAATAAGTTCAGACTTTATTAATCAGGGTTTCACCAGGAAATAAGTCAGTATATGTGTGCAGATTTAATCAGTCCTGATCCAAGAGTCAGGACCGGCGGCTGTGACAGTGGCTTGAATAATTAACAAATCATTATTAATATGCTGATCTGTTGTCAGTGAAACACATTCATGTACCTAGTTTACATAACTACCATACACAATCACATGGGATTATGTGCACGAACAGGGGGTGACAGGGGACCATATTGCAGGAGACCAGAGTGCAAGCTGTAAATAGTCAGTAGGTATGAGAGGCATAACTCCGCATGGGAAAGCTGGCACACAAGAGCCGAGGCCAGATGGAAGAAGAAAGGAGGGGAGGCAAGCGAGAGAGAAAGAATATGTCAGAGGAAAGATAGAAAAAGAAAGATGGATAAAAATAGACGGGGGCGGGCAGACGCAGTTGGGTTGATGGTTAGGTAGACAGACAGACAGACAGACAGATAGACGAGGAAACAGGGGAGACATGGTGCTGCAATGTGCAATGGGGTTTTTATTTTAATGAGGAAAAGAAAAAGTGAGAAAGAGAGACTGATGTTAAGAAAGAGATGGCTCTTCTCTGCGGGGACCTGTTCGTATGAACAAACCTTTTTATTTAACACCAAAAAATGCCTCCGACTCTCCCCTCCCTCCTTTCATCCCTCCTTCTGTCCAGCCTGGCAAATGCTTTGAATAGCTCACCACCGACCAACAGATCCTACCAGACCTAATCCCCCCACCCACCCTTGGAAATATTGTACAGTAAAGGAGGGAGGTCATCTGCCCTCTTAATGCCTCTGTGTCGGCTCCTGCTCTAAAGTGGAAACTCAATCAGAACAGTCAACTGCAGCTTTACGGAATAATAATAGGATGGGCTGTGTGTGTGTGTGTCTTTGTGTGTACATGTGGGTATGTGTGCCTTTGGTGTATTGGCATGCCAGACCAATCATTTTGCAGCAGGGGGATCAAATTCATTCATCGTCAAATAGCCACTGGAGCATTGGTCCTTTTGTTATGACTTCATCTGTAAAATGTTTTTCCCACCACAAAACTCCATATGCTGTTTGTTCAGAAAGCATAATCTGGTTCTGTGTCATAACTACAGCCGCAAATTATAGTTACAGCGACCATCAAGCTTTCCCCAGTCCTGCATACCCAACCCCGAGCCTGGGGCAAACAACACTTTCCTTCTATTCATCCTTCCAATAGCCCTTTCAGCTGGAGGAAATTGCACTTACACACCATAAAATTAGAAAGATCACAGGCACGACAAATCGAGAGACGAATGCCACCAGGCATGCCAAAAAAGGTGGGGTGCTGTTTTTATGAAAGTTACTTTGAAAACACATGTGTCTCAGGCTTTTCAAAATCACCAGCATCATGATAATTACTTCTCTCGGCTTTAAACACAGCGTTTTGCAAGTTGAACTGACTGAAACTGCTAAAAGTATTATCAGTTTCCAACAAAAGTGTAATCTCTAGTTTAGTAGCACAAGCAACAGAATTTTAAGCTTTGCTGTTTGGCTGTTTGGAGTCTAAATTGACTTGGTATTGTTTGCATACACTTAATATGTCTACAGGCTAGTAAACCAAACCATCGCCAAGGAGCTTACGTTTTTTTCAGTTTGGTTTGTTTGTCAGCCGTATTACAGAAAAACTACTGGCCAGATTTTCATTACTGCTGGAAGGGTGGAGCATTGGATAAAAAAGAAACCCTTCAATTTGAGAGTAGATCCAAATTATGGGGCGGATACAGCAATTATTTTTCACATTCATTAACATTGCAAGTTTTGAATGAATGCCACATATCTTAAAATCCAGTAGATAGTGTGACAAAACAACTGTGACCACACTTTTTTCTTTAAGGCCTCTAAATTAAGGTGTGGCAACGAAAACATATCATGCAACTAATTATTCACTTACTCACACCCAAATGTGAATTTCTACTAGTTTTGGAAATATATCCAGACATACAGAGTGCTCTTCAGTTGCTCATCTTTATTACTGGTGATTAAACAGGGAGGGTTTCATTTCCATCCAATCTTTAAAAGTGCTCCAACTGCCAGTCACCAGACTTTTACTTCAGCAGACGGAGGAAAAGCCCCACAGTTACTAATAACATTAACAATTGTTCTGTTCTACTCAAGCGTCCCAGTAAATAAACCAGGACCATGAAACAGCCTCAAAACTCACTGTGCATTTCCTACTGTGATATGTCAACATGTTTATGAAAAAGCCTTATGTGATTGTGTATTAACATATTACTTACTTGGTGTTGCCAACCACCTGTTTGCAGGCTCCTTCTGACACCCAACCACAGTACGGGTCTCTGGAGGCTATACAAGACCTAGAGTTGATACACACACACACACACACACACACACACACACACATCAGCCTCATCATATTGTATACTGGAGTCACGTTTCCCCAATCAAAGTGAATCAAAACCATTTGGCTGTTCGTTAATGACATGTGCAAGCATCAAACTTACTTCTTGCATCTTCCATGTCTTTCACAGCGAGACAGCGGCACTTTCACCACGCAGGAGGTGAAAGCGACCCACAAAGCGTGACTCTTGCTGTCTATCTGCATGCCGATGATGCGTTTGTCCTCCACGCCATCAATACTGCACCTGGAGGAGAGCAAGAGGATAAAACATGGATTATTCTGTCTTTCCTTCAACCACCTGACTTTTTAGGGACAAAGTCTTGTGATGTAAGAGGTCACAAAATCAGATTAAACAGTTCATTTAAAGAGATAAAAAAAAAAAAAAAAAAAAAAGGAGGAAGATTAAGATGTGGAGAGAAAAACTGTGAGGTCAGGGAGAACAGAGATAATGCTGGACTCGAGAACATGGGGTCAGGAGCAGAGTGTGAGATAAAGAGAGATAAAGAAAGGGGTGATACAGATACGACAGATAAACAGACAGATGGGCACTGTGAGCAGTCAGCAATAACACCGCACTTAACTGTAAAACCCACTAACATTAACTCCCCCCGCCACCACTCCACTATTCTTCCATTCCTCCATCCCTGCTAGTCTTCTTTGTCTACTCGGCCCCATAGGAGCACACTCTAATCCCTCAGGGCGTGTCAAGCTTTCTATCCCTCCTCTCCATCCATTCCCCTCTCCATCCCGCCATCCAGCTCCTGGGATTTAATCTCCCCTTCGCAGTGCTCTGGTCCCGCATTAACGCTCTCAATTAGGGCTTAGAATCCATCTACACTGGGTAATGCACGACAATCGGGCCTGTGCTGATCCAGCCAGCCAGGCCTGGGAAGCAGGCGGGCAAAGTCACTTACTGAACGCGACTAAAGCCAGATGGCCGGCAGCCGACCAATGCTCTGATCCAGCCGTAGAGACAGAGAGGAGAGGAGAGAAGGGAAACAAGACAGAGGGAGGAGGCAAGAAGGAGACACAGCGAGGGCAGAGGAGAGGAGGCACGGCTTGCCCTTCATCCCCTCCATACGGTTCGTCACATGGCCGCAGCATGTTGGATAACAAACAATGGTAACCTTGAAAGCCCTCCTGTCAAGTCCTCGCTCTCGTTCCCTTCTTCTTCTCGGCTGCCTAACACAATCATGCATTCTCCGCTCTGCTTCTTCTCATCTCTCCTCTCTGGTCCTCTCCTCTGTTCTTTCTCCCTCCTGTGTACTGCCATTCGTTCCCCGTCATCCATTACCCCTCGACTAAATATTTGCCTTGGCAGGGTTGCGCCATGGCTGATTTTTCCTCATTCACCTCAACTCCAAATACACAACAATGCTCAACTCGCTCACCCCAACGTGCCCAGATCATACACGGTCAAGAACACACACACACACACCCATACATGCACCAACAGCCGCGTAATGTATTAGCTAGAGATCCCAGTCAGGCTCTGAAGACAAACACAGACCCTGGTGTGTCAGAGTGTGTGTGTGTTTCCTTTAATCAGCCAACATTTTGGAGGAGCTGGGCTCCGCTGTGGTTGGGAACCACAGCGCTACGTTATCCAGAGCCTTAGGGTCCATGTCTTTAATTTAGTAGCTGCGGTTGGGCAGAGTGTAACCTGATAAAACTCTTTTAAATGATAGAGTAGCCATCTGGCTGGCTGGCTTCATTATACAGCCTGGGTCAGGGGGAACTGGCTGGTACTGATGGAGCTGGTGGGTTGGTGGGTTGGTGGGTTGGCTGAGTTGAGAGATGGTTGGAAACATGCAAAATCACACACACACTCTCTCTCTATAACACACACATTTGCAATAACTGACCTTCCTTTGTTTGTAGCAACTGTATCCATGTGTTTCTCTATTTCTATCCACCCCTCTCACACACAAACACACACACACACGTACACCCAGAGCGACATACTTGTCAGGGTTGTAGACGTTGAGCTCCTCCAGAAACAGGCTATCATTGAGGAAGCCATTGTTCATCTTGGCCAGGAACTTGAGGATGATGCCTTTCTCAGATCCCAGGAAGACCACAGTGTGGTTCTTATGGGGACCCGCCTCGTTGTCCACCACGATGCGTGTCAGCCGATACCTGGAAGAAGGAAAACCAAGTAAAATAAATCAACCAATCAATCAGTCAATTCATTAGTCAGTTTGCCCACCGATGGAGAAACAGGTTTGCCCATTAGAAGAGCAACAGATGGTAATGAAAAACACCAGCAGGGATTCAATGTAAATGTTTTGAACTCTTTCCCAGTACAGTGCGCTTTCTACTGGAGCACATTCAATAACTTGTAAGATTAAATTTGCATTGATAAAAAGAGATACTAGCAACTAGGAAAAAAATAGGTGAATACAAGTTCCCAAATAATCAATCAATCAATTGATGTGCCTTCCATCAATCTGCCTAAAAGAGATAAAGGAACAGCAGGGAAGGTTGCAAAGTCTTAATTATCTCATTATTTGATAGTTATTTAATTAGAAACTCAATCAGATTGCCAAAGGGCATGTCAGGTGATTCCTAAAAGAAGAACATTACACAAAAGTTTCTCAAACAACAAACAGCAGTCTACTTTCTTCTCCAGTTCACAGCAGCTGATCATACAGTTTGGCTCATCACTGGGCAGAGGTCCATAAAAATCAATTTTCATTTCATTATCTGTAAAAATAACATACCAAGCAGATTCAAGTTAGCAAATTAGACACCTGCCAGTCAGTGTGCTTTGGATCGGTGCCCCATTGTGTTTGTGCTTGTGGGCGTTAGAAGGAGAAAATTCAGACGGATCAAATAACAAGAACAGGTTTTTAAAAAAAGTACCTGTGAAGGTTATTTTCTTGTACCATCTGATTTCATTGCATCACAGATGCCAGCATCTATCTTTCAATTAGTTTCAGGGCCAAGAAACTCTTAAAGCTATCAAAAAGGTACATATCTTCACATCAGAGTGAATTATGCAAATGCTTATTTTCATGATTTTTTAATTGAAGGAGATGGGATTTAAAGATTAAAGATAAGCGCTTATCCGTGAATCTAGGAAGTCCACTTTTACCCTCATTAATGGTTTACTGAGTGTTCTCTATGTGAAAATGGGTGAAAAGAATTTATTTCTGATGTGGTGATAAATTTAACCTTACTAGAGAGTACAGTTTACACTATTAGCCCATAAAAAAACACAAGGCCGCATCCTCTTATCCCATCTCCCTGTCTGTTTTCTTTAAATATCTCTTAAAACGCTCTGTGTCAGTGGCTTTATCCAATCAACAATAACAGCAATCTGAAGGTCCAATGTGGTTGTGATCTATTCAAGCATAACACAAGCTCCAAGGACTGTGTCAATGGGATTTGATCTGAGCGAAATAATACAATCTCAAGGACTAAGACATTCAGCGTCTTTCCTATTCAGGATAATGAAAATCTCGAGAGGGGGATTCTTCAGAGCGTCTTCCCCCTTCATTTGATTCATCGTGCCCAGCCAGCTGAGGTCCTTGCCACAGCACAGCAAGTCTCAGGACAGAAAAGCTTTTTCACATTTGCAGCAAAAAGCTCTTGCTGGATATTGGCGTGTCCTCTTCAGGCTGGATCCAAGGATCAAACCCTATTTGTCACAGTCTGTCCCGCTGTCCCTCCTCTCCAGCCAAATTTCTGTTTCCCCAGGCCCCTTCGTTGGCCTTTTCCTTGCATCCACCAGGTGCCCTTGGACTTTGCCTCCTTTCCCCATCATCTGACTGCACACCCATCTTCACACCTGTTCCCACTTCCCTCATCTGCTCTACAGTTGCCTCACTTTCTACATATACCAATCCATTTCTTTTGTTCCAGTCAGCTTGTCAAAGTTGCAATGTTGCTCTGTTGTTACCTTCAGACCTGTTTCCTGAAACCCTGTCATCTGTACCTGCCTGCCCGCCTCATGCCTGTGAGCTTTGTATCTGTGTTTTTTTCTGTTCATAAATCATTGATCTGCACCAGCTCTGCCTCCATCGTCCGCATTTGGGTCCTACTCCTGTTGTCCTGCTCACACCAGTCATGACACTATTACTGATCTTATTTCCAGTTGACTTCAGCTCAGGAATAGTTTTCCACATCGGGTCTGCGGCTGATATCATAAAAGGCCTCACTCTTCTTCCAGCCCATATGCATTCATGATGCTTTTTGAGCTTACATAATGCTTTTAACTACTGTCTCTGACTTGCATGCAAGGCTCTGCTCACTGTGGTGTCATTTCAAATAAAATACAATAGTCTGATTGCTGATTATGTAAAGACAGAGACACTGTGCTATTCATAATATGGTTCTGTGATATAGTGCACTAATGAACAGAGAGAGTTGTGGAGATAACCATGATGAAAGCTGTTCAGGAAGAACAGTATGTAGGTCAGAGCTCAGCAAAGTAGCAGCAAGACGTGATATGATGCAAATAATTTGTAACACCTATGAAGAATTCTTTATGTGGCTCATCTTTAAAGTGATTTTACTACCACCGAGGCTTGACAAGGGTCTGGCAAGCGCTTCTAACCTTAAATCTCAAGCAGCTGCTTTTCAGAACAAGGTTCAAATTAAAAAGTAGATTTTTTTATTTTTTTGATTTTTTAACCAAATGCTCTGTCAGCTACTTTTGCCTTGCTGATGGGATGGCGGTGTACTGTCGTATTCCCCCAGAGGCAGGCTGAAATGCGTGTGTGTGTGGTTTAGCTAAAAGCCAGACAGACCTTTATGATCAAACGGCATCAGCCACAGTGCTCTGGCTTCTGGGAAATGGGCTCAACTCCAGCAACTCAGGAGAGAAACCAGCCACAGAACAAAAAAGAATACTTTTTACTCCAGTGTCCCCTCTTTGAAATATCCTCGGAGGATTTAAACAAGCACTTTGCCACAAAGACTAAACATAGCTGGAATCATCCTCTTAATAAGGGCTTCCAAGTGTAAATATGAAATCTGTTTGTATGAGGACTTCCTAAGCCTATCACTGAGAAGTCAAACTGTTTACTTCCTCACATCATACGCGGTCACTCTGGGAGAGCGATAGCATGGTGTAGATCTGTGTTTCCTCTAGTAGAGCGAAAATAGGTCAGCGGCTGGTTTGTGGTGGAGTACTACTGCGTTTAAATGAGCTTCACTCTCAGAGCAGCACTTCACGTAATTATTGTCCTGGGCTGAAGAGGCTCATAGACCTCTGATGAGGACGGCCTTTGGAGTGTGTAACACTTACCGGACCATGGTCTTGAGGAACCAGGGCCTGTTAGCAATGGAGGGCACGGCCTCGTCCATCAGAGGATGCATCTTGATGAAGTTGAGTGTGTCGTCTGGGAACTCATTGGATACCTTGTACCTCTCCATGGATGGAGTGCCGGCACAGTTGCCAGGTCTGTAAATGTAGAAGGGGAAGGCGATGTGGAGGAGGGATGGGTGGAGAGAAGAAATGGTGAGCAGAGGGAGGGAAAAGCACACAAAAAAAATCCCTCTACATTGATTGTTGGGGGAATGAACAATTTTTCAGGCCAGAGCTTCAATAGAAAACAGAAAGTTCTACTTCCCGAAAATCAATCAGAGTGCAACCTTAAATTACTAAACTCTCATTCCAAGAAGCTCTGGTCGGAGCAGAGGACACAAGATGTCTTCTTTTCTCTGGACTCAGGGTAAAGCACTGAGACATTCTATCTATCTGATCCTTTTACAGTGGCTCGGTGAGCTGCTTGTAAAAGAGAAGCTGCTTTTGATAGCATATCCCCTTTGCAGGCATCTCACCTCTGAGAGCTTGTAAAACCCCTTTACTGCGTGCTCTTTGATACCCTGCCACACCACATAATCCACACCAGGCCCTAGAAATACTAGCCAGCTGGCCACTAAAGGTCTGACACTGTCAACATGTGACGACCAAACCCTCAAAAATATATACATGTCTTCTCAAGAGAAATGTGTTTTCATCTTCCTATGAAAACCTTCCTTTAGATAATCTTTTAAAAGCAGAATCAAGGGAATTCAATAATGAAGAAAACGCCTCCAGCCATTCTGTGCACTTCTGTATCCATCTCTATCATGTCGGTACAGAGAAAAGTCAGAATTTGAAGGAAGTTGGATTTATTAAAAAAATCTTGCAAGAGAAAGCGAAGCACCTCTGCACGAAATCTATAGTGAAAAACATACTTGAAAATTGCTCTTTGAACTATTCAAGGTCTACTTTTCTGCCCTGAAATTAAGTACAGGAAAATTCCTCTTGTCAGATGAGTTCAGCATCTGCTATTGTTAAATTAACCTTGAAATTGACATTGTAAAATTAAGGGCCAGCATATCCTTTTGTAGCTGTAACATAAAGGCAGAAGCAGCCAGTCCTTCATGAATTTTCTTTGTCGTAGCTACATTTATGTCAGCGGACATATGGAGGGCAGAACGGAAACAGACATCTCTTAATACGAAAACCTGTAAATGATTCAGTATGAGAGTCTAACACATGGAGGAACAGTCTGCTGCAGGGCCAGACCTAGGTGGCATTGTTACAACTCTCCGTCTGTTTGCCTGCAGATAAACGGTCTGAACGCACCCGAGGATGAAAAACGAAATCAATCACATCAATCACTGCAGAAACAACGGCGGCTATATCAGATCTTTTCAGCGTCTGACCTTGTTGAACATAAATAAGTAATTACATGCTAATTGAGGAAACTCGCACATACATATACACTCATTCACACAATGCATGGAGATAAATGCACAGAGAGTATAGTAAAGGCTCTTTTGGTGAGGAACCGCCTCCTCAGCCATATGGGAACACACACACGCAGGGTACCAACAATTATCGTGGCCCAGATCTTTGTAGTAAATCTGTTTTTTTTTCTGGAGGATAGGAGAGCGGCTCTTAGCGCACTAATTAGCAAGCAATAGATGGGAGATTGATCAGGCTGGTGCATTTGTGGAATTAGCCAGCCATCTGTAAAATGATCTCATGCTTCATTTGTTGATACCAAGCCCTTCTTTGATGCAGCTGCGTGTGGGGGAGCGGTGAGGTAATGCGTTTGAGGTGCAACTGTGAAACGAGGTGGTACATGTGTGAATAAGTCTGCGCGTGCAGTATGTGGGTGTGACGCAAAGTGACACAGGATGTGTAACCCCTTATTAATAATGGCGTGGATGTGTAGAAAAATGACATGAGTTAAAAATGTGGTGACATTGTAATTCAACAAGTCTTATATATTAATTAGAGGAACATACATCCTGAGTGTGTGTGTGTGTGTGTGAGAAAAGAGAGAGAGAGAGAGCCAGGAGTGAGAAGAAAGACAGGAAGAAAGAGAGACGGTGGGACTGAATGTGGTGTATGTATGTGTGACTATTCTACTGTAAATCCCATGTGTGCATGTGTGTGTGTGTGCTGTGGTTAATTAACTGCGTTTGTACCTTGGCTTGGGAACCTTCTCTTCAGGAAAAGGCGTCCAGGTGGAGTCTGGGGATTTCTGCTCTTTGAAACGCCCTGTGAACGTGTTGGCCACCTCCGCCATGTCATAGGCGCACACCGCAGAGCCTGGGATGCTGCCACGACACACACACATAAACAATCCTCTCAGCTGAACATATCAAAGAAACACCTTGCCAAGTATGGACTATCACCAGGAGACAGAAAAAATGGATTTACAATCCCCTTTCAGAGGGGTTAAATCCCCCGAGGGTGGCTCATTTTAGCTGTTGCATGTTTACACTGGGTGATACAGTCAAAGTGCCATGTTGTCGAGGTTTTGCCATATTAGAAAAATGTATTTTCATCTGCACTTTTCTCACAAGTTTTAATATAACTGATGAATTGTTCTAATTCTAGGAGCATTTCTGTATCGATTATTGTGTCAGTTGTGTTAAATCAGTACATATAGTGTAGTGTTATTGAATAAAGGAGTCTATGAGTTACAGCGTCTGTGCCTGCCAAGCCTCATGAGGACACACATTCCCTAACCCTTCGCTCCATGACTGGGTTTCCCCAAAAGCCTCAAGGCATGAAAGTCCACTGTGAGGCAAGAAATATGGACAGCAGATTATCTTTTATTGCCATTCATTTAAGGGGAAAAACACCCATCTTGTGATAGCAATGGAGCCACTGGCCTCTCTCCGTCTGTGGGGAATCAATGCATAGCAGATTGCTGAGTCACTTTTCTATTTTTTTCATGCATCTGCCCTCAGAAATTAGAAATGAAACTAAGAATTGTGTATTCTTTATCAGACATTTCTTTTAAAGAGAAATCTCCCTCAGCTGGCTGGATTTTCTGACGGTTGCATCATGGATAAAACTCATGTAGACATCGGGGAGACAGCATAAACAAGGACAGTATTATAGAGAGCAAGGTCAGAGAGCTGTTGATTCTTGGCTTAGCTGCTAAATTGCAGTAATTACCCTCTGCTTTGGATATGTACAGAAAGTTAGACAGTCATATGCCTGTTTATGTCAGGCTGCTAACAAGGCAGATAGATAGTGAGCAAGCCAGCTGGTTAACAAGTGACTGGGCCAGGCAGCGATTCAGCCAGACATCCAGACAATTAATGGCACAAAGTGTCGAGCGCTGCCTACAGTCTGAATGCTCTCCTTCTAATTTCACCCCGACTATGAAATGGAAAATTAATGCCAGGATCAAAACCGGCGCTTATAGAAATTTTCAGAGGCACTGCTTCATTGGGTTTTAATGTCCATTAACCATGCTCAATTGCATTGTCACAAGCAATTGTCTTATCTGCTAAAAAGCAGCCATAAAATGGAAAATTACAATATGTGCGAGCTATCAGCCAAGCTCTATGGCTTTGTGGTAATTTTCAATTTAGATAACAACTCCCCCAGCCTATGAATATGAAAGTAGCTCTGGATATGAATTGTAAAAAGGGAAAATAAGATTAAACACCTGCATGTCAAAAGGGCAACAAAATGGTTTTGACAGAAGATGTAAATGTTGACCCAGTAGTCGTCTCAGGAATTAGATGTCGCCAAGAGGCACATCAGGGGCACACGCTACTAACATTAACAAAGGTCAGACTGTTGATGAATTGAGGGCATTTTTAAAAGTATTTCGAACCGAGAAAGATGATTGCGTTAATAAATGCAAAGTGTTGACACGTGAACCCATGTGAGACGAGGGAAAAGAAGATAGCTGAAATATATGACCTCAACAAATCACTTTCATCTGTTGCTAACCTCGAACCTGTTGAGATTCGATACACGTGTCTTGATTCATCAGCGCCTTATTTGGTTTTCTGTTCTACCTGTTATAAGGTGTGGAGAAGGTTGCCATCACTACGTCCCTCCCGTTGATGTGGATGACATCCGTCACAGCCTGCAGGATGTTGAAGTAAAAGTGGGAGTCGCCAGGGATGGAGCAGTTCAGGCGAGACTTGAGAAATGAGGTCCACTGCTTCTCCAGGACGCGAGGCGAGCCGCCACGGTCGTTCTTACAAACTCTGGCCACCCGAGGAAACACCACCTGACCGAGACGCACACAGTTAAAAGGTTGCATTTGGATAGCTAGTATTACATCAACAGTCACTTGTGTCACATGTCATACCTGCAGTCTCAGTTATTTCCGCACATTTAGCATTGCACTCCTATAACGTTGTCGGAGTCAGTCAACAGTTTGAAAAATATAAAAATCAAAATGGATGCAGCAGAACCAAAGATATTGTCTCTTATAGTTCATAAATTCTTCTTCCTTGTCAAAATCTAGCACCCGTGTTATCCACAATGCACATCATATTTGACATAGCTCCCACTGGAGTCACAAAAGCCTTTATACAATTTCCTTTACATATATAGCAGTACCCCCCTGGACCTGTTAACAGACGTTGAGCTATTAAATGTGTGGAGTTTCCCTTTAAGGCCAGACATTGGTTTAGAATGACAGTGATGATGACAATTGTTTTTTTTTCACACGTTGTCATCTTTTGGGTATGAAATAATTCCTTTTGCATCTGAGGAGCCTCTAATAGTTTGTTGTTATGGGTTGTAAGCAACCCATAATAGAGCATAATTTCCAATATAAAGACGTTTTCACGCACACTTAACTCTAAATCTTTTATTTTGCAGTCTGCATTTTTATGAGGATAAAAATTGGAGAAAAAAAATCTCACTACAATTTAGTGCCTTTTCTTCCATGCTGCTTTAAAGCTAAGGTTTTAAATCCAGCGTGGATGAGAAGTTCTTAAAGTGCTCAGACAAAAATGGAAGTTTGAACATTTCCATGGGAAGCGAGCAAACTCTCACTTACGATAAAGATTAGGTGATATGATTGAAAGCTCCAGAACATCTGCTAAATAGACCTGCTGTTCCCAGCAGAACCCACGATATTGTAGGCCCTGTTATGACAGAAATCTTTGAGATACACCACAGTGTCTTAATCCAAACTTTCATCACTTTATAGCAAATTAAACACACAGAGGAGTAAATTGATGTGTTTGATATGCCGTTAAAGAGTCACCACCTGGCAACAGACAATTTAAAGTATACAGCTTCAAATAGGAGCCGGCGCTGTAATTACAACTCTGCAGTAAGATCACACAGTCAGTATTGTAATTAGTTGTTGTCACACTATACTTAACAGCAATAAATCTAACCCTGACCTGAAATTGCAACCTAGAGTAAACAGTGTGAATGGGAGCGAACATGCATTTAAACCAGATCTCTGCACACACACCCACAGACAACCACACGTAAACACACACTCACCCATGCATATATTACAACCAAAAAACTGCATGCACAAAAGCACTTGTTCAAAAATACTCCTTCGCTCACACTGTCACACACACACACCTGCACGGGCCTGTTCAGTGTGAGATTACACAGCATTGAGATTACAGAAAATGTATCACACAGAACGGGTGAGACTGTTGAGTTCAATGCAGAATTATGTCAGATTTACATATATCAGTTCAGTTTCTAACATTTCTTCTCTCTGAAGATAGCTGAACACTGGTTTATCTGTGTGTTACCTGGGCACACCCGCTACACACACACGCGCGCGCACCTAAACGAGTACAAACACACAGATCGCTCACACCAAACAAATATCTCACTCGAGGCTTATTAATTCACTTGTGTAATGAAATATTTATCCTCGTGCATTTTGCAGATAACAACGTCACAATCCAACATTAAACTAAATCAAACAGCTATATTAGATTCATCAGTTTAGAATAAAGCACAAATGACTGCTTACATTGTCAGGGGAGGCCAATCTACTTTATAATAATGAAGAGATATCATTCACTAAATGTTAAATTGCTCTCTGCACGATCAGTTCTACCACCACGTACATAATTAGACTGACGTAGCTTTCAAAACACGCAGCAGATTGAGAGGCCTGATCTGTATTCAAGCTCTGGATAACACATGCCTGTCACTTCTGGCAGCGAATCCATTATGTCTGTGTTTCTCGTCACCTCCGCTCTGTTCTCATCTCGTCCCCTCTCTTTTCTCGCTCTCTCTCTCATGTGTATTCCCTTTCATTTATTCTGGAAAAATACATATTGAGCGATTCATTTCCATAATGTATTTTTCTTCCACCTGGCATCCAATTAAACTTACTGAGGGCAGGGTCCAAAACTGAATTGAGGAGATTAATAGAAAAAATATCTCCTCTGGTGCAAAACATGAGGAAAGCCGGTTTCTTATTCGATTCCGTCTCATTTCTCTGAGACATTTGGGCGGATATCCTCTTGGGGAACATTGAGACGATAGGTCAAACGGGAGCACTGCCGGGTGAATGCGGACATTCAATTCAAGCGATATATTTAGACTTCAAAATGGGATCTCCAGACATCCACAGAATTTTCTTTTTGGATCTATTTTAGGTCTTACATCCTGCCCAGTGTTTATCTCTTACTGAAAAATGTTTGGCTACTTTACAGCTCCTGAAAGCCTCCTTCTAGCCATATGATACACCCATATCCTGTTAGTTTCCTCAGGCACTTCCTGATTCTCCCAGTAAATAGGAAGTCACCTCTGATTAGAGTTCAAACAATAGCAGAAGAACAGGGCGTGAGCTTACCTTTCCCATTGTGTTGTACTCCATAGCAATTTCCCGAAAGAAGAAGTAGATGAAGTCCCCATAATCGACTGCCTGGACAAAGTAGGGCTCTGCAGTGGGCAAAAAACATAAAGTAAAATATGAGTCAAAGTGACGTTTTACCCGTGACAAAACAGTTCTGACACCATATTTCACAGTAAACAGCCAGAATATCTGTCACATTATGTAGAAAAGCACCGACTGTGAGCCTTGAGTGCCTCAATCTATCATCCATCATATCAGCGAAACAATTTGCATGCAAGGGAAGGAGGATCTCTCTATTGAGTTTTGACAGGCTGGACTTGAGCTTGTTTCTCCCCGGGGCAGAGCAATTTCCTGGCTACATCAACTGTACCGGGCCAGGTTGGCGAAATGTACTGCGTCAAACAGAGCGTGTGGCATTAGCATAAGTGCTCCTGCTCTTCGTAACTAGATTCTTACACAGGGGCACAAAGACACACACAAATCATAAATCACAAAAACACATGGTCAAGCATGCATGTCGAAAGCCAAGTTTGTTTTCTAACTTGTCAGTCAGCTCGGTGCTTTCCAACCATAGAGAATTTGTTTGTTTGTGTGTGTGTACGTGTGTGTGTGTGTGTCCCCGCACACTCACCTTTCAGCCATTTAGAGTCATGTTTGACAGTGCGCAGAGTCGGGCTGTCTCCAAGGCTACGATAGATGACCGCATCGATCGCTAGAAAGTCTGTTACGGTGGCCGAGTACAGCTTGCCATCTGGAGAGAGAACGCAGGGACGGAAAGAGCAATACGAGAGAAAAAGATGGAGATGGAGAGGGGAGAAGAATGAAGCGGGGGGAAAAAGCCATAGAGGAAGAGGAAAAAGTTGAAGGGAGTAAAGTTCAGTCAAAAGAAAAACACATAAAGCCACTCAGAGATTCCTGCTCACTGTGGCTGGATACACAAACACGCTGCAGATGGCTCAGACCTGGAAAATGAATGAATCACACAAACCGAGGAGACTCTCTGATGGACAACAAACAGGCTGTACACACACTTAAGCATGTTGCACATTTGTAATTGCTCACTCTCAAACATGCTTCTAAAGCACTAACAAACACCGGAGCCCTGCATTCACACACACACACACGCGCATAGTCTTAGAAACCCACAGTTACACGCACGCACATACACACGCATGCTTCACAAACACAATCCACCACCAGCATGACCTCAGCCTGCCTTGGCTATAACCACAGTGGAAACTCAAACTACATAATTGAAAGGATAGCAGTCAGAGGAACCCTCTTGATTACTCAGTGCTTCCAGCTCCTTCCAAGCAGCTCTGCTACACATTAACTGGTCAAGCAAAGGCGTTTACTCTCCTCCTCGGCTTTAAGCAGACGGGGACAGCTCATCAATACCGCCATAAATCAGTTCACAGCAAATATGAATGGGTACTGAATGTCTCTAGCAGCCTGCGGGTGCGCTGCATCAGAAGAATCTCACCCCGCCAACGGAAAGCTGACTCATTCTGGTCCCAGCCGTTTGCGACTTATTTTTAATCTTATCCATTTTGAAAGAAAGTGAACGACAGACAAAGAGAGTGACAGAAAAGTACAACAAAAGCGAGGAAAAAGACTATTCTGTTTTTTTCTGTCACCACAATACCGCTGATGTGTTTCCCGATGGCTCTGGGAAAAAAAAACCCGGCAAATTCCTGAAGTAGAGCAAATGTGGCCTCGAGTTCGACAACCGGCTCTAGTTCATGTAACACAAATTGACTTTCTCTCTTGACATGTTGTCAGAGTATTGCTATTAGAATAAACCGCAGGGTATTAAGAACAATATTAAATGCAACCGCAACTAATCCCCTCGCTCAAATAGACTCAACTTTCCCATCTAGCTTAAATATGTTCCAATGTTTAATAAGTGCAGATAGGAGAAAATTGAATGGTTTTTCCTCATGATTGTCAATGAGTATTAGTAGTATCACACATCTATTTTCACCTTACAGAAACTTGTGAAGGGTTTCTCTCATGCTAAGCCGTAGGAAAGTCACAGCGATGACCTAATCACCTAATCCTAAACCTAAACCTAATCACATGCTTGAGATATAGCTATATAAATTGTTAATTTGACATGTAAAGATGGGTTTAATCTTACCAGCAAAGAGGGCAACATTGGCGTGCTTGGCGTCATATGGGCAGCGTGCCATCCCGCTGATCTCCTCTCCCAGAGCCTCCAGGTTGTCCATCTAGGATCACAAATGAGGTGAAAGGTCAACAGAGGGTCAAGACAATGTAGTGTTGTCAAACCAAACAAAGGATTTGAAATACAACTAAAACAGGAAATGTCAGTTCCCAGTTGGAGGAAAAGGTCTAGGGGAAGAAAATGAGAAATGTGCTCAAATGTCAAAACAGTGTCAATCTGAAGGTGCCGCCACAAAAATACTGTGTTAAAGTGGAGAAATATGGTGTGAGAACAGTCCCAAAGAGCTGTGGTACCCAGCCCAGGCGTGTGTCCATCTAACTTTGACCAAAACAAATATCCAGTGGATGTCACTCTGGTGTCCTGCTGAGAGCTGTCAAAGCAGCCCATCTGGGAGTATCTGGGAAATTGTCATGAAGGCAGATTAGAAAAACTGACATTTTCCACAGCAGCGTGTTCTAGTGTATGGGTGGATGTGGTTTGCTCCCCCCTGACACCCTTTATCCTTCAACTGTGCTGATGTTAAAGAAGACTTTGACAACCCTCAAGACAGATCTTTAACCCATTTACTGCACTGCTTCCCCTCGTGCCCTGATTTCTAAAGTCTGTGCTTTTGTTGTGAAGAGGAAATAAATGGGCAGAGGAAAAATGTCTGAGCACACAGCCCCGAGCGGGGAACGTGAGAATTTTTTTTTTTGCTAAACCATAGTGCTCTTTAAATAGCAGATCATACAGTAGTCATTATTTTATATTTTGCAGCCTCAACTTTGTCATGCGCTTTTCCTCAGGCAAGTATATTTCAGGAGAGATCCTAGTTTTAATTCAGCACCAAGACAATGTAAAAGTTGTCTTTTCTTAGCGCTGGGAGTGTCGTTTATCCAAACTTCTGTCGCTCAGTAGTCCCATTTCCATGAGCTATTTCGAGGCCTGGTCCATTGTTTAAGAAGCACTACTGGTGTAGTTTCGGGCTGAGTGGGATGATCTCTGTGAATTGGAATTTAGACAAGATTTTCTTGCTTGGTGCCCAGTTTGGTTGCAGTGCGATTGGCAGGGCATGGCGGAGGATCAGATGTGGGTGAAAGGTCACTATCATCCCGACATGGGTTGGCTTGTCTTCCCCAGCACGCCTTATGACACTCTCTTACCCTGGCTAAGGACCAGAGATGCACACACACACACACACATACACACACACACGAGAGAGAAGAAAAGCCACACTACACTGGCCAGAGGCTGAGGTCAGGGAAGATTTCTGAACACGCTGTTTGCCTTCAGATATCACAATACATAGTCATTTTTCTTCCCTATCTCTGTTTCTATCTCTCTCGTACTCCACTTCCTCGCTCCCCCACTTTCTCCCCGTCTCTCGACAAAGAGGAGCGTAGCTTGCCAAGGCTGCAAACTGCTTACGCCGCCCTTTCTGGTCTCTAAACAGGTCATTTTGTTTTCTATTCCTGTCTCGGCGGAAACGGTTATCATCTGCCCACTAAAAAGGTCACACATACTCCGGCGCAATGCTGGAAAAACCTGCCAGAGAAATTGTTGAGGCTGATTTGGCAGAGAAAATTACAAGTGACCTTTTACAACAAACACAGAACCACCAGCAGCAGCACATTTCTCTCTTTCTCATTCCTTCTGTTTCTTCAGAAATTATAGGAGGATAATATGTGGAGGCGAGCTGGTTTGAAGATACATATTGTTATTAGACGGGGGAGACTGTAATTATAGATTAGACTGAGTTAATCATAAGGGACATGAGTAGCTGAAGGTCAGGTGCGTCCACTGAATCAGAGCGTCTGGATGTACAGAGGGACGGGGCAACTCGGTTAAGCTTGAAACGTCAGCAGCTTCTGTGTCAGCCGCCGAACACAAACACTCCCTCCTCCTCTGACACATCACAAACACACACTCGCATATCTCTCGTGCCGCAGCGGCTACTCCCACCCTTCCATCCCCTCGGCTGATTTCACCGAGGCACTGACCTCTGTCCACTGGGCTTGGCTGGCTGTCACTGATCTATTCCTGCCGTTTGAACAGAGGAAGACACTCCCAACCCAGGCCGCAGATATACACACTGCTCCAGTCTCCTGTCAAGCCGGCATGTGTGGAGAAACAACAGCCGAGCGCTCGCTTGCTCCTGTTAGCCTTGTCCAAAGCCATATCCAATATTTAAAAAATGAGCGATCCATAAAACTGCCACACTGAACCACAACATTACCATAAAGATATTTGATGTTTAAACAGCCAGATGGATTTTTTTTTACATTGTTTACCAGGCAAACCTTATTATGCTGTCAACTCCACTGGCTGCGAAAAATAAAGAAGTGCTTCAGCTTTGTTGAAACACAATTCAAAGTAATGGGAAGGAAACAGTAGGGCTGTCACACTTAGTCAGCGCTGCCTTCACAACATGCGGTTCTGTGGGGATCTACTGTAGCTTAGCAGACCATTGTACAGTAACCTTGGCTCCTTGCAGTGTATCTAGATGAATTAATTACTACAACAGCTCATTGGTGTTTTCCATAGGCTATATGCTAATTAATTAGACAAACACAATGTAGATCCAAAACATGCCCATCAGGAGTGTTATAATTGGTTCAGCATCAGCTTCAGTACTCAGGGTGAGGGACACGTTTGCTTCTGTGTCTGCTTTATGGGCTTTATTTATCATTGCTGAGGGATTTGTGAAATCTAACTAAGGACAAACTTAGGGTAAACCGAGCCAGTGTCCCACTTATGAACCGTTTCCTTGTTTATTTTATAGAATGCGAACACGTTTTCTGAGGCGTATCCTTGTTCAAATCTAATTTTCTGTGAGGCAGTGGTTTCAAACTAATCACATTTGACCTGGTTCTGATTTCATCCTAGTTGGTGTCATAAAGGGCAGCCATTGACAGATTAATCATTATCATTATCATAAAGTAGAAAAAAAGAAAATCTTTTCTTTACAGATCCCGGCATTTTGCTAAATTTTCACATCTGTATCCTACACTTTGCAGCTGAGTCCCCACACATTTCTTTGTATTCAGTCCATATTTCCACCTGCACAACCTTCTCCCTCTACAGTATAAAGGTCAAGAGCACAGGATCACACCTGGGCCAGAAGCACCTCTGTAAAGCAAACAAGGACATAACTCCCTGGGAGATTAATAGTCATGGCCCATTTCTCTGTAACCTGTTTCTGAGCCCTGGGAGGATGAACCCTTTCCCTGACCACCTTTTACACTTGCGCAGGAAACTGGAGTATTTGCAGCTGCTGAAAAAATGTGTTGTTTTAGCCAAAAGAGGAAGAACTTCATTTATCTGAACCTTCAACTTCTGAAATGATTGATCTTTTGGAGCAAGAATGGCAAACAAACATTGCACAAATATGACGACAATTTGGTGCATTATGTGTCCTTATTTATTATTAATGATTACCTTTTATACTGTATGGTATTGTGCTTGTGATAAACTTTCTGTCAATCAAACAGCTGTAAAAGAAACGACAGGCAAGCGTGGATATGTTTTTACCTTGTTCATTACTATAAACCCCTCAGTGTGCATTAATCATACTTCAAATGCAAAGACCTGGCACAGATGAAATTTCCCAGCACACCTCAGTCCACCAGTATCAAGTCGAGGACGCGTCACCTGGGACCCGCTGCCTCCGAGCCTCCCCGCTGACTCCCCCCACTTCGCCCAGCAACAGGCGATGAAACTGACTCCAGTCATATATCAGCCCAGCTGGATGGGGTGTTTATTATTACAGCACAGCAAGGGAGTGACAGAGGGAGAAAGCAACAGAGGGAAAGATGGCGGAGTGGTGGGAGCGATGGAGGGGGAAAGAAATTAAGGCTGGCGGGAGAGGAGGAGGAGGGAGGAGGGCAGGAGGGAGGGGGTGAATAGGAGGAGAGAGGGTAGTTGGGTGCTGTGAGGTGCCGAGGGAGAGGACTGTGCCATGGCTGCCATGGTGTCTGTCTTTGCTTTTTTCTGCATGCATGCATGTGTGTGTTGACACTAACAATGCAAGGTGAAGGGGCGGATAATGGGAAGAAGCTAATGAAGAGAGAAAATTAGTGGAAAAAAAAAAAAGGAAAATCAAACAAAGGTAAAAATAAAGAGATAACCAGGCAGGGAAGGTGTTGGAACAGAAGACAGTGTGGGGTGATGCTGGTTTGGGCAGGAGCCCTCCCTGCCCCCTCTGTCTCTTCCCCCCTCTGTCTCCCTCCACCTCTGCTCCCCCTCCACCCCTCCTTCCCTCCCGCTCGCCCTTGCAGCGTTGTTGATTAATGTGGGATGAGGCTGGCCCCGAAACAGAAGCTCTTTTCAGCGCTGTCACACTGGGGAGATGGAGAGGCAAACTGTGGCCAAGGTGGATTTAACCACAAACACACACACACACAAACACACACACACACATTTGACCAAGCAGAGTGGATGAACCCAGCACGCCATCAAAGGCCTGGTATCTGCCCAGAGAGTGCCAGCCTGCCAGCAGTACAGTGTGTGTTTGTGTGTGTGTGTTTGCACAGTTGTCAGTGTTTGTATGGACGCACACACACTTCTGTTTTCTCCCTTCACATGTGCCCAGACATTTGTATGTGCATTTGCATGTTTGTGTGCAAGTGATCAGTGGTAATTCTTAAAGGACAACACGTTAAATGCTGTCAATATTAGACAGCCTTTACATTAAATCTGACTTTTGTCATATTCATATTCATTCAATTATTTCCAGTCAAAAAGGCTTATTTATTTGACAAAAATAATTATAGTGTAGTCAGTGGAATTTTTTTTTAAGGGAAAGAGCAGCTGCAACCACATTAAACTGACTCACTAAAATATGCAAGGGCTAATTGGACTGTGCAAATTAGAAACATAGAAAAATATTCCAATTAACACTTGAATAAAATAATTGTATTTTATCATAATGTTATAGACAGATGTCTTACTTCTTTTTTTCTTAGCAAACATCCCTCATTTTTTGGGGGGGTTAACATCGCCGATCATGTGCAGTAATTTATGTACAGTATGCATTGATTTTTATGTTTGCAAAGGCAATCGTGCGAGTGTGTGTGTATATTACAGAACCTCACCGTGCTGTACGACACTTCCCCCTAACTCCACCAGAGTAGCAGCAATATCAGTGCAGTAACAGCTAAAACACAAACCTTGAAACCATAACCGGAGGAGCTATAAAAGCTAACCACGCCTGATAAATGCAGAGACATAAATTCCACTTTCCCCGCAGGAGGAGTCAGTGAATTGAAAGACGTCCACTCCACTGTGTGCTTAGCATGCTGAACCACAAAGGCAACGGAGCGGAGATGTCTTCTTTCTCTGGTAAACAGATCTAGTGAACCAAAGCAGTAGAGTTTCCCCCACGGGCCACCTAGATAACATCTAGATGTGCTGTGACCATCGCATCACATCCAAACACGCCAAACAATAACATCCTTCAGGACAGAACCTCAGCTGAGTCTTTGTGTCTGCCCTCCTGTCTGTCTTACTGCCTGTCTTTCTGTGTGTTTGTTCCTACATCTTTCTTTGCTTTGCCTGGATGTTGTTGTTCATACTTGATTCCTCTGGATGACGGCTCTTAGTTATTCTACACTCTAACCCCTCTAGATACCTGAATGAAATCACACATATTTCAGGCATAGTATGTGTCTCAAAGTTAAAGATAGTTTTTGATAATTACCAAATAATCTAAGCTATTTTTTTCTGGTAGCGTGTTTTGCTGTCCAAGGTCAACCCAGCTGCTGCAGCTTGCAGAAGCAGTTAAATTGTCTCATGAATGAGCGAAGATTTGCTCGGTGTAATAGCAACGCTGCTCACTTTTCACACTAAGGCATCAAAAAAACATCAGATTTGTGTCACTAGGGAAGGAAAAAAAATTGGGACATTTTCAGCAGCAGTTTGAAGGCAGCCCATCTGCTTTTTATGCTTGCCTTTCTGCCTGCCTGTATGCCTTCAAATCTTTTTTCATATGTTTCACTCTTTATCTGTGTCCATCTGCTTCCCTGTGTGCCAATCTCCCTGTCTCCCGCTCCATGTCTATCTTGACATCTCTATTTTTGTCCAACAAGTCAATCTCTGCTGTCTGCCTGCTCTCTGTCTTTGAACCAAGGTCATTAAAATGCATCCTCACAACATGCTTTTGCTTTTCCTGAAGGAATCTTGAAACTATTCCAGACATGCTTGAATATGGCCGGCATGGCGTCTGTTTACGGGACAGGGTTGAATGGGATTGCAGGACTGCGCCTTCATTTCATGTGTGTGTGTCTGTGTGAGTAAGTGTGCATGGAAGAAGGTAGGTAGTTAGGTTTCTCTGCTTCTAAATCGAGCGTGTCAAAGTACACCTGGAGATAAAGACATAGGAGGAGGGCCTGCTGAATTGTGAAAGTCATCCATCTATGTCCATTGCTTCATAGCTCAACCCCTCCCTTAAACTCCCACATGGTTGAGGTTGCACGAGAAAAATATCCCCGAGTGTGTGACAGAGGAAAAAAGAAAGAGAAGGAGACATAAGATAGAGAGAATAGGAGTTTTAAGAACTGTATGCGAACAATGTGTCAGATGAATTGAGGTCAAAAAGAGGGCAAGGAGCACCAAAGAGCTGCTTATATAAGTATGTAGGTGTGTGTGTGTGTGTGTGTGTGTGTGTGTGTGTCCCTACCTTGTATGTTCGACAGGAGGGGTTGAAAGCATTCGTCCCACAAACAAACAAGGTGTCGTCATTTTGCTGCAGGAGGACTTTGATGAAATTGTGACACTCGTCCTTCAGGGAGCCGATGGAGAAAGAAGAAAAGAAGTCCATGGTGACATTTGTGTCGTTTAATAATAGACACTTTCACACTGAAAGCCACATGTGGTTTTTAAAATGTGACGCTCTGTCTTTTCTTTTTTATTCTTTTGAAGTGCAGCATGTAGCACTCTACAGACAAGTGAGAGGCATCGTCAAGCATATAATCCTGAAACGTAGTATTTTTTCATGGTACATTGAGACATATTTACACGCAATTTTAACACCCCTTTCAGTGTCTTTATAGAACAATAATGACATCATTATTCATTTTGTGCAGTTGTTAGAACTTACAGTAAATCAAGAGGAAATACAATTATAATGCTTTTTGATATAAAGACTCTCACGGATGTGCTCTATAAATTGTGATAGCAGAATGTTATATGAACTGCAGGTGTGTGTTATTGCACCTGCAGGGTTTCCTGTGTCTGTTAATGCGTGTGTGCATGTGTGTGTGTGTGAGAGAGAGCGACAGAGACTGTGAGAAGTTATATCTGTTACAGCTTGTCTGCATTGTATAATGTGTGATCTGCTAAAGAAGTGCATTGTGAAGAAGAAGGTGACATTTGTTCTATAAATGACATTAGGGTGTAAGAACAAAAGCTGCCATGTTTGATTTCTCTACCTTATGCTTCCCTTTCATTCTGCAAGTGTCCACATCCGCCTGTCTGGACTTCCATGTCATTTTCTGGAAAAAGGAAAGATGGAAATAAGGGAGAGAAAGCAAACAAGATAAACATTCAGGTAGGAGAAAAAAAAACAGGCAAAAAGGCACTATAGAGCTCAATAACCAATCTATACTGTGATCAATAATCATCATCTGAGATTCTCCTTCATTGATTTCCCTAATGAGGCACCTGCTCAGAGGTGAACTTTATTCTAAGCACTGATTGGAGATCAGTTTACCTCCTTGAACTTCTTATTCTCTGCCAGAGAGGAGGAAATACGATACTGACCCCGGATCAGAACAGAGTCTGTCCAAGGACGGATCCTGCCTCAGAGCTGGGAGCTCATTTCTGTGGATTGATAGGCTGGCCATCCTTGTGTACGCACACACACTCACACACACACACACACACACACTGCCTTGGCCTGTAGGTCAGCGCTAGGCAATACCTGCCAGTCAACTACAAACACACAAACCTATAAGCCCCCTCTCATGTCACTATGTTATATCTGGTATCCAGCCATGCACACACACATAAACACACACACACATCTTTTTGTCTGTCCCCTGTGTGGCCTGAGGGTCAGCACCGAGCCACTGGCTCAGACTGCCACGTACCCGCCGCTGTTGTACAACATGTTTGGAGCTCGGCCACTGATTAAAGACCCTCAGTCATCAATCAATCTGCGCGTCTCCCACCAGCCTTTCATCTGCAGCCTGCTCTCATTAAGACCCACTCACCGGGCTTTGACATTGAAGTGGATGAGGTGGAGGGAAGGCGGGTTGTTGTATACACGAGAATGGCCTTGTTTGAATTCTGTTTGCATGCATTATGTTAAGGGCAAGTGATGCCAACGAGGAGTGGTTGCAATGGGATGGAGAGTGGGTTATTACAGCCGAGGGCCTCCGTAAATATGAGGCGCTTTTTTGAATAGTCTAAAAATATACAATTGGATCTTCTTTCCGTCTGCATCCATCTTGTCTCGCTCTATTGTTGTTCATCTCATTTTACCTCACCATCTTTTTCTTCCCTTTATCTTTCCTGCTCCTCTTCTTCTATGCCCTTCCCCTCCTCCTCCTCCCTCACTTCCTCTCCTGTCCTCTCTTAAACTTCCGTTACCCATCAGACCTTCCTGCTGTCCCACTGATGAGCGTGGATGACGCAGGCAGTTTGCTAGCTGATTGATTGGATAATCCTCTCAACGGGGTCAGGGCGGCGAGCACGGCAGGCTCACACCGGTGAGCGGGTGAGTAAGACTGCTGGCAGGCACACGTATACACCCACGTGCACACATAAACACACAGTGGCACTAAGAGCCGGGTTATTAGGGTTACGTTGTCAATCACAGCACGCTGAGAACAACACGTCCTCGAAGAGGCAGACGTCTCACTCACCTTACTGAAAAAGATCTCGTCACTGTTGGCAGTGTCAGTGTCCACCGTGTATATGTGATCCCTGCGAGCGACGGAGGGCAGGAGCGAGACGGGGAGAAAGGAGAGAGATGAGAAGATAAAAGGTCAGACAGCAGCAGACAGTCAAAAATTCAACAAACAATAAACCCATTTCTTTTCTTCCCTCTGTTTTCCTCCTGCAGGCTGCAAACAACATCAGAAAATGGGGCTTTGTATAAACTTTGTTCAAACTTCAAATATGACAATAAACAAAAGGAGGCCAGAGCTATTTGCTCTGTCAGACAGAAACACTCAACAAAGGTTTAGAGCGCTGTGGCGCAGGCCCGGGGACAAAGCCTCTTTGTCCCAGAGAAAGGTCTTGAGGGGGGTGCGAGGGGAGGAGGGGAAGGTTGAGACGGGAGGTGCCAAGTCACTCAGAGCTGTTCAGGTCAATTAAGCCTAGTGTTTGAGCCACAGGAAATCTATACTAACACTCATTATAGCTCAGACAAGAAGACTTGTGTGTGCTGGCCTGGAAATATACAGGCTTCTCCTGTATTACACAGTCCAGCCATATAGGCCCCAGCAGGGCATATGGAAGACATAAAACCCACAAGGGTTAACTACATCTCAGACAGACGGAGCGGCTGGTGGACCAGGCATGTAGCTACACCTACTTACCATGGAGAATTAGGGTGCAGACAGGGAGAGGGAGGGTGCAGCGGGGTGGCAGGGGGCAGAAGGTGTAGAAGTGGTGCGAGCGGAAGAGACAGAAACAAAGGGGGATTTTCCTCGTTTGAGGAGAGAACTAAAGGTGACCGTGCCAAACGATGTAACTGCTTTAATTTGTTGGAGATTAGCTGTTGAACGTGTTTTTAATCAAAGTGTATAACAGTGGCATCGTCAGGCTCACGGCTTAATTACGTTCCAGCTCCCCAACCTGCGCTCAGCCAGTCAGCCTGCCTTGCTCTCTCATTAACTAAATCTAATAAAGTCTTTGGAGGAACAGGCATCTTGAAATGAATCCACTTATATCGCTTTCCTGGGGGCCACCGCCATCTCCTCGAGGATAAAAACCCAGTCTACTGTACATTATCAGCCATGGCGCTTAAATTGAATAATTAATCTTTGAGAGCAGTTGAAATTAGGAAAACAGTGCTGCTTTCTCAGCGGGAGAGGGCACATTTTCTGATGACAAATCCCTGAAATTTTTGTCACGTTTTCTGTCACTACACCTTCTTTCCATGTCTACACTAAGATTAAATTCTGTCATAATTATAACACATTGCAGCATTATTGCTACAGTACATATTTTTTATCACCTAACCAAACAGACTCAGCTATCTTGCCCTCATCAGGCTGGCGCACAGTCCAGTCAGTTGTGTGGCTAATAGATTGCTATAATTACAGTAAATAAAAGTATATAAAACAGCATTATCATCATCTTTTAAAAAAGTTTAGTTCAGTTTAGTTGACTTCTTTTATGGGCCCAGAACTTTAAAACTTCATTTTTGAGTAAATAAAAATCCACCTGTGATTCCTCATGCCTGCCAGCTTGGTCCCTCACAATGAATAACCATAACTAAATTTCCATTTGTTCCAAAAAAAAAAAATCCTTTTCTCTGATTTCTCTGAATTGATTGAAACCATTAAAACCATGCATTATTCAGCCCCGAAAGGAAAAAGGGAAAGAAGGACGTCAACTTTAGGTCACTGAGATGCATCCTGTCGTCCTTCCTAGATTCAAGTTGGCTTGCTTGAGCAAATGCCAGATGCTGACTGTCACTCTGCCATGAATAAAAATCGAGTGTTTCAGGCTAAAACCGCAAACTCTGTTTGCAAAATGTTTTTCATTAAGGCTCTCCAGTAGCACTACTCAGGCTAATTGATCTGGATTGAATTTCCAGGGTTCCTGACCGGCCCTTCTGTATTTCAGTGTTTCTGTCACGTTGCTGCCGGGCTAAGGATACATATCATGGAGCTACAGTGAATCTGATTATTAAAACAGCGGCCGCAATTTGTCAAAGATAGAGGAAAGGCAGAGAAGAAGAAATATTTAAATGCGAAAGAAAAAATGATGGGCGATAACGCTGATGGATGTTATCGCTGTAATGTTGAGCTATGTCTCCTAAAGTTCAGCGACTTGTTCATTTAACTTCATTTATATCTTTATATTAAAATTCAAACTTTATATTAAAAAGACAAAACTAAATCAAAAGCTATTAAATCAGAGGATTACTTGGTGGATTTAGTGTAATCCCACGGGTTATTTTACTGCCTGCAATTTTAAAACAGCTCATGAGAAATCTATAATTGACTGCTCCATAATTTTCGACAGTAACCTTCCCAGCTCTGCTCCCTGTCTTGTGCCTCTCTTGTCCCGGTGCTGACAGCATCCTCGAGGGCCAGGCCTTCCAGCCGCGGGGTTTTTGGTTCCAGCAGAGATTAGAGGGAGCCAAGCGATGAGGCGTCCCTCAAACATCCTGACTGGAGATGGAGGAGGACAATGGAGCGGCTGTGTCTGTGTCAACACCAGCTCTCTAAACACACACATGTGTAAGGAGACATGCTCACACAAGCACACGCATGCACCCTTTCACCTCTTCACCACTGCACCTGAACTCATATTACAACTTATCCACTTCCCTCTGGTGTGTGAGTCACATCCACTGTATATAACTTCACGGGGAAAAGGAGAGGACAGAAAGCAAAGGAAGGGTCTTCAAGGACTACACTGGTGGTATTGTATGTTGTAGGCTATTCACTTTCCAAAGCAAACCAAGTTTTGAAATTGATTTCCTACCTTCGAGGCCACCGGTGGTTTCACTTTATTTAATAACCCGTGAAAATCAGCTTGCAGAGAGTTGACATCTGCTTGAATTACATGATCCATCATGGCCAACATTTCATTTTACTTCCTGGCAAAGTTACATTATTGTCGTGAAGTGGGACCTGACATGTGACACCCTCTACCAAAAAGCTTTGGATTCACAAACTATCATTATTATTGGAATTATTATTTTCTTTAATTTCTTGATTGTTAAAAAACAAAACAAAAAAAACCCCAAAACAAAGATATATATATATAAAACAGAGAGAGCCACAGATCCTTAGACTGGAGAAGCTGCAACGAGAGAACATTTGGTATTTTTGGTGTTATGCAATTATTAAAATAGTAGATTTTTTTTTCTCACAATCAACTAATTGATTAATAGACCTAATGGAGCTCTGCAGGAAACAAAACAAAAACAAAACACAGACACAGACACAGATTATGTGAAATGTTAAATTAGTTTCTTGCCTTAAAAAGGTTACTGGTGAACTGTTCACTCTGATATCTTCATAGTTAGTGCCAGCAGGTAGTTTACATGTATATAACAGAAACCTATATTAAGTGTCATCCTACAATGTATAGCACACTTTCAACTTAGTGGTGAGAGATGTCAGCATTTCATCTTGTAGCCTTTTTTTTTTAGTGTTTTCTTGTTATGAGCCCTCAAAACCTAAAAAAAGACAGTCCTACTGACCTCGCAGTCCAAAGTGGAGGTCAGATTTCCAGACACTTCTTGTCCACTGAGGATAGATCAGACTAAACAACTGACCTGAGTTAAAGCCGGTCTTCTGTTCAGACAAAAATGTGGCAAAGAGTAATGAGAGAGCCTGCTTCCGTTTGCACTAAGCTGTGTGGATCTAAAAATAGGTGTTCTATTGTTTATTGTTTTTGCAGAACAGAATCCATTTACATCACAGATGTAAGCATTTACATTTCACGTGTAAAATTACTTATGAGAATGAAATATGTTGCATGAGTCTTCTGCTTAATTTGCATACTATGTGGACTAGTTCAGGCATTTTAGATCAGGTAAAATCCATTAAATAAAGCTTTGTAATAACTCATGGAACACAATACAAGATGTACAGACGTGTGAGTTGGGAATCTTTAACACTGTATTCGATCTACAGCGTGTTAGTAAAAATAGCTGTTTATAAAAACAATGTGAAGGCTGGTTAATTTATTCTCTTCTTCTCCACCATGAGTTTAACTGGCTTTAACTGTTGCCTCAATTAATGTCACATTTCACGGTGAATCTTGAACCAGCGACACTGTGTTTCAGACTGGGTCCATTAAAATTATCAGGAATTGTCAGGAAGCTTATGTCTGTAGTCTTGAGCCCATTCAAACTCTATCATAATTAATCGATAACAGGGGTTTTCAAAGTCTGACACTGTGCCCGTCCCTGTGGGCTGTGGGTTACAACTTGACACCCATTTATTTTATTTTGGTAAATTGGCACCATTAAAAGTATGCAAAATCAGCTATTAGCAGTTGCTATTTGCAATACACCCACGGATGTACAGACAACTATTACTGGATTAGACTGATACTGAAGAAAGCGGAATAATGGTGAAGCAAGTTCTGGCGTCATTAGTCTTTTTCTAGGATTTCTACTTAAATTTATGGACATTAATTTGCAATGAACATAAGGAGAAGGACACAATGATATCCTCCGAGTCTAAAACTATGTGTATCATGTCTGTGATTTGAATAAGTTGTGGCTCAGACGTGTCGTTTTTAGTGAAAAGTGCAGCAAAGGATTTTAAATTATATTAATTTCCTCTATGAGTTGTGTGTCACAGCCACTGCGACCGCTCAAACCATTGACCGGGTGGATAAACAGGTCGAATCAGTGCGCAGGACTACAATCACTTAGGTCCACCAGCATGCAACTGTCCCTTCCCCCCTCACGCCTCGAGTCTCTCCTTCAACCCTCCACTGCCCCCCTTGGAGAGATACAAACCTCACAGTATGAAATCCTCTGATCTATGCCAACCACTGGATCCACATCTAATTGGTTTGAATCAGTCTGAGACTCAAATGTACAGTCTAGTCATATTTGTCTTTGTGTGACCAGGCCTTCACTTAAGATCCTGTTTATGAGTGATTTACTGAAATCCACCCAAAGATGTTTTGCCGCATGCCATTCTCTTTCCCATCATTTTCTCACCCTCGACTGTAAAATATGAATCAAACGTGCTCTGAGGATGGCGCAGCGCTGTTATACAGAACATAAAGATCTACTTTATAGGGACTGTGCTGTTGATGATGGAATTGAAACACCGTGAAATTCTGAGAAAACGAAATAACAGAAGCCTTTGACAACCAATGGGTGCACACAATTGGCTGTCAATGTGAATCACTTGGCGTGGGCCTCGGATTTCCCGAAATTCAGCGACAAAAATGTCTGAGTAGGACGGAAGGTATGCAAATATCCTCTCAGACACAAATATGGAGGCACTGAAAAAAAGGATGGGTACAGACAGAGAGAAAGAGCTGAACGATAAAGGCAAGACAGTGGACCAACTGAGCGCGAGCAAGAGTGCGAGATTGAGCGCTATAGAGTGACATAGAGGGTCTCCGTCGGACATGTAGCCATGCGTGGCCATGAGAACACAGGGGCTTTGTGTGGAAGAATGTCGTTTTCATAACAGCGCATTTCTTCTGGGGTGATGGCGGGCCAGCTCGGTCCATCTGCTGGGCCTTTGTCAAACTATCTTGCACTCCGGTAGCAGAAAAGAGAGGAACGCCATTAGCATGCACCCCGCACCTTTCGCCACCACCCCTCTTTCCGCAAACTAAATGCCTGCACGTCCACCCTCTTCTCCACCTCCCGCCCTCTCTCTCTCATCACCCTCTTCACCGATATTCCTCTCTCTTCATAACTGGATCATGGGTGGTGGAGGAGGGTCCATTGTGCGTTGTTTTGGCTTTCCCTGGTTCAAATCCTCTTCACAAAGTGGATGGGAGGGAACCGGGGAAGCCAGCAGGCACCTTCGGGCTGTGAAGGGAGTTGTTGAGGGTCTGAATGGGCCGAGGGCACAGAGAGGCCCTCAGTGATGTGGTGGCATGAAATACAACAAGCCAGAGTTCGCTCACCCCCAAGCTGAGGCAGGTTGTTCTTTTTAAAGGTTGAACTTCTCATTGCGGTTTTCCACATTCTCTCCGCTTTTCCTTTTGTGTGTGTGCGCATAGGGGTGTGTGTTTTTGTGTGTGGCTGGGTGAGTGAGGTGAGGGACATGTTTTTGAGCATGCACATTTAGACAGGCATGCATGATAAGATTTTCTTTACATTTATTGACTAAAAAAGCATCCAGCGCTCTCAAAATATATTCCCACATCTCCATTTTTATTGCTATGGAGGCCCATAAGTAAAGGAATAAGTAATTAATGCTTTCAACTTTGTGATATGTGTTTTTGAATTACTTTATTTGTGCCCATGAATTAATTATTTGTGCACACCAACTAACAGAACATGCCCTTAAGGAATATTGCTAACTTTTTTATATATGGTAAAGGGAGGTCAGTAATTAGCTGCACAGTGTTTTAATAGACAATATCCTAAGTATACCCAAGCAATGTGCATTAAGATTAGATTGTCCCTTGCTTCACTGTTTATTTAGCAATGCATCAACATTAGGCCTGCAGCCAAACCAAGCCAGTGATGCTAAAACAGCACACATTGTAGCATCATAGCTGCATAAGAACGAGTCTCAAGGGGACAAGGACAAATGTAATCAATGTAATAACCTAACAAAGTTTATAGGAACCTCAATATGAAAACACAACTTCTCGGCTGTCACTAACACTTTTGGTGGCCACAACCTGTAACTTTGCTTCCTGCTGTTGCAAATAACTCGACACTAATTTGAGAGCATGAATGACTTTTTCCAGGCTCTGTATGTTTTTGCCGGATGAATTGCTAAGCACCTTACGACAAAGAAAGTATTTTACATATTTTCAGAGTTGCGTGTTGAATGGAAACTTGTTCCAACCTCTAATTCAGGTGATTATGATCACTGGAGCTGCGAGCTTTGTTTCAGAGTGTGGACGTGGCTGGATGTCGCTGGTGCTGCGAGGAGAGCGAGAGGAGGCAACCGTGTAATCCCAGTCATTAGTGGGTTTTAACAGGATTTGGTGCAGCTACAATAATGGAGACTCTAGTGGCCTCCACTGCGAGACCCAAAGAGACCCGACAGGGAAGAGCAGCGGCCACAGTGGCACGACTGTTCCAGAGGACTCGAGCGAGAGAAGGTGATCAGGATTTTTTTTTAGTGTGTATTTGTGCGTCTTTGGGTGTGTTTGTATGAGTGCTAACGGCAACCACAAATTTGTGTCCCTCCGCTCTCACACTGATCTGTCTCTCTCTCTCCCACACACACACACACACATTCTCCCTCTGGTTCCCATGCTTCCCAGCCTCATAGAGGGGTGTAAACAGAGTGTGGTTGGTGTTACTATGGTGAAGGCTGACTGAGGGCCGGGAATGGCGACTATGCCCTGCATGTGGAGAGACCTGGGGCATGCTCGCAAGGCTGGCTATACAGTAACAAAGTCACACACACACACACATGCACAGTTATGTATGGACTGTCTGTCTCATTCTCTGCATGTCTCTTCTCCTCATGCCCTCAAACCTTGTTCTAATCTCAAAGGAAATTTTCACTACCTGGGTTTTAGCCATGATTTCTATCTGTAACAATAACACTGTATGACATTCAGTTTATTGTTGAGATTTTGGAAATTGGCGACATTGATGAAAAGAAGTAGTCATATCATGATGTTTTAAACAAAAAGAACCCATGTTAGCCAAACGAATTTGGAAAAGTAAAGGGAAAAAGAAATTATTACCCGAACTTTCCACTGTCAACATTCATCATAGTTTAAAAAGTTTACAGATCGACTTTGCGGTTCACGTTTGAACTGCTGTAGTTGTGCACGCGCACAGTTTTCTTGGGCAATGAGACATTCTTACTAACATTTTGGGGGCCCTCACCTTCCATTTTACCTCCAAATAGTGTGGTTTAGATAATCTGATCAAACTGTTGGCTTCTTTACAACCTGTTTGATCATCTGACTACTCAATCTTGCCCCATCAAACTTTGTGTTTATGCAGCCATGTCACCAGATCTCAGCAGTTATTTTAGTGATATAGATGATGGCCAAGCTAAAGAAATAAGACCCACATTAAAAAAAAAATCCTTTAACCAAATGATATGTGTAACCTACAATTTAAGCATCAAAGCAGTTTGAATAAGTGAGAACCGTTGAAATTTTCTATACCTGTTCTATACAAGCTTAGGTCCCTCCCCAGAGATGAAATTCTATGGATATGGATTCTTTGCCAGTTTAGGTATGTCACTGGTCTTAAACCACATGAATATATACCCAACCTATATGTGCCCCATTGGCTAATATGTATGTATATCATTGGTTGTTTTTTGCATATGTATATTTAACTTTTTTATTTTTTTTGTTTCATACCCATCTTATTTGTGTTGCTGTAGTTTTGACCTCATCAGCCGATAGAATTTATTGCATAAATGTCTTTAAAACTCTGAACGTCTAAAACTCAAAGGCAAAAGTCCAGGATCACATGCACACAGTTTCTATTGACATCCTCAGGCTGGCTTCAATTAAACCCATTGATCACACACACACACACACACAGTGGAGAGGGGTGACGGCTCACTATGGTCGCAGCAGTGCACACCCATATTCATGCAGACACACACTCACACACACAGACACGCATGCACACACTGAGATATGTTCCAGAGATCTGAATGATAAATCTCTCATTGCGCTGTGATGAATTCCCTCTGAATGCTGTACATAGTGTACCCTGACCATGAAATATGGACCGCTGGGATAGGAATCCTCCTGCGTCCATATCTGTCACTGCATCAAGAACAGTTTATTGCTTTTACTGGACGTGACTCTCCTGCTAAACATCTAAAACACACATGACGGCAAGTACACACAAACCACTGAGCTTGTATGCAAAGAAGTTTTTATGTTCATTTCCTGTAGTTTAACATACGTCATGTCTCAGTTTATCATGGGTAATGCACAGCTGATTGCTTCCATAAAAATGTTTAACAGCAGCTGCACATAAGCCAACTTGGTACAAGGTTGAAGCTCATGTTCATCAATAACACCTTTTGGTATGATTCAACTATTTTCCCTGTATGCAACTGCATCTGCATGCCGAGAGGGAGTCATGAGTAGAAAATTTGCTGTGCATCCCTCTTTTTAAGGGCAGATATTTGAGGAGATGTGAAAGGAATCAGCACTATACTCATTCCAATGCCAGTCTTGTTAGAACTGAACAAACAGGTGGCTTTTTGATAGGCTGCAAATGAAAAGACAGCAGTCTGATATCTTATCAGGCTGTACTGTCCCCCCAGATAATGCACCTGATGGAAATTGAGTCATGGAAAAAGATTCTGAATATTAAGGGACTAAACTAGGCCTGTACTGAATTCATAATCAACATTCAATATGTATGAGTCTAAGAGGGCTAATGATATTTTACACATATTGGAAAAACCATGTGACCTCATCAACAGATGCCATTTTCTTCAATATCTGCGTATAATGGCTCAAACAGGACAGTATAAAGAGCATCTGATTCCACCGAATCAATACATTTCATTCAAGGCTCAAACCCGAGGATGAATTATCAATCACTGCATCTGTTGCTGAGTTCCTCCTTTGCCAAAGACTTGCCTCCTTCCCTCTATGGATTAAGCCACTTTTGTCTATTTACAATTTCATCAGTTGCTATGTTTGTGTGCATCTCATAGCTTAAAAATCTTGTGATTTTAATTGCCAGCTCCTAAACAGGAGCCAAAGGGATTTAATACACTGAGCAGCCATTCAAAAAACAGCCTGAAACAGTGTTGAGCCTTGGACTGCGTTCACAGTGGCCATCTGCAAGCTGCTGCACACCAAGAACTGAGGCTCACTGGTCTAGAGGCATGATGGCAAAGCTGTGTGATGCTGGCCCCAGAATAAACAAGTCATTTGACTGGACAACCATCATAAAAGCCACTATTGATGTTGCCTAGTTTTTTTTTCCTGAAGAATTGTTCCTTGTTTCGTAGCTTGAGCCTTGCTGGGTTGGCTGTTGGCTCCCTTTCACATTGATTTCTGAAGTGGTGATTGTCTCCGCTGTTTGCCTTAAACTGTTTGTCATTCAACTTTTACATGTCTTTATTGATAACCTGCTAGTGCCGATGGATTTTTGCGCACAGGCCGTCATTTGTGTGTCCATGTAATCGACTCCAACATTCTTCTCTATGTCAGGATCAATGGCGGTCATCCGGCGCGGTCTAATCTGAGGCAGCCATTCCAGTTATTCGGGGGTCGCATATCTCGGGCCATGTGTCTCAGAATTCCCGTCTGCTTTAAGCATGTGTGCAAGTGTCGTGGCCGACGCACCAGGTGACCTCGCACATACACACACAAACACATGCAGACACGATCACAGGCTGCAGCACCCACACCCACAGACACACCGACACATGTTCGCCATCACCAAAGTGTATCCATGTGCACACATACAGCCGCATATCACACTGGGGAAATCACTTTTAAATCCATGCAACAACTGGTCACACACACTCTCTCTCATGTACACACCCCTCCAATAAACCCTCTGTGTCTCATTTCCCTGCCCTACCCCTCAGGCCCCTGTCACCCCATGTGGAGCAGGTGGGCGACAGGCAGACCAAAGTCTCTGGCGGGCCCACCACACACACACACACACACACGCTCTCTCTTTCGCTCAGTTTCTTTTCCCACTCTCCACACACCTCCTCTTAATGACCACAGATATGTTAAAAAGCTCTGCTGCTTAAAGCAGAAGCCTCTCTCAGCCACCTAATTTGACATGCTTGGGAGGAAAACAAAGGAAGACCCCTATTGTGGCTTTTAACAGTATCCAATCAAGCCTGCCACTCAATTAGCCATGAACGGCACAGAAGAAACAGATAAGGATCCATTTTATCAAAACCTTTTCAATGCTGCCCTATGCTGCAAAAACAAGATCGTGTTGAAGGTAAACCTGCCTGTTGATGCTTTGGACATGGACCTGACTGTTTATTACAGAGGCGAAGCAACATGAACATTTCTAAAATACTGATGACAAGAGAGAAGGCAAAATCAATATTGGTTTTTCTCCATGGCTCCAGATGGTGTAATTGAGCTATATTATCCCTGAAAGTTGAGTCACACAAAAATAAAGGTGAAAAACACATTGACTGATAGACAGAAAGCAATAAAGGCAGGTGACAGACAAAGAAAAAAATAACAGCCTGGCTGAGAAACAAAGAGTTTTAAAAAATCGATTTGCGAGGGCAACTAAGCTGCCAACAAATAAGGAGTGAAAACTTCTGTATTAGTCCTGTGTTCGTATTTATCGACAACACAGAAGGTGAATTAAAGCTGTCTGTGGCCCAGATCTACGCACAGGCATATGCCTGGGGCGTCCGAGCCCAGATACAGGGCTAAAGAACATTGACTGCCTATATTAGATAGTTTAAAGTATTTTAGTATTTTAGAAAAACCTAATCTCAAATTTTAATTAAATGTTTGCATATTTATTTTTTCATAACATACACCAAAAAAAAGATGCCCGATTCAATGAAGATCATGCTCATATGTTAGCAGCAGCAACATAGACTAGCAGCTTTTCATTCTGATTTCTGGGGCAGCAAAGCACAAAAAAGTGAAAAATGATGAGACAGAAAGAAAACGACAGAGAGGGGCTTTGCACAAGTTTCTCTCAGGCCTTCAAATCCCACAAGCCAGCCTCAGTTACCTAAAATATATAACTATATATAACTAAATATAATGAGCATAATAATCATGTAGCAGTTAAAGATCATTTTGTTTATGAAAATGTGCATGTAGGGGAGGCAAAAATACTGCCTATTGTAATCTATCCATTTAATCCAGCCCTGCCTGTTTAGATGGTGCAGTAAGACCCTAAACGTGGATTATATCAAGTCGTCTTTTCCTAAAATCTTTTCGTTCAGATTAGTGTTCAGTTCATCTGCATAAGTGTGCATGAGTGTTTGTGTAAGTTTGCACGTCAGCCTGGATGTTAAACCAAAACACAAGTCTTCAGGGACGTGGTACAAGGTAAAAGGGGTTTTGGCAGACTGCGGGCCCAAAATAGAAAACAGCAAAGAGGTAATGAAAGAAAAAGTCTAGACTGAAAAGTGCTTTAAAAGTCTCAGCATTTTGCTCTGAATTAGTCCCCCTTGGTTCCCAAAACTTTAAAAGAAGACAGCACTGCAGGCCTCCGAAATTCAGCTCAATAGGCCGACTGCTGTGGACCTCACAGCCCTCAGCCATTATCCAGTTAAAAGGGGATCACATGTTCACAACCCTCAACTGGCAGCAATTGATGAGAATCATTCGTAGCTGAAAGTCAAATTCAATCAGCAACTGTAATATGAGAGGGGATGATGAAGGATTCAATAATCCCAGTGGAAGCACACTCGCTCAGTTTAATTAATCCTAATCTATGGTGGCCTGCACTTCCCAAAAGGAAAGTAATAAAACTTGCAGGAGGTTTCTGTCTGACATAGCAACAGTATTTGAGACATGAAGAAAACTCAAGCTCAAAAATCATACTAAATAACTGTGATCACCTACCTGGCAGCGATGTATAACGTCCTGTTCATGATCATGATGAGCTGGATGTCCAGTTTGTGCCGCTGGGTGTTGTTCCTGCCAGGTTTGTGGCCTACAAACGCCGGATACTGCTTTGTGTCTGCGAGGAGAGACAGAAAATGAATCCCAGCATGCGTCAACTTAACATTTATAATCTAGTAGCTGAACAAAAATGTATGTATTTCATTGTTGTTGTCAAGTGTCTCATGGGTTTTAGGTCAAATGTCAACCCCAGCTCAGCGAGCTCCTCCTGCAACCATAAATTCTTATAATGACCTGAACTGCAATCGTTCTATTGTTAGTGGCTTTGGATGAAAGCGCTCGGTTTGAACAAACAGTCTGATAGAGGAGCAGCACCATGTGAGGTTGGCTGGTTTCTCTTTCAGTTCTCCAGGCCAGGAGCGTTGGGTACAGCGTTAGGCCCAGAGAGAGTAGGACGGGGCAGGACAGAGGGAGGAACACAGAGAAAAACAGAGGAAACAATGACCGTATCTTTATAGCCTGCAACAGCGTTTAGACTATCACACACAGCATTAGGAGCCCGACAGAAAAATAGCGGATTATCCTTTGATGTGGGGTGGGCTCCGTTTCAAATGCTGCTTTAAGTCCTTCATTTTTGTGTGTGCAGAGAGCCTATCCTTGGGCGCCAAATTACACTCCATGCCTTCAAAATGCATTCAGTGTAGGGGGAGGTGGGAGGGGGGGGTTGCAGAGGAAAGCAAGGGTTGAGATGTGGGATGTCGGAGGAGCAAAGGGATAGAACAAGTGAGAGAGATACAGAGAGGGGGATTTAAGAAGTGGAAGACAAAGAGGAGAGGGAAACGAGTGCAGTGAGAGAGTGAGTGTAATGAGAGGAGGGACGGCGCACAAGAAGAGGAACAAAGAAAAGAACAGGAAATAGACAAAAGGCAGAAGGATGCACTTACAGTTGCCGTGTGAGATGCTAATAGGCTCGCTGTCTTCAGGGAAGCCCGCCCCGGCTATTTGCAGTAGCGTGAAGTAGAGTAACAAGGCCTCTGACCTCATGGTCGCACCAACACTGCTGCTGCTGCTGCTGCTGGTCCTCTGCTACAGATTTACCTCAGCCTGCACAGAGAGAGAGAGAGAGAGGAGAGACAGAAGAGGAGGAGAAGGAGGAGATGAGGAGGGATGAAAGGACAGACAAAAAACAAAAAAAAAAGTTTGTCAAACAAATCTGTTTTCACCTGACTGCCTCCTCAATTACTCTCCCTGCTCGGTTTCTCTGTTTCTTTGTGTGAAACAAAGGAGTCGAGGTGGAGGAGGGGGGTGGTGGTGAGGAGAGGCAGAAAAAGAAAAGAGTTAGCCAGACAAATTCAAGTCCACCTGAATTAGCTGTTTGTGCATTTTGTATGGCCCATTGCAATCTGTCAGAGATATATTTATATATGCATTTTCGATGACTCAAGTGAGCCGCGTTGCAAGCGAAACAGAATTAATTGGATTAGGGTGGTAATATGCGTCATAGATCGATGTCAGGCAGAGAAGAAGAGCCTCTCTCTCTCTCTCTCTCCCTCCCTCTCTCTCTCTCTCTCTCTCTGTGACAGGGTCTTAGTGAAGTGGGAGAGCTCTTGTTGAGATTAGCCTGCTGTAAAGTATCAGCAGTACCTGGAGATGGGGCGGGATGGCATGGCAAGTACCTAATTTCCCACTTGTCAGTCTCCTACAAGGGTAGCAATCCCACATCCTAACTCCTACTGGCCGATGACTACCGTGGGCTAAATGGGTGCATCAGTACGGCTATTAAACCCTCCAATTTGCCACAGCAATAGTTTAAGAGCCACCTGCAGGCTTGCACTTTGCTTTCTTTCCTCTTCATCTCATTTCTCATTGCACTTGGCCTCTACCTTAAATGCCAACTGTTGACTCTCAATTCTCACTCAATAAGCATGACGACCGCCCATTTCCTGGAAAAGACGTACCTTGACTCTTGATTATTTACCTTTAAATCCTGCAAAACACAATGTCCTCAACAAGCTCATTTTCTAATGTAATGTATGTGCCCAGTGAAGTGGATTTTATAGCAGATGCCCTTAATTGTGTTGATCTAATGTCTTCATTGCACAAACCATGGCAACCGAGCTTTTTTCTTCACCGAGGTTTGTGGCAACAAATTACACCCATAAATCCTCCAAGACAATTATTGCGTCTGTAATCTAATCAAGAATAAAGCATTTAATTTGCATAAAGCACGTTCTTTTTTTTCCCTCTCTCTCTCACTTGAAGCTGCAGGGGTGAGATGTTGATAGAGTAAGGGATGCTTCAGGGATGAAGAATTGAATAAAATAGTCGATTTCATTTGCTCCAGTCTGATAAAAGTTGTTTATCCCACGCTGTATTTTCATTCGCTATTGTATGTCCGAGGGGGGACCGAGCAGGGGGGAGGAAAGAGGGAGAGAGAGAGAGAGAGAGAGAGGGAGAGAGGAATTACCTTCTCTTTTCTTTGTCATGTCTCTCTCTCTCTGTCTCTCTCTCTCTCTGTCTCTCTCCATGCTCCTGTGAATCTCATTCAGGAGAGGAATGAAAACACTATTCACTGGGAGAATCACTTTAACACTGAGGAG
Source organism: Holacanthus passer (assembly GCA_025331565.1). Taxonomy (NCBI): domain Eukaryota; kingdom Metazoa; phylum Chordata; class Actinopteri; family Pomacanthidae; genus Holacanthus; species Holacanthus passer. Next base: position 3,625,264 of record JAFREQ010000009.1, on the reverse strand, counting down.
AATACCAATACTAAAGCCTGGATACGACCTTGATCTCACAAGCCGCTCTGTACCCCTCGCTCCTTTCTCATTCCTTGGCCTCCTTCTCTTAGTCTTACACAGTTTTTTTTATTTTTGGTACAGCACTCTATATTTTATGAAGAAAAAAAACACTAAAATGGATTTTCCCTCACCTTCACCTTTATCATACAGTAAAGGTTGACTGAGCTACACTCGCGCTCTGCTCTCCAGCTTTGTCAAAATTGTAAATAAAAATTTCCTCTTTCTTCTCTCTGTACAGTGCAGGAAACCTCTGTAGGGGACTAAAATGTGTTTTTCTCCTGAACCTTGACCCGGAAGTCCTCCAATAATTGATTGACTGATGAGCAGGAAGTGGCATGAGGCAGAGGGGTTCAGCCCTGAGGGAGCTAAGAGAGTGAATGACAGATGGAGGTTGGACAGAGCAAGAAAACGACACGAGCTCTGGACTAATGCCATTTTTTTTAGATTGGACTTGATTATGTCTGAAATAAATGTGAAACTAGCTGCTTCTCCCTTATGAATGTGGACGTTATACTGTGATCGTTCACTGAAATTAATCTCACGGGGTTAACTGTACTCCAGGCATTTATCCTCCACGCGCTGGGAATCGGTGGCTGCTGAAGGCGAGGCACATCCTCCATCTATATCAATGGGGTGTAATGGCATGCTAAAAACTGTTAGTCAGACCATCTCACACTGCCTCCTGTGATAAACAAAATAAATTGAGCACAAAATGACTTAAGCGAAACCCCTAAGCCTTCCAGTGGCCCTTTCCTTACCAGCTGCCACACATGAGTAACAGGAGGGAGCGAGACACAGTCTGTCTTTACCGAATTACACTCTTTTTGTGGAAGAGCAAATTGCTTCCTTGTGTGTGTGTGTGTGTGTGTGTGTGTGAAATCCTGATGCAAACTGCCACTTTTGCACAGCACTGTAGACGTCTGTTTAAACACACGCACGCACACACAAACTGAGAGCATCAGGCTCCGAGAATCAAGGCTCAAATTTCAACAATAAATTACCGACTACCAAAAACCACACTTGCGCAGGTGGAAGTGTGCGGATTTCCTCTCTTGTAAAAGCTCTCCTTGAAATCAGCCTTGAAAGAGTAACAGTGGCGCCCTGTGCCTCCTCCTCAGGCTTTTAATAGATAATAACATTTTGAGAACCTTAGCTGCTATTCCCTCACACCTCCCGCGCACTCGCAGTGATAAAGTAGCTGGTTGCGTGTGTGTGTGTGTGTGTGCATGTGGATAATGCAAAGACGGGAGTTAATCAAGCTGGATGCTGGCAGGGGGCCACCAGCAGGTAATAAAAACACGAGGACCCCCCAGAATCGCTCTACATATGAATAACTATACGCACATGTGCACGTACACACACACATGCATCCTCGCGAGAAGCAAGAAAACATAAACAAAACACACATAAAGTCAACCTGTGTTGCCAATAAACAAATTTCATACATCTCAAAAGCAGACAGACACTGAGCAGCCCCACAGGACCGGCCAACTCAAACTGCATTAGCTTTAACAATAAACATATTACCAAGCCTAATGATGTTATTGCTGCTGTTGCATCAACATGTTGGCTACGGGTGCTTGGAGCTTAAACAAACACATGATAACACATGTTTATAAGAGTGGCGGGGTCAGCCACGATCAGGTGAGGAAAACGGAGGAAACGTTACCCAAACATTTAGCTTGTCCATCTGGTTAAGTGCGCAAACAAACAGAAAAGGCACACATAATCAAGCTGGGCTGATTTTCACACACACACACACACACACACACACGCACGCACAGAGTTAATCTTGAGAAGGTCCCAGCCATTCATCTCCCGAAGGCCCCCACTGTGCCAGCCATCAGACTGCGCACTGAAGTGAGAGGCTGCCATTTAATTAACTCAGAGCAGACCTGTGGATGATAGGCTGACGTTCCTGAATGTGTTTAGAAGCTTCAAGAAAAATGACAACATCGGTCGTTTCAGCAAATGTCTGAAAACAACATGTGTTTGCGCTCAAGTGACTAAGCCCTCTAGCGGTCTTGTCCGTCGGTAGAAAAGGAGGAAGTGGCGTGACGTTGTTACAGAGCCACAAAGTCCGCAGAGGGAGGAGATGGAAGGATGAGTCGATAAAGAGTCAGACTTGAACATGTGAGGCAGCAAACAAGTTGTTTTGTTGCCTAAACCTAACCTTAACTATAGGGATGGAAGATCAGATAATGGTTATATTTTGGAGATTTGTAAAGGTTTTGGAAGGCGCTGACAAATCGTGTAGTCCTGTTGACAACAGATCAGAAAACTCTCTACAGCTTCTGTGTTTACAGTATATTTATTCAGTGCTTTCTTCATGTGCACCAGTCTGCACTTGTCACATATTCTGAATGCTTGCTATGTATATAAGTGGCTTTACATAGCAGGATAGTTGACCTGTTGGTTGAGGACATAAGGTCGGATGTCTTCAGACGCTGCTGTGATCAAATTGCACAACAGTGAACATGTTTTCATTTTCATTACTGAGAAAGACAGAGACTTGTCTTTTTTACAATGAGGTTTCCGATCATAGTGAAGACTGGAGGAAGTGATCCATATGAAGTGTTTTAAAGCAGCAGCTTCTTATAAATGCCGTCTGACAGCTTCGATACAACTGCAGCCTGCTTGTGTTTATATTTGGCAGTCTGGGTAATGTCCACAGATTGGTGCTGAAGGGTTTACAGATGACAGGAATGCCAAAGAGAGAGGGTAGCTTACTGGCAATGTGCTGTTACGTGTCTGCAATTTTGGCCAGTCACCACATTTGGAGGAGGTTATTCGCTATTTGTCTCTTCAATTGAGAATTTTGTAGTAGATGACACAAGCAGAATAACTTGAAGAGTGTTTGTGTTTTTGCATCAGTTTTGTGCAGCAATAAAAGTTTTGGTTTGGCCAAATTATGAGGAAACATTTGTTCCTGTTACTCATGATAATCCACAGACATCACCATCAACAGGACTATTTCTATTTCAGGACTGTTCACTCTTTTTTGTAATCCTGTCACCTGTATTGTGTTTGGGCAGAGGCAGAAAAGCTGGACAAACAAAATCAAAAGTAACTGCACGCTTCCATACGGCTCGAGATAAACCGACCCCTCAAACGTGAATAACAGGATGTCTGAGAAAGAAGAGGTCTGTGCGTTGCTTTTCATGGTTGCTGGAACTGAATAAAAGCCAAAGTGATTTTACAGGTGGATGAATGACAGCGGGGAAACAACTTCAGAAGTTTCTGCTGGGTGAGAATCGCTGCATTACAGAGCAGAAACAGACCTTACACATGAGTGTGAACACAACAACCCCCAACACCAGACCCACTAAAAACTGTACACTTTCACAGCTCAGCCACATAAATACCATACTGCTACGTTTCAGACCACCATCCATAGTAACACCTGCTCACAGGCAGGCTGGAGGAAATGGTTTTGGGTGAGGTGTGAAAGCAGAAGAGGACCGAGCAGAGAAGGCTGGAAACACAGCCGGGTGAGAATAATGCATTGATCCACCATATGGGGATAAAAAATGGAACCAATCCAGGGGCTCCCAAACGGGGAGGATACTCTGGCAGGTGTTTACACTTGTCAGCCCTGGCCTGATAAATCAGAGAGAAAAGACAGGAGGAGCTGTCTGCCCGAACCCGGGAGGCCACGATAAGAGGAGGGAACGGAGAGGGAGGAACCTGCCTGTCTTTTTGAGAGCAAGAGCCAAATGAACGTCCGAAGTAAGCACACAAATACAGACACACGCACTCGCATGCACACTCCCACAAAACGGCCCTTGAGCGATCAAAAAGCATACTGGTGTTTTCTCTTCTCCTCCCCTATTTTCTTCATGCCTTAGATGTTGCTTTCAAATATGGAGGTAATCCATCATGGTTTTGATTATTAAAAGACAATGAAGTGGACATGAATGAGGCACCCTGTCGCTGTAGGCCCTTTATTGAAACAGAAGCCCAAATGCAAGAACGTCTCCCTTTAAAGAGGTGACGGATTGATTCTGGAAGCGGGCCAAAGACGTCTCAAAAAGACGAGAGGGAGAAGAGAGGGAACGGGAGACATAAGAACAGCGAGAGAACAGAGGCAAAGCGCCAACTCGGAACAACAGCAACCTAACAAAGACTTTCAGTGACTGGAGATAAGCTGCTATCTTTAAAACTCTGTGATCTAAAAGCCATTAGGCCTGGACATGCCTCTGTGCTTCTTAATCATTAAAAACAATTATCTGTCGCAAAGCAATGGATATCCTTTCTCGGGATGTATCGAGGATGCTCTTTGCAGCAAATTACCATGGATTTGGAAATAATAAAAAAGTGTAAGAAGGAGAGGAGAGGGGAGGAAAAGATAGCAGCGCAGAGAGAGAGGAAGAGGAAGGGAGGTTAATGGGTGTTCGCTGTCTGAGAGTGATCCAAAGTAAACTGACATCACACCAAACCTGCCACCAGCCGAAACCCACTGAGGAGAAAAACGAGAAGCGATAACTACCTACAACTGACTACATTGTTTTTAAAAGTAGGTCAAGAACTTGTTAGGCTGCCGGGGCCTGAGATGAGCATTGAGCACTACGCTGAAAAAACTCTAACAGCAGTTTAGTACTAGAGAAAAAAATATGTTACATGGAGTGAGATTAGCCTAAAACATGATGAAAAAGGGGGAGTTTTTAACACGGAAATGAGAAATATCAGGCGTTTACACCTGAAAAATATTCTTGATTACAACTCTACTTCTCTCTTTTAGCCATTTTGGTTAAGATTGAAATATCTCAACAACTTTTGACAACTTTATGACTCAGTACCAAAAACGAAACAAATGAAATTCCCATGAGCCTCAGCTGCACTTTGTGTTTAATGCTAATTCGCATACGTTTGCATGTTAACACTCCAGATTAAGATGGTAAACATGGTCAATATCATACCTGCTAAATATCAGCATCTTAGCCTGTCAGCTCAAAGCAACAGCCTCACGGAGCTGCTGGCTCGGCTCATTTACTCTTTACTCATCATTTACTCTGTCTATCAGGCCCACATAGACATTTATCCTCGATGTTCCCGCACATCCTCTCACAGATCTAATGAAAACATTTCTTATGGTATCACCATCATTCCTCCCATTCTCCTCTTTCTAATTCCCTTCTCGCTTCTCTTCATCTCCTCGACAGTGATGAAGAAAAAGGTGAGTGCAACGCAGGATGCTCCTTTGTTTTGTCTGGAAAAAAAAAAACATTTATGAATCAAAACAAGCCCCCGCTCAGTGACACACATTCAACGCGCACACACACACCAAAGAAAAAAACAAAGCCCGACTCGCATCACGCACACAACTGGTGCTTAAGGGATTGACCCCAAAAAGAGAACGAGGTTACACATTTAAATATCAAAACCTTTTCCGGGCCCGTCAATCATCGCTAGCAATGATACAAGCGGGGGAACTTAATCAATCTGGAAGCAGCTGATAGAAAGCTGTGTGGGCAAAGCAGAGAAAATTGCTGCTGATAAGGACACGCTTGATAGCACACGGCCTCCTCTGTCTCTCTTTTGATCCAATTATCACTTTGGTCTGACGCTGCTCCACTCGCCTTTTTGATTGTTTGACATCGCCCTGTTTACGCCTTTTCTCTTTATATACCTCATAACATAACATAAGGTCCATAAAGTAGCCGGTCATTTTGAGTAAAGATCATCCGACTAGTGCTTTGAGTTTGACCCCAGTTGAAAGAGCGGAAGCAGCTGAAGGATACAAACTGAGACTCTCCTGAGGTGCAGCAGAGAAGAAATACCAGCAAAAAAAAAAAATGTCAGAATGTCACTGAGCTAAATGCCACATTAACTCCGCAGAGACAGAGATGCAGGAATGAGTGAAGCACAGCGCCCTGTGGAGCAGCGACGGGGGTGTTGAAACTGTCACACAGCATAATGCACTTTTTACTTGGAATCTCACATTACGAAGGCCAACTGCAGGGTGCCTTCAGGCAATGCTGCGCCATACCATGCTATGCTTAGTCATGATACAGACCTGGGACTCCCAGCCTGCAAGGTTGGTGAGTCAAGTAATGCTTTAAAGTAGGCTGCCTGGGGTTGAAAACGTATGACGACATGTGTGGAAGTGTGTGTCCGATACAGGAGGGAGTAAATTCAGGGGGCAGGCAAGACTTTGAGAAATGGGTTAAGCATGTCCTCCTCAGGCTCTTGTCCTCAGTAAACATCAGCTAAGCCATCAGCTGGAAGAAGCATGACAGAGAAATCCATTTCTGCGGGTCTCAAAGTTAAGTATTTCCAAATCTAAAATGCATGAGACCTAAAATGATTTTTTATGTAATTTCTACAAAGGGAAAAAAAATAGTTCACTGAGAGGAGGAGGGGAAAGCTTGATAGACTCAGCAGCAACTCATGCATAAGTTCTTTGAGTCGCAGCGGAGTTTTTAGTTTGGGTATTTAGAAGAGTATGGGAGAAGAAGCTGAGGGACACTGTGTTCCTGGGGTAGTTTTCCCACAAATAAAAGAGGATGAGGAATCAATAAAACAATAGCTGTCTGGCCCAAGAGCTGGATAGTTACAAACCCTTTTCCTCGACAGGCCCAGACTGTAAATGAGAAAAGTCTCAAAGTCGATATTCAACGGCGGCTCACTAAGTGGTTTTTACTGTGGATATAAAAGGCTCAAGGAAAGAAATGAAAATTTTTATCCTTGCTAGACCTTGACTAAGTAGACATAAAGTTATAATCAATACATTATGTAAGTATGTAAGAAGTCGTGAAAATCATATCAGTATCTGAAACCTGATATTGAACTCTGTTCTTGGACAGAGACCGTAGTGACAAAAATAGCGTCTGCGTTTAACCTTGTACTGCAGCTCAACTCTGTGGCAGAAATGTCAAGACATCTGGCAAAAAAAAATTAGAAATGCCTCCAAGAATTCACTTTGCAATGGCACAGTGACAAGACATATATAGCGAGACTACTATATACAGCATATACTGTATTTCTTTTTTCCAGGTGCTTTAACACTCAACGTGTGCAGCTGTTTTTCTGTTGTGTTCTTTTTCTCTCCTTAACTAAACTGGAAAAACAGACACAGGATATAAGCGGGTGGCCTGCAGGGGACTCAGTAAGAGGTGTGATGGTTTTCTGTTGTATCCATCTGGTGCAGTTTTCACATCTCGCAGCCTCCTGCTTCTTCATAATAGGTGTGCTTCAGAGTTTTAAAAGGTGTGATACAATCTCTATCTGTGCCTCATTGTGCACCTAATGCAACCGTCTCTCTGCTGCTGTTCATGTTGAACTGTGCCACTGTTCAACAACCCATCGCGATCAGCGGTGCAATGCTGCGACACATCACTACATGCATGCCATCAATTACACGTACTTGTGACCAAAGACAAAAGCGAAAGCTGTAAAATTGCCATGTTACCTTGCAGGAATGCAGCTCGATAACACAAGATACCACGTGCATCTGTTTCAGTCATCAAGTCTGCAAATGCTGCATGATTTCATTTGCTGTTTTACCATGAGGGAAAAATCATTTCTGCTCTGTTAATGGCATTTCTCTTGTTGAGCTGCCAGCTCATTTGATGCAGGTTCCATTATGCTAAGTGGCTGAGGCTGTGTCCTCGCTGATAACTGGCTAGCTGGCCTTCCGCTCTGCAGCGACCGGCCTATCAGATCTGACTGAGCAGGATGCTAATCTCTATTAAGGTAATGTGCTGGCCACGGGTCGGGGAAGAGCAGAGCACACCACCAACACACACTTTCTTAGTCTCCCTCTAAGTATCTGTCTTGGTCTCTTACTCGCTGAGCACAAACCACCTTGTTCAGTCAGTCTCTGTACATGACATTTTCTCAATCTCTTTCTCTTCCTTTGCCTCCTGCTCTCAGCTCCCCGGCCCTCCCTGCAACTTAACACCACATATATCTTCAGAATGGAATAAAACCTCATCTCACGGACTCTGTTTTTCTCCATTTTCCTCTATGACAGGAAACATATATTTATAATGGAGAACGGAATAAACTAAACATAATTACATTGTGTGTTAGCCTGTGATGTCGTGATACCGATAACAGAGTATCTCGTTTTCTGTTAGTGCATCATATCCAATAGCATTATGAATCAGCTCCGATAAACCAGGACATTCAATCCTGCTGCTGCACGAGGCCACAGCCGCTGACTGACAACACATTGTACCACAGTAGCTGTTGTATTGCCAGTGTACAGAATGAATCTGTCTGAATGTCGTTATCTCCACAGACCATATTGTGGGAGTGATGCAGCTCACATCCAGCTCTAAACTAATGAACGAGATGACAATGCTCAGGCAGGCAGATCATCGAGACGCTTTGCCAGTGTGCAAAACAAAATGCATGAAAAGAATATGTATAACATGCAGTACAGCCTTTTTGCAAATAAAGTCTGTCAGTCCGCGGCAGAATAGTGATTGTCATTACCATTACCGATGTGACACGAGATGAGGCAACGCGGTACACAAAGTGCGTGATCGACTGTGACATGGGAACGACTTTTAAAGGCTATCGCTTGCCTGTGTTCGATCCGACTGCCAATAAATTACACAGCGGGAAGAAAGACTTGAAGAAAGGAGAGGAATTAACAAAGAGAAAACGGAGAGTTTTTAAAAAAAAAAAAAAAGATTCTTTCAAAGATACATAAGAGAAGTGATATAAGCGCGTAATCCTTCAGGAAACCAACGTCTCTAAACCTGATTAGAGCCAAGCCAATCAGTGTCACTATACCCACAATGTAGAAGAGCAGGAGTACAGGAAGAGCTACAGGCAAGCACCCACTCAGCCTGTGAGACATTTGTAATGGAAAATAAACTAATTTGAATCCTTTCTTGCACCCTGTCTTAACTTCTGAAGTGTCTCTAAAAAACAACATATTTATGTTGCAAAAAAAATATTATATTCTCATCCGAAAAAGTTGCCCGTCTTTTGAAAGTTGGCAATTCATGACCTTAACGTGGCACAGTTGCACCATGTGCAAACAGCAGCCGTAAATAAGAAATAAAATCTATATGCAAGATGCTGAACCCATTAACTACAAAGCCTACTTAGTAGTGCTAATTATCCAGTAACAATTAGCTTTGAGTCTGAAAGCAAACTCCCTGTAGGTCTGTATGTACGTGGGGCCGGATTATTAGTAAATCTCAGTTAACTCAATATGTGTTTATGTCTGCTGTGTCCCATATGAGCTCATCTGACACATCGCAATGACAAGTTATAAATACCGTAGAATGTGGGGTTTTCTTAATGTCAAAGACGTTATGAAACTGAGAGCATCTGCACGGCCGGCACTGAAGCATAAGTTAATAAACGCTGAATGCCAGGTTCACGTAATGAGCTGTATGAATACTGGTGCCACGAGAGAGGTGCATTCTTTATAATGAGACCACAAAATCAATACAGAGGAGCAGCTCTGCAGCTCTGAACTTCATTTATGCAGCAGCTCAAAAGACAGCCCAGGGATAAAAGTGAATCAAGTTAAAAATGTTCTGTAATCAGCATAGGGGAAAAGAAATACAATTCTCCTGATGTTCGTCCTGTTGTTGCCTACTGTAAGTGATGTAATGGTAATGCAAGTGCCCATAGCACTTTAAACGCTCGGCTGCTTGGGTAGCGTGAGTGAAACACATGCTAATTGTAAATGTAACAGCGTGTGACAACTAAAAACATATGCTCTTTTCTTAAGGGATGTCTTTGGGGTCGCAGGCTTGATGAAAAGGGAGGTTTCATAAGAGAAAATATAATTCAGAAAGACAAAATAAGACGTACAGTACGCCGTGTACTGACCTTGCATTTGTTTAGCAGCTCTTCAAACCAAACACTCACGTCATTGTTTCTCATATGCACAGTAATTATGCTGTAATTACAGTGTACGGTTTCAATGAACACTGGTTGTACTTCAGAGACTTCAAAATCACGTAGTAACTAGTGGAGAATGGTATGAAATTACATCCAAATCACCTCCTTTCAATGTTATAAGTGTTTGAATATGCAGAACCTAATTGACATTTGTGCAGAAATTTATTTCGAGTGTCACATGAGACTTTTACAAGCTACAAGATCGTCCTCAGCGTCTCACTCCCTCAGCTCTGCCCCTCCACAGGAATATATATATATATATATATATATATATATATATATTATATTGCAGTCTATGTCTCTGCCTCCCGTCACAAATTTCAGCAAAGCACAGATGACGGTTCTCCGATAAGTAATTTTCCATGCTGTGTCACAGCGTCTTTGTGATCACTAACTTCTTATATCAGCTGTGTCATGCAATTTTTCTAATGGAAATGTTGCATTAATTCAGTGGCTAGGGCTATACATCATGGCTGTAAATTTCCCCTGTGGGGTCTTAGAGCTGAGCCGGACCAGGCCAAACCAGGCTAGCTTTCAAGGAAGAGGCAACAAATGAAAGAGCTCTGGTTGTGTTTAATGCTTACTACCTTCATCTTATCCTGAGGGGACCAAAAATGAAAAGATATAAAATGAAAACTGCCGACGCACTGCAAAAATTTTTTTAATTTTCTTTTACTGTTGCTGCTTCTGAGTGGTGGAAAACAAAAGAATAGTATACACCTACCTCCAATTTTTGGGAAATTTCATATTCTAACTTCAATTAAAAGATTATTTAATAAGTTAAGGGAATTCAACAGACATTGAATGAAGCTTTTTAACCATTTAATTACATTTAAATTAACTGTCATCATGATCAAACCTTGAATAAAATCTTTCATCTTATTGATCAAGGCTGACAAATTTAAGAATTTCACTCTACAACAGTGGAAAAATATGTGTGGTCAATTGATGCTTAAAATAATCCATTCAAAATAGTAAAATGGAAAATGACGAAGTTGCATATTTTCCAGACGAGCAGTGAAATGGAAAAAAAACCCTGTTTATAATTTACAATAACTCTGCATCATGGCTGAAAACTTGCAATCTGGAAGGTGAAGGATACAATTATTCTTTCTTATCTATTTTCTCTTTTTCACACCATAACTCTTGAGTGTTGTTCCTCTGAAGTGATAAAAGCTTTAACAGCCTCCCGTTTCACGCTTACAAATCCTCATTACTTGTGTTTTTTTTTTCAGGGAAAAACTCCACTCAGCCACCCGCCAGAAGACGGTTTATAAGAATATACCACACACACGAGGCTTCTGATCTAAACCTCAACCAGTTCCTCTGACTTTCATCTTTAACCCTGTAACCTTCTAACCTCTTCCGTTTCCCCACTCGGGCACATCATCTAAAGACCCGCGTTTACGACTTCCTCTCAGCATATGGACGGAGGAGGGGGGAATAAACGTGGAGGGACCCAGACTGGAGGTGGCGAGGGCCTCAGCCCCGACCTATTGTTCTCGGCCCGAGCGATAATGATGGCTGGGGTGTGAAGAGACTGAGGGGAGACAGTGCGGCGATGGGCTGTTGTGCGTCTTCGTGCGTGTGGTTATGCGCTCGCCCTTGCAGGTGTCGCGTTGCAGTCAGTCGGTCAGATGGTGGGCGTGTGCCTACCTGCAGCTCCCGGGCTTTACACGACGGAAACACAGAGGGGAAACCGGAGCCTGTCAAACCCACTCACCGTGATGTTAAGCTAATGCCAAGATTACTGTTTCCTTTCAATCAAAACAGGGGAAAAAAATTGAGCTACATTTCCCTGGCAGGCTGCCTCTTTGTCTTTCTCTTCGTCTGTCTCCTGCTCCTGTCAGACTGCCAGACAACAAACCTACAGCACGTCGCTTATAGAACGGTTTAAACCTGCTTCTCTTAATTATACGCTCTCACAGCTCTGAAGATCTGAAGCAGGAGTTTAAAGGGAAGTTAGGGAACAGTTGCTGAAGTGTGTTGGAGAAGGGGGCAGATTTAAGAGAGAGCAAAAAAAAAAGCAAAAAAAAAGTTTCCTTTTTTGGTTAAGCAGACACATCTATCATAACTGTTTATTCGGCGGATGGAGAGTTATCATGTCAGTCCACTTTTCAGGAGAGTTTGATGAATGGTGTGGAGGGAGGCCCCTTTTCTGTCTCAAACACTTCAGGATTTGAAAGAGACAAAAGAACAGCTCCTCTCTATCAAATCCAAATGACTGAGAGTGAGAAGACGTTGATTCATTTCGGCAGCAGCAGGTCTGCTCACCTTTATTTTGCAGCACATTCTTTTATAGGTGACTGATGGTTGTGCTTGCTTTACTTAACAAGTCTAAGAGCCGTGCGAGCAGCTCTGTGAGCCTGCGCTTTGAAGTAAAAGTTAATGCCATCATGCTTAAAGTATAAGCTTACAATGGCAATGACAGGGTTTCATGTTGACTGTGTTCACCATCTTACTTTAGCGTGCTTACACTTTCTAATTTACACTAAACACAACGTAGATTTGCAGTTTTTTGGTCATGAAGCAAAGTTAAAATTTTCACCTCATGGTGGCACTAGAGGAATCGTCAGTAAGTTATTTCAGTTCTTCCTTTGGGGAGGGGGGGTGAACGTCTGTACCAAATTTCAAGACAGTCCATCAAATAGCTCTACAAATGTTCACTGCAAAACAAGTCAGATGATCTTCAAAGTCATTCGGATCATTTCTCTGAGGACCATGAATCCCTGTACAAAATATTAAGGAAATCCAATCAATAGTTGTTGAGATATTTTGGTCCAGACCAACCAACTGACAGACAGATCAATAGAGCCAAAGTCAGTAGCTTGGCTCAGAAATAGGATTGGAAAAATCCACCAGTATTTATCAAAATAAACATGTAAAGTATGTAGCCATTATTTCTGACGCTGGTCTACAGCAAAACTGCCATCATTAAAAAACAAAGCTACAATGAAAGGAAAGAGTGCAGAGATGTTAGTGCCCCCAAAGTTTCTTTTGTTTTGTGACAGCGCGTCCTGAGATTTAAAAATATGGATTTGTAGGCAAACCCAGCAGCCCACGCATCCTCTGGTACACTGTGTGAATATCTCCTCTTAGCTGTGGAAGAAAACACTGCCCAGACATACACACACCTACTTGTGTACAAAGGTCAGGAGAGCAGTGGCATTTCATACATTTCATCCCTCACTGCGGCGATATATACATGAACAAACAGCCAGCAAATATAACTTCCATTTCCTCAGTGATTTGTGGCATGAAAGTATATCTGGGCAAACATTCGAGTGTGTCTGCCTCCATGTGTGTGTGTGTGTGTGTGTGTGTGTGTGTGTGTGCTCTAACTAACCATCTCATTTCCCCATAGGAGGACTTAGTCTGGCTGTGACTGCATCCTCTGGCACACTCGCATTAACATTTCATCCTGATTGTCTCTGTCAAAGTAATTCATCATCATCGACTGAAAGACTGTGGCTGGAGCCTCCCCCGACTCCACATCTCTCTAGTTTCTTCTTTCTTTCTCTCTTCCCATTTCTGCCCCCGTCTCTGGCTTCCTCTCTCTGACTTTACCTCTCCCTTCCTCTCACGGCATTTCTCTATCGCTCTCATGTCCATCTGGCTCTTGAGATAAACACAAGTCTGGCTCTCCTCATGCAAGCAAAATATCTATAAAGATGAGCGTAATCACAGTGAACTGCGCTGGTTTTCGCTGTTGAGTCCAAGCGACCCTCCAGCAGAACATAATCCATCTGTCTACCTCATTTCTCCTTACCTCAATTGTTCCTTTTTTTCCATGCTTCCCTCCCCTTGCCCCTCGCCCGGGTTCAGATTGACAAGCAGATTATATCCAGGGGAAAATGTGATTAATGAGTTTGTCTGAATAATGTAAATCAACTTAATGGAATTGAAGACACAAAACGAAGGAGGAGCAGGACGGAGGAATAGATAAACCGAGATAGAGCGGAGGGAGAGGGTTGCTCAGGGTTCAAATATCCACTCAGCTAAAAGGCAACAACAGTAAGCAGGCCTCAGCTGCTGTCACGCCGGCCTTGGAGAGAAAAAAGGGAGGATAGGCAATGTCCTCCTTTTTTTCTTTCTTCTTGTTTCCCTCATTCTGTCTCCTTTTGATGAGTCCCTGGGGTAACCTGCCCCTCCCTTCCATCCCTTCCTCCAATCCTCCTTTCATCCATCCAGATATGATCCCATCCAAACCATTACCACCACCACTTCCACCATCGCCATCTTTAATCCAAGGACAGGGCCTGTAGCATCGTGCACGCGCACCTTCACATGCACGCAATCACAGAGAAAGCCTTGCAGAAAGACGGCACTTTACAGTCTGCTTGCTGCAACAATGAAATCTGCGCTTTACCGACAGAGTCAGGGGCCCTAAAGACATAAGAGGATCAAGCTGCTCATCCGGTATCTTAAACCATTTAACTGTTTGTGCATTTAATTCCAACGACATGCAATTTTTAAACAGAAAACAATGCAAAGGAGCTATCTTGTCAGACAATGCTAAGGCTTAATACCCTCATCAAGCTGGCTTAACCAAAATACTCCCGCAGAACTTAGAAGACTACTCATGTGAAAAGGACTTTAACAAAGTTAGCAATCATAAAGTTGCATTTTCTCTGCATTTTTTCCACTAAGTGAAGTTTTTGTAATAACTTCAAAAACTGCTTCTGTCCCCTGAAACCAAAACTCACTGTTAAGGCAAACTTTGTCTTTGTGTAATTGACTTATAAGCTAAAGTGCAGCGGTACGGATCCTCCACGGCGTCCGGCCTCGTTGCTGAAGGAGGATCTGCGGATTACTATCTTTACCTTACAACTGGTAACTAAATCTGTAAAAGAAGGATTATACAACAATGGGATAATTAGCCTTACAGCTGATTTTAGACTTTATCTTACACAGCACGATACAATACCTACTGTGGGTTCTGTCTCAGTTTCTGCACATATTATTTATTTATTTATTTATAAGTCAAGCAATATAACTGCATTTCCAACCTGCCTGCATTTGTGCAACCACGTAAAATGTAGGTGGTGGATTCTGCGACATCCAAACAGATCTGGTGGTGCATTTTCTTAATTATGAGTCATTTCAGTCTGATATTTGCCAACCGCAATGTCACAAACGTCTAACTCCATACTATATATGGAAACAAAGCTGTATGTATTGCACTAGTGGGAAAAACCAGGTCCATAAGTCCCAAGAGGTGCTTTTGATTAACCAAGAAAAAATTTAAATTGTTTTCGGGGTATGTGAATTTTATTTTCCTAAAAGCCAATCCAAAGCCTTCGCCACACCAAACTGCTGCAATACTATTCAGGGGGGAATAATACTAAATCCCATCACTATATTTTAATTGAAGTTGATTTTTTTTTTTTGTATAAAAACAATCCAATTTTAGAATCAAATTGTAGAATATAATTCAGTTCATTAAAATTTCCAGACACAGTACTGAGGACACGACTTTGGTAACAATACAACCACAATTCCCTTACCCAGTAATCATTCTGCTCTAACCCTGTATTAACACGGAGCCCAAAATACACCTGCATCATTCCAAAAGATAAGACCTTCCACTATAAAAGACAGAATTCATTAGCATGTGTAAAGCACATTTATATACTGTGCATCTAATCACTATCTTTGTTTCTTTCTCAATTCGGGTTGTTAATTGGTAGTCACTTCAGTTCGTCAGCTTCCGAAGGAACCAAATCAGTGCAGCATTCCAGGAGACTTCATTTTTCATTTTCATTTTTCTTCTGCAAAGACAAGCCATCTGTGAAATGATGCTGTAGAGATTCATTCTCTTGTGGCATATTAATGTGATGAATTAAAATCACACACTGACAGGTTAGGAGACAATTACTACGAATGGTTATGAGGTGATTCAGTGAAGATATTTAGATAGATTTGGCAGGGAGGTCCAACTCGGCTACTGAGGTGCTCCACATGTCTAAATATTTTTAATCAACGGGGAATATTGCTGTATTTTAGAGCTGTTGTTTTAATGTTAGACGTTACCTACAAGTTAGATCAGTGAGAATGTTCTGTGGCCATTTTCTGTCACGGGATTAAATCTTGTTTCAAAGCACTTCCTGTCTTGGGGGCAGAGCGACAAGCATCTAAAAAGACACCATCTGTATTTTTATGTCATGTTGAATCTAAGCCATTTCCTGCAGAAACAGTCCAGGACACACAGGTAGGCCCTTGTCTGACACGTCTCTAGAAGCACACAGACATCTGCTTTGCCCTTTGACACCATTTCTACATCTGTCAAAATGACAGAAGCTGACGTCTGAAGTGCCGTCAAAACTGCCCGTGTGATGTATAGTGGCCCGTCAAGTTTGCTCGAGTGCAAGTCCGCTGTTGCCTCCTTGGTGTCTGTTGACTACCTCATGAGATTGGTTGGTGGACAAGACAACACCAACAAGCAGCAGCAGCAGCAGCTAATCCTTTCATGCCATAGCGGCGGAGCATGCAACGAGGATACACAGCTGACTCGATGGACAAGGGCCGGATGAGGAGAGAGGTCAAAGGTGACAGGTTTCATATTAAATCAGCATGGACAGTTTTTTTGTTCCATTAGAGATCATACTATCAACAACAACAGTGGTTGAAAGTAACCGAGTACATTTACTCAAGTACTGTGGTAAAGTACGAGCTACATATATTTGATAACTTTAATTACTTTGCAGATTCATATTCATAATACAAAATATAATCAACAAAAAGTTAGAATGTATTCCTTATTATAAGTTGAGATGAGACTGTATTGATACGCTGTGTGAAATTCAGTATATAAAGTAAGTAAACTTAGCTCCACCTTTACCTGGTGCAGCATCAAAGTGACATACACATGAATGCATCAATAATTCCAATCCAATGATATAACACATTCTGAAATGGGCTATTCTGCATATTGATGACCTTTGCTTTTGATACTTGAAGTATATTTTGATGACAATATTTCTGAATACATGATCTTGTAACAGTAGAAAGCGAAATTTCATACTGTGGTGTGATGAGGCAACTCTGTCGCCTAGAAATTATGTTTAAACTAACAAATATTCTTTAAAACAAACGTAATGTCGTTTTTTTTATCACCATAATAAAGAATGTTGTTAATTAACATATTTACCAAGTCACAGATTGTTGAACGGTTCAAAACGTTCACTGACAACATTTCATTTGTTTCTCTGCTCTTGTGTAAATCCACTCTTGCATAAAATATCTTCTCATAGCAGCTAACTCTGACCACCTCCCTACGACGAAAAAAAAAAAAAAAAAAAAAAACATTGCCAGGGAAAATAATCCAGGCGGCAATTATGTTGCTGTACAAACCATAATTGGAAAAACAAATTAGAAGTATATAAAGGTAATTTCTCAGCAACAGGGTTAGATGAGGGCCACTTGAGGACAGGACCAGTAGATTTGAATGGTCCCCAGTGTATTTACATGTGTCTCTGGAAGTGCATTAGCAGATCATTAAAATGTATACAGTGCATCACATTAATCCAAATGGACAGGATAATCTCTTATAATCAAGATATAATCTCTGTTTCTAAAAACAGGATATGTCAGCGCCGTTCATTATATTTTCTCCAATTACATTATGGCCTCTCAAATGAACAAGCAGTACAATAAACTGTACAGAACTGCTACAGAAGTGAATCAGAATTCAACCAACCACATGAGTCTTGCATTTTTCAGATGGGTCAGGATAAAATAACCCTCCCAACCGGAGCCTGATGACATAGAAATTGCAGCCCAAGAACATCGCTGGGCGAGGACCCAAAGACTTCTATTAGTAAGGCTGCTACTATTTTTAAGAGCGCACGTATTGAAAGTGAAATTACACGAGATGGATGCTCAGATTACAATGCAGCCGTGATTCCCATGTTTTTTCTTGCTCGCTTTTCATCTGAGTGTAATAAAGACGCATGACGCCAGAGTCAGCATCGAAGCTGTGTACGCCGCTATGTTCAGAAAATAATGAGTCGCTCTAACATCGCCAGATTTATGTTTTCTTTTTATTCCGTGTGCACATCATCAGATCACCAAATTATAACCTCCCTCTATTCGCAGATTTCTCATATTTACTGGCTTTCCCAGTATATATAGCTGCTGTATTTGTGTCTAGAGCTGGTGCTATAGAGCTGAGGAGATGCAACAACAACACAAGCTAATCCGAGCAATGTGCCTCAGAGGGGTTTAGCTCATGGGAGGGACTTAGACTAGAGCGAGAGGGAGCGAGGAGAGGGACTTAAAGCAGTCATTGTCCCTCCAGGAGCAGATTAACTATTTTAAAAGCAAAGGTGACGTCTATCGCCTGCTCGCTGCGCAGGCCGGCCAGCGCTCTCAAACTCTGTGTGAGACGCCGTTTTCCTTTTTTTCTGATTGTTTGTCTCTCTCTCTCTTTCTGTCTCCAGTGCACCTTACCCTGAGCAAATATATCTTTTGCTCAGTTTTTTTTTGTCTTTATCTTCGTCACCTCAGTCTCCCTCCTCATGTGCTTATTCTTTCTTTTCTTCTAATCAAGTAGGAGGCCGGTCGTAAGCTCGCTGAGAGCGGCTCCGGTAACATTCAGAACTGCCTGACTAGGGAGCGGTGCCAAGGCCATAATGAAACACTGGGAGCGCAGGGAGGACTGCCGATTAAAAGTTATTATGCTGCACCAGTGAGTGAATGGGAGACGTGAAGGAGGAGGAGGGGGGGGTCCATCCACGGGGAGCAGCACAAATGGGTGATGAGAAAGAGGGGAGTATGCACATGGGATAAAGAGGGGCGAGGGAGATGACACTATTTGAGAGAAGAGGGAGGAGAAAGTAGGGCATGAGGGAGCAGAGCGTGGGGCGTGAATATGAGCGTTTTCTTGTGGACGTGCGCGAGATGGAGAGGGGTGAGGAGAGGAGGCACAAATAATCTACACATGAGAGTAATGAGATAAGCGCCAGACTAGAGAAGGAGGATGGGGAGAGAGGGGTGGCGAAGTGAGGGTGAGGAAAGAGAGGGCGCTCCACACAGGATGTACTCATGTTTGCTTAAAGGAAAACAAAGACTGGCACAGAAAAGCATGGCATGGAAATGCAAATAAATCCCCTCTTGCCACCAAAGTGTTTTTATTAACTCTAAGAAGCAGCATGAAAGATGGAGGGAGGCGAGGGAGAAGTAAAGAAAAGAAAAAAGCACCACTCCAATCATCGTGTTCCTCTTGCCTCCTTTTCTTTCTGAATATGTAAGAATGAGTACACAACAATGTGGCATGTGTGTGTGTGCGCTATAATAATTTGCCATGTAGTCATACTTTCCTCTCGGTCTCGCTCCTCACGCAGCAAACTAGTCCTCTTGTGTGATCTGCATAATGCATGAGTTCTGTGTATAGATTGTCAAGGGGAAAAATTGGGCACGGCACTAACAATAGAAAGCAAGCAAACTTTCTGTATATGTGCATAATATGTAGTCCTAATGAATTATTACATAAGCCCTTCAGTGCTTTCCTAGAAACTGTAGGAGTCCTCTTCCTTCGCTGTATGAAGACATCCTACCTTAAGTGTTCATTGAGAAGAAACATCCTGTCGATACACTCCAGCACTCCAGCACATTGGAATACCCCAGGAGCACACACACACACATTCACCGCTAAATGAACATGCTGCACATGAACGCACATGAAGGCCTTTATGTCATCTCTCTCTTTCTGTCACTATACAAACACACACACACACACACACTCACACAATTCAGCTCTGTCATAATGAGGCCATCACGATGAGGGCAACACAGAGTTAACAGACAACCATTCATACACACAGTCGTGGAGTCTCCTCGAGTCTCTAGTTGGCACTAACCCCAGTGTGTGTGTGTGTGTGTGTGTGTGTGTGTGTGTGGCTGCCAGGCAGGGTGGGCCCCAGTGGAGAGGCCTACATGGCATGACCTCAGCGAGAGACTTCCCTCCTCCAGGCCCTGACACCCACACAAACACCCACCCACACACACACACACGCACGCACACACATGCACACACAAAGACTTGTGAGCGTTCCCAGTGTTCCTGGCAGCACCAGTCAAACCAGGCTGCTCTTCCAGATCTTTCAGTTACAGTTTCTACTTGTATCCATATTTGTTCCACAGGGAACCATAACAAAATGTCCAGTCGTGTTTCCTGAAGACACAATGTTTTAGCTACAAACACTACCAGGGTGTGTTTGACACATCACAAAAAAAAAAAAAAAAATCTTGGACTTTCTACTTTCATTCAACTCCTGGAAAACTGTAAAATGATTCAAGAGCAGAAGCACAAACTGTGCCAGTTTTACTCATATCACTTCATTCATAACTTTGCTGGGCCCACAGAAGCGAGAGCGGTGCGATTCTGAGGATGCCAGTGATGCTCTGTCAGCTAGACGGTCAGTCGGGCCGTCAGGCAAAGCCAGCCTCGGTCTAAGAAGGAAGCCAATACAAACATTTTCCTTTCATCTGTGTGCAGTTTGCCATGAATACTTGTACTCGGTGTATTATCTCTCCAACATCTTCCCTTACTATGGATCATTTCCTCCAAGCTTGTGCTGAAGGCAGAATCCCAGATTTGCATAACTATGGCAGCAGACGCACAGAACCGTTCTGTACATTGCTGCTGCATAATTCATCCACGTTACAAAGTATCATCCAAGGAAACTAAATATTAGAACTCCAAAAACAAACTTACAGATTAAATTTGAATGGGGTGATTTCGTATGCAATGGTGAGGAAACACTGTCTGGCTAAATACCAGTGCAAAGTTTTTACGTGGAAGATACAAACTTTTCTTTTGTATATTTGATGAAAGAGCCTCTCAAAAAAAAAAAAAAAAAAATACTCCGTGCACGATATCGACACAAAATTAGACTTGAATCAAGGTTGACTGAGGTAATTTTGCATGCTTAGAAATGAAAACGCACTCAGATGAGATGTTGGGCTGTCACGCTCACGAATAAAATGAATTATAGATATCCTGCATCACCCCACCCATCCTCTATCTCTCCCTCTCTCTCTCTTTCTTTGTCTGTCAAAATGTGATGAGCTAAGAAACTCAAGAAGCAGCTTTGGGTGCGAAACAGTATCCCTCTCTGGGGGTTTCAGCCATTTTGTTGAATTTGCATCTTAACAACCTGTCTGAGTAATTGAAAAAGTGGTGTCAGAGCCCAGAGTCTTGATCTCTGATATGGTAATTACCTTCCATTTATGCCAGAGACTTTTCAAGGAGTCCAGAGATCCAGAGGCAGCAGCTGTCTTTGAGGAAAAAGCGTAATGGCCTGCATATGTATCCGTCTTCTAGGGAGCTATCAAAATGCATTTGGCTGGGCATTTTCATCTGTGGTTGACATCCCTGATTATAAGATCCAGTAAAGTTGTCTAATCTTCCAACAGCAGTGAAGGGAAGGGGGGAGAGAAAAAAGGAGTGATGGGGGTATGAGCGGAAGGATCGGGGCAGACCTTTCATGTGGTTTTGCCCCACTCTAAAATGGGTTCCAGAAGCGAGCGTGCTGCGTACACACAGCGTTTAAGTCTAAGCTTTTGATGACATGCTACTGGTTTGGTGTGGTGTGTGTGTGTGTATGTATTCTGGAAAATGCATGTGAGGACACACACATGGAGTCAGGACCATATAATCCTTTGTTTTTAAAAAAGGAAAAAGTCAAGTTAAGAGGTAAGCTGAGTAAAAGTGGGGACGTGAGCCGAGAATAAAACTTTAATGAAACAACATAAAAGTGTCTTCTACCTACTGAAGCACACAAAAGCGTGTAGATCAATGCTCAGCCATACGTTTAATGCTACAAGCAATTAACTGCAACAAAGCCTTTGATAGAAAAACTCAAAATGTCACCAAACACTTTCGGAAGCCTTTACTGTCCAACACGAACAAGCGTTTGATCTTTGCAGATATACCTAAAAACATGACAGCTGACATACATCAGATTGTTGTCGAAACCAGGCAGCTTTTATCATTTGATCCAGCGCCATCTTTCATCTATAACTGTGGACACCGATGCTGCAAAAATGTCAAAACAAATAGCTCTGAGGGACTACTACAGCAAAGAGATCTGACAGATGAATTTGTTTGTCTTGGATAATGTAAACAGTGTGTATGGATATGTGTGTCTATGTTGGCAAGCGTGCATGCACAGAACCCTGCACATACCCTTCTCATTACATGGCATGACTCCCTCTTAATGGCAGGAGCGAATAGTGTAATATCAGGTCGACGTACATGCACAAATTCCTGCACCTGAAAATACTACTTGCACTTTTTTTATCGTGTGCGCTTGACCTGCCACGCTGCATGTGAGGCAACACTTTCTCTCAGTAATCATCGCCACAATCACTTGATTAGCCGAAGTCATTTATCAATTATACTGCTCTCTTTGAGAGCCGGGCCAGTCACTAATCATGGTTAAATGGCGAGGGAGAAATGGTGGAAGCAAGGAGAGAATGAGAACGCGTTAAATGATCCGTGACGCAGTCGTAGCTCGCGTTCCCTGATTTATCCTCTTTATGCCTTTAAGATAAACTATTAGTGTTAGCTTCATCAGCTGCTTTTAACTGCATAAAATGCCTGATACGAGACTGAATACCGGCGAGGGGGGATAGGCTAAAAGGCTCGTAAAAATGACTGGGAGAGAAATTATGAAATTAAGCTTTTACTTTAAAAAAAAAAAGAGAACATATTTCTGATTGGAACGGATGGTTTCCCCCTTCTACTCTGTGTAATGTCACTATCAGAGCAATGGTGCTAATTACATACAGGACATTATCCCTTGGTATACATGTAAGTCTTCCTCTAAGCCCCAATCAATACAGAGTTTGTTAAAGAGCCACTAATGTCCATGGCTCCATGCTTCGCAGACACTAACGACCTCGCTCTGGATCCAGCTACGACAGCTGAAGACACCCAGCACACACTGCAATCAATACTTTCTTATACTGCCTCAGACTTTTGCTGGCTCTGTCTCACCATCTGTCTTCCTGCCCCACTCTTTCTATCTCTCATACCTATCTTTCGCTCTCCCTTCACCTCTGTCATCTGAGTTTCTTATCTCCTCCCTCTCTATTACCAAAGATGCAATCTCTCCCTCTCTCGGTGTGTCTTTTACCCCAAACACTTTCTATACCTCCTATCTCTCCATGTGCACCTCTCGACCATTCCCTTCCTCTCTTATTCACTCAATTATTCACTCCGTCCATCTCAATCTCTCTCTCCCTGTCTCCCTTTTTCTTTTCCTCCTCCACCCATCTTTTCCCTCCTCCCTCTCTTTCTCTCTCTCTCTCTCTCTCTGCCCAGCCAAGAGCTTCATTGTCCTTGGGTCGGGGTGAACAATGTCAGCCCACATGGGGCCCCGGTGCAGTCTCAGCCGAGAAGGCAGGGAGCACCAGAGAACACCCATAACTCAATGTTTCAACTGGGCTGTGGGATAAAGGGAAGCCTCACACATGGCTGACTATGTGGGTCAGCCTTGGATCATTTGTAGAGGAGGAGGCCAGCAACTGGCACCAGAATCCCCCACTGAGAGTGTGTATATGTGTGTGGGTGCGTGTGTGTATGTGTCCCCTTGCAACCCAGTGGCGAGGCCCCCCTCCAGTTCATCCCAGCCAACTATTCTATGGGAAACCTGCTCCTCTCTCCATCCCCGCTGCTGCTTCCCTCCACCCCCATCCTCTACGCGACCGCACCCCGATGTCTTTGTGAGCGCCGAGGACAAAACAGGGGGCTCTTTGGGGCCACCAATTAGTCCTCCCCCATGGGGTGACATGGCCGATGAATAGAGGGACCCCCGAACCGTCCACGCATGTAATTTCAGTCTTCCCTTTGGAGGCTGTACTGTCATAGCCACACAGATTCAACCTTGTTTTCAGAAAGGTCTCCTTCTTGATTTAAAGGCACGGCCCGCTGGTCCAAAAAAGCGAGCATCCGGACGCCAGTGAGTCACTTTGTCAGGAGAATAGGATGGAACTTGTTCTTCTCGCTGTGCGTTCATCCTGGAAGGCGCACAAGGGCGGCTTCAGGAGGGGAAGCAGGATGGGGGGGGTTAGGAGAAGGTGAATTTTTCCCATCAATCACCAAGTGACATAAACAACAATAGCAACTTGGAATCCATTACCAAAACAAACAAAGACATAGCAGGAGAGTCTGCGCAGACGGAGGGACAGGCTATGTAAACTAAAGTGGTGATTGAGTAGGCGCAGGGGGAACTTTTGAATGACCGACCCCGATCGCCGGTGAACCAAAACACATGTCACAGTGACGAGATGTCTCAATAGTTGCATTATCACTCCAACGAGCCCCTCCCCCACTGCATATTAGTCCTGGATTAGCTTTTAAGGGGAAAGAAAGGCTTTTTGAAAGACATCTGATGATATTCATTTCAATAGCAGCATTTACAGAAAAGGCAAATTTCTCCCTGCCTGTAGTTTGGGTAAATGCTTTCATGAGTCAAAATTATCCATAGTCATTACATCTTGACTCAGACTCAAGAGGATTTCTTCTGAATTACTTAGTTTTCGCCTTTCAACTATTCTAACATTCAAACGTCCCTTAAGTCTCTGTGTCTTTGAAAAACAGTTAGATTCTATTGACTTTTTATATGAGAGATTAGGCCCGCAAGCTGCACGCAGACAGTGTGGTACTAACCCTCACTCAGCGCACTAATACACACTAATGCACACACACATACTGCAGGATTTAACGTGCCATTTTCTCCTCTCACCTCTGCCACACTGACCATCAGCAGAGAGCTTAGGGAGCGTCACTTGAGAGAAGAGAGAAACCGAAAGAGAGAGAGAGAGGCTGAGTCAGAAAGACGGAGAGAACGAGAGGGGAAAGATGAATGTGGGATATTTGTGGACGAGTTTTCTCCAGCAGTCCTCTCTCCTGCTGCTCACTCTCCTCTCCAATGTCACTGAGCTGAGTGCCGACAAGCCAGAACAGGTGAAGCTTGCAAAATGACCTCATACCTGGTCAGGAAAACATTCATAAATATAAGAAATAACCCACTGTGAGGAGTTATTGTGGGGAAAAGAGAATGTTACTTGACATTAAGTGTGTTTCCATCCACCTATTTTAAGTGCATTTTCAATTACTGCATTAAAAAACAAAGTGGAAATGCCAGAAATTTGAGGAAAAAGTTTTTATGTTTGGCTGAGGTGGATAAAGTTGATAGAAACAAAATGCGACAAATGGAAACCGACTTAGCCAGTAAACCTTAATGTTTCTCAAATTAATACATGAAAGAAACATAAATGCCATATTTCCATCATGTTTTCGACATTGCCATCATTTGAGGTTTGACTTGCGCTCTTCTAATTACGTCATCTTTTTCTGCAATGGCACCTAACCCGCTGCTTATAATATTTATAAAGGGGTAATGGATGGAAATACGCATTAATTCCAATTTTCTTTTCCATATTTTCTGAAATTTGGTTCCCATTTGTGCTACATTTCAATGGAAGCCTGCCTGTGTTGGCAAATCTCTCCTAAAACATGTGAAGTAATCATTAATTTCACTGTTATTGTCCATTTAAAAAAAACAGCTCTGTAAAGGGTTATTCAACACAGAAAATGTGTGTAGTCACTCTTCAGTTAAATGATCCACTCCAAAAAAGTCGTTATATTAAAAAATAAACTACCAGCTCCCCTCTGAACGGCAGCAACACAGCAAAACAGATGCAGAGAAATATCCGCTCTCAAAGAGAAGCGCATGGGCTCTTTGTTCATCAGCAGCGGCAGCAGTGCTCAGCCGGGCTATTTAATGCTCGGCTGGAGAGTCAGGCAGCATTTTACCTTTGTTTCAGTTCACATACCTGAGGAATATTTTTCTATTCCCATACACTGCGCGGGGCAAAGGTCTCAGGGTTGAAAATTTATGAACTACAATTCATAGTCGCAGCTCAGCAGAAACGTCTTTCAAGAGGTTCGGCGGTGTCACTTGAAGCGTTTTCAGCTAATTTTCTTTCATGCTGATATTTTGTTTCCTCACAGTATAGCTGCTATGCCATCTGAAGGTGAAAGCTGGAGGGTAGAGATGCTTTGTGGGTTCTCGCTGAGAGGAAGGGCGGAGGTGGGGTGCAGGAGGGCTGCTAGGCAATAGATCAATGACTCTGTGTTCCCACTGAGAGATATAGGAAGTACAGGGCAAGCAGCAGCCGGCGCCTTAAAATAGCTCCGACGATTGCAGCTCAGCTTTAACCCAAATAATGGGGAGGCTGACCAAGGTCTGTGGAGGTCTCTACATTTTTGATTAGCTCGTGACCTCCGGGTAGAGCGGAGACAGAACAGAGATTTCACACTGAGGAGATAGAAAAATGGGACAGGGCTGACTATCTGACTCATTCTGTCTCCATCTGTGGCCTTGAACTGGTGTTTTGGTGAACGTTTGAGTAAAAGATCAGGGTGTAAGGTGGCAATGCAGCCCACGCTCACAAGTCTTTGTGTGTGTGTGTGTGTGTGTGTGTGTGTGTGTGTGTGTGTGTCTGTGTTGTGTGTGTCTCTGTGTGGAGTCTCTGTGTCATCATCCATCACATCTGTCAGATTAAACCTACCTAGTAATGGCTTCAGGGGAATGTCAGACAGTCGAACACCCACCCACCCACACAGACACAGACTCTCACACACACACACACACACACACAATAACTCTGTCCACTTAAAGCTTTCTGTTCTTGTTTAGAAAAAGAAACAGCTTGACATTGAATATGAAAGCTAAGACAAATAAAGTACTATCAAAGCCTCCTCTTCCGAAGGGACTGCTGCAGCCGAGACTGTGTACACATTCAGATAAGATTAAACTTTAACGATCTTAGTGGGTCTGTTAATACATTGCTGTATTAACAGAAAAAAAAAAACCAGTGATGACTCTTTCATCAAACAACTGAGAGAAGTAGTTCAGTTAAACTTGGCCTGGTTACCAAGTTGGATGAGTCTTCATGGCTGGGAATGACAATGTCGGTCTGTGAGTTTGTCAACCACTTTGGTCCAGACTCAAATATCTCAATCAAATGTATTTCCAATGAAATTTCATACAGATATTCATGGTCCCCAGAGGAGTAATCCTAATGGCTTTGGTGACCCTCTGACTTTTCGTCTAGCGCCACCAGCAGGTTGACCTTCATGGTTTTGAGTGAAATGTTGAAAAGCATCAGATGGATTGCCATGAAAAACACATTCATGTTCCCCCCAGGATGAACAGGCAATCCCACTTTGTGTGTTGTATTTAGTGCTGATTAGCAAAATGCTAACAGGCTCAATGAAAATAATGAACATGGTAACATTGTATCTGCTGAACATCAGCATGTTAGCGTTTTAGCATGCTGACTTTAGCATCAGTGTGCAGAAGCCACATGGAGCCGCTTGTGTGACCATTGTTCTACAGTATCTGTTCCCATGAAGTCTCCTCATATGGAGCCACATGACTGCAAGTGCATGATCCCATGTAGGTGGAGAAATCCCAGTTTTGCAGAAACCTTTTAAATATATCTCCCGTCTGACTCACAACCATCTTTGTGACTGTTCTCTTAATGTAGCCTAATGAGAAAAGACAAGACTCAGCTTTTCCCTGACCTAGAAAATGAAAACAGCAGATCGGCCTGCAATAAATAGAAAAAACCATAAATGGAACGGTAAATAAAACCGAAGTAAATAATTAAAAAGATGATGATTCTGGACATGTTGGCTCATTAGTCGAACAGACTTCAGAAGAATCCGTCTCATTGTGCCGTGCGTTCACCGATAAGACTTCCTGTCGACTGAACAGATAAACAGATTCCAACAGAGAGCTGCTTCTGCCGTAATGAAGCGTCCTCTCTTTTCTTTCTTTCACTCTGTCTCCATAAATTTCTGTTTTTCGGTTTTTGGCCCCCCACTGTTCCTTCTCGTCTCCCGCTTCCTCTGCCTCTTTCTGCACCAACCCTCCTTCCCCCGCCCTCGCTCGCCTTTCTCAGGGTCAATTAAGCTACAGTATCTAAACAGCAGTGCAGCCTGTCACATTCCATCCAGTCCCCCTCAATGAGTGACTACAACTTACACTAAAACAAACGGGCTGTGGAGAAACCCGCTCCAGCAGCTATTACCATATGAACAACTCACTTCCTAACGCACAATGAACTACCTTGACAGACCTTCTGTGGCCTCGGGCTGTCCTTCGTGGAACCGTGTTATTAATGGGGTATAAAGAAGGGTCTGTGTGCGGGTTGTCTGGCCTGTTTCGCCTCCGCCGCTCAGGCCGGGTCCTCCTGGGTCTGCTTTCCCAGCGTTGCAATATTTACTTCATAGGGGGTTGACAGAGCGGCAAAGACGCTCACTCCCGCACACCTAAGCACACACAAGCTCACAGCGGGGCGGGCATAAGCACAGAGAAAAAACATGAAACAAAAACTTTGATGTACACACA
Organism: Holacanthus passer; assembly: GCA_025331565.1. NCBI lineage: Eukaryota > Metazoa > Chordata > Actinopteri > Pomacanthidae > Holacanthus > Holacanthus passer. Next base: position 3,596,918 of record JAFREQ010000009.1, on the reverse strand, counting down.
CTCGCACACATGTTCGCACAAAAACATGCACACACTTTCAACTACAAGAGCACCATACTGTGCACTTGAGAGGCCAACCTCCACCAAAGGCAGATCTATTTCTCTTCTCTCCTCATCCACCTCCTCCTCACAGAAACACTTCAAATCTTACAGTATGTCAGCAGCTGAAATCTTTAAGGAGCAAGGGAACAGGTACTTCTTTTTCTATTTCAAAGCAATTTCAAACATTTTCATGTAAATAAATGTGTTTGTTTTGTCGCAGTCGCCCCGACGCAAATCGGATTCGGCTGCGCTCAGTTCCATTTGCTTTTCTAAAAGGCCCACTTCAAGCTGGACCTTTTCTCAGAAACATCCTCTTATGCACAGGAATTGATGGTATTCTGACAACAGGTTTGTATAGAGTCAATAGAGAAAGAACTGGATAATTAGCATGACTCACCGTCAAGAGACAGGAGCGGGGCCGACAGCAACAGAAAAAAACTAGTCAATCAACGGAAATTAAATTAGACTGATGTGATTTTCCTGTCTTGTCTTACCTGGTCAAAATATCTGTATGTGCACAAGGGCACATTGTAAATTTGAGTAACATTTCCTGTGGTAACAAATCTGGAGTTCACACCCTATATCAGCTTATCTCGCCACCTGATACTTTTCTCTGCATCTCTATACCTTAAAGGCTGCTACATTCAGAAGAACAGCCATATCGACTGAAACACAGACGAGGGAAATATCATGTGATTTGGTCGGGCACCCAACACGAGTTTGTTTGTCTTATCTATATATTTGATCTGTTTGGGGCAGGAAGTTTTGTTGAATGGCCCTTTGTGATCGACCGTTATAGCTTACATCCTTGGCCTGCAGGGTGGGTGGGCGGAAACACAATCAGATAGGTTCGATTGAACGCTCAACTCAACACTCGGTGGAATCATGTTCTTCTTTGTTAGAACATGAAAAATCGGATCTATAGTGTTGTTTCAATCCAAGAAAACACGGAACACAACCTGCAATCAGATCTACCTGCGCTCACTGTGACATGTCTTTTCAATCACATCACAGAGAGAGAAATGCTCTCTTCACCTCACTGCCAACATCTTTAATTGAGGACACAGTCATGCTGTTAGAAACCATGACTCAGTGTTCGTAGTTTGGCCGCACTTTGATGTTCACAAACAAATTGGAATTGAAATAAATTGGAAACAACAGATGGTGCAACAAAGTGCTATATTATGCAGCAATATTGTGTCATACCTTGTTTTAGTGCTCCCAGTTGAGTTGTAGGGAGGGATGGTGCCAAAAACCATGAGGCAGAACAAACTTCTGTTTGTGTAAGTGTGTGTTATATCTTCATAAATGTTATCGTATATGATAACCAATGATGACATGGTTATATATTGTGATTCGTAAACTAATTCAGAAATTGTTGACAATGGTTAGAGATATTACAGAGAAAGCTGACTAAATGTCTGACAGTTGACACATTTCAATCATCTCACAGTGTGTTTTAATAGAGCTACCACTCATACTTTGCATTAATGGTATTATGTTTATAGTAGGGATGCAAATAATGATTATTACCAATTAAGTTGCAGATTATTTTCTCCAACAATCAATTCATCATTTTGTTTACTGAAAAATGCTCGCTGTCATTTCAAAACCAAAACTCAAGGTGACATTTAAATTGCTTTTTTTATCAGTCCGAAATCCAAAGATATTCAGTTCACGATCCTATATGATAATGAAAGACATCTTATCAGTCTATTAATCCGCTAACAGCTTCAGTTTAGTCCGTGCTCTTTTCATCGTTTAATTGTGGTCTCCAGAAAACAAAGAAGACCTGAGTCAGAGAATGAGGCTTCTCACGGATCAGAGCTTCATCTGACCACAACGTCATCCGACTCCCAGCACATGTCCAACCCACCAACACCTGATACGTAGAACCCAGCCCAAAACCCTGATAGCAGATACCACAGAGGGACACATCCAGCCCATAGCATAGCGTGTCTTCACCCCGAGGCAGTGCGTCCTGCTGTGCAGCTCTGCATGTGTGTATCATGTACAATTGCTTGCGTGTGCAAAGATGCATGCCTGAGTGTGTGTGTGTGTATGCATTTGTGTACTTATGCATGTATGTGTGTGTGCACGCCATCTAGAATTTCCAGTTAACTGTCACAACGCCATAAAAGCTTGTCTAAAGCTTGTTATCTCTCGCGTATATTTGTTCATCAAACTCCATCATAAAACCCTTGAGAGGTGGATAAAGTTCCATCATCCGCCAGGTAATAAAATACACTATTTGTCCCTTTCATACAAATGGCTGCGATACAGGTGCGCTTCTCTTTCTGTCCATTTGAGAGATAGCTATCAGTTAAAAGGGTAACCAAAGCCTCTTCACTTATCAGCCCCCCCTTTTTCTCTGCATTCAGCTCCTCATTACATCCCACTGTGAATAATATCTCCTTTTAGCTCTGTTTACTTGAGGCATATGGCAGGCCTACTGTAGTCAGCAAGCTGTTCCTATGACTAACCTTCCGCCATGGTTTCCTTACTGCACTCTTATGACCGCATCATATGATGATGATATGCAAGCACATTTGACCCGTGAGCTGAACTTATGATAGGTGTGGTTTCATCTAAAAGAGGAAGACAGCACTCGAGAGAGAGGAAAAAGAGGAAAGACACACAGGGCAAAAACAGTATTAATGCTTCTATTGATCACGATCCCGCCATCCGCTCCTACACCCTCTTTGGATGTAACACAATGCATCCCAGGGAATGAATAACTATTGCTAATGGCTATAAAAAGCCCCTGAGAATCGGCGAACGCTCTAGCCACTAAAATCGATATCGCCCCCAACCACAATCTTTATTTAATCTCAATATAGTGGCACAAAGAATTAAGGATGAAAAGCGGATGAGAAATTGTTCAGTCAGTACAAGAACGGGAGACTTTGCTCCTTTTGGATCATTCCAAATTGACTGAAGCGCTGCCACAACATCCTTGCACCTATCCAGAGTTTGCACACTACGGCAGTGTGTTAACTGGTTCAGACTGATTCATCCAAGCTAAAAAATCCACTCTGTTGCTATCCAGTAAGGTGCTTTGGATAAAAATAGCGCCACTCTTCCTCTGTTGTGTCAGACTGACTCCAATCATTCACAGAGGATTCCAAATAACAATCAATTAATTAAATGCATCTCCCCTGTGCTCACCCCTTCCATTCACTTGATGCTGTAGTCACAGCCCAGGCACTATTTACTATAGTAATTAGCCCGGTGTTACAAGCATGGAAATCCCCGTGATGAAGGAATAACTATCTGACTGCCTCCAGGGTGGGACAGGCAATGAGAGCGCTCAAAATAGAAAGTCACGCCTTGTTATGCAAGTGGTGGAGGTACGAAATATAGCATCCCGAGGTAATTGAGGCCATGTAGGCTGCTTCATACAGACAATCACTCTCAACGAGACTGAGACGCCAGTGTAAAGTGGCAACGCAATATCACGGCAGTTTGTTGAATAGCCAGAATTTAATGCATTGGATTCGTGTACATGGCCTTTTTTTTTTCAGCATGACCTTCAAATGGAAAATGCATCTCCATGCGCTTGAATCCTATAGATCAGAGGTTTTCAAAGTGGGGGGTGGATCTCCGTAGGGGGGCTCCAAACAGTTTCAGGGGAGGCTGAGTCAGTGTGAGTGAAAAAAAACATGTCTTTAGTTTTTGCATTAGTTATCAAAAGGAGATCACAGAATAGCCCAAATGTGTGTGATTTGGTTAAAAAGATAGTTCAGAGATACAGTAGTTTGGGGAATTCTGCTGTTTTCCCATTTTCTCCAATTCAGAAACTAATTAATACCTCAGGACTATTTGGCTCAGTCTGAAGTTATGTGAAACAGCAATATTAGGCTATATTGGCTCAAGTGTCTATGGGATCTTATAGCATAATCATGATACCATAGGCATCCAGGACTGAGCGAAAAAATAGGGAATAAACTGAGGAGGGTGAGGGAGAACCCTTTTCCAAGTTTTGTCTCAAGGGAGGCACACAGTCTCAGACTTGTCATGAAAACAAATGGACAATTCTTGCCCATATAAACAAGTTCCATAGATTAAATTTCGTGACTATTCGACAAACTGCCATGATTCTATGTCGAAATGTGAAAAGTAGCTAAAAGCCTGCAGTGGTCTGCCCTCCATAATCAGCATATCTTACAGTGCAGAATAAAATATGAACTATGCTGATATCTAAAAGTGGGGAATTAGAAGTGGGTTACACAATAAGTGAGCGCTTTGCCTCTGTGAAATTTAAATAACATGCTTGTGCACGATGCTAAAATGGCTCCCACATTATTCTTAATCAAGCTTTTCTCATTCTTGCTTGAGCCTACAAGCACAGCTGCACCACATATATTGTACAAAGTTATGGTCAACGTGTACGACTGGAAGCACATAAATTGACGGTGGTCATAAAAAGGTGGAATCCCAGTTATGTCCTAAATTCTACCACAGGATGTATTTCAAACCTATCATTTAATTGCTCAGCTGTCAGAGCTTTATTGGCTTTAGGTCTTGCTTTATTGGGTTCATGCATTTACGTTTGTTTGTGCGTGTTTGTCAGGACATGCATGTGTGCGTAAGAAGCGTGTAGACTAGCGTGTATGTGAGTAAACTTCATTGCTAATGTACACAAATGATCTAATTCTTTACAACCGCATCCTCATTCTTCACAGTGTTGTAATGACATCAAATAACTTTGTCCAAGTTCTCTGTGCTATCTGTGTCTGTTCATTTACCAAAGTCTGGGTCACCCAGAGTTAGACAGCTTGACTAACACGAGAACACACACACACACACACTGAGCGAGACAAACACACTTGCAAACACACACTAAGTCCTTCACCTGTTAATGTGTGAAACAAATGACTGCTGCAGTGGCGCCAGTGCGAACACACCACCATGTCCCATCTTATCGGCTGGCTGCATGAAAACCTGTTTGCTCTAGATAGAGTCTGCAACAATCAAGCCGTCAGCTAGAGGGAATTCAGCTGGCCCTGGATGACTGCACCTCACAGGACTGAACAGAGACGTGAATCCGCCGCACCACGGGGGAAGGATGAAGATCAATGGTACAGACTGAATGACAACAATAGGCCTACACCACAGGATTAACTCAACACTCCCAACTCCCAATCTTATCTAGGTCAGAGCTGCACCTCCAAAAAACTCATCCCACCTCCTCTCCTTGCTGTCTGATTTCTTTGTTGTCATGTACGATGATGTAACATACTGTAACTTTTCAGTGTAAACTCAGTAGACCAGGTAGCTGAGCCATGTGTTGAAAACACTCAGACGATAGCAACTCTACTCTCTCTAATAACCAAGTCAGGGAGGAGGAACTAAGAAATAATGCTCCAAAACACAATGAACCCTTGAATGGAAGTTAAAAACAGAGCATCTAATCTCCTGATATGAATTGGAAACAGAAGAAAAACATCACTTGAAGGAAGAAAATTAGAAGAGCAAAGTTGTAAAAAGAGCCAGTCCTCATTAGTAAGGCCCATCTAAGCCATGTAAATGATTAACAGATAGTGGGTCGCCTGCCGTCCTGTGTTCCTATCTAGTTACCAGGCTTGCGTTACTAGACTAGCTAACATTACTAGATCTCATGCACCCAGTGTTTGTTCACATGCACCCTGACACAAATGCACAGAAGGAGAAAGAAAGACAGGGAGGAAGAGAGAAACTGAAGAGGGGGGTGACTAATGAATTGGCTGTCTTGTGTTTCTCCTACCTGTCGAACAGCTGAGAGGTGCAGTTTAAAGTCTTTGTGCAAACAGGATTCGATACTGAGAAAACACATACATTCTAATAATCTCTTCCCAAAAAAACAGGAATAAATCTCCGCGATCATGTCTGACCAGTTTTGACTCATCAAAGTCTCTTCAGAGGAGCTGGGCGCATAGCCATGCCTCCTCGCTCAGACTCCAAACCCAATTAAATAATCAAGGGTTCAATTGCTGTATAATACCACAATCAATAAACAGAGGATTTCTTGGTTATTTGGATGAAATTAAACAGATCCCACAAGAAACAAAGAGAGAGAATTTATCAGTGGAACAGATGAGACGGTCCCAGATTAGTTGAGGATGGGAGTAGATCAAAAGACGCAGCGTTTCAGTATGCAGCTGCTGCACTGCCCAATCAAAACCAAAGTACTCAGAGACCGAAATAGGCCTCATTGCAGTCTCTACACACACCAATTTATGCAAGAGTGCATACATACACAAACAAGACACTCGAATGCATGCACATAGCCTCACACACCTTCACAAACCCAGGAGCAATCACCTCCTGAATAATCCAGTAAGCACACAAATCAAACCCTTAACAGGTTTAGAAAAGCAAAGAAGCTTTTTAACAAATAACGTAAAAAGGCCCCCAGTAGACTGTGATGAATGAATCAAGCCAAGCATGCTGTGAACATTATCATGGAGGATGAATGAATACATTATCATGCAAGGCACAACTTCTCTTTTCCTGCCTCACAGCTTGTCTGTCTTCCTGCCTATCAACCTGCTCGCCTGATTACCTGCCCACATACAGAGCGCCTTTTGTCCAGATTAAAGGGGCATGGATGGGGGCGAGGTGAAATATTATTTCTTTTCACAAGAATTCATTTTGAAAAGGAGTTGAGTTTCTTTACTCTGTGTGCCTCAAAACCTCGCTCCCTGCCTCCCCTGATAACTGTCCAGCCTCTTTCTATTACTCTCTCTGGCAGGCTGTCTTCCTCTCTACCTTTCTACTTAAATTGCCCCGTTACCCTCTGTGAGTCTCAGAGTTCCTTCATGCCCCCTAACCCCTGAAAATCTGCTTCTACTGGATGTCTCCATCACTGTCTGTCTGTTTTCCACCCTGTCTCTTTTCTTCTAAAAAAAAATAGATTCATGTGCAACTAATTTGCATTAACAAATATATTTTGTAAGACACATATTTTGATTGCATATATATATAAAGAGGAAACATTCACACTGAACATATCTATATCATATAATGGCAACTAAAGCAGGATTAAAGGAATAGATGAAAAGATTGATGCCATGTCTGTGAAGTAAATGTGAGACTACAGCTAATAGTCGAATGCCATAGCACTAAAAAATGGGGAAACAGCTGGTCTAAATTAACACATTATATCCTGTTTGTTTAACCTGGACAAAAGCTGAAGACACCTTGTGCTTTCACAGGGTGTTATGTACAGGGTGCACTTCCTTCCTGAAGTCTGGTTAAATACTAAAAATGTCAACGCTGACTTGATGCATGAGATGCTGAGAGAGCGTTTCCCTAATCTTAACCAAGTGTTTTATTAGCCTAGTGACGCCTGGTCTTGGTGTCAAAGTCCTTGGTTTTCCATGTCCAAACATTCACCTTGACCTCATCACTTCAGTGTGATACAAGGATGTTGCCCTTCCTGGATTGTAAAAACATTCCCAGTGTATGTACTTCAGGCACCAATTACATTTCCTCCATGTCAAATCAAACAAATTAAAAGTATTTAAACGTATTTCATTGGAGGCGGGTTTCCTTTCTGTCTACCTGCCTGCTAGTTTCCATTTACCTATCAGGCTCCTTTCCTCCCAGTGTCAGCTCAGGCTACTGTCACACCATACATTTAATCAGTCCGGCTAAAGCGAGAAGTCTCCCTGTGTGTGTCTGTGTATGTGTGTGTGTGTGTGTGTTATGTGAGTGGGCCTTTGTGAGGCCTCCACTCAGCAGAGTGATGATAAGTACTCCCAGCCCAGCGCTCCGCATGAGCTGATGGACAGACAGGCCAAGAACACTGGGGGCCTTGTGGTTGGGCATGTGTGTGTGTGTGTGCACGTGTGTGTGTTGTGGTGAAAAGAGGGAAAGGGGAAGACGGTGGCTGGGGACCGGAGTGTGTGCACGGTGTGAGAGCCTGTGTGCTTCTTTTTTTCACCAGCCATGCCATCAGGTCATGCCACATGGCTGCAATTTGTTCATTAGCTATGTAATAAATGTACACACACACACAGAGGTAATATTGTTCCCAGTTCTGCCTGATTGGATTCTGAAATAGAGGACCCTCAGGGGAGTAACTTGTAGTCTGCAAGCCACTGTGACCAGGAGAGGGCTGATTTCTTAACAAGGTTTTGAGGCTAACTCTGAAGAAACACATGTACTCTATATTTGTGCATTTGCTTTAAGGAACACAGCGAACATAGACTAAAACAGCATTGGTTGTGTAAGGTTTCAGATATTTGTGGCTAATATCCACAACCTGAACAAATCTAAATTGTTTTGATTGCTTTCATATGACGGAAGTGTAAAAGTCTTTCCTAATATGTTTCATGTTTGTGTGTCAGAATAACTACAGGTCATTGGGAAGATTTACCAGTCACCTGGAAATAATTAATAATCACCCAGTTGCAGGCAATCTATCATCATCATCAGTGTGCCAGATGAGCTAAGGATGGTTGTTACAAATTACCTGCTGTCTAGGATATCAGTCGATGCTTGTTTGAGCTGAGCTCGTCCCGCCAGGTTTAGGGCCAGCTGACAAATGTTTGCATCACGAGATAGAGAGCAATATTAGATTATGTGAAACTATATCTCTTGCTGTGAAGGAAACCCAGAAACATGGATAATAAACAAAATCTGTATAGCCTCGTTTGGCCCGCACATGGTAACCAGCAGTGGGGCTTTTGGAAGAAGAAGCTGCTTGTTCCACATTCAGCGAGGCTTATAGCCTCTGGGAGAGTATGACTGCTGCTCTGCCATGAGCATACAGATCACCTTACACACTGGCTTTCCTCTGCTTTGATGACTGATGCACACACACATGCACCTCCACACACACACACAGAGCCATGCATGCCTGCTTCCACTGATACTCAGGAGCATTAACACGCCGGATTTGCACACACACAGACACACACATGCACCTCATCCCCCACCTGGATTAATTCACCTGCTGCACCTGAGAATGCGACTGCTATGATGTCACCTGCAATCCCATCACTTCAAAGGCACAAAAGCACCTCAATGCCATCAGCACAAAGAGCAAATGCACCCTCTCACTTCCTCCTTTGTCCTTCTGTCCCATAATGGTAATTCCCCTGCAGAAAGTCCATACACATCCAAGGGAGAATTACACAGTGTATTCTACAATCAGGTATTCTTGGGTTTCTGCCCATTGGCGCTCACTGTGCACCATTGTAACAATGACAAGCTCTCTTTATCCCTCTTCCCTCTTAGTGACATGAAAGAAACTGCCCTGGTGTGTAAATTCGTGTGCACTTACCTACATGTGTCTTTTGTGTGTGTGTGTGTGTGTGTGTGTATGAGTGAGTTCATCTGTAATTGTGTACGTGCATTTCAGTCAAAGGTTGTTGTGTGCGCTGAGAATCCCATGATTACGGTGCTCTCCGAAAGCCCCTGTTGGAAATGCTCACAAGCAGGGTATGATGTGATGAGACAAGGCGATAAAACAACCACCACATTAGTGCATGGTTAGCCATTAAAAGACCCAAATGAGATTATGAGGTCATATGGGAGGTACAAAGCCTGCAGCCAAAACAAGAACCCCTTCTCTCTGAAAGTAACAGCGCGTGTTCAGTATTCCCTCTGCACAGAGAGGGGGAAAAAATGTGGAGGAAGGTAGAGAGAAAGAAAACAGGACAGGAAAAGGAAGAAGGATAAATACAGAGAGACAGAGACAGAAAGACAAGGCCTGATAGCAAGAGGTATTCCCTGCCTGGAAATTTCCATAGTGGTCGATTTCAGCAGCAATCCATCATTGAATAACACATGAATTCAGCATGATTTACCATCAAAACACCCAACTGAGCATGAAACAGGAGGCCCTAGCCCATCTCCCATCTCAGCTCAGTGGAAGGTTTTTCCATTGTAAAGCAAGGTGAAATAACAGCCGTTCAATGTACTGTAACGCACTGGAGATGCACCGGCCCCATGAAGGCGCTATTCACAAGATGATGCCTACTGTGAAAATATTCTTCTGCTCTCTTTAGGAAGGAGAGCGCCGAGAGATGGAGAGAGTTTGTGTGTGCGTGTGAGAGGGACTGAAAAGATGCACGCACAGAAGGAGATAGAGGGTTCACCGCTGAGATAAAAATGGAATCCATTTTGGTTCTTGAAGCACGCTCATCCACGGCGTGTTAGCCTGCCATTGCTCTTTCAATCACTTCCCCTCTTTCCTCCTCTGCTCCATTTCAATTGTTCCGCCTTCCCCTCGCTACACTGTTTCCTTTCCTTTCCTCGCCTTTCCTCCTCTCTCCTCCTCCTCCTCCTCTTCCTCTCACTTCTCCTCTCTCTCGGCAGCCAGGCACCCCAACACTGTCTCAGGTCCTGAAACTATGGCAACAGAATGAGAGAGCAAGCGCTCTCTATGATTAATAGATGAGAGATGCAGTGCCAATCGCTGGGGCCTGGGGAGGAGGGACAGATGCACTCGAACAACGCCACGCAAACATGCGCGCCTAGTACACGCACCGAGTACACACACTCAAACCCCCTCCCCACCATTAGCCACCCTCCGTGCTTTGTACACACAGAAAATGTGAAAGGGTCTGACTTATACACCACACAGACACATGCATTACAGGCAGAGTTAGGGCTACAGGAGCTAATGAAGAGGCGGCAGAGTTTTCCTCATGCTTAACATCCTCAGGACACGCACCCTCCTTAAGGGGCTGCCGACAAGCAAGCTAACCACAGACATAACCGCAGCCTCGGCAGCGGATGAGGCCCTAATGAGTCTTAACAGACTGTGGCTGTCTCCATGACTCACAGCTGGCTGCCCTCACCTGTAAAAGCACAACAGCAGGACGGGAATTAGGACATCATATTTTTACGCTGTGTAGCGCGGTTTACATCATCTGATCTGTAGTACAAGACTTGGCTCCTTTCAAGGCCAGTCATTCATCCATCTCCCAGGCAATCACACAAAGCCCTGCTGCTTTTTGGATTATCCCTGCAAATGCATTTCCCTTCCATTTCATCTGAGTAATGACAGGCAACAAAACTCAGCTCTGACAAAGGCATTACCGCATGTTAATGTCACATGTACTAAGTATTTAAAATGCAAAATTTCCACGCAGAGCTTTCATTTGGCACGCATGTGCTAAAGTTTGGCTCCTCAACAATCTTCTCCTAGATGGGCCGGCTATCACTTTCTAATTCACTTAATTTCTAACAACAAAGCTTTGCCAAGGACCAACAGCCAAAACACCAACAGACACTCCGCCAATTCTGCCACTGACTTGCGGCGCCCAGCCCACAGAAGCCTTTTGCCTGGTCCTTCATGCCTCTGGCTTTCTTGGCATCGACAACATGCTCAATCAATTATGCTAATGTAACGAGTATGAGGAGTGTTTAACACATGGACGGTTAATTCAGTGGATGCACTGCAGAGTCATTTATAGGGAGCCGGAAGGGTTAAGGCTAAGAGGGAGCAAAACACCCATATATAGAAGAAGATGATGAAACTTGGAAACTGTAATGTATTGCATCCATACATGCATGTGTGTGTTTCCGTGTGTGTGTGTGTGTGTGTGTGTGTGTGTGTGTGAAAGACAGAGAAAACATGGAACAACACGCTGAAGCAAGTGATTAGCGAGTGATTACATTTTCAATGAGCCATGCTGTGCATAGAGCACACTGGACCATACTGCATGGTGAGATATATTAGGTCTCTCCAGTACACTGAGCATCATTTATCATTTCCTATAAACAGTAGGCGATATGTTCCAACTTCACAGCAAAGGATGGGCATGAGCGAATAAACTGGTGTCTCTTTAGAAAATCAAATATATCAACAAAGCAGATGCATGATGATTTGGACACAGGTCTGTCATCTCCTCTAAGCTTGTATGATATTACTCAGTATGTTTTCTCAAAGAATATGAAAGACATTTATCAAATAATGAGTTCAGCTTCAGAAGGTCAGAGAAATAAGAGCCAAAGAAAATGAGAGAGATGGAGCAGCAGAAGGTTAAATAAAATGTTTATACAGAGAGGGGGAGTCCTGTAATTTATTATAGCAGGTTAAAATATCTTCCTGTTTCTTTTTTTCGCCTTCTGAATCACAACAGACTCACGCTGAACCTGGAAGAGAGAGCCAACGTGAGCGCAGCTAAAATCAGCGAAATGTGCCATGTAACATCTGTGATGGACAGTTCCATTAAAACACGAGCTTCTTTGATTACGCTGACCCGTATTTCTAAAACAAAATGTGCTAAAACACATACGCAGACTCATGATTATCCTCTTTTAATGTTCCCCTACCAGAGCAGGTTTGCCATTTAGCGTCCGGGCGGTGTAATTGAAGCAGCAGCAATTTAGAAAGATGTGGAATCTGGAAAATGGGTTAAGCATCAATAAATCACATCCAGATGAGTGAGAGGGGTTTGATGCTTTCTCTCACTCTAATTGTTTCAACAAAAAAAAAAACAACAACAAAAAAACCACCAGCCCACACACGAAGGATGAGCATCAATAAAACATGGCTTTTATAAAATATGCATAAATACACACACTATTCAATGCTGGGTATTGACACTGACTGAATGAGGCCCAATGATTAACAGCAGCTGACCGGTCTCATTGTTTATAATGGAAGGCCAATTCATTTGAAGAGGAGCAAAGCCATTTATCAATTATTCAAAGCTACTGTATTCAGGCTGCATCTGCATCTGTCCTTAACTGGCAAAGGTAAATACAAACTCTCCCTCTCTCTCACACACACACACATGCACGCACACACATACAGTGTGACAAATCCACATCAGTCACACACAATGCCATCCCCATTGCTATTGTTAGGGATCGGCGGATCAAACGCTCCACGGAGCATTGCTCCAAATACAAGCAACAACTCTGGTCGCCGCGCTCTATTCTGCCTCTCCAGGAAGCGAACAGGCAGGCTGCTGTCACAAAGGTAATCACGCTGTAATTCATGTATCAGCACCACGACATGTCACTGTATAATGTGTTAATAGCAGGATTTGCACTCTGGTTTGTGGTGTTGTAGCCTTTATGAAACAGTGTGGTGGGATTCGCAGCCCGTGCAGCTTCTCGAAAAAATGCCTCCAGGACATCTGAATGCCTTGAGGCTAATGTTGTAGGAGGAGCAGTGGTAAAATGTTAAAACATTCCGCTATTTCGCACTCAAGATCTATGTGAAATCCACAGCACAGTAAGTATACAGACTGCAAAAAAAAAAAAAAAACATAAAGTCACACATGAAAAGACCGGCAACACACTGGAGTACCAAATATTTTCAATGATTTCAGGAAAAGCAGATGATACAGATGCTACAACACCCGCTCCTCTCACAGCTTGGCTAGAAATCTTTTTTTTCTCTCTCTCTCTCTTCATAAAGGCCGATGCTGGAATCATGTTTCCAAAACACCATGTCCTGCTGTTTGAAATCAGCTGACATGAGGCATATTTTGCTGTGGGCATTCGATACTCCTTAGGTTCACCCGTTTATATCATCGCCCCTTGCACACTTGATAATCTATAACCTACATTTAGAGTTGCTGAATCCTTTCTCCAGCTTTTCCCAGTGTCTCTGGGGGGATCTTTACTAGGAGAGGAGAGGAGAGGAGAGAGGAGAGAGGAGAAACCACTGGCAATGACTGGGTGTTGGCAGTCAGGCTGTTGGATGTGGTTTGTGAGGCCTCTATCTCCTCTCCCAGCTTGTTAAAGGAATAATGTGCAGCAGCACTTCATTTAATGGCAAATCCACTTCTGAAGACCGGTGCAATTTTGTCTCCTGGTCAGAATTACAAACATTTGATTGATCTTTGGGACCACAGTAATAGTGACCACTCCGCCTCCCGGTATGGCTTGACATCCCCGAACACACCCTAGCCATTGTGAGTGTGAGTGTGTGTGAAACAGAGAAGAGAAAAAAGTCTGAGCCCTTCAGACTAACTCACTTAAGAACAATAAAAAAATCTGCATGTAAAATAATGAATTAATCAGATCTCTGTGATTCAGAGTTGTGTGAAAACAGAAAGAGAGACTGTAAACACAAGCTGCATCATTAGTCTACATGTAATTTCCAATAATGTGAAAATAAATGCCAAACGAAAATCCCACCATCCACTGTAGTAATTGAGCAAGCGCTTAAGTGTTGGTGCGTTTTCATAACAAATCAGGCAATGAATGTGTTATTAGGCTCATATAATCACTGATTTATTTTTAGTCTAAATCTACAAGATGTAGTTTAGTGGTAGCAGCATCTTTACAGAGACAAAAAGCAGAAGAAAACAGGCACAGCAGTGGGTCCGAGTCCTGCAAGTTCCCACATGCACATTTCTTATTTTCCATGCATGTGCCTGGATGATGCTGACTCTCTTTCTATGTCAGTGTTTTTATTGTGTTTGGACTCAGTGTGATGCACAACAGAGACTTCTTCGTTTCACACGCGTAAAAGAGCAGGAGAGGGATTACGCACGGAACCATGTTGTGTTTATATGGGCACAAGGTGTTTTTCTCATTTGAATAGAAAAATAAACACTTTTAGGTTTTTCACAACTTTGAAAAAAAAAATGCCTTTAAATGGATGGAGTAAGCCTGAGGGTGTTGTGCACTTGTCGCCGGGCTGCAGAGAAAACAAGCCTCCGGGGTTTGGAGACGGTCTGGATCCCGGCTCCGAGCGCACCTAAAGTTTGGGAATAAACAAAGAAATCTTACCTCCAGCTCATGAATGGAAAAGCCTCGGAGTGGTTGCACAGCCCTGCCTGTTAGTAATCCATGAGACGAGGCTCTGAAAGCGGTTCAGACGACGCGTTTCGGACCAACAATGCGAGCGCTACTTTTCTCTTCTTTTTGTGAACATGCCGCGCTGAAATCACACCTCTTCACACGGGAATATCCATCGGAAATCCAGACTAGAGTGAAGGAAAAAACACAGCTTTCTGTGGCTTTTAAAACAAACCCAGTCCCACAACTATCTACGGAGCTGAATGCGGTCCCTTCCACAAAAAGCCGACGGTCATCCTATTTGGAGATGAAGCTTCTTACCAGACCGGAGCGCAGCGCACTGAGCCCAGCTGTCACCCACCCGCTGCACACACACACACACACACACACACACACACACTCACACACTCAGTCAGTCACATACACATAGGGAGGAGCTACTTCTCTCAAACGGGAGGTATTGTGTCAATGGGTGCCAGTTATGGACAACTGGATTTCTATTTTTACGCACAGGCATTTCATAAGAATGCGCATTGGAGAGGGAGCAAAGCTGTGCAAAAAGAAAAAAAAAAAATGTTAAGAGGTTTGTTGGGAATGCAAGTGAGATTAATTGGTATTTTCTAGACTCTGTGCCATGCAAACTGTCACAGGTCATTTTGGAGACACAATAAAGATGCAGGGTCCTTTGTGTGGGGTTTTTGCGCACAGCTGATGCGGATCGGTCCCCAGGTTCAAAGCCTCTCTTGTCTCTGGTCTCTGGACCGCCCTTCCTTCCCTGGTGGTCCCCCCCCCCCAGTCCAGGCTGGCACAGACACACACACACACAAAACACATGAATGCCTTCTTAACAACTGGTCCTGATCTCATCACAGGGGCCATCAGGTAGAGTCTGGAAACAAGAAAGTTCAAAAAGTTGTTCCTTAAATTTATTGTACATTTATGCTGCAATCTGATGTTAGGGATGCAACACACACACACACACACACACACACACACACACACACACCTTCCTGGCCTTACACCAAGCCAAAATCAACATCTATTTGTCAGATTGAAAACTGCAAACCTGCCACAAAACACAACCATAACTGCTTCCACATGCTCTCTGGTATACAAACTCTCTCTGTCACACACACACACACACACACACACACACCTGAGTAGACATCTAGATCCATATAGATATAGGAGTTCCAGAGGGACAGAGCTAATGTGTGTGAGGCTTTGGGCTTATCATTATATAATAACAGGCCACCTGTTAAAGCAATAGTGTGTGTAGGTGTATTGCATGTGTGTGTGTATGTGTGTGTGTGTAATTGTGCTCCTGAGTAGTGGCCTGTCAGGCACTATTGCTGTCTTGTTACTGTAACAACTCAGTACAGTGCTGCCTCCACAGGCCCAATGCCAAACACTATACTGTTGT
This sequence comes from Holacanthus passer, assembly GCA_025331565.1. NCBI lineage: Eukaryota > Metazoa > Chordata > Actinopteri > Pomacanthidae > Holacanthus > Holacanthus passer. Next base: position 3,580,753 of record JAFREQ010000009.1, on the reverse strand, counting down.
TCTTTAATATAAACTAATGTGCTCATGCCTGCCAGTCCTTTTCTCATCTGTCATCATTTAATTTGCTCTAAAAACAAAAGTCATTTGCCATCACGCAATTGCATACAGGGCACGTGCAGATGCGAGAGAAAACATAAGCACTGGGTTGTTTTTCTATCATTCGCTCCGGCAGATTGGACTCGGTTTGTTTAAAAATACCTTATTATAAACAGACTGTTTAAAATATGGTTGAGGCATATGCAAATAGAAGCACTTCTTTGGCAATTAGCTGCCTCGAGTGCATTCATATATCCTACATCTCATCTCACAGTATAATGTACTGCGGGCTTGTTACAAGTTCATTAAAATTCTGTGTGAGAGACGTGTGTGTGAGTGCAAGTTTACCATGTGCTGTTGGTACATGCAGGTGAGTCATTATGGATACTATACACACAACCAGAGGAGGGAATAAAAAGCATTTTGATCTGCTAACATCAATAGCGATGCAAATGCTGCAAGCCTCTCACCAAAACAAACTACACACAACCCTCCTGTTTTACACACACTCCATCTCTCCGTCTTTACATTCTTTAATCTCTCCCTCTCTATCTCACTCGCTCTCTCCCTCACACACACTTTGAAGTGGAAGTGTTGCTAAGTGTGGGAGGCGGGCAGGGTATAATTCGAGCTCAATAATGTCAAGATGCACACCAGTTAGTTTGAACTCTGGAAATATGCTCGTGTCAGAGCTTATCTTGCTTATCTTGCTAAAGTTGTCCCAGGCGCATTAGGACTCTGTGTGTGTGGAGGAGAGGCGGTCGAAATAGAGCAACCATCGCATCCCGAGCTGGGACAGACAGCGTGCACACACCAGCCCCAGCCATTCTTCAGGGACTCGGCTTCATACCCAGGCTTTTTTTTACATCTCCTGACTAGACTACAACCCCTGGAACTTGATCCAAACATTACCTTCCCAGTGTCTACCGCTTATTTTACTGGCTTCCAGTAAAGTCCCACGACTAATTCACGCCCCTGTGTGGCCTGAAAAGATACTAAAGGAGCTGCGCCCACCTTCCCAGAGACTGAGTGTGTCATTAAAATCTTTGTAACAACATGCAGCAATTTCCTGTGCCTCTGACGCATCACCCCCACCTCCTCCTCACTTCCCCCCCTTTGATGAAAAGCTGTCACATCACACATCTGTGGTGGAAGAAGCACTCAGATTCTTACTTAAGTGAAAGTACTGATACATTAAAGTAAGAACTTCATTAGAATTAAAAGTTCTGCATTAAAAATCCCACTTGAGTAAAAGTATAGCGTGAAATATGAAAAGTTAAGGTTGTCTTTACTTTGTCTTCTGTGATGGATCATTATTTGCAGTAGTAGTAATAGTAGTAGTAGTAGTATTTGACATTACTGGTCCAGTGGTTCTGAACCTACAGGGGTCTGTCGCCCTCCAAAGGGTCACATGATAAATGTCAGGCGTCTTGAGCCAATTAAAGGGGTTGGAAATAAGAAAGTGAAGTTTCTGCTACGCAAATTATTTTGTGACTGTTTTACTTTTCACTAGTCTTTGTTTTTTTATGAAATAGTGAATCATTTTATTTCATTGGGACTTCGGACACATACTGAGGAGATGATATTGAGAGCACAGTCTGAGAAGTTAAAAATGTCTCTTTGATGGAACAACTTATAAACATCTGAAACATGACAAGAATCCAAACCAGACACTACTTTTGTGTTATTGTTTTTTTTTTATGTAAAATATTAATCTGAAAATGTACTAGTACACAGCTGTGAAATAAATGTAGTGAGCGCATTTCTTCACTGAGTATTATAAGTATTATAAGATGAAGTAACATAAAATGGAAATACTCAAGTGAAGTAGAAGTACCTCAAAGTATACTTGGACACAGTATTTGAGTAAATGTACTTCACACTGCACCACCATCAGTTACATCTAGGAAGTCATGTAAAATGTAGAGACTCACAGTGAAACAATGAGACAATTTGACCAGTAATGAGTTTCAGAAAAATGGAACAATATAGCCAGTGTATAATAATATATGCAATATAAGGGGTGGTGATGACATCAGTCTGACAGTATGGCTGGTGGATGAATTGTAAATTATAGTTATGTGTAAAATCCTTTGTAAGTCACTGGTTAAGGAGCAGAATGGTCAGAGGGGAGAAACTTCTTATTTTCTCTGCAGCAGAATAGAATCCCTTGATTATCACATGTTGTATATGTAAAATCAGAATATGCACATTAAATAGTAACTAGTGGCTGTGAAATAATTGTCATGAGGTAAAAATTGTAATATTTCCCTCTAAAATGAAAAGTAGTATATAATCAAGTAAAGTACAAACACCTCAAATTTGTAGCTCTACTCGAGTACAATACTTGTAAATGTACTTTGTTGCTCTCCACTGCCGCAGTAGATGTCCTAGCATTGAGCATACACACTCACAATCCCACATCCATATCCAACCTATAATCAGTTGGGAAAATGCTTGCACAGAAATAACAAACCTGCAGACCGCCTGTAGTGCATCTGTGGAGCTCGACAGGTTCGAGGTCTCACAGGAGTTTTGTTGTGCCTTTATATCACAATATGATGCAGGTGATAGGAATCCTGGTCGAAGCCTGCTGAGCTGTGTGTTTTACAGCCGGACCACTGGAGGAGCATCATTTGTAAAAACTGCCACCGCTGCTGCTGCCAGAGTCCTAATGGCTGCTGCTCACCTGTGGATCATACCGGCAGCTGAGGAAAGGAACAGAGCCCATTTACAGTGGTGGCTGCCACTGTACCGTCGCAGGCCAATCACTGAATCTGTCTGCTACCTCTCCTCTTAGTACTTTAATGGCCACTGCAGCCTGTTTATTTTCCCCAAAGGGTGTAAAGTGGAAAAGAGTAAACATGTAGTTACACTGAAAATTTGTGGCTAACATACTGCTGATTGCTAAACCTTTCCATATGGGACTTGTGGGAGAACGGCAGCTGTGTCTGCATTCATAGCATGGAGTGTACTCTGCTGTTTCTGTCATCCCATAATTGATATTCACTTATGGATCATGCTGAAAACAGACAGGAAAGTGGGGATTACAGGATCTAGTGTAACACTGGTAAACAGCTACGGGCTTGAAAGTGATACTGTGGGTTTTGGGAAACATGGGAAAACAAGGTTCAGTACACTGTATTATTGAGTCTATGAGTCTGCAGCATTTCCAGAGGGACCGAAATATTATATTAAAGAAGAAGAGCCATTATATTTCTAGCACAGGTGCAGTAAGGTAAAAGTCAAATTCAGGGGGAAAAAAGGAGAAAAGCAAATTTAAATATGAAGAAAGAGAAATAAGAAATAAATGAACTGAGTGATTCTTCACTGTGAATGGCACCAGAACAACTTATCAACAGAAGAGTCTGTGACGACACTAGACAGCTGTACTGTTAATAAAATCCATCTGCTGTGTATAGGCTACCAAATATAAGGGAAAAAACAGGTGATATTCAAAAAGCTCAAATATTCAGAAACACTGTACTTGCACTCAGCTACTATCGTCAGCTACTATAATTACGAGATAACAAGAATAACGGGAATGAAACGCCTCAGTCTTAGTAGTTAATTATGAGCAAATTGATATTATTAATGAAGTATCACGAATACACAGTTTTCTCAGGACCTTAATGTAATTGTCTATCAAAGTGTCTCATATTATAGATATTTTAGAAGTACAGCAAATGTGCTCCCACAGTCAATATAATGTACGAGGGAAAGTAAAACTACTTCCAACAAACTACACAGAGCACAAGAGAAGTGCACACTGCTGGGCTCCACAGTGAGACGGTTTGCCAAACAAAGATCTACAAAGATGTCCTGGCTGTATTTTAAGCACTTAGGCTTGATAGAGGGAAATTATTTAGCGGCTGTCACTGTGTATTTTTCACTCCGAAACCCTTGAGTTTGTTTCCAGTGGAGGTTCATCAAACAATATTAAAACTAATAGATAAACTGAACTCTAAGAAGCAACAATCGAAGTCGTGTTTTTTTCTTCTGACAATGAGTACGTGGGCCACAATCTGGAGAGAAGTATTGTATTACAGTCAGCCGGATCAGATTTAATTAGCTACAGTATAAGAAAACAATTATAACGCCAGGTACTAGATATAGCAGGTGAGTAGTTATGCATGTAAAAGAGCCGAGTGACACCATCAACATCTGTCTGCACAGCAAAGAGAAATTGTTGGCAGGTAGTCTGTGTATTCATCTGTGTGTTTCTAGTGTGCGTGAGTACATTTTTGCCTACATGTGTGTTTGTGTAACAGTATGTTTACTGTACATCTGATATGTCACCTCCTCCATGTGAGGTAACTGTCAAATACCTCACATCAAGAACAATATTCAACAGATCCTGGATGATAGAGCGTCACTTTCTACATAAAGGCAGGAAATTTAAAAAAAAAACAACTGAATAAACTGAGATACTGTTCCCCCTGAGCTGCAGAATAATGATCATGAGATGCCTGACAGTTATCTCAAACAGTCACCCACACATGCGCTCATATGCATGTATGTGTGCACATATGCAGGGTGACACAGATTAACACACACATTCATACATACAGTGCCTGCAGTTTTAAGTGGAGCTCGCAGTGTATCATGAGAAAACCCTGAAGAGAACAATAGTCAGATACCCAAGCCCACACAGAAATGTATATATAAAATATAATTTTTTATATATGAATATCTACATACACACACACAGAGTTGGTCGTGTATTAGGATGATTAGTAGACAATAGTAAGAACTACAGAAAATAAGCATCACCCAGTGTCACAGGAAGAGCATTCAAATTTTTTAGCACCATCCAACTGGCAAGCAACACTTTCACACCATTTTAATTGGTCTCCAAGAAAATTCTAGTTGAGTGAATCTTGTTTTTGGGGGTTTTTTTCACTCCAGCACGACCCGCTCAAGCATCACTGCTGGTGGCAAAAGGTCTTGACTAACTGATTAGGATTCAGGGATGATTGATTGTTGCTAAATCTTTCCACAGCGACATAAACATCAGCCAATTATCACTATTTTCACCTAAAAATGTTGCCAAGAATAGGCAACAAGTAGGCAACACTCAGTGCATGTGTATGTGCGAATGTTCATTTAGCAATTCTTATGATGTTTTAGCTTCATTTATTATAGTTAACCTGCTGGCATCCATTTGATGCTGTTATATTGTTGCACATTGGCCGTTAACAGTGTCTTGCTTTATTTGGCTATCTAGGCTACTAAACCAACAGAGGCGCCACTGTCTGCAAGCCGTGCTTTAAATATGGTGTTATATGAAAATACAATGAGATAATACCGGGATCGAATGTGTTCTCCCTTACTCACTGCGACAACTGTATTTCTATCGTGTCATCAATATGAGGTCAACAGTTGCCAAAGTGTTTTAAAAGCCTCTCAAGAAATTGGAGTGTAAGCCAGAGGCGTCTATGTCAGCGTATATATCCTGAATGTGTGCGTATGTGTGCGAGTGTGACCTGTAATGGCAAAATGATGTAAAGCATGGCTGAGTAAGGTACAGTAAGCAAAGTACTGTAAGACAGACTTACACACACTTACACACACACACGAGCCCGCTGAGCCGCGCCCCAGTCAGCCTCAGTTTCCTCTGCGCATCCAGGTTTGCATGAAAGGCATGAATAAGTCAACATTTCTGCATGATAGGTCTGTAACTAGGAGTGACAGTTAGAGAGCTTAGTCTTTAGAATCTCAGATGGGTGTGTGTGTGTGTGTGTGTGTGTATGTGTGTGTGTGTGTGTGTGTGTGTGCGTGTGCATGTGAGCCAGTGTCCTCCCCCCCTTGCCTCATCTACCTCACAAATGGACGTCACGCTGCCGATGAGGTCTGAAAGAGGAAAAGAGGTTGTTGACGTCAGTTGCAAATGGAGCTGTAAAGTGGAGAGGGAATACGACTGAGGGTTCGGGTAAACAAACTGGGTCAGCACATAACCAAGCAGTCATATTTCTGGCTTTATTCTAATTTATATCTGGCAAAATATTCTAAATTCAAGGCTCACTCGCTATTCTGTTTCCAGAAATTTTGCACATATTCTCTTTTTCGTCGGATGCATCTTGTGCCATCACATGTCCCATGTAAGGAACTTCGGTGGAGTGATAACAATTGGTCATATATATGGGGAGAAATCGCTCCTTCATGAGGCTTAAGTTTAGAATATTTTGTCAGTGATATGTGTTCACAAAGTCAAATATGAATCTCCAAGCTCTTATTATAATTTAGTTGTGTCTTACAGCATTTAGGATCTTGATATGCTTGTATCAAATTTGACTGACAGACATGACCTTGTTTAAACTTACAACAGTATACATATATTATATAATATTATATAATATTAATATATAATATATATAATATTATAACTTTAACAAAATGTGAGATGTGCATTGTCAGTTTTTGCCGACAAACTTAGTCACCCCAAACCTCTTTGAAGACAGTGACATAGTTTTATAGCCAGACAAACTGCAGAAAAGCACAGGCCAGATAAGCCGTCGCTCTGACCAACTCCTGCGCTCTGTTTCATCTATGGCCACTTATCTGTCCTCTGCCCACATGCCAGTTCTTATCCCATTATCATTGTCATGTCAGTTACATGAAAGGGAAAGTGTATCTATACTGGGTGTAAGTGAATGCAACAGCATGGTTCGTTGTTGATTTTTAGGGGGGAAATATTTGCAAAGTTTGCCTGCATTACATTTTTGCAGGAGCATAGCTGACCTTTGTCTCCTTGCTCTGTGTACACGGGCAAGCGAGGTATTTGTGCACACCGTGGAAGCGTACCTTTGCTTGCTCGATGCACCTGCAAATGCATATCGGGTGTTGAGTGGAATTGATTTTATGAGGAAATGATGCCGCAGAGCACAGTATAGCTTGGAAGAACTACAATGGCATACAAAGTGGAAGCAGATGTTCCCCTGACGTTGCATATTATGATTCCCATGTTCATCCCAGCCCGTTGATCCAGATCCAAAACCAGATCCGGATTTGACCCCGGTGTCTCACTTCTCTCCCTGAGCTCCAGCTTTTACTTCACCTGGGCGGCTGGATGCGGGTATAGTAGCCGATTTAATGACACGTACACACAGTCCCTGCTGAATAAGTCATCCAGACTCTTCTTACACACCCATAGTCCTCATCTATATTTCAGACCAGGGCATTTCTCTGTCTTTGCTTCTCACTCCCGTTCCGTCTGCCTGTCCAACTGTCTCTGTCTGTGTCTGTTGAATTATCAATGCACAGCGGTTGTTTGTGGCTGTTTGGGAGTGAATGGACGGGAGGTCCATATTACAGGAGGGGGAATAATTTGTTGAAATTGGACTTTGAAATTGAAAAACCACAGTATTTGCATTGACTGCAGGCCTTGATAACAGCTGGATAACTCCTCTCATTGAAGACAATTGTGGAAACAGTCTGCTCCTCGTTTATCATCTCTAGATGTATTGCGGTTTGCGTTCTGTTTCACCCGCAGCGCTACAGCGACAGCACGTTTAGATACATAATATTAGGTACGTTTTTATGGTGTCATTGGAGAATTAATGCCATTATGATCAAGCCCTCCGCATTCCTCCACAGACAGACCTCAGCTTTGAACTGCTAAATGATTGATGGGCGAGATGAAAGAGAATGTAGGTCACCGTGGGTGAGGGTCGACAGAAGCGATATAAATCAGATGAGGATAATAAGCAGATATCATGGAGGATAATGGCCCAACCGGAGCCATTACAGGTATATTCAACAGCCGTAGCACGACAATCTGTCATTGCCACTGAATGCTGGAATGCCCATTTGCTGTGAACAGATAATTAGATGTTGTAGAAAATATGAACAGCTCAGTGTTTAAACATGATGTGATTCTTGGATTGAGGTCAACTAGAGTGAATTGTGTTCCTCAGTATGATATCCACCTAACTTATGGATCATTTAACTGAATGTGATGTATAGATAACTATAAACTTGTGAGAAATATCTCTGCAACTCTAGTGAATTTGGACATCACTTTGTGTATGTGTGAGTCTAGTTTCTTATGACAGGAGAAAAGATGGTAAGTGTTTTTCATCCACAGCGTCTCTGCGCTGCATCTGAATTGCTATCAGATGTGTGTTGTTTGAGCGAGATGTGTTCTGGACGTCTGCTCTGTGATCTCTGTTTAAATCACACAGAAATATTCTTGTCTCCTCATTAAGCAAGTTCACTCCACATTTCCTTCAGACAGGAGGAGGCAGTCAGACAAAGAATGACGCCGAAGCATCTGATGATGAAGAGACCTGAGCTCAAACAAAGTCAAAACACATCGAGGCAGATCCGTCTCAAATCCGTGTGAACCAAAACAAGGAGAGCTCTACAGCATAAAGTACAACTTTGTGAATTTTAAATCTGGGAGGAAAGTTTAATTTCCAGTTTTGAGGGGGATCATTATAGTCTTTGCCAAAATGTTGAACCATCATGCTAGAATATCGAAGTGCTGTTTAAAACATGAATTAAGTGAATGACGTTTGCTCTGCTTTGAGGCAGCTATCATGTTTTGCTTCCATGACTGAAAGATTTCACTTTGAATTTGCATGACGGAATATAAAGACTTCACTTTAGTCAATAACCATACATTATTCTATCATGGTACATTGTTGTGTATCATGAAATATTCATGATGACATAACATCTATATTGCATTACAACGTGCCCCAGATTTTAGCTGCATTTTTGACACACATTAGTCTGCGCTCTCAGACTCACAACACACAGCAAGTGCTCTCCTCTCTTGCTAAAAACACACCAGAGATCCTCCTCTGAAAGAATGTGGTTCAATCTGCAGTCTGTCTGTGAAGGCAGCAGTGGGTGTATAGTATCTCTGTTGCAATCTAGAGATCAGCTGCACACTCAACAAAAGATCCCAGAAAGAGGGACCCCGGAGTTCTCTGAATCAGTGAGAGAAAATGACAGAGGGAAATTGAGAGTGATGCCGGGGTATCAAAAGAGCAAAAAGAGACAAATAAAAGGCTATGAAAAGAGTGAGAGCTGGGGAACAGATGGAGATTAAAAAGATGTGAAATCATAAAAGCAGAGTCAGACAAGAAGAACAAGGAGAGGGGTGAGGGATCATAAAGAGCTAAAGCTGGTGCCCAGAGTAAAATGTGAGGAGAGAGAGGAGAAAGTTCTGTTGTCAGCAGAGAGAGGGCGGCAGGTGATGGAGGGATAATGACAGAGGGAGGAGCCGGCTTGACCTCTGCTGACCTCTCGCTGGATCCGGCTGCTGGGAAGAGTTGAAGGAAGTGGGCGCAGCAGCAGTCCTAATGTGATGGGATATCCTGCCTGCTAACCCCTCTTCCTCCGACGGTAATGTCTGTTCCCATCATTTCACAGTCACCTCTGCAGGACGAGGCTGCACAACACAATCGCACAGGAGACAACACTCATAGACACCTCATGCGATGACGCACACGTGCACGCGCGCACAGATGGATGCATGCGCTGATGTACGCAGGCCTTCACACATGCTGACAGCCAAAAAAACACACACGCACACACACACGCATATAAACACACCTCCAGTTGATTCAACAACATTCGCAGCCAAGGACGCTTTGACTCAGGTCACTGAATTACGCAGAAATGTAGGACAGTGTTGAAATTATAGTACAGAGGAGAAAGAGCTGGTGGATTACAAACACAGAAAGTCTGCCAGAGATGGCACCAACAAAAACAGTATTATCATGCAGTGCAGTGCAGCTGGTTTGGTTTACTGAGTACAAACAAAGCCCATTATCCCTCTCAGTGCAGTTTTACACATACACCAGAATGAAAGCTTATCATTTGATGAGTGTTTAAAGGATACACATAATTACCCCGAGATGAGAGTATTTATCATTTTGTGATTACTGAAGCCAAATGCTAAATGTCTAGTCTCTTCAAAAGAACTGTTGTTTTATTTGCCATTATGCTTCATTATGGTGAGCTACCCATGTCCCCGTCTGTAAGAAAAAGTTCAGCAACTTGTTGGTGTTTTCTCCTGTGGAAAAGCCGCCTCACTTCACCCTCCCACCCCCCCAACCATAAAACATCAAAGCACGGCCACACTGAAACTTCAAGCCCATTTTGGCATTGCCCTCCTACCTCCAGATCCAGTAATTACAGCTCATACAAGACATCAACATTATTACTCGTCAAACCACAGTATAATAATACCACAAAACACTTCAAAGAGACAACTCACATTTCAAGGGAAAAATAAAAACTCATGGATTATGCATTAGGAAGGACTTTCCGAGCAGCTGGGGCTCAGTTCATGTTATCTGGAGCGAGACCCAAACTTGATCAAAATCTATGTTGGTGTAATTTGAAAATAAATTTTACATGATTGTTAAAACTGAGCAGCCCAGTGGTTTGGGATATTTTTACCAGCCCGTATTTTGCATTTGCAATGCAGTGCCTATTTCACATGTGACAATGGGATTATGCAGCAGCCAAGTGTGAGTTTGGCCTTGTGGTTAAATTGCAGCGTCTTGACAGATAAGACTCACCACCCTCAATTTTTTTTTTTATATGTTTCAATACTGCCCTCTTGTGTCTCATGTTTACTGTGTAAAAAGCTGTTATTAATGTTTTTCTTCTTTATACTAATTTCTTCTCCCAAGAAGATCAAAATATAATGAATTTGCACACCAAAAATCAAGAAGCTCATTAACAGATTTTCCAATTCTCACTTTTAAAGAGATTAAAGAAGATAAACTTTATCGATCCTGCTCTTACTCAAGGGGGAAAAAAATTCTAAAACTACTGTATCTCTGAGCTATCTCTTCAGCCAAATTACACAAATTTAGACTATTCTCCTTTTGATAACTAATGTAATAACTGATGTAATACTTGTTTCAAATCATTCACTGAGCCTCCCCTGAAACTATTTGGAACCCACCTCCTGCTTTGAAAACCTCTGCTATATACATTATGAGCATCTACAATACACAAAATAAAGCATGAAAAAACAAAATAAAAGCTCATTACTGAAATACCAAATACTGTACACACAGATTGTATTGAGGCAAAAAATTGCCACAAAAGTCACAAATAAATTAAGGAGACGAGAAGGTTGCAGTAAAACAAAAGTTGTACTTAATGTACTTAGTTGTACAAAAATGCACATGGAATGGAAATGGAGTTACTGCACCCGTGGTAGCAAAAGAAAACATGCAAAGTATGGGTAAAATATTTGTTGTACTCCTTTGGTTTTAGTGGAAAATATATTGGAGATAAAGGTTAAGACAAACATAAACCTCAGCAGCAACCTTTGCATTGACTGTGTAGATTCTATACTGTCCATTGTCCATGTTTATTATCATTTTAAAACAGTGCTGACAATTCATACCCATTTTCTCCAGATTAACAACCTTGTAGGTTTTGAGTCATAATGCCAAATATATCTTGGACCAGGCACAGAGATGATCAGTTATTTTTAGGACCTCTTCTAACTTTCAGCTCTCTGGCCCTACCACTGAAAAACAGCTTAGGCTGAAAGTACATGATGCTCAATACAACTGAAAACTCTTTGTACAAAATAACACTTTCAGGATCAGTGTATGTTGTCATTTAGACCATGTTGTGGCACAGGAGGTTCTTTAACACGTCACTAACCTTAACTAAACTTTACCATGGTTATTTCAAGTTTCAAATAGAACAGAGTGTTTTTTTCTTCCTTTTTGGTGTCAGAACTAAAAAGAAGCTGTTGCTGGCAAAGAACTACACACTGTTACACAAACTCAGAGAATTCAATATCACACTGAACAGTAATATCCTTTATAGACCATGCACTGTGAGTTTGTCTGTGAAAGAATTCTCTTTTATTTTCTCTGTGAATGCTGCTCAAAGTCAAACTGGAAACTGTGATGGGAGAATGAGATAAGGTGACATTATTACACAAGGAGGGATGTGTGTGTGTGTGTGTGTGTGTCCACAAGCTTGTGTGCAAGATTATGTCAACTATTTTACATCTAGTGCATATAGATGTAACCTGCAGTGATAAATTGATCATGCATGTGTATGTCAAAACTGAAAGGTGATGTAATATTTAGCATAGTTATACGATGAAGCTACATCTTTAATAATGCCGTGACCTATTTCCTGACTGGGAAGTCAACAGTTTCATCATCACCACCATCCAACTGCCATGGCAATAAATGTCGCCAACCTTCCCTAATGTTACTGACATGTCAGCCATTTTAATTATTCATGGAGAGTGTCTGTCCCATTTATCTCCACATGCTTTAATTGAGTTTGATGCCTCCAACCCCCAATCCTCATTCACTTCCCCATTCAACAGTGTTTTGCCCATTACACTGGAGCTTGAGCAGAATGTGTGGAAATTAGGATGTGAGGCAAAGGCTAGATATCGTGTACAGTATACATAAGAGATTACATATTATGCTGTGTTTATTCTGTGTTCATTAAATGTCATATTATCATGTATCATTTGCAAAATTAAGAGTCACCTTTTAGTATCAACAATTCTCAATATTCTCCATGTTATTTTTGACCAAAATATTAATAATGTGAAATATTTATACCTGCTCATATGTAGGATGAAAAAGGGAAATATATTCGGGAATACCAATAAATAAATGAATATTGACATACATTATTTACATCAGATGTTAAGTGTAGGAATGCTGGTCCAGGTCAACCATTTGCACTGGTCAAAGTAAACAGGAATCCAGTGTTTTGAGCAAGAGTGACACCCTGTGGTTGTTTATGCTTAATGCAAGAACGTTACATACCTCAACTCAGACAAGAAAAGGGCATAAAAGATCAATTTAGATTCATTTTACATCCAATGATCAAACATTGTGGAATATAATAGAACACCACTAGGTAAGGTAAGAACCTCAAAAATATCGATTCAGCAATGACTCCTTGACAAAAAATGAAGAGAGCATGACCAACATAGAGACAAAGTACATATGAAGACATACAAAGGATGCATTAAAATACATATATAATGGGACAATAAACAAATACATTGTTGATAATCCAGCAAATAATGAAACACATTCAAACACACATGACTGCAGCTTGCAATGAGTGAAGTTTTTAGTTTAGTTTGCACTGAAATACAAGACATATGATACACTTTGACTTCTCATCCGAGTGTGGTGATGCAGAAACAGACAGGAAGGTGACAGGAAGCCAAACATTAATCATTTTATGTATCTTCACAGCTTTCTTGTAGGCAGCTCATCTTGACACTGTGGATGCATTAAATAATGGTTGCAATTCTATTAAATTATATTGCAAAAGTAAAAGATGCTTTTACCATTTTAAAGACATTATTGCAGTTTCTTATCATTCGTATTTCCCCACATTTTGACATTTTAAACATTTATTTGAGCAATGTCCTCACTCAAATGTGCATAAACAAACCTCACCTGGGCAGGTATTCACTACAAATCTGGACAGCCACATTCTTTTAAAGCTAAGGAAAGAAACTACAAAAATAAAATAAAAATGATGAAAATAATAACAGTAAAAAAGATTTCGGAACCTTTCTATGTTACGTCAACTGCAGGTAGGTTAAAAAAATGCCCTCTTGCCCTGCTGGCAAAGCTAAACTACAAGGACCACAATGCACTGCAGCGAAACAGTGACTATCATGACACATCTTCAACATAAGGAAAAGCTTCCTCCTTGGAAGCGTTTTATTTGCTAACCTTGGGGAGAGGTTGGCTCCTTCTTATGGTTAGCATTTTGAGAAGTGATTAAAAAGCTGCTTGTGTTGGCAAACAGAGATTATCGGCCGCTAAATGTGTGTGATAAGTGATCTACAGTTAGCTTTCTAGCTCAGCAGCTCGCTAACAGAGAGCCTCACAAGCTAGCAGGCGCTAACGCTAGCTAGCTGAGGAGACCGTAACATTTAACGTTGGAGGGCTACATTCATCAAAAGGGGTGACTGATATCCTTGTATTTAGAGGACATGTTACAAAGGAACAGCACAAAGTAAGTAGCTAAACACTTTTTCTAACACTGGTCTTGTTACGGTATTTTTATGTAAGCTGCAGATAGCTAGCTAAACTTGACAGCTAAGTTAGCGTAGGATTCGAGGACTTGGAAACAGGCAGCTAATGCATGAAGTGTTTGCTTAAAACCATTTAAACACCTAACAGCAACCAGGAATATGTCTTATTTAAAGGGTGACAGTGTTGGTTAGATGTGGTGTCATTTGTTGTGTCCTAATATACGGGCTTGTGAAACATTATCACGTGAGGTACCACAGCACAGGAAACATACTGTAACTCACATTCTCTCCATTTATGAAATAGCTTAACGTCTCTGATGCATGTTGTATTGATGTTTTAGGCCCATATGTGACAATCATGGACTTGTTTTGATCTCACGGAATAGATGTTATGTTGTGTGCAATGTTGAAATTGTTATACCTTGAGTCTAAAAAGTGAGCTATAACTATGAGTAACACTTGCAGACACGTGATGTGGATTTATTTATTCTGTGCCTTAGTTTCCTCAATCAACTCGACCTCTGCCTGCAGCAAACTTTAATGGACTAAGACAAGTAAGACAAATTGAGAGACAAAGTGGATTAACCGGGCTTGCAGCGTTGTAGTAAAGGTGTAAGCCTGCACAGGGGTGACCCACTTGGCTCACTGAAGCCTGCTCTGCACCCTTTTAATGATGGTCCTTTTTATGTCTATCTGAATTGATTTTCTGTCAGCATACAGAGGTGAAACACTGTACACACACAGGCATTTATTAACAGTCTGTGCTGGTGATATCTGTTGTTACCCATCTGATTACCTGTCCAACCTCTATGACTTCAGTACCACCTGTAGAGGTTGTAATGCATTTAAATGCCTTATCGCTTTAAACATGCATAAAACTCTGAACTAGGACAAAGTCATTAACTAATGACCCAAATAGATTTTTCTCAGTATGAGCTGCAACGATTGGTCAATCGAAAGAAACTTAATTGCCCACTATTTTGATAATCGATTAATCATTTGTCATTCTTCAAGCAACAATGTCAATCATTTGCTTGTTTCAGTTTCTTAAATGTAAGGATTTGCTTCTTTTTTTCCCTGTAAGTTATGATATTAAATTAAGGTTTTGGATTGTTGTTTGGACAAAAGAAGCAATTTGAAGATATCACTTTGGGCTCTGGGAAATTGTGCATTTTTCACGTTTTATGACATTGACTAAATGATTAATTGATTCATTGTTAGAATAATTGGCAGAATAATTGATAATTAAAATAACTGTTGTTGCAGCTCTATTATATAGTCCACTCTTTTTTAAATACGCAGCTTCAATTATGCATTTATGACAGTAATTCACCATTTCCACCCAGGCAGTAAACAGAAGCTGATGTGGCACTGCTACAAATTCTTGCCTCCCACAGATAATGTGGTGCTGGACTTGTACATTATCAGCTGCTCCAACATCACCTTGCTTGTTCAACGTCCCATTTTTTCTGTTCCCTGAGAGCTCTTTCCCATATTGACCCTTCTGATTTCTCCCCACCCTGGTGGTCATTGTACTTCTCGCACATGCTAATTAGTTTGTCAGTAAACAAGCTGCATTCAGCTTTTATTTTGCTGTAAAAGAACTCTTGATGACGACCTCTAAAACAGCTGACACACTAAGTGGCATGGATTTTAAGATAGGCAAAGATCGAATGAGCTTTGACGCCAATATGCCTTTTTCAGCTGTCTGTACGCTAAATAGGTTTAATGCTTATTCGTTGTGGGCCATCTCACAATACAACTTGAATTGTTTCTGTGCTTTAAGGTCCCATTGTGAGGCCAATTTCATGCTGTTTTGGACTAGTGCAGAAAAGGTTTAAGCACACTTGATTCCCTGTGTGCACAATATGGTGCTACATAAACAATTCACAGATCATCTGTTTTCTCCTTGATTATATTACAAGTGCTGAGTGTTAAATCAATTTGCAGTCAATATCTGTGAGTCAGTAATATGCTCCAGGCTTGACGCTTACTGAACCAAAACATTCTCTGTTTACATCCCTCTGTTTTTATCTCTCCCTTCCTCTCTTCCTAACAGCACGTCTGGAGAGACACTGAAGTGAAATTACAGGCTACAGATGAAGATGAACACGTCCTTCCCATGGTTCCCCATGAATCTCACCTGGAGTGGGAGGGTGTTGTGAGAAAGGAGAGAGGAGGAAGGAGCACAAGGCGACTATAAACAAGAGTCATGAATCTCCATCAGGTTCTCACAGGGGCTGTCAACCCTGGAGACAATTGTTTCTCTGTAGGCAGCGTCAACAATGTGCCATTCACGGTAAGATATTTCAAGCTCTAGAAATATTTCCCTCCCAGCTATCCAGTAGCTCTTAGGGGGTGGCCAAACTGATATGTCAGAACAGATTTTTAGGTTAGTTTTACCAAGTGAAAATGGTGATCCTGTCTAATACCTGCCTATAGGGTAATAGGTGCTGCACGTCCGATATTATAAGCCTTCAATACTAGTTTGAAATACTGGTCCGGGTACTGGTCTTTCAAGGGACAAATCGAGTTAAGGACAGGTGTAACAAAGGATCCGTAAATGACACATTCACCACAGCCAATATGTTTTACCCCTTAAAAACATTGTACACTTTTATAAGACTTTATAGATTTAGCTAACTGATCAAAATGGGAAACAACCTGGACTCGATAATCCCTCTATAAGGATATGCATGTTACTGCTTGAAAATAAAACCATCAAATGAAATAAAAAGGTTTTCTTTATGTGGAGCTTTTCTATTAAAAACAATCAATTACACTTTACTTTGGTGTAAATGACTAGAGAATTCTCAAAATACGGTTGAGGATTGTAGATAGATAGATAGATAGATAGATAGTTATTATGTTTATATGTTTTGGTTGTCTTAAAAATTGCTTTATAGATTAGTGATACAAATTACATTGAGCTCATTTGATTGATTTGTCAGTCAAAGTCAACAGTTTCGTGTGATAGTCTGGCTTAAAATATTGCCACATTATTGATATCAAGGTGTCTAGTCTAGGTTTTCCCAGCCCTCAGGTTGGGCTTGCTAAAAATGTAAACATCCATGGTAAAATAAGGAACCTCAGACCAATGTATTTGCTTAATTGTAATTGATGTTAGTATGTGTTACTTACTTGCTTCCCTTTGTCCTCTGTGAGCTATAAGGCCACAACGACTTCCCTACCTCATTCTAACAGATGGGGATGTTATATCAATGCCAGCTTAAACTTGCATTTGAATGTAGCCTGTGCCATTGTGTTAAGTTCACTGTGGTATAATTTAGGTCATACTTAATATTGCACTAAGCACTTCCCTCTGCTGCAGGAAGTCCTTGTTTTGGTTTAAAGACTATGCTGCATGTCTCAAATACAGAGGCAGTACTTGCTTTTGCACTCTGTGATCTCCAAGCAGAGATTCTACTCCCATGTCATTTAGAGAATGGATCAATAGGAGAACTATTTCTGTCCTTCTGTCCTCCTGTGAAGGAGACACAGTCACAGTGAATCACAGCTCATGTGAAGATCTCCTTCTGAGAGCCACAGAAATAGAGCATAGAATTCTAATCTTATCTGCTTGTACTCCTGAGCTGTCATATGGTGGCATGTTTGATGCTGTGACACTGGCTCCAGGACAAGTACAGTTCAAGTAACCCTTCATGCAATTCTCTCTGGGTGGATCTGAGTGTCATGTCTTTCTGTCTCCTTGTCTCTTGATAGGCCTATGCATCAGGCTGTGACGTGGTGATTTTGGGCAGCGACTTTGAGCGACTGCAGATCATCCCAGGGGCCAAACATGGCAACATCCAGGTCGGCTGTGTTGACTGCTCACTGCAGGGTGGACAGGTAAGACTAATGGAGTTGTGCTCTCTCATGTTGGGCCCTCAGATTGATGTGCAAACCGGGATGTCTCTGAAATACCATACCATTGTTGTTGAGTACAAACATTACTGTTTAAGTGAATAATGCACCGTATTCATACCCAACCCTCAATCCCATCCTGTGGTTTCACAGAAATCAAACTGCACAAATAGGGGATCAGTCAAAAAAGAAAAAGTGAGGCTTGCTTTTGCCTGGTGCCATGATGCACATTTCTACTTCCTTTTCCTCCTTAATCACTCAATTATGATTGGTGCGATGTCAGAAATCATACCTATCTCATGAGTTGTTATCTAAATGTAGCTAAAAGTCCCAGGACTCTGTTCCTTTGTTGTTCATTTTGTTATAGATTAACTGTAACTGTTTTGCAATGCACATTAGTGGAAATCTTTGTTGCCTCTTATTAAGCGCTGGCAGCTTATGTTTTCGGGAAAGATTTGTTAGCAACATCAAGGGCTGTTCAACTCCAAGTGAGGGAAAAATTACCCAGAAAAACAAGTGGTGGTACAGCAGGTACATTCACTGATGTAATGCCCCTGATAATCCTTGTAATGACCCCAAAATCGTTTTTAACTGTAGGCACAAACAAAAACTTTTTTGTGGAGTGTTATAATTTGTATCTGAGACAGATCTGTGAAAATGTATTAATTTTATGAGGTTTTTGTGCTGTTTCCTACTGAACTCTGTTCTGAGTCCATCTGTTGCACGGAGGTGACAAGAGAATTGCTTGTGTGAACATTTTGTTTGTTACAGGAATAGTCTAAATGCAGACTGGGATCATATGTTTTTTTTGGCTGGTTTTCTGGTTCTGTTCTTTGTGAAAGAAGGTGGTGTTGGGGCTAGTCCCAGTTGCACAAAAGTATTTAGGAGCAAGCACAAGCCTTAAGCTCGGAATCCACTGTTTCTATGTCTATGATTGAAACAGTCAAAAATTCACATGTATTTAAAGCTAAAAAAAACTGATGTGAAAGATAAAAAACTTGGTCAAGATTCAAACAGCACTTGCTGACACAAGTTGACTCCCTGTTAGTCCCAACTCAAGCTGGTTTAGGTTGTTTGAGTCATTTCTTCTCGGGGTTTGGACCTTTCTCTCATAGACTGATGCCATGCAATCCAACTGCAAATCAGTCAATGGTCAGATCTCAGTCTCTACAATGTATGTGTTAAATATCTGCAGAGATTGTTTATAATAATAATGTCATCTAGCTTGTGTTGTGTTGATATCGGTGGCACTGATTACAAAGGAATCATCCAGAATTTGTGGGACTTAAGTTTGAACCCATTAAAGAAATTACAGCATCTCTGCAGACACCTAATGTTCCTCTATACTTCTCAAGCTTGAGAGTGCTGTTTATTTTTTCAGTAGAAGCCAAAGCAACTCATCCTGCACTAATACTACAGCTTCAATATTCATGGTTCATCTTAGTTACTGAGTGACAATGCTGCAATCAAATAAAAAAGGGAATTACAGGATCACTACAGCTGCATTAATTACTTCATAAAGATATTAAAGGCAGCATCATTGCCAGGCCATGACTGTATTCTTGGTTTATTTTTTAATTGGGCATGGTGGTAGCCTTTTTAAAACAGCAGACAGGCCTCATTTATTTCAGATGAAGAAAAAAAATACTATCCTTCCAATACAACCAACCAACCCTTCACCTCCCCTCGTGATGCTTAATCCAATTCGTTCAGGCCAGAAGTAACCTCACATGCCTCCAGCATGGTCTAGCATCTGTTTAAGCATGCTCAGTAGTTATGCTTGCCAGTTTCACCTCACTGACCCTCTCCGCTCTGCGATACTGTATTTGCAATGCTAGTAGTTTACGCAGCACTGTTGAGCACACATCCCCTGTGCTCATTTGTTTTGTAGCCCTTCAGATGCATTTTGTAAGCTTTAATGACCCACTGGAATGAAACATGTATTTTATATTCTTTCACAATAATGAAGGTATAATAAGTTTTAATGAAAGACTACCATATTATTATGAGACATTACTAAAATTGGTGCAAACACTGTAATCACTGAGAAGAATAGCAGCCTACACCGGGCCTCTGCACTACATTTTATGTTGTGTTGCACCAAGTTGAACCCTGCAGAACTTTGCATTGCATTAAATTTCATCATTGAAAGCACAAAACAAACAAAAGTAGCTGCATATTTTTGAACTCTCTGTTTAGACCGCCTCACAATCTAAAAGCTTCTTGTTGTTTTTAATGGCTTGCATCAGGTCAAGCTGTATATCTGTAGGGTTAAAAACTAATGCATGCAGAGCAACACTATGAGGACAGGTCAGGAAGCAACCTCAACTAATGCCAGAAAGCACTGGCATTAAATCAGCTTTTAAAAACTGCACCCATTATTGTAAAATAGTTAAAACAGCAGGCGGTTCCTGGTTAAACTGAAACGGTTTTACTGGAGCTTTAAGATGTCTGTTGTAATATTCTTCCAGCATATGATCTCAAAATCTCAGTTGTGGTTTCATGAAAAAACAAAGACCAAAGAATAGTCATTAGTATACCCAAAAAAAGGAGACTTAATTTTTTATAACTCTTATTTTGCTACTCACAGAAGAGACCTAAGTGGGCTTGACTTTATTCCCTGGACTAGAGCTACAGTATATCATCAGTTCTTTTACAATATACATACATGTGTTACATTTTTCTCTCCACTGGAAACTGATTAAATGTGAACTGTGCTCTAAAAAAGGATTTATTTTCCTTTTGTATCATCATGAGATGAGCCATTGTCTGTCTAGAAAGATTTTATGAGACTGCGCTTGTGCATGTGATGGCTTGTGTGTGTGTGCCTGTGTCAATTATTACATGCACATTTTCTGGTGTGAGTGTGTGACTCACTCCTTCACGCTATTCATTCTCTGACAGTCTGCATATTATTTACCCCAATAGAGATACAGCCTGTATTATCCAAGACCTCTACCTTATTAAGCTTGGTATTTGTGGTCACTGTCACAGAAATTTCACCCATTCAGTCTGTTTAACACTGTGACTCTGGCTCCCATGGAAAGCACTCAAGCATGTAGCCATAATCGATGCATGAATGGGAGGTGTGCGTATGGTAGTCAAGACACTGTAGACTCTGCTGGCTTGTTATAGGTTCAGAGTATTTTTGTTTTGTTGTTCAAGTACTTATTTACTGCTGAGACATGTCATAGCTTATAGATTTTTTTTTTGTTTGCTCCCAATTAGGATGTTGAACAAGGATCTGCACTCATTATTCACTGTCTAAGCTACAGTTTATATCCATTACATAAACATACTGTTAGTAATTTTGCAGTGAAATGTCTTTCAAATACTTTGTCAGTTTAATTGTAAATTAAATCAATAACTTGATGGGGTTTTTTACTATCAAATTATTGTATGTATTACTAATGTGAATTCACTAATGTGAATTATATGTGTGTGTGTGTGTGTGTGTGTGTGTGTGTGTGTGTGTGGAGTAATATATAGTTCTGTTTTTGGTGATACCTTTCAATCTGTATCTAAAAACATGTCTTAACGTCTAACGTGCTGCTTTTTCTTTTTTTCTGTCAACAGATTGCAGCTTCCTATGGAAGCATTGTGTGTGTCTTTGAGCCCATTCTGCTCCCAGATCAAAAAGACATATCGCTGACTGTGAGTAGACTACATTATCTTTCAGTCACAGTCTGGCCATGCCTGTATTCAGATCATCCCGAAAAACAAGACCGTTCTCTTTCAAGCAGCTTCATATCTGAAATATAGCAGAATATTGTTCCTCCAAACACATCATCACAAAGTCCCCAGGGAAGAACAAATATTTCAAACACACACACACAGTCTTACTGAATTGTCTGCAGTCTGAAAAGTGTTGAAGTCATTGTCATGTTTACTGTTTAATCCTGTTCTGTTCCTGTCAGTGCTGAAGTCCTAGGTTTGCTCTGTCAGTGTTGAACTGCCTTCTGTTGTTGGAGAGGTCAAAGAATAGTCATAAGGAATGGAAAGATTTTACACATCTTGATACTGCCCAGTACCTCATTCATTACAGAAGTTCCCTGTTGTTACAGCTGCTGTCTGCAGCCTGATCACATGTGGCTCATATGAGAGCAGCTTCACTTTTGGTTCTTGTTATGCAGTTGTAACTACTAATGAATCAGAAATGAATAAGAAATGAACCTGTCTTTTTCTGTTTTTGTACAGAAGGTGAACTGCCAATGGCAGAAGACTGGTCAATTTGTATTACAGTCTATGGTACGGAACCTGGCCTGGCATCCCACAGGTACTTTACTTGTATATAGTGCTCTCTTAATGTCCTCAAAGGTGTAGGGTTGGTACTACAATTCCAGTACATAATGTCTCTCACAGTATATACATTCATCCTTCTTTTTTATACCATGATACATGACATGGGTGGTATCTGTCCTGACAGTGTTTTTGTGTATCCAGGCAGCACTCTCTTAACTGGCTCTAGTAGCCTCCAGTTGTGGTCTAATGCTGATGGAGGAAAAGATGAAGCTGAAGAAGAGGGAAAGCAGACAGAAATGACCATAAGAGACTCTCAGTCAGCCTGGAGGTGCATCTGGCAGAGCAAGTAAGAACTGAGAAGTACAAAATCTTCACATGATGCTGCCTAACTTTTTCAAATTTAAAATAGTGATTTTATTGTGTTCATATGTTTGAAAGGAAGGATTGTTTTAACAGGAATTTCTGACTATGTTTGGTTGTGTACTCAATGACTTAGACAATTAAGTAAAACTAACTAATATAGAGTTATTATCATTGTTATTATTCTTATTTAAACTGCCATTGCTTACTATATGTTTTAATCTGAAAAGACAGATTTATGTAGCATTGATTATTGAAAATACTGTCATTTTAATTTTTTCTCTGAAGGACGGCCTCTCCAGTCAGTTTAATGAAGTTCTCTCCTGACGGGGAATTCTTTGCTACTGCTGGACAGGTAAGAGGCTTTTACCTGTAGCTGCTAAACCTATATGGATTTTGATGTTAACAGGTAATTGTAGATGTAACTGTAAAGTAACTGATGAGCATTACCTACCTTTGATGGTATCTTGCAATAACACATCCTACACCATGGCATCAACTATATTCCTATTTGTCTCTTCTCTTAAGGATGACTGCCTAATAAAGGTCTGGTACAGCACCAGCAAGTGGAAGTCAGGTGTTTCCAGACTATTCAAACCTCCAGAGCCCAGTGTGGATGTCCAGGGAGAGCTGGCCTTCTCCTTTGTCTACCTGGCCCATCCCCGCTCTGTAACCGGCTTTTCTTGGAGGAAGACCAGCAAGTACCTGCCACGGTACGGACACTGTCGAGGCAATATTTCACAACACCCTCTCTGCAGCCACGAATCTGCAGCCAGTATTCTCTATTTGGTTTTTTTGGCTTAAGCTGACACAACTTAGCACAACAATAAGAAATGCACAAGCCAACAATGGCACAAGAGTGTCTAAAACACTGCTCAGTTGACATAGTTTTTAGTCCTGTTTTACTGGGTAGACAGGTATTCTGCTGTGCAGTATTACAGTCCTCACATTGTACTAGAGCTCCCAGTTTTACTGTGCTTTGTTACAACTTTGTTGTGCTTTGTTGCTCACCTTCCCTGACCTGTAATTGTTCTCTGACTGAAATTACAATGTGACACAGTTCATGGCAGATTTAACATACAGCAAAATCATTTTGGAAATGACTAGGAAGAGATTATTGTTGCACTGCCTGTCAGTTCAGAGAATTAACATCGACATTTTAATGTTAAGGCAGAAATCTTACTAAGCCTATTTGCTGCTTTGAATTACACTTCAGGAAACCTCTTATTCTGCATTTGGCAACCTGCTGTTTGTATATTCCAATTGTTTTAACATTTTTAAACTAACTGGTGTGTCAGGCTTGGTAATCATGGCCTATATTAAGGACAAGATTCGATTCAGTCATTTCTTTATCACCAGTGTCATAATGATTTTTGTTATACACTTTTTTACTTTTACTTTAAATATGTAAGAATGTGTGACAACGTTAATGTTATAGCTAGCAAAATACTATTTGATTGGATATGTTAGCTTGCCAAATTACTTCACCAACTGTATATAGAACTGTACTATCAGCATCAAATGATACGTTCAGTGCCCTCCAGCTGACACCCTAAACCCTTTTCCGTTATCCTTCCTTTTCCCCCTTCCCTGTCCTTCCTGTATCCTAACAGAGGTGCAGTGTGTAACGTCCTGCTCACCTGCTGTAAGGACAGTGTGTGTCGGCTTTGGGCGGAAACACTGTTGCCGGGTGACAGCCTCCTGTCCGGTCATCATAACAACCACAACTCTGGCCAACATAGTGACACACTCAGATGTGCTGGCCCTTCAATGAAAAACACCTGCAATGGGAAGACGCAAGGAAGAGTGACACAGGAAGTAAGCTACTCTTCTGTAGTTTTTGCTTAAGATAAATACACTCGGTTGCCAGTTTATTTAGGTACAACCCAGATTCCAAAACAGTTGGGATGCTGTGTAAGACATAAATAAAAACAGAATGCAGTAATATGAAAATGAACTGTGTTTTACAAATGGTTTTACAAAGTGTCCTTGAGCCCATGTAGTCATATCCTTTATACAATCAAAGTGTTGAACCTCGCCCCATCCTTGCTTGTGAACGACTGAGCCTCTCAAGGATGCCTTTCGTGAAGGTTTTAACTTTTAGTTTTTGTTGAAAGCATTTAGAGAGGTGTTGGCACACATTGAGACATTCTGAAGAGCTGTCATATAGAAGCACTACATCAGAAAACTTTGGTCAGAGAACTGCTTGCTAAGGGCCAGCACAATTTGTTGTTCAGGATCAAAAGCATTATTTTTAATGTTGTATCACAGTGTTCTTACTCTGTCTCTTTGGCTACAAAATGCAAAAAGAATCACCGTATTTTTATTAATAGTGTGAAAATACCACCAATGTTGTGATCTATGGTTTGCCCCATTTGGCCCTGATGTAGAAGCCAGGCTACTGTACTTTCACCACTGCTAATGTAGGACATTAGGGTGCTGCAGAGATGAGGGAACAAGAGCAAAGGGAGACTGAGAAAGAAGATGGGAAAAAAAGAGGCTTAGTGGAGTTAAAAGGGAAAATTAATTGGCTATGAAGATGGTTTTGAAGCTTTGTAGGGTTTAAGACAAGCATCAGTGAAAAATATTAACCTCCTTTTTGTAATCTGTACAACACCAACCTATAACTTTGACTTTTGATTGTTGTTTTTTTTTTTGTTTCATTTTGCTGCTGCTAGCTCACATTTGTAATGGTGGTGTCTTCTGCTTTAAGTGATGTAACGCCGTTGCTGCCAGCCTAGATAGACCTCAAACACAAGATTTACACCCATTTAATTATGGGCATTTAAATGGGTATGGGTAGTGATGCACGATCTTACCAGCTTGCCATCAGTATTGGCTCATAGTGGCTTAAAAATTAAATATCAGTGTCTGCCTGAAACTAACATTTCTGCTGATGGGACAGGATGGTAAGGTGACACTTTAATTATACGCACAAGGCATGAATATGTCTGCGGTGTGGAAGTTTTTCAGCTGTCTAATACAGATAGCAAAGTTGCATTTACAATGATTTCTCGGAGTCTATCATGCGAGGAGGAGCCTATTCACATTCCTCTAACAAATTTAATTGCCCATCTTAAGAGCCGTCATTGCAGTCATTACGAGGAATTTGTGAAGAATAAAGAGAAACAGGCACATAGATCTGAATAATACTTGGAGAAACTGCAGCCTTACAGCTCTATTATATTACTCATTCTACATCAGAGACGCTGCATAAAATCAGTCACATTCAAAGCCATTATTATGTTAAATAGTCTCTATGAAACCAAAGATGCTCTGTCTTTCAAATTCTGGGCTCATCATTCATACGAGACTGCTGTTACAGGTTAATACTTTGTTCAGCGCATTCACAGAGGCACAAGTCACTTCCCTCTACATGTACTCTTCCGTGCTGTCTGTTTCCCTCTGGCTCTGGCCCTTTTTTTTGTTTTGTTTTTAGACAAATTGGGCAGTTAAACTTAAATGTTGTTTAAACATCAATAACATTAAATTGAATTCCCATCCCTAAGAGAAACACCTGTTCACTAAAGCAGAGTAGCTCAGCTCAGGCTGGCAGCACATCAACCTCCAAAAGCAGGTTTAGCCTGGTCAGCCTGAAAGGGGTGACAGAAAACCTCCCTGCTCCACCTTATAAAACATTGTTGCTTTTCAAGTTATGTAAGAAGATTTGTGCAAGATATAATTGTGATTTATACATACATTTGTGTGCTTTGAAATACATTTTGGGATCACAGTTTCAGCATGTAAGAAATCGTAGAAGTCACAACACATTAAAATATTATTTATTAATGATCTAACTTGAATAATTAATGTTTACTTCACAGTTGAATTTTCAAGAATTATTGCACGCCTCCTTTCATCGGGATGTGCCCCAGCCCTCTCTGACCGGCTGCCTGCCTCACCATCAGAGCCGACACTACAACCACAAGAAGAGCAGCAGCAACATGCCCCATGCCAACGCTCTCTGCCACTTCCACATTGCTGCCAGCATCAATCCTGCCACAGGTTAGACTCAAGCAAACTAACTAATTGATAATCCTGTGGATCCTCACAAAGCACTTGTTAAAGAGAGGGAACATTATAGATAGTTAGCTCTGCTTGAATATAATCAGCTTGAGGTCAGAGGCCTTCGCCTCTGTATTTGTGATGGTAAGAAATGCTGTAAATTTTGTAGATTGCCTGAGGTTATTTATTTAACATCTCAGTGAGCTTTTATGCTCAGTGAGAGCTGTTCAGAGTAATTGTAAGGCATTTTCATTTTTTCCCTCTCTGTTTTTGACTTGAATCAGGGCAAAATCTTTTTTAGCCTTGAGGCTGAAAAGACTTGTAGGATTGTATTTGTATGCTTGAATTATGTTTTAGCATACTTCAAACCATACTCATATTCATGAAAGATAATTTGCTCCAGCAGATGTCTTTTGGTCCTGCATGCCTCCAATCTAATTTAATACTGTTATACTTTGCCTTCTTTTTTCTCAACGTTGTAATGTCTTTATCACTGTATCACTTACATCTTTCACACAGACATTCCTCTGCTGCCCTCCATCTCCTCTCTGAATGCCGTGGATGACGAGGAACCTGGAGGTCCTTTCACTGTCCACTGGCTCAACAACAAAGAGCTTCATTTTACTTTAGCTATGGAAGTCTTCCTGCAGCAGCTCCGAGGCAGCCTGGAGCAACAGAACGAATGCTCGCAAGAAGGTACAGAAAAATATTTAGATCAAGTACTTAACACTTTATTTGAAGATGAGCGCATATGAAGCTGAAATACCACTGTAAAAACTAGACTTTCACTTTGCAATCTAAAAGTCAGACTATTAAATATTGCATTATGATCTGTTTGTCCATGCTGATTTTCAGAATTTACCTTTTGAAACAATGATTTTTTATTCTCTTCCAGAGCCTGATGATGAGGATAACTTTGAACAAGAAGATAATAGTAGCAGGCCAAGTGACCCCCAAGGAGCTGAGGCTCTGGAGCTTCATCTGGCAGCAGTGAAGCACCAGGTGGACGTGTTGTTAGAAGAGTGGAACAAAGGCGCCGACATGTTGTTCAGTATCCATCCCATGGACGGCTCTCTGTTAGTCTGGCATGTGGACTGGTTAGATGAATACCAGCCAGGCATGTTCAGGCAAGCTCAGGTATGTCACTGCTGATGTAGTTTATGTTTATTTAAAAAAATGGAATATTACATTTATGTTTTATGAACAAGCTTAATCCTTCCCCTTTTACATTTCCTCAAATTTTTGTAATTGTTAATTAATAATCCTAATTTGCATGGTCCCACTACAGCCACTGATAAAGAAATACAGAGACACATACGTTTTATGATGGGAAACTGCAGTAAAACAAATCTTAATTATATTTTTACTTTATAGTTTAATGAGCACTGTAAACAAAGCAGACTTTCCTTTGTCCACTATTTCAAATGACTTGTTTGTATTCACAATTTCACGAAGTACTTCTTGGGGAAAGAATTAATTTATTATCTTCAATAAGGTTGTGAATCATTTTGACAGCCGTGATGGTCTAGCTCCTATTCTAATGGCTTCTCATCCAGCCGTTTAGACAATTATACTGTAATTATGTTTGACTTCAAAATCATATCCAAAACTCCCTCGATGCATATTTATTGGTGGTGAAATAATGAGAACCTTATGACATGGCAGCTAGTCAGCCAGGCGAGGCAGCTAGAAAAATCCCAAGTTTCATTGGCATTCAGGGTGATTTGGCTTGGTTGCTTTAATTAGTTAAAACAGACAGGATCCTGGTATTATTATTATTATTGACGTAAGTATTGTCAAATATTATTCTTTTTTTACATAAATAAAGCCACAAGTGAAGAGAAGGTTTTATCCCTTGAACCCTCCATCACTGTCTTAGTGACCCAGTTAATTTCAGAAAGTCACTTCTCAACTTCAGAGAAGAATAGAATTTCAAGCCTTTGTTTTGAGCTGACCCTTTTGTAAAGTTAATTCGTGCTCTTCACTGCCTTCTGTGTCCTTATCAACTTTAGCTGTTACATAATGTATTCTTATTTCAAACTAAGATAGAATTACATGAATGACTGAGCCCTTCTTATTGCCAACTTAGACCTCTATGTTTGAGTTGCTTTAGATTTCATTGGTGTGATGTCTCTCTTTCTCTCTCAGGTGTCATTTGTTTCCCGTATCCCTGTAGCGTTCCCTACAGGCGATGCAATCTCTCTGAGCCACAGCGTGGTTATGTATGCCTGCAACAAGAACGTGGATCTGGCTATCCAACATGGCAGACAGCGACCGCCTGGGAGCACGTTGCCTCAAACCAAATCCGCTCTCATAAGTTATGGAGGTCAAGGAAAAGCTGCACCCAGCAGTAGTCTTCGACTAAGCATTTTCACCCCCAACGTCCTTATGATCTCCAAACATGCTGATGGCTCCCTGAACCAGTGGGCAGTCAGCTTCGCCGAGGACTCTGCTTTCTCCACTGTGCTCAGCGTCTCTCACAAGTCACGGTACTGTGGCCACCGCTTCCACCTCAATGACCTGGCCTGTCACTCATTACTGCCTCTCCTTCCTCACCACCTCACACCACAACGCCTTGAGGACGCCAGAGGTAGACAACATCCTGACTCCTCCAGACGCCTGCTCCACTGGTTCCTCTCATTCAGCATCTCGTGGGTCACGGCCCAGCCGGGTGTCCTTGGGTGTGGTTTCCCAGGATCCCAATGCGATCTACAGTGAGCTGATTTTATGGAGAGTGGACCCTGTCGGCCCACTGTCCTTGTCAGGCGGGGTCTCCGAGCTCGCTCGGATCAATTCTCTCCATGCATCAGCGTTTGCTAATGTAGCATGGTTGCCCACGCTCATTCCCAGCAGCTGTTTGGGTGAGAAAATATGTCTATTGTTTGGAGATTGCTGAGGACTTTATTCTCTGTTTGACAATCAGCCATTAAAGTGAGCACAGTTTAATTTTCCAGTAAGTTTGGTTCAGTAATACGAAGGAAATGCTTTTTTTGAATTGCTAACTATGACCAAATTAGACTAGCCCTGGGGCATGAATTACAGTCCATTTTACCCTCATTTGTGTATAAATAAACAATTCCTGTGAAAATGGCTCATTTCAACTCCATAAAATCCATGAAGGCTTTAAATTTTCTAATAAAATTGTTGCCAGTGTACAGTCTGTAACAGGAGCCTTTAATATTGGCTTGTTTGTCGAGTGTACTGTACCTCTAGTCTGTATTTCTTTTTTTGTGTGTATTTTTAGAAAAACGAGTGTAATATGAATTCAATTGTTTTTCTTTCTTTCTCTCATTAGGTGCGTACTGTAACTCTCCTAGTGCTTGCTTTGTGGCAAGTGATGGCCACTCACTCAGGCTGTATCAGGCTGTTATTGAAGCTAAGAAACTCCTGAGTGAGCTCTCCAATCCTGAGATATCAGTAAGTCGTCAAACAGGAATCTCAAACTCTTCAGGGTATAGTCAGCAATGCAATAACTGTCTTGTGTGCATACAAATAACAACACATCAGTGTTTCCCCTTGGACCCTTGCAGAATCAGCGAGGTAATAAGAAGCTGTTAATTTGCGGTCATGTCACTTCATTAGTGTCGGCCTTGGATTGTTTGGTAGAAAAAAATCCATAGGAGCACAATTAGATAATGTAAAAATATGAAAAATGACAGTCATCCTTCTAATCCAACACTGCGGAGTGTGATGATTGATATTTAGTTTACAGAGATAATAGTCGTATAAGAATATTCTCGCACTGCCTATAAACAGCTCATTGTCTTTATAACAGTGTCGTGTCGACAGCACAGATATTAGTTATATTTTTTTAAATTTTCTGAAGTACACTGACTGTATGTTTTGACTATGTAATAGTGTAATGTAATAATGCTCAAATAATAAAAATGTAAATATCTGTTTCATTTTAGAAATATGTTGGAGAGGTGTTCAACATCATCAGTCAGCAATCCACAGCTAAACCAGGATGTATTATAGAGCTGGATACCATTACTGCCTTTGTAAGTATACCAAGAGAGATGAATGAAGTGTATTTAAACAAATGTCCCTGCTCTCACTCTCTCTCTGTTCTAACAGAAGACAGACATTGAAAAAGATCTTAACAGAAACATCTCTCCTAAAATAAATAGTATATTACAGTTTATAAAGTGCAATATATTGAAAAGCCACAGTTGAATTCTAGACCATTGGCAGCATTAAACATTCTGCAGTTGACTTGTGAAAGGTCAACCATGATAAAACAAAAATGGGTTGCAGAGCAAACCTTCTCTCATCCCCTCAGGCAGTTTTTGTGTGTACATGTGCGTGTGTTTGTGTAAGATTAACACAACTTGTGTGTGTGTCAGTCTGTTTGCGTATCAGCTCCACGGTGGATGAAGCATGTTGTTCAGTGTCTGCATCTGATGTACTTGGCTGTTGTTCTCCACAGCAGGGGAAGGAGACCCAGCTCCTGCATGTTTTTGAGGAGGAACTGATCCTCGGCAGTGAGAGAACAGAGAGCCCACAGGAAACTCCTGATTCTCCTCACACTGGTGAGGACATAATAATTTTTTCCAGTTCAATGTCTACAAAATGTAGATATTTTTTAAAGATTTGATGTCAAACATCTGCACCACCTTCAAACACGCTGATAGTGGCACAGTACATTAATATTCTGTGTGTGTGCTTCCATGCAGCCTCAAGCGAGTCGGCCTTCTCGGCACGTTTTTTCCTCGTGGTGGTTGAATTGACCCCGACAGGTCGCTCGCTTCTCCACATGTGGCATCTCCATCTTGCTGCTCGACCTGTCACCATGGGTGAGTACTGTGAACAGAAGACTGCAAGCAGGATGTTGGAAAAAAAAAATTGATTCATTGCCACAGTTGCTCAATCCCTAACCAAATAAATGAATGGCAGCTTAAAGGCCAGTATTACCCAGGAGGAAGTCACAAGAACTAGAAGCCTGACAAAGTAGAATTAGTCATTTTTTTAACACTGTACTGTAAGAAATTGTGCACAGTGTTGTGAGAATATTCTGTGCACTGAACTGACTCTTCAAATGCAGTGTCTCTCACAAAGTAATGTATAAAAATACAAATTGTGGGAGGAGTTTTGACCAGAAATTGTCTTTACAACATTTCCCTTTTCCTGTTTGTGTCCCAACAAAAGAGACCACGGCAGAGAAGGATGCCACCCCAGCTTCTCCTATGAACAGCTCTCAGTTTAGCTTCGACACGTTCAGTTCTCCAGTAACCCCGAAGAGTAAACCCTGCACTTCCAATCTGCAGAGTGCCTGTCGTCTCAGCCTCACAACATGCAGGATATACAGTCAAGAGTTGGCTCTGCCAGAAGGGGTGGAAGCCATCAGTGTTACACCGTCAGCAGGTGAGGGACAATGAAGACACACACATATAATTGACATAAGTCTGTCAATCAATGCTAGAAAACATTGATTCAAATAACATTGTCAGGAAGGATACAAATTTTTATATTGACTAAGAAAAAGCTTATCATTGGAAGGAAAATAGAAACTGACAAATACATGACAATATAAGTGTTCAAAAGGTTTTTGAAATTCTACTCAAACTGAACAATGATTATTAAAACTGAAATTTTAGAGAGCCCACAAAATACCTGGAAGACAAAGCTACTAACTAAACAGGATTTTGTAGCCATCCCACCACTGATACTTCACTTCAGTCCTAGACCACTTTAGCCTGTTTATAAACTATTTGTGTTGCCATCTGCACTTAGCATATATCCAATCAAACATGACAAAAACCTTTAAATCAATCTTTGTCTAATAGTGTATTGTCGACTCTCTTCCAGGTCACCTGAGTGCATCATGTTCTCTGCCAGCTGGCCGTGTGCCTTACCTCCTTGCTTCTTCCTGTTCGGACAGAAAGGTACGCTTCTGGAGGTGTAACGTCACTGCGACACAGCCCTCCAATATGGAAGACTTGGTGTACCAGTGGGAGGAGTGGCCTCTCCTAGTGGAGGAGAGGCTTCCCAACAGCAGTGTAGTGAGTGTGCAAGGTCGCCCCATAGAGGTCAGCTGTTGTCACGCAGGACGGATTGCGGTTGCTTACAGGCAGATGCCAAACACGTCTCTTAACTCGACACCTCATCTGAACCCTCACGGACTGTTGACCTCTCCTCCCACCCTGGCTTCCTCCCCTTTTGTGCACTACAACAACACAACCCACCTGCCCCCAACCCTGACTGTACAGTGTAGCCCAAATCTCACTCCAAGTCCCAACCAAGCGAACGCTAAAGAACCACTGGTCCACATTAGCATCTTCCAGTGTGAGTCCACTGGTGGTTCGCAGTGGATTCTAGAGCAAACCATCGTTCTGGACAGCACAGATCCCACAGCTAACCATGGTATTAGCAGTAGCACAACTGGAAGTGCCAATCTTCCAAGTAACATGGACTTTTCTATACCCAACGAGAACTGTCATGGTTCTTCTAGTAAGAGCCTGGTTCATTTGGACTGGGTCTCCCAAGAGAATGGGTCACATGTTCTGACTGTTGGTATTGGGACAAAGATCTATATGTATGGCTATCTCTCTGGGAAGCCTCCAGAACTCTGCCTGTCATCTGATGCCAGCAGAGACCAGAGCTTGTCTAGGCTGGTTCTGCTTCGATCAGTTGATCTGGTCTCCTCTGTTGAAGGCTCATTACCCATTCCAGTCTCCCTCTCCTGGGTACGAGATGGCATCCTGGTAGTCGGCATGGACTGTGAGATGCATGTCTACTCCCAGTGGCAGCCCCCAATGCCACCCAAACCCAACGCCACAATTGCCCAAGACACAGACATCAGCAGCAGCGTCTGCTCCATAGTCTCCGCCATCAGACAGAGCCAGGAGGAGGGTCTCAGCCCCGGAGCCCCCATGTCTTCACTGGCCCCTCCCAAAAGGGCCCTGACAAGATCGATGATGAGCCTGGCACAGAAACTCAGTGGGAAGAGAACAGCTTATGACCTGCCTATAGAGATGGAAGATTCTGGACTTTTTGAAGCAGCTCACCAACTCTTTCCCACTCTGCCCCAGTACCATCCTGTACAGTTACTGGAGCTCATGGATCTAGGGAAGGTAAGAAATTACTCAGACACTGTCTATACTTACATATATTTTATCTTTTCTTTTCCATTACTTGTAATAGAATTTCATATGGTTTGAAGCTGTCCTAAGTCATTTTTATACTGAATTTAAAGAATGACATTTGTTGTGGTTGCTTTAAAAAACAACTAATATCAGTTGTCTTATGTTTAAAATATAAACATGTGACTTAATTTGTCTATCTTAAGGTTCACCGTGCCAAAGCCATCCTCTCCCACCTGGTGAAATGCATTGCTGGAGAAATTGTGGCACTCAAAGACAGCACAACCAATCCCGAGAAACGTCTGCGTTCGCGAACCATCAGCGCTGGAGGCAGCACAGCCAGGGACCGGAAGATGTTCAGCAAGGCAGAGAACTCCACCCCAGACTACACAGAGATAAGCTCCATCCCTCCGCTGCCTCTGTACGCACTTCTGGCAGCTGACGAGGACACGTCACCAAAACCTGGTGGGTATACAACACATGATTTTATAATAATAAATAAATAAAATAATAATAAACCTGAAATAAGTGAAGCAAATTGCTGAATATATAACCATGGTCAGGAAATATGAAATTGGAAAATAATCAGCCAAGCAAAATGGATTTGAAGGTAATAGCACTGAGCATAAAAGTTAGAACCAGACCAGTCATTACTTTGAAAAAGCAATTAACACAATTTTAAAAGGAGTTGAGAAAGTCTTCAAACTTGGGAGGTAGAGATGCTTTGAGATGGTGAACTAGAAGTTTAGAAGACTGCACTTATGGATAACAACTTAATAAACTAAGGTAGACTGTAGATGCCTTTTCTTTGGTGTTGAATTGAAAACAATGAATATCGAAGATTGTAACTTTGTCAGAGTATGTCTGGCAAACACCAGAAAGGTTTCTCCAGGTACAATATGCCTTTAAGCAGATACACAAGCAAAAACCGAGAAGGAGTATTTACATTTGAAAAGCAACCACGTTTTTTAGCCGCCCTGCCTCAAGGTGTAGGAGACTGAGAATAACATCTTACTCTTGGTCTTCTAGTTTTTTTCTCATTGTGTCTCTGGGGATACAAAGTGAGAAGAATGAAAGCAGAAACTTGTATACAGTAAAAACATTTCCTGCTCTTTGGTATTTTAATTTAATCTTTAATCCCCAGCAGGAGGGGATTTTCTGCACGCCTCTGAAATCCGTGCATGTATTGTGTAATGTAGCTCTGTTTTGTGTCTCCCTACAGATAAAGTGGGCAGTGTGAGCGGAGATAGTGGGCATGGTTCCAGCCACACTGATGCTTATGATGAGCTCTTTCAAACACCAAGCATGGCAGACCTGGACCCTCTGGACAACGATCAAGAGGAAATGGGGAACAAGGTCGGTGTCTGTTGGCTTGTGCCTGGTTAAAAGAGAATTTATAAAAATGAGAGTGACAGCAATATTTCAGGCTCTTTTGGTCTTCCAGCGTGTAGCTTAAACATGCATAATTGTGCATTTCGAGGTTCATTTTAGATATTTTATGTATTTTGTTTCCTTAAAAGATAGACCAGTCAAAGCCCATGATGGCCCTAGCTAATGTAGCATTTGGAAAAGCTTGTGTAGTTAATATGCACATACAATATCATGTGTGATTTGTTGTGAGTTTATTTCCCACCTCTCTCTATTATGTGTTGTCTTATAAATTAAAAATACCCGACAATTCATTTTACAGACTGTGCTCTTGTTCCCGGTCTGTAGGTCATTGACCTGTCCCAGTACAGTCCCACGTACTTTGGTCCAGAACATGCCCAGGTTCTGTCCAGTCACCTCCTCCATTCCAGTCTGCCAGGCTTAACACGTATGGAGCAGATGTCTCTCATGGCGCTGGCTGACACTATCGCTACCACAAGCACAGACCTCAAGGACAGCCAGGGAAAGAGCAAAGGTCCTGCAGGGAAATAAAAACATAAAATAAAAAGTTACACAACATCATGTAATTATGTGTTGAAATAGCAGTAAGAGCTTTTTGTCATTCATTTACCAGGTGGAGAGACACTGGACGAGTGTGGTCTGAAGTTCTTGCTGGCTGTCAGACTCCATACCTTCCTCTCGACGTCCCTGCCTCCAGCGCACCGAGCACAGCTGCTACGGCAAGGTGCAGCGAAATAGTGTTTTTTCAAACTTTTTCATTGGGGTCATTTCAAAACTGACACAAACAAGCAGGCAAAGACACCAGCACCCTGTGCAGGGCCACTATCACATCACAATAAAAATATTTTCTAATCTAACAAGACCAAAATTCACAGATAAACGTTTGTTAGAAAGCCAGATGCCCGTCAAAATTAGCACCACGTCCAAAAGGTCTTAGTATCTTTACACTTTTATGGTCTGCAAGACTTTATCCAAGTTTCCAGCTTGCTACCGAAGGAGTTGCCTCTCTGCATTCCTTCAAATGTAGCTCCAGTGCCCACCTTGGTATCAGAGCAGTAACTCTATAAAGACTCCTAAAGCTAGAAAGAGAGAAGGATACTGATGGTCTCAATTGTAAATTTTTGACAGTAAAAGTCTCAGTGAGAAAAGTGAACAAGCCATAATCAATTCATCATCCTTAACTATTGCAGTAAAGTTGCCCCTGAGCAAGGCACTTAATCTGTGTGTGCTGTGCCTGCTCCCATACAACCCCTGAGTGGGCAGCAGTGCAACACTGTAGCTCAACTCACTGCTTTAAACATGTTTGTGCTGTTATAAATAACATTATCAGTTTTAGCTATCTTGTTAACTGCATATTAAAGTCACTGCACAGTGTTGGTATTCTCCCTACAGAACTTATTTTCCATGTCTCGCTTTCTTCTCTCTGCAGGCCTGTCAACATGTCATTATGCCTGGGCCTTCCACTCTGAAGCTGAGGAGGAGCTGCTGAACATGCTGCCTGCGCTACAGAAGGGAGAGCCCACGTGGCCTGAGCTGCGCTCCATGGGTGTTGGCTGGTGGCTGCGCAGTACCAACAAGCTGCGCAGGTGTATTGAGAAGGTGAGGCAGCTAATGACATTAGTCTATTATCATAATCAGTTTAGGTGTCTATGCTCAAATTTTCAACAGTGACCCAGCACCACTTTTGCTACAGTAAATTGTCTAATTTAAAGTACAAAGGTGCAGATTGTGCAGAGGGAGAGAACATGCAATAGTAACTAGATTATCTTCGTGTTTTGGACTGTTGGTCTGACACTAAGCAAATAGACTCAGCTATTATCATCAGGATTGTCTCCTTTTTCTTCAAACACAACTTATGCATAATTACCTTAAAGATGCTATAATCACATAGAAATTCTATACATAAAGGCATTGAAGGTTGGCCATTATCCTGTGTACTTTGTATTTGTTGCTTCATTTATAAATGAATTGCTGTCTGGTAGGTAAAAGTGAAGGACGCAGCACTATAACTGAGTCTGAGCTACTCCCTGAGATGACCCGTAAAGCTACAACTTGTTGTGTGGATAAAACTGTGTAGGCTGAGGAGGCATGAGCTGAGTGTATTTTTTTCATTTATTATGTCAGGTTGCCAGGGCTTCTTTACAGAGAAACAATGATCCTCTGGATGCAGCTATATTTTACCTTGCACTGAAAAAGAAGGCAGTGGTCTGGGGATTGTACAGGTAGGCAAGACTAACATCTTCTTGCATTTAAAATATGCAAATGTGCATGTGTCATCACAATATTTATCCTTGCTCTTGACCCTTAATTCTGACAGATCACTGAAGACCTTTGACACCAGTATTCTTGTTCCATAATGTCTCTCTCTCCAGGTCTCAGAAGAATGCCAAAATGACAGACTTTTTCCGCAACAACTTCAGCGAGGACCGGTGGAGGAAAGCAGCACTGAAAAATGCCTTTTCACTGTTGGGAAAGCAGCGGTTCCAGCATTCTGCAGCCTTCTTCCTTCTCGCCGGCTCCCTTAAGGACGCTGTGGAGGCAAGTGGAAAATAGACATGACACACTGTATACAAGAAGCACTTCAGCTGCAAGTGCCACTTGGCAGCCTGCTAATCCTAAGTTAGAAACATCTCTTTCAGTCAAGAACTTTCATATACAAAATGTCTGTAGCATTGAAATTACTTTTTTTCTAACAATTCACAGTCACTGTGTTTGAGGGTATAGCAAAAGCAGAGAAACCACATTCACAAAATCAGACCTCACCACCAGCATTTCTGTGGCGTGTAGCATCCTTTTTATTATTAAAACAGCTCAATGGGTTTCCACAGTGGTGTCTTTTAGCACAATGCGCTGAAGAACTATTATATATTGATGTTGGCAGTTGACGCTTGGCTGTTGCCGTCTTTCCACCTTTTTGGGAGAATTTTCAATAACATGGTCACATCCATAAACCAACAGCACCACACTCTTGTTGAGGCTTTGTAATTTGGGACACTATCTACTACTGTCAATTCATAAAAAATATATTTGCATAATTTTTTGTTTTAGTGTAATGTTTTTGCTTAGTTGTAGAAGGTTTATAAAGTGGCGCTAGTATTTCTGCTGTCTATCAGGGTAAGGTTAAGTCATAAAAAAACGTATAGCTCTCCATCTTTTTGCTCACATATCAAGAGTGCTGCATGTGGTTGGTGTGTTTGCTTAACCTTTTATTCATCAAGGTTATTTCTGTTTAGAAAGTCCCTGGTGCAATGAGTCACATTATTTCATCTGTGTGAGTAACTGGAGCTCCTCTGAGCATTTTATGGAAATGAGCATCACCCAGGCAAAGGGCTATCATTGACTTTGCTTACTCTCTCTGGCTGGGAGGTAGTCTCATTGAAATGCACCTCACACTTTGCCAGTTGGGAGCAACTACAACAACACCTACTATCCACTAACTCTACTGTGTGCACAGACTTTTATGCTTTTGCAATTTCTTTTTTTTATTATTTTTTTGGTTCTGTCCCGTTTTAAGAGATAAACAAACAAAAAATGTCCTACAGGATTTCTGTGTATCCATAATACACATGATTTGTCTGCTTTCTTGTCTCATCTTATCCCATTCAACCCTGTGCCAATAGCTCAGACACCATTTTTAAATATCTACCAACTGTGATATCTTGCTTTATTTCCTCCTCCAGGTGTGTTTAGAAAAAATGCAAGACCTTCAGCTGGCCCTGGTGATCTCCAGATTGTATGAGTCTGAGTTTGAGACGGCATCCACCTACAAAAAGATCCTCCAGAGACATGTTCTGGGACAAGACAAACAGGTGCAGAGTTTGTGTATGTTACAGCTTCCAGAAGTTGTTGCTTTCCCTGTGGAAAATGCATCTCGTCAAACTACCCAGAGGTGTTTGACTCCCCGGCATTTTGAGAATTAAAACACTGCAGAAGCCAGAGTGAGCCATTTTATTCTTTGTCTTTTTCAGATTCAAGCCCACCAGGACCCGTTCCTGCGAAGCATGGCTCACTGGGTCCTAGAGGACTACAGCAGAGCGTTGGACACTCTACTCGAGCAGCCTGCTAATAGCACCAGCTCTGGGTCCACTGTGAACAAAAGCGACACTGGTAGGTCTGCAGGGCTCTTTCCCTCTGTGTAAAGCCAAAATAAGATGGTGCAGTTGGGTACGATGCACAATATGGAATACAGAATTATCAGCCCCTAGTTTGCTATGTTACAATTTCAATAGAAGCAGGCCCACCACACTGTTGTGCTAAATTCTCATGACCATGCACTGCTTTGTTATTTCCACATGTTTGTACTATTGAGGGAACATGTATAGATCAATTGTACTAAATTATGAGAGAGATAAATAAAGCTAAGTGATTATTTGGACAGAATTCAAATATGTGCCCCATTTTCTGATTGCTACTATTGACTATGTGTTCTTTTGTTTTAGTTATTTTTGGTTTATTTTATATACTTTTGCAAAAAAATAAAAATTGTAATCTGTTTATATTCTGCGGGAGAATATATGGAAACACCAGGCTTTCAAAATACATTGTATTTCTTAATAAAAAACTGCCATTTAGCCAGAAGCTGTAAAAAGTTGAAGTTAGTTTGACTCTAAATTCCTAGTCATAAATATAGTCTGTACTGTCAGAAGCCATTAAATATCTCAGTATCCTGTTCACTCTTTGGGCATTGCAGGTCTGTCAAATGCAGCATTGCAGGTAAAACCGGGGGGGTAAACTGTAAGTGCTGCACATTCTAATTTGGTACTGTGAGGTTGAGTCCTCTGCTTTCACAAAATGTCTCAGCTTTGCAACTATTTTTGGTCTTTTAAGTATGTGAAATTGCACAAGTAATTGCAGTCTACCGGACACAGAAGACCATTTAATTTGAAGCAAATATACAAGGCTTGCCTTACAAACAGATCAAGAACTGAACTTTGTATGAACCTTACTTTGACTTAAGAGCCAAACCGGTCCCAGATTAACGTCCCTGTGCTACATGTTTTTCATAAATGATGCGTTAACACACATTTAATATGCTTTCAGAGAAGAAAACTGTGGCTTATAGAAGGTTGGTTCTTCTGCTTGATAGATTATGTCCTGGCTGTGTTTTCAGTACAAGTTGTCTGGGCATTTGACATTGTTTATACCTGGATGAAAAAGAGTGAACATCACCTTTTTGCCCACCAGTCAATTTCAAAACCTGGTTTTGAACTCCCTGCTCCACCCTCTACTCACTTTTTATTGACCACAGAATGCAGTTTGTCAGTGTACAAGTGCTCACATAGCCACATACCTCAGCTTGTCTAGAAGTTCAACAGATTCAGTTCAAAGACTCAGTCAGGCTGACTATTTCTCTATTTCTGTGTCTGATCCAATTACAGAGCTTGTCCTTGCAGGTACAATGGTCAAAGTAGGAAAGGTGGCTGATCAAAGCCAATTTTCTGTCTCTTTGTATCTATGACAGGTTCCTCTCCTGTGTCTACATGTAACCCTGAGGTTTTCAACTTTTACACCTACCTCCGTACCCACCCGCTCCTCCTTCGCCGCCATTTTGGCTCTTCAGACAAGGCTAAAGTTGGCCTGACCGCTGAGGGTCGCAGGGCTGACTCCATTAGCCTGGAGGAGAGAAGACTGTTTTTCACAGCTGCATACGCACACTTGCAAGCTGGCTGCCCCATGCTTGCACTTGAAGTCCTATCCAAGATGCCCAAAGTCCGCATGCATTCCAAACCCACCAGCCAGGAGGATACAGGCATCACTACTGAACTCAGTGTTGGGAGCAAGAATGGACAAACATCAGACCCGGATTGGGCTCAGTCGGCTCTGAACGGCTATGAGTCTGACGGAAACAGCTTGTCCAACAGCCAGTCAGATTCCGTGTTAAGTTTTGACTGGAGCCAGCCGTCACTGACGCTCCCAGGTGAG
This sequence comes from Holacanthus passer, assembly GCA_025331565.1. Lineage (NCBI taxonomy): Eukaryota > Metazoa > Chordata > Actinopteri > Pomacanthidae > Holacanthus > Holacanthus passer. The sequence goes on along the minus strand of JAFREQ010000009.1, from coordinate 3,539,833 downwards.
CCCCTGGAGCTGAAGTGGGACAGTGACAAAGATGATGATGATGAAGAAGATGATGAGGATGAAGAAGAAACTAAAAACAGTAAGAGCGGTGGAACTGCAGACAGCAGCAACGTGTTTCAGGACACGCAGGATGCCATGTCGCCGCTAATGGAGACAGTGACGCAAGAGGACAGTGAGGACAGCGATGACTTCCTAACGCCGTCTAATGACATCTTGGCTGCCCAGCTAAAGTTTACTGCCTGCTTGAAGATTATGACCAATGAGCTTCGGACGCTGTCAACAGGGTATGAACTGGATGGAGGGAAGCTACGTTACCAGCTCTACCAGTGGTTAGAGAGAGAGGTAATAGTGCACACATATTTAAACACTTTTATAGGCTCAAGTCCATTATATATACAGTATATTTTTTAGTTTAAATATTATTGTAATATCCGTCTGTGTGGTGAAGCATTAGTCTGACTGCACCCTTAGGAAGGTTCACTCAATAAAACTTTTATAACTTTCATAACTCCCACACATCTCTCCTGTCTTCATGTTCACTGTTTGAAGATTTTATCTGTGTGTGTGCACTGTGTCAGTGCATATAAACATCATATTGGTAATGAATCCAGTGGTTTTCTCCTAGGCAATTGTTTGTCTTTTCCTGTGAAAACTGTTTGACAATTTGGTGATATGTTTTGCTTTCTCTCCCACGCTCGCAAGATACATTCCTTCTTGATAAATTGATTTTAAAATAAAACTCTGTTCTCCCCAGGTGGTGGCTCTGCAGAGTTGCTGCAGCTACAAGCCCTGCTTGCCAGAGCTGTCTGTCCAGGGTGATGCCCCCGTTTCTGGGCTTGTGGAGGAGGAACAGGTGGGTGTAGATAGCTGGCTGCCTCTAGATTTGTCAGATGTTGATGAGGAAAAATCGATGCAACACTTGCTGTAATAAAAAATTAAGACCCCGGCACAGTGTGTCTTGAGATAGTTTTAAAAATTGTGTTTTATTGAAAAGATTTTCCCACTATTTTCCCTGGGATATCTGGATGTTTGAACACTGTTTTTGCTGTCAGGTTACAAATCAACTTCTAACATGCTGCTTTAAAGTTTGCTCTATTATTTCAGTTTCAGCAGCAAACCTGATTATGAAAATATACAGTTTGACACTCCACTTACTGTGCATGTACAAATTAAAATGGCACGTCAATAGCAGAGACCCACTAGTTTATTTATTGTTGACAGAACAGACTCATGTTGCCAGCTTGATAAAATCTGCTTATTTACAAATACTAATGCTATTTAATAAAATAAAACTTGTTTTCCAGCCCGGGAGTCCTCGTGGTGACATCCAGAGGAGCAGGAGACACTGGCTGCAGAGTAACCAGCCCTTACTGAGGATGTTTCTGAGTTACTGCAGCTTGCATGGCTCCCATGGTGGAGGACTGGCCTCTGTACGCATGGAGCTCATATTGTTGCTCCAGGAGTCTCACCAGGTATTAAAAACATGCACACATGCTCAATAAAGGCCAGAGCATGACCCTTTTTTAGTCTGGCTCTGTAAGTAAGTGCACTAACTGATTTATAGGTTGCTGGTGAAAGTGAAAACAGTTAGTGAGTTGATCAATAAGCCACCTGATTGGCAATTCCTGATTGAAATAATTTTGGAAGGATGTTTAGATTTATTTTCTGGTCCTGCAGTCGGCTTTGATTTTGTGTCTATTAACATATAGAGAATGAAATAGGATTTATCCATAAATACATCAGACAAAAATATATTTTTCCGGTGTTTTAAAAGAAATGATACAAATAAATATACACTTTACTTGTGTTTTGTTTTTTAACTGTAAAAAATAATACTTGGGTTTTTGTGATGACAGTGAATTGAGAAAATCACAACTGATAATGAAATTAACAATTGATACAACCCTAGTTAATGGTCTTACAATGGAGATACTCCTGAGAACATTGTTTCATTTTTTCAACCAGGACATTTCCATCATGAAGTGATAATAAAGTTGGTACAGTCAGCCCAAATGTAAACTGTCAGAGGTAACATTATTTGTTTTATAGGAACAGCAAGAATAATGTCAACAGAACTCATTTTTTGTAACACAAAGGACAGAAAGATAATGACTATCAGTTACATGTCAAACACCAACCAGCAGAGCTGCAGTATTTTTTTAAGTGATCACATATTCTCTTTGAAGGGAAGGATACTGAGCAGATGTGGGGGCAAAGTACGAATGAAAGACGAACATGACGCCATCTGAAACCTTGTCTTAATGGAACCAGATCCCAAAGACACACACTCACACACACGCACACACACACACACACAGACCTACTTATTGTGCACTGGCGATCGTCTGCACACCTGCAGCAAGAGGCTGACAGTTTGTGCTGATTCTCTGAGCTCCTGAGGGAGGTCCTGCCTTAGGCTGACTATTAGAAGGTTGAGTCAGATTTTAGGAGGTAAACAACTCAATGAGCCACCATGGGAACAATACTCTTGAATGTTAGCACAGTCGATGGGCACTGGGAGTCCTTTCTACTCTCCTGCTTTGATTCTGAAATAAAAGCAGTTTCTTTTGTCCTAACTCTGGTCCCATGGCTGTCAAATTTCACCATTGTTGTCGAGGAAATTTTTTCGCTCTTCTTTTCTCTTAATTTCAGCCAATGTGCCAAGCTTCTGTTAGCAAGGTTAGTGACAACTGAATGTGATTCATCATGTGTGACAAACATAAGCCTGTGGTATTCTTACACATGGAGCCATGATCAGGGATCCAGCAAACACACACATACACAAATCCAGGCACCCCTTCATTGCCTGTCTTTTCTTTTTAGCCCTTTAAACATCATTCACACACATACACTGCTGAACATGTCATGCACTCTTTAAGTATTGGGATCATGTTTGACTTATTATGACTCAGGAAAAGGCTGTTGCTTTACAGTTCAAAGCAGCAGCCCTCTTTTCCCAGCTCCCTTTGTGAGCTGTCTCTTTTACCCTCTAAAAAAAGAAATGAGAAACTTGAATATATCTGCTTTTATTTTTTAAGTTTACTGTGGTTATGTATATGGCCCAGTGTATATGTGTGAGAGTTTTATGTAGACACTTAACACTTACATGTTTGTTCATCCATTGGTGCATCTGTTTTTAGTGTACCTGCAGACTAACTGTAAAGACTGAACCCACTTTTCAATAGGTTTCTCTCTGATGTCTTCCCACAGGATGATTCCATCCAATCAGCAGTGACGCCATGTTGTCAACAAACCTCCATCCCTCTTCTGATGGCTTGCACGGCCAACGTGAAGACAGTGGTGGCCAATCCCATTGTCTACCTGACCAACCTGACTCATGACATCTTGCAGACCATCAATTCACTCGACTCTCCTCCACATCCCGATGTTGTCAACAACGAGGTGAGGCTGTCTCATTTATGCATTTCTACTCCTGGTACTGTTGATTGCATAATTTGACATTTCCTCTTAACAGAAAGACCGTAAATATGATTTTACTGAAGGACAATGATCCTGGGAAATTTGAGAAATGATTCACACAGTGAAATATATGAATTTTGAGGCAAAAGAAACTGAGACATTTTTTAGAGCCTGGATAGATAGAAGTGTCTATATCCGGGTGGATCTAACAGATCATATTAGCTTATTGGAGATATATCCGTATGAGTGAGTATGCCATGAAGAAATGGCAGTACAGAAATGCCAAAGATAAGTTTGAGGTAGTTTAGAAATAGGGACATCATTACAACTGTAAAATATCCCACTCAGTAAAATAACCCTTCTCAAAATAATTGTTGTATTGTCTGTCAGAGTTTACCAAAAGCTTAGACATGTAAAGTTTAATTTTGTTCTTTTTAGTGTGTTTAGTTTTGATTGAAACACTCATTTATAATTTGTTGTTTTTAACTCTATGCCTTATTTCAGATCTATGTGATGCACACATTGGCTGCCTCCTTGTCAGCCTGTATATATCAGTGCCTGTGTGATGGACACACCCACAGGTAAGTGTCTCACCTGGCTGACCTGCTACCAATGATACTAACCTATTAACACTCTAGGATGTCATGTCGCAGAGACTGTTGTTCAAAGCAACATGATCAGAAGCTTCATTCTGAACCATAATCCAGCACAAACCTTGAGCTATTTTAAAGCCAGCCATTTCTTAACAATGGTTTGGGGATCTGGGGAAATAAGTCTTTGCAGATCCCAGCTCAGCGTTTGAAAGTGCTTTTATGCAGCCTGACTCAAAAAGGTTTGAGCTCATAGTGGGTATCTTCACTGCAGCATCTCTCCGAGCAAGCTTCTTGAATTCTTTATATGACTTCAAGCGATGCTTAACTTTGATACAACTTCTTCATTTTCCACCACATTCACCTTGACACGACTCCATTAACAGCACTAGCCGCCACTGGATTATTTATCTATAAAGCGTGATCTGACTTTGTTTCTCTGTTCTCAGTTTTAGTATTTAAAAGACAAACTGTTCGCAAAAATGCTGCTAATTTGAGTCTTCTGGTTTCCTCTAGTGTGTGTGTGTGTGTGTGTGCGTGTGTTAGAAGGTTTTTAGACTTATTAGAGCAGAATGATAAGAGATAAGGGGGAAGGGACATGACTACTGGTAACCAAGCATACTTTATGATGAGAGGGTAAGACACACATACATTGAAAATCAAACACTGCAAATATAAAACCATAGTGGGGAAAAAAGGCTTTTCAGGATATCTTAGGCTTTGTTTTCATCTTAGCACATCCTTAAGGCTGGTTTTACAAAGAGCTGCAGTGATGTGATTTAAGACATAGGGAAAGAAAAATATGCTGAAAACTTGCAAAGCAAAAAATATGACAGTCACTGATCGTGTTTAGAATGATTTATGAAGGCTGCAAGGCTGCTGTTTGTCATTCTTATTGTAAATACTTAATTAGATTTTTGGTTTTGACAGAACAGAGGAACGTGTTTATTTAAAACAAGTATGTACCATAACTTCCAATTACTTTGACAACAAACCAGTCGGATTTAAACATTGGATGGATGATTGAGTGTGCGTGTGGGAGATTCTTTTTTCCTTTGTTAAATAACCCATTTGGCTTACAGCTGTGTTCGTGTCATCATTGTGCCAGATTGCTTCTTTGCTTGCTTGATGTTGTACAGAATCGTTTTTACTTATGCTCGACCAGACTTGGGCCTTTAAAGCCACAGTGCTGCTGTGACCTCGGAGATAAAGTTGCTTGTATCAGTTAAATAATTCGTCAAAGGGAGAGGGTTTTTTTTTAAGTTAAGATAGAAAAAAGTCATTGTCCTTTCAGAGCAAGCTCTCTGACGTCTGTTTTTCAAACCTCACACAACTCTAAGTGATTAAATGAGCACTGTATTCCTTTTATACACACACACAACTGTCTATTACACACTGTTTTTTAGAGGAACAGTCTAACTAAATTAGCAAGACTGTTTCTAATTTAACACCGTCTTGTTATGGTAATTATGATCTAAACTCGCCTGGTGTGTCGCTACAGAGGATTAATGAAATTATTCTCTTTTTTTTTTCTTCCTCTTGAGTGTGTGAGAGACAGAGCGAGTGTAAGAGAGTGTGAGGACTTTTGTTATTTCAGGATGTAGGTTGTGAGGGTTGAGTGTTGCTGCCGAGTTGACTATATTTTGATAGTTCTGCCCTTTTCTCTCTATGTGATTGTGCTAACTTCAGTTTGATTATTTGACTGTGAAGAAAAATACCAACAGGTACATCCATTTTAAGTCTCACTGAATTGGTGTTGTGCCGGAGTAAATTTGTTGATAGAAGTGCATTCAAACCACTGCTCCTTCTGAAGGATGTTCCCTCTGACGTTTGAATTCTTTTTGATGTGGAGGCAGTTGTTTTCTTTCACAGAAGCTTAGAAGGGGACTTAATTGGAAACTTAATAGACTCTCTGGCGGGTTAAGCCTTCCATATTCTCTGTAAAAATTTCCTCTGCAACCATCCAACCTTTTTTGTGTGCATGTGTTAAAAAGCCACTCGACGGGAGAGCTTGAGCACTAACGCTTTCTTGATCACGAAGCGTTTCTTCTCTATTACCAAACAGCATAGATAGGCTAACCTGCGATGCAGCCCATTAGTATTTCATGTCTTGAGAGAACAAAGTTTGACAGCAGTGCCTCTTACTTAGAAACATCATCCCAGAGTTCAGAACAAAGTTAAAACATTTAAAGTAAAACATTTAGACATTATATATTTACACCGCCTAACCCAATTTTTCACAAGTTCACTTTTTTGTGTTTAATATAAAAATTATTCTTTGTGCTCTTATACTGACTGTGTCTGGTTTCTTTCTTTTGTCTGTTGAATCTCCCACAGCCATGTGAACCATTTCACAGGAATCGTGTACCAGAGTGTGTTGCTGTCTCAGAAGCAGCCAGTCAGAACTGTCAGCATGGATGAATCTATTCAGCCCAACACTTCCCCTGCACAGTGGCCAGGTACATCAGCCAAACCAAACACATTTTTGCCTGAATTATAAAGGAGAAAAGCATATTTTTCTTTTTATCAACAAGTAAAAGACACAAAACAACAAGGTGTCTTTCTGTACTTACAAACTTCCCTGCTTTGTCTGTGGCATTCAACTCCAACCTGAATGCGGCAGGTCCGTTCCTACTTACTGTAAATTGTTTGAAATAGTTCTGGAATATGTAGTTTCATTTAAGAAAAAAGGCTGAGTAATTTCCTTAACCTGCTGTGCACTGTAGTTTTGAACAAAAGTTACTCAAGCATGAGTGAATAGAACGTTTGCTTGGGACAATTTTTCAACTCTGGATGGTGCATGTGGGATTGACTCAAAATAAACTACAGTGACCATTTTCATTTTAGTGGAGGAACATGTCACTCACTGTAACGATGTGGCCCACTGATGTGTTTTTCTTTAGTTTTTGGACATCAATGGAGGTCTTTGGCACAGAGGACAGTGCTTGTTAGTAGGATCAATTCACTGTTGCTGTTGTCTTTGAATAAGCTTTGTTCAGAAGAAGAAAAAGAATTGTCAGTCTTTTCCTTTTTGTAGAAAAGATAAGGATGTTCGCACAAGGAGAGAAAAAAAACAGAAAAAAAGACCTTGTAGTTTGGAACATTGCATCAATAAAAGTGTTTGGGAGCTTGTAAATGAAACCCTCTCCTTTTCCTTTTGTGTGTGGTTTCTTGTCCTGCACCTGTAACTAACTGGGACTGCACATTATCCATCTCTTTCGGCCTTTTCTTTTAATTCAATCTTTTAATGCATTTATCAATAAGTTGACTTAAGTTGGGGTGTTTATTCTGCTCTTTCTTCAAATGTAAACATGGCCTTGATGTGTTTTATGTGCATTTTTTGGGTTGTTTGTTATCTTTTTCCTCTTCTGTCCTTTCACATTCCCTTTCTTCTTGTCTCGTCTCTCCAGGTATCGCCTCTCTGATCCGACTGCTGAGCTCAGCAGGTGAGGAGAGCCAGCCGGGCTTAGCTGTGCTGCTCTGTGAGATCCTGACTGCTGTCTTCCTCAGTCTGTTTGTTCACGGCTTGGCCACTCACTCCAGCAACGAGCTGTTTCGCATCGTGGCCCACCCCCTCAACAGCAAGCTTTGGGTGACGGTGTTCGGAGGAGGCGCCCGGATCCCTGTCATAGAGAAACCGAACAGCCCAATGAGAACACCCCCACCAGGTTGGTAGGGATTAGTTTGACCGATCTAGTTTTCTTTCTGACAGTCTGCCTGCATGAGTGGCTGTCTCTCTTTGTGGGGTTTTTCTTTTGGAGGTGACCCAGGAGCTAAATCAAATCAGTCCAGCTAAATTAATTGGGTTCCCGTCTGTAGGTCAGAGTGAAATCCATCAACCTATTAGTGTGGGAGCTGTTTCCCTGACACGCTGTCTGTGCTACTCTCTCATGGTTGGCAGAGGAAACCTGATGTAATGCAACTGTAACTCCCGTTTCTTTGACAAAATGTTTGCATTTCAAACCACTGTTAATATTCTATTTTTAGGAAGACATTTCAAAACCTAAAACTTGTGTTTACGATTGTCATAAGGAGGCTCGGCGTATTGTACACAATGCACAAGTGGGTTGGGTTGTGACAGCAGGCGAAATCAAAGATGCAGCAATTTAACAAACGCTTTCCCTCGACACTCCAGCCTCACCAAGCGGCTCAGACAGGAAGTCGAGAAGATTCAGGCTTCTGTCATCGCGCAGTGGATCCAGAGAGGAGTCTGGGATGGAGCGGGAGAGCCCATCCAGTCCCAAGCACGGCCACGTGGTGGAACAAGAAGCTGCCTCCATCTTTAAAGAACGATTTGTCCCTCCAGACCTCAGCATTTGGGATTACTTTATTGCCAAGGTAATCCAGAAAAAACCCTCAACTATCTTGAGTGTATTGACTTTTGGGATAATGTTTCATATGCAGTATTCATGTATACAAGCATAATTATGTTTTGACTATATTATTGTGATGGTTAAAGTTAATACCTTATGGAAACACACTGGCAATTTGTAATCATCTAGCTATGTTTATCCCTTCAGGTGTTGTTGTGTGTCTCTATCTTCACTCATTATTGTTGTTGTGTTCGTATGTCATTTAGCCTTCACTGCCACCATCAGAAAGCAGAATTGAATATGACTCAGAGGAGAGCCAGGGCAGTCAAGACGAAGAAGAAGATGAGGATGAATACGAAGATGTATTTGACCCCAACTCTCCTCAAAGAGAGCATTCAAACCACAATTCATACAGGTAATGGCACAGCACTGAGTGACTATTACACAAAGAGTGACTCATCTTCGCCTCAATTCAAGCTGTCAAGCGTAAACCTGCATGTGTTTATGTCTTTCTGTTGACTTTGTGTTCAGTCACACTACCTCTATATGCTGCTCCATATTCAGGCCGAATACATATTTATGGCCCCAGTTCTTTTGAAGGCAGCTTTGGACCCATTTAGAGAATTTATGTTCAAAATTGTAATCTCTTTGGCTTTCTAATTTCTAATGGCTTTCCTTCCTCCCAGTTGGTGTTTGATGCGTCTGGCAATGGTTCAGCTGGTCTTGGTCAACCTCAAGTCCTTTTACCCAATGGCAGGATATGATCTATTAGGTAAACACTAAAATACGCCACACACACTCTGATGTATGAACGTCCAGGATCTAGATAAGTGCCGCCTCATTTCTCACTGCCTGTCTTAGCTAATCTTATTGCCTTCCTGCTCGTGTGTGCCTGCTTCTGTTTAACGCAGATCTGCCTGTGGGCTCTCCTCTGTGTCACGCTGTGCTGAAGACGCTGCAGCGCTGGGAGCAGGTGCTGCAGAAAAGGCTGGAGATCTTCGGGGGCCCCCCTTCCAAGTACATTTCCACCCACCTCCAGGATGAATCAACCACACCTGGTCCCGCCCTGCTCAGGCACAAGGCCCTGTATGAACCATCCAACACCCCGTTCAGGTACCAACATGAGCCGAGTAACACAAGCTAAAGAATTATCATGAGAAGTTTTTAATTTATTTGTTTTATTCAGAGTGAATTTGAAATCAGCCAGTCTTAGTGTGTTTGTTAATGTGCATGTTTCTGTTCACTCAGCGCATGAGAAAATGTATGTTTTTGAGTAGACATGATATTGCTTCAAGCCTTATACCCTTCAGCTTGTAAACATTGTGAATTAATGTTAACATGACGCTGTTCAATTGATTACAGTTTTGCCTTCAGCACCGGATATTTCTATGTTACTGTAATCCATAGATTAAACATTTTACCCTTCAGCAGATGTGACCCCGGTAGATTTCCACATGGCTCAGACAGAACGTACTGTAGGGGTTTACTGCTCTTGAAGGAACGACTGTATGTGCATTAGATGTGTTTTGCCTTAAGCCCCAAATATGTGGAGTTTCCAGATCAGCACCAATGGCCCAAATCAGAAATAATATTTTCTAACACATTTTGTTGTGCTTCAGTGAACCGATTTAATGAGCATTAGTGTTAATATGCAGGAGGTGTTTGATTCGTTTCAGGACGAGCCACCCTTCAGCGCTGCCTGTGAAGCGTCTGTGGCAGTTTCTGGTTAAGCAAGAAGAAGTGCAAGAGACTTTCATAAGACACATCTTTACCAAGAAACGGGACCCAAATGAGGTACACCATGTTTACAACATCCCGACCACTGCATGAACTGCCTCCATGTTGCACAGCTAGCACATTGTAATAAATGTCACTGAATAACACATCAACTAATTTGTTATGATAAAATCCACCACGTGTCTCAGTATTTACCCCAGGCACACCGCATCATTATTGCTTTCACATCCCTGTTGGCGTGCTTTTGCTTTTTTTGTTCCGCATGCCAACCACATGTATTATTACTGCCTCCAGTCGCATGTTGATGCTGTAGTTTTATGAATAGAATTACACCCCGTTTGATTAACAGCACAATAATTCAATTTCTGTGAGTATTTGACTGCATGGTTCATCACTGGTTGTTGTTGTTGTCTGTTGTGTGTGTTTTTTGTGTGTGTGTGTGTGTGTGACTACCCTTTGCTGCTTCCCCAATCATTAAAGTCGGGTGAGGACCAGACTGACAATATGAAATGTTCAGGGATGGAGGAGACAGGAATCCATCAGGTACTGATGTTTCAGATGAATGTGACTCATGGTATCAGGGTGGGGATGGGCTGGGTACCAAATCTCAGTACTGACCGAATTGTGTCCACTGCTCCAAAGACTGAAAACTGTCCAAAACAAATTTGAACAAATATTGGCTAATTTTCAAAACAATTTCCAAATTTTGTACCGTATTCTGAAGACATTCTTGTCTTTACAAGTGCGTGTTCATATTCAGTAAGTACTGGCACTGATATTTGAAAAAAATCAAATAATGCTCAGCCCTGGGGGCATTCTTGTGGTAGGTTTTGGGAGATTAAAATCCCAAAAATGGAATGTTCTATAAATAAAACCATGCCATTTGCTTATTTTTGTAGTATAGATTTAAAAAAACATACCATTTAATGTTTCAGAAACTGTGGATTTAAAACTGAATGATCGGCTGCACAGTTTACCAGCAGGCTTTGCAGTATGTGACAAAGTAGAGCATCACTCTGTAAGTTGTGTCAGCATCACAAATCAAGTTTGGGTAATTGTGCAAGAACCAGTGTGCATCAGAAAAATGGCATTGTTTTATCTGAGTTTTGTTATATGTTCACAAAAATACTGTATGTGATGTGTATGTTTTAATTATTAAATGCAATACTTTTGAGTTGTCAAGGCCATTTAATAAATAATCATGTACTCTGTACAGATGAAACCTTATGAAACATACACATCACCATACTGTAGTGTGGGCGGTACAAACTGTATCACTGATTAGATGCGGGAACATGCACATCCTGTGCCATGTATTAGCCTCCTGCAGTAGAATAGTAAATGTGGCCTGTCACATATAATCTAAGAAACATTCAAAGTGTGATCTTGACAGAATTACAGTATGTGTATTTTCTGGGCCATGAACTCTGTATGTTCCTGTCATTGTTTGATATTCGTCTTACATTTAGCCATCTAAATATTAATGTGAGTATGAACCATAAATCTCAAATTGCACTGTACACTGATGCTTCATAGATGTTTTCTAATCTTCTGGCTCTCACTGTGCAATCTGCCACGTTGTAGCTACTCCATTTGGCTCAGTGTTAATTAACCCAGTCTCTCATAGGACAAGCTATGAAGCTGAATAGCTTCTGATTAATGGGCCCAACACTGTCACAGTGAATCTGCGTCCCACAGGGATTATGTGCTCAGTGAAAATGGCAAACCACCATATTTAGATTTATGCAAGTCAAGTTTTACTTTATTCCATCTGACAGAAAAAGGCATGGTCTTTTCCACTTGAATAAATGCTGTAAAGACTTTAATTCAATCTCATGCTCAAAGGATGCCTGTCTCATTTTGAGTAAGTTTGGCATCAAAATGTAACATCTCTATACAATATGCAGAGCTACAGTATAGCCTACTCTGCACAGTACATCCCACAGGACCTCTATGGTACAGTTTGTACTTGTGCTCATCGCTAAAGGGTTGTTGTGCTCAGGCTATCTAATGGCACTAACCCTGTTATGTGTGCTGCTGTGGTTAATTGTGTGGCCTGATGCACCTCATATGTCCTCTCCTAACCCCAAATGGCAAGACAGGCACATAAACACAGAGTGCACATATTATATAGTATAGACAACAAAGAGTGGGCTTCACTTGAGCCATGGCTCTGCTACAACATCAGCTCTGTTATCTTCTTCAGCAAATAATAACTTTTTTTATCAACCCCTCTCAGGGATCTTGTCAGGTCATTGGTTCTGTGGTGTGAAGGGAAACGTATCTGAAGCTGTGGCTGTTATTTGTCTGCAGGAAATGTTAACCACTGTTTCAGCTGTGATGATTGAATCTCCGTGGTGGTGATTTGTGTCTGTGTGTGTGTGTTGCTCTGTGCAGACTGAGTCAGATCTGGGTTCCCCCAGAGGAAAGGCTCGCATCATCCACAAGGAATCTGACATCATCACAGCCTTTGCCATAAACAAGGTACAACTCTTTTACACAGATGTCAGATACTGTGAGAAAAGCAAGGTGTGTTTCCAACTAAGGACCCTGTTGGATTGTCAGTCTACCTAGTCAATACAGTTTTTTTTATTTAAACCTCAGAACGTCTGCCTCCAGAATATGGTTCAAGTTGTTTCGTAATGTTATATGTTTTAAAGTCATTCTAGTTTTTTCTCTGTTACTTGGAAAACATTAAATATTTATGATGCTATTTATTTATATATGATATACAAAACGTCATAGGGTTTTGCAACCACAGGCAGAATAGAGTTGGAAATTGTCTTTGTCTCACTCTTGTGGACCTTCTAACTTTTTCAAATTTTGCACATACATTAAGTCTCATCATCACATTAAGACTCTCTCATTTTTTTTTATAACGCTTATCCTCTCTGTCACCTGCCTCTCGTTTTCCCCACTTCCTGTCACTTTATGTCTCCCAGGCAAATCGGAACTGTTTAGTCATGGCCTCCACCCATGACATTCAGGAGTTGGATGTCTCATCCATCTTGGCCACACAGATCTTGACATGGATCGATGACGATGAGGCTGAAACCAAAGGGTAAGAGAGTAATCTGTGTGTGTGTGTGTGTGCGCGTTTGGTTTTTTTTTGTTGTTTGTGCATACTGTACTTGTTGAGGCCAACGGCTGTGAAGAGTTCATCCAGAGTAAGATCAGGTCAATTTTTCACCCTCATACCAACACAGCTAAAATGAGAGTGGGCGTGGGACAATGTGATTGGTTCAGTAATGATCATGTAGGTGGTATAGCTGCATCTGCATTGTGCGTCTATGTTTGCAGCAGCAAAATCTATATGAGTTTCTGTACGGCTGCTCCTTATGCGATATAATTATAACATGTCAGAACAGGGTTTCTTGTAGCTTCTTGTGCACCAACAAAATCTAGTTTTCTTGAAAACAGGACAATGCTGGCATAATTTGGCTGAATTATATTATTTTTCTATTCTAAGGATAATTAATCTTTCCTTGCTTTCTGAAATCTTCATCAAGTGTTTTCTGCTATATCTGTCTCTGAGTATTTCCTGTAAAATTTAACTACATCCCTAATAATCATTCCGTCTCTGCAGTGTCGGTGGTGATGACTTCCTGGTGGTCCATGCACGCGATGACTTTGCCGCCCTCCACGGCACCACACCGTACACTCACAGTAGCCCCGGCACACCCATCAACATGCCCTGGCTGGGAGGAGTGCAGACGGGCCGGGGGGCATCTGTGGTGAGCTCTAGACCTGAATTTGTATGTGATGAAAATTACCAGAACCATTTGTTTGCCCCACTCTTCTTCTCCTGACTTATTTTCCTGATCTCTGTCTGCGTTTAAAGGGCCGTTCGAGTTATTTTGCATGTTTTCGGCCATTAACTGCAATTTACTAATACGTTATAGCTCATACAACTTTGCACCCTTGGAGCTAAATTGTAGGTGGGTGTAGGCCAGCATACTAATAGAGTCAAGACAGCATTTTGGCATGGGCCAGTAGAATCAGGGTGATATAGGGCATGCAGGAGATCAAAGTCATTTTTCAAGCACCATTTCCTTGTCTAATATGACAGTAGGATAAATATCTTGTTTGGACTGTTGGTCTGACAAAAAAGACAACATTTCTCCACGTGTTCTGACATTTTATAGATCAAACAATGATGTGATGAATTGAAAAAATATTAATCATTACTGAAAATAATTGTAGCCCAAATTTTTTGGGTTTTCTACCTTTTTGAAAGCCCTTGCCTAATTTTATCTCATGAAAATACATGTAAGAAATCTTGACACTTTTTTTAGGATAATTAATCTATAACAGTGAACATTTTGTTACCATTATTGCTGATTTTATTTTTATCACACTGTTTTACTGTGGTGTAATGTTGAAAATAATGAGCCTCAGATGTAGGAGCATCTTTTTAAAATGGTTGCTTTTGGAAACAGCTTCAGCATGAGATGATAAAATAAGTCAAAAACTGAAGCTGGATTACTGAAGTGGGAAATCTCAATGAGTTGTTGTGTTAAAGTTTGGAAATTAATCTTAACACTTTTTTTTACAGTCATGGCCAACTGCAATATCAAGTAAACTTAGTCTGTGGTTCATGTAAACCTTGAAAAATCAGCAGTAAGGTCCCTTAAGCTTCCACAGACAGTGCAGTGATGATTGTCATGGGTTTAGTAAACTCCTCACTGATTTTCAGGACGTAATTGATGTTGTCTGTTGCTCTGGATCTGTCCTTCTTTACACTCAAAGCAAAATCCTCAAGCAGTTTAAATGACTTTAATTAATAATTCATCTTTGTCTGGGCTCAGTTTGCCAAAAGCATCATGGCTGCTAACATTAGCTTCCCTCATTGACTTACAAAGGAAGAAAGATGTTGCTGACTCCTCCAGCTTGTGAGAGGCCTCTATCTTTCCTCTGCTTTAATGGAAAAGTCTGAACGCTGTTTTACTGAGGAGAGAAACGTAGCGTTGGGAGGGAGATCGGTTTGATTCTGGTCATAGCAGCATTTTTGAATCGAGCAGTTGTGAGTCATGTTTGTTGATATTAACCAGCTTGCTCATTGCTCTTGATATGCAGACTGGACAGTAGCCACTCAGAGCCACTCTGCATAGTGATTATTTTACCAACCAGCCAGGCTTTGTGCTCGAGGTTGGAGTAGAATACTAAATAAAGAATAATAAATAAAATGCTTGGCAGACATTACTGTTTATGTTCACCTCTCTGGGTCTTAACACGGGGCAGAAAATACTAACGGAGCCGCAGTGTATTAAGACAATTTATACTATGTGATGATAGAGCAACCATCCATTAATGACGCAACATTAAATATGTAGTTTGGCATAATCATTAAGACCGGAATTTTTCTGACCTCATAAGTGGATTTTAATTAATTTAATTTTAATTGAGCCAGACATGCAACTCTTTATGTAAATGTTAATATTATGGCACTTTTAATTTTGATGCATTATGATTTTGTCAGTCCGTCCCTCCCATACTTGGGAACGCCTTAAGGGAATTTCTTCAAATTTTGCACAATCACACACTTGGATTTGAGGATGAACTGATTAGAATTTGCAGGTCAAAGGTCACTGTGACTTTATGTGTGGAAAAAGGGATTTAGAATAAGTGTAATGTTGTTTAACTGTGTACTATTACATAGCACTGTTCTTTTCCCTCTTTACCATAACGTTAAATAAAGTTCTGCATTGTTTTCCACTAATGTTGGCTCACTAAAAAATCTCCTCCTCCTCTTTTCTTCTCCCAGATGATCAAGAGAAATATCAACAATGTGAGGAGAATGACCTCCCATCCCACACTGCCTTACTGTAAGTACATGATATCTGTCAGAACATTAGAAAGGTATCCGCCTCTTAAAGGTGCTATGCAGACATATTTCTCATGTTAGGAAGAACCTTCAGGGGATGGTTGCATCACCCAAAAAGTTTCTCTTGTATAGATACTTAGCAAGTGGCAAACTTTTATTTTCTTCTGGTCCCAGTGCTGCTGTTGATTTAGAAAAGGCTGACTGAGCCCTACTTGTTCCAACCTTGTATTTTCCATTCAAACTGCATAGTGGGGATTCAGTTGTGAGGTGTTTTGGTGGATGAATTCCCAGCAGGTTGTAAGAACGGCTGTTGAAGTGTGCGTGTGAAATAAACCATTTCCTACATCAATTATAAAACAGATGATTTTGGGAACAAAGAAATGCCAAAACCTCATGTTGGGACCAGACGGCTCATGGAGATGCTCTGGAAAATGAGCCGAACTTATGCTACATTTTGTTTTCATCTGTTTTTCAGACCTGACGGGAGCTCAGGATGGCAGCGTGAGGATGTTTGAGTGGGGTCACTCCCAGCAGATAATCTGCTTCAGAAGTCCAGGCAACTCCAGAGTCACCAGGATCCGATTCAACCACCAGGGAAACAAGGTTACAAAGTCACACTCATACTGTATGGAGCAGTTAACCTTACAGATGTCAAACTACTCACAGCCTTGCAACACAACTGCATTGTGATGTGAGCCTGTCAGATTGAGCAACGTTTTCACACTTTCTCACAAGTTTGCCATTCAGGCACGAACCACAGTGGGGAGTTTGGCTTCAGCACACATTGTTCTTCAGCTGAGTGATTCAAGCGCTCTGAACTCAGGCACTCGCCTCAAGCTAATAATTTTCTCAGATGGTGCCTCTCCTGTGCCAGTGCTATCTTATCTGCCTGTTCTGGCCTAAAGAGTGAAATATGCTTTAAAAAAGATTGGAATGAGAGGACATGCAGAGCACTTGATTTTAGTTATGTAAGTGGTGCTTGGACTTATGAGGCTGGTGACGTGTTTGGGAAGATAATTTGAGCACAAGCCAGATCACCTGAAGGGAGTGAAGGTTCTGTGTGGCTGTGCAAACACAGGAGGAACACCTGACAATGTGCTTTTGTCTCTCTGTGTAAAAACAAAAAAAGGGATAATTTTAACTTAATGATGTCTTGATACCTGTTCTCTGAATGTTTTGTGTAGTTCGGCATCGTAGATGCTGATGGAGGTTTGAGTCTGTGGCAGACCAACACAAGTGGGAACGCACCCAAACCGTATCTGGTAAGAAACTCCCAGAATCGCCTTTTCTTTTTCCAACATCTTTATCTTTATTTTTGTCTGTCTCGACCGTCTTAGCGTCCTCGTGCATTCTTCCTGTCATCCTCATTTTTTGTTTACTCTTCTCCTGCCTCTCTGTTACTGTCACAATTACTAAGCGTCTCCTTTGTTTCTCTCTGCCAGACATTGCAGTGCCACAACAAGACAGCTCACGACTTTGTCTTTGTGGGCTCGTCCTCCCTCATCGCCACTGCGGGTCTTTCAACAGACAACCGGTACGAGAGACTTGGAAGGAGAATTTGGTCTCCAGAACTTCTAATTAAAAGCTGAAACTTTTCCATTCAGCTCCACCGTTCTGTGGCCAAAAGGGATAATGACATGTCCTTTGATTAAAATGTTTGAAGGGATACTCATTTGGTCATTTTTGCCCCCACAGGAACATTTGTCTGTGGGACACTCTGGTGACTCCTGCAAACAGCCTTGTACATGGTAAGAAACAGCACAAGAAAAGTATTTGTAACAGTGGAATCAGCAGAGCAATCAAAATTGTTAGATCGTTAGTTAGTGTATTGATGTTTTGTTTGATTCTGATGAGCATTTGTCACTATTTTCTGACATTTTATTGACCAAATGTTTAGCTGATGATTTGAGAAAATAATTTAATTAATAATAGTAGATTGAAGCCTGAAATACTATATTTTTTTCTGGCATATTTTCTCCTCTCTGTCCGACTTTTCTGATTTATCCATCTTATCTTCCTCGATATCCCATCCTCTCTCTCTCCTCTCTCACTCTCTCTCTCTCTCCCCCTCTCTCCTTAGCTTTCTGCTGCCACGAGACCGGTGCCACCGTGCTCGCGATGGCCCCGAGGCAGCAGCTGCTTATCACAGGCGGGAGGAAGGGTTGGATCAGCGTCCTGGAGCTCGCCCACAGGCACCAGCGCCAGAGTTTCCAGGCCCACGACTCGCCGGTCAAAGCACTGGCTGTCGATCCAACTGAGGACGTCTTTATCAGTGGATCATCTGAGGGCAACATCAGGGTATTTTTGACTTCACTTTCATCATTTTGCTGTTCCAAGTTAATTAATGCGATTAAATACATTTGTTTTTAATAAATATGAAATTTTGAGAGGTAAATTTCTGACTATATGAATATGTTGGCATTTGTTGACAACTTTCAAGGTCAGTCACAAGTAGAAATCAGACAGTTTGCTCTGTTGGAGAATTTTAAGTCATAGAGTGTTTTTGTTTTTAGAAAATCATTCATTTTATTCAAGAGCTTCACTGGGGACAGTAATTCTAGAAATTATGAAAAGAAATTTGATCATTTCCTCTTCACAAAGTTAACCTGACACAACAGTCCTGCAGGGCATTTGTCCCCCAGGTGTGAATGTCTCTCCTCCACATCAGCAATCAAATGACTGTTGCATTTATCCATGAAGACAGTGAGTGCCACTTGTGATTAACCACCTGCTCAGGACAACAGTGTGAATAATGGAGACTTGAGTTTTAGGTGAAAGGAGAAAAGACAAAGGAAAGTGACAGGCAGGAGATGTGACCGTCTTCAGCTAATATATTTTCAGAGACAGCAGGACTTTCATCTTTTAGACTCGAGTGTGTTGGCGCAGATCACACAGCTGTCACTCCAAGGATGAAGCCGCTGCGTCACACAGACGTACAAGAAATGGTGCAGTGCACATCTGCTTGAAATTCAAATGACTTTCATTCAGGATGATTGCTCACAATAACCTCCATGGCTGTGTGTGATGTTGCTCATTTGAAGTCATTAATCATATATGGGCTGATTGATAATTTAAACACGGGTGTGCTACAAATATATAAGCGTATATAGTGATTCATGAGAGTCCATGGAACTGGAAGATTGACTAATACGTACAGACACAAGTCTGTAAAATACCTTATCAAATAATAAAGCTTCACAGGCCGGGAATACGACTCAAATAAAGCAAGTTGCACAGAGCTCAGCAGGATTCTCAGTGGACCCACACTTGATGTAAATCTATAAAAACAGGTCACAAAAAAAAAAAAAATCAATCAGGGAACATAAAAATGATCCCACCTATGCAACGGCCACTTGCCAATAAAATGCTATATGTAATCAAATTAAAAAATACCAGTTGGTTCACTTATGTAACTAATTGTTTATCTCACATTTCTCTTTTTAACATCACGAAATACTGCTGGATCCTGGGCCTTGGGGTTCTTATTGTTTGCTTTGCTTAGCAGCATACAGCTAAACAGGAAGCGGTTCACAAGGAGGAACCAGGAGGTTTAGAATCCTCAAGTTTGAAAGTGGGAGAGAAGAAGAGAAATTTTACTGATTGTCTTGAACATGTTCAACCTACTGTCGAGAGCAGAGCTTCATCCTGCTACATGATATTATTCAAACTGTCCTTGCAGCAGAGATAATGTTACCTAGTATTGTCTCTCTCTCTCTCTCTCTCTCCCCTCCCTCCTTCCTTCTGATAGATCTGTGCCTCTCTTTTGCTCGCTCACTCTTACCCAGGACTTCTCCTCATTTCTCTACTTCCTGTTCACTTTTGGTCACATTTCCTCTCTGGATCTCTGTGTTAATTCCTGAGTACATAAACTGTTCTCTTCTCCCCAGGTTTGGAGCTTGGCCACACAGTGTCCTCTCTACACCTTCCCCAATGAGCACGCTCGCCAGTCGCTGTTCAGGAACCTCGGCACAGGCGTCATGCAGATCGAGGTGGGACCAGCCAATCACATCTTCTCCTGCGGCGCCGACGGAACCATGAAGATGAGGATCCTCCCGAACCGCTTCAGTGTTGTTAATAACAACAACCATGACAACCTCAAGAACGATGTCAAGTTCATCATATAGACGAGTTTAGAAAAATAAGGTGTTGAAAGCAATCGAATTGAAAAATGTGAAGTGCATTTTATGATGGAGCAAAGTTACCAGCTGTGGAAAATCCTGGATTGGAACAACATCATGGGTTCGTTTTTGGGGAACAATGCCATGACAGAACAATATCAGTGTAAATGAAGGTGGGTTATTCATGGGATTGACAGACTTTCACAGAGTGAGAGCGCATCATCCCCAAGAGTGACTGTACGTGGAAATGAACCCATCCAGCCGTGCTTTGTGTGGCACACAAACCTAAATTTGGCAAAGCCGACCAAACACAGGAGCCTCTACAAGTGTTTTAAACAGTAGTGGAAGTGGGCACAGGGTTAACGACCGAGGGCACACTCTGTCGGAATAAACTGGAAAGGAGACAAAAACCCAGCTGGAGATTCTCCAAAACAAACTCGGCGTCTACTGAACAGCACACGGAGAGAGCTTTTTTTTTGTTTGCACAGGAAGTGAAGCTGTAGGAGGAGCAGGAGGGACTGAAGAGTCTAAAGCTGCAGCATTGTTCTTCTCATACAGCATCACCTTTTCTCTTAGGTCATATTAGTGAAGCGGTCATGATAGTGGAACCTCTCTGCCGGAGTGATAAAGTACAGGAGACTGTGCAGGCAGTGTATCGTGCAGGGACGATGAGCGATCCCTTGAGGGGTTTGAGCTTCGACCACAAGACTGTACGACACTGTTGAACCCGCTCAGCACAATGCAGTCAGGCCAGTGGACATCGTACAAAGCACATTATATCCAGTCACAAAGCGCATTCTGGTGCTCCATGCACATTTACAAAACACAGATGACACAGAGTACCAGCTGTTTGTCACAATCAAACCACACTTACAGAATTACAGGATGTCAATATCATATCTCTCTTATTGTTCCACATTTTATTTTTAGGCATTTGGCTGGTGAATACTTTGATTTTATAAAGGTGGAAAGTAGAAACTCATCTTAAATTTAAATGAATGGTTTGACATTTTGCTTTCTGGCAGAGAAGGTTGATGTCACTCTCATGTCAGTACCTAAATGTAAAGACAAAGCCAGCAGCCGGTTGACCAAGACTGTTGTATGTATTAAAACAAATGAGACACGTGTTAACAGTGAGCTTTAGATGCTGGTCGATGGATTTTGTTTTGATTTTGTTTCATTTGCAGGCTCAGCTAAGCCAACCTGCCGCTGGCTAAAGCTTCACATTTGCTGAAATGAGAATGGTGTCAATCTTCTCATCCAGCATCAACTATCCACCAGAGAGCGAATAAGCGTATTTCCCAAAATGTAGAAATACTCCTAAATTTGTGACTTTGCTGCTTCCCAAAGTTTTCATGGACTACCTGAATGCGCCATCTCTCTTTCTATTTGCACATAAAAATTAAGCTAAATTATATGTAGTGAAATGCATATAACTATACAAGGCTGGGTGGCAGCGAAGCAGTCCAAGCCTTCAGTAATAAGATTAATTTATAGTACGATGTTTGCTCACCCCGGCCTAGATTTAACCAGTGTATTATTATTAAGTGTCCTTAATCTCTGAGAACTACTTCTGCCATGTTGGCACAGTACTATAGAACTGCTGGTCCTGATGTTATTGATTATTATTGATATTAAGTTGCACAAAGTAGCTTTAATTTAACAAGGCCCTCACCGGTATGGGACACCATGAATAATACCTTTTCTGACTGCATTTAGTTTTTTCGAAATGTTCAGTACTAAGCTTGAGAACATGTAGCAGGAAACTTTGCTGTTGACAATGGAAAGTGGGGTTTTGGGGTGGGACAGTTAAACAAGTTTTAATGAGTATTCTGTTTTGTTGTGGAAACGTTTTATTCCAATAACAACGCACTTCCCTTTCATCGACTCTACACTTTCATTTTTCATGCGGACCATGATTGAAAACTGCCTTGGAAACAATATTGTTTGCCTTGTAGTCATCTTGCTTTATTTGACTTGCCATTCAGTTAATTACATTAGCTTAACTTTTTTTTTTTATCATTCAGTTTCTTTATGTATCATCCAAATGCAGCACATTGCCTTCAGTACATGCTTGGAAAATGTAATTCAGGTTGGGTTGTAATATGATGTGTCTTCCACATAAATAAGGAAGGGGTTCAACTGTCTTCTAGCTGTTTCGTCTGAAGGAGTATAATCCATTAAGCTAACTACCCTTAGAACCTTGTGCTGCTGTAGGGAAACAAATGTACATTAGCTTTGATTTCAGGGAAGATAAACTGAGGAAAACCTTTTAGATGAAGCAGATTTATTGCAGTTATGTATATACATAGATGCATAGAGTAGGCTTCTCATAATCATATCGACTAGTCGTAGATAAAGCGTGGGTAACGACAAAAAGCCACTTTATGAAGAATATTCTGTACAAATACAGGTATATTTATGAAACACATTCATATTTAGGATTATAGACCGATTGATCAAAAGGCAGGTGTAAGTTTATTTCCTGCTTCTTTTTTTCCTCTTATTGGTTTACCGTTTTTCTTTTTCTCATTATTTCCTGATGTGGGCTTGAACAACCACATTGCAATGTTTGTTTTCCCCACATATCAAAGTGGTTGGAAAATGATGTGTACTCCTGCAGTAACTTGAGAATAAAATAATTTTTATCAAACGCCAAACTACATGTACTCCTACAGAAACTGGAGAATAAAATACATTTTATCAAAGCAAGAGCTTTTTCCCAAATACTGCTTGATTTCCTTTAAAGACTCACAGATCAGTTGATCTACATTAGTGTGTCAGGGTGTAGCTGTTATGTGAGTAAATTCAACAAAACTCACTTGGCTAAATAATAAAAAAAAAAAAAAATCCTATTCAACTCTGACTTATTCCTTTTTTCCCTTCAATCTTGTGAAATGTGAATTTGATCAAATAATTCTAATTTTATAATGAAGCTATTGTGTAAATCAATGTATAATATACAGAAAATGTAACAATGTAATAAAAAAAATGATGTAACATGAGCAGATGTTTTTTTGCAATTTTGAAAACGGAGGTGACCGTCGATCAAAGCAGATACATTAATGTTTCCTCCTTCACATCCGTCTTAACAGAGAGAGCGAACCTAAACAGTAAAGTTGTGGGCCGGACAGCTAAACAATGAAATGTACAGAAATAAGCTTTTAGTCTGAATTACTTTATTTTCATAGAAGAGCAACCATTTAACTTCATTACAATTGCGTTAAAAATTCAGTGAAAATAATATTTTTTTTAGCTACCAAACCTCTACATTACATACATTTGTTGAGATTACAGCATCAGGTACGTTAAAACTGTTTCTGACTTCACTGTTTCTGACTGGTGAATTTGTTCTTGATTGAAATAACAGACCACTGAATCAGGCTGAGCTTTAGAAAAAAAAAGGTTTAGACTGTAAATGTGAGATTCATCCAGTGTTCGGCAGAATTTTGGTTCATTGTGCTACTAAGCCAGTAAAATATCTTATTGAATGAAAAGTGAAATTAAATGATGAAAAGCAACAGTTAAATTCACATGTAGATCTTTAAAGGCAGGTAGGTTAAGGGCACATTTAGCAAGGACGGACCCGGCCGAGTAAAGTCTAACCAGCTGAAGCGACTCTGAATTATTGCTTTTTCTCTCATCACAGTTTTAACTGAAGACATGACAAAAAAAAAATCTTGATTCCTCAAATTACAGTCTTTGTACATTTTATGATTACAGTGAAAGTTAATTTACATGTGAGAAATAATTCTGAAGTCGTTCTAATGTTAATGGATAATTTTTCATGCGTTTCCAGAGCATGTAAGTACACACATGAATCAAGGACAAGGAAAGTAGACAGACGGCGAGAGCTGGTAGGCCAGTTAGTTCCTGAAGTCATCCGATTGGCCGAGGAGCTCACAGCTTGGCGTAGTCCTTCAGGATGACCTCCAGCTTCTGACTCAGCATGATGTTCCCTCTAACCTTCAGCTTGCCAGCGAAGAACGCCTAGCAAAACACCAAAGACACACTTGACTATTTTTTTTTCCAAGTCTCCTCTGATTTCTAGCTGGTTGGCTGTTAGTTGTTTTTAAGTACACAGGGAGTAAAATGGGGCCAAGGTGCCTGTGGCTAACACTTGTGACTATTGGTGCTCTGGAAGCAGAACAATGAAATAATATTCATATTCATAAAGGTTCAGAGCTGAGAGGCACAGCAGAAAAGTCTCTTTACTGGGTGAACTGAAGTACTGATGACGTGCAGCGCTCTCCTCTGAAAAAATCAATCACAGGATGCTGGTTAGGATGACTCCAGATGACAGTTAGCAGCGTCCTTTGTAACCCTACAAACTAATCTTTCTCCAGCTGCTCCTTTCATCGTTCAAGGGGCTGGAAAAGACCCCGCCTGAGGGATCTTCAGCACCGCGGCCGGCTGACGCTCTTTGTAAAGCGCGCACACACACTGGCCTCAGATCAATAACAAGCACTTGAGGAAGCTTAGAAATTCCGTACAGCGATGGCCGCTTTCTGTCACAGATGACACGCTACAGACATAACAAGTAGCGTTCATTGATTAGCCGCGCCGAGCGCCTTCTGAACTTCATTTGATAGATCGCTGCCTTCCATTTTTCTTCTGACGTGATGAGATCAAGGGAGACGTTATTACAGATGGAAGAGTTCTTCATAGACACTTTCACTTTGATTTAAATGTACAAGAAGTGATTTTAACATGGGGGAAAAGAAAGACGGGATTTTAAATGTGAGGCTACATTTTCACCAGTTTAAATGGAAATGGAAATCACAAATCTGGCTTTCACATGCAGGCGTTTCACAGCTTTAAGCATCTCTTTAAAAAATATACTACATCAACAGATTCATTGTTTGACCACTTGTGCGTTACCTTCTGAGGGTTGAGTTTCCCCTGCGCCACATCCATGAAGTCTCCATCTGACACCGTGATGGTCACGTCCACCTTGCCGCTGTAAGGGCCTTTATGCAGGGAGCCGCTGCCGTTCTTCAGATCAATGGCTACAGCAAGACAGCGAAGGCAGAGACAGAAGGTGGAATAACTCATTAACACGAGTATTTCTCAGGGTTGGTTGGCTTTGTCTGCTTCACAACCGACTTGTGTTTGCAGTTATTATTTAGTTTTTGATTGAATAATCGTAATTGTGTATTTGACACCTTGTTAGCAACATGTTAACCTCGGTCAAATTAACTTAACGCAAGACACTCAAGTGAGCAGAAATATAATAATAATTTGACGTAGACAGGAGATTCATGGTGATATTTTACAAATCCATCATATTAGTATTAGTCCTGTTTGTTGTTGCTGTGGGAATTGAAAAGTGTGAAACAGAAATCAACTGGGCAACACTGTCGAGGTCAAGGTGAGCCGCAGCCGTCTTTGTCAGACACGTTTAGCAGACAAATCACACAGAAAGATAAATCCATCTAAACAAATCTGGCCGTCGTCTTAAAGGAAATTTGTCATCCTGTTCAAGTCACTTCATCTCATCCCTGTGTTTTATCAACATTTTATTATGTTCTGTATTGCGTGTTCAGTTCCAGCATTTTTAATGTCTCCAATCCAATTTTCAATTTTTACCAACTGCAAATTTCCTTTTGTAAGACAATCAAGAACTCAGTTGATTTATTTCCCCCATCATGCAGTGATGTTGAATTAGTTTAATGTGTCAGTACAGCATTCGGTGCACTTACTCCACTGTGCAACGTTCTTGCCGTCTTCGGTGATCTCCCAGCCGAACACAGCGTTCACCTTCTTGACCAGCTCTGGGCCCAAGTCTTTAATACGACGGCCGATCTCTGTGAACACCAGCTCGCTCTGAAGGCCTCCTCCCTGCACAAAGGTAGAAATAACACATATCTGAAAGTCTGTTTTCCCATCACGGATTTGTTTAAAACTACAAATTCATTTTGTCGAAATTGTCTGCAGAACTAAAAGAAAAGCATGTTCAGGGGTTCTGTGAATTTGAATTTGATAAAAGATAAAAAAGGACTGTTGTTTGAACGGAGCCTTTTCAGATTGACGTACTTGAGTGAGATTTTCTGGAGAAGCTCCTGATGCGCCGTGCAAATCTATGTAGGCCCCAGCCAGCACGACGGCATCGGTCTCCTTCACCTGGATGAAAGAGAAGCGCTCTGGTCAGAACAGAAAACAGCAGCACTGAAATGAGAATTTGACCTCATTTATTCATAAATCTGATTGAAATTCACTGTAATGCTGAATACTGACTTTGCACTGGATGTGAATTCTGTTGCCTTCCTTCCACATCTCAGTCTGAAGCGACTGACCCGGCATCACCGGCTTCACAAAGCGAACCTAAGAAAGATAGACAGTCGATTACAAGAGGGCGGCGGAGTCTAAGGATCTGTAGATAAATGATTTTATAACATTTAAGCAGACTTGACTAATGCTAAATAATTCATCAAGCATTTAGTCCCAATAGATTTCAGTGAAAAATGTGTCCATTGTCACCGTCAATGGGCCTCAAGCACATTCTCACTTTCTCACTCTAAACCTCTCTTTCTTTTTTTCTGTCAGAACAAACCTGTTTATACAAGTGGTTCTTGCACAAGGCTTCGATGACTGAATGTATGAAAGGGTTTAAATGGCAGGTCAACACTCACCTTGATAGCCTTGAATCTGGAGGGGTCGTTGTCGGCGAACTGCTTGAGGACGTGTCTCGCAGCGAAGCCAAACGAGCACAAGCCGTGCAGGATGGGAGCCTTGAAGCCTGACCAAAGAGCATTTTTAAGTGCAGCACATTAAAGAATAAATGAGATCAAAATGCAACGTTTGACCTAAAATCCCAGGGAAAATATTGAGTCCTGACCAACATTAATGAAGACTTTTTTTGATGAAAAAAAAACACCCATCAAGACACCAATGACGTACGGACGCTCACCTCCCATGGCGGCGAAGCTGGGGTCTATATGAAGAGGGTTCCAGTCTCCACTCAGACGGTACAAGGCCGCCTGTAACCGCAGGGGAAACGGAAATTGTTTAGATCTATATCTAATTCATAAACCCCTGAACTTTTCATACACAGATGTGGGATGAAATTAAATTATCATGAAGGCAATAAAAGAAGACACCTAAAATAAGAATGTCTTTGAAGTGATACGGTTGCAGTCATTTAAATTGCTCAAGGGATTTAGTTCATTCTTTTTTATTTTCTGCTGCATCATATAGTCAGTGTTCTTTTTTTAAAACCTTGTTCAACACTTTTGCCGCATCTTAACATTTTGTCCAAAGCGTTAAGAGTTATTTCAGAGGCGCCAAACAATATGTCCTATTTTCACTCACATATTATCAGTGCTGCTGATTTATTCTGCAACTAAACCTACACAGACACACTCACTTGGTCTCTTGTGGTGGAATCAATCACCACGGCATCTGGTGCCCGTTTGGGTGGAGGCAGAGGAGCCTGGAGGCAATAAAACACAAATAAAACAAATCAAATATGAGTCAGCACTCATTCTTGATGTCTTACTTTGTCCATTTTGGTAAAGTAACTCGCACATGGAATACGTACTTTGGCTTTCTCAGAGGTTCTCTTCCCTCCGAACCCTCCAGCTCCGACCACAAACACTGAGAACTGGTTGAAGCAGACCAGCTCTTTGCCGCTGTAGGTGTTGACTGTAAAGCAGCAGAAATGTGATGTTCAAACTTAGTATTCATAGCCTTTACTTATGTACAAGTAGCAATACCAAAGTGGTCAATTTATTATCAATATTATCGTTTAAAAAATTAACGGCAAAATTAAAAGCACTTAGCAGGATGGTCATTGGTTTATCATTGAATATTGAATAATTATCATTGCAGCATTAATGTGTAAGAAGCACATTAATGTCGTAGAGGGTTGAAGTGGAGCTCAGTTTAACTATTTAACAGACTTTGAGATGGTTTAATCTATAAAAAAAATCACATTTAATCACGATCATATTTAATAAAGTGATCTGATGTCAGATGTAATTAGCTATTAAAGATACCCTGTGGGGTTTTTGACTGACAGCTGTGCTATGGAGATTATAAAAATTCGATATGTTTTGGGGAGTTTTCTGGCAAATGAGGGAGTGAGAGATGCAACAAAAGTCCCTTGGTGGACACAAACTGGGGAGTGATCCCTCATTTGTTTGTATCTTGTGCACATGAAAGAAGATGTACATGCATCTGCACAGGCACATGATGACACGATACAGTTTCCTGACACTACTTTCAGGGTTATTCCACTGATCGACTGGCAAAACAATGCAGGCCAAAAAAAAGGCAGGAAGAAGAGTGCAAACATGGATACTTAATGATTTGCAACACTCCATGAGAAAGCGAATGCATTTATTAGACTGAATGTAAAGACCCTTAACGTTAAATAAATGTAGTGTCGCAAAAACTAGGATTTGCCACTGAAGTGAAGTTGAGAAGTACAACGTAGCAGAAAAAGGAAATCCTGAAGTAAAGTGCCTCAGAACTACACTTGATATAATTGCAGTAGTTCTGACTATTTTATATCTTTAGTGAAGTAAATTATAAATACTTCTGGATAAGGCTGAGGTAAATATAGAAGCATCCTTTACTATCTTCCTTTACTATCATAGTGTTATAAATAAGCTTTGGGCTGATGTCATGTTGTTTCAAAATGCTAAAAGGGACAAAAGTAATGTAATTACCGAGTTCATATCCGCTGCCTGGTGATCACTTTGAATCACGCTCAACACAATTCCACACATCATAACACTACTTATAACAATAACAGTGAAGAGAAGGGAACACCTGCTCCAGCCACATCTCCTCATTACAGCACATTTATAGTAAGATTAGAGCAGGAGGAACAGCCACATGGAAACTGACTGTGAGGAAACAATTAGCAGCTGTCAGGAGGAATCACATCCAGACTCCTGTCAACCTACCGGCTGGTTAATTTCATTAGGTCAATTCAAAATATAACCAGGCATAAAGACACACAAAGCTGCTTCTGCAGGACGCTACTGTGACGCGGCGTCTCACCCAGAAATAGCTTTCACTCTTGGAGGATAACAGTAGCTGACTGGTTTAGTGTGTATTAAGAAATTACATTGAGTTTCCCTCCGTGAATCCTCAGGGAACCTCAGGTCCCATGTTATTTGTTTTAAGTCGGATTAATTATGGATCAGAGTGGTTCTAATATCATCCATCTCTGCAAAATTGTCAAACAAAAATATGAGCCATTCTCAGTCCATTATTTCAATCCCTGCAGACACAGGCTGTAAATGAACTTATATTAATTCAGTCTGAGAGGCAACTTTCAGGAAAAGACACATGAATATGGAATAAATACACCGCACGATATAAGTTGTGAGACTCACTGTCCAAGAGGAGGACGGCTCCAGATCCTTTGTCCAGCACATCCGCTATTGTGGCCTCAGAGGTAAGTTGACCTGAAAAGGTATTTTACCCTTTTACATTCTACTTTAATAATGGATTGTTATTAAGTCCTGTACACACTTACTAAACTAGCTCTGTGCTTCATGTCATGACTGCACCAAGCTCCGCGTTATGCCTCACATGTATTATCATTATGTTCGAGGTCATTTAACAACACTTTGTACAGTTTTAAACACAGAAGCCTCAAAGACTCTTGACACATGTTCCTAGAGCTGTGATTAGTCAACGAATCTAAAGGTATTTTGATAATCGATTAATCGCTTGAGTCCTTTTTTAAGACATTTGATGCTTTCAGCTTTTTCAACGTGAGGCCATTTTCCCTCATTTTACATTATAGGTAACTGAATATTATTGGGTCATTCAAATAAAAAAGGCATTTGAAGGCATCAGCATATGATGAGGGAAATTAAGATTTTCATTATTGTCAGATGTTTTACAGATTTATATTTAATTTAATTGAAAATTAATCTAAAAAAATTCATCACAAGTGTTGGTAAAGGACCTTCCAGGTTTTCCATAGATGCGAATTGTCTTTTAGAAAAAAACAAAAGCTTAGCCCTGTGACTTGACAGTAATGATAATACATGAGAGGCACGAACTGGGGCCAGACGGGTCCATAGTCATTTCCTCAGTGTGGATATTCTATTACAGGATATAGAATCATACAGTTAAAAATCTATCATGGCTTAAACCTGTTAGGCCATGCTAGGCCCAAATCAGAGATCCAATTATGAGAGGCATGATAAATATGGGCTTTGATAAACATGACTCAGTGAGGCTCTGAAATAGCTTTAATTTGACTTTTTATTATGTAAAATCTACCTTAAGTACTCAGCTGTATGTACTTTAATAGAGAAGGAAATACCTGAGGTTGGTAAAGGTCTGTAGAGCTCCAGATAATGCTCTCCATGTAATACCTGACACAAAACATTAAAACAGCTGTGATATATAATCATACCAACGTCTTAAAGCCTTATTAGCATAAGTGTGTACTAAAATCGTTCTTCTAGTGTGCAAGACTTTGTGAGACATATGGTTACAGATATACATATGTACACACAACAGTGTCAGATTCACACAAAGAAAAAGACATTTCTTCCATTACGTGTATATTTTCTTACCTGTGTTAAATTAATGTCCAGTCCAGGGATTGAGCTCAGCCCGCCACCCATCATGGCTGCCTGGGAGGGAATGACCCCAAAGGTTGGGAGGCAGCCAAAGTCTGGATCGCCTTCATACAGGAACCTACGTGAAAATGTTGAGTGTTACTGAACTGTGAAAAGTCACACTTTAATAGCAGAGACGGCTGCAACACGTTTGTAAGCCTGGATGGATTTAAGTGTTTATTTTCTCCATGCGGGTAAAAGTACAGTGATTATCATTTCTTTCAGTTCAATTTCACACAGCTTGGCTTTTCAGATCGCTTAGGGCAGGAACAGCCGACAGCACAAACACACAAATACACACCTCAGATGGTCCGGGTCCTTGGTGGACATGCCCACCCCCAGGGCATACAGGATACACTGGGTGTGGGTGAAGCTGAACGTGGTCGGCGGTAATTTCTGTCCCACTGCCTGACTCTGAGAAGAGAAGAAAGGATTTTAGATTCTTTGTCAGCTTTTCGACTTAACAACGTTGTGAAGTTAGAGGATGAAAAGTTATCCTGTAATTTAGACAGAGAGAATGAATATGTGATCTTAAGGGTTTGCAGAAAAGTAGGTTCAGGTTCACACCATGGTAGAATCTCCACAGCTCAACCCCTGAATACAAATGTTTTAATAAACACTGCACACACAGTCAGAGTGAATTAACCAATCTCACCATATCATATAGGTGGAACATAGAAACTAACAGAATATATAATGAATCAATCTTTATTATAGCAACTTTCTTACAAGTTAAAAGCCTCTTTCACACATAGTTCCTGGTAAATTCCTGGGATAACCTTTAAGGCACCAATAGTGATTTTCACTGTTCACACATGCAGCTACATTCAGGAACGTTTCCGTCTTGTGCCTTTTCACACATGCTGGAATAGAAGGGGCAAGGGTCAGTCCAGCAGATAAAGGTAATGCTGAGCACAGGTCTGCTTACATTTTATCAACGTATTGTTCATATGTATTAATTTGGTTCATTCACTGTCACTGGCTGAACATTTTGTTATGTTCCATATTGGGTGTTCATTTCTTATCTTTTAAATAAATGCTTTTGAATAGACATGCTGGTCTATCTAATGTTGCATTAGAGTGAATGCTGCCAACCTCAACTATTTGAACCTCCTAAACCCTTCAACCTTTACAAGCTATTTGTATGGTAATTTTGTTTGTGACTATTGATTTAATATTAATCAGAGTTCCAAATTGATAGTTAGAATTTGTGAGACCAAATCAATTAATTAGCTATTGTTTATTTGTGCAGGGTGATGCCCTGAGGTGAATATAATGAGAGTTAAATTCTAATATTTAACATTAATTTCTTATAGCTCAAAAATTTAAATGCAGGTAGTAAATGTAATACAAACTATAAAGCAGCAAAACACACGTTTGATTGAATCTGTAATCATCAGCATTCATGAGTTTGAGAACCTGTGGGAGCTCACAGAGTTGAGACGACTCAGCAGTTCAGAAACGATCTCCTGCGGCCGGACCAGGCAGAGCTTTGTCAGTGATCAGCACAATTTTAAAACGGATCCTGAGCTTGACTAGTGGCCAGGGCAGAGAGGCCAGAGATGGAGCGATGTTCGATTTGCACTTCTGTTAACGAGCAGCCTGAAAATGGACTGAAGCGCCTGAAAAGAACATCTCAGTGATCAAGTGTTAATGACACGAAGTCATGAATTCCTTTTAAAGCTCAAGAAGGTGGAGCCCTTAGTTGGACTGTAAATGTTTTAAAACCCTCATCAATCCCAGATCCTCTGGCAGAGCAACCTGTACCGATGAAACTCATTATAAAATAAATACCATCTGTTTAATTCTTTACACTCATTGCTACTATTTATAACATATTTTAATATTATATAATTTGTTCTATATGCTGTGGTGCAGCATTATGCAAACATTGTTTTCTTGCAGGACCAGAAGCTTTAAAATACCGAGGTCCCCAAACGCCCCTTTCTCTCTAAAATACTCTAACTTCTTTTAATTATTTGGATCTTTCATCTCAGAACATTGTCTCTGTGTTCCCAACATAAGTACCAGGTTACATAGTTCCTTCCAGGCAAATTTCCAGAAAGTCATTTGGAAAATTATTTCCCCAACATGAAAGTCTTCGTGCCAAAATATGAAACTCACACATATGGTCTTGACAACAGAGTAAATTTAGAGGCTCTTTAAAATGCTGTTTTCCCGGCTGCAAGGAATGAGATTCTGCTGAAGACATAATGAATTTCCTCCTGTCTTATTTATTTATTCATTGTGTTGCACTAAAATTAGTCGACTTTAAATGAGCTAAAGTGCAGTCTAAAAATACTAGAAGCAGCCCAAAAAGTTTTGATGGCAGAATGTGAAGGTTTCTAAAATGTCCCCCTAAAAAATAGAGAGGACTTCAGTGTCCTCAGTCGCAGCTACAGCCCTGTTTTTGTTCCATTGACAGAAATATTGATTATTGTATTGATAGTAGCAGTAATAGTTTTACTGGGTGTATTAGAAACTTGACACAACAGAGCAAATACAGTTACGCATAGAGGTGTTCAAACTATATCAAACAGTAATTCCTTTATTTTTAAACCTATTCTAATAGGTAGAAAAAGATTGAATGATCTATAAAGAGATATTTCTGGTCCTCAAATCTGACTGAGTCACATTCAACCATCCTGTAAAGCAGGCGATAAACATACATCTGTGACAACATTACAGTCATTGTGGTGCTGCCGTTACTCATCTGTCATATTAACAACCGCTGTGTTGAGCTATTGTTCAAAACAATATGTGCTTGGCAGACTGGTGTGATTCACACTCTGCGTAACACCACCTCTCAGCTGGTCGAAAGTCACCATAAAGCCTCGTCTAGTTTTAATTAAAACAGCATTTAAATGCAGGTGTGGGAATTACTCTGTTTCCTGAACCATCCCCATCCTCCTGTACTGGGGATTAGAGGTGTTGGAATGAAAAAGTGCAGTGGTTCATGTAAGTGTAAGTTACTCAGTTAATTGGGGAGAAGAGATGAAGGGGGGGATCCCTTTCTCAAGATAAATTGGGCTTGTAGCAAAAATGATTTCTTTTTTGGGGGCATCCTGGGGCCCTAGTGGTTTAAGATGTCCACAAAGTGAGTCCAGCCAGAGACGTTATCCACCGTCTCTCTTCCCTCATTTCCTGCCTGCTGTATGCTCTCTGATGAGAGGCAAAAAAATACGTGTTCAAAAAGTTGTTTCCTTTCCTTCCTCTTCTGCTATATTTATTTGACATTTTTTACATAAACATATCACTTTAGTGATTAGGGATGTAAGTAAGGATTATTTTCATTATCCTGCCAACAATTTTCCTTTAATTGATTGAAAAATGTCAATCACAATTTCCTAAAGCTCAAGGTTGCATCTTCCCATTGCTTGTTTTGTCTGACCAATAATTCCAAATACAAAGATATTTATTGTACATATGTATCATTTTAATTTCTTACTATCACATGAAACAGAGAAATGCGGTAAATCCTCACAATTCAGAAACTGGACCCAGACTTCTGCTATCCACTGACGAAGCTGTGGCTGCTGACTACGTTGTTTAGGAACATAAATTAGAAATGCTAAAAACCAATGTCACTGTGTCCAGAGTTAATACCGATAGACTTATTTTTATAACAACTTATAAAGTGAGCCCACATTTTTGAACATTTTGCCCTGTCAGCCATGACTGCAGAGCACCGAATGTAAACAGTTACACAACGTCGAACATAATCGCTTGAAGCCGGCAGCTTCGCGATCATTAGGGAAAGGTTAGGATTCTGCAAATGCCAGTTACAATATGTTAGAATGAATTAACGTTACATAAATACACATAGCAGCACTGTTTGTCCAGGAGATTACCAACGTTTCGGTGACCAATCAGGAACTTGTACCAATTTAGTAGCAGTGCTTGATACCATTTCTAAAGAGAAGCACATGTGAACACAGAGAAATGCGAACCATGGCAGAGCTAATGTGATGTTCCTGGTATTTTTGCTTCATATATTATAACATACAACAACATCAAAGATTATAAGATATGTGAGAAATAAATACCGTGTAAGCATAGCACACAGTGTGGCATAATTTAAGCAACACCATACCACGACAAGGACAAAGACACAAACGCAACTAACACACCGAATGTGTGTAGCACTACACAAGTATAGAACATCCACATGCGCGTACACACACACACTTGGCACAAAGCTAAGTCAGCCGAGGACACAACGGTGATGTTTGTCTTGAGGGTACGTTGGGACTCTGTTCCAAATCTCCAGTCCAGAGCTAACACACACACAGCCACGCACACAGCGGAGAGGACAAAGATACCCAAGACACAGTTTAAATCATTTAACATTTTAGGTACTGTATCATGATATTATTGAAGCAGGCTAGTGAGTACTATTAATGTCTCACAGGATGTGAAACAGTGAGTTATATACCAGTTTAAAAAGTTAATATCTGGTTACTATCGTACACAGACTTACAGATACAAAATGGTCGTGGATATGAAAGTTTAGCAAGGAGTATTATTGAAGTTTTGATGGATTAAAAACAGAATAAGCAGCAGAAGACAACATAAAAATCATGCACCATGTTGTTTCATTCAGATCATTGATAACTGCGATGTTCATGACATTATCCTGTGTCATGCTTCAATTTTATGCACAACACAGTTAGCATTATATATTATTCATAGTTTCTTGTATTCGTTTCCATTTTATACTTGTTTGTTTCTGCGTGGTCCCATGTTGGATTGAATTTGTGTGTTTTGTTTTGGTTCTTTTTTTGTCAGTTTTTTTGGTTTGTGAATATTTGAATAAGTGTGCTTAGTTACTGCATGTGGTGGTTGCTGTGTGACAGAATAAAACCCAACCGATCAGGTTCTGAAATAATATAATACCATAATTACATATCCAAAATGTTGCTAAACTCACATATTTATTCTTTCTTTTAAGATTATTTAGCTGCATTTTCTCCTTTCTTACAGTGACAGCATGGACACAGACAGGAAAGATGTGGAGAGAGAAGGGTAAAGCATGCAACAAAGGCCGGAATCAAACCGGGGACATTACGGTTACACGGTGTGCATCGTCACCACTAGGCCACCAGGGCGCCCCCACTGTGCATGATTTAGACATCAGGCAGCTCTGAGCTAACTATAACCTAACAGATACATGTTGCACCAATCTGCACACTGCACTAAATGAAGCATTCATCCTGATTAATCTTTTATTCATTAAATATGCTTAATCAGCCGTTTCTTTAATATGGTGACAACACAAATCAGAATAACTGTTTGAGCAATATTACAAACAGATGAATCTGTTGACGCAGTCCCACAATTGCATGCTAGAACTGGCTTAACAGAAAACGGGGACTGTTTCTGTAGATAATTATTTCATGTGATACACTTATACTTGTGGCTCAATGTTTTATTCAAGCAGCTCAGCCATGTGTGAGCTGTAACCAGTTCACTTTCTGTGATTCAATGATAGGGAACACAGTGAAGTGAAGGAGCAGCCATCCAGGGAGCTGCCCCATTGTGCTCCGACGTCTTTTGTACGTCGCATTTGAAAAGCTAATCCCAGTTGGCACTTCTCTGGTGCGTCACCATTTCATATTTACGTGAGACATTTATGTATGTTGAAGGAGCTTTGCTGAGGTTATTAATGTCCCCCGACTAAATACAGTGTGGTGGTATCAAAGAGTCATGAGTAGCCATGTTAGAAACGGTCTGAGATTTTACAGCTTCCCACTTTTTAAAAGTCGTTATCAGGCAACCATTAAAGTTGCTACTCCAGTCACTGTCGGAGGAATGATGTAAGGAAATGAGGTGGAGAAAAACACTGATTGGCATCAAGTAGCAGTGGTGAAAGTAAGGTTAAGGAGCTGCAGACGCCAGGAAATAATGAAGGAAGAAAGTGAAAACGAGGAGGGGGAGGTCAGTGGAAGGAGGTAAGTGAGATACAGTGATTAAAATTGCAATATGACCTACTGCAATTTTCAAATCGCAGGAGGCGTAATATTTGTTAAAGGTGAAATGTGTGTCAAAAGACCATTTTAAATTAAATATTGCAGCGCTGCAGAGATGTCCTGGCCTACACATCATATACTACAGAAAATATATTTGTTTGGAAAAGATACAAAAATTACTCAATAATTATTATTATTA
Source organism: Holacanthus passer (assembly GCA_025331565.1). Lineage (NCBI taxonomy): Eukaryota > Metazoa > Chordata > Actinopteri > Pomacanthidae > Holacanthus > Holacanthus passer. The sequence continues at coordinate 3,503,071 of JAFREQ010000009.1, read as the reverse complement.
ATAACTTTTTCAATGTAAATGAAAATGATTATGTAAAAATTATCGTTTCCTCCAATATTGGAAATCATGTCGTGAGGTTTACTTTAACTTAATCTCTTAATCTTAAGACTTTTTGAAGAATGAAATATCTGTTTTCGCGATCATACCAGCCAAAGTGTAAAAGCATAAACCAGGAGGGATAATATGGCCAACAATTATTTATTCACACTTTCAGTATTTCCCAACAATACATAACAATAATTCCTACAAAATGTAAAACTTTTGAATACCTCGGAACTGGTGTATGAGGAAACTGAATTCAGTGATTTTTACAACTTTTCAAGACCTGCAAATACCCTGCACATTGCTGTTAAAGGAAAAAAAAGTAGCAATAGCCATCTCTACTTACGGGATTGATTCCTGAAGCCAAGGCTGCAGCAGCTGTTGGATTCGCATCGACTTGTCCTTCCGACTCCACTTGAGACAGCACACTCACAACTGACTGTAGAGACTCTACACAAAAGGTGAGAAGTGACAGATGAGTGGAAGCACAACAGACACCGAAATACAGAAAGGCAGAAAAAATAATTGATCAGTGCCACTCATGACACCTTAGGAATATGAATCTTTGATGCCACAGACCATGCAGAAAGACATATTGTATATTATGGAAAAGCTTATGGACCATCCACCCTGACCGATGACCACTGACTGTATACAGTCAAATGTACACATATTATACTTATAATGTACATTTCTCATATTTTAGTGTTTAATGACAATTCTCCGCAACTTCTTGTATTGAAATGGTATGTTTTCTGGTTTCATTGATTGTCTTATAGAGGATTTTTTTTTGCTCCCACAGCTCAGGAAAATGTTTAATCTCAAGTTAAACCGATCAAAGTAAAGTTAAATAGACTTCCAGGGAGATGTAAACAGACCATGAGCACACATACTGATCCAGGAGCAGATTTAAAACAGATGGATGTGAGATCTGCATGTGTTAAGAACAAACATGACCGGTTGGACTAGTTGTTTAAATACTTCTGAGTTTGCCTAAAAATAGAAGGTATATATATCCACCCAGCTATGAAAACTATTCGGATTCAACCCAAAACAAACAAAGGAAGACAGCCGAGACAATCGAGGAATAGAAACAGTGAGACTGGGAAGATCACATCCACTAATTACCGTCACTCAGTGGCAGGAGGTTACAGAACAGAGGCAGCAACAAGTCTGTGTAATAAGCTACAAATGAGGAGGCACTACAAAGCCATGCTAATGAGGCCAGCTAGCACCCTGTGGGACTGCAACCCTCGTTCGGTTAATGTTAACCTTTCTTCGAATGTACATCTGAGAGCGTGGAGGGGGATGGAAGAGGCGGAGAGAAATAATAATCAACATTTGCCACCCTCTTGTTTGCATGAGACCTTTCGGGAACAAAACTCGGCTTGTTCACGCTCAACACCGTGTTCACATTCACTTCTTTTCTCATTGGCTTGATCTCTAATACCATCTCGTCCTGGCTTGACGTTACCAAACTCTCTGTAAATGCAGATGAGCTCATAGTAACTCAGCTCATTTGGGCTGAAAGCTGAGTTCATGTTGTTTCATAAGCTTCTTACTCTCACAAAATAGCTCCGTCATACTGTGTGACTTCCCTCATTCTTAATCACAATTCTTCATTAAAATAATGTCTTTGAGCTTTCCAGAGGTGGTGTTTGGATTATGCCCTCTTGCTCTCCTCCATAAAGGCTAATCACACTTTGAATTGCGTGTAAGTACCCTGTAAATTACTATAAAAAGAAAAAGCAGCAGCAATGATACTCCACAGAAAAGGATTGACCTGGCTCCTGTGTACACAATCCACTATCACAATAACCCCATTTCTAATTTATAATGGCATAACGTCTTTTAAAAACAGCAGAGTTTAGTGCTGATTACATTTAAGACCTTTAAAAACCTTCTAAGACCTTTTTTGAGAAAACTGAATTCAATTGTCCAGACCAAAGACCAACACACCTTTCTGGGTTTCACCATACATACACACACACACCATCACCAAGTATCTGATGGCTTTGATTACATTCGGTCATCTGCAATCTGAATCATTCTGACTCAACGCAGAATGAGTCAAATGAGTGTGAAAGCAGACCAGCAGAGTTCTATTTTGAGAGGGGGGGGGGCAGCTCAGATTTAGACTCATGGCAACCTCAACTTCAAGCAGGAGTTGTGTGGTTATTAGTTTTAAGAGACATTATGTTCACTATGAATAACTGAGCATTCAAGACCAACGGGATGACACGAATTATTCAATTTGGTGGTTTACAAGAGCCAGAAGAAAATCTTAACATGACAACTGTATTACTCTTGAGTAAGTGTATGTGTGAATGCACATACAAATGTAAGGATGCGTGTACCGTATGTACAAACATGCACCAGTACATTACATGTTAATGTGTGAGCATATATTCAACTCACTGCATCACTGACCTTGTACGGTCGTAGGCTTGGTGGCATTGATAAAATCACAGATTTTGTCCCACTGGTCCCTGACACCCTCAGGGGTCATGGGTTGGTTCTTTTGTCTCGCAGTGTGGCCCAGAGTACGCTCCCAGCGCACTGCACACATGGACACACACAAATAAAGAGGTCAGTGCGTAGTGAAAATCACACACATACAGTACTAGTGAACCGGGGGCTAATGAATATCATAAATGCATACAGACACTTCCTCAGGAAAAATGCACAGTACTCACATTTACCAATCCAGCCTGCACCGACCTGAAAGGATATGAAACATGAGCAGATGAGCAAACACACAGACGCTATGCAGACGCAGTAAAATGGTATATTACTGTTCTCAATGACAAAAGGAAAAATAGACACAAAGCTACAGGCAAGTACAGTGGGAGAACATGTTTTTTTCTGTATACCTCAAAAAGTCCTCCATTTTCTTGGCATTGTTCATGACAGAGCCAGAGGACCAAAGGAGCAACATATTCAGACTTCAGAGACGCCACAAGGTCTGAATAAAACAAAACATACACAGATACAGTACAGCACTGCTTCTTTTTATTGCACATCTGTTATACAACTGACCTAAGGGGTGCTTCTGCTTCAGTGTCTCTGTTTGGTAGTTAGTGTATCATTAAAATGATGCCGTGTTTGTGAAACATGCTCATTTTGAAAATACTACAAGTGCATAGTACGAATTATTAGATAAGCTTTGAGCATTTGTCCTCTTGCTACAGAGCTAACAGGCATGAATTACAAAGTGCTGTTTATTCTTAACCATTTTCAAAAGGACTTATCGGAAAAATGTCTTTAATATTATTTTTGTGCAAACCTAACTAGTACTAGAGGATACAATATGTGTATGAGGAATGAACACGCTCTTATAATATACATATAATTGTTATGTCCCATCACTGCACAGTAGGAACTGTTCTAATCTGTGTGCTTTGTTAAGATAATTTTCTGCTGGACAAATGGCACAAAATCAGTTTAAAGTGAAGTGAAGTGAAGTGACTAAAAATGTCTGGGCATTTTTGGATGAATATTCATAAAAACTAAGTAGTTAAAGCACTAATAATAGGTTCCTAAACATGTTGGAATCAAGTCAAGCAAATGTGGCGCAGGCTTTTAATTGTCTGTATCAACCACTAAATGTTTAACACCAGCCACGATATGTGTGCTGAAAATATCTGTGCTCTTCAGTCAACAGAATGCGGTGGCAAAAGAACAGACATTCTGTTTCCCAGCACTGTGCAATGTTCAACAAGATGAGTTTTGTTGTTTGTTTTTCCAGAAAAGCCTGAGTCAGTGAAAGCCAGCATATGGAACCAAGTCATTTACTAAGGTGAGGCCATCTTGTGACAGTTGGCACGGCGCAGTGTGACAGATGCTACTGGAGACCAGCACGGCAGGGCAACAAAACCATTCCTTTAATCTGTCACTTAATACCCCCGTCAACAAGGCTGCAGTCACAGACATGCACAGTATGCTCGTGATGTATAGACATTTACAGACACTGGGTTTGGTGGGCTGGAAAAACATTCCCCGTGTTTATGGGCCCATGAGAGCCTTTTAAAACAGTGCAGACAATGCTAGAAATTACTGTCTTTTTAAATCACTGACAAGCTGTCACTTTGAAGGTTGACATTTTAGTTCTTGTGTGATATGATGTTCATACACAACCTACCGTATCCCAAATTGATGAGCTGTTCTGAGCTGTATTTTGTTATTTTCACTGCAGGTATCTAATGCTGCATCACTTTCCATCTTAAGAAATATTTTTAACATGAAAAATATAAATGTGTCTCATATTTTTGTGAATATGTGGAACCATGGCTATTACCTACGGTAAAATAAGGAGACCAGAGTCGCCTGTTTAAATCAAGGGTTGACACATTAAAACTTTTAAAGCACTTACGGGGTGCATGATTTCATCATGGCTGTTGGAACAGCCCAAAAAAAAACACATAGCTCTTGAATATTAGATGACAAATTTGCATGTCAAACGGAGTGCTGTTGCCTCAAATTTTGTAAATCAACCTTACATGAGCATTGCATTATGCAGCTGCTCTAAAAAGCAGTGGTTAAAATATATTTGTCTGTTTTGCCTGTCCAAAAAAACATGCATGTGTGAAAGTGTGTGCACCCACATACCTAACAGAACACCACAGAATGCATTATACAGACCAACTGCATGCAATTATGTATGTTGTTTCATCTCTCTGCTTACCTGGGGGCATGACAGACTCTGTGAGGCGTGACCCTGCAACAGGAGCAATCGTGTTGCAGTGGACATTGTACTTGCGTCCCTCAATGGCCAAGGTGTTGGCCAGTCCCAGCATGCCCAGCTTGGCAGCGCTGTAGTTGGCCTGGCCGAAGTTACCATAGATGCCCGCGGCTGAAGAAGTCATGATGATTCTGGACACAGACAAGCAGAGGCAACAAGTCGGTGACAGGCATGGTGATGGCGTAGTGGGAGAGACACTCAGCCCTCACGCACACACATGAACCCACAAAGTGGTACGTTTTTCATGCATGTATGAACACACAGGAGTATGCATATGTAAGCATCTAGTCATGTGACGCTAGTCCATTCACACACACACAACTGCTTTATCACAGATACAGAACTGCACATTTGCTTGAACAACTGTGAGCACAGGCTATATGCAGGAATAAATGCATGTATGCACACCAGACACAGTCGTGCACATACAGTTTTGCAAGTAATCTCACGCAGAGAGTTCACTTCAGTCAAGCAAAAGTAATGAGGTTAAGCACCAACGCTACATTAACTGTGGGAGACATCTGAAATGCGCCGTCTCACTGGTCATCAGAAAGCACTGATCCATATCACAGCACACTCACACTGTATACTGCAATGGAACCTGAGGATTGGCCATGAGAGAATACTTTTCAAATCAATAACTTTTATGCGCTAAAGTCTATGATTCAATTACTGAGGGAACCTTTCAGACAATAGTTACTAGAAAAAAAACAAATCTTTCAATTTTCACATAGCATCATAAGATCAAATGTTGTTATGCAGAAGAGCAACAGCAGACACATACAAACTGTCTTTTGTGCATTTGAGACCTGAGAATGATTATGTCTGTGTGCAATTCAGTTTCATTCACAGCCCTGTCTTATATGCCCATCCTGTCTTGTGGAGAGACATGCCATGAACCTTTCATTTCTCTCTGTTATGGTATTACCTTTAAATACACCATCAACCTTTGCTTAGGGTGACTGCACACAAAGATTGAATTCTAAACTTGCCCATATGTAATGAGCAGAGCTGTACTCGCGTGGTAGGGGTGCTAAGGACCAGCTTCTCTAGACGGCAGGAAAGTCACAGATCTGGGTCCTGACCTCCCTGACACAATTTGTTCTCGAACCTACCCTGCTGAAAGTGGGATAGAGGCCCTGAACTTGAGGATTGGTTAATGTCACATGGCTAATCCAAAGTCATCTGTCAGGTGAGAAGAATATTTAGATGACTGGAATATAATCAAAGAGAACTGTGTCTGTCTCCTCGAGCAAGCAAGGTGAATTTATTTGCAAAACCCAAAAGAATTTGGATTGGAATATTTCAAAAATACATGCATGCTTTCTCTATTTCCTGTGATCCTCAGGTTGACAGCCTTTAACCACCACTCTTTCACATTTAATTCTCAGGTAACTGAAAATGTATTGAAATGAAACACCTTGTTCACACACTATTTCAGGCTAAATGAAAACAGGTATACAGAACGCTTCTACTGATGGTTTTAACCCTTTACAGAAAAGGTCACAGTCCATTTTAAAATGCCTCCTTTAGTTGCCTGGCCCACTCCAAGAACCTATATTGAATTCTTTTTACCAATGAAGAACACCCAACACTAAACCAACTGAATATACAATTAAAGAAAACTGGCTTGACTGATCTTTGAACTTGTGAAATGAGTTTAGTCCCTTCCACCAGTGGAATGCCACTTTAAGCTGCTCCTCTAAACCAAGAGCACCAGGCACAAAATGCCTCAAATATTTGAAAAAATTATATACGTGATCCTGAAATGATTGAGATAGTTCTCTCTCCTTCCATAAAATTAGAGAATAATTTTCCATGAGCTCAATGCTGTGAAACTTTCCGCAAAATGCAACTTGATCTACTGTCTTCTCCCGTTCATGTAGAACACCTTGTGTGCACTTGTGAAGGGCATCTGTTACCTGGAGGAGCATGGGAGCAAATGCTGTTTTTGTGACCTTATTCTGCAAATTAAAATTCAAAACATGCGAACCTCAGTAGGCCTTTTCACAGCACACATTTTTACTCATCATGGCAGAAAAAGCGCAGGTGTTCGTTTCAGTGCCAGAATGCAGCCATCAATAATGCTATTAGTATTTGGCAAGTCAAAATGTCTTATGTGAGAGAGGCTGTTGTTTAAATCCCTGTTAATGAAATAACACAATCTGGAGTGGATGTCTGTGTAAATCAGTTAAGCGACTCATTACGTCTTGAAAACATAACCTATGCATATCTGCATACATCCTCGCTGCTTCAAGTCAATATAAATTACCCACTGGATGTTTCGCTTCTTTTTCAAGAGGCTTCTTCAGAGGTGAAGAATCTTATATGAGTGGCAAAACACCATCAACTCAAGAACTTCAGGCTAGTGGATATTTGAATTTTGTATGCTGTGCTACTTGGGAAAATGCATCTTTGTTGCTTCTTGTAAAGTCCTCTATTTAAAATATACTGTAGCTTTAATTGTTCAGAGTGCAGCATCACCAAATTAACTAATTTCCTTCATTCTTTGGTGATTTACTGTACATAGTCACATTAAGTTTGCTGTCTCTGGCATTTTTAGTACGCATATTTTTTTCATTGAACACCATGACACCAGTAGAGCTAGACATATTAAGGGATATCCAGTGACCAAAGTCAAAGACAGAATATGGTGGCAGACATGTTTTATATACTCATTACTTAAAGTGCACATCCTCTAGAACTCCGTTAAAGCAAGTATCCTCAACATCTTGATTCGGGTCATACCACACAGTCTTTTATGATATAAAATGACACCGTTATCTCCTTGATTACAGTGCAGCAATGGTCTGTCTGCTGAGGATCCTGCAACTCTGTAGGATCTAAAATAAATCCTACCCACATAATAGGAGGACGGCACAGTCTTTATCCAGCTCAACAGCTGTTAGCAGCTGGGCTCCTCACCTGCCAAACTTTTGGTTTTTCATGTGGTTCCAGGCAGCTCGAGTCACCAAGAAGGAGCCTCTCAAGTGAACTCTGTGAATCAGGTCTGAAATGGAGAGGAAAAGGAATGATGCAGTACATTAACAATGTGATCGAGCTTAAAGTAGAATTTTAAAACCCCTCACAGACAATTTGTTTTTAATAGATATATGTTACATGGACTACAAAACCGTGTTAAAACAAATGCATTCTTATAAATCCTATATCAGGCAAGAATGGGACAACATTTCACTTTCAAAACTCCAGAAACTGGTCTCCTCTGTTCCCAAATGTTTACAGTGTTGTTAAAAGAAGAAGTGATGCAACACAATGGTAAACATGCCCCTGTCCCACCAGATATTTTTCAGTTTCAACATTCGACATGCTGTCGTTGCACTATTTTCAGTTAAATATAGGGTTTAAATGATTTGCAAACCATCAAAATCTGATTTTATCAATATTTTACACAGTGTCACAACCTTTTTGGAATTGTGGTGATATTTATAGCTTGGTGGCACAGTTTGATTATGAGCCAAACAAAAGGAAATAATGTGATGATGTGAGATGAGATGACCCCATTCACAGTATGAGCTAATGAGAATTAAGTGAAAGTAAAGATCAGAAATAATGTAATTACCCCAGTCCAAATCGCTTGTCCTGGCAAATGATCTGTCACGAAGTATCCTTGGCAAAGAAAAGTAGAAATGGGTTTTAGTCTTTTCAGTATTTATGACAAAACTCATTCTTTAAGATGAATATATTGGCCCAAACTACTGCAAACAAACAGCCACTCTATAAACAGATGGAGGATGTAGACATAGCAAAAATGTAATAATTACTGTGAAATTACTCACCCGGCATTGTTTACAACAACATCTGGACAAAAAGACATTTTAATAGATTTAGTTGAATGAATCGTTCAAATAGCATTAATAGTATTACTAACAATCATTTAATTGAGATAATTTAATAATACAATACTTGGGATACAAAAGTTTAAACTCTGATGGCCACGGTACGTTCATACAAAGACAATACTCACCTATTCTTCCAAATGCATCCAGTGCTGATTGGATCAATTTTTCTCCATCTTCTACAGAATCTGTATGTGCATGATAGAAATATAGTGATAAATCTTAAATTATTTTGCATTACTGGGCTTTCAGAAGACGGTGTTTATGTGTTGTTTATCTTCAATTACAGATGTGATTCTTAGCTGAAACAATGTGTACAGTTTGTGTTAAAATAATATAGATGAAAGGTAGAGAGGCATATGAGAAAGTGTTATGTACAGGAGAAAGTTGATAGCCCTCACATGCTCAGCATGCTGAGAAATGATATATGAAAAGTCACCTATTCAAACATTACTATTGATTGCTGGGCATCATAGTTTTGATACTTTCTTATTACATCCACAAACAAATCAGTTTTGTTCAAAACTGCCTATGAAATACATCAATCAGAGCGTTGTTTTGTTCTTTAAAACTAGGTTTTTTTCTTATCTATGTGAGATGCAAAAAAGATGACAGGGAGGGTACATTTATCTTCAATACATGCCAACAGCTTCATCAGTGAGCTACTCAGACTGACAGAAATCAATGTGGTTTTTGAGTCTCCCATTGCATAAGCTAAATACTACATGGTAAGCAAGAGAGGAAAAAACAGTTGGAGATAATGATGTGCCAGAGAAGAGAAGGGAAGATTTAAGACAAGAAGAGTCAAAACTTCTCACCATAGTTTGCCACGGCCTTGCCTCCCTTTGCTCTTATCTCCTCCACCACCTTATCAGCAGCTGCAGAACTCTTTCCACCCCCTTTAGTGTCTACCCCAAGGTCATTCACTTTATTGCAACAAAAAGGAAAAGATTAGCAATAATGGGGTGAGTTCTGCAATTCTCTGCAACTGATTACATTAGGAGAAGAGTGCAGTTAAGCTGATTCCTTGTCAGAGTTCAAGGGCAAGTTCAGTCCAGGCAGCAGGGAAAGCTATTATTTTGGGGAGGGCAAATATTTATGCCAACACATGCAACCGTGTAGTCGAAAACGCATTCAATACAATTTCATTATGACATGTCTAATTCTGAGATACAATTTATCTTCTAAATCACTTAAATATAGGGATGCAGATTAAACTTTTTTGATGGGTCTGGGTCTGTCGCCCACTGTCACTGAATGAATGTACCAGGCAGCCGAAACATTGCATTGCTACATTTACTGTGGATCAGTCATGTCAAGGCTGATAATTATATGACCCACCTAATAAGATCAGTATCTGAACCAATACTTATTTATCTTATTCAACATCAGGATACATCTAAACTCACAGTCATCTCGATGAGTGAGCCATGCAGGTGCAAGAATCTGCAGGTTTTTACTGATGCCCTCATATAACATAACATAAATTAAGGATCATGGCTGCTGCTGCTTTCCAGTATATGTTGTTATACTGTATTTGAAATTGCTGAAAAACAGATCATTTGATTCATGAAACAACTAACAAGCTGCTGGGTCAAATGTCAACATGCACGCTGACTTATCCAGCTCTCCACACTGTCGCTCCATGGCAAAGAAAAAAAAAAGACATTAATTGAGGTTATGAGGGTTCCATTTTAGCAGGCATTTCACTACATAATATTAAGGCTTGGTTGCACTAACCACATTATATCCATTATACTTACTAAATGAGGTATAAGGGGCATAAAATAAAGATCTTTTACTTACCTACAACTGAGGCACCTCTTTCAGCAAAAGCCAGTGCATAGTCTCTGCCAAGGCCTGCAGAAAGAAAGACAGATCAGTAAAATGCCTAAGCATGTTTTTACAGAATAAATCACCCGCATTAACAACCAGCGCTGCAGTGTTGTTGAATTTGCCCTTTGACACACTTGCACTTGCATGTTTATGACCCATTGCTTTACATGCACTTTGCTCCCTGTGTTCTTCAAATGACAAGGCCGACAAAAGTCTGTTGCAAATCAAATAATAATTGAATATAAAATGGTACATTGCACAGTTATATCAACAAACGTGTATCATCGTTTCCAGAAGGTTCATCGAGCTAAGAGTGTTTACTTTTACAGCTGTGTTAGCCTGTGTTAGCAAGGAGCAACATTGCTAACGACATTAATTGCAGAACAGCTGATACGAGATAAAGAAAGACTCACGCTTTTTTAAATAATTCAGCTCACATGCTTACTACAGCTCTGAAATTAGCAGGTTAGCATTCGCAGCTAACGTTACAAAACCTATTTAAGCTTCATTACAGTTAGCAGCAATGACAGCCGAGCTAACGTTCAGCTCTTTGTTAACATGGCGATTTTACCTCCTCCGGCCCCGGTGACAAGCACAACTCTTCCCTCGAAAGACAGAGACATGCCTGTGAGATGTTATTCTCTGTTTCTGAACAGTATCAGCACAAGAGCAACACCGTTTCACAGCGACAGCAGGGTGAACTCCTACAAGTTTTACTTCCGCAATTACCAGGGGGCGGGCACAACGGTGACCAATCAGAAACCAGAATTTTATCATCGTTATCATCACTGTTGAATTTACATATGGAGTTTGTTTTCGGTCTGTGTTTGAATTAAAAAAAAGTCTGTTTATTTATGTAAACTTTTTAAATTCCATTATCTATTTTATCAGCCTTCACCATGAACACATTATGTAAATTTTTGCTTTAGAAGGACAACATTAGGAAGTAATTACATAAATGGTGATGGTGATCATGATGATGATGATGATGATGATGATGATGATGCAGGTGATAGTGATGATGATGGTGATGATGATGCAGGTGATAGTGGTGATGATGATGATGGAGGTGATTGTGATGATGATGATGATGTTGATGATGATGATGCAGGTGATAGTGGTGATGATGATGATGATGATGATGATGATGACAATGCAGGTGACAGTGATAATGATGATGATGATGATGATGCAGGTGATAGTGGTGATGATGATGATGGAGGTGATAGTGGTGGTGATGATGATGATGCAGGTAATACTGGTGATGATGATGATGGCAGGTGTAGTTGATGTAGTGTAGTAAATTAATGTCTATTACATTGAAATATAGTGAATTTGAAAGTCATTTTGAGTTCTTTAATATGACTTGAACATGTTAAAACTGTAAAATGTTTAAACCTGAATCAGGTTAAAGTTGTTCTCAGGCTTCACATCGTTTTGCATAACATCCAATTTATTCTGCAGAAAATTAATCAACAAAATGAAGTTGGAAACAGAGTTTATCTCATCTTATCTAATCTTATTCAGAGTCTTTTATTTAATATATGCATTTTTATGCCTCTCAGTTACCAGAAAGTAGTAGTTTTTGCAAAAAGTGTGTGAACAGAGTTTATGGTGAATTACATTATGATATTATTTTAAAAGTATTCATTAATTTAGTCTTAGGTTAATATGAGGCTCAAAGAGTGCACATGTTATTATAGACAGGGTCTCCAGGTTCTTGTCAAAGGTTTTGTTCAGGCTGTAGGAGGAGTACAGTTATTCTCATTCACTGTTACACTTAGATCATATAGACATTATTACAAGCTAGTGGGGATGTAATTATGTTATTCTAACACAACAAACACAATCGTTCACACCATTAAACTAACAGCATGTATGTGTGATGAGAGAGAGACAGAGAAAGAGACAAACAGAGATAGAGACGAGAGAGAGAGGCAGACAGAGAGAAAGAGAGAGATGAGAGAGAGAAAGAGACAAGAGAGAGAGACAGACACAGAGATAGAGACAAGAGACAGAGAGAAAGAGAGAGAGAGAGAAAGAGGGAAAGACAGAGAGAGGGAAAGAGAGAGAGAGATAGAGAGACAGAGAGAAAGAGAGACCGTGAGAAAGATAGAGAGAGAGAGAGAGAGAGAGAGAGAGAGAGACAGAGAGAGAGAGAGAGAGAGAGAGAGAAAAAGAGAGAGAGACAGAGAGAGAAAGAGAGAAGAGAGAGAGGCACACACACACACACTCGCTCTCTCTCTCTCTCTCTCTCTTACACACACACAGTCACAGTGAGAGCTCATCCTCTGCTGGCTTCAGACTCTCTGTGGAGGCTGACATGGAGGCAGGATGAGACTGACTGGCTGTGTTTCGGTGTCGATACCTGGAGGCTTCCCGGACTCGTTCATCACCACACTGATATATTGGAGAAAAAAGGAGCAGTGTATTAAAATGGTGTCGATGCCTGAGGATTATGGACCATTATAACAACGCTTTGGATATTTGCCCGTTTACTCTTCATCTTCTTCTTCGTGCTCTTCTATTTATTTACAACAGCTGACACACATTTTAACACATTTCTCACAGTCATGTTGAATCTATCTCTTCAATGACGTGAAGGATATTCGTGGTCATGAAGCTGTAAAAAAAAAAAAAAAAAAGAAGCACAAACCTGTTTTTCAGACAGCATGAAACCATATTTTGATATCATCTTTATTTTCTGTGATCCGCTCTACTGCGCATGCCCGGCGGTGGGTCTAGGAGGCTGCCTCGGCTCCGTCCTGATGTAGGAGCGAAAGTGAGGAGCGAGCAGGACCCAGAGATGATGCTGTGGCAAAGTGGCAGCGTGGCGACACGAGGATTTGACTTTAGATCCTGCACGAAATAGACGCCGAAGAATGTCAGGGCCGGCAAATGCAGACGCAGAAGGAGTAGTCTCCAAAGTGCAAGTGAAAAAGGAGATCAAGACAATCGTGGAGAATTTGGAAACCATCCTGGGAGACCTGAAGGATGTAGCGAAAGAGCTCAAGGAGGTAAATGATCAGGGAAAACACCATGCAATGCCTTGCTCATGAGCACCTGACTGCCATGTGTTGTGTGTTATTTCTGCAGGCTTGGTTTGAGCATCCTTGTGTGAGAGGACATGGGAGGTCCATCTCACTGGGGCCTGGGAAAGGATACACACATTTACACACACATAAACACAGAGACACGCACCTCCCCCCCTCACCCTGCCCACTAATGTATGTGATGATTATTTCCAATGTGGAAGACATTTGGCACAGCAGGATGGTGGGGTGTGAAATGACAGGACAGCTTCTTCGCCCCTGACTCACAGGCTTTAATGAAAGTGAGAAAAATCTAATCACAATTAATATTTAATGGGCAAGTTGGTTCAACCAGGAAGCTGCTTTTGCATTGCATTTCATCATCTTAATGCTGACTGTTGTTTGCTGCAAATTACCCTCTTGCCAAATAATAGAGCAGTTGTCTGTTCACTTTTCTGCTTCTCTCAAGTCTGGTGGCTCTGTATTTCTTTGTCTTTCATTATCTTTCGCCACATGTCTGTATTTATCACAGCTCCTCATCTTCATTCTTTCTTTATCTCTTGTTGTCTGCTTCTTTCCACAGAGTCCTTGTAAAAGATAAAAACTCTCAGAGCTGTCTGATTGGACATTCATGTGTCAGAGATGCAGTGTTTGAAGGACTCAGGGAGTACACAGTGTGATTTAATGTTTTGGTTTTTTTTGCAGCAGGTTGCTCCAATAGAGCCAAGAATTTATGTGCAGAGACATATTCTTTCATTTCATTCACATGTCACACAGAGCTTTCCTCAAATCAGTGTTTGCCTTAATGTCAGTGACTGAATCTCATGCTGCCACCTCAGTTGTAATAACCTGCCGTCTTCAATGCTTTTATGTTTACATCCCTCCACCAGCCGTCCACCAGACATCCGGCCTGCTGTGCCGAACCTCTTGCCCTAACATGACAGGCTGTCATTCTAATAAAACCTTATTGCGTCCAGCCGCTGGTTCCTACATTATGGATGGCTAGTCGACGCAGCATCTGTCTCCTTCTGCCTCTCTGCTCCCCCTTACTCTGTTTCCACAACTTGAGCTGAATTAGACCTCTTTTGTGTTTCTCAACACTTCACAATACCTCACCGCAGGAGGTCGAGATATGTGACATGAACAAGAAGGCATTGTAATCTGTCTATTGTGATCTTTTTTGTGACGTGCCCTCTTTTTTGTTCTTTCTTTCTTTCTTTCTTTTTTTTGCTCGCAGGAAATTGTGTGGAGGATCAGTTATTCTGACATCGCACACACTAAATACATACCTCGGGGGGGTGTTACTATCAAAGCCAGTGTTTGGGGTATAATCCATTTGAAATGCAGTTATCTGTTATAACTCACAGACAGGGCTGGAACGGAGCCTGGCTCTGAGGAGTGACCCTGCCCAGATGCTTGGCACGGCCGCTGACGCTGCCTGGCCTACAGCAGAGGCTGCACACTGGGACACTGGTGTTGCCTCTTGTGTGTGTCCCAACAAATTATCCATTTAAAGACGGCATGGAGAGTTTAGCCCCACTGCTTTCTTTGCTCCAGCCTTCTATCTTTCCCTCTATCTCTCCCTCTCAGTTGCTCTTCATTTCTCTCCCAGCCTCTTCTCAAGCCACTGTTTGGACTCGCATTTCAAACCCTTAGATGATAGCAGTGGTGTTTTACAGCTAGCTAATGCACTGAGCATTACATCACAAAATGAGCTTAAGCACATTGTCGCGATCATAATTATTTTATGAATGTAAACAAAAATACTTTCCTTTCTGGTGAGTTTTTTCCTCACGTCATTTCAACTGATTCTGCTATGATACTATGAACTTTGGTGAGCTCAGCTTATATTAGACTTTCTTTGGACTCACTGAGAGCTGGATCCCCAATAGTCAGGCAGCCAGTAATAAAATGTCCAGCACCGCACTTCAGTTCTGGGCATTGAGGCAATAATAACGCCACCAAGGGAAGAGAACCAGGAAGAAACTCCTCTTCAAAGGGAATGTTTTTGGATAGACCTGGCTGAAAAAACATTTTTATCATTAAATATCAGTTATTAGTTCCCAGCAGAGATGAGCACCGTATCTGCTCTGTTTATTAAACTGGCTTTTTAAAAAAAGTAATCCCCCACACTACTGGCTCTTTGTGCAACATTTATTATAGCCATTTCAATCTTTCCAGGTATTATTTTAGCACTGCCCACATGAATGTATGGGAAAGTCCATGGATGTGTCTACGGTGCTTGCTTTAAGTAGACAAAATGTGTCCAGTTGCGGGACAGGACATAAGAACCAGAGGTGTTTGAAGTATTCTGTCTGAGGATAGCACTGTCTCTCACTCTTTAGTTGTGCAGTCAGTCCTTTGTTGGCTTTAGATTGCTGCATATTGAATAGTGATATTGCATCAAATTCAGTTAAGTATCATGCTCCATTAAGCGTGTTTTGTATGTACAGTTAGAATGTATGCGTGTCTTTACAGTATGCGCTTAAGTATTATCTTAGCTTCTGCATCCTTACAACTATTTCTAGTGTTGCTTGTTGCCTTTCGAGTGCCAACAAACCAAATGCCTGCGCCAGCAAGTCCTTCATATGTCCCTATGCAGACTGTGAAAACAAATGTCCTCTTGGATGACAATGTTTGGATCTAAATATCTACTGTATAAACTACTTGAGACAAAATCTTATATTCATTTCTATTGCACTGAGCAGAACCTTTCTGCCATTTTCATCTTACAGGTCAAGATACCAAATTCATTCAAATATTTGAATAGTTCTCTGTTTGGCTCTATTCCTTTCCCAAGAAATATTCACTGGGCTGTGTCACATTGCATTTCTTATGTCTCCTTTTCCACCCTGGCACACTGCACATTATTGCACCACTGCAACTGATTGAATGTTTGCTCTTTCATATTCTGTTGAGGCTGGATTTCTGATGTGATCTTTTTGGAAAATATCTTTTTTTTTCTTTGAATTTCTGTCAAACCACAGTTGCTTACTTGAAATTAATTCATGCCATGATGAATTGTTTTCTGTGCTGTTGTTAAGAAACTGACACTTTTTGTCAGTAGAAATGGATCTTCCCTCTCACAGCATTTGTTTCTGCAACATTTTAAAGATCCTTATCAATCTCTGACTTTCTCAATTTCTGCAAGCATTTGTGCTGATTGCTCCCAATAGGAAGGTTTTAAAATGCATTTCAGTGATCCGAACGCAAGTGGACAGCCGAGACACATCTGGAAGGTCAAAGAGCCCCACGTGCACTTATTGCATCAGTCTGTCGCCAGACAAGCAGCAGATTTGTTTGCATGGGATAGCTAAGAAAAATAAATGTTTCAAGACCAAATATACATGGACAGGCTATTCCAACCTTTGAAATTGGCAGGACAAAGGTTTTCCTCTTACACCATTGTTGGGGACGCATAAGAGTTTAGACTACAAAAGACATGGTCAACTGCATCCCAGACCACCTCAGCAAGTGGTTTAAGAGACAGATCACAATGGGTCTTTGTGGTTGTTTCTTGCATTTAGTGCTGTCAATTTGTGATCCGATCACCCAAGACGCATTTTAAAATCAAGTGTAAACAGGGTCTGACAGTGTATTGATTTTTCATATCTGCCTCATTTTCTATCTGCTATATCCCTGTGTTTGTCTTTGTCATCAGCACTCTCTCAAGGGTTTTTATGTTTTTCATTCATTCCAAACAGTTTTGTATTAATCAGTATTTGTGTCTTGGCTTACAAGATATGATTGGTATTGTTAGTTCTCTCAGTTCCAGTGGTGCATGGGATTGTTGTAGTACTGTATATCACTTAAGTCAAAGTCTGGCAGGCTCACGGGTGTTCCCATAAATTGCAGTGATATTTCTTTTCTCCCTGAAGTGGTTGTCCTAGACATATCTTAATCAGTCCTCAATTTCATTAATCAGTCTCTTAAAATGTATCTTCTTTAAATTTTGCACAATGAGGTTTTCAATTCATTAATTCAGAACTCATCAAGATAAAGACATCATACAGATACTCATTTTGTGCCTATCTGGATCATCATTCTTTTCCCAGTTACCTGTGTCATGGTGTTTTTATTTAGCTGAAATTTTTGCAGGTGATATTTCTTCCTCTCATGCCACATTGTTTATTATCCCTGACCTCAGCTGTCACAGTGACTCTTCCTCTTCTTGTCACCAGGTTGTTCATGACATCGACACCCTGACCTGTGACCTGCAACTGGAGGAGGACGGACTGACGGACAGCTCCAAGACAGACACGCTCAACTCCAGCTCCAGCTCCACCACCACCACCACCGCTTCCAGCCTGGAGAAGATGAAGCTCTTCCCCGAGGACTGCATCTTCAAACTACCCGCGCCCATCGCCCCGGTCCCTGTCAACCCTCCCGCGGTCCTGACCGTCCTCAAGAAGCCCCACCCTCCTCTTCCGCCACCCAGACTCACCCCGCTGAGAGCCGAGGATCACAACATAAAGAATCTGCCTCATCCAACATTAGTGTTATCAGGGAATATATCCAAGGCTGCCGGGTCTGTAATGAGGAATGGTGGGGTTTTTCCATTGAAACCAAACAGGGATTTATTCTCCTCCACGCCGTGTTTTATTTCCAACGACAGCGGGATCCCTGAGTCGGGTCTCGTTCCGACATTACCTAGGCCCATGCCTCTTCTCCGCCATGACAAGAACAAATGCCCCAAGGATGCTGGCAGGGAGTCTCGTGAGAGGGAGCGTGTCCGTTTCAGTGAGAAGGTCCAGTACCACGGCTACTGCCCGGACTGTGACCTCCAATATGACGTAGACGACACAGAACTACACTTGCAGGCTGAGCTGAACGACCTGAGGCTCAGTCCAGTGCATTGCTGCTCTTCCTCCTCTCCTCCTCCCGCTCACACTCTTCCTCATGAACTAATGTTGGAAAACGGCAGCCTCTCGGTCAGCCACAGTTTCCCGCCGACAGCAAACACTCCTCTACCTTGTGTGCCTCCTCACCTGCCTTCCCTCAAGCCCCAGAAAACAATCCTACGCAAATCAACAACCACCACAGTTTGACGCCGAACAGCTCGTTCTGTCTAACTTAAACATTCTTGAATCATTCATAGTGTTTTCTACTTTATGAGTGCTTTCTACTCCAGCTGAACTTTGGATTATCCAAACAGAGAGAGGAAGGGTTGGGAAATAGGAAACAAAAGGATGGATAAAGTGAGTGGAACAGAGAGAGAGGCATCGCCATGGGTGCTGAGACATAGAGATCAGGAAGAAGCGGTGAGTGTTTGTGCATGTATAAGTGTGTTTGTCAGGAAGAGAGAGGGAGGAAGAAAAAGAGCAACTGGATGTGTGCACTGACGCACATCTGCGAGTCTGTCTGCACACAAGTTTATTATGTCATTTGTACGTGCTGTGTTTTCATTGGTGGTTGCATGTGTAGACATACATGTGCAGAGTGTGATGTTTTTTAGGCGGCGAGCATTGACTGAAAAATGTACAGGGACTTTAAAAAATTCACGAAAGCCTGCTGACAACACTAAAACTAAATTGTATCTGTGTCTTTCTGGAAGCTCTCGGTGCTAACGAGTCTCAAACTCAGGAAGTTCTTTCAGAGGGGGCTCTGATTAATTCATGTCCTTCTGGATGAAACAAGAAAACCCGCTTCCCTCAGATTTCATCCAAAGCCCTAAAGTTCTTCTCATACACTGACACCTACACACACGAAGGGAACTCTCCACCACATATACCTATGCATGAATACAGGCTGTTATGGGATGAGAGCCACTGCAGACAGTTAGTGGAATCTATACCTTCCCACAAGCCTGCCGAGATGAACAATTAGGGTTGAGAGTCAGACAAGTGAGCTCGTACCTCCTCTTCCATCATCGCCTCTTGTCTCTACAAGTCCCATTTTGCTGACGCAGGAGACTGTGGGAGTGAAAGAAGGGAGGAAAGACGTGAGAAGGGTGACATGGAAGTTGTGTCTCCTGATAACTTTACAGCAAATTCTAATTGAAAAATCTTGAATTCCCATTTTCTAATATAATTCATGTTTAGCAACTCAACTCCCATCGGCACAGACCCAGACTCTCGCTCACTGTGATATCTATGAGACTAAATATACTGAAAGCTAATCAATTCTGCTCTTGAGTTGGAGAGAATATGTGAGAAAATATGTTGGACTTTATTTCCTTAAAGGAATTTAAGTCAGCAGTAATAAAATACCGTCTAAGTCTATATGAGCTCCACTTTATTAGCTTTTATTAAGAAGCATATTTAATAAAGCCTGTGATTCCTGTGTGTGTGGCTGTAATTTTAAATATGTCTGAAGTCGTTTTTCGAACCGAGTGTGAAGGGATCTTTAACCATGTGCGCATCTGTGCCCACGTCGGCCTGTGTTTATAGGTGTGTGTGAAAGCACATGTCAGTTTGGCAGACTTGGGGAGACAGCATACCCTGGAGTTGGATGAGAATAGTAGCACCTTCCTCCCAGCGATGCCCTTAATTAGCCAGATTAGTCTACAGGAGATAATAGTACTGCCTCAGATAGCCTCTGTACCAACATTAGCCTCGACAAAGCTCTGAACCGCTGCTGCACATATTTTTCAGGATAGACAGAGAGAGAGGAAACTAACTCAGAGTGTGGAAAGGGACAGGAAAGGTAAAGACGTGTGTGGGGGGCAGTTGTGTGTGCTGAGGTGGCAGGATGTTACATAAACAGTACATTTAATATGTATATCATACAAGTGTGTTTAGGGCTGTGGGGGTGGGAAGCTTGGAGGTTAAGGCTGAGAAAATCAGGGTATGAAATAGCATACACTGATGACTAAATCCAATGCATGACCTCGCTGGCCTTACAAATCTAAAATCGGCGTCTGGATTAGGGATCAGTGGATATTCAGCCATGAGAAAAACGAGGAAGAGTGAGAGAGTGGGGGGTAAGGACGCAGAGGGACTGAGAGAAAGTGTGGAACAGAAAGAGGGAAAATAGAGCATGTGTGATGGAGAGAGGCAGAGGGAGAGAGAGATGGTGAAACAGAAACAGTGATGCGGCGGAGGCTGATGCTGTTTTGGCTATATTGTGTTTGCTGCTATGTAGGAGCGTATGTGGATGTGTGTTTGTCCTCAAGATGATTGCTCTCAGTGTGGAACGTTCACTGTATTTACCTTGTATTGATGGATGTTAATGAGTCTGGCAGCAGTATGCTCACACACACACAGACACACACAGAGGCTGAACAGAGCCGGATGCTACAGAATGAAGTGCAGCCAGTATCATCAATAGATACAGCTCATATGGGCTTTTGCTACTGTAGCAGTGCCTTACTATTTAATACACTATTCAATGAAGCGAGGAAATGGACACAGCAGATTTGGCCTTGTGTGATTAAGGGAACATATTAAAAAAGAAAATGCAACTGCAAGTTGTTTTCTTTTTTCTTCTTTTCTTTTCCCCGTGTCTTTTTCTATTTGACCATTACTATGCAGATATATGGATATTATGAATAAATAAACCTATAATTCCCTTTTTTATGTTTATAACCATCAACATCAGTGTCCTCCTCCTGTCTAAAGTGTTTGAGTTTTGCATGTGCAAGTTAAATCTGTCTGTAAGATTAGATTTATTGAATTTTGTTGACCAGTCACCACAACAGTAAAACAACAAGACCTTGCTGATATGCACAAGCTAAAACTCAGAGATGAAGCACAAAGTTGTTTGAAAAGCTTTGCCAAATGCTGATGTTTGTGCTCTTTCTGAGCTTTTACATTGGCTCTCCAAATTCCACTTTTCCAATAGTGATTTTTACTACCTTTGACTATTGACATTGATGGACAATGGCACAGTGTTCACTAGGCCTGGGTATTTACATTTTGGTACTAATGCCAAACTAAATGTTTTTGGTAATTTACCTTAAGAAACACAGTATTAACTAAACATATTTTGCTACAAAATACATTCAAAGTCAATGAAAGAAGCCAGTGTTCTCAAATGTTAAATATTATCTAAACACAAGCAACTGTACGAGAACTTTGCCAATATATAACGAAGATGATTTAAATGAGGAAGATTATGAATGTTACCAGCTGGACCAGTCACTGCCATTTTTCAGTACTCGGACAAATACAGACAAATTTAGTTTGGTACCAAAAGATTATTATGGTTTAATACTTAGTCCTATGTTGCACTTTACCAATATATGAAGTTATATACTGTCCTATCCAACTTTTAATCTCTCCTGTATTCTTACAATGTGCTGTCAAAATGCTAGATATCAATTTAAACTGGTTTAAATATTTACCAGCCACTTCATATTTGTGCAGAGAGCAGAGTGATGGAAAGACACTAATGTGCATGCATTAATAGCACCCACAGCGGGAAGTGGGAGAAACAGTTTTCAGCATTTGAAAAATGTTTTGCAAAAATCTGCAAAACTGGGCCCCTCGTGTGTGGACTCATCGTTCATTGTTTAATACATCCATGACTTGTTATCAGACTGTTCCTGTAACACAGAAACCACTGCTCCTCTGACCATGGGTGTAGGAGTTTTTCCACTGTTTTTGTAATGGCTATCTGAGCTCCACTGCTCCAGGCTTGAGGATAAAGTTGTAATGGGCAGGGAGGAGGTGGATCTTCACCGCCTCCATCATGAGTCAGGACTGACTCAACTGTACTGACCTACTCCCTACAGCTCACAGCTCTAGTTCATAGCCCACCTCTCTCTCTCTCTCTCTCTCTCTCTCTCTCTCTCTCTGTCTCTCTGTCTTCATTTCTTTCTTCCTCTCCCCTTGGATGATGCTTCACTCCCACTCGGCAGCAGCTGTATGCATAACAATCTGTGCACATGTATCTCTATATACATGTGGGTTGGGTATCTATTATTAAAATATATCTGACACTTTGTACAGCAAACACATTTGGCAGCATTTCCATTTGTATGTTTAATCAAAAAGTTCACAGATTATTTTCAGCCTCTGCTGCTCTCGTTCACTTCTCCTCTTCTTACCTAGCTCACAAATGACCTTCGAGGGATGAAAAAACCTGCTCACAGTTGTTTTGCATCCACTGATAAATTACTGGGTACATCTCCTCCATCTAACAGTTGTGTGTGGTTTTCAATTTCAGTTCCCCATGTCCTACTAACATCTCTGATGTGGCACCTCATTTCATTCATTAATGAATAAACCTGCTGCCTCTGTAATTAATTTAAAACCTCGTAGAGTTGAATGGTTAGATTATTGCAGTTACATTTGTAAATGTAAACCTGTTACTCTGATTTGTTGTCTTAAAAGACAATAGTCATATAGTACTTCGACTCACTGTATTGTCTTCATCCCATCTTCCAACCTGGCAAGTGCTCAGTGTGCAATAAAACTCAATAAATGTGTCAGAGTGAGACACACATCTTGCCAGTGAATATGAATTAGCTGTTGTTTGTCTGATTGTTGTTGGCGATAGTCTGCCAAGAGACACAGTTGTCTATTTGCTCATCCCCATTCTGCACGCATCATTTACTGTGATTTTTGTTCCCCTCAATCAACCACATTTCATTACGATCGTTGAAAATGAAAATGTTACGAGAAAAGCGTTAAACAAAATAAAATCCAAAATAACTGTGGTCTTGCACGCCACAGGCATTACATCTGTAATGGAGATACTGTATGCAAAGTTCATTAGAATACAAAATAGACATGACCTACATTACCAAACATCAGAGCATTCAAAGTAAATCTGGTGCACATTGGGCACGGATACTGGCTCTTCTTGATGCTTCTTTATCTATGACTCAGACAAAGTCATGATGTGGGAAAGTGAGTGGGCATGTGTGTATGTCCTTGTCCTTGTCAAAAATGTGTGTGCACGCTAATATGCATACATTTTCATCTTAAAGGGATATATGTGCATGTGTTTAAAGGTGTGCGGCAGTGGAAAAAGGCTTGCATGAGCGCACGCAGCCATGTGTGTGAGAAAAGGACTTGAGATGGCTCAGTGCAACTTAGAAAGCATCGAGGGTGAAGCAAACTTAATCTGAAGATTTCACGCTGCTTTGGAGATTGTTAAAAGTTAGAGGCATCAGCTGCACCTTACGCAGAGGAGGTACACGATATCTCAACAACAGGATCGGATTCGTAAGCGCCACAGTGACCCAGATGGGGTCCTCTGCTCGTTGAACCACTCCAGTCTTCACTAAGAAACTGAAGAAATGGCAGCTATTTAAGGAGAGACACGAGGCGAGGCGATTGTCTTTTCACAAAAGAGAAGGCTTTTAATCCGTAGAGGAAAATGTGCTAGGCGGCTCAGTCCTATTAACTTTGATGATTTGTGTATGTGTGTCTGGGCGCTTGTGTGTGGGCAGTGATACCTCGGTGTATTTTCGTTTTGCTCTATGAGAAGTGACTGTTGGTGCTGTGACTGCTGTGTAAAGTGGCTCTCCTCTGTGCAGTTGGATACTCACACTAATGTGTTTCCTCTTTTTCCTCTGCAGGGCCCATTGAGATACTTGAGATACAAGTGGAAGGGATGCTTGTTTCATACACTGATCGACCCCGGTTGATCAGGGAGGGAGGAGCCAGAGCAGAGGCCAAGCATCAACCCTTTTTTTTAACATAAATGGCTCTCAACCACCAGGATTTGATCATTTAGACAAATTCATACTTTGACTTTTGAGCGCTGAGCAACCTCCAGCCACAGTTGTGCCGGGGCACAGCTGGGGGAAGAGAAAGGGCAGTCATTGTATGTATGTGCGTACAGATAGATACAGATGAATTTATAGTCGTGGAGGTGATATTTTTGTTACGTAGAAATAGTTGAATTAAAGTTTAGAATGCTGCTGAAACCCTATCATCAAAAGTAAAGTGGCGAGTTTAGACGAAGAGGTACAAGATGGGGTGAAATGATGTCAGCCAGTATTTGATTGATGTCTACACAGACTTTTGCTCTGTGCATACTCAGATGGAAATCAATAGCTCCTCTCAACCGATGGAATTAGCCTTTTAAGAATTGTAATTGTTTGTGTCTGGAGAGCCCGACAGGTCTGCCTGCGAGCGAAACGCTGCTCTACTGGACTGCAGATAAGGTGAAAATAATAATTATGTCAGTATGCACAATCACAGTGTATTTTTTGGAAAGACTAATGGTTTTATGATGTGGTCACTGATCTGTGTCCAGACATTAAGTCCATTGTACATCAATATCTGTGTGCTCAACTGGTGCCATGCAAGCTATGTTTTTTTTTCCACAATAACATGCAGAGATACAGTATAGTGGCATAGTTACAGCTTTACCTGGAAGAAGTAATAATTTGCATCAAATTTTCTTTGTATACAAATATACATGTACATGTTTGATATCTATATATTTCAGGCATTTTTCTACAGAGACTTTAACATTTAAAGAGATGATATTTTTGATATTGTGTCGGATGACTGAGAGGTATTTTGACGAAAGCTGACATTCCCTCGAGGTACGTGTTTTTCAGCAGCGCATAGCAGGAAGAGTTATTTATATATAGCAACAGGAGGATGTTTGTATGGATGAACAACAAGTGCTTCAGTATTATCACTTCAAGAAACTTTACAGAACGGGCTGTATTGTGAGAAGGAAAATGTAAGCTGGAGAAGATAAATGGCGTAAACCAAATACCTAGTTGTGCTTTATCAGACGGGAGGCATGGGGCTGAATGAATGCATGACTGACTCTTCACTTTGTCCTGCCATCACTGTGTTTTTCTATGCATTTCGGTGGAGAGGCTGTTTGTTGGTGGGTCCAACATGCAGGGTGCTCTGATCTCCATAATATACAGTTAAGACATTTTCCCTCTCATTTCCTCATGTGATGTCAGTTTATTTCTGCAGCCACTATGAACCTGACCAATGTCCTGGATTTGACCATATTGTTTAGGCTGATGAGTCATTGGTAATTAAATAATTAGAATAATAAAGTTTATTTATGTAGCACTTATCAAAACCAGAGATTCCAAGTGCTATACAAGGCAAAAAATAAACTAAACAAATGGAGAATGAAAAGGAAGAATGTTAATATGCAGGAGTATGTAGGAGAGAAACAAAAATTATTTGATACACACACACACAAACACATTCCTCACATTCAGACCAGAGGCACCACACATGTAAACTCCACCTCTTTGTTCTCACTGGACACACAGAGACTGAATTCATGACCGAACTCTGGCTCAATCAAGAATCAGTTTTAAAGATGGAATGTCTCAAAACGCTGTCCGTGGTATTTTGTTGTGTGTGTCCACAATCTGTTTGGAAAATAACTTGTGAGAAGTAAACACTTTACACTTAATGTCGGTGTGTCTGTGTGTATTTTATGGACTGAACAATAATTTCGAGTACAGACGCTGTTGATTTCTGTGCCTGTATTCTTTATTATACGCTGTGCACTTGCAAATGAATCTTTTTGAATGTCAAGACTCTGTGAGCAGGGAGTCAAATAGAGGAAATGAAGCCGACTGTAAGAGTATCACACTTCATCAGCGTTAGCAGAAAGCAGTGAGCAAACCTTTCAGAAAGAAAACGCATTAGATAGCATCAGCAGCTGCATCAGTTAATTGAAGATTAGTGTGACGAGATAGCGGGCTGGTGGTGCTAAAGACCATTGGCTGTCTCCAGAAGATATTCAAATGAATTCATAGTGGCTTGTCATGGTCATAAACAGTGTAACAGAGGCCAAAGCCAGCAGCTCAGTGCCTTAGAAATGTAGGACGGGTTGCAGGAACAGGCCAGTGGTAGCCTAGAGGACAGAGAGGCGGTCTTGAGACTGGAACACCATGAGTGCTAAGAAAATGTGCATGAGAAAGTGCAAATGCAAATACATGTTTAACTCAATGTCTTCATGCCCTTGAGCAAGGCACCTAACTCCAAAGTAACATTGTATGAGAAGACTGTGGTTGTTCTGAGCAGCTCTTTGTAGCATTGTGAATGGAAAGCAAGTTCTTGAAGAAAAGATGGCATTATTATTGGCATTATTATTTGCATTATATGTGCAAGTATAAGTATAAACTTACACAAAGTTTATATTCATGATATAATCAATGTATTGGACCACCTTGTTCAGACATGTAAAACTATGTATCAGCAATACTTAAAGTGTATTAGAGATACAAATAACATCAATAATCTATATCTTTTCAAGGCCTTGTTTGATTTCTGTGGTGGAATGTGACTCAAGTACTGTAAAATAGTACAATTTTGAGGTAATTGTACTTTTATCTCCATTTTCTGCAACTTTTACTCCTCTTAATTATTTTCAACAGCTACAGGTACATTCAACATTTTGCATACAAAACACGATCATCTTATAAAATGTGATGCTTTGTTACTCCACAGTTTACGATTTTAATTAGTTTTGTTTGAACAACACTGAAATGCTGCTTACGTGTTAACACATCAGTAACAACACACTAGGTGTATAATATACAACTGCACTTTTATGAATTTAACTATGTTTCATTATCATGTCTGTGTGTGTTTCAACTGGCTGCAGGGCAAAATCCCCCTTGGGGACAATAAAATGAAAGATAAAACGTGCACTAATATAACACTGAAAGGAGCAATTCTATGAGTTCTTTAACTTGTAGACTTGTATTAATTACTGCTTTATGTACACATTATGAATGCACTATTTTTATAATGAAGCTCAATGTAAAAAAAATACTGTGCACTGAAGTGTTGCTACTTTTCAGGGCTGCAGCTATTTTCATAATAATAATAATAGAAAAGCACATAAGAGGCTGGAAGCAGAGATTGTTAATTTTCTGTCAATCAACTAATCGATTAATCATATCAGCTCTATAACTGTTACTCAAGTAAAATATGTATTATATTGTTATGTATTATGTTATATTCTCCTTAAATACGATCAGTTGGAAATCAAGTCTAATGCTTGATGCATAGAGCAATGAAGGTTAATAAATAAAAAGAATAAATGTTGAATTGATGTGAAAATATCAGAAGCAGACAAAGAGACAGAGCATCTTCATAATCTATTATGATCTATTCTTTAATATCCTATTAAATTATCAAGAAAATCTATTGTAATCAGGCCTCATAGGTTTATTAGAGGAAGCCTCCCTGCTCCATCCCTGCTTCAAACTCCACCTTTACAAGGGCAAAGACAGGGTGCGCTTGTTTTAATTTACCGCTCATCCCTGATAATGGAAAAACCGTTTCACAAAGAAAGCGGGAGGGCTGAAGGATAACCCCGCCCGGTCAAGATGGCTGCATATTGGATAACATGCGCTCCTCTCTGTCGGTCACGTGACAGGGAAGAACGGGAGGAAAAAAGAAAGAAGAAGGAAGACAGAAAAATAAACAAGAAGAAGAATATTTGACTGGCAGCAGGTGGTGTCTTTGTCTGCAGGTAATACGCAGTAATAATTCGCTTTTTAACGTAATATTGTCATAAAATGTGAGTTTAACTTACTGTTATAACTGCAAGTGCTAGCTGCTGCTGGAAACGCTGACGATGGAGGCTCATTTGTATTCAGCAAAGTGGCTAAATGCGTTAAGCTAGTATCGTTAAAGAGACACAGACAGACATGTTATCAGATCATTTGGGGGATTTTTTCCCCCTTTGTTACGGAATCTGTAGCCTGAGATGAATTCCCCATAAAGTGCTGATGTGTCAAAAGCTTGTGACCAACCCCACTCACAAACCAGCCAGCACAGCTTGAATCACTCGTCCAGACACGATTAGCTCGCAGTGATGGAAAAAACAGCTAATGTGTGACATGTTAGCATCTTGTGTCTGATTCAAAAACCTCACACATCCGTCAGTTATACTTCAATCTTGTGGGTGGCTGCTGGAGTGAAAAGTTTGTAACCTTAACTTTTGTCTTTTCCAGCCTTCATTTAGGGAGAAGAGGGCAAAAGAAGATGGGAGATATATTGAGTTATTAGCTCCAGATGTGATGGGAGGACAGTGGTGGATGTCAGCTGGATATGAGATAAACACGTAAGTAGAAACTTTAAATGTCTATTTTGTTGACAGCATTTTGTCCAGTCAGATCCTTGGTATCACTTGTGCTTGAAGCAAAAACACCAAATGTGAAAGTTACAGCACAAACAATGTAGTTGTGTTAAATAAAGGTGATAAATGAGGTTACAGTGTCCTGCTTCACTTTAACTTACTTAACTTTTATGCTTCCTTCTCAACAGATTATAATTGGATTAGTTGTTGTTTACTCCAAGGGAAAGTCTGAGCCCTAGTTTACAGCTGAACGAACACATTGTATAAGTTAGTTTTTAAAGAGGACCTACATTTGCAGTGGAACAAGTCTAAACAGTATTCCTCCTATTCTCTACTATAGATTTACTTTGGCAACACTATGTCTGAGGTTATGCCTGCACGCTTGTACTGTGACGGTTATAGTGAAGTGTTTGTTCTGCCACGAGGGCTGCCATGATGGCTCAGTGGGGAGGAGACAAGAGAATGTAGGTTGAAGTCCATCTGCCCCTCTAAAGTGCCTGGCAGTACAACAATGAATCAGTCTCTTTTTTGTCTCCCTGATCCTGTGTTTTTTATTTAAAGGAGAGAAAATAGCTTATTTGCCGACTGAATCATAACTTATAATCATACAATCATAACATCTCACATCCTTATTATAACTATATTACAATGTGAATAAACTGAAATACACGGTCATGTAGCACAGAGCATAAAGGATCTGTGGGTTTTTCTTTCAGTAAACACCAATTAGCACAGCTTAAAGCAGAGAGCGCAACTAATAAGCAAAATCTGCTGGTGCAGTGACTTACTGGAAGGAAAAGCTGCAGACCCTTGTGGCAACCTTGAATATGGACTAATCCAAATTAACTTTGTGGATGACCTCTGTCTTTACAATGTTCTTTAGGTAAATCAAGAATCTACTGTGGAAAAGGAGGAGGGGAGAAGATGAAGCTGAACGAACGAAGCGTGGCGCACTACGCCACCTGTGACTCACCGCCAGACAAGACAGGCTTCCTGTTCAAAAAGGGTGAGCGCAATACAGCGTATCACCGGCGCTGGTTTGTCCTGAAAGGTAACATGCTTTTCTACTTCGAGGAGCGTGACAGCAGAGAGCCTATCGGTGTCATCGTCCTTGAAGGATGCACCGTGGAGCTGTGCGAGTCGGCCGAGGAGTTCGCCTTTGCCATCAAGTTCGACTGTGCTAAAGCACGGGTGTACAAGATGGCTGCTGAGAACCAAGCAGCCATGGAGTCCTGGGTGAAAGCATTGTCAAGGGCTAGTTTTGACTACATGAGGCTGGTGGTGAAGGAGCTGGAGAGGCAGTTGGAGGAGATCCAGGAGGCTGCAGGAGGTGGCTGCGTCGGGGCTGGAGGGCAGGGCAGGTCCAAGTCCTCCAGGCGAAACCAGGGGGCACGGTGCAGGTCTGGAGCATCCTCTTCTTCGTCATCTTTATCTTCATTGTCATCGTCATCGTCAAGTGCCCCTCCGATGTCGGCCCCCTTCTCTGCCCAGAGGAGCCTCCAGGATGAGGTCCAGCTCATCTCTGAGGGTTCCAGGGAGAATGGAGTTGCTTGGAGTAAACAACCTCTTGCATTGGCTAACGGCTTTGCTGAGGCAGCGTCTTCCTGTGTGGCCTGGGAAGGCTGCGCAGACTCTGGCAATAACACTGTGATTGGTTATGGGCCTGATGGGGTGAGGGCTCCACCAGTGCCACCCAGGAGAAGAGGAGCATCTCTGGAAAGCCCCGTCTCTCCTGGCACTGGCTGCTTCTCCAAACTCCATGACTGGTACGGCAAAGAGGTGGAGGAACTGAGAGTGCAGTGGCTGCAGAGCCAGTAAACTAATGGTGGATCATGTCTTTTTCCACAGTTTTATCATTCCTTCCTCAACATTCTGCAATGTTACACCCTTCCAACAGAAGGATGAGGAAACTAATACTGAGAAATTGCAGTCTTATCACCAATCAAAAAAGACATAAAAATTGAGATTGAATCCAGATCTTGTCTGGTACAGGGGAATCAATCTGTCTTAAACATTAACACTATCCATTGTACAGTCGAAGAAATTTTAAAACCCAAAATATGCTCTTTTCCACAGTTTTTTGCCAAGGACAATTAAAAATGTGAATACAGTGTTTAAAATGGTTATCACTTGTTAAAATCATGGAGTTGCAAAGAGTTTGGCCTTGTTGTGGATAAAATTCAGAAAAATATGCTGTTTTATGATTATATTCCCAATGTTAGCTTTTCTTTAAAACTGTAGCAACCTTGATCTAAACTCATGTTTTTCTATATAGTTATACAAACACACTAAGCATGCAAAATACCAAAATAACAAATGAGTAAAAAAATCACCACATCTGAGTCTTTTTTCTGATGGAAGGGAAAAGCTCTTTGTAGTAAGGCTGTTTCTGTTAAATCCAAATAAATAAAATAGGTCACATAAATAACAATTTGTTAAAGACATTGCACAAAAAATGATGATTAAATGAAGACTGACGCTATTTGTACAGTTGATAGCATTTTTTACTATCTAATGGCACAGGCATGAGGACGAGTAACAGCTTCAGTTTCCTGTAACTTTAAGCCACTTTAGCTCATTTTAATACGTTGACCTATAGAGGAATACTCTAAATAAATATAGAATGCTCTCGGGATAAGGAGTGGTTCTGAGGAAAACTAGTCCAAATTCTGTTCCGTGCTCACACCGGGGCACATCTCACCCCAGAGGCCTTGTGTTTGCTAAGGTCAGAGCATCCTCTCCACAGTCACTGGGGACCGTAGTGGGAGCTGGATGTCTCGCTCAGAGCAACACACTGGTATTTTTAGCCCTTGTTAGCCAGTGGCCAGATGATGCTGTGTCATAAGAATGCTTGTCACTTAGTTCTCTAGACTCTTGTATTTCATTAAAGGAGATTGTTTATCCTTGAACTTACAGGACTTAACACTTGTCGTAATTATCTGATAATTACATATTGTTTTATATGAAATCATCTTAATTTGATCACACTGTTGGTTTTGTTTGTTTGTTACACCTGATTAACCTGAATTTTACTGAAATGTTAGAGGCCTATACTGTATGTGAACATCTAACCTCTTGTTACAATAAATATCTACTATTCCATGTTGGAAATTAACACCAGCAGTCTGCAAAATGGGCCTTTTACAATGATCCAGTCACATAGCCGTTTACATTTTTGTTTTATACGTGCCTTATGTTATCATTACAGCTCTGTTATTGCACTTGCAACCATTACCATAGGACTACAGCGAGGGGAGGGTTTGACTTTTCTTCTATTTTTGACTGTATGACTGTGTTCTTTCTTTCTTGCAAAGGCTCACTGGGGTGCAATCACTTTTTGACAATGGCTCAGTTCCTTCAGTCAGCATCATTGCACAGCACTATCATTACTGTTATACACTTGGCTTGTACAGAAATGACAATCTGGGAAGGAGTGGTGCAGCGTGGATTGTTTTTTCAGAACAGCAGTATCGAGGCAGTATGCTTTTGACATGTATTATCAAAAATTATTGTAGTGCCAATTTTATTAACTCCGGAAGAGCATTACTGTAATTACAGATGAGAATAGTGTGTTTTTTACAGTGATATTTAAAGGAAATTGTGAATGTGCCAAATTAACCATATACATGACAACAGTATCTGTCTTTATTCAGGAGTGGAAGTGCAGAATGCAATCTAAATGCACAATGATCCATTTTTATTCAATTGACTTCCATGATTACAATTTTACAATGTCATAGTACACAATATGATTTTGAATAACCAATAATGTTTAACACATTTTCTTGATTATGGTACTCTGAAAAGATGTTTCTTAGCTAAGCATTTGCTGTAAACCACTTAATAAACAGTGTTAAAATGTTGTGGACAGTTCTTTTTTTCTGTGAGGACTTGAGGTGAAGTTTAGTTTTCTTTATAATAAAGTTGCAGCAAGACATTTTTTGAATCATTAGTACGGCTGGTTTAGGCATTCAATATTTTCTCCTCTTTATTTTTAGAGCTGAGTACAGTATGTCTGCTCCTCTAAATTCATGCATGGCCTGGACTGGCCTCAAGAAACCGCACACACATTCCTGGTGCTACTCATCCTATCTCTCACTAGGTGTCGCTGTGCAGCAACTTTAGACTGTAGTTTCAAACCCTTGACTCTAGATAAATCAATACTTTATATCTGGAGGGATAGGTGAATGTAATTATCTCACTGGTGACAGAAAGCATCAGGACTTTAAGTCTCCAGAGCAGAAAAAATACATTATCTAATGTCAACCCTGACAAGACTTTGTGCACTTTAATTCTCCCTGTTCTTCTTATGTATTAAGCAGCTCTTGATAAACCGTCCTTATCATCTGTTGAAAAATCACAAATGTGAAAAGTACTATGACAGCACTTTAGATTAATATGGTGTGTTGAGTTGCACTGGCAGCAAACACTCTCATCCCACTTTAATTTGCATTTGTTGTGTCTTGCTCCATCAGTTTGATAGTATAGGACATGACATCCACAGATTACAAACTCCAACTACAGTATCTGAGAATACTTGTCTGTCTGGACAGTTTCAGCATCTTGCACATACTGTACTTGACCAGGAGGCTGCAGAGAGCAAGACACTGTAGAGAAGAGGAAAAGCACTTCCTGTTTGCATATTTCAAGATAAAATACATGTTTAAAGTCAGTCACTCCAAAAGTGAATGAAAAGTTTCAGTGTTTTATGTACAGCATATATACACACTCAGCTGACAGCCAACACTAATGCAGTCCAATACAAGAGTCCTGCAATGAATCCCACTGTCATGAAGGTTATAATGGTGTTGAAACTGTTTTAGAGAGGTTCAACTTTATGATCATTTTGGAGGATGTAGTTTGTGTTTTGCATTATACAGAGAGGTGTTTCCATTATTTAGCATACCCTCATTGAATGGGATGGATAAAATAGTAGAAATACACCTAATAAACTGGCAACTGAGTGTAAATGTGTGAGGTCAAGGACTTGTCTTCCTTGTCTTGCACATACTTATCATTAGCCTGTATACTGAGAAAATTGGGTCAGATAAGCTTCTTGCAATTTACTCGAACAATTCACAGTCCTCTGTATAGCTGGGTTTGCATGACACTGAAGTACTTTCCAGATAACTTATTGGATTAGACACACATGAGGTTACTAAAACAATTATGTATATCTATGAAATCAGGAAAGCAAAATTGCCATAGCCACTCAAGTCACAGGACATTAACAACAAAAAAAGCGAGAGGCATATCATGCTTGCCTCTTCCAAGTGAAATGCTGCAGTTATAAATGGTCTGTAAAATCAATAATCATTCTGTGACACTGTGGATATTTTTATTGCTTGGTGAATACAAATAAGTTAATTGTATGAGCTACAATGATTCATGGTCATGCATTAGACAAAAAAGACTAAGGAAAAATAAAATACATTGGAAATCAAAAATTGGCTCTGCTGCTGGATCATTGCAATTCCTTACTATCTTGCTCTTGTGTCTGCAGATGATGTTGAACACTGCTGCACTTCAAGAATTTCCTTTGGGATTAATAAAGTTCTTATCTTATCTTACTAACAAGAACTAGGAAAAGAGATCAAATTCAAAGAGGTCAAATCAAGAATTTAAAACCCTTCTCCTCACCTACAAAACCCTTAATTTTACAGGCACCATCATATCTTAAAGCGTCTCCAATAGTAGGAGAGCCTTCAGCTATCCGCCTCTGCGCCTCTTATTTTGAAAAAGCATAGCCGGAAGCCGCGCCGTGCATTTCCGTCAGTTTGACGCATCTGGACGGCGGCACATTTTTTAACAGCGGAAATGAGGAGTCGCCACTTTTTTCCGCGTAAAGTTCGTGGCTGAAACTTTTTTCTTTCCTCCTTTTTGCGCGTGTCAAAGAAAGCTTCGCGTTGCTCTCACAATGAGAGAGAAAGCCGAGGACTCTTCAGCTCGCAGCTTTTACTTTGGTGTCCACTTTTTGTCGCTCCTCGCCGTTTTGAGAGACTTTATATGCTTCTCGACACGTTTCCGTTATGCGAAGTCCGACCCGTTGGTTAGTCGTCGTGCTGCGGTGGGAAAACATCCGAGATAACGGAGGACGTGAGTATGTTGTCAGCTCTTATTAGCTTCTAGTCTCCAAGTGCTTTTAACATCTCTAAAGTCTTAACGGCATCACAAGGGGGGACGATCCCAAAATGACGGACCGCAGCTGTAATGTGGACAAAGCCTCCGTCCAAATTTACTTTTTCATCACTGATCAACGTCGGAAAAAAATGTGAATTTAAAGGATTTGCATCTCTCTGGTTTGACTTTAAAAAAAAAAAAAGGAAGTTAACTCCTTAAAATATCCTGTTAGGATCTTCTTCTCGTCTTTGAGCTGCTTGGTTTCACATCAACATGGATTTTTGGCACAAAAGATAAACACAACACGTGTTTTTTGAACTTTACCAGCAGCTTAAGTGAATTTTAGTTGTTTGGCGCAAATCTACTTGCCGTGGTCGCCATGGTGATGCCGCAAAATGAAACCTGACTTATTTTTAAAACATGTCCCAAACATTTAAAAAGTCACTTCATTTCAGTTGAAAACAACCAACATATTAATAGTGTAAATAAGTAGTAAATCAAAACATTAATTTTAAGTGTGTGTGTTTATAAATACAGGTGTGTGTCCAGGAGGATGTTCCCTTCAAAGTAAAAGGTGTCTGTCTCTGTTAGAAGCTCTGAGGTAATGTGTGAAGTTGAGGTGGTTCCCAAATGACTGAAATACTAGTTTGAAGGCAGTGGAAAGAAAATCTGAAAAGCCAAAAACAGTGATGAAAATTAGCTGAATCCATTTATTGAAATACTATACTTAAATTTAATGTTGAGTATTTCCAGATTGTGCCATTTTATACTAAATGGAAACATTGCACTTTTTACTCCACCACATTTATTTGACAGTTTAGTTGCTGGTTATTTTGCTGATTAGGATTTTACATACAAAACATATGGTCAAAAAATTAAACATGATGCTTTGTTATAGATCAAAGTATCCAACAGTATATGAGATTATTAAAGTTAAAATTAGCTCCACTTTGACCAGCTACAACATTAAAAAGCTGCTTGCACGTTAATGCATGAGTAATAATAATAATAAATTGTGATGTATAATAATACATACATAATACATACATAATGCAAAACATTCTTTAAAAGGTCATTCTGCATTATGAGTACTTTTGATAATTAAAGTGCTTTTTGATACTGGTAGCACCTCTACTTTTACTGAAGTAAAAGTTTTGAATGCAGGACTTCTACTTGTAACTGAGTATTTTTACTTAAGTCAGAGGTCTGAGTACATCTTATGTATATGTATACTACACATATATAAAACAATTATCCATACAGTGACTCTAAAAGGTCAAAAATATAGTTTGGAGGGCTACCTCCATCTGTCAGCCCGTTTCCATCACAGTGATCCAACAGGCCTCAGTTGAACTCAGTTGAGCCAGAGTGTTGTCAATTTATGAGCTAACTGGCCAAAATATACTATAATAAATCCAGGGTTAGCTGACTGACTAACATGACTAACAGATGAGCTCTGGTTTGGTAACAAAGTCAGTTGACATCAAAGTCACCTCTTTAGTGGCACAACTGTCAGTTGTTTGGGCTGGTGTACACACAATGTTGTACTGTTTATTTGACTATGACACCCGGCTGCCATTTGTTTGTATTTACAAGAGTGGATGTTAATGCACACATATATACATGGGTTGTATCTTGGGATAGGTTTTAGGAATTTTGAGCAAACTGAATGACATCAAACTGAGCAAATGAACCTGTGCTACTTTTAAAATGCGTGAAAATACACTTCCATAAACAGCTGTCAATTATTTTTGTGTAGATTGTTTGATTGACTCATTGCTGCAGCTCTAATTGGGATATAGTGCATTGAAATGCATATGAAAACACTATTGTAGGGTACATATAGTACATATGTTCTTTCCCATCAACAGGCTGGTGTTGGCATTCTTTGTCGATTCAGTCATTAGGATGCGACAGTTGTGACACCTTGAGCCATTGAAGCACAAAAGACAGAAAAACATGCCTCCAGGGTAGGGAAGTAACGCCAGCTAAACTGTACATAATATTTTCCATGGCAGATTAGTTCAACTCTGTCAACCCCAGACAAAAGGTTGCCTATAATTTAAAGTTCAGTGTCGTTCCAGATCCCTAATTGGCCTGCACAGTCTGTTTATGTTTATGATGAATTTCAGAAAAGTGTCTTCCCTACAGACTTGCTTTGTCTTCGCTTCTCTTTTGTTCATTATGGCATAAGCCTGTATAAATGTGTAGGTGGTCCCATACGCAGCCAAACACGAATACAGTAAAAGCTAAATACTGAATGAGTAATAACTACAACCACGCAGTATTGACGATTAGTTTTGATTTATTTTTCAGGTCTGATGACCATCTGAATATCATGAGTTATAATATTCACATTTCCAGTACTGGAAAATCTTGGACTTTCCCTCGAGAGGGGGATGACACTTGTTCAGCATGATTATAATAGGATTTTCTCCAACATGACATGATTACTTGGTCGGGGATTTTATGCGCCACAACACAATATTGTTTCTGCAGCGGCATTAGACATATTTCTAGAAAGAAAAGACAGTAGCTTCTTAGATTATTGGACTTTTACAATATATTTGAAGCATGTGCATGTATGCATATATGTATATATGTGCAGACGTGGAAGAAGTAAAGCAAATAGTTCCCCCTACTTCCTTGGCTATCAGCCGTGGATCAGACAATGTCATGGTTCCATGTCTTTAACTGAGATGTTATCGGACACTAACTCCTCTGCTTCCAGCAGGGGTTCTAAGAAAGACAGGAAAAGAGAAGGAGGGACCGTGAGAGATTAATTTGCAGACAGGCAGGAGTAAGAATCTGCAAAAGAGGAATGATGGAGAAAGACGGAAGACACAAATTAGGGCAGAAAATGGAAGAAAAAGAGAGCTCTTTTGAGTGTCAATGGGGACATTTTACAACCCAACGCACATGTTTTCTAGCTCTGTGTGTGTGTGTGTGTGTGTGTGTGTTACACCACTCTTGGCCACCCAAACAGCTAAGCCTAAAAATCTCAGACTTAACTCTATTTTTCTACCACAAACACACACACACACTAAGGCATACAGTCAAGTTAAGTTCTTGCGTGTGTGTGCACGTGTTTGTGCAAGTATCTGGGGGGGACAGACTTGCATGCCTGTGTGTGTGTTTTTTTTTTCCAAGCAGCAATAATTAGAGACTATGTGTGTATTTGTATGTGTTTACCCCAATGCGCGCCCCTGTTCTTGTTGTTGGAAGAATGTTGATTAAAGGCCTGATTTAGCTGCAGCTGTATGAGGATGTTACTTAAAATGTGTGTGCTTGTAGACTCTGCAGGGGCAATACATTAATGTTTTCACAGCATGCATATGGAGCCGCAGCAATTTGTGTATTAATAGCTAAGTCTGTGAAATTACATCGGTAGCTATTTTAATAATTTTTCAAGCAAAAATTCCAAATTTTCTCTGGTTTCAGCATCACAAGTGTGAGGATTTGTTGCCCTTTCTTGGTCAAATGTGGCAGCAAATTCATTCTTTAGCTTTGGTCACACCAAACAAGCAAACTGTAGAAAATGTAGGTACACGTTCTCATACGAAATACACAATTTGTATCATGTCCCATACAGTAAGTTTATTCCCAACACAAGCACAGAGTTTTTCTGTCACAGCAGCCCAAAACAGGATTCTTGGGTGATGTTCCTGTGTCAGAAAGTGGTATTTTATAAGTGCAAACACTGAAACACTCAACTGGCTCCTCATGAGTCTCAATGTGGAAAAGTTTATAAGTCCTGATTTAGCCTTCCAGGAAGAGTCAGATGCCTGCAGATGATTCTCAGCCGATCAGAGTGACTGAAGGAATCAATTACCCCCCATACACACACGCGTGTGCACACACAGTTCCACACGCATACAATATCTCACATCTTAAATACTATCATGCGTCTTCACAATTCACAATGAATCAGAAACACATCACGAGTAGGGATGACTCATTCACAAAGTGCTTGTGGATTTCAGACGGGGTTGTCTGTCGTACTCTCCCGGGCTGGAACATTTGAGTCTTGAATGCTTGAATTGGCTGAATTGTATTGATTTGACTCCACCAAGTTGTGAATGATGGATTGCTGTTTTCAACTTTTCAGAAACTAAACCTGTGTTTAAGGCTTCCAGTAATAAGTTGAGGTCTGCTTTTGGTGGCATCGTAGCTGAGAAACATACTTAAACTGTTTAGTTTCTCAGTGTATGCGTATTTAATGCTCTGTAATATGCGCAGTCAGTCGGTGTTTATTTTGCCAGGACTCAAAGTGTGCATGCAGGAAAGTTTGTGTGCGTGCATTAAGGTTTTCCTCATTCTACTAGTGTGCACAGAATTGAACAACATTGGCCTTATTCTTTTTAAAAGATATTCAGGTTTGTGCAGTTGCATAGCTGAAGTACTAATAGATTGACTGTGATGACCCCTGCTGTGTCAGTTGGTATTTGCTGTATGATTCACTTGTCTCTCTGTTCACTCTGCAGGTCGTAAATGTAACCTGGAGTGTTACGGTCTTAATACACTATTCAGAGATTTCTCCGCCAGGCTGTAGGACACTTCCCCTTTGCATTGTGTCCTTTTCTGTTTTTCAGTCTCAGCTGTTTTTGGCCAACTATCTCAGGGCTACATCCTCATGATTGCGGGGTCGCCTGCTTACAGGTTTCTTCACATATCCACTGGGTTCATGCTTAATTCACCCGCTGCAAACCACATGAAGACTAGGGGTGGGTTTGTAGCAGATTTGTTTAGGCAGTCAGGGGGAAATTCTCTGAGGGTTGTCATTTACCCGAGTGCGTGTCTGGCAGTGAACATGTTACTGTCTGTATTGGTAATTGGTAATTATAACTTCCTTGTCCTGGGTTTTTTGATGCGCCTATGATGGCGTTTGTAAATGGCTGTTAAAAGGATCAGCTGGTGCAAATAGCTGACCATTATGGGAGTCTGGCGAGTCCTTTTGAATGTTAGGCCTATCAAAGGCATGGTTAACGTCATGGCAGATGCGCTCTCTCGTGACCCGGTGGGGTAACGTAGTCATTAGTAACGGTCTTGTTTTCATAGTTTTTGTGCTGGAAAAAAAATCTTAAGGGGGTAGGGTGTGTGATGACCCTTGCTGTGTTACTTGTTGTTTGCTGTGTGTTTCACCTGTCTCTCTGTGTTCAATCTGCAGGTGGGTCATTAGTGTAACCTGAGGGTCCCGGGTTGTTCCCAGGTTATTTAAGCATGGTTGCAGTGCAGGTCTGGGTCTCTGTCCGCCTCGATGCTGCTGCAGCAGCTCTCTCCCTTCTTCTTATAGCTGCCTGTTTGTTTGGTTTAGTATGCTGTCTTAAGCTTATATTTACACTGTGTTTTGTACCTTAAAAACCCACACATACACACGTTCATCATTCATGCACATTTACACTTCTGACTAACAGATGAATTGATGAATCTGGAAAGTAGTCAGCAGACAAATCAATAATGAAAATAATCATTAGTTGCAGCCCTAATTGAGTAGTAGAGCTGTACATAAACTATGACTTGAACTTTATATTAACTAGGGTTGGGCAATAATTTATTATCATTAATCATAGCTTTATGTAATTGTGTTGTGATAAAATGTTGAGACAATGTGGTTCACATTCTCTTCCTTGAATGAATGATAAGTTTAATTATAGACCTTGAAAATGTCTTAATTAATTAAAAAAAACTTTTTTTGTTCCAGTAAGACACTAATAAACCATTTTACCAAATGAGACATTAGTTTAATTTTTTTAACATGTAATTCTGAATACTTTAGTTGATTGCTCAGCCCTAAACATCCGCTTTATGAAATTGTAGCGGGGTGTAATGAATGGACAAAACACAGGAAGAAAAAAGGTTGTTTGTGTTGCCTGAGAGTCACTACTGACCTCATTCCTTTTGTCTCCCCTCCTCACACATCACATCTGTCCATGCAGGCAAAGCCAAAACTTAACTCAACTCTTTTAATTTTTTTTGCCTGTCATTATGTCTCTGGGAGCCCTATATTTTAGTATTTCCTTGACATGCCAGGGTCCGTCTTTGCAGGATAATGATAGACTGCAGACTGTGCAGAGACGTTTTGTATTAGTCATTGGTAGGATGCCGGACAGCTGGAAAGATGCTTGTTAGTGAATATTTTACTTGGTTATTCAGAATTACTGGACACATAATCATCATATATACTGTTTTCTTTAAGGTAAACCTCAGTTTTCTTTTCCATTGCAGTATTGATGGGGAAAGTGGTATACTCCAGCATGCAGCTGATTTCCCACTGTATGCTGGAGTATCCTACTTTATCCTCCTAGTTTCCTACTTTAATCCTTGCTAGTGCTGAGCGATTTCCTTCGTATCGTTGATCCAGCCTTTTACTTTCGCTCCTTTCCCAAACCTGCCTCCCTCTCTCCGTTCCCAGACCACAGGAAATGGCCAGAAAGCGGCCGGGCTTTATTTCTGTGCGTCTTAAGAATAGCAGCATTGTGTTGTGTTGGAGCCTGCATTGTTGTGGGAATGTAGGACTGAGCTAGAGAATACTAACCAAAACAGAAACCCTATGCATCCAATCTTATTTTGCCTACACATCAGATCTACTGATGGCGAATGCAACACAAAAGATTAGTCGGCACTAGTTCACAGCTGTTACCTTGTTTTCTTTTATCAAAAGATAGTTGCGCTTTTAAAGGTTGTTCCTGCCCCGTAGCTTTGTTTATGTAGTGTGGGCTTTTTTTCTTTTACATAAGGCGTTACACAACATATTTCTTCTCATTAAACAGCCTTTTCACAAGCATTTTAGCTACAAATGAACATTTTCAGTGAGTGATACAGATGCACCCAGATCAAACATTTTATCATTTACTGATGCTTTATATTTGTAATAGACTTTGGCTGTAGCTGCAGGCTCCCCTCTTT
This sequence comes from Holacanthus passer, assembly GCA_025331565.1. NCBI lineage: Eukaryota > Metazoa > Chordata > Actinopteri > Pomacanthidae > Holacanthus > Holacanthus passer. The sequence goes on along the minus strand of JAFREQ010000009.1, from coordinate 3,461,558 downwards.
TTTTTAATCTTTTTTCTTTTTTACCCTGAATCAGCTGATGCTCTCCTCAGGCTACGGGAAGTTAAGGCCAAGGTTATCTCATGTTTCGGGGCTACTTCCTCCTTTACAATATGTTCTTCAATTATGTAAGCTGTGCGCGTCTCGCTTTCTGCTCTGTTCATTATCAAAGCTCTTTCACATCTAACTTCACACAAACAGGAACACTGAGGCTGCGCCAATCCCCATCACCGCGACTGCAGATGTTTTTCATGTCGGCCTCTCATGCAGCTGATCAATCAGCACTTTTAGCTGCATGTACCTGTTGTGCATTTATGCCAGTTTTGCTCAATGCATTGCAGCTTGTTGCACTCAAATATAAAACATGAAGTGAAGGGGGTGAAAAACATGGTGTCAGTTTGTATTAACTGCTATGTTGGCGAACAGTGGAAGAGGCTGTTTGGCCTGTCATAACAATATTGAATGGTTTTAGTGGGAATTTCTGGCCTTTTCATCTGAATACAGGCTTGCATAATGGTTGCTTGTGGGTTTCTAGCTTGTATTTTACTAAGATTTTGTTTGTGTTCATATCAGGCAGAGTTGGAATAGAGCCACGTGAATTTAAAAATAAACGCCACAATTATGATTTTGGCTTCCGTTGTTAATTAAACTGAACTCCAGCAGCTTTTTAATCCTCTATCTTTATTAACATTAGGAGGGTCAGTGCAGTAAAACTATTTTGTTCCAGAAGATGAATGTCATAAATCATTGTGACCTGAATATTGGGTATCATTTTTGTATTATAGTTTGTAATTTAGTGGTTATTTTTTTCATGTAAAGATCTGTAAATGTGTATTAAATATTTCACTGAAATAGTTTCAGAAAGGCGAGACACCCAACAGCTTTAGGCAGTCTGCACATGATAAGCAGCAGAATTGCTCTTTGATGGTTTGAGCTGTTACACAGAAAACAAATATGTTTAACCTCATTGAGCGAAGTGGCAAGACATAAATCCAAGCTGCATGTAGTTTGAACTTTGACCTTGATTGTCAGTGATCGTGTATGTGCAACCGATGAGATGACCGAGGTCAGTCTCCGGGTTTCTAGGACTTCCCTGAATATCAGGTTATGTTGGTAGCTATGACCAGTAACATCCTGGAGTCTCAGCTGGTTTCCTGGTCAAGAAATGGCACATGACCCTCCCTAAAACAGTCGAATTGTTCTTTTTACACTGGCTTTTTGTTTGGATTAAACAAACAAAATATCATGAGGGTTTAGAGGTGCTGGTAGGTGGATTTAGACGTCACTGCAATGTGCTATTTTAAGAAATGTTTCAGGCTTTACACAAACCCTTTCCCCTTCTGTTCTGAAAACGAACCCATTTATTCTTAGAAATCGTCTGATTTTATCAAGGTAAATATAGTGTTGTCTCAAATTAATCTGGTAGAAATGCCATACTAACAAGCACAACCTCTCTCCTCCATGTGTGTCTCCTCAGCTTTTAACACAAATGAATTACAATCTCATCTAAGCAACAGCTCTTGTACTTCTTTGATATTCAAGTACTCTTTCCACCTCTGATGTAAGAGTGGTGTGTGTGTGTCTGTGCATGTGTGTGTGTGTTGTGCATGTGTGCACTGCTTGCTGCTTGCCAGGGCAGGGCAGGGCTTCCTGTTGCTGTGATTGCTGCCCAGGCAGAGCAGAGCAGAGCAAAGATCCTTTGGTCTGTGTTCCTCTTTGGCTTTGCCACCTGGACCTTCACCCACAAAACCTGGCGCCACCTCCTCCCCTCTCGCCTTTCTTCTGCTCTGTTTTTCTCACTTCCTGCCTGCCTTCTCATTATCCCCTCATCCCTCTTTCAGTCTATCCCTGTGACTCGTTTCTCTGTTTCCTCCTCTTCCTTTTCTTGTTTGACTCTCCTCCTTCTTTTTAATAACCCCCTACCTCCTATGCTCACACACTCACTCACTCTCTCCCTGCTTTGTAAATTTATCCCTCACTCTGTGATTCATTCAGTGATTCAGGGAATGAAAATTCAAAGGTGGTAACAAAATCTGTTTTTCATCCCAGACCTTGTGATGCACATGTTGCCACGATTTTTTTTCTAATTTATTTATTTTTTCCACTCCAGTTTTTACGGGAAAAACTGGAGTGTTTGATGTTTCAGAGAACCTGATGCCATGTAGACTAATTAAGTCGTAAGGAATAGATTGGATCCGGCTGATCTCAGTAATAAGTCCAGGGCTATATAAAGGTCAGAAGGATGTGGCTTGCTGTTAATTACATTTTATATAATGACTATGACGATTAGGAGTACATCCTATTTCTGTTGTAATGAACAACCAAACGGCGCATGGAGGTGTACACATGCACACATTCTGAGGGGACTTGCTCACATGCACATCTGGCTCTGTATGTGTGTGAAAAAACAGTGAGATGTCTATGCATGTTTAAGCATGACTGTAAAAACATAGAGGTAACGTCTGTGAGCTCATGCATAGTTTTCTGCCAGGGACATGAGGTTGGATGTACTGTTCTCCGGCATCATGTCAGTTGTTGTAGCCAGAAAATAAGGCGAGGGTGGAGCTGAAGGATGGCTGTAATTGCAGCTGTATTTCCATTGGTGACTAACCTCACAATGATTTTCTCGGTTAATCAGTTAATTGTTTGGTCTATAAAACTTCAGAATGCAATTTACTAAAGCCCAAGGTGACGTCTTTGTATTGCTTTTTCTTTGTTCAACTAACGGCGTAAAACTCAGAGATTTACTAGAGAAGTTTACTATAATGTAATACAAGTAAAAGCAGCTAAATCTCACATTTCAGAAGCAAACGCCGTCAAATGTTTGGCATTTTAGCTCGCCTCAGTGTGAACTTAACTGAACCATGATTGTTAAAATCACAAGGAGGCACATTACAAGAAATGAATTAAGCTAATAAAACCTAATTATCTGGTACATTATTTAAGAAGTTGGTGGTTTTTTCCATTGATTTCCACCCAGTCTGCGTCTTTCTTCACCACCAGTGGCCATTAGAAGTACTGCATCTTAAGCCACGGTTGCACTGGCGTTAGTGTGCAGCCATGGCAGTTGCTATGAATAAATGACCTGAAAGCTCCGAGACCTCTTTTGTATGTGTGTGTGTGTGTGTGTGTGTGTGTGTGTGTCTCCATTGCATCAAACAAGAGCTGCTCCCAACTGTGGACAACAGGGAGCACACAGTGGTGTGTGAGAGCTGATACCAAGCTCTTGAGATATAAATAGGACCTCCCTGCAACAGGGCTTCCACCAGCCGCTCTGATGATTCTCTACGTGTTGTATAAGCCTTTGTAGATTTTATTTTCTCGGTTTTGCACAAAAATGAATGCCACCTCTCCTCCTTTAAAATACTGTAGTGGTAATGATTGTGTTGGCATTGTAGTCTGAGGCTTAAGCTTGGCAGTATGTATATTTCAAAGGCAATGCTGGTTTCAAGAAAATTGCATTTTGGCTCTGTTGCCTATAGACCAGAGCCAGGATACTGTTTACTGGCACACTGCAAGCTCTTCTCTCTTAGTGTCTGGGCGTTTAGCGGGAATGACATACCACAGCACCGCACGTTAACCCCCCCAATATGTCCTGAGGTTAAGTCAAGCTTGTGTTGTGTTAAGAATCAACTCAGTGAGTTGACGCGAGTCATGAGATTACTCACGCTGACAAGATCAATTCACGTGTGTCTTTCACGCATCCTGTTTCCCTTCCTGCTTGATTAAAATCACTTTTTGGCTGCCCCAGTAAAAAAAAACAAAAAACAGTTTAGTTCCACTTCTGATCTCAGGAGCAACAACATTATGAGGGACGGTAGATGTGCTACCGGTTTTTGTTGTCTTAATAGACAGATTTTAACCCATCTAGATCTTAAAATTGATTCTTTAAACAATTCAGTTCACAGTCTAAAATTACATAATTGAATTGCAGAGGAGACATCCTCCCTAACATTCACACTGGGAGTGCTTTGGGGCAGTTATTTTCCTTATTGATTTATCTGCTGATTAGTTTCTTCAATAATTGTTAGAAAATTGTGCTCCCATCACAGATTCCATCTTCAGATTCCTTGTTTCGTCAGACCAAACATTAAGATAATCAGTTTACAATGAGAGTCCACATAGGAAAGCAGCAAATCCTTGCATCAGCTTGTGCATGTTTGAATTTTTTTGAAAAAAAAAAAAGCAGACATTTGATCATCAAAATAGTTGCTGATTAATCAACTCTTGCTTGATTAATTAAAATAGTTGCTGATTAATCAACTCTTGCCTGATTAATTAAATTAGTTACTGATTAATCAACTCTTGCTTGACTAATCAATTAATCTTTCCACATTGTAATTGTTCCACATTTGCATTAAGTAGGCCTCATGTCAGAGGTGCAGATAAAGAGATTGTTCTAATTTCTCTAAATGTCAGTCAGTCACAAGCTGCTTCCTGGCAGGCTATTTTTTTCTTGCACCTGTTTGACTTGTGCATCTGTCCAATAAAGGCAAATGACTCCTCTAAGTGTTGTAGATGTCATTGTCCATTAACTATTTTAAACAACAGTAACTGAGCTGCAGCCTCAGGAGGTTCACAGTCATAGATAGGACATGCAAACAGTAACTATATATTTTTTTTTCTTGCAAACAAACCTGCAACTGATGTCAACATTAGCCACTTAGTTGCTCAAGCTGCTTGTGGTGTCGATGCTGCAGGAAAAAAAACTGTGCCAGATTTCAGTGAAGCACGTGAGAGAGATGAAGAAAGCAATCAGTGTGCAAGTGTGTTTGTCGCAGTGAAGAATGTCGGCATTGAAAAAGAGGAGGAGGAAGAGGAGGAGGGAGTGATGGGTAAGGTGAGGAAGACAGAATGAATGCAGCAACTTTGGCTCTATTGTGCAGGAATGCTTTCCATTTGCAGCTTAGTGTGTTTGAACTGGCCTATTTGTTCTGTCATCCCCTGCTGAATGCTGTCTAGCAAAACAATAATATGATAACAAAGCACCAAGTCGAGGTCAGAGGTCCTGGATAAGAACAGAGGAAGGAGACACAAAACTGTATTAGCCTTTTTGGGGTTTTTTTGTCACAAATGGACTGTGGCCCTGTTAGGCCCTCAGTCAAGGTGAAAGTAAAGGGGGCATGAATTCAAAAACACATCTGGAGATCCTCATACCAGAGGACACAGAGGATCAAAAGAAAGGGAAAACCATGGGAACAGAGACGGCCAAGCCCCCACAGGGATATGACGAGAGGAAGTGTGTGTCTGTGTATATGTGTGTGTTTGTGTGTGTGTGTGCGTGCATGTAGCCAGTCAGTGCTGAGTCATCGCTGGGCTGGCCAGGCAGATAGAAACAGGCTTCTGGGGGGGCCAGCTGGAGGGGCACAAGGGGGCACGTACTGAGCATGCTCTGAAAAGTACAGGAAGGGAATTAGTTGTTGTGACAGGACGCATCCAGGAACTTTAGTGACGCAATTTTTTCACGTTGCCAAGTTTTCACTCCCTCATTGACGTACGTGTCCCCTGGCAAGTTTGACGATACTGTCTGGCTTGTTGCATGTCAGGATCTTGAGAAGTCACAAGTCTTCTTCTCTGAATGTCGTCGTTTAGGACACGGAGAGGGAGCGAGATGTTAGCCAAGAGATAACGAGACATGTTGCTCCATGTTTGGCCCGACCACAACGACACCCCCCCCCCCTTCATTTCTTGTGGTTTTCTGTGATCTGTTGGACCACAGTCTATGACTCCCCCTACACCGACCCACATTCACCCGTATGCGCACACACACACTCCTACTTCCTGTCTTTAGAATAGCCCCTTCTCTGCTGCACTGGAGGAAGATGGTATGTACTGTAGGCACATGTTGTACTACGAGAATGATGAATCCTTGTTTTTACCACTGTAGCTGATGTCTTACTGTGAGTTTATTCAACTGTTGTTCAGCACTTCGTTTATGGAAAGCATGGGTACAGCAGTATAAAAATGAGCTGCAGTTGTTATATAGTGTATGTTGGCATCTTTTAAAATATCTGTAGCTTCTTTAGACATCAATGTTTTCATGCCAGTGAGTGTTTAATGGTTAGATATTCTACCTGTTTTCACTGCTTTTAATGAAATCACCATTCAACCTATGCATAATGTAACTGCAAATTCCTATCATGCTATAGTTTATAATCAAAGTTGCTTCTGAAAACCTCCTGATGAAACTTAATTTAAAGACATATAACAGTCATTGTTTTGTTACATCACAGTAGTGTGACGATCTAGCAACCCCAGGGCTCATGATACAATATTAAATCATCCTTGGGTTGTCTGTATAAACCAAGAAATGTCACTCTTACATCAGCTCAGGCCTGTCGTGGTTCTTTGGAAATGTGTCCTTCCTCCTACTTATCATCTGTAACTGTTGGTTGAGCATACTTGGCGTCAGCAGTGTGTACATACATCAGAGAATGGCAAGATGGTGTTAGAAAAGATGATGGATGGTGTAGGGCTCTCACTGAATACTTAGGAATGCGTCCTTTTTCCTCTTTTCTGTGGAACTTTGTGGTTAACTCTCGAAACACTGTCTTATTTCTTTGTAATTACAAAAGTAGCACATAGTCGACCATGGTGGATAGGTAAGAGCATGTGCATGGTAGAAGAACAGGATTGTTGTTGACTTCTTTCTGCACTGAGCGTACTGACAATGATGTATAAATGTGGCCAACGAGAAAACCGGTGGAAAATTGTTGAAGTAGATATATATAAATATTGTAAAAGTGGCATCCTGGTAGCCAAGGGCTTTGAGATGCTTGCTAAATAACTTCAAAGTGTGCCCACAAAAAAGACCAAAAGTGGCTGAAAAATAGCAAAAATTGAAACAAAAAAAGGGGTAAACAACCATGTTGCATCATTTTTGGCTGCATATGGAGTGGGAACATTAACTGACCCTGATTCAGCTAATGCATCTAATGCACACAGTCCACTGTTGTGCCAGGTATATAATATTCAGAGACGAACCTGAAATTAATACTTAATAAAATACTTTTTTGGCATCTTGGAATTAGCCCTTTATATCTACATAGGGAGCAGGTTCTCTTCCACAAAGTCTGCCATGTTGCACCACCATGTTTCTACAGTAGCCCAGAATGGACAAAACACATTTTTCATGTGTACGTTCTCCTACACGCTTTGAAGGGGAGCGTGAGCAGAGAGGTATTCATCTGATAGAGATCTTCAGCATTACTGCTAGATGCCGCCAAATAAATTCTACTCATGGATCTTTAAATATATTGTTGAATGGTCCTTTGTCCTGTCATTGAACTCTGGCCGTCCTTATCTATTAAGATACTCTATGACTGGTTGATTGCCAGAGATTCTTTGCAGGCCTAGTAATCCAATTTGGACTGTTTAAGATTGAGTACAGATAAAATCGGACTTTTGGCTGTCCTTCCTCAATATTTGAATTGTTTTCAAACTTTCAAGCAGTTCAAAGAAATGCTAGGACTGTTTTTTCTGTTCCAGTTTAGTACTCCAGTTCATGCATAACACTCCACATTATTTTGATTTGCCTCTAATTACATATCTCTCTTTTCTTTGTCCCTCAATCATCTTTTTCTTTCTTTTCTAAACTGCCCATCCCTCCACTCCGTCTCCAAATCAACATCTTTACCCCCACCTCCTCCCCAACCATCTATTTCTCTTTTCCTCTTTCTTTTTCGTTCTCTTTTCAATCTTTGTCTCACAGCAGTGATTCTCAGCCGGTCTGGTTACTGCAATGAATGGTAACACTATACATCCAACCAATACCACCACAACAGCAGGAGGAGGCCCAGGCGTGGCAGCGCCCCCAAGAGGCTGGAGGGAATTCTGCGAGCTGCATGCCATCGCCACAGCCCGGCAGCTGGCCGGACACTACCGGAGCTTCGCCAGAGAGCGGCCACAACATGACGTGCTCCCACCAGAGACCTTTTCCAAGCAGTTCACAGACCTCTTCCAGCAGCACTTCTGCTGCGAGGTCGACAAAGATGGCACACCGCTCAGCCACAACGTGTGCTCCACTGCCACCAGTAGTGCCTCCTCCACCACTCCCGTGGCCTCTCCGCTTCCATCACAGGCCGTGATGGGTCGATTGCGGATCACATCTTTGTCTGGGGTGCAGGACTATCGGGAGGCGGGCCGGCCAAGTGGAGGAGCTGCTCGTTTTACTGTGATGTCACCAAAAGTGGAGCCGGTGGTGGTGAGTCGAGAACAGGAGCAGCCACTGCGATGTGCTGCGGGAAACCCCTTACCAGGAAATCCGGCGGTGCTCAGAGGGTCGCCTCGTAGTATCGGCAGCGGGTCATTGCTGATTCGTAGCCGAAGCAACGAGGAGGTCTCTGGCAACGAACGTCGTCAGGTATCTGAACGGTACTCTTCAGACTCCTCAACCTCCAACCCTGGCCACGCTGACGTCACACATTTTTCTGCCAGTCACATCCGGCAGACCGTAAGACGGCTGCTCATGAAACGGCCCGTCCCCAGCCCCCCCTCATCCCAGGACCTGACTCCTAATAACCCCACCACCACCGACAACAACAGTCCACCAAATAATGGAGGCAGAGTGGGCAGGATTTCGAATGAGGAAGTGTCATCCTCCTCCTCATCCTCCCACTCTTCCTCCTGTCTGAACTCTGAAGCCACGCCCCCGGCCTCTTCACATATGTTTATGGCTGGGTTAGCCTCTCACTTAATGGATCGATTCCGTAGGTTACGCAGCAGAAGCATGAGGCAGAGAAGGTCAGAGGTGAGCGGCTGCTGTAAAGAGGGCCAACTGAGGTACTTGCTGGTGGATGACACTATCTCAGACTCTCAGCCCCACTGGCAACGCTGCCGCCTGCTGGTCAGGAGGATCAGGGACGCTCAGGGTGGAGGAGGAGGAAGAGGAGGAGGGGAGAGGTACCAGTTGGAGCTCTATGATCCTCCAAAGGTAGAAACACTTACTCATGCTTACATTTATACATATATTTTATATAAACCAAGCTATTATGAGATATATGTACATATGGTGGGTGCAATCATGTTCATGCATGTCCGCATGTCCATATGTCCATTTTAGGATATATGTTCCTCAAAAGCACATTAACATATACATAGCACATAGGTTACCCATGAAGGAGAGAGGAAGTTGGAGCTCACCACATTTTACACGCAATTCAATAATGGCTGAAATATGTGTTGCATACATACAAATACTCTCAAATGAGTTAGAAATATATTTACTGTATATTCAATTTTATTTTGGTTATAACATTAGTAGCATTAGCAGTCTGTACAAGCTATCAAATTGCACATGCTTCATTGGTTTTAGTGTTAGAGGATCGCCCCTGTCAGTCTCCATACAAAAGATGCAACTGGTATCTGTGATGGCAGACAGGGGACAGTAACGGTTTTTGAGTGAACTTTAGAGGTGTTGTTAGGTTGTTTGTTTTTTTTAACTTTGGACACAGCCGGCCTAGTTGTTTCTCCCCACTTTCTGTCTTTATGGCACATCGCATCTTAGCTCCAGCTCCATAGTTAATGCATACATAGTTGGTATCTTCTCTTCTCATCTAACTCTCAGCTTAGAAAGTGAATAAATGTTCTCAAAGGTTTGAACATTCCATTTAAGGTCTGTCCAGGGGTGCAATAGAGATTTTGCTGTCAACCTGTTCATTGTAGGGCATCAATGTTTTTTTGCCTCAGAATTTGCTACAGTATTTTTGCAGTCTTGAAATTAAATACAGGGTCAAGTTAGTCCCTATAGAGCCACATAATCAGGTTTTAATTCAAAGCTTTGCAATTTAGTACTCATTTACTTGTTAAAGCAAAACAATATTACATTTGCAACATTTAATGGTTTATATCTGATTATTGACAGTTATTTTAGCTCTAACAAACAGGTGTTCTTCATCACTACATGCATGCAACACAACACTTTCTATCTTACTTTTGTTCTTAGTGCAGTAGATGCCTGTCCTGGCTGTTACGCAGGATTGTGTGTCTGCAGTTCTTGCAAATGTTTATCGAGCTGCTTCTCAGAACTCTGCGCAGCCCTGAAACATTTAACAGCTGGCAGGTTCCTCATCTTTTGCAAGACAGATCTGTAGATCTGTTTGTGTTCATCAATAAGATGGAAACCCACAGAAGTCTTTAAAGGCTTGGTTAATGTCAGTTTGCCAGGCTCTGTCAGAAATGTGTGTACATACTCTAAATTAACACATACACAGGCACAAAGTCATTTCCTGTTTCCAGCTGTTTTAGTCACAGGGGTTCCCCCTCCCATCCTTTTTCAAATCATCTCTTCTCTCAGTGTTTGTTTTGTTTTCATAAATGATGTTTTGCCGCATCTAAGAAGCCTTTTTGTGTACAATTTGCCACATGACAAAACAAGACCAAAGCTGCGATGACATTTAGCTTTGTCTCAGAAAACTGTGTGTTGTATTGGTGGTTTTTATCACATCTTTGCCTCCAGTGATTGGGTTTTTTTTAACTGCCGCTACAGAGTAGGCTGTGATGTCGAGCAAGCTTTGGTTTTAACAGAGCTGAGAAGTCAAAGAATGGTATTACGTGTCTAGTCAGAGCTTAGACTAATGAAAACTGATCAGAGCATTACGTCTGTTCTTGCCTTGCGTGCTGAGAAGCAGTGTCACTGTTAAAACTCGATCATTTGTTTCACACTGATAAACCTTTAAGATCAAGAAGAGATAGTTTGCCCTTTAACCCAGTTAAAGAAGCTTGAGGAAATGGAGTTACTGTTTGTATGAGTAAAGATAGATTTAATCTATCTGTGCTTCACTGATTACTGTCACACATTTCTTTGTAATATCGTCCTTTTCATGCATCAATGTAGGACAGCATTTTCCTAGTGAGCCATTTTTGTGCTCAGCTACCTCAAAGAATCTGCAACGTTCATGTCTTCTTTTACCCTTTGGTGAGTTGATATGCCTCCTACACTATTTCCTGTTTGTTTGGGGTTTGCTTCAGCCAGTCACAACTCTACTCATTACTTCATGATTAATACATCAACTCAACAATCAGAAAATATGAAAGTGCCACATAATACATTTGTTTGAGTAATTTGCATTTTAAAGTTGGGAATAAGATCAGCTTGCCTTCCTCTGACCTTTCTTGACAGCTCATCACAGCACAGCAGGATGTCTTTTTTTTCTAATATGTATGCTTGGCTCCCCACACGAGACCTCATGGCATAAAACCCTGCAATATTTCCAGATGAGGCCAGCTGCAAGGCTGCATGTGCTTGCACACCCCGTCCCCCAAGATCCCCAAACCAGTAATCAGAGTGGCTGAGTTGACTGCTGTCCGAACCACTGCCATCTATAAGGTCACTGGAAGCAGAGTTCAGTCTCTTCAGGGTGTGTGCAAGTGTGTATTCTGGCACAAACGGAGGTCAATGAAAAAGACGTTGCATGCATGTGTGTGTCTGAGTGTGTATGTGTGCTTGTAGTGTTTTATATTTAGCAGCCCTCAACTCTTCAGCCAGCTGCAGTTCTAACCATGTGCGTGAGGTAATTCAGTTGATGATGGAGCCAGAGCTCTGTGTGTGTGTGTGTGTGTGTGTGTGTGTGTGTGTGTGTGTGTGTGTGTGTGTGTGTGTGTGTGTGTGTGTGTGTGTGTGCACGTACGTGTGTTTATGTGTGTGTGTGTGTGTGTGTGTGTGTGTGTGTGTGTGCACGTGTGTTTATGTGTGTGTGTGTATGTGTGCATGCATATAGATATATCAGAAGGGGAAGGCATTGGCAGGATTTTTCTGGTTGATTGCAATGCTGCTTTAGTTAGCTAACTGCATTGCTGCTCTCCCTCTCCCTTTTCTGTGTGTGTGTGTGTGTGTGTGTGTGTGTGTGTGTGTGAGTAATCTTGGCAGGGCGGAGAGCTGAGGCCCTGAGAATGGCCTTAAAAGGAAGGAGAGCTGTGGACTTGCATGCACACATTTTAACATACACAAGAAAAAGCACATGCATTCACACCCTACAGGAAGTCATTTAAACACACAACTTGTATGTTGAGGTCGCTGCGTTATATATTGTTACATTGTGTTGGTATGTTGTTTTTGTTTTTTGTGGATGTAAATTGGGGCTTCAAACATCTGTGGCCTCTTTTTGTGACTGTGTGTGTGTGTGTGTGCGCCTGTGCGTGCATGCATGCCTGCATGCTGCACACACATATCACAGCTGCACCGAAAATAATAATCCATGTGTAGTGTTCATATTTATTTTTATTAAGATCTTTCTGCGTGTGTCTTAATATGTGAGAAGCAGCACTAATATCAGTGAGCTGATTTAGCACAAGAGAGGAAGCTGCATGGAAACTGATAATGTATTTGCGTGAGAAAGCTCTAGTCAAGGCACAGAGCTCTGTCTTAGCAAAACTCCAGCCAGGTTTTTGATGCAGTGTTAATGTCTGTTTAAATGCAGCTTTAACCTGCTTAATTCAGCCTAGAGCGTGAAAGCATGCCTTAAGAATGAGCCAAACAACAACTCTCTCTTACATTAAGGTTTTTCTTTTTCAAGGATTTTATCCTGTCAACAGATCATTAGAATTATCACATCTGTGTAATATGGTTTGTTTGCTCAAACTACTGACAAACAACTGCAAAGATATTACTGCAGTTGCCTTTTGAAATAAAAACAGATAAAATCAAACTTTGACACTATTCCTTTCATGTTTCCATATTAACAGTAAAAATATTCGGACTATATAGATGATAGTTTAACATTTTATGCTCATAATGGCAAACAGCTTAAATTTATGTAATAATAAACTTAGTGAGATTGAATAATTTCAATATTCAGTGCATAATTCATTCATTCTGGTTTTTCCAATTAGAAATATGTTTAGAAAAGATTTAGAATTTTTAAAATGTCATCCTAATTGAATTTGTTACTAATTGAATGAACAATTTTGCTGTGTCTTCCCCATGACAGTGTACTTGTACTGGTTCATACATGCTTCTCAAACTGGCAGTTATATAAGCAGGTTTTAGGTCTGTATTTTGTTCTGTTTGTTCTGTTTTGCAGAGTGAATGACAAAATACCAAGCCAAGGAGATGTAACACTAGTTTTATTGCAGAAGTGAATCCTGTCATGTCAGCTGAAAGGAGCAGATGTCTCCATAACATCCTTGGCGTTGTCTGAGACTTTAACCTTAAATTCTCTATCTTGTCTTGGTCTCAAGTATCTGAATGAGGACAAACTGACACTGTGACCCCTAAACAATTAACATCCCTGTCTTGGCTTTAGATGATTTAGTCCACACATCAAAATGCTGAGAAGGAAGCAATATATCGTTTACTTTTCCGTATCATAATGTGCAGTTTTCCTCAAGTCTTGCAGTTATCTCGTAACCTTCCTCAGCTATGACTTGTTCTCAGCCGAGTTAGTTGTTTCTTCGACATCGAGCTCTTCTTTTCCTTTCATCTGACGCAGGATAGTCAAGGTTACAGACAAGGTTAGCATCTTGCCAGGAAAATCGTGGTATTCTGTCTTCCACAGTCAGTTCCCACAGACTGCTGCAGTCTGATGGCGGATATGTTTCCTCCGACCTCCTGTAGACTTCATCTTAATCACACCTCTCTCATGTCATCCCAGCTGTGTGTATATGTGTGGTGTTTGTGTGTTTGTGCTTTTGCATGTGTTTGTTCCAGCTCTTCTAGCCTTAATCTTTCCCACATGGTTTCATTTCATGCTTGTGTGTACGTGTGCCTACACTATGTATCATGTTGCTCTTGGAGTTTGTCCTTCTCCGTCTGTATGTGTTTGTGTTCTCTCTCTGTGCATTCTCACACATATTTTTGTGTGTGTTTGCATATGTCATAAAAGTTTTGCCTTTGCCTTTCCGTCCCATTGGGATCATGCAATACCTTAACTTCTTCAGTAAAAAGAAAATCTGAGAATTTCCAAAAGCCAAATGTGAGTTATGCCTCCAACAGAATTTACACAGTTGAAGTCAAAATGTGTTTGAATAAATGTGCTTATGTTTTCTTATATTTGCATTTATTTTTACACATTATTCTCTTTGCATTTAAGCTGTCTTTTTTCTTTCAGTGCATGTTTTTTTTTCTCTCTCACTGACAGTAAGAGAGGAGTTTGCAACATCAGTGGAAAATACTTTTCCAACAACCAGACTCTGGTGTCCATCTGTTCTGTGTTACTTGTTGTACTTCAGTCTCTCATATGGCAACATGCAGCGTTAATTTGGCTCTTGTTGCATACCACAACTAAAGCTCTGAACACATGGGCCCCAGTCAGCTGAACCAGAAACAGAACGAAACCAACCAAGAGAGACACAGGAAACGCAGCAGCAGGAGACAATGAGAAAGACAGACTCGAAGTTAGGTAGACAAGCCAGCAAAGAGGAGGACAGCGAGATCAAGGTGTCTGTAGGTTTAAGTGATAGGTTTGATATTATTTCTTTGAAAGCCAAACTCTGCAGATTTTTTACAAAAGTTTGTTTTTAAAAGTAATTTTTCCTTGTCAGAAGATTCCCTGGTTGCAGTTTGCGCATACAGACACCAAAAAAAATACCATTGCAGTCGAGATATATTTGTCAGACATGAAAATACGTTTTTACATTGCAGTGATAAAAAATAACTTTGCTTCATGTTCTACAAATAAAATCAGCCACGCAAAAGATGCCATTCCTAAAACACAGTTTTTTTTATAATCATTCATCCAGAAGAATTTCAGACCAGTAAGACTGTCTGTTTCTAAAGCTAATGTTGAATGTTAACAGTCCACACAGAGATCTTTAAGTTTTGGCTGAATCCTCCTTTACATTTTTCAGCTGATATATTGTCCTGTTGTAGTTCTTCGAGATAGCACAATCAAGGTGAATCGAATTTCATCTGTGCTGCTTCAAGCACTGAAAAATGACATTTAAAATCCCAGTTCTCCTTTGGATAATAAGCAGACATTACTATGCAGACTTTTTATTGGGACTGTTTCTCTGGCAGATCATGTTTCCAGACTAGTCACTGGTGCTTATGCACCATTTACAGTATGCATACTGAGTAATTCCATCCTAATTTAGGGCTGGAACAATTAGTTGAGCGACTACAGACACCACAGTACAGGGACAGACAACAGAAATTAAATGGCAGCTATTTTGATAATAAATTGATCATTTTAAATTATTTTTCAAGCAAAAATTCTCACAACCAAAGCAGGAATTCCCTCGTTTCAGCTTCTCAAATGTGAGAATTTGCTGCTTCTGCTTGCTAATAGAACAAAACAAGACCAATGTTATGTTTGGCTTTAGAAAATCGTGATATTTTTTCCCCACTATTGTCTGACACTTCAGAAAATGACTGAAAATATTCAGCAGATTAATCGCTAATGAAAATCGTTGTTAGTTGCAGCCCTAATGAAATTTTAGCAACATCTGCTGCTTCCAGCTTGCTGCTTTGTTTTGGTCTCACTCAAATATAATGTTTCGGTGTCTAACAACGTGTATCTGGTCGAGGCCAAGTGGCCAGTAGGCATCCTGGAAGAGGTGACCGATTGTGGAAGAGCTTCCAGATGGCCAGTGGGCCTCCGCTGATACTGGTACTCAGAGCAGAGATCATCTCTTCAGCGAGACAGTAGTTTCATTTTACATCATAACAGTCTTATATCTCACCCACAAAGTCAGTTCTTTTCCTCTCTCCAGGGATTGAGTTTCATGAAACCTAGAAATTATGCTTTGAAGCGACTGACTGAGTCATGTAATTGATATAAATCGTGCGTGGGTGCACATGCATGCTTGTGTATTCATACGCTGACAGTTCACCACATGTATATGTATGTGCATATGCTGTGACAATCATCTGACCAGACAGATTGTTTGATAGTCACTAAATAACAAAGCATAAGAGTAGATGTTCTCCTGTTTGTCTTCCTTGGTACGTTAAAATACATCACTTAAACTTTACGCAAAGGTTCTGCTTTTAGTTTGTCTCTCCTGACCTGCCGGAACTTGTCCGTCCCTCCTTCTAATTTAGCATTACCAGATCTTTATCTTGTACAGCCCACAGAGATCTGAGGGAACTTTTGTAGAAAGATCTGGGTAACAAAACCTCTGTAAATCCTGAGGCATCCATCCAGTTGGCTCTGAGCTTGAAAATCCCTCTGGCAACAACATTTCTGGTTGGTTGGCATAATGTTGGTTTGGACTGAAATGACAACCCACTGTGACTCTGTCCTTTGCTTAAACCTCTGAGCTTGACGAAACAAGGGTCTGCACGGTTGCATGAGATCCTTGATTTCCCAACAACCGTGTTTGGCACCGACATGGAGGTCATTAGGAGGTTAGTTAGAAAAGAGTGAAAAGTGCTGATCACAGTTGTGTAGAAATGTGAAATTGTCATATCGCTTATTTTGTCAAGCCAATTGTCTAAAACACAAATATATTAATTACAATGATGTCAAACAGAGAAAAGCACAAAATTCTTCACAGAAAAAAGCTTTGTTGACTAATTGTTTCAGCACTAGTACAGATATTACCAAATATAACCTCTCAAAAAAGAGAAGGCACTGAAAAATGTGTTCATGGTGAAGTTGCAGATTGATTTAATTAGCTTTAAGTAAAAAAATAAACTGCCTCCTTTTTGTAGCCTATCCTATTTTGTATCGGTCTGTACTCCAAAGCACTGCTTGTGCTTTGTATATCAGCTTAGTTAATGTCAGCAGGCTGTTTTTTTTTTTTTCACTGTTGGGTTGCCAGTTTAGGGAGCATTTTTAATGAAGTGAAAATACTATAAAAACATGAAATAATGGTACAAGAACGTGAGTCAGTGAATCTGGATACATGGTCTTGGTGATGAGAAATGTGGATCATGCCAGAGCATCCCACTCTTTTCAGAGCGTGGTTAGGTTTCTAAAAATCGATGTTTATGCTTCTTTGTGTAACCACAATAAAATGGAGGATTTTTTTCCCAAAATGTGTCATTAGCCCGTTTTACTTTGTGATTAAAAATATTGCAGTGGAAAATATGACTGCTTCTCATACATGATTAGGCTTTTTGTTCGTGGGGGAATGGGCACTGGCCTTGGTCCATAGAGTTTCATGCTACTTTCAGTTTTTTCTGTATATTATTTAGCATTTTGCCTCTTAATTAAAAGTCCTCACACACCACACTTGCGTGAAAGTGGGCTTGCGGGATTAAGACTGAATACAAAACCAGTGTTTAGCCAAAGTCAGCAGTAATGACTCTTGTCAGGAATACACTGAGTCATAGAGAGATCCTACCAGCTTAAAACCACAAATTTCCAAGGAAAGCACTCAGTGTAAATATAGCCAAAGGCTTCAAAGAACTACCACTTCTCAGATGTTTTAGACTACATACGGTAGATCACTCAATGACATTCTCCAACTTATGTCAACGACAGTCAGTAGAGGTAGACTTACTGGTTTCTGCCCTTAATCGTTGGTATTATGTCCTGTGCTCTAATACGAGATACAACATAATACAATATGATTCATGAGCAGATTTGTGACTGTAAAGCTCATGTTGTGGGCACAACCCACAAGTTTATACCCCAGATCCAGCTCAGTGAGTATGTTTACATGAGCCAGTGGCTTGCCCACGCTGTTCTCAGCAGTAGAGAACTGCAGACCTTGACTTGGGGATATAGGAACATTTTGAGGAACAAAGCTGAATCCAACTGACATGCCCTCTTTGGATGAGACCGTCAGAAGATCAAGAGAAGATCGAGATTCAATTTTGTGTTGGGTTTGGGGGCAGTGCCTTTGGACTTGCAGATGTGGGTGCTAGTTCCCACTTTAGAGGATAGGAGACCAATTATCAGGTCACAAGACAGTTGAGTCTTCCAAGGAAAGCTGTTTCCAGCAGGGATGCCTGAGAGGAGGCTCCGGCTTGTGGTCAAACCTCACATTTCAGGAGGAGCAATGCTGGTATCATTCTTGCTCATTAGCCTTGAGGATACTGGATGGAACTGTGGGCGTTTGACTTTTCAGTCTTCATATACTTTGTGGAGTTGCTTATGTTGCCTGCTTGCTTTTTTGCTGATGATGTCATTTTTGCTGGATTAATCAGACTGTGGCATCAAACGAGAACCGGAAAGGTTTTAGCTGAGTGTGAAGCAGTGAATAGTTTGGGAATCAACACCTCCAAATCTGATCCACGATCTGCCAGAGTTTCTTCCTTTTGATTTGGGAGTTGTTGGGTTGAGTTGCTTCCCCAAGTGCACATGTTTAAATGTCTTTGGTCTTGCTCATGGTTAAGGGTCTGATGGAGCAGGAAATTGACAAGCAGATGCATGCAGCAATGAGTCCATATTGCAGAAATTAGCTTCCTTTGCATGGTGGAACGAGCTCAGAAAAAAACTTCAGCCTCTTGCTTACAATACCAGTGGAGGTAGTTCAGGCATCTTATTTAGATGCCTCCTAGATGCTTGTCTGTGGGGATAATCCATGCAAGTCCAACTAGTAGCAGACCCTGGGGCAGATCCAGATCTTGCTGGAGAGAAATCAGATCCCACTTGGCCTGGGAACACCTCAGGATCCCCCAGGAAGAGCTGGAGGTGGCCGGGAAGAAGCAACCAGGTTTACCTT
Organism: Holacanthus passer; assembly: GCA_025331565.1. Lineage (NCBI taxonomy): Eukaryota > Metazoa > Chordata > Actinopteri > Pomacanthidae > Holacanthus > Holacanthus passer. The sequence goes on along the minus strand of JAFREQ010000009.1, from coordinate 3,443,009 downwards.
GCATAGTTTGCTGCCTCTGCACCTACATGGAGATAAAATGAATGGATGGATTAAGGATGCCATGTTTTTATAGCTGGACTGTTACATTAAGTGGAAATATACATATATTATTTTACACTCATTTTTGCAAAATTGCAGAGCCAGTCAGGCCTGAATTCTTGCTAATACCAAAAACGAAAAATTGACTAAAAAGCAGAGGAAGTTAAGCTAAGATGTGGTGAACAACAAAGCTCACAGAGGATACAGTTTACAACGGGAGGCAGCTTTTCACATCATTTGTCACTCTTGTTTATATGTGTTTGGACAAAGTCTAAAGGAGACAGAAAAACTTTCGTCTCATACGGAGTGGAAAACTTATCTAAGAGTGTTGAAAATGCCTGAGTGTGGGAGGAGTGTTGCATTTTGGGTTTTTTTTGTTTGCATGTGTGTGCGCGCGCCTGTGTGTGTTTCAGTGTGAGAAATCTATAGAAACATCTAAAGGAAGTAGAGTGGTTAGAGTCATGTGGTCAAGATGTTTGTCAGATCTCTCGCTCTGTCTCTTTCTAGTTCTGTGTCTTCTTCTGCAGAAGGGGTTGTCATACTGTCTTCATGTGCGTCTCTGCCTGTATTAACAAATACTCCGTTTGTTTCGATCAATACGTGGTTTCCCTTTGGTAATTAAAAATATTTATTTGTTCATGCATCTTAAATGTGTGCTTGTGTGTGCTGTGTTCCCCTCTCATAACCTCTTTGTTGGACTCTATCGTGTGTGTGTGTGTGCGCGTGTGCATGCATGTGCGCGTGTGCATGTGTGTGTGTGTGTGTGTAACCTACAGCCACAGTGTCAGTGCACATGACTTTGCTGAGTAGCATGTGGAAAGCCCCCAAAGCAAAGCTGTGCGACACCCTCACCCAACACTTTTCTCTTGGCCTCTATGGCACAAAGACACAAAGACACACACACACCTGCAGACACTGCTATGTTAAGAAGCACCATAATACCATCATGCATAATTGCAATAAGATAAAGTATGTTAATACTTGTTTTTATTTGCGTTTTGCAGGGGAATTTGAAGTCATGTAAACTCCTGAAGGACACATAGTCCAACTTGTGACTCTTTATTAAAGTGCTTGACAGTAGTTGCTTAAGGTTTTTCCTTTGTAAGACTCTCAATAGTTAAACAAAATGTCAGTTTATTGGGTACACATAGCTAAAAGTAAAGCAGTCTAATAACAATCCTGCAAGAAATCCTCCCTTCATTGAAGGTTATTGTGTTCAGATTCAGTTGAAACTGTTTTAAAGACATTTTGGAGGATGTAGTTTGTGGTGCTTTTGAACTGTGTTGTATTATACAGAGAGGTGTTTCTGTTATTTAGCCTGCCCTCATTGATACAAATGGGGTGGCTAAAATAATAGAAACATCTGTCGTTATAACATTGTGTGGCAGGAGGCTGTTCAAACATTTTTTGTCTAGTTTCAGCACCATCAGGCCTCTAGCAGTTACTACTGCTTCAGTAGCTCGGAAGCTCACAGACTCATAATGAGCAAATTTAGCAAAATGTTTCATTATGATATAAAATTATTTTTCTTTGGTTAGTCAGTCCATCACTTTTCTGCTTCTTATTTGGGTCCAGATCACATTAATTGATTGATTGTATTATGATGTAAATGTTGATAACTGAATGGCTAGTCAGTTAATCGATGTATATTTTAAAAATGTTAAAAAAATATGTAATAAAATATTTTCTCGTTCCAGCTTCTCATATGTGACACTTTGCTACTTTTATTTGCCATATGTGACAGTACTTTGAAGTGTCTGTTAGTTGGACAAAATAAGCAAACTTAAAAACATCTCTGTGACCTTTGACAAATTCTCAGCAATCGGTATTAAATTTCATTTTCCGTGCAGAATTAAAAAGGCTGTGAAACGTTTTGGTGAACCCTGCAGAAACCCTGCATTTACATTTCTGTACATCATCTGTGCTCTGCTTTACTCTCTTTACTCTCTTTGCTTTTCCACTCACTTCAGCTCCACTTTATTCTGAGTCACATCTCCGACCCTGCTAAGCCACCTCCCCTGATTCTCTCCGGGCAAGTCTTTAGCCTGGTTTCCATTACAGGGCCAAACATAGCGAACATTTATTCATTATCTGTGCCTCTCAGTTTCCCCTCAAAAAAAATGACTCATTTTTTTTTATCCTGCTGCCAGCGGAGATGATTTGTCAATTGCGCTGCAGCTTCTCACTAAGCAAGCTGTGCCTTTTGATCCTGGGTTATAAACATTTAGAGTTTGCTCTGGCCCTGGCAAGTCCCACTTGGCTTTGACCCTTGTGTGGAAAATGTTATCATGGCTAGATCTCCTTCCCTATATAAACCTGGTCCTGGCTCTGTGGTACCAGGAACTGTAGTCATTAGGGGCAAAACTGCACAGTAAGGTTTATTCAGAGACAATGGTGTGGCACAGGGGCAGAAGGGAGAGGAAGGACAAAGAAAGTTTTTCTTTCCCAACTTCTGGGCAGGTCCCTGTGTCAGAAGTTGGATATTGTAACTATAAGAAAAAATCAATCACAGCAGGTTTTCTAGAGATGGATCAATATATGAGAATTTTTTTTTTAAGTGAAAAATTGCCCATCTTTAGATAGCTTGTTTTGTCCTAAACCAAAAATATTTAATTCACAATAATATATAACAAACAAAGCTGTAAATCCTCTCATTTGCTGGAACTAGAATTTTGCATTTTGCTTGAAAAACGACTAAAACAATTAATCAGTTATCAAAATAGTTGCAGATTAATTTTCTGTTGATTAATCTACTCTTGATTTTGACTTTACTGTTACTGGCATTAATGCTGAACACATAGAAAACACAGTACAGTCTGCTTTTAGGCTGTTTTTGACCCTTTTCTTACTTTTTATTTAATATATATTATTAATTGTAATTTTCTTTCAAGAGAAGTTTGCAGTTCAAAATGTCTGCTACTTTCATTTTTATTAATTCAGCTTGTTCTTGTTGAAGTGTGATGTCAGAATCTTTGCCAAAACCTTTTTATTTATTTAAAGGAATGTTTTGCCAGGATTTTGTTATTTGCCTGAAAAATATAATTTTGGTCAGGGTCTTTGTCAGTTCTCCACAGTGATAAACAGAAAGGAAGAGTTGGGTTTGATGAGTTAGTTTAGGGATTGCACACAGTAGCAAGAAAGAAATTCACAACTAAAGCCAAGAGGCAGAGTAGGAAGAGAGTGCAGACTCAGTTGGAGGGAAAGAAAGAAAAGTTTAACTTGCTGAGGAAGAATATGTGTACTAGTCTTTTCCACATGTGTACAGTTACCGGACACACAACACACCCTTAACTGACCATCACACATACACACACACCCATAACTGACACATGCCAAGTCTGACACATGTGGATGAGTAGCACACATGTTAAATCTCTTAGATACACAAACACAGACGCACACATGCAAGCAATTTTCTTTCCACTGCTGAGTGAATGTTGTACTTTTGAAACTTTGTTCCTCTGAGACTTCATCCCTCTGCTGATATCCGTTTCATGCTACCAATCGAATGAAAGACGCACGCTATGCACTTTACAAATGCAGATTTAACCACATGCACATTTGCAAAGAACAGAAAGCTTTATGGCAGATTATTATTTGTTCAAGAAGTACATTTCCAAAATGATGCATCTCTAACTTTGTCTAACTAACCAGACCAACAGACTAAAACTTGTAAGTGTGAAAACATCTAAGCAAAAATCTAGATCCCTTTACAGCCTCTGTGAGTCAAATACCTGGAAACTGAGCTCTGCATGTGCAAACAGTGCCCATGTGTATGTGTGCATACAGTCATGGTCTGCTCACCACTACACACAATCACACAATCTAATTTTCTGTTTCTCAGTAAGCTGATCTGTGTCGTCGGCTGTTTTCCGTGATATTTCAGCTGTGCTTTGATCAGCTTTTGTTCGAGTAAAAAAAAAAAAAAGCTGTCAGACTCATCACAAAATTTGGTCGTACTTGGGATAATTTATCTTGGGTGGATGAAGTAGATATTATAAAGCCAAGTTTGAGATTTAGATTGAGAAATAATCACAGTGGAACAGTCGTCAGGGCTAAAAAAGTTTATCACACTGACATGGTACCTTAATATCAGCAGACATTTCTTCATAGAAGTGGATTCTGTCTAAGAGTGTTTGGATAATTATATCTTCTTTAAAGTATTGTTTGGGGCATTTTTGTCATTTTATTTGATAGTGTTAGTAGAAAGGTGACAGGAAATGCGAGGAGAGAGAGGAAGCCTCCAGTCGGACTCAAATCAGGGACGTCGCAGACCATTAAGTTACCAGGACAAAAATTATCTCTTGCAAGTACACTGTCATATAGTCAGATTCAGGCTCACATGCTTCTATAATGGGGGTGAATGCAGTGATGTCTGTGATGCTTAAAGCACAAAAAACATTTATTTGCCAAAGAAACATGTCTTTCCAAAAACAAAGTGCTGGTTACTCAAGATAATTCACAGACCTCACTTTGGGTAGGTTTCATTGGGACTATTTCTTTGCTGGAAATCAGTCCCAATAAAAACGGATCACATTTTCAACACAGAGCACTTCCAATGAAAACTGTTCCGCCAGGTCTGTGGATTATCTTGAGTAACCGATACATATTTTCTGGAAAGAGCTATATTACTGTTGAGTGTTTAAAATGTCATTTTTCAGCACTGTGAGCACCACAAAATGAAATCCCATTCCTCCCGGGTGTATTTGAGCAGTGACAGAAATCTCAGTGGTGCATATCTCCAATCCTGGGCAAAGATGATCCAAAATGATCTGCATGAGGAGATGGCCAGAGGGTTCGGTGGGAAAGTACGTTTCTGTGTGACTTGCATGAGCTGATTCTTTAAGCAGTATCAGTACATGCACATAGAAAATGGATATCATTATGCAGCTATGGAGAATAATCTTCTCTGCTGACAGAAATATACACTCGGTTGCCAGTTTACCCTCATGAATATAACCGGGTTGGACAAAACAGTAGAAACACCTCTCAGTATAACACGATGCAATTCAACAGCACCACAAACTGCAGCCTCCAAAATTCCATCGAGTTGAATCAACGACTCTAAAACAGTTTCACAGAAACATTATAAACCTATTGCTTGGACTTATTCCAGGACTGTTGCATTAGTTTTTGCAAGGTGTGCCTTATAAACTGAGTTTACAGTATAGTTGTTTATATGACTTAAGCCTTGAGATGTTACAGTGCTGCTGGTTCACAGTCCTCTAAACACGTTCTTCTGCTCAGACTCACTGTCCTGACTTAGTAAGATGATTTTATTGGTGTTGGTAAAAAGTAGAACTTATGACTCAAAGTTCTTTCTTTTCTAACTGGAAAGAAGTTTGTCAGAATTAGTCTGTGTTTAATAGTTCTGATGAATTAAGTTTCACTACTTTTTAATTTAGAGCTTACTGGCATAACTTGGTTGTCATCATCGTAGGAAAGAAGCTGAATGTTTTTTTTTTTGTTTTTTTTTTAACAAACTCAGAAAGCTGTTGCCACTTTCCCTTCTTCTTTTTTCTGCTCTGTCAGGTTTACTAATTGGTCTTTTTTTGCATGCAAAACCACAGCTAATTTACGAGGAACTGCACTCAGTTCTGTGAATCTTCAGTGTGCTGTCATAACTTCTGCATGTTTGGCTTGTATATCAGTATTTCTGAGAAGTGTGCAAGGAGGACAGTGCAGTGAACTGACACATTTATTCATTACTGAAGGCTACGTGTCTGACAGGTTTCCTAGAACACACTCTGCTCTATCTGTATTACAACTAGTGCTCGGTGTGTGTGTGTGTGCATGTGTGTTTCCCACATCCTCCATGATGCCACAGATAGAGCTGATTGTGCATGTGATCAGCGCTAGTGATCTCCTGGCTCCACCTATGTACACTCTCCAAAAACCAGAAACCAGTGTGTTCAAAGGTGGCTGTCAGAGTTTTTCTCTAGGGAACCAGGTTTTAAAAAAACTTTTTCAGACTGTGAAAGAGCTAATCTGCAAGAACACTTCATGAACAGCAAAATGCATAAACTAAACTGTAAAAACCTTTTATAGTAAGTGATTTTACAGTTATGTGAACTTCCTGTAATTGAGTTGTCATATTGTCAGATTTTATTTAAAAAATATTGGCCAGACTTCAAAATGAATGATTTTTGGCTCAAAATATAACCGTTTCATAGACATTGCAATCTTCATGCATTATGGTATTATGTGATCGCAGCTGCTCTCCATAGACGTAACCCAGAGCCAACAATAATTTGAATAATTTGAAAATGAAGGCCAGAGAGAATCGGTGAAATATCCCTCAGCAGGGCCTTTAACTTTTTTTTTTTTAATGTTATCATTTTTTGATTTCGAGTCATTCTGCTTTCAAATCAAAATAGACACTGCACAAACCCTGCAAGATTTACACAGAACTGAATTGTACTATTACTGTTGATGTCCTTGTTTTTCACTTAGTCTAGAAGGACATGCATTGTCTGATATGTAAGTTCATTACTGATAATTTAGAAATAAATATGACAGAAACCTTGCAGGTTGTACAGAAGGAGCATTTCTCCAAACCTAAATGAATGTCTTCCCAGTTAAGCAGATTTCTGTGCATGATGATAAACATTAGGAAATCTTTACAGCTGCACGTTTCAATTCTGATGTTTACTGCCAACGTTTGCCACTAACTAGGCTTTAGATCTTGTGAATTGCTGCATATAAGAAGAAAAGTTTCACCACCCAGCTGGAATCAGAGATGCTATTTTTGTCCCACCGACTATAGACCTCAGGAGTTTATCTGTGTGACACAAGCAACAGGTGGTGAAGCCTGGCTGTGGAGTTGAAGGGTGAAACCAATGCCAGCTGCCGCAGATCAACACGGTGTTCGCTGCAGCTATACTTATTGTACGAACAAAGGAAAAAAGGAACACATTTTTTCATACAGTAGAAACAATGCAGGCAAAACTGTCCCCCATATTGACACATGATCAAAGACATATTGTCAATAAATCTCGTAAAAAAAGATCAAAACCAGCATTGTGTTACTTGATCTCTTAATACTTTCCAGCTTCCTTTTCCTGTATGTGCCACTCAACTCCAGGCCCATTTGTTCCTACTGAGTTAGAGCTCACAATTATGTATTGGATTTTAAATAAGTAATGTACTGCAGTTTTTTTATGCTGTTGATCTTTTCCACCGGCGGCTTTGGTACGTTAGCAAGTGTCTACAGCAGCAGGGCGGTGTTTGTGGGATGGACTCCTGTTCACCCCGTGCTACAGTTTGTGCATTTCCATCCCCCTGTTTTTATACATGTTTTCAATTTCGTTATAAAAAAGTTTTTTAGTAGTTAAACATATGTGCAATATTTTCCTCATGTTTTCCGCATCATGTTTGTTCATTCGAGGTTTGACTTTTAATTAAGTCATCTTGTTGCGCCCTCCTCTTCTGCAGTGGTTTAATGGGGCTCGAGTGGATCATCTTGATGAACCAACTCCTAATATGGATGGAAACATTTTTTAATTTACTTTTTTGTTTTGCAGATTTTCTAGAAATTTGTTTAAAATTTGTACTAAATTTAAATGGAAGCTTGACTTCTGTGGTTCATTGATGTGTTCAATGGACAACAATGGAGCTCTATGGCCCTGAAGAATAAGCTACATAAGGTTTGCAAGCAATACTTGTTAGTGGGATTGTTTTAATGATCATGTGGGTCTTTTGATTAGATTTGTTGACAAAAAAAAATTATCACCAGCTTTATCTTTTAAGTATGCAGCAAAGGAAAAAGTTGCATCAGTGATCTCAACCTGAAACCAGGCGAAGTACAGACAGACGTGTCGGTCAAGGTCTCGCCTGCCTGATGAGGCCCTGATGGGTGGTGCTGTAAGTCTTTAAAACCTGTGTGTGTGTATTTTGTGTAGGATAACTGTGCACATACACACTCCAAAATCTGTCCAGAGACCAGTCTAAGTTCAGTCCAGCACACATACACACACACATGCACACGCACCCCGGACAGCGACCCTCGGAGGGGTAGAGGAATGTGGAGTCTCAGTCAGTTGCCTCAGTGCCGGCCTTGAGAGAAAGAGACCCTGGGAAGATCTCTTTGGACTCCAAACATCCTGTGTGTCGCCCGTGTGTGCGTGGGCGTGTGCGTTCAAACTGTAGATGTGTTTGTGACTGTGTGGGTGAGGTCTCATGGTTGCATCTGTTGCTGCGTCTCTAGTTTGTTTGTTTGTGAGCTACTTTCATCAACTGTTTATGCCTGTTGCTGGTGTGTGTGTGTGTGTGTGTGTGTATGTACAGAAAACCTGTGTGGAGCCTTGGTGCCTAAAATCTTTCTGTTGCTTTGTCATGTAATTTGTATTTCATTTTACAGGGATAATGCTAATTCACCTAAGTTAAGAACAAAATTTAGTGCGTCAATAGTACAGAATACAGAATATTTTCAATATAGAGCTGCAACTTAAAAAAATGACTTAACAATTTTATTTTCATTATTAAAATTACCTTAATTGATTAATCAACTGATTTAGTCTATAAAATGTCAAAACATTGTAAAAAAATGTCCAAAATTCAATTTATAGTGAAATAAAACAGAGCAATGCAACAAATCCTCACTTTAGAGATGAAGTGCAGCCAAAAAAAGTTTCTAAAGACAAGTATAAAATGATATCAAATGACACAGATCTATATTATATTAGACTATATATCAATCTAATATATTTCCATTTTCAACTGTTGTCCCTGACCTGGTGTTAAAAAGGCAGCCTGAAGACAGAGATAATGGCGTATCTTCTAGAATTTATCTACACAACATAATAGATACAGCACAAAATCATGTAGTAAATAATATCACAGTGTAGCACGTGGTTGTTAACTACAATTCATGATAAATAGATAAGAAAAAGAGGACAGAGGCCTTATGTCAGTGATATTACAGTTAATAAGCTTGTCAGTGTCGGGGATTCACGGGCCAGTATGTAGGCCATATTGTCACTGTTACATATCTGCGTCTCATATCCACAATATCAGTCCTCTGTGTCTGAAGTTGAAACGCAGTAGTGAAAGTTGACTCAATCTGAAAAGAACTAGGAGTGAAAATTGAAAAGTCATTGGGGCATATTATTACTGAGACAGGTCACCATCAGTTTCATGTTTTGCAGAGATGATCAGTTATTGAAAAAGAACAAAAATATATGAATGTTTTTAATCTATCTATTATAGGGCGACAATGAACACTTCATTAAGAGTTGATCTGTTGATTTCTTTTTTTGTTTTGTTGTCAACACTCCAACAGTCCGACACTCAAAGATATTCAATTTACAGTGATATAAAGCAAAATGCAGGAAATCCTCTTGTTTGAGATGCTGGACTGTTAATATTTGACCTTGATAAATGAAATAACCTCTTCTGTCCCATTTTCCACCACCAGGATATTGCATACAAACTCATGCTGTGCAGCTAAATATCACTGAAACCCACAGAAGTTTATTTTAGTTTCTAGTTGAGATCTCAAAGTTTCTAAAGACAACGTCTGATATATTTTCATTTGATTGAAATGATGCGACCGTTAAAAACCACAATCTTGATTATTTCACTCAGTGTAAACATTATATGGCTTCAGAGCTGATAAGGAAAATATATGATACTGCGAGACATTGTGAAATAAGATGATTTCCACCCTCAGAGCTTTAAAGGGAAGGGAGATCTTGCAGTTTTTATTTGTTGTGTGTTAAAAGTAGAAGTAGGTCATCAACATGTGCTTACTGCAGTGGATAAAACCTGAATTCTTCACATGTAAACAGACCAACAGAGTCATGAAACAAGCTGTCAAACATACTGCTGTATTAGTCAAATTGCAGTACTGAAAGTGTAATAAAAGCTTTGCAGGTGAAAGCCAATGAGAGTAATTTATCAAAACATTTAGTGCCTGAACTGATGATTGTATTTTAAATAGCATCAGCCAGAGAGAGCAAAAATTAACATAAGGTTCATTCTAATTATTATAATAGCTCCTTACGTGTGATTTACTAAAGGAAAATGATTTAACTGAGAATATTTCATGTTTAGGATTTTTTTTATTCACTACTATTTTATGCGGTTACAGTGCAGTGCAAAAAAATAGGAACAATAATTATCATCCAACACACAAACATAGAAAATGCATAAAAAGGTTATAAGAAATTCTAGTACTCTTATAGGAGGAGCTCATAAGACAGGGTACTAAAGGGTAATTAACCCAAAGTGTTTGGTGGAAATGCAGCTTAAGACATCAATGAGAAGCTTCCCTAAGGGTTTACTGTATATTTACAGACTTGTTATGTTCACTGTCTCTGGCTTCGGCTGATGCTGTCTGTTATCTGTTTCTCTCTTTCTCCTGCAGAGTGTGTTTGTATGTAGAGGAAGTTGCATTAGCTGTTTGTGGACGTCTCGAAAGCATTTCATCACCCTCAGAGAATAACAACTGTCCTTTAATTAATGCACATTTGCTTTCCGTGCATTCATTTCTTTATTCCTTACTCCGCCTCTGTCTGCTGAGAAAGAGCCTGAAGGACAAATCCCATGCAGCCTTGCTTCCAAAAACATTTCACACCTGTTGGGAAACGGCAGTCAAACACCTTCACATGAGCAGCAGAAGAGACAAACTATCACACTGCGCACTTACCCAAAAGACAATATAACATAAAACAGTGCACATAATTATTAAAGCTATAAGAATATATGTTTCTAATAAGAGTATAACTTTTTATTCCATTACCCCTGTCGCTCACACACCTGCACACCAGCATCTTAAAAATATGATACTCTAATTTAAAGCCCTGCTTCTTGGCAGTAATAAAACATTCATTATTAATGGTTAAACTGTTTATTCATTGCAAGATGTTAATGTTAAATAAACAACTTTAGATATTCTAATTTGAAATAATATCAATAAATAGCTGCTGTTTTTAACTCCAAGTGACAGATGATGAGACAACAGGCCCCTGGACACAGATTGGAAGAGACACAAGTGTTTTGCCTCTTTGAGGTAAACTTTGTCGTTTGTCGTTTTGCATCTCTGTGGTTATCTGTAGCTCCTTTTTGTTTAGTTATCACATTTCGTTTCTTTTTGAGGTCACTTTGCATTTCTTTGTGGTTATTTTGTGTCTCTTTGTTGTTTTGCGTCTCTTTTTAGTGACACCCCTGCTTGATACGCTTTTCCACATTAATGCAGTCACACAGTTTTCCCACATTGCATGCTGGTGTTGTTTAAGGAAACAGTTTTGAAGAAGTTATATTCAGGAACAAAAAGGCAGAGGCCTGCTGTGTGTGTGTGTGTGTGTCTGCGAGTGTGTCTTCTCAAGGGACTATTACAGACTACAGTTTGCAGTAATAGGAAATGTGCTGTGAGCTTGAACTCCCTCCCCTGATGAAGTTGATTCACAGAAATCAGGCCTCTCATGTTGTTGCTCAACCAGTCAGACATCTGCTGCCTGTTTTTTTTTTTTCTTCTTTTTTTTCCCTCCACAGACACATATGGTTCCTCAAAGTTGCTCTTAGTCAGAAACTCATTCACATTCTCACAATAAATTCCTCTCAATGAGTCACTTTCAGCTCATATCCTCACACACGCACGCACACACACACACACACACACCATCTCATTAGCTGTTGCGCATCCTGCGTAGTTACAATTTTAATGGTAAAGCTTTAACTCATCTTTCTCTTTATCTATTTGTTTTAGTTTTGTGATTTAAAATAGAAACATACATATTAATTCATCAGCAATGTCCAAGTAGAGATTTTAAATGTGTAGTGGCAAATTATTTCTATAATTATATCTTTGACTAATACGCCAATTTCTTTCTCAACGAGTTGCTAGAAAAGGTCAGAAACTACTGAAAATGCCTGTTACAATTTCATAAAGCCCTGGGCGATATAGCTGAAACAAATATCACAATAAAGTGTTTCATTTCTGGTGATATGGATGATTATTGGTCATTTTGTGGTAATGTGAACAGCATGTCATGCAAACACAACCCTGAGAATTCGACGTCTTGCTGCCCTGGCACTGATTCGACGCCTGTCACTCTGTCAGCTCGCTCTCTGTGGTCCAACGATGCATCAGTCTGTTCGATCGCCTAATCGATTATTCAACTGATCCATACGATATGTAGAGTCAGATGCAAACAATTGAAATAAATCAAACAGGCCTCGTGGAGCAGATATGGCAGTACACTAAGAAATATTGAAAATCAACATCACATATCAGATTGAGTCCAGTAATAATACAAATAAAGATGAAATTAAACTAATCAAGGGGAAGAAAAATGAAAATTTCTTGTAAACATAATCAGTACTCCATTTAGTGTGCAGTTGTTGTGGAGCCTTCGATTATATCAGTTTGCCCAAGGACTTTTTATTGATGTTGATTTAAAATTGATGGTTCAAAATTCATTCTTGATCTTGGAACCAGCAATTGACAACTCTCAAACAATCTGCTGTTATATAATCAAATGCTGCCAGAACAGCTACTTGATCGACCTTGAAGTGAGATTGTCAGCTGCTGTTTGCAAGAATGAACCATGAACTTCCTCAAATTATGTTTTTCACTTTACTGATTTTGTTTTTCCTGCAGCTTCACTAGTGACTGAGTCTCATCAACAAGTACTGTTTTGCATATTGTATCATACAGAGTGTTTTTTTGACTCAGTTCCATGTTCCTCAGCTCTCTGGTGTGCGCACTTCCTTCTGAGAATACACCACTATCATCATATCTTTCTACACAGTACAGTTATAAGAAAGCCTGAAAGTTTTAACCTTAACCTGAAAAAACACATTTCTCTGAACATCCTGGACTGAAATTCAGCTGTGGCAGCAATTTGGTACGAGTTCCAGTTTAGTCAGTTTCTCATTCACTGAGTCAGATCTCTCTAAATGAGTCACATCCCTCTCATCTCTGCGTCACAGTGCTTTTTATTGATAATATTAAACGCTGTGGTTAAAGCAAAGAGCACTTGGAGTTACAGGGTTCATTCGCGTCACTGGCGAGCTGAGGAAATTGGTGGAGTGGGGGGGTTAATCTATTCTTTTGATGTGTGTGTGTAGGATTAACATAGACATTCCTCAGGCTCACACACTGTCACATAGACTCAAACTCATCCGGTGCACAAAGCCCTGGAATCCGTCCTCCCTGCTCTTGCTTCAGCTCCTCATCCCTCCTTCTCTCTCCCACCCAACGCCATGTCTTTTTCACTGTCTGGTCTGTTTCCTTTTGCTGCTTCTGCTCTCTCACGCTACTCACCCCCCCCCTCGACTCTTATTTTTGTGTGTGTGTTCTCCTTTCTTGCATATGTTTGTCCCATAGGGGTTGATGTTGATCCAACTGCAGCAGGTCAATGGTCAAAATCTGTCACAGTGTGAGATCCTATATTCTTAAAAACATACTGTATTAGAGGATTTTCTTTTCATATTGATCAAACACACAATTTTAATTGATTAGTCAGAATCAGGTTTAACTCCAGTTTTAATGTACTTAATGTACAGGAAGAGAGAAATAGACATGCATACATGAAATAGACATTTCACTATAATGTACAGTACCAGTCAAATGTTTGGACACACTTTCTCATTCAAGGATATTTGAAGGTGTGTTTGATTGGTACTGTAGATACAAACAGGTGAAAAAATAGTGTGTGTATATAAATAGAATAAATAATGACCAACAATATACAAGTGTTACAAATCAACAAATACAAATAGCGCAAAGGAATAAATATTGAATGGGTAAAGTACTACATTACATTTATAGATGGATGATTCTTACATGTTAAAGCAGAGTGTTTGTCGATCTGTGTACACACATGTAGCTAATGTGACACACACTAGTTTGTAAACTCTCAAACTCTCAGTTAAGAGTTGCTGACTCTCTTGTCTCCACGTGTCTTTATCAGCTGTCAGCCAGGCTTCATTACAGAGGTGACTTCTGACCCAAGATGCCACAGGCCTGTACACATGGCTGACCCAGTCATCCATCCGTGTGTGTGTGTGTGTGTCTGTGTGTGTGCGTGTTTATGCCCGTGGCTCTGTTAGCGCCCGTTATTATCTGGGAATTTGAAGGCTCCGCATCTCTTTATGAGTGATGTATGATTAGTTTGGGTATGTGTGTCCATCGTTGTCATCCTTATTCTCTCTGACAAGGTTTCAGATTTACCTGCATGGGACAGGAGAGAGCTCCTGTAGAAAGTGGCTCTATATGTCTCTTTTATTAATGCATCAAAGTCTCAGAGCCAAGTCAAAGAGCCACCAGGAAGCCCCTCACATCTCATTTAACAGTTTGTCCTTTTGGGCTCGACCTCGGAGCTCTGCCTTCATTATGCTCTTCTTCCTACGATTCACTGCCACCTCTTTCACTGAGGGAGGCTTCAGTTTCAGCAGCATCGAGGATTCACACATGCTTACACATATACAGACTGCACACACTGACACACCTTTCATGCACGTGCACTCAAACAACAACATAACTGCACAGTGGCAAAAGAGTCTCATACTGACAGAAGCGGACACTCCTCTCTGTGAACCATCTGGTTCCTGTTGGATGTAAAGACACAGCAGATAGTCAAATAGGCAGCATCCTTGTCGCACACGTGTACATCTGTTGTTGTTTGGTATCTGTAGCTTAACTCGGACTCAGAAGTCTGTCAAGTGCAGTAAACGGCTGCACTAATGTGCCACAGACTAACTAAAGCATAGAGACTGTGTGAGTTTGACTGCTGCAGCACTTTGAGCCAAGTTCGGTTGGGAAAGCAGAGGTTTTTATGCCAGAAGCCCAAATGAGGCAGTTTACCACAAATTCACTGCAGTTTTAAAAGGTTGATTCACTCAAATCATATTTTTCTACAGTACTGAGCCCCTGTGGTATCAAGTCGTCAGATAGTTTGGGTTTGATTTTCTGAGGTAATGAAATATCTGTCACAGAGACATGAGACACGGAGACAATATCTGTCCAGGAGGTGAATAGATTTTCTTCTTCTTCTCTTCTGCTCCAATCATCAAAAAATCAGCTTTGGAATTTTATTAAAAAGCTGCTAGTCTTTCCAGAAACATCACATTTTCGGAATTATCTTCACCAAGTTGTTTCCTGACAACCAGCAACAAGCCTGTAAGCATGTTGTTCAGTGTGTTGTGTGAACCATTCAGGGAATTTCTCAGACATCCGAAGCTGGTTGAAGACTCATTTAATCATTTTGTTATCTACACAGACCAGTTCTGAAAAAGATATTTAACTGTTAAAGAGACTATTATTATAGTATTAGATCATCGTGACACGCAGCTTCTTTCTTTGTTTCAGTTTCTACTTTCGTCTTTCTTTTTCTCTGCCTTTTTTGTGTCACCTTTCATGAGAGTAAAGTCTGATCTGTCTGACCGTCATCATGTTGTGTTTTTCAGGCCTCCAGTCCCAAGCTGACGACTCACTGCTCAGATATCCAAGAAGTCCGTCGTTGCAACCGGCTGGAGATGCCTGACAACTTAAACACATTTGTTTTAAAGGTATGAACGGGTTTTCAACTCTCTCTCTTCAAAGAGGCTGCAGTTGTAGTTTGCAGACTCTGCCTGCTATGTTGTTTACATCCACACTGCTTACATCTTCAACCCTTAATCCAACATGAAGAGGAAACAGGATAATCAGTGTGTCATATCATTTCATAACAAAACTCACCAAAGAGCCTTCATTTTGACCTCGTTGGTTTAAGCTTAAAGGATATTCCACCCAAACTTTGCCTCTTGGGTATCAAACACCCACAAACTGTAGGGTTGAAAGATGGCTGTCATGACGTTGTAGTTTTCTCTTTCCCAAACATCGGTTTGGATTATGGTAGATTTTCATGAGGGGGAAAAAAATGCATCCACAAAAACTTCTCACATCACGAATCTCTTTTCTGCTGCCAATCGCCAGCATCGTTGCACCAAAATATATCAAAAAGTAGTAAAAGTGTCTTTGAAATTGTATTTGTTTTCCGAGCACATGGATGGAGAGACGAGAAGTGGATTATGCTGCATAAGTGGTTTGGAAACTTTCTCAATTACAGTTCAGTAGCCAGACTACAACTGAAAAAATGCATTCAAGACACGGCTTCTCCCTCCTGTCTCTCTTTTAAATTTAAAGTCCATCTTCACCAGAAGGCTCTGAATATTGTTAGCACCTCTCCTCTTTGAGGGTATTATAGAATAGACAACCTCATTTAAAATCTGAGTTGCTCAAAAAAGTAGTAAATTCAGGCGGTCTGGCTCTTGAATGCTAAACGTTTTGTACATTAAAGTATATGTTTTTAGCTTTTTTTGTTATCTGTAATTATTAATGCTGTATTGTGTATTTATATGTATGTTGGTTGTTGCTCTATGAGCTCATCAAAGCTCCTACCAAAGTTTCTCTGGCAATATGAAGCCCTAAATATGCTGTCACTATATGTGTAGCATAAGAAATATAGATAGAAATTGAATTGTATATTTGAAAGCATCTTTGTCTCTGCAGGTTAATCGAGGTAGTCTGATATTTGAGACGGAAAACGACCAGCAGGTCAGCTCCTGGACCACAGAGCTAAAAGAATGTATCAGCAACAGGTGAGAAACACAAAGACAGATACTTCTTTTTACTTTTTTGAACCCAGTCTGTTTTAAACTTGTATCCTCTTAGTCAAATTTGATCCAACTTTTGAAAATTTTTTGGTTGACTGGTTCGTTTTCAAACCATAATTTGTAGAGGCTTTTTCAGCATCATACATTTGAATTTGAATCCAACTCAAAACTTGGTCATGAAGTCAATAATTTAGCTCAACCCGACCAAACCAGCTGGGTCCCATACACACACCCACACACACAGAGTATGTAACAAGAGCCGGCATCACCCTCATCCATCTCCTTCATGCAGCTTCTTTTCCTTGAGCTTCTGAGTGGAAATATTTAACACTCAGACTTTGGCTGTTTTTAGTGTTTGTGGGCGTGCTGGATGTTTACTTGTGCTCAGGAATGTGTTTGCAAATGCAAACATACCTGCTTGAGGGCTCTACAGACTGGAGCGGGTTTGAGCCTTGTTATATTTGGAATATTCCTGGAAATAATCATTCATCAAACTCATCAGTCCACTTAATATTTACACTAAACCTTTGAGAGGTAACACATCTGGTGTGGCGAGTCTTCCGTTGGGGCTTGAACGCCCTGCAGTGGACGTGTTTTAAAATTGGACTGAACTTTTTTTTTGCATAAACTTATTAAAGTTGGAGAGTTGTGTGGAAGTCCTGGTAGTGTCGTGGTTAAAATGCCCACTATGTACGCTGTTCTCTCTCCCTTCATTTCCTGTCACCTCTCTACTGTCCGCCTTTGAATATAAAGCTAAAAAAAACCCCACAGAAATAGAAAAGAAACATCAAAATTAAAATTATCAACAGAATCATAATTTTTGTCTTGTTTTTCTGTTTTGGCAGATCAGAGTATTGAATATTGCATAACAGTAATATTATGATTTTTTATAAAAAAGCAACAAAATTAGTAAAAAACTGTTTCTAAAAGGAGTTACTGAGGAAAAAAACATTAAAAGTCATGAAAGAAGTTTGAAAGAAGCAATGTTTGGTTGTTTCTTAAAAGGAGCTGCAGCATCCGCTCTGCCATGTTCAGTATTTGGGGCCGTTCTCTCTATGAAGTAATTCACATAGTAATACTGTAAAACAAAATAGAGGAATACATTTTTATTTCAGGGTGACAAACAGTTTTATATCTTTATCAAAAGACCCCCCAAAAAAAAGCTTTTCTAAGTTTCACCTTATATTTCAGAGCGTACATATCTGTGAGAGTGTGTGTGCGTGTATTTGTGCAAGTGTGTGTCACTCTGTGAAAGGAAGTGTGGGGGAGGTCTGAGACTCGGGAGAATCTCAGGACCTTTCTCTTTTCTGCAGATGTCTGGAATGCTCTTATTCATTCACACACACACACACACACACACAGTCAGCAGTACAGTGAACACTCATCATGTGTGGAAGTGAGGTCAAAGTTCACTGTTTATTCAGATACCTCACAAGCCACTGAGTTTTTTGCTGCCTTTTCATCATCTCATCTGAGAACACATGTATATCTTTTTAGCAAAACATGTGCTGGCACTCATTAAAGTGCATGTGTGTGTAATATATTTAGTAAGAGTGTATGTGCATGCTCATCCCATAGCCCAACAAATACTGATATTCATATTCATGCCACTTTAAAAAAATCTGATATCGGCTAATAGTTCAGTTTTTAGGATCCATACTGAATTGTTTAAGGCTTTGTTAAGATCGACTTTAGCTCTGCACTGAGAAATGCAGCAACAGAACAACAACCCGACAATCATGACCACTTTACACAGAGATTTCCCAGGTGGCCAGAGTTATGAAAGTAGACAGGATTTGAACTTCTCTCTTTAGCCTCTTTCTCATTCTTCACACAACTCCTTCTGTCACTTGTATGACCGAGCGTAAGGCCATGAATGCCCTTCAAGAAAAGACTCTTTCACATAAGATGTTGTAACAGGTCACAGTATGAAAAGCACAGGTGTAAATGATAAAATTAATGAGGCCTGTTCCATTTAGCTGCTTCAGTTTAACAGTCCTTGTATTGTCCGTGTTGGCTCGCTGTCTCGACTCACCGGGACGCTTGAATAGAAACACCTGTGCTTTTCCTGCTACAAGTCAAAATGTCTGCGGTTAAAGAAGCCTATTGTCCGAAAGTGTTCGCCGTCATCCCCGTTTGTATGATTCATCATGTCGAGACTACAAAAGCGAGATCAGGGAGGCAGCGTGAAGCAGCCTGGAAGACGATGGCGGCCTTTTCATTGTGCCCTCGAGTGGGAACGTTTGGAACGCGTATAAACACTTTTCCCTTCAGATGTGGTTGGATGTGGTAGGTGTAGTTTGTTGCAAGCATACTGAGGCCTTAACTCTAATCCTTGAAGCACCGCTGACTGAAATGTAGACTTTGCAAAATGTCCTAATTTTGCTGGAGTGAAACGTGAAGTGAATCTCACAAAGATGCAAGAACACACACACACACACACAGAGGAGAAAGGAGACTTGTCTTCCTGTTATTCAGAGCACCGCAAACTCAAGTCAGCATTTTAGCAGGATTTGCTCCGGCTTCCCTCTTTAACCTTCCCGTTCTCATCTGTGTATGTACACACACATACTCTCTACATGTTTTGTGTTTGTGGGTGTGTGTGTGTGAGCAGTGAAAGAGAAGAACAGTAAGTCTTAGTTCAGATCTGAACTGGTGAACTGGACTCACTTCCTGTCTGTGCTCGGTGTCTTTGTGTTCCTTCAGCCTGCTGTTTCCCCCATGTTCGCTAGACACAGCCCACCAACACACACACACACACACACACACACACACACACACACACACACACCTCTTTCTCGCCCTCCTGCTTGCAATATCTAGCATGTTAAAATCAATATATCAGCACCTTTTCAGACACTGGTGAACATAGAGTCGCTAACTGGGAAACTTACTAACTACAGCAACTTAGACATCCTTTCAAAAAGAACATACTGATCTTCCAGCACAAACAGAGATAAATCTTTCTCATAAGACTGATGGTGAAACACAAATGGGGAGAAAAATGAAGTGAAATAATCTTTTCCTCCTCAGGTGGTCCACAAAGAGAATAACCTACATGTGTTGTGGACTGTGTGTGTGTGTGTGTGTGTGTGTAATGTGACTCTGCTCTCGTCCTTCAGATCAGGCAGTGTGGATCTGGAGCCCCTCCCCTCTCCAGCTGACAGCTCAGCTCCGGCCAGTCACAGAGGCAGCTCAGAGCTGGGGAGTCAAAGTGAGTGATGGGATAAGGGGACGTTGTTTCTGTGTAAACTGAGACATGCTGTATCAATCAGGGTGTAATTGTGAATCATTTCAAAAATGTCCTCTGTCAGGTGCACTGATTCAAATGAATACAAGGAATTCAGTAGGTTCAGGGATAACTTCTTTTTGGAGACTGTGTTATAATAAAATTGAACTCACCAAGTTATTTCTTAAGATCTAAGGGCGACATAGCTAAAAGGAAGCAATCAGAGAGGTATTTATATGAAAATAAATTGTTTTTGAAGACAAGAAAGAAACAAAGGGGAATCGCAAGTTGTTACCCAAACTGTCATTTCTAAACATTCATCACAGTCGCAGACTAACTTCCTGCTGCAACAACTGCATTGTGTACAGTCCCTTTACAGTGAGGGATTATTACAAACATTCAGTACTTTTACTACAAATAAAGTGGTTTAGACGTTTTCAATCTGTCTGAACCCTCTTCTTCAGTTCCCAATTGAACTGTGTTGTCGTGATGTTGCTGTGCTCCCAGATCTCAGCTAATAACTTGATGAACAGTGTTATCATAACCAACAGAAACAACAGCAGCTGAACACATGAAAATAAGCCCCAAAACAGTAAAGTCAGTGGCTATAAAACCCTGAGCTGAAAAACACTAAAATGGTCCTTAGATCTTAGGGGCCCTGAAAAGTTGGGTCAGAATTCAGTGAGCGACACCTTTCAAATTACATGAAGTCATTAAATCCATTATTAATCAATTAGTCAAGCTTGATGATTTAGAAAAATTAAATAGTTTTGTTTCTCTGTTCATCCATCCAGGCCCCGTCACCTTTGCCCTGCCAGAGCAGGTCGTCCAGAAGACCGATCACTTCCTGTTCTCCTACCCCTGGTTCCATGGGCCCATCTCCCGCGTCAAGGCAGCCTACCTGGTTCAGAGCTCTGGACTGGAGGGACACGGGGTGTTTCTGGTCCGACAGAGCGAGACACGCAGAGGAGACTACGTCCTCACATTTAACTACCAGGGAAAAGCAAAGGTACGTCTCACAATGTCTGATAAAGCAACACTAAGGGCTCGTTCACATCCGGAAGTGGTTCACCAAAACATTTAGTAATATGAATGAAGACTGTTTCCGAACCCACATTGTTCTTCTTTTCGGTTGCGCATGTCAAACTGGTGCCGACCTCATTTCCTGGCAAAGGTGGTAGACACTAAAATGAGGAAGCAGCAACAGCTGATGGGACAGATCATAAACAATAGTGAACACTGACCACCGGGGTAAAGAAATGGAGGGGGCTCTAATCAGCTCTGGCTCGGACTCAAACAGTGTAATAACCTCACGTTTCATGATTTTCTGTCCTCACGCCTGCGTCTCTGTGTCTCTGCAGCACCTGCGACTCTCTCTAACAGAATGGGGTCAGTGCCGGGTGCAGCACCTGCGCTTCCCCTCTGTTATGGACATGCTCAGTCACTTCCGCCTCTTCCCCATCCCGCTGGAGTGTGGAGCCGCTGGCGCCGTCACGCTGTCCAGCTTCGTAGTGGCGGGATCCAGCCCTCCGTCACAGGGTGAGACTCGTGGACATAAAAAGGCAGTGAAACCGAAGTGAAAACACACAAAATGTTGGCTATAAAAACTGTGCATGATTACAAGTGCAAGTGATGTAGGTCAAATTTGTTTAACTTGGCAAACACAGTCTTAATATTTCCAGTAATAACAATGACCAAAACTACAAAAATATCATTCAGAATTGCTGAAATGCTAACGTTGTAGTTTCTGCTTGATGTCTAATGTCCTCTTTCTTCTCCTCAGGTCAGCTCTCAGGCGCTCTTCTCGTCCCTTTCTCCCTCCATCGGTGGAGCTCGGAGCCCAGCTTGGCTCACTGCAGCCTGGCTCGCAGCTCCAGTCAACCCCCTTCCTACTGCTCCACCACCACTAGCACCAGCTCCACCTCCAGTCCCAGCTCTGTGTCCCAGCCGGGGAGCCACCCGTTCACTCGCTCCAACCCCGTCCCTGACCCTCCTCCGTCAGCCCCGGCTCCTCTGCGTCGGAGTGAATCGGTGGGGAGGAGGCCCCTGCTTCGCCACCCCAACCCCCACATCCCTCAGCGGGACTCAGACTATGAGCTGGAGCCCGAACGGGGTCGCAAGCGAGCGATAGACAACCAGTACATGTTGCTCTGATCAGCCGAGTCAAAACACCACCGTCACCTCTGACAGACAGCAACACACACGATCATGCACACATCACAGAGACACATTTTATTACCCCTTGTGGGTGCATGAGACTCTCAGAGAGCGCATGATGCTAACGTGACTATAGCAGACTCATGAACTTGAGCGAACAAGTCTTTGTCTGATGAATGAGCAGCAGTGTTTATATCAAAACATACACACACCACTATGTCTGTGAGAGTGTGTTTACCAGTGTCAGACCCTCACAACCTCCATCCTGAGTGTCCACATTGAATGTATTTTTGGGAGTTTTATAACAGTGTTGACCATGATAATTATTCTCGTTTTATTGGTTCTGTGTGAGAGAGGGAGAGCCACGTGTGTAGCTGTTCCTTGAGCCTGGGCAAAAAAATACTTTTAAATGTTTCTATTATGAATTTACAGAGGTGCACTTGATTTAACTTCTTTGACATTCAACCTGATGGGTGATGGGAGGGAACTGCCTGTGAAAGTTGTTAAATCAAGTGCTCCTTCAGGATATTTAAAAGACATTTAATCTTCACACACAAGACTTAGTGTGGAGCAGACTCCAAACTTTTTATACAAACAAACAAAAAAGCACTCTATTTTAGAGTGTCTGTACACTCTATAAGATATTCCTCCTCTTGCGCATTATATATATATGTATATATACATATATATATATTTAAGTGCACAATGCTTGCAGTGCACTTTGGAAACAATGTGTATTTTTTCTATACACAGATTCTTTTGTAGAAAAATTAAAAAATTAAGTGAATAGGGGAAAACTTGGTTAAAGTCAGTTGGAAAGCTGATGTGCTTCCAAATCCTTCAAACCGTCGTCGAATCAAATACAGACAACCATAGAAATGATTCTGGATCCGCTTTAATCAGCACAAAAGCAGTGGGAACTTGTTGCTGTTTGTGGTGTGTGTGTGTGTGTTTGGATGTGTGTGTTATGATGTATGTGAGATGACTGAAAGTGTAGTTCATCAGCAGGATTGTGCTGATCTCAGTCTGGTACAGCGCTCAGAGTCTGTGTGTGTGAAACTCACTGCTAGATTTTCCCCAAAGTCTCTCTGTAGTGTCACATGTTAGTTTTCAAGCACCAAAGGCATTATGTGCACGAAATTAATTTTTGACTGAGCACAGAGTGTTACAGAAATAATGTCTGCCACAAAATCAAAGAAAATGGAATGAATGAATAACATATGATTTATAGAATTTCACCATCCTGCAGCCCTGAACAAAAATGGATGGGTGGAAATTAGCATGTTAACAGTTTCAAGTTACAAAAGATATTTTGTGCAACTAAATTATATTTTTAATGCTCTGTTTTATACATTTTTTATTTACAGGCATGACAGAAGAGCCACCATCACAAGAAAAGATGAATTAAGCTTTTCTGTGCAGGATACTAGTTTCTTTTGTCCTGATGGCAACACAACATGGACAAAGTTTGTTTTGTGGCTGAATACAGTTTCCACGAGTACTTAAAATTATCTATATTCATTCCACTCATTTTTTATTGATTTTGTGGCCTAAAAAATACGCTGTGTCACCAAAATGAGACTCGAATGAGAAGCAGAATTATGCCCAATGGAAAACATAAACTTGAAAGGCTTCACTCCAGACAGCGTGAGAGGAGGAAACACTGCATGTACAGACCAAAACAAAGTAGAAACTGAATCTAAGTCACGTGTTTGACACGGCCGAAATGATTTGCCACATTTCAGTTGTGTGAATTCTCAACAACAGTGAGGGTCAAAGCGCTGGAAACCTTTTTCAACATTAAACCTTCAAAGGGCTCCTAAAAGTAGACGGCGATATGGTGCAACTCCTGAAAGACAGAAGTGCCTCTGTAGATATTAACAATTATTTTCTTACAGCTTCAGGCAAATCTTGATTCTACGAGTAGCATCATGTCTCTTTTTACTTTTTACACGCATAGCATTAATTTTTCTTAGTATTTTCTGTACAACTTCACCACAGCAGCCAAGAGAAAACCCAAGGAGGGACTGTGAAAATAATATATTTTTACATTACTCATCATTTTTAATAGAACTTCCATGTTTTAAATGAGACCTTTCATGTGGAAGGTTTGGTTTGGTCCAAATGTGCCACGAGATGTTACACGCCAGTAATTTGGTCTTTGTTGTCCAGCTTCATATTTCTGTGGCCTTCAACTGGATTTAATGACCAGTCAATAATTTGAGGTGCCTTCTGACTTTTGTCATCACACCTTTAAAGGTTTAAACCACCAGTTTAAAGCTGCACTGACTATAACATGTACATCACTCAACTCAGGTCTGAATTTTATTGTCGAGAGCTGACATATGTTTTTAAACGGAGGTTATGTAAATGAATACATCCAAAAATTAAGCCTTTACCAAAGCAAATGAAACAACTGCTTTGTTTGTGGTGTTTCATCTCATCTACCACCTTGTCTCAGTTTTCTCAGAAGCTTCTCGAGAGCTCATTTGTAACCCAAAGCGATTGAAACCTGTTGGTGTTTCCGTCTTGAGATCAGCCTGTTGCCACTTGTTGCCATTTGTTTCAGTTACGTTCTGACTCGTGAACCTCGACTTTCCTCACAAAAAAACACACAGTGACCACTTTTTCACTTAAAAACAGTAGTTTTGACACAATCCAAAAATGAAATGTCCGATTTTCTGTAATTTAGTTTCAATAACTGAAGCTTCACTTCCATTAGCAGCGGGATGCCTTTGGGAAATAGTGCTAGGACGTGTCTGTCTTCTAACCTTGCTTTAACACTAACTTCAGCAGTTGATTAAGATTTACCTTCAGTAAACTTGCGCTTAACGGATTGTTTTAGACCTGAATCTGTCTCTCTGCCCTCTTTATTGTCGCAGTTTCCTCTATTTGTGGAATGCATGATTGCAACTTTTGCAAGAACATGACCAGAGTAAGTCGGCTGCGACTACTCCTCTTGCTCCGCTTTAAGTCAGCTTTGTCTACCAAAGGAACATTTTTTACAATGGTTGTGTAGTTCACTTTAATGTATCATCATGATCAAGACTGACATCTTTAAAAGTGTTTCTAAGGGGAACAAAAACAAGGATGTTTTTGGCAAAAGTACGGTTGGTCTTCCTGCCTTTATGTGCCCGAGTCTAAACAAATCCCTCCTTCACCACTGTGTCTCATTTCTGCTAAAGGAAAGCAACGGTAACAAGAACTATTTTGACTATCAGTCACTTCTCTTAGCTGATTTTTTTTTTCTTAGGGAGAATGACTGTGCCTTTGCCAGAAAGCTGCTGTTGCTTTTCCCCTTGTCGAAAGCTCAGGGTGTGACGTGGTGCAGAACTTGTGTAGTGCAATATCTGAGAGATGCACAGTGCTTCACACCTTTTTAGGTATGTAGGGAGCAATCACAAATAAGTAAGTGAGAATTCAATGTTTGCACCTGCTCATTAAATATTGGACAAATTCTAAATTTCCCAGAAAAGATGCTATATTAAATATACTACCACTTTCTTCCTTTTGCTTTATGGCTTTTCTTTCATGGTTCACTTCCATTTTGTCTGCAAGAATCGAGTTAATGCTTCAGAAAATCCCTGTGTACCTCAGGTGGCTTCAATCCTCAACATCCGCTCTCACCTTTAGTCTCCCCCGTATGTTTTATTTTAAAAATGTCCAGTTGATGAATGTAATGTGTTCTCAATACTGTTCATTCTGTTTGTTCACTCAGCACTGTAAACATTCCAGTTCAACCCAACATCTCAACAGCCAATGAAAACCACAACAGCTTTTCAAATCTGTCATCGTGTTTGCATCCCTTTCAGTAATAAGCATCTAAATTATATTATATATAAATATATATATCAACTGTATATTTGACTTTTTATAAAATAAACCTAACCAAAAAAACCTCACATGATCTGTTTGTGATTTTTTTTTTTTTTTTTTTTTATGTGTGTAGTCTCTAAAGGCTGAAGATCTTCACTGCTCAGGTGATGGATGAAGGTCAGAGGTTACTAATAAGTGCTACTTACCATCTTCTCATGATGTTTTATGGCATCTGGTACTCCAGCATGATGGTGGATTTACTCAGAGGCAGAATCCAAATGTAACCAAAAGAAATGTCGGACACCAGCAAAACAAGATTAGAACATATGAATCCTGAATTGATTGGTATTATTGCATGAATTAACTGAATGACTGGAGGTTTTGGGAGATACATGCTGAGACGCAGGCACCAGCTGTGGGTCTCCTGTGAAGCTACATAGCTACAGCTAACAGCTTAGCTTCACGTAAAGACTGTAAACAGCTAGCTAGCCTGATTCTGTCCAAAGCAAACAAAACCCACGAATCAAGACGTTTGAAGCTGCCTGATTAACACATCTTATCTCGTTTGATTCACCCAACAAAACTTAAATGTAAAATAAAAACGCGCGTTATAGTTTGGCGGGGCGGCACGTTCGGGTGTAGTGACGTACGAAGCTCCCTTTGCCTCTGATTGGCTCACCCTGATACACCCCCTGCCTCTGATTGGCTAAATCTGATACTCCTACCCAAGCCAGTACCTGAACCTACCTTAAGTCTTGTGGTTGTTTTACTGTATCACATACTTTATTTTGATTGGTATCAGCAAATATAGTTGGCAGTTCAACATCAGCGATGTTACCGACTCACCTCTTAGCTAACAGCTGAGTTTCCATTTGAAAAACCAGGATTATTCAAATACAGATGGAGTCACTCTTCAATAATTTTAAATCAGTAAGGTTTGAATTTAAGATTTTTTTTGTTGTGTACTTTAAAGGGCAAGAGTGAACCTTCAAGCTAAAAATTAATGGCTGTTACAGCAAAAGAACCTTAACTCAAAGGTCCACTTACTAGCTCTTTTCAACTGTATGGGTGACAGTCTTCAGCCAGGAGTTGGTGCAGGTGTCATGTGACCTCAGTTTGATAAGGCTGTTGTTAAACCATATTTTATTCCCCAAATTTTTTTAATCAAAAATCTAAGGCTGCAATTTAAGATTGTTTTAATCGTTGATTAATCAACCAACTATTTTCCAAGTTAATTGTTTAGCCTGGTAAACAAATTTCCCACAGCCCAAAGGTGATGTCTTCAAATTGCATGATTTGTAAGACAACCGGTCCATAACAGACAGACTTTCGTATAGGACACAAATCCTTTCAGCCCCAAACCCATTGATTCCTATGGAGGAAGCAAATTTTTAAAAAGAGTTCAAATATATGTTTTCATTTCCTAACACAGCTGGACATTGTAGTTTTTAGCAAACATAACTCAGACAGGAGTAATCATGCATTTGTTGATTTATAATGTACCTTTCTAATGTAATGAACTTGATTCTCAGAAAAACTACAGTGCCCATGTTCATGCTGATGAAGGAAGAGATGAGAAACCCACAATGCAATGCAACCACAGTAAGCCATTCAGTTTTTAAAACTTTTTTATTGTTTTTAAATTTTTTTGCTCATTTTTTAAATTATTTATATTATCTACAAAGTAAAAGTTTTAACTTAAAAGTTACATAAGGGTCAGGTGAGAAGTGGGATCTGATCACCTCAGCCATTATAATTTCATAAATAACGTTTCTCCTGTCCTCTTGGCTGCCAAAACGTGTTTATTTCACAGGAAGCTTCTTGTCATGTTTCGTTTTTAGTTTGGTTAAAAACCTTTCATGTAGTCTCGAAACAAACGCAGCACATAGCAGCAGCAATAAACAGTAAGATTAATACTGTCTAAAGGTTGGAAGATTTTTTTTTTCATAACAAGGTGCAGACAAAATACAAGTTCCAGTTGATTTTTTTTCTCACTCTCACTGATTAGTTACTCTCATTCTCTCTTTCACATCTTACTTGGCAAGCTGACTCAAATTGCAATTTGGGACCCCTGAAAATGTGTGTGTGGGTGTTTTGTTTCAGTGTGAATCTGTGTGTCCGTGTGTGCAGATGTCTGTGTGTGAACAGGGGCTGAATAAGAGCAGTCTTGTCCGTTAAAACTCTCTAGCTCGTTAAAACATGTCACTGCATCAACCTGTTAACATTCTCTTATTGCCTAGTCTGGGAGGGAGGGAGGGAGGGAGGGAGGGAAGAGAAAAGCTGATGTGAAGCATGTCTGGTGAGGATGAGGAAAGAGAGGAGAGGGAGGGCTCTCATTCTCTTCATGGCCTGGTTATGAAGGCTCTGGTTGAGAAGCGCGATGCAGAGCGGGTCCCTCAGCTCGCTGGCGCCCTCTATCTACAGCTGCTGCTGATGATGAGGTTGCACTGCAGAGGTGAGACAAAATGGGGGAAATGTAAAGTTCATGGATTTAGAGGTTGTCCACAATTAATAGGTTCACTTTTATTAGAGTATTTTAAAACAAGTCATATGAACCTTGAGACAATTTTTGCTTGCTGTAATCGTTTCTCTTGTTCATGCTGACCATTGAGAGATCCCTTGTGCCCAATAATTGACAGAGATCACAGTCCTTGTTCTTCTTCAATACTTATCTGAGGATAATATAATGCTTCAAGAGAGAGTACCTTCCGAAATTACCGTCCTTTTAGTACAAAACGTTCTTTTTGTTACTGAAACAAAAAGAAAATTTCACACTGAAAAGACCAACTTTGGGCTTTGTTGTTTTTGTTTTGCAAAAATTCAAAAAGCCTGAAACATGACTGATCACTTGCAAGGCCGTCATCATTATGCATGTTTTGAAAGAAACACAGGTTTATCCTTGACAGCTACAGAATGTCGGCACCAGATGCTTCAACTAAGTAGAGCACGAACATCTGCTTTAAAAGCCATCTTCTACACGAACGGGGCAGAAACTGAAAGTCTGTTCACTAATTTATCTGCTCCGATTGGTTCTTGACAAGACATCAGCCTAATATTGCACTACAGCTGGCTAGCTAGCATTAGTTACTCGACTATGGAAAGGAACAGACTGTAAAAAGGAGTCCACCCACTGTTTGGTCCTTTGCCATGGCTTCACCTCTTCATAATAGCTTGTCAAAAAATACTGCCAACACAAATGAGTGTGTAAAGTGTTTTTCAGCCTGTTCCTCTGGTAGATGTGATTGTTAGATCTGCTATCAGATAAGCCTGGTCCAGCTCGCCACCTGGAGCCAGGACAGACCCATAAACTGTGGCAGATCAGCAGAGACTGCAGCTATTCTTGTTACAGTTCACAGGACTGTCATGACTGAAAACCGCTAATGTCTGCAGTTATCACCTAGATTACCTTTTGAGTGAAGGTGTGCATATTGTAATAACTCGATTTTCATGATGTGGTTATCTTTTACATTGTGCAAGAAAATTGGATGCCTTAATGTGCACATACTTGAGTGTTAACAACACACTTATTGTGCAGATCTCCTTTATAGGCAGAGAAAAGCAACACATATATTCCTGACTCCACCCTACAGGAATGTGTTATTAAAAGTTATTATAACGAGTTATTAAAATAAACATACCTTGTGGATGTGCCAGGTAGGAGAAATGTGTGGTGGAGGAAACAGGTATGGGGTTGAGGGCAGTCTGGGGCATTGGAGGCTGCGGACCCCCTGGAGGACCCTGGGTGGCCATCAGCATCATCGTGGGGTGGGTGGGCGCAGGATGGTGAGATGGCACCATACCAGACTGCATATGGGCCTTGGCGTGAAAGAAAGTGTGTTTGTGTGTGATAGCGAGAGCAAAAATGTGACAGAAAGTGAGAATGACAGTGAGAGACAAACAGAAGGACAAGAGACATTGATTAAAAAGATGAACCAGATTGGGCATCAATGCCACAACATTCACAGCTCTTGCCTGGTCATGGTTATGACCAGGGGACAATTTCTGGGTGTGGTAGAAAATATAACATCCCTTTGGCAAACACCAATGATTAATCTCTGTTCAAACTAACCACAGAGAGAAAGATGCATGGAAAGAGCAGGAGTTGGGAGAGTGCACCATCCTGATAGACCCCCCTGAACTGGAAGTGCACTTTGGCACATCAGAGCTGGAGCTGAGGGAAGTCAGAGAGGTCGTCCACAAAGCAAGGGCAACCTCTGCGC
The DNA here is from genome assembly GCA_025331565.1 of Holacanthus passer. NCBI lineage: Eukaryota > Metazoa > Chordata > Actinopteri > Pomacanthidae > Holacanthus > Holacanthus passer. The sequence goes on along the minus strand of JAFREQ010000009.1, from coordinate 3,412,949 downwards.
CAGGAACAAGTGGCACTTCGTACAGAATATTCAAAAACTGTCCCAAACTTTTGCTACGTCTGTTGAAAGTCCCGTGGGTCATCTGGAGAAGAGGGAACATCCCACATCAGTGGAGTGTGGCTGACGGGGTGTGGATCCCAAAAGAGGAGAACTCCAACCAGATAGACCAGTTTCGCATCATCTCTCTGCTACGTGTTGAGGCAAAGATCTTCTTCAGTGCTGTTTCCAAGTGACTGTGCACCTACCTGGTGAAGAACACCTAGAGTGACACATCAGTTCAGAAGGGCATTTCAGGGATGCCAGGCTGCCTGGAACATACTGTGTGGCGACACAGCTCATCAGGGAGGCCAGAGAGAGCAGAGGAAACCTGTCTCTATTGTGGCTCGACCTGGCGAAAGCATATGGCTCCATTCCACACAAGCTGGTACAGCTCACCCTGACTAAACATCGTGTCCCTAGCAGGACCAGAGACCTCATCCCTGATTATTACAGCAATTTCAGGATGAGGGTCTCATCAGGAGCAATGACAACAAGCTGGCATAAGGTAGAGATCGACATTATTACAGGGTGTACTATCTCTGTAACATTGTTCTCCCTGGCCATGAAAGCCAGTAGAAGTTGGGTGCAGGGGATTCACGGCCCATTCTCTGGCCAGAGCCTTCAGCATTTGTGCATTGAAGGAGGGAGGAAGAGGACAGTCATTCGCAGAACCACCGCAGCAGAAGAGAGAGCCTCAAGATGGCTGTGGCTCAAAGGAGGAGAACCATGGAGTTTGTGTATCTAGCCATCTGGACAGAAGCCGGGGTCTGATCAACCCAGGCTGGGTCACCTGGAGAAGGGTGTATAATGTTGAAAGACCCGAAACAACCAATGACTCCAGGAACATAACTGATGATGTGTCCAGAGGCACCAGCAGATATATGTTCAAAACAAACCAATTCTATTCACAACAAGAGAAAGTGAGATACACATCCTAATCTGGACTCGACCAAAAAAATATCCACTGTACTTACAACATTATCATCACCAAAATATGACCCAGTCCTAAACTTAAACACCTCCTGGAAGTGATCCCAGATTTCCTCACTCCCACATTTTAAATCATGTACAGGAAACGCTGCCAATCTGATTACTTGGCTGGAGCTTCTGTGGCTGGCTGATAGCAGGTTGTGACCTACCTGCTGCACGTGTGCCATGTGGTTGTGGTTGTAGCCGTGCTGCACCTGCTGTGGGTGGATATAGACCGTCTGCTGGGCAGAGGGGAACGATGCTTGGGGAGACTGAGGGTTGGGCCCTGGGGTCATGGAGGGGGGCGTAGGGGCCAAAGCCGAGTACATCTGCTGCTGCGGGGGCTGGTTGGCCAGGTGGAGGGCCTGGGCTGCTGCTGCCGCTACGATGTGCAGAAACACAGAAACTCAGTATTATTATACACAATACTATAGTGCGCCAAGGAAGATCACTGTTTCCAACCTAAATGTACTGACCTGCTGCTGCCTGCTGGTGCTGTGGGTGCTGGACTGGGCTGGCAGCTGGGTGGCTAGGAGGACCTCCATGTTGTGGGGGACCACCCTGCTGGGCTTGGCCTGTAGGTGTAGCAGAGGGCTGGGGGTGCTGTGGGTGAGGGTGCAAGGTGGCGCTGGGGTGGGGATACTGCTGAGGCATTGGCCCTGGAGACACTGTGAGACAGCAATCAGTGTTAGTAGGGATGAAAATAGGACACGTAACATTGCCTACACATTCTGGCCTGCTCGACATACTCATATGAACACACACACGTGGTTGGGCTGACATACCATACATGGTGTGTGTCTGCTCTGGGTACTGTGTGGTTGAGGAAGAGACGAGGCTGGGTTGGCCATGCGTGGGAGGAGCCATCATCCTGGCACTGCCCTGCATTACGGGACTGAACACATGCTGCGCCTGAAGGACACACAGACAGAAGACAGACAACATCAGTATTAGAGCCTCTGTGTGTGTGTGTGTGTGTGTGTGTGTGTGTGTAACCCAAGTAATTTTAACAAAGTTTTGTCCTTGCCTAGGGCTGGGTACAGAACATCAATATTTGTTTTTTCTTGTTATTGACAATATTGTAGCATCAAGTGTCAAATACTGAAAACATTTACTCACCAAAAGATGTAATCGAACACCTCGTCTGATCAGATATTTCATGATTTAAATTAAATTTTTGCCATTTGAAGACATTGTATTTCATGAAGAGGTTCAGTTTCTTTTGTTACATATAAAGTTTTTGTTAAAAAAAAAACAAAAAACAAAACATACATATGTTTCTCAATCAAAGGTATGTAAAAAAAAGTCTGGCATTTTAGTATTAGTACCAAACTTCAGGTGTTGTATTGTCATAAATATATATTTCTAACAATACCTGAAGTTGGCTTTGCTCAACAAAAGTGCTTGAGGTTTGCTAGGGTTTGTGCTGTAAGTAACTGCAGTGAAATCTCTCTCTGTCTTCCTCTCTCATTATTTTACCCCATTTTTTAGACCAAATTGTGTAGTCAGTTTCATTAGTGTGAACGCCAATAAAACTGAATGACTGTCCCATCCTAATCAATATGTGGTCATTATGTTACAGCTTCAACAGCCTGAAGACAATCTCCTAACTGCCTCTGTGTTCTAGCTCTTTTTCTATCACTGCCTGCTTGAAAACAGGTAACAACACTTCAGGTGTAAGAGGCAGGAGTCTGCAGTCAGCTCCACAAATCAGACGTGATGAAACACCGGCATCATGGCACCCTGTCAAGCTGCTGGACTGCAGGCATCTGTCAGACAAATGGCTGACGAGTGAACAAGCTGGGAGAGGCTGCCAGCACTAACTGATGGTACCAGACCAACTGTAATGGTTACATATGGTTCTTGACAGAGGAGCCTCCTGGGCTGAACATTGCTGAGTCAGCTGCTAAAGGTTGTTTTGTTCTGAAACTACTGGTGACAGAGGAAATCTCACCTGTGACTGGTAATGTGTCATCTGCTGGACCAGTGGCTGACTGGTGAACTGCTGCGGGCTGCAGGTGAAGTATTGGGCAGAGTAGGCGGGGCTCTGTGCTACAATAGGTGGTCCTGCTGCCGTGGCTGGGTGCATCATGGTGGGCGTGCCAGGCGGGTGGTGCTGGTCTGACCTCTGCTGGGGCATGTTGGGAACTGGAGAGTCATGTGAAGAGATTACATGGGGAAGAAGCTTTTCTCTTAAATCTGAAGTAAACAGAATGATAGAGGAAAGTCTTGCTGGTTTTAAAGACGCAAATTATTTACATAATTGGCCCAAATATAAGATGACTCCCCTTTTTTTGAAGGAAGACAAGAAATGCTTGATGGGATAGTTTCCCCAAGATATTACTAGTCCAAAATAAGTTAGTCATTTCTGAAGTCTGAAGACATGTTAATCAGAAACTCCTCTAGATTAATAACTGGTCTTCCTGACAGATTTAAAGGAACTCACTAGCCTGGCAATAGTACAGCTACAAAAAACTCATAATGCAACTCTTTCCAATGTAATGCAACGTAATGACCAGCACTTGCACGGCTCAAAGAGAAATTCGACTGTTGCAGATATGTAAAGATCTAGGTTATTATTACATCATCCTTGAGTATAGTGCGACTACAAACATAATTTGAAAAAAATGTCTCACATTCGAGGCCAGTACTGTAATGTTCCCAATCAGATATATTTAGTCAGCTTCAGAGGCAGAGAGAGAGAAAAGTGGGAGGGAAATGAGACAAAACAGTGGTTATTCTCACCTTTACCTGGTCTGTAGGGTTTAGACTGGCTGACCGTCATATGAGGCATCTGAACCTGGTACATAGCTGGAGACTAGAGTGAGGAAGGGGATGAGGATGGCAGATGAAGAACACAAGTTTAGACTCAATCTTCTCAGAGCACTTCAGCATCATTTCTATAAGAATGAAAACCAGCCCTCAACTAAAAACAGGTGAGTTTTTGCTTATCTGCGTGGGACTATTTCTACTACCCATCTGTGGGGCTTTTAACTGTTAACTTAACCCCTCACCCAACACATACAAAAACATATTTTAAAAACGCATATGTGCATGTGAGAATGGGAATTATCTCTTACCTGGGACCACATGCATTTTCTAAGCCTGTCTATCATTGGGCAGAATAAAGTGTTTTACAACTACGACTTTAACCCAAACACTGCTCGTCATCTTCTAGTCTTTAACTCCTTAACATTATACACCATGCATTTCTATTACAAACAGTACTGCAGCAAAAACAAAGAGGCTTAAACTACTATTAGCTTACAGCCTTTTGTTTGGCAAACAGATGAAGCCAATAGAAATAAAATGACATCTTAAGTCCATCTGTGATGACAGTTTAAAATGAATTGCAATAAGAAGTTGGCAAACCAACATCTGATGGCATTAATTCAACAAGCAAGCAAAACATCTCAGTACTGATTGGGCTTAAAAAAAAACAAAAGGATTTAAAAAATTCACAAACCTTCCATATTATGCTTTTCTAATGGAGCGAGAGAGAGAGGAGGAGGGGGAGAAAAGGAAAAGAGAACCACTCTTTAGTTGTTCACCAAGGTATTTTATGGTTTACACGTGTCTGATGTTGGATCACCAAGTTTTTCTTAAAGCAACACAGGAGAAAATATTGATTTATGACTACAAATGTTAAAAGCTTTTCATCAAAAATATGCTAAAAAACCTTTAATAAGTGCTTTCAGAGTGCTTAAAAATATTATTTTGACATCATATAGTATACAAATTCCACATACGTCCTCCTTTCTTTAAACATTTCTGAGTTCGTTATCCCAAACATTTACCTTAACATTTTTCGAATATTTCAGCAAAAATAATTCAGATATATAACAGTGTATGGAAGATGACAGAGGAAAGAAAAGTGATGGTGAAGGCGGCACATTCTGTATCGAGGTGTACAAAGAACACAATTTTTTTTTTTTTTTTTTAAATTGACACGTAGCCTATTAAAATAAAATATGGAAAGAAATGTAGGGAAAATAGTGATGGCATGCATGAGAGATGAATCAAAGATGGAAAAAGAAAATGAGGTCAAACATAATTAGACATGTTGGAGGAGTTCATCGTGATGGTCGTTAAGGATTTGTTTAAATGAACTTTGCATTTCATGCTGATTCAATGTGGTGTTCAGTGTGATCTGCATCTCAGCATGCAGGTGTGAGTCTCACCTGCACTCCAGGGCTGACTGGTGTGAGGGGATACATCTGGGGGAAGCAGACTGTCTGGCCGTACACAGCCGGGGGCTGCTGAACCACGATGGAAGGGCTAGGCTGGCCCTGAGGCCGGGGAGGCGTCGGGGTGTTGGCTGGTTTGGGCTGATGAAGGAGCATATAAAACAAGACAGAGAGAAAAAGATGAGTTTACTGACAATCTGACAGTGGTATTTAAAGTGCGTAGCGTGGCAGCAGAGAGGCAAACTGACCTGCGTATTGAACCTGGGTTTGAACTCATTGGCATTTGGGTTCAGAGTTGATTTTCTCACTTGACTGCAGGAGGAGAGCAAACAGTGAAAAAGTTTATTGGATCAGTCTGGAATTATTATTATCATTATATTTTCTTTAACATCAACAAAAAGGGTTAGTAATTTCCTAAAACAGCTGGGAACTATCGATTTTAGCAAAAACTATTTTGATGGTGAGAACGTGTATATAGGACTGAATAAACTACAGTGCCCATGTTCATGGTGATGAAGAAACGTGTAAACCAGTGAAACAGTGTAACACACTAATATGTTTTTAATAGTTTTTGGACAACATAGATCAGCCTATGACTATATAGAAAATAATTGTTCGAATGAAGTTTTTTTCTTTTCATTGGATTTGTTGATTAGAAGAAAAATACTACTGAGTATCAGCAGACCTATCCTTTACAAATACGTACACTCTCCCCTCTCAATCATTAACTCACTCTTGTACTGCTTCCTTTTTCTCCTCCTTCTCTTCATGCTTGGGTCCACTGAATGTGGACGTGGCAGTCGTCTGAACTCCCTGGGATGTCACATCCAGCCCCGTCCTCTTCTGGTCTGGGGCTGAAGGAGACGGGGACAGTGCAGCGGGGCTGCCAGGCTTACTGGTGTTTGTGGTGGTGGTGGATGGTGCTGGGGCACCACCAGGGGTACCAGGAGCAATCACTACAACACCCTCTTCGGTGCCCTCCCGCCCCACTGTGGAGGCTTTGTCCAGGGGAAGGTCTTTAGGCTTGTCTGCTGGATCTCTGGGAGGCTTGGTCATCATCTGGTCAAAGGCAGGGTCTGAGTTTGAACTAGACTGCAACTGGAAGAGGGAAGATGAAAAGAAGAGTTAGAGGAGGCACACACAAGTTCTACTGCAGCCTCATAAAAATTACCTTATGTCGGATTTTCAGCATTTTTATACTGTACGAATGAAAAAGATACTTACCCTAAAATCTACACTAAATTTCTTTAAATTATCTATTTGTTTTCTGTGGTCTGGTGCCATAGAAGGGGGTCCTGTAAGGTGACCAGAAAGAGAGAGACATGATTGAGGGTTTCAGTCATTACCAGATGGATTCAGGTTCTAGCAAATACTGCTGTCTATTGTATACTGTACCTTTACAGACTGGTCTGGTGATACTAGGTGAGCTGTCCAAGGGCTTAATGTTCTCCTTGTTCGCCGTGGGGGATGTTTGTCTTGTCTCCTGGACACGACACTCTTTTGCTATACAGAACAGAAAAATAGTCTCTTTACTCCCAGAATAAGAAGAAGAGACAAATCCAAGTGCACAAAAATCAAGTATTTCATACCAAACATTCATTCTTCCCTCAATCAATCCAAGTGACAGTATGGGCTGACTTTAAGCTTACCATCTCCTGAAGGAGAGGTGACCATGTTGGGGGCAGGGCTAGCAGCAGTAGGAGAGGAAGCTGACGTTGGTGTAGCAGCAGTTTCCACAGGAGCTGATCCTGTCTGGGGTGATGGAAGGGAGGAGGAGCCAGTGGAGGCTCCACCCATACTGTTCTGTCGGGGCGAGCGAGGTCTGTGAGCTGAGGATGGGAAGAAGAAATTAGATTTTGGTGATCACATTATGTAACATTCTTAGTTAGACATTAGGGGCCAGGGTTTGCTTTCATTATTACTATAAGGTGTCTCCATAATAAAACTAACAGGTGGAAAATGCTGATGAAAAATTGTAAGCCCTTCAAAACATGCCATCCAGTGATGCTAAATCCTAACTTCCTATCTCCTTTGCAGATATGTTCCATTTTCTGAGATCTTAATGAAGCTAAAATATTCATACAATTGGAAATTCATCAAAATAAAATACACAAAGAATAAAAAAAATAAAAAGAAGGACGGAAAGAACTATTTCACCTCCGCTAACCACTGAAGACCATGTCCCTCCAGAGGAGTTGCTCCTGGTTGGTGGAGTCACTGGGACCTCTCCAGGGGCATTGTGGGAAATTAGGTCCACTCCTGGAGGTACTCCAGCAGTCCGGCATGGGGGCACTCTGTGAGCACGAGGTGTCCGCTGGGATTTTGGAGACATCCTGGGAGGACCTGTAGATGAAGAAATACAGATAAAGACGACAGAACTCAAGAAACAAACCGTGGAGGTGAGGTAAATACACTGAGGAGCATGTGTTTCCTATCATCCCTGTTGTGAAAAATCTGTCTCACAAAAGCTAAACTCCCAAACCTTGGCACCAATTACATCTTAATATAAGATTTAAACATCACACCATACAGTAATGTTATCTAGTGACATGCATGTTAGTGGAGAAACTGCAGATGACCCTGTAAAGTGATCAAACACCACATCACACGTTTCAAACCACAACCAAGTGAAGTAAGAGATGAGAAACGGGGAAACAGAGGAAAGAAAGTGAAGTGGAAACCTGTGTTTAAAGAATTCACTGTTTAGCAAAGTTTATGCAGTTACACCAAGAGTGTCTAGACACAAGTTGAATATTTTGCTTTTCACTGTAAAAACATTTGAAAAGTATAAACATAATCCAGAAGTATTTGAACAGCAGCACTTAATTATTTTAGCTCAGTACTCCAGCTCAGTGGATTTAACATGAAACAAGGACTCAGAAATTAAAGGGCTCACTTACAGTTTGAAGTGTGTTTGTCCTCTCAATTTTAAGACAATGACATTGAGCATCACTGTGGTGTTGAGTTGAGTCTACAACCAAAAACTTGCTAATGATTTAAAATAAATAATTCAAGAATTATTAAAGAGTAACTTAGTTGTCATTTTTGCTGTCCTCCAGTGGTTGATGTTCTCACCTTGTTGCAATAATGTTGGGTTGTCATTACAGGTACAACAGATCACCCTTTTGGTCAACAGTGATGCTGGGTGTCAGAGATACAACAGACAAAACCATTTAAGCAGATGAGGCGATGGCAGAAAAGTTCAACGATAAGTGTTAAGTTACTCTTTACTGCCTCTACTTCCTCTTTACTGCTCTATCAGAAAATATTTGGAGAATTTGGTGCTCTTTTTTCAGTGGCATAACTCTTGCTAAACAGAAAGTGTCGCACACACTGTGATGCACCCACATGCCAAGGTGAAACTGCCTGACGCACTGACAAAGGATCAGTTTTGTGGCTTACTAAATTCTCACAATTTCCACTTGAATGGAAAGTGCAAATCTGACCCCAGTTCAGTTTGAAGAAGCAACTTCACCTAGTTGTGTCGTTCCACACTAGACCTGGGCAAATTGACTTTTGAAAGTAGTTTCTTTATTTAACTTTGAAGACCCTTCTAGCATCTTTCAACAGGTTTGGAAATTTAATATCCATATTGAGCTAAATCCATCCACCTTCAACTCATGCCTTTGCCCAGGTCTACTCCACACTGATGTGGGTACCTTCTGAAGACATGCGTTTGGGTAGAGTGGAGGCTGGCGACGTGGGCCCATGGTGGGAAAAGGAGGATGAGGAGGAGGGATAGGAGGGGTGGGATGAATGAGAGGGAGGCCTGGAAGGTCGAGAGGGGGGTCTGGAGGGTGGCCTGGTGGGCGTGGTCGCCCGAGGAGGCAGAGAGGAGGGGCCAGACTGGTAACGAGAGGGGGGGGCGGGAGGAAGGAGACGGACAGGGTGAGGGCCAATGGGATGAACCTAAAAGAGGGAAGGACAAATGATCAAGGATGACAACCAGCAGACGACAAACAGTTAAAGTGGGGAAAACAAAGGTATAGCAGGAATAGAAAGCAGGAGATTAATAACCATGACAAAAAATGGAAAGACAGGAATAAAATGATTTAATTATGTAAAGAAGGATAAATGTATAAAATGAATTAACAGCAACGAGAAATATGAACATCCCAGAGATTCTAAACCAAAGTCACCACCAGCTTTACATCAGTTAAACAGTAGAAGATATCACTGACTCTATCACTATACTGACAAACTCACTCACCAACCAATGCATCTCTGTACATTTCAGAAGTATTTTGTATATAGGGTGTAGCAAGAAACACCACAGGTTTGTGTGTGATGTATTGAACGCACCTCCATTAACCACCCTCTGGTCAGCCCCAGAGCTCGGACTATAGTCATGAGGCCCTGGTCGAGGAGCTGAGGGTCCAGCTGAGCTCTGAGCCAGACGAGGTGAATTCTGACGTCCAGGTCCCCATGACATCGCCTCCCTGTTCCTCTGACCTGGAGGAATGTACTTGTTGTCTCTGCGTGTGTGCGCACAAACACACAGACACACACACAGACACAAACACACAGTACAGGCAGAGACAAAAGTCAAGATAACAAGGCTAGGAATTAATTCTACACTCGATTACATTCAACTAAGTACTTCTCATCAGCCAAAATGAGCATGCTTTCTTTAATTACCAGGGAAGCATTTGTTCTGAAAACAGCTGCTGTCTACTTAGTGAATTTGCAGAAATTACTTTGTCTCCCTTCAAGGCTTGAATATGCTCTTCAAGCCTGTGCCTGAGCCTTTCTACTGCAGACCCACACCATGTGCAAGCCTCATGTACACGTAGTATGAATAAAGGAGAATGAAGAGTGCGTATACAAGTGTGTACATGCAGCTCATTCCAGTTCTTTCTTAATAAACACAGTACCTGGAAAAGGCATCAGCACTCCCAGATGATAAATCATCTCAGATGATTTTTATACTCGACTACATGAACATGTTGTGACTTGTTTAACAAGGTGAAAGGAAGTTATATTTGATCATTTATAATAATAAAACATGAGTGTTGTGTGTTCCAACTGGCCTATAGGCAATGAAATCTGCTAACTTTAAAAATAAAGCTTCTGACTCAATTAACTGTTAGGCCGGCTCCATGACTTTACAGTATGCTTATTTGAGAATAATATTTACAAGTATAAACTAAATGCCCCAAAAGGAAACGTAAGTGTTGCAGTGCTCTCTTGTGCTGCTGCATTTTAAAGCAGCTGGCATTGTAGCGCACATCAAGAGCCAATTACCAATGATGACAATGAACGAAATTTGATAGGCACATACTGGTTGTGAACACAATCTACAATTATGTAACTGCAAGATCTGCGCTGACACATGCATACAAGCACTATGTATTTGTAAGTATGTATTGGTCCTTGGTTTGTATGTGTGTCCTGGTCTCACCTGGGAAGTGTGTGACTCTCCCGTTCCCCTCGCACCACAGCAGTATATTTCTCCTCCTCAGAGCGTTCATCGTTCTCCAGGGCCACACGGGCCTTGTATGTGGCACTGGCCTCAATCTCCTCTGCCAGCTGGGCAGCACGCGCCTCCCTCTTGAGGAACTCTTCTGAGTTGTCCCGCTCCAGGGGGACCCTGGGGGACAAGCTCAGGTCAGACAAGGGCAGCAGGATGATGGAGTAACTGATTTCAAGTTTTTACTTTTGTCATGTAAGGTCACACTAAATGAGGTTAAAAAGAATGATATAGCATGGGTCAATGACTAGAGATATTAAAAAATATCTCTTGTTTAATCTCATTAAATTTCTTAGATTACTTACATGCAAGAAAATGTGCTATAAAAAGGAACACATTCTAACAGAACACAGAAAAGCTTACGTATATGTGGACAAGCTGCTGTCGTATGTAGACAAGACTCCATATTTTTCCTCATTGTACTTGAACATGTCATTGGGGTCCCACCCGTTTGACTGACGTGAAGAGAGAAAGACAGAATTTCACAGAAGGCTAAAAAAATAATTATCAGTGCTGTGGATCAGATGACAACCTGTTTTCACTTCTGTCACCGTCATATTTATGGAAGTCTGTATTGTTTCCATACTATGTACTCACAAGTGTCGCATCAATATGTTTGTCTTGTTGTGTCTGTTCTCTTACCACATCTGTATCCAGAGACTCAAGGCTGTCAGAGTTGTGGGTCTCTCCTCCATCCCATGGCTCTAGATCTTTTTCCTTATGCTCGCCATTGATCCTACTGCTCACTGCTGCATCTGTGAAGTTGTCTGCAGCACACACAAAGAATACATATTTATGTACAGCAGACTGCCACACACACACACACACCCCATGCACACCCCCACACATACGCACACAAGCTCATGATGATATACAGTCACAAGGCTGCACTCTCATTGTTTATGCAGGGAAGCATCATGCCTCAAGAGCTTCTGCCACAAGCTCTCACAGCAAAGGTCTATATGGAGATAGTAGTGGTTCACCAGGCACACCCACTCACAACCAGACATGGGCCCAACTGGATTGGGAAAAAAATCCTTTCAAAAAAAATTGAGCTATTTGCCTGAGCTGGCCTTGGTAAAGCTCAAGGATAAAGGGTTCTGGCAGTGTGAGCCAGAATATGAAAACAGCTTTGTAAAGAGAAGGTAGTCCCCAATCACTACTGTAGCCTCAAACTAAATATACTAATTAAATAAGTAAGGTGGTGTAGTATTTTCAGCTGGCTAAATTAAATATCACAGAATGACTACAAAGCCTTACTCCCCCCCTCTCATTTATTACTCATCATCCATGGAAATATCTTGAAAGGCAACATTCATATGTACAAAAGACTACTTGGCGACACTTTCAGGATCATTCATTATATTTAAATAAACTTACAGAATACTTTGACCAAAAACCAAGGACAGGCATGCTCAAAGAAAACCCCCAATTATATTTGAAAGGAAATCTAATCTCATGTCAGCCCAAGTCTGCTCTCTCATACTCAGAACTGGCACCAATGGACTATGTGCATAAAGCATATGAGCCACCTGGAGTTACATAACTCAGTCATCCCAACTCATCACACAATACAAATTGCATTTAAGCATTTCTGGAAGAGAGTAAGTTCAGAAATTAAGAAAGAAAATTAGATTGGCACCATACAGACAGTTGGGCTAAGAGGCCTGAATTATATTAGTAGAGGTGGTCAGTATGCTCTATGCACACTGTCCATCAAGGGAACTGTACATAAAATAAGGAACATTTACAAATCAAATGTGGGCATAGTGAGGGATAAGCAAACATGCATTTAGATTGCAGTCAGTTTCATGACCTCAAAGCACTTCATGGCCAAACCAAATTAAACATCCTGATGTAACTCCATTTTTAATACAATGCTCAGAAAGGAGATTAAAGTGCAAGTGCTGGACATGAGATTTCAATCTGTTGCTTTCAATGGAATCATAGTTATAACGCTATAATGCTGAATAATTTTCCCTTTTCCGTGTAGCTCTGATTTGAACTTGGGTCCAGTGAGGTTTGAAATCCAGTTCCTCAGCAGAATCCCGCATTTAGGAAAACAAAATAATGTTTTGAAAGACAAGTTAAAACAAATATAATCATTTCCTTCCCTCTTCTAAGAGCGAGTCATTGCTGCAAGGGGTCCTTTGCTGAATGGCTTTGTACAGACTGAAATTGTGCTTGGGTCTAAACCATAATAAATTAGTTAAAACTACATATTAACTTTTAAAATATAACTTTAAGTGACAGCCTAAAATTACTGCTGATAAAATAAGTATTAGTGTTGGTTTAAAACAAAACAAGTATTAGTGTTAGTTTACTACATTAAGTAATTAATACTATTAGCTGTATATCTCTCACACATCCTCAGAGTCCTCATTAAAAAGGCCATACGTATGTTGAAGGCCATGGCCAAGACAGGCTTCTATTTTGAGCCTGTGCTGAGTTCTTAAAGTAAAAGCTTATCTAAACAGCGTATGATAGGAAAAGTGGCAACTCTTCCACCGAAAGCAACATTCAGTCTAAAGATAACAAAGGATCGGGTGAAAAGATGGAGCAAGACTGACCTGCATCAGATATTTGATTTGAATTTTTTGGTTATACAAAAGCAGTGATCCCCCAATTCTGCCCTCAAAATTGGATTTAAAATGCAGTAATAGGTGGTAACAGATCAGGCCCAAGCCATAGAGATTCACAAATTTGTTTGAGTGCATACAGAGATGTGCGAGAGGAGAAAACAGCCATATATTACCTGTGTCAGAGGAGACTAGACCATTGGAGAGGAGAGACAGACAGATGACAGAGAGTCAGAAGATGGACTGACAGATAGAATGACTGACTGGCCATCACACCAATAATTGACTTCCTGTCCAACAATGTGAAGATATGGATCATGTGCAAGTTTTGAAGGGAAATGCAGTTTCCTTTCTTTTTTTTCTTTTTTTTACAACTACTGTTTTCATAGTTTTAGACAAGCCTAGCAGACCCCTCACCCTCCTCTTATTTCAGCTATTGAGATGGTGAAAAACACATGTACCTTCTAAACAAAAAAGGACATTTCTGTCTAGTACACTATCTTCAGAAATAACCATTTTTGAAAACACTGAATTGAACTTTCTTGTTGAATTGGTAACATAAGAACACCAAGATTAGCAATGTTGCTTTAGATGTTTTACTTTTCTGAAAAACCTTGTGAAATCTCCAGTCAGTCCACAATTGTTCACAGGGTAACAATTTGCTTTTTACAAGTGGCACCAGTGCAGTACCATCTATTCAAACCATGTGGTGCAACCCTCATACTTTTTCACCCGTTCATTTTCAAAAAATAATACCCTCCCAAACAGTCCATTATCGTTCAAAGGAGAATTGTATGGGTCAAGATGAATTAGATGAAGAAGAGTCATTTGGCCTTTATTGAGCGTCCTTGCTGTGCCAGGGCCACCTTCGGCCCAATCAATAGATCACATTAGTCTTCAATGACTGGCCACTCAGAGCAGACACACGAGATTTAACTCATGGCAAAGCCTCTGTGGCATCAAGGTAGTGAATACAGACTGAAAAAGATCAATATGTCGTGTGTACACACTGATAGGCATTCACTTTGGCATGTGTTTATTTGTGTGTGTGTGTGTGCAATGAATACAAAGTGACAAACTAACCTAGTTACATTCTGCATGCTTCAAAAGTTTTTAGTATGAACAAGTATATGTATATCAAGACTGCAGTTAATGTACCAACATAATATTTGTCAACACAAACACCCTCAGTACCTTTCCTGGCGAAATTCAGGTCCACATCTTTGAAGGTCACCACAACGACATCTGAGGCCTTGAAAATGATGCTCTCCACAATATCCTCTTTCCTAGGGGCTATGCTTGGCTCTGGGCTCTTTCTGTGAGCTGCATCCAACACCAGGTCACACTGAGGGGGAAAGTTATGTTGAATGGGGAATTTGAAATACAGCAGGAGCCTAACTTTTTACAGAAGAGATGAGGAACTGTGGGACATGGAGGAGGAAAGAATGGGAATTGTTTCATCCAAATCATACACTGCAGTCATTTGAAAAGGTCACCTTGGGCTCTGGAAAATTGTGGACTTCTTTCACTATTGTATGACATTGTCTAAACTATAATTTAATATTTTTTTAAAAATGTGATAGGTTAATGGATAATGAAAATAATCCTGATGAATCTATTATATCACTTGGTGTGTTTGATTGAATGAAATCTGCCATTTTGGCTCAGCATGGCACATCAACATGCTTGCTAAAGCTGAACTACGGCTGACAGCATATATAAACAAAGGTTTGACTGACATCAATTAATTGAGTTCTGCTCATTTATGGCACCCATGCCAGATGGAGCAGCTTGTGAGCTGCAGTGGGAGCAGACACAACTCCAATTTCCTACAAACAAGAAATTATACTACAACAAGTATAATACTATGAAAGAAAATCGAAAACACTAGCCCTGTAACCAAACATTACATTGTTGACTAAGAGACGGTGTACAGAGGGGTGGTGAATACAGCTGTGTGAATATTTCAGCATGTTTGACTGTTCAGTTTGCACACATTGTGGTAATAAAAGCCAAATGTGATGCTTCATTTTGGTCTCAAAACAAAGTAGTGTGTTTGCCTGTGCAAGCACACCAAATTTAATTTCTTTTAGAGTATCCTGCCAGCCTTACTCACATTTCAGTCACACAACCATATAAAAGAAGTGGGAGATACACAATCCCAATTCCAACAAAGTTGGGATGCTGTGTAAAACAGAATGCAATTATTCAGAAAAAGAACTCTGTTTTCTTGACAGTTTTACAAAGTGTTTCCAAACTCCTTTATACAATCACGTGATTCACAAAGTGGTGGACCTCTCTCCATCCTTGCTTGTGAGCGACTGAGTCTTTCCAAGATGCCCCTTTCATACCCAATCATGATACTATCACCTGTTACCAACGAACCTGTTTACCTGTGGAATGATCCAAAAACACCTGTTTGGAAACTTTCACAGTCTTTTGTTGCTCCTGTCCCAACTTGTTTGAAACGTGGCATCAAATTCAGAATAAGCATATATTTATTCAAATCAGTGAAGATGATGAGGTCAAACATTAAATATATTGTTACTATATTGTTTTCAATTGAGTACAAATGTGCCTAAATGTATTAGCAAATTATCACATTCTGTTTATTTGTGTTTTACAAAGTGTCCCAACTTTTATGGAATCAGCATTGTAAGATAAATTTCAACTGTGCTGTTTGGTGTGGAAACAGGGAATAATGTATGTTTCTGACATCTCACCAAGGGCTGAAGTTAAAGGCAAGCTCTGCCAATTGAACTGGGCAGAAACTCTAACATTACTCAGGTTAGGTTTTTCATTTGTGCAAAATGATATTTTCCCCACAGGAGAAAGATTGGGAAATACTTCAACCTAAAAGGGAAGATGAAGAGCTACATACCTCTCTTCCATAAAAGGAAAAGATGAAAAGGGTGATCTTTGTCTAAACCACCTCAGGGGTGAAGCTGTTATTGAGTGCTGGCTGGGCACCATCTTCCCAGCACAGTTAACCTTAATCATTAGTACTATACTGAGGAAATCACAGTTCCAGCTCCATATTAGCACCTATAAAGAGCACTGCACTGTGTGTGATCCTTACCTCTGGACCGTATGTCTTAAATACTCCTTCATAGACTGCTCCGTTTTTCACTTTCAGCTCACACTTGGCCCCCTATAAATAAATATGTCTGTCATTATTCATTGTATGCTTTGTCAGTGTCAATTTACACATTCAAAAAACAAGTTCAGAAACCCATCTGCTGTGAAACAGATAAATGATTGATCAATCTCTGCTTTGTTTATGCAACCAGCTGTCTCTACAAATCACACAGGCTTTGTTTATAGCAGCTTAGACATTTTGAAGAAACAGCATGTGGTGTATGACAGACTGCAGTGCATACCGCTGTTACAAATTCATTTACAGTACGCATGATTCACAGGGTTGTTTCAGACATGGTTTCCTTGTAACTGTGCTTATTTCTCTATTAATTATTGTTATTACGCAGAGGACAAAATTCGTTAGGACAAACAATACATATCTGGGACACAATCTCAAAAACAAGACAGAAAAACAGTAAACATACCACCACTGAAGTCAAGACATGGACCATCCTCATATTTGCATATACACCATTGAAAATGACCTAAAGAAGAAACGCAGTTAACTTCTGATGCTCCCCATTTGCAAAAAAGGCTCTCACAGTGACACCTATCAGATATTTGCTCCATTCATGATGCACAACTCTAAGAAAGAGATAGGCAACCACTGGATTTATGACTTCTTTGAGGTCCATTCTGCACAACCTTTAAACCAAATTGCATAACAATGTATTCAAATGACTCTGCACAGAAATAACAAAAAGAAGCATTAATCTGGTGTGTGGGTTTTCAAAAAGCAGCTTCACTTCTATTTATAAAATACAGCACTCAGGTATACCAAACTTCTGATGATACATGCCTATTTGGCATATAAGCCATTTACCACTGAGTTATGAGAGTTAGCCGGTTACTTACTGCTGCAGGACCTTTACCACTGTGTCTTCCCCTGAAAGAAAAAAATGGCATTGTTGTGAAACTTGCTATCATCATCATTAACAGTGAATTTCCTGCTCACAGACTGAAACAAAGCCCTCTCTGACAGGGGGGGGGCGACTGTACAACTGAATGATATAAATCTTAGGGGCTGATGGTGTAAATCTTTGAGATAAACTGAGGTTAAAGAGTAACCACTCTTTAAGAGCAACCACTCTTTAATCTGCAATGAAATGTCTTGCAAATGTAAAATGCAATGCAGATTCTGAAATGTCCCCCAGATTCCACGATATTCAGCCAGTTCGAATAATGTTCAAGCGGCTGCCAGCCAAACACTCAGTAGCCTACATTTTTTCTAAGCATGTCCTAAAATGCACCTTGTTCAGCAGCTGGCGCACAGCCAGGCATTCACACTGGATTCAATGTAGGCAGTGGCCACATTCCCTACATTATATCCTCTGTAGTAATTGAGTAATAGACTCACTTGAACACACTCAGTCCCTCATTATAAAAACGAAAGCAATCCAAGTAATTTATGACTAAAATAGGCTATTTTTGCATGCACAAGCCCAACTGGTCCGATCTGATTTTACAATCTCTTCCCAGGGCCTTAATGGATGAAACCTACGCAATGAATGGGACGGACTGTCCTAGTGACCGGCGAATAGAGCAAATTAAAACCATCTAAAACCACAGTGCGCATGCAGCTCCAGCACTGACAGCATGTGTCGGCTTCATCGCACAACGACATGGACAGAAATGTCATGCTTCAAGGACACAATTTCACCCGAGCGGCGACGGCAACGTCAAGGTTGAAAGCCCGTCGGTCTGTAACTCCCCCCTTCTCCTCCTCACCCCCGTCTCCTCCTCCATCGTGCGCCCACACGCTTTATATCAATTTCTTGGCAAAGCCTTTGCAGCAATATTGCGGTAACGTACCGAGCTACATGACAGCCAAATGAAAACAAACACAGCTCCTCTATCGTGGCCTGTCTGGTTGAAAAGTGGCCAGGCTGTCCCGTTAGCTAGCCGTGATAATACTGAATGAGGCAAGTGCACTGCATAACAAGCATGGGCTGTCAAACGGCTAATTAACGCTAGCTAAATGGGCTGGTAGTAAACTGACATCAGCAACATGGCAAGCTTGACACATGTGGGAAAACATGTTAGTCCGCCCACGCATGTCTGAATGCACAACCAGAGGCCAGATGATGTGTTTAATCTGACGTGCAAGAGGATGCAATGTAACGTCGAAGTTGCAACAGTACAGGAGCGAGCAGACAGGCCTCGCTAGCTAAAACTGCATTAGGTGACCAACACGTCGCAAGGCCCACACACCGCTCACAAACACGTACTAGTTTTGGACCATTAACGGGAATGTCATCTCTCCAAACTGCCACTGTTGGAAACAACTACATCCAAGTACTGAAATCTGGCCACATGACCCCCTCGGTGCTGTGTTATATTTCGCTAAGTTAACGTTTTAATTCCACAGACCTGCCCAGATTCTGTCTTCCCCCGCCGCTTCCTCCGGCACCGGAGGCGGCGGCACCAGCGGCGTTGCCACCGCCGGGCTTGCTGCGATTTCCACCGGCCTTCATTGACATTGTGATCCCATAAAAGACGGCGTCTTAAAACGACCAGCTTCACACCGCAATTTCTTGACGATGAGACGGCGTGTGTTTGTGTGACAGCTCGGGCTAGCGTGCGGGCTAATGTCAACGTGCCTCTTGAGGAAGATGCTATGCTAAGAAGCTAGCTGGCTAACGGTTGCTAGCTAAATTAGCAATCTCTACAATTCCTATTAAAACAGAAATAAACAATATTTTAAAAAAGACAACACGCGCCAATCACTCTTCCAAAATAAACACGGGTGTTACACCTCTTGTCAATTTGTTGTGTAATCCTAACAAAAAAATTTCGATTATCTCAAAATCGGGTTTCCAGCTAATCTCGGCTTCTTTCCGTTGCTAACAGCGAAAAGACCAAAACAGTCTGAAAGGGGACAAAAAACAGCGGAGGGATATATGAAAGGCGTAACGGCTCATAACACATAACAAAATATTCCTACATTGTCTTCTATGACAACCATTAGTCCGTAAAAATGATAAATGTGCTCGTATTTAATCTAGACCAAGGAAAGAAGCACATAGATGTTCCTTTTGTTTGAAGAAATGACACCTACAACATGGCACTATTTTCAGGAAGTCCATGAATCCTCAATGGCTGTTTTGTGGCATCCACGTGAGCCGGTGAACACACTACACACAAACACACACAAATAGAAACGTACTATTTACACACTGCCTGCGTGTGTTCAAATTGATGGTCACTTAACTCACACATTATATGACTGCACACATTTCGCTTGACGAAGATGAAATTTTTTTTGCAAATAGCTGGTCTGACCTCAACGATCATGATGAACTGACAGGTATTTGGTTGCACAGGTAAATTGTCTAAACAGCATATTCATGATAAGAATGCACATTGATGATTTCGTCAATGCAAGATAAAAGATTGTGCAGCTGATAGAAAAGTGAGGAATTCATATTTGATGTAGATGCCTATATCCTATAAATGTATTTCCAAAACATAAAATTACATGTCAGGCTCATGTATGTATAGTTAGTAATTTCATCAATAACTTAAAAAGACCTTTTTCTTATCGTATTATTTCTGTCTATATGGTATCCACATGGTTGTTTTTATGTGGGTTTTTTTCTTTAAAGACTAAGTTAAACAATAATATGATAAACATTTATAATAATTTCAATTAAAAATAGAATAAAATAAAAATGGACCATTCACACCAAGCATATTTTGTGCTTGAGTTTATTTTGGAAAATAGAACCAAGTCCATAAAGCTTAACCTTTGTATGCAAAATAACATTTTTTAATGACAGAAAATCTTCAATACTGCACACATCATGAGTTCATTTTACATTTTTCTATTTCTTCCTAATTGCAGTTGCAAGTACTATATGTAAAAGGTTGTTTTCTGCTCAAAACATTTATTCATTATTTGACATATTATTTGATTTTAGACATACAGTGAGGCTTTGTATTTAAGAATTGACAAGCTCAGATGGGATTCGAATGGGACTTTATTGCACACATATTTTGTTGGACAAAAGTGGTGGACAAAATAACAGAAAATTTTCAATATAAAGAACAATACATACAATACAATGCCACTGCCAACGACAGCTTAAAAATCACCATATTGTCGAATAAATAGGTAACCTTAACAAAAACGGAGCATAAGATTCACAAAGGTGAAATTTATTGTAGTGCTGTTGCATTGGATTGTAGGTTACACATGTACCTAAAACAGTGGTGAGTTCTCATATAGAAGAACAGCAGAAGAAATAATTGCTGACAGTTTGAACATAGATCAGTGAGTTCTGCACACTGGTGCCTCACCACATGCAGCTGGTGCCCTTTTCATTTTTTCTCTCTCAGAAAACCTGAGTCCACCACTGCTACCTCCAATTATTAAACAAGGTATGATCATGGTAATACCCAAACCTGGAAAAAAAAAAAAAACTTTTTTATTCATTCACTTTTTCATCAGCAGGTCCTATTGTATTGCAAATTCCTTTTTAATTGCAACTTTACCCCACATGACATCTTGAACAACAGATGTGTTGTGCACGAGAACAAATCCCTATATTATGAAGAATGGATGGAGAAGACTATGTGATCTGTTCTGACACAGACAGTGTTCTCTTCTTTTCAAAGTATACTTTTCACTGCTATAAAAATGATTCGTCACTGTTTTGAAAGCAAATTAAGAGACCTCATGCTCCATTCCCAGTACATAGCAGCATGAAAAATAAGGCTGGCCACCAAGGTCTGGTTGAATATCTACAGTATCTTGTTGCAGACGTTGAAGCCTCTGAGCCTCTGCCGGAAGTAGAGCCAGCTCTGGCACTGTGTTCCCAGCCCACTCTAACCTGTTGTCCAGGTGTACTCTGAGGTATTTATACCAGTGAACCACCTCAGTGTCCTCTCCCTAGATGGATACAGGGGTCAGAGGAGGTGTAGTTCAAAGTCATCCACCAGGCCTCTGTAGTCAGAGTCATCAGAGAACTTCTGCAAGTGGCATGACTTCAAGTAGTAGCTGAGGTCAGCAGTGTGAACAGGAAGGGGAAGAAGACAGTCCCCTGGAGGCCCCCTCGTTGCGCTTCAAGGTTCCTGACACTCAGTTCCTCAGTCTTCAAAGTGTGACCTGCTGCTAAGGTAATCTGTTATTAAAGACAGAAGTGAACTGTTCACCTGCATGGCAATGAGCTTGTCTTCCAAAAGCAGAGGCTGTATGGTGTAAAAAGCACAGGAGAAATCAAAGAGCATGATCCTCACTCACTGTGCGCCCAGCTTTGTCCAGGTAGGAATAAGCTGAGTGTAGCTGGTAAATGATAAGGTTTCCCCTCTGAAGTTCTGCTGGTAGGCAACCTGCAGGGGGTCCAGAGGTGGGAGAGTTTCAGTATCTCAAAGTTCCTTATTACACAGGATGTCAGGGCCAAGGGTGTGTAGTCATTTAAGACTTCGGGATGCCCTTTTTTGGTTACTGGGTCCATGCATGATGTCTTTGACAGTATGGGAACCTTTTCCAGTTTCAGTCTCAGGTTGATATTGTGCTGCAGGACTCCACACAGCTGCACAGTACATGGCTCACATTGTCAGGGGCTCTAGACTTTCCTGAGACTTGAGACTGGAGTTTCTTCCTGAGTCTTCTGAAATGGTCAGCCATGACAGATGGGGGTGTGTTGGGAGATTGGAGGGCTGGTATGAGGGGGCCCATGTGTCTAATCTGTCGCAAAACAGGTTCAGCCCATCAGGCCAGCTAGTTAGTTTTGTAGCAGTGGTATAGAAATGACAGACCACTTACTGCTCCTTCATATACACCAAACATTTTGGGATGACTGACATGATTGGGTGGAAACTAAAATATTTGGTTTAGTGACTTTTTCATGTGATGATATCATTTTTGGTTCTGTGCTCAATAATAAAGATGCTGGATTTTTTTATTAACTGTATTTTTCTACTGGGAGCGTTTTTCATTAAATAAGAACTCCAAACTTCTTCATCTTCCAAAGAGAACTGTTTACCTTCTTTGTTGCTTTGAGCTTTTTGGAAGCAGAAATGCAGTAAGACTTTTAAAAACTGGAGGCCATTCAAGAACTATAATGTTAATTTTCGTCTTTTATTTATTTTAATTTATTGCATGTTTGTTATGTGGTCAGTATTTTCAACACTCGTTTGCCTTATTGTTTGTACATGAAGCAAATTGTTAGTAAAGTTTATTTAAAAAAGAAAACTGGGACCTTACGAGGACCTATCAGAGTCTGGCCATTTCAAGCTCATTTGTATCAAATATTTTTAAGGTTCAGATTAAAAATCAGATGACCAAGAGTCTTTTAGTACATATCAAAAATATACATATTTATCTACAAAAAAGCAATTCACGTCCACACATGATCCAAATTTCCAAAACATGTCGATGATTTTCATCAGGCGTTTTGCACGGACTGCTATTGCGTAGTGCCGACTTGGGTTGTGTGTTTCTCTGACAAGAAGCTATGGGATTAGCAAAATAGTCCGGAGATGCGTCTATCTCCCTGGTCACCTCCGAAAACATTCTTGGTTAACCCTTTCCACCACTGACATGGTGTTATTCTTCAGTACAAGCGCTCATTTTTATCGTACTGCCTCACGGAAGAATGTTAACATCTGTGGTTTTGAGTAGAGCCGGAAAACGAACTTGCTACCTGAGCTAACGCGCTAACGTTTCGCTAACTCGGCTCGACGACATAAAAGGCTGCTCTGCTTTTAGGAACACCGTGTGCTCGTTGTGTCAGACCAGCCCAGCGCACCTCGAGGACGACATCGCTGGTTTTCAGATCGTATGTTCCACGATTGCCTTGGTTGTGTAACGTTAATCATCCGCCCTGATCGTGGGATGGAGCGGCACCAGCTCACTTGCTAGCAGGCGAGCTAACAGCAACTTAGCAGGTCCCCAGTGTCTTCGCAGCGTTAGCAGAGCACTGCTCTCATTGCGCTGGCTAAAAATACACTTGTTGCCCTATGCTCAGTGCCTCTCCAAAAGTGGTGGGCTAGTCCTCGTCGGGCTTGTCTTTTCGGCTTTTCTGATCACCTTGCTCGGAGGTTGGCACTCTACATGGTCACTACAGTGAATTTAAGACGACTTGAAGAGCGAGTCGGACCCCGAGGTTGTGAGCCGAGCTGGCCTGATCTGACGTTACATCGCACCCGCAGGTGGACTTCAGGTCTCCAGGTGAACGAAACCCGGCTTTGGCTGATCGGTGGCCGACTGTCATTTTGCCCTAATGGCTTTGTCCTGTCACCAGTAATAATATAACAGTCCTTGGTCCAGCTCCAGGGTTTGCAAGACCGAAACTTTGTGAAGGTCAGAGAAAAAACGCGTTGTTTCCACTGTCAACTGTCTGAGATTGTCGAGGCAGACTTCATCTGTCCAGAGCAGACACCATGTCGGAGGATAACAATGCAGACAAGTTCATCAAGGTAATTTTAACAGAATCACACCTTACTCATCCTGCAAGTAGACACTGCAGTAGTTCTCACTTCTCTAGCAGTAATCGCTGTGGATCTTGATGTAATGAAGTTTGAATGTCTACAGGATTTTTAATGTTACTTCTGTCAACATGATCTTTATTGTTTAATTGCTGTAATAATGATTCCAGATAAGACTACACAAAAAGTACCCTTGAATCTTGTGGTGTGACTCTGTCAAAGATTGGGAGACCACAGTCTTTCTGTATCTTACAAATAGTAGAAATATGAATCACGAAAAATGTGTGATGCAAAGTGTTAACCTCAGTAAACATTATTGTGGAGCTTGGATTTATCTTGCACAGTCATGGTCGTTAACAGGCGACATTTCCATACACCTGTGCTCTGGGATTTGTTCCTGGCTCGCTCCCATCAATGTGTCACTGCCCGGGCATTTATGTCAGCAGTAAAATGTGATCTCAAGTGGCCCTGGCCCCGCTTTCACAGTTGGGTCAGAATGTGCCTAATGCTGGGTTGAATGGGGAGGGGTTGAGAACTGGAACACACAATGAGTGACTACTGGGGCCGTTATCATGGAGAAAGATTAGTGTTTAGCTCACTAACTTTGGATTTACCCAGGCTCTTTGTTATCAAGACCCTGGCACCTTCTTAACCAAGCAATGATCATGGTAACCTATGATGCACAGAGCAGGTTTGGAGGATTGGATCAAAGTGTGTGAACATCCTGTGTATGTTTTGCCTAATCTGATTGCTCCATAGAAATATGTTGCTCCTGATGTATTGATGGTGCACATAGTTGACTTGTATTTACAAATCCTGCCTCTTCCATGTGAACTTGCTCAAAGCTGGAATGGAAAACCTAGAGTTCACAGCCCCAGTTGGTAACCAGCTTTAATACCCAGAGCTGCCAATGTTAGGCAGAGTCAGATCCTTCAAAGATACGAAGTACAGACCCCTGGGTAGTTGTGAAGTAAATACCAGTGCCTCATCCTGTGTTATGTAATCACCACGAATCCTAGATTGGACTGGCTTGAGCTGTGGGGAGGAGACATTATGGTAGCTCTTGGCAGTGGCACACAATTAAACTCATTGTGCTGCCCAAGACCAATATATTCTCAGCAAAGGAGGAAAAGTGCTAATATGCAAATTTTCTGATCTTAAGTTTTGTAACTGAGCCGAGGGTTGGTCAGTTAACAGTCTTAACTTAAATACAGTACAAAATCTAAAAAATACTGACAGACTAAATCTATATTAAAAGCCAGCAGATTCTAAGAACTCCATTCCAATAGTTTTCAACTTGGTTTATTGCAGAGGTAGTCTCCCAGTGCTTCCCTCCTTTCCGGATAGCATCTCATCCTCCTTTTATAATCCTTTTATAGGCAGCAGTGGCCAAGCTTACCCAGATATATGTGTTTTATAGCAGCCAAGCTGTCCTTTTTCAAGAACACTCTGCGTTAAGGATTAGCACCACCATGAAACCAGACAGGTGATAATGGACACCATAGCTCTTGGTGGACACAACTCGGTGCTAAGACAATGGGGGGAAATGCATAGCACTCTTACTCAGTAGAGTCTGCCAAACTCTAAACTAACTTTTGTAAGAGAGTTTTGATCACATAAAAAGCCCATATTACATAAACAGTGGTTTGAGGTGATATTCTGTACTGACAATAATTGAGGATGCAAGGATCTTTCTTATACAGATGATTCTCATGGAGGTTTCTGTGGCAGTGGGTTGTTGATTGTACTGCATGACAGAAACGATGCTGACAACTGCGATGTAGTAAAGGGGATCAATAACATAATCCTTGGTTTGTAAAACATACCAATTCTGCGCAAGAGTGTGACTCTTTTCAAACATCTGATAAATTGTTTGGTGTGGTTTTTCTTCCTGACAGGAGACCTCCATTCTAGATGAGTACAACATAAACTGGACACAGAAGTTGGGAGCCGGCATCAGTGGACCTGTCAGGTGAGTGTGAGAAAGAGTGTGTTAAGTGGTACTTACCTCTGTGGTCTTTCTCTAGTCTCTAAATATTATCGGTTCTACTGATGTAACTGTGTTTGTGTTAAATCAGATTGATGCAGACTGTTGCTGCCGAGGCAGGAGTGTGTAGACAAAACTTGGAACAAAATGTTTTTACTAAACTAGGACCAGGATGAGTACTATTACATAACCAGGTGACATCACCAGATCATCTGTTTGTGATCGGGAAATCACCTGTTTCATGTTGATGTCCACAAAAATGGGTACTCACAATGAAGCTGTCATTTTCGATCATAATGGTAGAAATCTGACATGCTGGGTGAATCCCAGCTGTGAGAGCAGAGCCGGAGTCAAGTGAGTGCTTTCTAGTTATGTTTAGACCTGACAGTAGTATCATGACTCAGAATATTATAAAATCACATGGTGGGATTAAAGATAGAGATGAATATTGATACATTGCTCTGCCCTTGCAGTGCGTGACTAAACCCTGGTTGTGGATCCTGCTTTTGAGTGCATGCTATGTGGTCGCAGCCACACTTTTGGCACACCAACAGCTGGATTACAGTACGAAGTCAGAGCAGATTATTTGTTTGCTGGGCTGTCAAATGGACAAACTTTGTGACTGCTGCCAAAAAGTCCTTCCTGCATGTTTCCACCGCTTTCTCCTGCGGCTTTATTGCACCATGTTCACTCTGGCACCAATTCAACATCACAGTTTGACTTCATCCATGACACATTAGCACATATTGAGAATATGAAGGGGCCAGATGCTCGTTACTTGACCGGACTTTAACAGACTGGACCAACTACAGTGTGTGTGCAACACCATCTCAACTTGAGGCTTAACACAGAGATGTTTGGCGCTGGCATCATTTTTGTTGTCGTTGGTGGTGGCTCATTTGGCACAGACACTATCCATGTAACTGCAGCGTCCTGGGCTTGAATCCAACCTTAAACTTTTGTCCCCCGCACCCTTGAGTGGAAGTATTTTAGCCTGTTTTTAACCACTTCTTGTGGAAATGAATATATATAAACATGTTGCAAAAGGTGTATTTATTCCTCTGCTTTGACAGGTTTTAGTCCACATGCTACAGATGAAAAGCAGCTAACCTTCTTTTAAGACGCTGTACTCGTGTCAAATCGTGGATGTTTGTGGATGCACGAGGGGATCAATGATAAAACTCAGCAATTTTATTTATCTGTGCACTCCCCCCTGCATTCTGCTCTCTAATCTTTTCCACATGGGGAGTAATATATCACAGGAGAACACACATTACTGAAATACTGACAACAAGCAGCAATGACTTTGGAGCTTTTTTTGCATTTAACACATTAAGAAAAGACTTTATGTCATGCAGTGAATCTGAAGGAGAGATTGAAGTTGTCATCAGGGATGGAAACAGGACTTTTGTCTGTCATTAAGAGAAAACACTAGAGATGTTACTCTGCATTGGCCTACAGCCGGAATCGAAATAAATACTAGTTAATACACTTATTAGCAGTATCTTTTATTGATTAGGTTTATTCAGCTACTGCAAAACATTACAGAGAGGCAGTGGCTGCTCAGACAGCTTCTTAAGTCCATTTTTGCTTTGAGCAGTTTCTTCAGTGCAAGTCTGACTGTGCTGCTGATTCTTGCTAGATACAGGCTGTGATATATGAGTGTGTGTCACTGATTCTTCCTGTCCATTCTGCACTTTGAAGCTATCACGGATCTGGATCAGCAGAGGACAACCTGTTATTTCCTAATGTGTGTAGTTTTGGCCTCAGTAAGTGACAAGATTACAGAGGAATTGACTCATCGGTCTTCCATGTAAACACACTCTTAAACTCTGATGATTCATTGCGGACTTTGTTTCTTTCCGGGCTACTCTTACTCACGCTCTCTCTTAGCTTTCTGTCGTTCACTCTGGGTCATGGAGACTTTTGCATAATACGAAATTTTTGATTCTCGTCATCATCCCCCTGCTTACCTGTTTTTGTCATAACGCATTCATGTCTTTTACTGTACCAGCCCCCCTCTGTCTACCTCTGTGATTCATTAGGTAGGTATTGCTTTCCAGAGAAGTGAACTTTGGCCGAAGCAGAATGTTTCTCGCAGTAATGCTTTAATAGTGTAATCTGAGTTTACAGGCCAGAGGTTGCTGTTTATATTTCAGTCCTTGCTGTGTAGAGGAGGCAGAAAAGGAGTTAAGACTTTTTAGAAAATGAAATGCATGTCCCTGCGGTCCATATTTCATCACTTTTCTGCTGCAATCCTAAAATGTAGTTTGAAGAAAACCATTAGCAGGGGATATTCATTCAAATACTTCAAACCTTTAATATGAATACATGAAAAATTCATGACAAACTCTGGCAGCTTTCTTTGGTTTTACTTTCATTACAAAGACACAGACAAGATTCATATTTCCCATAACAAACTGTGATGTTGGCAAAATACCGTTCCCACCTCAAGCTAGTTGACTGATGTTTTGTCTCTGTTATATCAAGCCAAATGTATCATCACCGTACATTTTAGCTAGACTTTAAGAAGGATGCAAATGTATAACACCTGCAGAATCATCTTCAAGCACATAGAAACTGATAATAAAGCTAAAAGCTAATTAAATAAAGGTATGAATTAACCCATAAACAAGCACCAGAAACACACCACAGTCAGTTAAGTTGCATACTAAGCGGGACATTTCACAGTTGAAAACCTAACTTGTCAGTGCTCTCTGGTGGACAATCTATGTAGTAGCGGCCCTGTTTCTAAACTTGTGTCTTGCTATTTCTTGTCACTTATCGGCTGACATGCACAATGATACCAATATAACTGAAATAAGGTAATAGCAGCCGATATAATTCTAGTTCAACCCCACAGAAATATAACAAATTCCAAATATATTTGGCTCAATTTTGTGGAAATGAAAAATATGCAAATGATGCAGCCATAAAAACACGGGGTCTGTAGTTTGAATACTTCACTCAGAATATACATGAAAGTGTCAGACAAGAATAAGACGATTTTACCAACCTTAAAGTTACTTAAAGGAACCACAGAGGACAAAGTGTAAGGTAAGAGGTTAATGGATTGCTTGAACAATGTACCTTTGTTGGTAGCAATGGTGACCACACATCAGTCGAGGAAAATGCAGAGAGTAACCACACACTGGATCTTTATTCAGCTGCACATTGGTGCCAGCTGTGATTTGCATTTGTGGATACTGTCTGGCATTTTGTTGAACATTTTATACCCTCTAAAACAAATTTGTGGTTTTGTGCTTTAGAAATAAAATAGTCTTGACTTGGTAATGATAATGTTTCTTTTTCCTTTAAAACAAGAACGACCTGTGTCTTTTATATACAGATACAGTGATTACAAAACACAGGACTTGAATAAGTACAGAAACAACGTGGAGATAAGAAACTACAGATCTGCGATTCCTTGCACGCATGATCACATCTGTGTGACAGGTTGGGTTATCATGTTGACTCTTGTTTTCTTCCTGTTCAGAGTTTGCGTGAAGAAGTCAACTCAGGAACGCCTTGCCCTGAAGATCCTCATTGATCGCCCCAAGGCCAGAAATGAGGTTAGAGGAGGCGCTCTCTCGGGTGTGATTAATGTCTTTTCTTTTTGACTGTATCAATATCGTTTGGTTTGTCTGCCTGCCTGTTATCAGTCTTTATTAATTCCTGTTTTTCTTACCTCGTCAATCTGTCTCCCGCTCTTCTTCTGTCTGTTTGTATGGGCTTTGTTGTCTGTAACATTGTCTTCCTGTGGTGAACAGCGTGTGTCCCAGTCATTAGCAGCCTTCTGTTTTGATCAAGCAGCGAGACATGCAGTCAAAACAAGTAACACAGACTTAACTTCACACAAGCTCTCGCAGCTGATCTGTGAAATCTGTCACTGACAAGCAAATACACACAAATAATTATCACCACAACAATATATTCTTCAGGTACTTTAATCATCTTTTTGAATGAGGGTGTACGTTGGATTTCTGCTATGTTTTATGTGTGTGCACGATAATGATCAGTTCAGTGCACATGAAGGTAAGGCTTACAAATTACTTTCTGCTTTTCTGACAGTGCACAATTTGCATCATTACAATGAGTTGGTTGAAAGAAGCCTCTTTGTTATATTTGTAGACTCTGTTATTTTCATTTATCAGCTCATAAGACAGATTCTTGCAATAACAAACTCAAATGTGAAACCCATTTTCATCTTGTGTTACAGCTAAGTTTCCAGGTGTTCATCTCCCTCTCACACACACAAAACTCGCCTTTTTTGGAAACACAATGAGGGAAAAGGAATAGTAATCAAGACCCTCAGATTAAGAGGAACCAATAAAATGCTATAAGCAGTAATGTACATACTGTAGCTTGGACACTAGATTCTGACAGGAGGTGTTTCAGTCATCGTATTTCACGCTTCCAACCTATTTTCTTCCATTTTACACACACAGCTACTGTGATCATGTGTCGTGACAGACGGTGGTCTAAAGCTTCTATGTGCTGCTTTCGCTACTCGAGCGGTGTAGACATTGTGTCAAGGTTTGGTGACAATACATATTGTGAAACCAGAGAAATGTGTCTGCTGTTGGAGATTTTGCAATGCTGTTACAGAGATATTGCTCCAGAAGCTCCTGTTGTATTATGCCATTGAGGGCAATGCCACAAATCAATTAGCAGCACTTTTTTATGGCATTGTTGGATCAGAATTTATGTTGCCATCATATATTGATATGAGGATATAAACGTACATATATCATGTTAAAATAGGCATTTTTACTAATAACATTAACAAGGCCTCTCTTCTATTCAAATAGAACCAGCCGGCACAAAACTTGGGCCTTGAAACTGAAGCAGCTAAAAGAAATTCGGCCATCTTTCATTTTATTAATTACACATGTGCTTTTCTGGCTGTCCCAATCTCATCTGCGAAGAAATGTCTGTTCTTGTTAAATACCAATATAGATACTGTATTAGTCGTCTCGCCCACTTGTTGTAACTAGACGATCTAGGTGTCCATAATGGCATACAGCAATAAAAATACAGCAAACAGTGAATACTCTCTCATCTTTGCTCTAGTTTAAACACATGGAAACGAATGTATTCTAACTTTTAACGGCCCATTTATCAATTCAAGTGGGAAGAGAAGTGCCCACACTCAACACCAGAATTTTATTAACACAAAGAGAGTGATCATATTGAGGATGGGATGCTGCTCTGCGTTGCTGTTATTTTGCATGGTTTTATAGTGAAAATGTAGCACATTGAAGTGAATCACTGTACACAGAGTGTTCGATTCTCTTCCATGTAGGTGCGTCTCCATATGATGTGTGCCAACCACCCAAACATAGTGCAAATCCTGGAGGTTTACGCCAACAGTGTCCAGTTCCCACACGAGTCCAGCCCGAGGTAAAGAGCTCTGTGTGTGAATGTATTTGTGTGAAATCCATTTCTTTTTTTTAACTATATGTCAATCTATCTCCTCCTTTATTGTTTTTTGACAGAGCGAGGCTCCTGATTGTTATGGAGATGATGGAGGGTGGCGAGCTATTCCACAGAATCAGTCAGCACAGGCACTTTACTGAAAAGATGGCCAGCCAGGTCACTAAGCAGGTAGGAGAAGACACACAGTCGTCACACCAGGAGTCAACACAGACTGTGTTTTTAGCTCTCTGAATGTAATTCTCTAGAAACTTAAATCCGGTCAGTCAGTCTTTCTCCAGTAGTGTCTGTCTGTGTGTTTCTTTGTGTGAAACACTTTTCCTCTGTGTGTACCAGCATATCACGCTGCCTCCGCCATGTCATTAGCAGCCCCCTGCTTGGATACAGCAGCACATGAGGCAGTTAAACAAATGGTGAAAAGAAAAAACACACCAGCTCAAATCAAGTGTGTTTAAAGGCTTCTCTCTCTCACACACACACACACACACACAGTCACAAACAAAGTAGTGTCTCAGTCTGATGTCTCTTCCTCCTGTAGATCAGTCAAGCCTTGGAACATTGTCACTCACTAAATATTGCACATCGCGACCTGAAGCCAGAGAACCTGCTCTTCAAGGATAACTCTCTGGTGGGTATGCAGTTTAAAAAGTGTGCTGCTACTGATTCCACTGCTGATGCGCTAATTAGGCACACGATGTATTTATGACAAAGGAAAAGAAACTTTGCTGGACTTAATGGCTGCAGCCAGTGCTTTAGCGTGTAAGGAAGAAAATTCACTGGCACTGTTTGCAGTACCTTTTTTACAGGAAGCTACTAAAATATGTTTCTCTGCTTGCTCACTCTATGATTCTGTCCTTTTCCACAGGATGCACCTGTGAAGTTGTGTGACTTTGGCTTTGCCAAGATTGATCAAGGAGACTTGATGACCCCTCAGTTCACTCCCTACTACGTAGCACCTCAGGTAAGAAGCCAACATAGAATTCTTCCAATAAATACTTGTTAAATGTACACACAGATTTACTTCTTAGTCTTAAATGCAGCAGTGATGAAGGCTGATGCACAGTTTCACCATGTTTCCCTCCTGCTGTTATTTCTGTTCAGGTACTTGAGGCTCAAAGAAGACACCAGAAGGAAAAGTCTGGAATTATACCTACCTCACCCACTCCTTATACCTATAACAAGGTGAGACTCCAACCCACTGAACTAAGCATTTAAGTCAAGTATTGTTTCTAAATTTGATTTAATGTAGTAGAGCTAGATTTCTTACATATATCACTACAGAATATTGACTGTATCTGAAAGTATGTTTAAATGTTTCTTTTCTGTTGTTCTTCAGAGCTGTGACTTGTGGTCTCTCGGTGTGATCATCTACGTGATGCTGTGTGGCTACCCTCCGTTCTACTCCAAGCACCATAGTCGCACCATCCCGAAGGACATGAGGAAGAAGATTATGACTGGCAGCTTTGACTTCCCTGAAGATGAATGGAGCCAGATCTCTGAGATGGCCAAGGACATTGTACGCAAGTGAGTCTTTTTCCTTTTCCCTGCTCTGGTCTGGTTATCTCATCTTACTGTACATAAAAAACCTGCTTTATGCCTGCATACCAATTCTCTGCACACTGCTTCATTCATCCTTTTTCTGTCCAATAATTTCCTCCTCCTCCTCTCCTCGTCTGCTCCCTACAGGCTGCTGAAGGTGAAGCCAGAGGAGAGGCTGACTATTGAGGGAGTCTTGGCTCACCCTTGGCTCAACTGCACCGAGGCCCTCGACAACGTGCTGCCCTCCGCCCAGATGATGATGGACAAGGTAAGTGGGAAGTCAAAGGTGCAAAATCTTTGCATTGCATCATCTTTCCTGAATGAATTGACCTGCAGAGGCCACTGTAAAAAGTTAGTCTTATTAAATAATGTGCAGTATGTTGGCATCCTCTTCTTCCTTTTCTTACTGCCTGTCCTCTTACCTTTCCAGGCAGTAGTCGCAGGTATCCAGCAGGCCCATGCAGAGCAGTTGGCCAACATGAGAATTCAGGATCTGAACGTCAGTCTGAAGCCCCTAAACTCCGTCAACAACCCAATCCTCAGGAAGCGGAAACTGCTGGGGTATGATGGCTTTTGTGTCAACTTTTCTCTCTTAAAATGATCATTGCACTGAAAAGGTACAGCAGCTCAGTGAGGGCTTTTCTGGTCTTATCTGTAGCAGTGTATTACTCAGTGCTGAAGCAAACCTAAAACTAATTCTCTTCAGTTACTGCTCAGTTATTATATCAGTTTGGTCTAAAATGTGTTTTCGTGTCCATGTTGCAGCCCCAAGCCCAGCGATGGTTTCTTCATTCATGACCCAGAGAACGGAGGGGAAGACTCCAACGTAGCGCTGGAAAAGTTACGAGACGTCATTGCACAGTGTATCCTACCACAAGCTGGTCAGTGAACCCACACAGACATTTGAAGTAACTAGAAGAGACATACAACCAAACAGACACATACACATACTTTGTACACAGACAGCAGCTTCTTAAGCGAATCTCTTTCTTTGTGCAGGAGAGAACGAGGACGAGAAGCTGAATGAGGTGATGTATGAAGCCTGGAGGTTCAACAGAGACTGTAAACTGCTGAGAGACGGCTTGCAGGGCCTCAGCTGGGACGGTCAGTAGCATTTCATCTGGGCTTTATCTGGTTCTCTTTATTTTCAATTGTATGAAACAATTAAAAGCAAAGCAGTTGCTGTTTTGCCTTTTGACATCTAAAAGCTCTTAGTAATTACCTGTAGTTGGCTTCCTTGTGTCATTCACTAATTCATCTAACATGATAAACTGAATTATTGTATATTTTTCTTTTCCTCTATGTTTTATTTAGCTGCAAAAGCAGTGAGTTGCAGTTACAAACACAGCTCACTGATTATCAGTAGAGCTGAAGTGATTGTCAATTAACTGGCAACTAATATGTTTATTTTTTCAGTCAGTTATTGCTCCAGCAATTAAGTCCAACACATAATGGTTTAAGTGAAAAAGACAAGTGATAGGTTGGTGTGGATTAATTCTCCTGTTAAAAGCCTGAATTATTTTCTCCTTTATGTTTGTTGTTTATATGCTCACCAGGTCCCTAACCACCAGCTTTTTCATTGCAGGACGAGCCTTCTCCGATAAAGTCGACCGCTTGAAGTTGGCCGAAATAGTGAAACAGGCCATCGAAGAGAAGACCAATCTCCAAGAATCTCATTAGCAAACGCTGTCTTTCTATCTTCTTTTTATATTGTTTATTATGACCCTTTTTAACCCATATCTGTAAAGAGGCTTTTTTATGTAAAATAATGCGCTAATTTTTTTTTTTTCATGAATTCACTTGCAAGACCTATTGTACAGCTGTAGATATATTTCAAAGAGGACTCATTGGTACGATAATTTTTTTTAAATGGACAATTGCAAAGGACATTGAGAAAAAAAACCCTATATTTTCATTTTTGCAAAAAAAAGAAAAAAGAGAAAAGAAGAGAAAAATCAGTTAAAGAAATTATTTTCTGGGAGGGAATTTTTATTCGCTGCTTGTCCAAAATGTCACATGTTTTATCCCAGTGATTTAGTTTTATTCTATTTTATTTTCTTTTAACCATCCCAAGAATTTTATTTATTTAAACAAAGAGTTCCATTATTTTATACCTTCCTTGTAGCCTGGCAGTGGGCTCTAAAGTTGAGAGAAGCTGTCTACGATGTGACTTTCTTCTTCCACACACACGTTCAGAATCTCAAACTGCGTTGAAGTGATCTGAATCTCTGCTTATGTGTAACTTGACCTTTTTGTTGTGTGGAGGTCGAGGCAGATTGGAGATGGAGAAAAGAAAGTGTCATGAAATAGACAAATGCAGCCTCAGATTCATTTTGTCACAACCCCCCTTTTTTTTGAAGCCGATAAGACGACACTAAAAAGATCGACGCAGACTGAATAGACATAAACACTACGGCTGGGTTTCTTTCTGACTCATTTAGGTCAGTGTGTTCTGACAAAAAAAATCTTATCCTAAGATCCACTTACTAGCTTTTTTTTCAGCTTTTAAGTGTCTCACAACCTTCTTTAGAAGATGCAGTCGAAGGCTCCTGTTAAGACTTTGTCAAGCTGTTTTCCAAGATTGGACTTTCACACTCAGCTAGAGTTCAACTCATATGCATGAAGTGATGATACCATTTGTCAGCTTCTGAAGTTTGTGTCTGGCAAGTAAAATGAAGTGAATTATTTCAAATGTTTGCAAAAAGCCTTTTTATGTCTTCCCATTTCTGATGTGATTCTGAAAGGTCTTAAGTTCAGTCTTCAGTTGTTGATCTGTGAAACTGATGCAATCTGAGCTGCTGTGACGTTAAAGTTGTATCTACTGGAATTCAGACCACAGTTAATATCTAAGTCCTTTTTAAAGCCAATGCTCTTTGGCTACTGGAGCCAACAGAAACACAAACAACTGGCAACTTTGGTGCAATGTAGTCGACGTCTTTATGCCAGAAAAGATCAGTAGGAAGGTTTCAGCATCCATGAACAGGTGTGTTAGGATTTCAGTCTTGGACAACATGCTGTGCTACTGAATGTGCAATAGGGCAATAATTTAATCATGTGTTCATAGTGCATGCATGTACACGGTAGTGAGATAGTGTGTATCAGTATTACTTTCCACCTTCCATACTTCATTTCAATGGTCTGAATACCAGCACCTCTGCTCATCCTGGTCCTTGAGTTGTAATTAATATCGTATCACTGATTAGTGACATTTCCGCTGCACTGTTTTTGCTCGAGTCATATCTGATTTTTCTTCAGAGAGGGGATTCATGTTGAGGTGTGTGAATAAGGCCATGTTGACACCACAGATCAGGGCTTAGATGGCTGACAGTGCAAGTCCTCTGCTTCAGTGCCTGATTTTTTTCTTCCATAATGTGTTTTGTTTATTTAAAAGAAAATCCTCTGAAGTTTATGAAATCCCCCTTTGAGGAAGTCTTACTTTTATATGGAGCATATCTTCATGTCAAGATTACTGCATTAACCATGTTGTTTGACCTTAATGAAACGTGTCTGTTCTGAGTAATTTGCAAACAATGGTGCAATATATAGTTGCTGTTAAGTGACATCTTTTGACATTTTGAGGTAAACTGGAGGATCAGGTGTTTCTTTATAAGTTGAGAACATTTTCATGCTTAATTGAATAAACCGTCAGAAAACAAATTGGATTATCTTTTTGCATTGTCAGATAGCTAAAAACTCGTGAGTAGGACAGCAGCGATATGTAAGCTGATCTTTTTCACACTTTCCAAGTGACATGAAGAACAATTGCAGGCCTTCATTTGTATGTTTTATGTTTGTTAAAACAAAGTCAATCATTACTAACATGATTCTGAGATCATTTTGGCTGTGTTGATGTCAGGTTCTGTTAAACGCTGACAACCACAGCTTGTGTTTGAAAAGGTCTTTTTATTACATGGCTAAATTGTATATTCAAATGTGCCTTGCTGATGGCGCTGAGTTCATCCCTTACTACTCCTATCTGTAAAAAATGAATTACAAGATGAAACCTCAGAATCATTATAAGCAGTGATTGATTTTTCTCCTTTTGGCTTGTTTTTGTGTTAATTTTCATTCCACTATTCCCTGTAATTCTCAAATGTGGAGAAATATTTGGAAAAATCTATCCTCCAAAAAGATTAATTTATTGCCTCTCATTTCACCACTGACACATTCAAGAAATAGTTCATTCTGGGAAATACGCTATTCACTCCGAGTTGGTGGTAAATGAGAAGTTTGATACCAGAGATATAAGGTGGTAGTTAGTGAGCTTTAGAGGTGTTGGGTCCTTGGATTTACCAAGCAGATATGGGAGTGGTTTCAATCTTCTCATCTCTGCCACAAGAGATTTCCCAAAATGTCAAAATGTGACTTCAGTGTTGGTATTTTTCTTTGAATGTGGGATCATCCATTTTGTAGCCCAGCACATTAAACATACAGTGCTGCAGAATCGGCTTGTCACTGAAAGTGGAGCCTAATGCTGCTGCTTTGTTTTGCCTTGACCATGCCTGTGTGGATGTGTGACAGTATGTTATTAATTTATATGTGCTTGTGTTTGCGTGTGTCTAATCTCTACATTTGAAGATTCTGGTATCCGAAGCATTCTGGTTTCCGTCTGTCGTCCAAATAGAGTTGACGAATCGCGTTTGAGCAAGTTTTGGTTGCATGCAGGTTATGGCTGAAATGCAGTCTTGGCAATTGTCTGACCACAATTTGGCTTTGTATTAGCATTTTTTAAAATTATCTGCATTCATATACAGATATATGTTTATAGATATTGTCTGGTTTGAAAGTCAAGTTGCTGTTTGGACTGGAAAGACTGGAGCACAGAAGAAGTGTGGGCCCGGATATCTGTTGTCTGGATATCCGCTGGCCGATGGATTTTGACTTTGGCGTGTGTCTGGTTCAGTGTGTTGAACCTTCTTTGTATTTCTGGAGGCCTATCGGTGAATCAGAGCCGCTTCCTTTAAATCTCTTCCCCCCGACTGACGAACAGAATTTATATCCTCTGCTACCCAAGCGAGCACTCTCGTCGAAGGGTCGTGTATTTATTAGCATTTTGTACTGTAAAGTCGAGGCATGTTTTTTGATATCGATACTCAATAACGATGAAGACTCCAAGGGAAACACACAGTCATGCTCAGACACCATTTAGCTGCTGATCGCTGCTCAGTGTTAATAAAAATCCCAGAGGGCTGTTGGTTTGAAGATGCTACCTCCCTCCCCTCCTCTGACTCTTACTTGCTGCTGCAGGAGGTCCCCACACTGACATTCAGACTAACCCCAGCTTTAGACATATTTCACAAATATTAAGTAGCTTCCACTTGTCATTTCCTCTCTCTTATCTGCTCGGTGACGAGAGATTGAATTTTTTACAAGGAAAGAGGAAATATTTCTTGTTTTATACAATCTCTCCCAACATGGATGCTGACTGAGGAGAAGTCCTTTTTTTTTTTTTTTTTAATACCAGCACATTAAAAATAACCCGAAAGGCAGAAATTGTTCAGTCAGCATTTCTACTCTTGATAAATACCAGTTGCTTCCATTTCCCCCTGCTGTATGCATAATCATGAAGTACAGAGAGCTGAGGTTTATATATTTGGAGTTGCAAGAGAGAGAGGCTGGCTTCTTTAGGTCTGGCGTCAAGCGGAGATGTAAAGAGGAAGAATTTATTTCTCCTGAAGTAGCCATTCCTGTTTATGTTGATACGTCGGGGAGAACTTTAGAGGAAAGGAAATCGTTT
This sequence comes from Holacanthus passer, assembly GCA_025331565.1. Lineage (NCBI taxonomy): Eukaryota > Metazoa > Chordata > Actinopteri > Pomacanthidae > Holacanthus > Holacanthus passer. The sequence continues at coordinate 3,374,437 of JAFREQ010000009.1, read as the reverse complement.
GAAAGTCGGAGCCTTTTCTCTGCTTCACTGGCCTGTTTCTATTTTTTTCTCTGGTCTGGCAGTTATGTAGCATGTACCTGAACCCCTCATCAAAGACTCGCTGTATTTCGCATCTATTTTTTGCCCTTTCTGTCTTCTTTGGAATGTCATCAATGTCATGCTGACTTTGTAATAAAGGAATTCTTTGACTTTTGAACATTTTGTTTCTTTAACAGTGACTATTTACTGGTGTGGATTCCAGCTCAGATTTATACACAGCCCATGGTCGTATTACTTAAAATGCAAAGGATATGTTTGTTTGCACACTTACTCTTAGGAGGAATTTGGCTTGCTGTGAGAAGCTTTTGAGTAATTAATTATAATCTCTAGTCTGGCTTCTGTAATTTCCTGACAGCATTTATTTCTTACACTCGCATCCAAAGATCCTTTTAATTTTCCTTATGCGATATTTATTGCCAGCTTCCAAAAATGTCTACTCAATCTGACATTTTAAGTTAAAAATCTTTTATTGCAGATTGAAAACAAAGCCGATAGAAATCTAGAACAAAATCTTCGGAAGAAACTCATCACCTCAGAAGAGAAAAACATGTTCACATTGATACATAACCAAAGATACACTCGCTATGTTACATATATTTAAGGCACTTTTTGTTGGAAAGCAGCAATAACACCAGAAATTTGCTCCCAGGATGGAAATCAAACCATCAAAAGCTTGAAAGTTGAAAGAGTGATTTAAAGTCTGTTTTTACATGGGGAAGGTTTTTTTTAGTTACACTGAACTTATAGGTCTTTAACCGCAGTGGAAATGTTATAACACATGCAGTACAGAGAGTAACAGGTGAGGTGAGGAAATGTCTCATTGGGTCCCTCAGCACATCCCATTTATAGGGGAAATATTAAGGCTAAACACACATTTTTGTTTGTTTTTGTAGTTCAGTAATTTACGTGGCACACTAAAACTTAACTAAATACAGATCAGATCAATCTTTTAATCTGCACTGTAATGCACAGTGTAAATGGGTTGAACATAATCTGTATGTTTGGAATGTGTTTCTTAGAGTTTTGGTCCACTTGTACATATATTCTGCCCCTCAGTCCACAGTGTGCAACAGGTGCTCCGAGACAAATCCCCTACACGTGGAAATGCACTCGGCAAAGCAGGCGAACTGTAAAAAACGCATTAATTCAATGCTTTGAAATTCATACGAACGTGATGCAGAGGACCGAGAACTGAGGTGTTTGCACTAAACAATGGAACTAAAATGGAGTTACAGTTGGAAAACAAGCAACAAATCCATTTTAGGTCTGTAATAAATCTCTCTGAGCTCCACGACCCCTCCCCAAACCCGATGGAAGACAGTGACATGGTGTTTCAACAGGGCCGGCTCAGTCCGAGTCCTCGTCGTCCAAATACTCTTCAGCGTTGCTGTGTGTGCGGGTAATGTCTAAAACAAGAGAAATGGACAGTTAATGTCAGCTATATTTCATAAAATTTGAGTGTCTGTTGCATCTTTTACGAATTACGTTCCTGAGCTTGTGCAGTTTTTTTTTTTTTTTTATAGTTCGTTTGCAATAAACACACTGTGTAAGAGTCTCCTTCATGATGGGAATGAAGCTTAACAGTCTGGATGTAATGACCAAATTGCAGCTAAGAGGCTTTGTGGTTTAACACTGCAAGTTAATACAAGGACTAGAAATAATGGAAAGACAGTCTATAGTAAATTGTCCTTGAGTTTAATAGCTTCCCTATCTTTTACCCCTCACACACATTTTCTTACAAGGACCTGTGTTGAACCTGTCTGCCAACACAGGGCGGACCCCCAAAAATATCAAATCTGATTACACATAATATCCCTGTTTCATGCTGTTTACACAAGACACAGGAATAGGACATGGATAAGACAGTGCGACCACAGTAAACCAAGCAGTAGCAATCAATTGTTCATAAACTCTGGCTAAAGACTAAAGTGGCCATTTTTAAACAGGGTTATATATTATGATTCATCTCATGTGGCTTTCACAGGACAGTCAATCCAAGTCGGCTCAGGTATAAAGATATAATTCTTTTTCCTGTATGAGTGTGTGGCCTGTCCTTGTGATTCTGTATGTGTGGGCGCTGCGAGGCTGCCCCCTAGTGGCAGCTGTACTTACTGCTTGCCTGCTTCCTTTTGAGAAGTGAAGCACACTGGGCGTTGGTGGCCATCTCCAGAGCCAGCTTATTCTCATTGTTCCTGATGTCTGTCCTCGGATCTGAAACAAAGACACTCACAATAAAAAACTAGAAACTACACACAGAGAGACACAAAAATACTGACACAGAGATAAAAGTATGTGCTGGTTATTGTTTCCTCAATCTGGAACCACATTTTCTCATATTTGGGTTTGATCAAATCTTTCTGGAGCTTTCTGTCTGTGTTTTCCCTGCTCTGTTTCATTATCCATTTCTTTTCATAAAACAACATAACAGACACGGCTAGATACTCACTCTTCGTCAGCAACATTTCCACAATGTCAGAATAACCCTTCCAGGCAGCAGCGTGCAGAGCAGTGTCCCCGAGTTTATTCTGAAACAAAACGCCCAGATGAGCATTAACTTTGACAGCATTAAACTAAGATGTGTGATCACAGTGAAATTTCGGATGATGACTGGCAAAACATGTGGAAGATCAATCATCATCTACCAATTCACGGACATGGAGGGAATTCTGGAAAAATCTGCTCTATCTCTTTATTACACCGAAAAGTAAGCAGCTACACAGATGTCAGAAATGTTGGACTGAGTGAGGATCATTTCATCACTGACATGCTTTTTGGAAATGTCAGAAAATAACTCCAACAAACACTGGGATAAAAATTGTTTGGTACTTTATGTCTCTGAAGATAGTGTAGTGGGAAGCAACTGATATTTGGTCCAGATACTGTAAGTAAAAAAGCTATTAAATGGAAATGAGGGAAGGAAAAGTGTCACTGACAAAGAACCGATGGCTAATAATCGTTGAAGAAAATCTTCTTAATGGAAAAACTGACATATCTTGACATTACAAGAGGCACAATTGGAAGAAAAATGGACACATCAGAACAAAGCAGCAACTAAATCTTTTGCCAATAAAGACCTAAGTGGGATAAAAGATTTATTATCTCACCCCAAGTTGTGACCTAAATCACAGCTACCAATATTAAATACAAGCATTATTTATATGGAGTGTTGTCACAAAGGTACATCTACACACAAACAATTTGAGTTTCAGTAGCATGTCGTCTTTCCAGATTGGAAAAGCAAGTCCAAGTCTAGTCCCTGTAGCTTCAGCTAAGTAGGATACACCTGTTTACGTCATTTGAGCGATTAGTGAACTTTCATAGGTGACTGAGTTTTTGTGTCCATTAAACCCATCTCACCTGCTGGTTGACTTCCACGTTGGGCTGGCTTAGCAATAGCTCCACCACATCTGATACAGAAGAAAAAAAAGAGAGAACTTACAGAGTGACAGATTGAGTGAAGTTTTAATCATATGTATCACATAACAGGCAGGAACAACAGAGAAACACAGAAAAACTGGAACACTTTCAAAGACCAAGTTCCTGTTTCTGTGTACTTCACTTTCTCATGTAAAACAAATCTGTCGGTGTGTCACAATTCAACATTGATGAAATTACATTCAGTCACTGACAACTGAAAATTCAATGTGTTTGTTAAAAGAAGCTGCAGTTTTTGTGGTCTTAATCCAGTCAATGTTTCATACATCACGATTACTGTTACCTTTATGTCCTCCGTGGCATCCCCAGTAGAGGGCAGTGTTTCCAGCCTTATCTAGCCCGTTGATTCCCACCTTGTTCTCCACACACTCCCTCAGCCAGCTCAGATTGCCTGTTTAAATACACAAATAAATGGATTGAAGGGATTGCTGCACAGGAAAAGAGATGAGTAACAATAAATAAATAAATCATGTAAAAAAATCTGTAGATATTTGTTGCACCTCGTTTGGCTGCTTCATGCATTGGGTTGTCGATAGACTCTGCCTGCTCAGCCACTAAAACAAACCAAAACAAGATCATTAGTGCATTATCAAAGATTCACAATTAGATAAATAGTCAGTATTGTGTAATATGTGGGTCACCACATGCATGTAATAAAACTCAAAGTTGGTCTGGCTGTATTGTTTACTCACCATAGTTACTTGGGATTAGCCCTGTCCTTCCTCTGCACGTCCCCTTCCACCAATTAGTGTCACTCTGGGGATAATAGTAATGCAGAAATATTTTTACATCAAACATCACAGAAGCAAATGAGTAGAGAGAAACAGGACAAAGCGAACAAAAGCAAATGCAGGGAAAATTGACTCGAGGTGGAAAAAAAGGAAAAATAAATTACGAAAAAAGGAAGACACAAAACGCAAAGAGTGCAACACTAAGATTCCAAAAAAAGAGGAAGAAGAGTCAGAATCAAACTGAATGAGACATGAGAGGCTTGAAGACAGCAGCCAAATCTCTCTTTTACTTACTGTGTCGGAGATGTACAAGTAGTCTCCTTCTTCAAAGTACAGCTCATCTGGCTAAAAAAATAAAAAAAGATCACAATGTTATTCTGGGCTGATCAGTCACACTGGCTCAGGAAGTTTCATGCATTCACAGCATTCTGACCTCAAGACTGACTTTTATGTTACATTTTCACCTCCTTTATTCTTCCCCTTTTTTTCTCTCCTGTTCACCACTGACTGAAACAATCAACTGCTAAATTTATTATGTGGTTTAACCTTAAATGTCAATTATTTCAGTTGATTTCATCCATTTTTCACCAATCATTACATTCTTATTTGAATTTCTGTCCAGGATAGCACCAAAATTCTGATTTACTATTCTACATCATTGTTAAAAACTCAAGTGAAACTTAAAATGAAATGCTCCATGCAAGAGGTACAGTGTGTGTTAAATGTGTCAGATTAATCTTTAACAATCATCAAATATTAGAAAAGCTCATACCGTTCTGGGGTCGAAGTTGTACAATGCTCTGAACACCTTGACTTGGCCTAGCAAAGAGAAAACACACACACAGACTGCATGTTAGATCAAATGTTCGTAGACAGTTTGTGGCAAGAAAACCTCATCCCTGTATGCATAAGAGTGGTGAAGAGAGCGCATTGTACTTGACAATACAGAATTAGAGACAGTAAGTTAGACCCAAACACGCTGCCTCTTCACAGCCCTGCAGAATAACCAGCTTAGTTTCACAACAATGAGCCTGTGCGTGAGTGCAGGATGTAGCTTTAATGTGATAAATTAATCTCATACAAGAGGAATAAATCAGGAGTGTAACGTCACCCATCACCTCACTCAAGAGCCAAATGCTTGCAGCCCTGCCTGAGCAATGCAAAAAAAAAAAATCAAACTGCCACAAGTCAGGACACATAGATCACGTCTCGAGTGCCTGCATTTACTGAAACAACTCTGCAACAGCTCACAACAATACACATTTGTACATGCAGAGCCGGGACGGAAACACATGGCTGGTCCTTGTGTGTGCAGGCCTGAGGTAGCTGCCCTCAGGGCCTGCGATGGCTCACTGTCGAGCCTGGCATTAGCACGGCTGCTGGAATGCTACCAGAGTGGTTGGGGCCTTAGCCGACAGCTGAACTAGTTCATGGAAACCTACAGAGGACCTTAAAGAAACAGAGACATATACTATAAATATTTCCACCAACTGTTCATTTCTGGGACTAAACAATGCCTGATGTTATGTACAGTATGCACATATGGTGTACTTTTTTAGATTTACTACATACACACAGACTGTTTACAAAACAGTACTAGCTTTTGTTTTGAAATGACCAGACTCCAATCTCTTTCAGCTCTACTGCAAATGTGATGTAATTCCTCTGATTTGCATCAGATTTGTGGATAAACTTCACTCAACCAGCTTCCCTTGCATATTATTTTTCCAATGCAGCCATTCACATGAAATTTAAACATTGGTATTAACTCATTTAAACTACGCAGATAAAGAAATCGTAACATTCGAATCAATAAAAAAGTGGACAGAGGAAAAAGTATGAACATGCTACATGAAATTTAATAACACATGAAATTTAATACTTGCTGGAGAAACCTTTGTTTGCACTGATGGCTTCAAGGTGCTTCCTTGTACAAAGAAACTAATCTCTCACAGTGTTCAGGTGGCACAGTTTTTAAATCTTGAAGATTGCAAGGGATCCACTGGTGAATTTTCAGTTCCTTCCACAAATGTTCTAATGAGTTTTATTTCTTTTCCAGTCTCCTCTGCAGTATGTTTTGAGTCCTGCTGGGAGTTCCATCATGTCTCATCCTCATCGTCTTGGTGAAGCAACAGATTTTTCCCAGTACCTTTCTTTCCACCTCTGAGCTTCATTATAGATATGGTATTGTTGAGGTCATAAGCAGAGGCATTTCTTGTCCAAACATGGCACTTGTATTGTTGCCAAAAGGTTTGATTTTTCTTTATCTCATCTGACCTGACCACATTCTCCCAATAATCCACAGGCTTCTTCTAATGTTGTGCAGCCAACTTCAAGCAAGCGTTAACATGCCTTTTCTTCAGTAACACTCTTCCTGGGTGCATGGAGACTGTGGCGGTGAAGTACACTATTGTTTTCTCTGTGACGACTGTACCTGCTGCTTCTGGGTCTTTCCGGGGCTCTTTTTCGAGTGGCTCTTGAGTTCCTCTTCTGACTAACTTTCTGACTGGCCGGTTGGAAATCTTGCAAGGAGCTCCCAACCTGTGTGTGGTCGGCTGATGGTGGAATAACATTCCTTCCACTTGGACTCAGTGGCGCTTACAGGAACATTTAGGAGTTGAGAAAACCATCTGTAAACAGTGCCATCGCTATGTTGTTTAACAATATTGTTGCAAAGCTCTTTGCCTCTCCCCATGATGAGGTGTTTCTTGCATGACAGCTTGGTAACAAATTGTTTACCTGCATTTAGAGGTGGATGAGTCTTTTTGGAAGAGTCAAAGTATTAAACTATGTACATTCACAAACCCAGCAGATTCTAATTAGCAGAGGTAGGAGAACTAATTTAGCTCGTTTAGTGCTTTTTTCTTTTTTTTACTGTGTTCAACACTTTTTGTCCTGTGTCAGTCCTCTTAACTGCACAAAATGTTATGGATCGGAATGTTATGATTTCTTTATCTGTGTAGTTTGACTTAATACCAATAACTGATTTCAATTTCATGTGAATAGCTGCAATGGAAATATGTTTAATGAACAACATGTTGACATGTTGAATACTTGAACTATTTCTCCCATACACATATATTGATATGATATCTGATATTTTTGCTCACACATAATTTACACTTTTACTTGGTTGTTGTTTTTAATGTTATTGTTTTCACTAGTGACTTGTAATTTTGTTGTGAAAGGTGCTATATGAATAAAGATTATTATCATTAGCTGTATTGCATTACTTCTTTCTATGTTTTTTTGCTGTTAAACAAGAAACAATACGTTCAAACATTAATGATGTTGTAATAATGGTGCTGTTGACTCATTAAGAGCTTCTTCTTTTGTCTGATATATTTTTGATAATGTGTTAGATGCATTTGATTCTGGATTATTTTTTTTAGCTGACAGGCCTAAATGTTGGACGGTTTGTACCTCCGCTCTGCCGTTACTCAGGGTTTCTGTTTAACTAACACACAGTCTCAGTGTCTCAGAATGAGAGGGGCTCAGCTGCTGCACAAGCCAAGCTCTGTTCAACACAGCAAGCACGTCTCCTCTGCAGGTCCGGTCATGTCGCTTAAAGACACTCAAAAGCCTGTGCTGGCTAGTCCACGTTCTCGTTGCATCTTAAAGCTGCAGGCATAAATTATTTTCTAACCAAAAAAAAACAAAAAGAGAAGAAAAACTGAACCTCAGTGTGCGCAAAACATTGTTAGTAGATTTTATTTGCCTGTGGGTTTATGATGATTTCCAGCTGTGTTATTTTATTGCCCCCCCAAAAAAACTTGATCTTGGTGGCCACTTGATTTCTTACTCATGTTAAGCTAAGCCTCCCAAAATGTGACAGCAAGAGTCATCAGTGCACAAACTGTAATGTTTTAAACCAGGGAACACAACCAGCTCTCTAGAGTTAACCTCTAAATTCTCTATAACACTAAAACTGAAACCTATTCTTCTTGTAAAGGAAAGAGCAATTCAACTCACAAGCCTGGTCCTGTAAGATCTGAGTACATTGCTCAGCATGTATGTGGTTGTGCACCAGTTAAAAAAGTTACTATAGCACATGTATGATGCTAAATATCTCTTTAAGAAACCACTGAAAAAAGGATTTAATTAGATTTATGTACCCCGCGACCCTGCAGAGGATTAAGCGGTGTACAAATGTACAGATAATGGATGGATGGATGGATGGATGGATGGATAGATTTATGTACAGACATTCTACATCCATCAGAGAGATTCATTCAAAATTACTTCCGATGGACCCAAACCATCCAACATGGAGGTTTGAACCAGGAGCCTTCAGTTAAAGAAATGTCTTTTAATCTCTGCACTACCACATACAGTATAATTACATCTACTGTAAGCTGCACACGATCCCGTTAAGCTCATGAAGATAGTGAATCCTGAGCCATTCAGGTAACCTACACAGGAGTTCTGGGATGTTCTGCGTCCTCGACAGAGATGCATTTTAATCTCACAATTTTGTCTCTGCACGTGAAGTACCGCATCCATAAAGCTACATCAGTCGTGACTATGTGCAGCACCGATGGCTCCCACAGGCACACCGACCGGCCATCTGTCAAGACAGACGATCTCACCTGCTGTCCCAACCCACTGAGGTGCCATGGAGCCGACTCATGAATAACCATGATGAGTGTGAATAAGAATGACCATAGTGTCCATCGTTCAAGTTTTGCACTAACAGGCAAAACATGACACAATGACGTCTGCTGAAACGCACCCATGTTCCTCCCCCTGTGTGATTTCAACACATCTTTTTTATAGACATACATATTTAGGTTATTTAAATTACTCTTTACATTTTTTAGTTCAGATGTGAAGATAGTTCTTTTTTACTGCTCACATGGAACATTTTTTTTTTTTTACACCTGCCATGACCCGTGACAATCTCTGATGCACAAAAATACAATCAGCTGCCAGTTTATTAGATACACCTAGCTAAAACTAATGCAGCCTAATACAACATCCCTGAAATAATCCTACCTTCATTAAGTATGTGATATTCAGTTTTTGGTGTTGATTCAACCTTACAGTCAAATTGGAGGCGGTTGCATAACATTGAAATGTGTTATAATATGTTCTTCATCTTATATTGTACATCAATGAGGGTAGACTAAATATTTGAACCACCTCTTAGTATAACGTGATACAGATTAGCAGCATCACACACTAAAGCCTCCACAATGATCAGAAAGTTGAATCAGTGACTCTAAAATGGTTCAAACAATAACTGAACATTATAACCATCATGAAGGTTGCAATTTATAGCATATCAAATTATATTAGGTTTAAAAAGGTATACCTACTACACTGGGATTTCTGCCTCCCAAGGACAACAACCTTAAAATTCTACTTTATTACATAAAGAAAAAGTGCTACACTTCAAAGCAGTTTTCTTAAAATAGAATTTTTAAGGAAGCATTTTACAGTGTTGCAAGTCCTGAGGAGGCAGAAGTCACAATTACAGTTTTGGACCCGGGCAAAAAAGATGCATGTGTATGTTTTGCACCCTTAGTTCATAATAAACTGGCAACTTACTAAAGATGACAAGATGGTTCGGTTTGTTTTTTGTTGCCACGTGTGAACATTTTTTCAAACCTGTTGCACAAATTTCATCATTATTTAATTACACTGCACAACCGTGCCTTGAATTCATTTTTGTTAGTAATGGACACATTTCCTTATCTCTGGAAGGGAGTTGCCAGAATAGCAGCACAGACTGAGCTGATGAAGTTATGGACCATGTAGATTCATCATGACCTCTTCACCTACGACCTAAAGCCAGTGGATGACAGTACCCTCCCTGCATGAGTGATGGAAATAGGGAAGTGAGAGAGGCCTGCTGCTGAGAGCTGGATCCTCCTGTCAATCAAAACTACAGTCCTGCTCCAGCCAGTAATCATGGTTCATGTTCTTCATCAAAGTTTATGAGCTTGTTGATGAGAGTTTGATGATGAAAGTTTGACAGACAGACGGCAGAAATGAGCTGATTTCAGTGACTCTGAAGTGATCAACACCCGCCCATTAAAAGCCTTTATCGACAACAAGGTGTGTTCCTCGATAGAGACACAGCTCAAGTTTTGGCTCATTTTAAACAACAAAAACTACATAACGTCAGTCTTACCTGGCTTGGCCGGCTTGGGAGGAGGCTTCGACATTTGCAAGGCTCGGGTCTAAACTAAAAAGAAACGCTGTGTGTGTTATATCAGTCAGGAACGACGGAGCTCTCTGCTATCACTGACAATGAGGAAGTGCAGCAACACTACAGGGGAGGCGGAAAAGTTCAGCTGCGCATGCGCCACACTAAACCATACCGGCTATTCGATATTTAGATGATTTTCCTCATAATATATTTTGTTTTATCTTATATTTTATTTCATAGATAGATAGATATTTTTCTTTAAATCACGTGTTTTGATGTTTATTCTCTGTGTAAAACCTGCATAATGTATTTACTTCATATTTTACTTTTTCTTTATTTTTATATTACTTTATCTTACTATTCATCAAGATTTGTTCTTCTTTACTCGTTTTGATTCACATACCCTGTCCCCTTTTATTGAAATTTGTACTGTAAACTCTGTACAATGTATTGTATTTTTTTCATTAATAATAAAATGATAATTAATAACATAATACTGATTAAATAATTCATTGTACTTAATTTTACATCATATTAAATGTACTTTATTTTATTTTTACTCGTGTTTTTGTATTACTATTATAACTTCATGCACAGCTAACTTTGCATAACTTTTTTGTTTTTGTATGTAAACCGTGACCTTTCTGTTCAACGTATTTTATTTATCAATTCATATTTATTTATTGTTTCATTTAAACCTGCAATCACATTTTTTTTTACAATCTTACTTTGTTTTTAATAAAATTGAAATGTAGCACTGCATATATATTTAATTTATTGTAAATCAAAATCTAAATATTTGTCTTTTTTTCTCAATGAGCAGGTCGTGAATGACGTCGAGGCTCCATCAGCGAATCACAAACGTCCAATACCGGAAATGCTTGAGGGGACGGAAAGGGGGTCCATCTGCAGCCTCATAGACCACAGGATACACCCACTATACTACAGGACACACCCATTTTAATGAAGGACACACCCACTCCAGTACAGGACACGCTCCCTGCGATTTTTACTAAAACTAACCAAGTACTTTCGGTGCCCTGTTGCTTCCAGATCTGTACCGGAAACCCTATTTGTTCTGCGCATGTGCGACGATGCAGCGCCAGCCACGAACATACCTCTATAACATTTAAATCTGAATATAAACTGTTGCCAGTTTTATCAAAAAACTCTGCAGTGAGCAGCCACAACAAGCTGAAATGAAGACACTGGTTGTAGGACTTGGTGGGTAAGTTAGTCCTGAGGATTGTAAACATGAATGTGTTGACCTCCTTATAAAGCATGTGTGTGTTATTGTTCTCAAACAGCCTGTTGAACCTCACATACCTTTTTGCATTGCTTATGTTTTTCACAGCACAAAAAGATATAGTGCAAACACAGATTTTTATAATTAGTTTTCATTTTATTCAACAAGTCAGTTTCAGAAATGCTTCTTGGTGGTTTATTGTGTAAGTGACAAGACAACAGTTCATATAATAGGAAATGCATTATACTATTATACTGTAATACTATAATATGAAATTACATGTTAATGCTGGCTAACAAACATCTATACAGTGGGGGCAGCAAGGACACCATCATATCAATACAGCATGTGACAACCATGTAAACCCTGATAAGAGTTGGCCAAGACTGAAACAAATCACATGTGTGTCTGTAACAGAGTGCTGAGAGCTCCGTGTTATTACTGACATGAGCTCACTGTACAGACATGCTGCTAAGTGTTGGAGGGAAAATGGGATAATTACGATATATTAAAGAAAATAGACACACATAATGACCTAAAATTATAATTGTTTTCATTGCATTTGTAGTTTTTAATGCTAAACATTTGCTAGAAGTGGCACACAGATATTTTCAATATTTCCTAATGTCAAATTAACTGTTGGCTAATTCGCATCCTGCAGACAGACACAAACATTTTTCATCCAGGATCCTTTAAATTTTGCAACCAAGATATGTTCTGCATGGGACATTTTACAGTTAGAAAATCAATGTTTCATCAAAGTCTTTAAAGGTTATTGTTCACTTAAGGTACATGGTTAGCTCCATCACTGAAGTCAGTGTGCTATTATGAATTAAAAGGCGAGTAAAAGAAGTGACAATTTGAATGTGTTTGTGCAGCTTTAAAGTTTTCTCAGCGATATGTACTGTTTTTCTTTCAGGATGACTAATGCAGGAAAATCTACACTTTCTCTGAGTCTCCATCAGCTCATACCCAAGAGCTGCATCATTGCACAGGACTCATATTTTAAGGTAGACTGTGAGGCCTTGTTGAAATCACATCACTGCTTTTTACCCTTTTGAAATTATGCTGGACATTTGAGAGCTTGAGTGATCACAGCGGATGCTCTTTTCTTCAGGATGATTCTGTGGTACCAGAGGACAGCAATGGGTTTAAGCAATATGACAGTAAGAACAGATACTAACTACAGATACTCCCTAAACACAGTAACACTGTGTTATATGTCAAAAATAATAAGAAATGTTTGTTACAATTTCTCAGAGCCCAAGGTGGGTGTTCAAATTATTTGTTTTGTCCAATCAACAATCTGAAAGGAATTCAAATTAAACCAGAGAAAAGCAGAAAATCCTCATATTTGAGAACCTGCAACCAGAGGGTGATAAATGATAAGTTACTTAAATGGTTATTCTGTTATCACACTTGCACATGCACTTTTCTGACTGTTCAAAGAAAACCCTTGCCTTTGCTTTTTGTTGAAGTGCTGGATGCTCTCCACATGGACACGATGATGAGCGACATTGAGTCATGGCGACGTGATCCCGCGTCGTTCCTGAGGCAGCGAGGCCTGAACCCAGAGCACATAGCGTCATCGGTCGATAAGGAGGTGTTCTTGCTGATAGTGGAAGGCTTCCTCATTTTCAACTACAGGTACACGAAGGAGGCTTTAGTGAAGTTACTGTGATTATTTCAGTTGTACAGGAATATTGTCTTCTCTATAAGATGGTATCTTACATTGTGTTTTAGAAAATAAAGAACAACGTAACTAATAATCGGAAATAATTAGGCAACTACGGAGCCCTAACAGAAAGCATGAAAAAAAATGATACATGAACAAGAGAAAAATTATATCATAAGTTATTGGTTATAAAAATGACAGCAGACATAAATACACATGATCATTATAATATGCAATTATGTTCTTCAGGAAGAGACTGTTTTTGGAAAGTGACCATTCAGTTGTGGTTTATCTCTTACTATGTGTCACCCAGGATTTATTTAATGATATGAAAACTCGTTAAACATCTCAATATTAGTAATATAATATTCTCTGTCATAATGCTGATGTTTTTCTTCATGTTCTCCCTTTCCAGACCTTTGAATGAGCTATTTCACAAAAGATACTTCATGGAAATACCTTATGATGTCTGCAAGAAGAGACGAAGGTGTCAGATTTTATAATCAGAAAATTGTTCAGAGAATTGTTTGTTTACTATCTTTTGTGTTTTACCCTGTAATTGTTTTCATTTAATTTCCATTTTTCCATGTTTGAGCTGCAGTTAAACAAAAAGCAAACGAAAAGGTTTGCTTCTTCATGTTTTGTCCTCTGTTGCTATCTTTGATCGACAGTTTGAGGGTGTACACGCCTCCTGATCCTCCGGGCTACTTTGATGGACACGTGTGGCCGATGTACCTGAGAAATCGACAGGAGATGGAGAACATGGTGTCTGGAATTGGTGAGTGTCCAGTTAAAGATGCCATGTGTAGATTATGTGATGCTGATGGGATAAAAAGTGGGATTGATTTGAGCAGTTAGGGTAATAATATAAAATAATATGATAAATGTCATCTGTATGTTCAATATCTGTTTTTTAGTATTTCTGGATGGACTGGAACCAAAGGAAGAGCTGCTGGCTTCTGTGTATAAAGATGTTTGTCAGGAATTAGAACGACTCAGGGGTAAGTTGCAGTAAAGCTGTGGCGTGATTAAGACACAGTTTCTTGTGTTGGATTCCTCTGACATATAAACTTCAAGGAGACAAGAAAATGATTTACTGCGTTTCATGTTTTCCAAGATATTTCTGGAACAGATTATTTCAATGTTTGCAGCTATGTGTAAATTAGCCTTAAGATAAGATAAGATATTCCTCTGTTGGTCCCACAATGGGGGAATTTACAGCCTTGCACATTGCATTGAGGGACAGTAGTGCACACTCACAAATCAAGTGTTTTTAGTGTGCATACTGATATTTTAATGGTTAACTTTTGCAGTGTGAGCATACTACATACTTAAAGCCTGCTACAATTGTTATGTAGTGTTAAAATGGGATATACAGTAGTTGTCTTGCAGCTTTATAATGGTTTTATCAGGATGTTGAAACCTTCAATGGTTCTATAAATACATACATATATCCATACTCTCATAGAAGCAGATGTGAAAGCCAGACCTTTGATATCAGTATCAAACAATAATAAATCAACAACAAATTATATGAAAGTCATACTATTTTCTAAAATCTGTGTTTTCTTGTCACTCATGAATGTTTTCAATTTGAAAGTCTGAATATTAATGTGATTTTGGAGAGACAGGCTAAACCAAGACTTAAGTCTTCAAGACCTTTTAATCAGTTCACATAAAATACTGTCTCACACACCCTGTTTAAAAGACCTACTAATTTTATTTTGTTTATTTTGATTGCAGAGAAAGACTGAAATTCTTGGAGTTTTATTTGTTTACCTTTTGAAGGTGGAGACTGCTGCTCCCATGGATGTCGCGAAAGTTAATTTTTTTTGGACCGATGTGTGTGACTAAAAGGACCAAACCAAGTGTTTAAGAGATAAGATAAACCTTTATTCGTCCCACAGTGGGGAAATTTACAATTTCAGTTTCTGATATTTACAGTTTACAGTTTCTTCTGTCTTGTGTTAATATGCTAATTTCTATGTAATATCTACAGTATTTAATATTGCTGGCACTACAATAATGGACAGTATTTTAAAGTTATGATGAACTCTGGGAAACCTAAATATATTAAGTGTTTATGACATGATTATATGATGATGAATATAAGACAAACAGTTGACTGATGTAAGAACTGACAGTGTAGGTTTTTATAATGTGTGAAGGATTTTGATCCAAAAGCCTGACTCTTTTCTGTCTAACCACACATGTAAATATGCATATAACATTAACTTGTGATTCATCTCCACATAGCCAAACGTGTCAAGTGTGTCTAATTTTTAAAGATCAGTTTAAAAGACTTTTTCATTTGGATATTAAAAATATTATACAACGACTACTGCATACCGTGGTTTGTCTTACATGATTTGACTTTGCTCAGCTTGGGTCCATTTAAACTTTTTGTCTACAGCCGCTTTGAGTACGTCCCTATGTTGTTTGCACTTTTGCTCTATCAGCACAACCCCAGGGACACACATGAATGCCAATGCACATTTCTACTGATTCTAGTGATACATCTTGATTTAACTTGGAAATAGAAACAGACTCACTCTGTGGCATTTTACTACCAAATACACTTGACGGCACAACATCAACCTGCGGCAGACAGACAGGTGATTGCAACTTTCGCGTTTTCCAAAATTATACATCCCATACAAGAAATTGTTTCCCAAAAATCATGTTTTATTTTGCCTATTTATGTTTGACCTGTTTGAATTTTACTCCAAGACAGCTTTGACAAAATGATGTTCCAGTAACTCAAAGTCCACTAGCTTTCAACCACATCTCACAGTCTTGATCATTGTTATAAGACCTTTGTCTCCGTCTGTTACCCAATATGTGTAGAAATCTTTCCTATTACAATAACTGCATTGCTTTCAGCTTTTTTTTTAGAAAGTATTGCATCAGTGAGATGGGATTTTGCTCCAGATTTAGTAAAAAATGTCTACACAGCATTACTAGAGAAATGTCAATACAATCATTCATTTAAAATAGACAGAAACTATTGGAGTGGCCATGAGGTTTCAGGAGTCTCTTAGCAGAAACTGGACCGATTTAAAAAGTTTGGCCTCAGTTCTCAGAGTCTGTGCACACCTCTGCAATAACCTCCATATCTCTCAGATCCTATTAATAGAAACTCTTTCGTTTTCAGACTGAAACTAGTTTGACAGCACATTGAATCCTTTGTGTGAACTGAGAGCTGCTTTCTTAAATGCTCTCATGTAATTTCTTGGAGCTTTATTGCAAAACCCTCCTCTGACCCACGGCACTGCATCGTTTCCCACCGCACAAAACGAGATGAATTTTAGCAAAAAGTCCGTGTTGTCAGCAGCATATTTTCTGTTTGCCTCAGCAGTCAACTTGCCTGACTGGTGTGTGCAGTGGAGGAGTCATCACATGTAAACCTGGACATTCCTAACTTCCCTGTACAGACTATATCCTCTTCTAACTCAACATATAAAAGGCTGCTGCTGGAGCTTCTTTTTTAATTGACACTTTCTGGACAGCTTTATGCCTTTTAAATGCTGAATTAAGCCTAACTGAGGTGACTACATGTTCAACACAGGATTTTCAACGTATGTGTGTCTGTTAGTGGCTGGCTGCTTCTGTTACAGCAAAGCTATGCCGACTAAATTCAACCAAGAGGCTCTGAACGACAGACCTGTGATCGGTAAGTGAAATGTACTCAGACTGAAAAGAGAGTTCAGGTGATATAACATTTAAAAAATACAGCAAGTGACAGTTTCTTTGTAGCTGTTGATTGTTTTTTTCCCCACTGCGTATTCACAGCTGTGTTTTTCTCCTGCAGGTATTTTGACTCAGTTAGTTTCAGATGATGACATGAAACCATTTGGGAGAACCTACATACCTGCTGCCTACGTGAAATACATTGAGTCTGGGGGCAGCAGAGTGATGCCCATCAGGTGAGTTGAGTCTCGATAAACCATATCATACATTTGACTGGAACTTTTTGAGTTGTGATCTGTCAGTTTCAGTGAGCAGTTGCAGAATAGAAATATACACAGGGCTCCTTTAGACACTTGTATTTTAGAGTTATTTAAGAACGATGGATTTTAAATGCTGCATGTTTGGAACTTTAATTGACATCAGTTGGATGTTGTTAACCAGGGATTTATTTACTTTTTACTCACTATGTCACTGTTGTTATTTGCCCCTTCTGTGCAAAAGGAAGAAGTTGATTTTCTGGTACCTATTTTTTTTTTGTCTCCCTCTGTGTGACCTTTGTACTGTTTGTTTTCCACAGACTCACTCTCACTAAAGCTGAATATGAAAAGATCTTCAGGCAGATAAATGGGTGAGTTACATCAATATAACTGAGAGTATATAAATCAGACTACGTTTATATATTAAATAAATTTTTCAGTCCTCCCTCAATCTGTCTTAACTGTGCCGCGTCTGTTTAGCTTGATTCTCATTGGAGGAGCCGCAGATTTGGAGAAATCAGACTTTGCCAAGGTGGCGAAGATTTTTTACACACTGGCTCTGATGGTTTGTATAGCAGAAGATTATTTTCATTGATTCATTCACTGTCTCTCTCTCTGCGTGTCTAACTGTCTGTGTATCTTCGTTTTACAGTTATTTTTATGTCCTTTTCTGTTTATTATGTCTTTTAAATCATTTAAATGGGGAGAAACCAGAGTGAATTTACTTCAGTATAAACTTTTTACTCTACAACATGCAAATGATTGCTACTCTTGTACTTCTACTTTACTTACTTACTTACTTACTTCTACTCTACTCTTGTACTTCTTCTTTGCATTCCAACTGACAGTATGTTGAACAGCTTAACCACCTCCAACATAAAATACTTTTTACTACCATTAATCAATCAGGAATTTAATGAGGAGTAATGTATTTGATATTAATGTGTAGTTTATTGTTTATATCATAACTCTTTTACCTGCACACAATTTGAATGTAGGATACAGGATTTTGTCCCACATTGTTGAGAGGAGTTGGCAAAGTGTTGCTTTATTGTTTCAGACACCAAACAGTAAAAAGTCGACTCTGTGTGTGTTCCAGGCCAATGATGCCGGGGACTTCTTCCCCATCTGGGGTACATGCATGGGCATGCAGCAGTTGACTGTACTGGTGGCCGGTGAAAATCTGCTGACAAACACCACGGCTGAGAACATAGCGCTGCCCCTCAACCTGACCACAGGTTACAACATACTGCATTGTTGTCTTTACGTGTAGCATTTGTGTTTTTTCAAGTTAAAGTGTAGACTCGACTTATATTTGGATATTGGGAATATGTTCTAAATAGATATAAGGTGGACTCTTTCATTGTTTGGCATCATTTTCTGGATAACTGCATGGACTGAATTTTACCACTTGGTGTCAGTAGAAGCAAGCTACAAATCAGATAAGTGTTATTGGCCCCAAGATGAAAAACCTGCCAGCAAATTATTTCTGCATTTCTGTCTTATAATAATGATTGTTTGATACAACCTTCTGTCTTTTACATTACGTTGTTTTTTATATGTGTAAAAAGTTTATTTCCTGTCTCCCTGCAGAGGCCGGCTCCAGTCGGATGTTTGAGGGTTTCCCCAGCGAGCTTAAGAAGGCTTTGACCCAAGAACCTCTGACCGGCAACTTTCACCGCTATGGAGTCACAGTAAAGGTACAGTACATTCCTCTGTTGGGCAGCATCACTTTACCATATGTTTCACTTCCCCTCTGGGTTTTGTCTTGTTATTGTACTGAGAAATGTAATCAGAGGCAATCATCTGATCATTTCAACATCAAGAAGCGAGTTTCCCAAGGTTTCTGGAAAAAACACCCACCCTGGTTCACAGTGTGACAGTTTGTGGTAATTTGATTATTTAGGTCCTTTAAGTTTCAGCTGATATGAATCTTATATGGTGCATAGTCATAAATTAATTTGTGTTTAATCAAATTACCACACAGCAAACCATTCAGGGGCCATTCAGTGTTCCAACACAGGAAGACTATACACGGTGTAGAGAAAGATTAGCATTTTTGTCCTGCAGGTTCCCACCACATTAATCTGTTCATGTGCTTAAGATACATAGATAAGATAAACTTCATTGAGCCCATACTGAGAAAACAAACGAAGAAAGCAGAACACATGCTTTTAGAATTTAAAACTTAGAATATCATATCCAGTTTGGAGTATTCAAATAACAATAAAAGGTAATAACTAAATATGAGCTACCAAGTGTAATAAGATAAATGTTCTTACAGACCTTCCACGAAAATGAGAAGCTGCAGAGTTTCTTCTCCATCCTGTCTACTAACGTTGCTGAGAACGGAGCCCACTTTGTCTCAACCATAGAAGGTTACAAGATTATTTTCATATCAATTTGACTCACTCTATTATTGTTCTGCAGAATATTTATTGATCGATTTGTCGACTGATTTATGTTTTGCCAGGTAAGCGATATCCCTTCTATGGAGTACAGTGGCACCCAGAGGTGAATCGTTTTCAGTGGGACAGAAAGAAGAACTTTCCTCACTCGACTCATGCCGTTCAGTTGTCTTCCCTGCTGGCTGAGTTTTTTGTTGAAGAAGGTAAGATGCACATTAATAATATCAATATCAATAATCACTGATAGTATCATTAGGTATTAACTACAGTGATGCAATATGATGATATAAACTGTTTTGTATATGTTTAAATTTACCTAAACAAGATAGTATCAGGGTGTCCACCACACCAGAGGGCCCCGGCTTGTGGAAAGAAAAAGAGGATTTGATTAGGAAAGTCCCATTACTCATAAGTATGGCTATAAATGTCAATGCAGCTATTGAACAAAATCATGATATGAAATTAATAGTTAGTTTTAATTGGTTATGTTACAAATGTTACAAATGTTGCCCCTTTGTCACCTGGAGGTTTGAAGAAGAGAAAGAATACCTGTAAAAAAGTGAGATGGTTTGTCTGCCATTATGCCGAGGGATCTAACCCTTAAATACGTCTCTCTGGTGATATTACATTGTTGTGGGCAAAGCTCCAAACTAATGAGCAGGATTGTTTTATGGAAATATCTTATTTTTAGATTATTATTGCATCAATAAAGTGCAGCACCTTGATTTGTCAGGTATTCATTTCACTCGATTAACCAGGCAAAGAATTTATGTTTATTGTATCCCCGAACAATTTCTCAATTCACTTTCCAGTCCAATATTTATTATACAATATACATTGACATTGCAATATAAATGTATTCAACACCCAGAGGCCCAAGGAGCCTTTTATTTAACCACAATACACAAAGAGAGGAGATTAACATAATAATACATTGGGTTTAGAAAAACAGGCCAATAATTAAAAGATACTTATAATCACGTTATAATGCAACCCAGTTATGCCCAAACACTGTACACATATTAGATTTAATACTTATATAAACTGTTCTATCCAGTTTCCTCATGGAGATGATTCATCTATTGTCTTCTATTCTCTTGTAATCACATGCATCTCACTTCTGCTTTGTTAAGGAAGGAGAAGTTTACACCACTTTGACAGTCCCGAGGAAGAGGCGTCGTCACTGATATATAACTACACGCCCGTCTATGCTGCAAACTTCACAGGATACGAACAGATCTACTTCTTCTGAGTGTCTGAAGGGCGTCTGAACAAAAGGGTTGATTTCGACCACTTGTGTGCTGATTCAGAGATCATTTTCATCACACTGGCGAGAGGTTCCCGCACCAGCACTTGTTGTTCAATCAAATACTTTTATACGCTGTTATTGCTATTAAATTGATTCTTTGTATAAATACATTTTGAGATGAAAGTCTTTCTAGAAGAACATCTGGGTGGATCTTTAAGGGAAAGACAGTGTGTGAGTGTGTTTTTTAAGGGGGGTCATTTTGCACAGTGTACTTACCATTAAGTACAGAAAGGGTTATGTCCACAGGACAGTTTTCTGGGTATTTAGCAGTTTTAATAATCTTGATGGAGTTTTACATTCTGCAATTAAAGACCAACACTTGGTGGTTAAACTTTATAGGTCAGTACACTCATTAAATCCAAGTCTGACTACATATATACAGGCCAATAAAAAGGTGAAGGATGTGACCAAACTATCTCACTTAGGTCCATTTAGTAGTTGCTCTGGAGCTTTCGATCATACCACATGATGTTCATCAGCAGATTTATTCCTACTTTAGTTGCATACACCTAGTGCTCAAATGACCAATGAAGGGCCACAACTAATGATTATTGATTCATTAATAAATTGTTATTTTATCTTGTTGTTGGATCTATTTGACATAGTGAAAGAGTTGTTGTTGTTGATCAATCAGAAACACAAATATTCAAAGAAAATGAGCAAATTGATGAGGGATTTTATTTTTATTTATTGAGGATTCTGTGATTAAAAGTGACTTAAATATTGAACTGATCGTCAGAATAGTTGCTAATTGATTCATCAATTAATACTATGACAATATAGAGAAAATATGGGGGGGGTCAATGAGGGCCCATAACTAATTTTGGATTAACATAGAGGGATAATACGACCCTGTAAGGAAAGAGAGCACTTTTAAAATCTTCGCATTGATTTCCTCCCTCATTTAATTAGACATGCATAATTAAATGGTAGATTACGGTAGAAAACACAGCGGAGCCGTCACAACACAGAACGGCCCGATGATTGGCCCCCGCGCCTGTCAGTTAAACGCGCGGGGGCGGGCGGAGGAGGATCCAGCCAGTGCTCCAGTTTCCAGTCTGTCAGAGCAGCTGCTGCCGCTGGGTCAGTGTTATTCCGCCTATTAATAATAACAGAGAGTCCAGAGAGCAGAAGAAAGAGGGGAAATCCACATCTGCACATCTGCTTTTTCTCCAGCCTGCAGGAAGCAAATAATGTGACATAAAAACCAGATCAACTTTCGACATCTTATCCATCGTCTTTTATTTTTTTATTTTTTATTTTTGTTACATCCAGGTGCTTTATTCTCGGTGGTCTGTCTCCCTGGCTGCAGACAGACAGACAGACAGACAGACAGTCTCCGGCCCTGCTCGTGCACTCTGTCTCTCCTCCATCTGCAGGCTGCGGCTTGTTGGTAAACACGACTCGGATCCCAAAGACTCCCTCTGGTGCATTGATGCACCCGTTTCAGTGGTGTAACGGTGAGCAGTGTTTTCATATTCATCAGGCCTCTGTGTGATCAGTGAGCAACACACACACGCTGTCATCTCAGCAGCATGATTGTAGTGTGTGTCTGCTAAATTTAGACGTTTCCTTTGTGGCACCTCATCCTCGTGAAATACTTCTGTGAAGACTTGTGTTGTGCTTGAGCTTCCTCCTGTATCATCCATTTATAAGCAGCATGTGAACACTTCATAAATGCTTTATAACAGTGCAATGTAGTTGTGTGAAGTGTTGTGTACAAGTGTTTGTTAAGGCATTTGTCAACAGCTATAACTAATGACAATATAAGAGTAATACATATTGTGTTTTTATAAGAGAAGTTATGATTGTTGGCAAATACTTACTAGATAAAAATGTCCTTATATCTGCTTATAACTACATTGTTAGCATGAGTCAATGAATCTATAATCAGATAATTAATTGCCAACTATTTTAATACTTTTAATAATCATAATAATGACACACATTTCTTGGTTTCAGCTTCTCCAGTGTGAGGATCTCAATGTTTTCTTTGTCTTTTATGATAGCAAGCTTAGGTTTTTTATTTTTATTTTGGACTGTTGGTCAAATAAAACAAGCTATTTCCATACATCACCTTTGGTTTTTATAACAGCCAATTTTCTAAATCTTCCAACATTTTACAGACAAAAAGATAAATCGATAATGAAAATAAGACTACTGTTATAAACCATTTGTTAAATGTGTTGTCTTCTGCTTATAAATGTTAAATACTCACCTATTAATTGCATTTTAAGTTATATACAATATTCCTTTAATATTGTAATTATATTGCTTAACAGACAGATTTTTTTTTTGCAGCAAAAGATGTTATCTGATCTGATCTGTGTTTTGATCATTGGAATAATAATCAACAGAATCCTTTATTTCCACCTAAATGAACTCCGGTCGAGAGCCACACAAGGCCGGTCATTGTGCTCTCTTCATAACGTTTTGCCTCTGTGGTTAATCCTGTTTACACTGACTGACTCTATCTGCGGCACTTTACGCTCTTCTCGGCCTCGACCGTTTATCTTCAAAAGCCGAAAGAGTCTCCGCAACTTCTCTGTCTCGTTTGAAACTGCTGTTTGCGTCTGGAGGCGCTTCTGTCACGCTGGAACCAAAATGAGTCCCTTGAGTGCAGTGAAATGTTGTGTCAGTGCTTCATTGTCATGGTGAGACCTGGTGAAGATGATGGATTAGTGGTCTTTCTCCTCCGACTTTGCCTGTTTAAGTGCAGCGGCAGCAGCCTCCTCGGCGGACTGTTGGTGGTGTTCAGACAAGAACAATTACTCCCTTTGTGCTGCTCAACTCCCCTGCTATTCATAGGGGAAATAGTACAACACACACACACACACACAGTATCAAAGAGTGACATTCTGCTGGAAAAATGAAGCAGCCACAGCTCAGCGTCTACTCCTGTGTGCATCTGTGATCGCTGCCCATTTGTTCCTGTGTTTATGCGTGACACATGTAGCGCTTTCATGCATGTGATGGGGAGTTTTGGGCCCAACCTACTTTCGACTTGAAAACCCAGCAGCGGCCGTGCAGGCAGGCTTGAGTGTTTCCCTCCATGTGAACTGTTGAATATTTGATGGGAAGTTCTGTCTTTAGTGCAAGCAGCGGCAGCAGAGGCAGCTTTGTGTGAACACGGCGTATATAGGACAAAACCCCACCAGGCATCTCGTAGGAGCTGTCAGGGAAGCTGCCATAGTCGAGGTATTTTACAGCTCTATCAAATCACGAAGGGACTTTCCTGCCTTTTTGAACAACACGAGAATCTGTCTGACGACCGAAACTCAATTCGACAAAATGAGTGCTTTTCGCTCACTAGCCTTCATCCTTTTATTTTTCTGCATCTGCTCCCCTTCGCGCCATGGCATTGGGGGCGCCTCCTGAGTGTGCCAATATATAGGTCAGTGGTCATGCAGGGCTCCACCCAAAGCTAAATATCACATATAACTGTCTGCTCTCCATGCATACAAAGGTGGAGGAGGAAGACGTGAGCGCCCATCCATACAGACAGACAGACGTGACAAACGCACAAAAGACTCGAATACAAATGACCCAGATTTGGATTGTGTGTCTGCAGCAGCTTCACAGGTGATTGGTGCCATCAGCTGTGCAGTGACATGAATACAGGAACAGAGACATATACCCCCACCACCACCACCCCCACCTCGCTCTGTGTGTGTCTCTTTGTCTGCTGACGATCTTTGTGAAGCAGATTGTTCGGCGAATGTAAAGATGCTGGAGGAAATTGGGTCTGCTTGTTTGCATGTTCGCATCCTCACGTGTTTCCTGCTCCCTCTGTGGATGCTGAGGTGATGTCCTCAGTGATATTCTGCCAATATGGGGAATCTAATGGAGTTTTGGGTTTTTTTTATTCTGACAAAGTAAGCAATAATTTGACTGTTTTTAGGCATGAGAAGGGATTTTCTGAGCCAAATTCACCTACGTCCAAGGTAAATGGGGAAGAGGAAAAAGTCCCTCATTCAAAACTAAAAGTACAGAAGTATTTTCGGCAAACTGTACTTACAGGATCAAAGTGAAAGCACTCATTTGCATTCTGGCTGCTGTGACTGATTGTTATATGACACTGTTAAATTTTTATTATATTTGCATCAACATGAAAGCAACAGTTTAAAGATGTAGTTGGTCGAGGTGATGCTAGTTTTAGTGACTTTATACAGTCAGATAGTTTAGTACGGTGGTTTCCAGTTGAGCCTGACTGATAATTAGTTCACTGCAAATATATCATATCTGCCCATATGTCATCACAGAAATGCCAAAGATGTGTTTCAAAACAGTGTCACCATTTTATAGTTTGTCCACCAGAGAGAAGTGACAAGTTTTTTTTTCTACTGTAAAATGTCCCGTGCAGCACATTTCATGGACACAATTGTTTAAAATTACTAGAATATTTATTTGTCCTAGGGGTTGTGGCCCCTCCAAAGGGTCACAAGATTAATCTGAGGGGTCATGAGGGGTCATTCATATGAGAGGAAAGAAGTCCTGTTACACAAATGTGTATTTATTTTTTGGACTTCTATCGGATCTGTGCCTTTTTGTGAAATGTTGGATTATTCTACTTTGTTGAGCCTTAAACAGATATTTAAATAAGGTTAAAAGAAGAAGAAGAAGAACCACTGGTTTAATCTTTATCATCGT
This sequence comes from Holacanthus passer, assembly GCA_025331565.1. Taxonomy (NCBI): domain Eukaryota; kingdom Metazoa; phylum Chordata; class Actinopteri; family Pomacanthidae; genus Holacanthus; species Holacanthus passer. The sequence goes on along the minus strand of JAFREQ010000009.1, from coordinate 3,348,843 downwards.
ATTATATTATATAAACTCAACATGTTTTTTTTATGTAAAGTATGAACCTGAAAATAACTTGCAACTATAGATGTCAGATATTTTCAGACTGGTTTGAGTGAAAACTACAGAAATGAAAATCCTTTAGTTCTCTCCACTACAATCACACACCTGGCAGCGTAGAAAAGACTTTGAAACAGTAATGCAGGGAGACAAGATTTTCAGAAAACATTGTTGAAAGGTTATATGAATCAATTAAATGTGACATTTGGTGCTTTCTGTTTAAATACTCTGATATTGTTTGCCGAGTTTGGTCGGTGGCTAGTCAAAGTAATAATTTTGACTCATGACTTCAGTATCTATCAGTTTGTGTTTAATTTACACTCTCATGTTGAGCATCAGGCGAACGTCCGTCTCCGGTATTGATCGCCTCTCGCTGAGGGAAGTCATTTAGCGTTGGATCTTGAATGTGTGGCCATCGACGAGCCTCGATAAATGGAGCATCACTGCTCATTCAGAGAGAGTGGAACTAAGAGGTGGGAAGTATTGATCCTCTCATACTGCAGTTTCCACTGTGAGGCGAGAGAAATGTCAAATAGAAATGTCAACGTGTCACTTTGGCTGCAGGAGTGACTAGAAATAACAGGATCGATAAAAAAAACTGCGCCTCAAGAAAACAATACCCATCAGAGGGTTATGAAACCGGTAAAGGTCTCCATTCATCCCTCCGTCATTCATCCCTCCATCCGTCTCTCACTCCTTTCATTCATCTGTTCGTCCGTCTGTTCATTAATCCATACATCCAACCATCTGTCCAGCTATACTTCCACTTGTCCATCTCTCCATCATCCAACCATCCTTCTATTGTCTGTTGATCCATCCATTATTCCTACATCCTTCATCCATACATTTTCTAAACTGCTTACACTGTTTGTTGCCATAGGGAGCTGTCTGTCTGTTTGTCTGTCCCTCTGTTTGTCAATCCATCTGTCTGTCTAAACATCCATCTGTCCATCCACCCTTCCATGCATCCATCCATTCAATTGTCCACCAACACATTCTCCTATCCATTCTTCTATCCGTCTTCTCATCTCTCCATCTGTCCATTCATCCGATCATCCATCCATCTGATCATTCATCCTTCCCTCCATCCTCCCTTCTCATCTGTCCAACCATTTATCTGTTTCCATCCATCCACCCATTTAATCATCCATTTGTCCGCCGATCCATCCATCCATTCGTTTGTCTGTCTGTCTGTCCATCCATCCATTTGTCCGATCATCCATTCTTCCACCTGTCCCATCTATTCATCCAGCCATCCCTTTGTCCGCCTGTCCATCCGTCCATCCATCCATACGTCTATCTATCCTTACCTTAAATTCTTACCTTATTCAGGGTCATACCATATCCCAGCATGCATTGGGCAAGAGGTAAAAGTAGCACAGTGGACAGGTTGCCAGTCCATTTTAGGACTAGTAGATATAGACAACTCATTCAGACCTACATGCAGTCTACCTGACCTGTATGTCTTTGGACTGCTGGAGGAAACTGGAGCAGGGACACAGGCAGCTTTGAATTTGTTTCTGGCAAAGCTCTTAACTTTCATATGGTACAATTTGTTTCTACTATAAGAAAAGAATCTGCCATGTGGCTTTGAGGACCAAGAGTCTCTTTATTATAATTAAACAATTCACATGCTGATTTCACTGATCACCACCTTATCTCGGGGTGAAGTCGCGCTAATCAGTGAAATCAGCTGTCGGAGCGTTTGATCAAAATGTAAACATGCAGGCTGTCTCGACCGTCTCGCCTCCTCTTCCCCTTCCTGTTCTAATGTTGGAGGGGTTCGTATCAGCAGACTGAGAGGAGTCCTGTGTTAGCTCCGACTCACTATCGCTCGCTGGCTCAGTGTGACCCCGATCTCACAAAGCCCCCTCTCACATGCAGATACTGACTTCTCATTACTCATACAGACACAGAAAACACGAGTGTGCTCTCTGTATCTCTTTGTCTGCATCTAATCCACAACTGCTTCTCTGCGTTAGTTTGTTTCTCATGCTTGTAATCTGGGAATTCGTGCTCCTTCTCAATTTCTTTATACATGATGAAAAACATGATAAATACACCCCATCAGATACTGTAAAGTGCACACATACTGCATCCTGTCTAATGTCATGCGACATTCATTCCTCGATCCCCTCCCACCCTCACCACTCTATCTCTGACCTTGACTGCAGACAGCAATGCTACAGTGATAATCTATTTCATGGCAAAACAAACACACACAGGAGTGTAGCATCAAAGCAAGAAGGATGAGACGGAGGAGGGCACCTGTAATGGAAAAACCGTTTGTTTGCACTGGAGCAAACTGCAAAGTTCTCACTTAAAGCTCTCACAACTCAGGACATGAAAACATTAGGTTGCATCTGAAATGTATTTTTACAGCCATTGGTAGAGTATATGGTTGAATCATGTCGTTGAACAGAAGAATACAGATATCTTCAAAAATTTGGTTTGCAATTTTATTCAGTGATTTCCATTAAATTGCACTCACTGATTCTCAGCGTGAGTGTCTTAAAACTGATTAACTATCTTTCGTCAGTGTCTGAAAAGACATTTAATTTTAATCTTACAGAAGAGGGCTGAGAAAATCTAATCTTTCCCTCCACGGCTAACGGTTATGTTCTCATCTGTCCTCTTTAATGCCTTTAAACTGCACTGACTTGTTATCAGACAAAGACGTGTGGATCTGTCGTGTCAAGAGATATGACCATGTTGCTTGGATACTGCATTAAGAGTGTTTTGCATGTTTAAGTACAACATTGAAAAGGACTCAATTACCATTACAGGAAAGTGCAGTGGCTGTCTTTATCTACCTCATTCTTTGTGTCTGTGCACGTGTGTGAAGCTTCAATTTTTGGCTTCCATTAAATGTGGACAAAGCTGCAGGTCTGCCCACAAATGGTAGAGTGCTTTATAGCACTATAAAGAAATATGTGTAAAGATGCATTCAGTTGGGTTTTGAGATGTATTCTTGCATGTTGCAGTATCAGACCTTCATTTTTCTGTCTCCCCTCCTGGATGTGCTCTTTACCTTGTGTTTTTACCTTATCTTCCCTCTGTCTTCATTCAGGGTGCTTCTGTGGTCTTGGACTGGTTTACTCCAACAAGTCGTGCACCATGCCGCCCATCACCTTCCAGGACCTGCCCCTCAACATCTACATGGTCATCTTCGGGACAGGCATCTTTGTCTTCATCCTGAGCCTCATCTTCTGCTGTTACTTTATCAGGTGAGAAGAAATAGAAATATGGAATCAAAACCAAAGACCTGTGGGAATCAAACAAGACTAAGTGGATGAGTCTGTAAACTGCGTTTTACTGTTGGTTCAGTTTCTTTTCACACAGAAAACAAGTGTGTCAGTAAAAGCCATGTGAGGACACTCGCTTCGCTTAATTAGATCTGGGGCAGGAGTGAGAAAGTAAAACAGGAAGAAGGTGCCCAAATATCAAGAAGGCAGCATATGTGGTTGCTGGTTCATGTCAGGCCTCGATTCATTCTGGGTCAGACTGAAGTCGGATCACGTTCCCACCACAGATGGCTGGCTCTCGAATTCATTTGTGATCAGACTGAGACCACTTCCTCGAATGGGTCTCACTGTGGTCATTTGACCTCATCTTCAGTCGACAGTCATGCTGACAGTTCTGTGAGGCTGCACTTACAACTGCATTGTATCTGCAATGCTAACACGCTGATTGGAAGCTATAATGTTCAGCATGTTCGCTGTCCAATGTGGAGTGCTAGTATGATAACATTTGCTAATTTGCATGAAACCCAGAGCACAACTGAGCCTGATGGAAATGTTCTTGGTTGTTCAGGTATTTGGTCATAAATCAAAGTTTTGGACGAAGTGAAATTTTGACCTGATGATGACACTAGAGGAAAAGTTAGGACATCACCAAAGTAATTTGGACTCTGGGGTCCATGAATGTCTGTGCAGATTTTAATGGCAATTCATCTAATATATGTTGAAACATTTCAGTCTGGATCAAAGTGGCGGATTACAGTAGAGAAATTGTGTGTGTGTGTGTGTGAGGGCCAGAAACACATTGAGGGAGGGAAATAAAAAAACAGGGAACAGGGTGACCTCTCCCGCTGTCGACTGTGAACTCCCTGATGAGCTGAGGGGACGTTTGTGTCTGAAGGACGGGATGTGAGGCAACAGGAAGCAGCCCGTCACAATGTGTGAGGACAGCAGCGAGGAAAACTGCAGAGCAACTCCGCTCAGAATAAACACGGCCTGAATAGCGCACAGTGGGAGTACACGAAAATATCACACATGAACGTCTGCAGTGTACAAAACCTCATCAGGAAACGTCAACACCTGCAGCAGGGTTTGTTTTTTATCCTGAGCTCTCCTTGGATGACGGAGCATCTCCATTTGGCAAATTACCTGACATCTCATAATGTGGCGTGCTATTTTCGGCGTTGGGTGTGATTTTGAATTGCCGTTATCAAAATGTCAAACATTTAAAAAGAACTTGTGTCTGTCAGCTGGAGACAGACGGAGCCAACGTGCTGTCTGGTATACTGCGGGTATGTGGAGCTTTCTGATCCTTTCATTTTTGCATTCGCCTCCTATGTAGCTCATTCTCTTTCTATAATTAGATATTAATGAATTCAAGCAGCAGCAAGTGAAATAGATGACGGTCTCAACGACCTATTCAACTTCTTACTGCTGTTAAAACATTCAAAAAACAAAGGTTCAAAGTTCATCCTTGACCTCAAAACACCAGATGCCAAATGTCATCACGAGGTCTGTTTAGTAGCTGTTTTGGAGCTTCACTCTACCATTCAAAACTAACATTTGTTGAATATTTTATTGGCCAATTACAATATAAAAATTCTCTCTTGCCACATTCATCAGCTTGTTTTCGGCCACAGCAGGCAGTAAAAAAAAGCTTTAAAAACCCACTTTACACTACCTGCTCGGCAACAGACGGCAGATACAGCAAGCGCTGAGACAAACATGAAGGAAACACTTTAGAGTATTTTTATTTAAGCCTTGTATAAATATAAAGTCGGGTCAATTATTTGCAAAAGAAAGCCTCAATCATACAACCAGAACACGTCAGTATTTAGTTTTGATTTATGAAAATTCACAATGTAGTAGTGAGGTCAGGTACATTTCTGCAATCATGATTTTATTTGGCCTGGACACGCCATTAAATTGACCATCTACTCAGAAAAGCTCGGATCCTTCCTGTTTCTCTTAAAGCCCATGAATCATAACCAGTGAGTCACTTCCTTTTGGATCCATTAACATGCTGAAGGTAGTCTCGGGTAGGAGTGTGATTGTGAATTCATTTATAGACCGGGTGAATCATCAGATGAATACTGAGCGATGAATGCCGTTCGCTGTTGGGGGAAGGTTTCCCATTATGCCTCTCAGACGGACTCTCTCTAAATCCTGCGTGTCAGGGAGTTTGTGATGTTTGATTCTAACTTAAACGACTAACTTGAAAATCACACTCTGTCTCAATTTGTCATCATACAAAGCAATTATATAATTTTTTTTTTTTAAAAGCCTTGACATCTGGGGGAGATTTGCAGAGTGCACGCAATCCTTTCAGCCTTTATACTCAACCTGTTCGAACTGTTTGCCACAAACAGTCTGTATGTCCGTTAAGAAAAAGCACAGCAGAGAGATATGAGATCCACAAGGCGCAGGGGCAAGCTGAAGGTGTTTTCAGCCTGACAATACGCTGACTGAGAGCAGAGATATTAAGCCACCAGAGCCTAAATTCACTGACTCATTTAATTTCCTGCCAGTGATCCTTGAGACTGGACCTGTCAAATCACCCGAGGGTCCCCAACCCAGAGGAGAGAGAAGACAGTTTCTGAAGCTTTAACACAGATGTTCATTAGTCAACAGGAAACATAACAGCATTGTGTACTCAGTCTAACTTGTGATAATTAGAGTTGCTTTTTTAAAACCATAATTCATGAAGCTGGAAATGGCCACACAGACCTACTTAGAGTTTGGAAAGCTGAAAGAGTTTCTCTAAATTCTTCAGCATCCTCTAACATGTGAACACAGCAATAGAGTCAGCAACAGAAACATTTTACTGCATTTGTTAAATTTGTGAAATCTCTAAGGAGAGAGACTGGGCTTATACAAGTTGTCTCTGTAACTCTGAGTAAGTTCACCTGGAAACACAAGTTACCAAAATCAATCAGTTTTAACAATAATTATAGACTTTTATTGTATTTCATTGTAAAGTAAATGGATTGATTTTGAAACCAGCTCCTGTGTTTTGGCAGTGAGCTGATCAATCTGAGCTCCAGCTGTTGCTCTGTGGGTTTTTTTAATTTTTTTTTCAGGTGGCACACTGCTTACACATCTTTAAATAAAGGAAACTGTAAATGTCAAAGCAGGAAACAAATTAATTGCGAGATGGCCTGTTATAGGCAGTTCAACTTGAAAGCCTTTTTCAAATAAATTTTGCTTTTTAGCTATGAAATTCAATTATTAATTCATTATTTAAAGGTAGAAAATGGATTTTTAATTGGCTGTTTTACTGTTTTTAAGTCATCAATCTACTCACTTATTATATTTATATGCTAAAAATACATCTGTAATTATTCCATTTCATGTTAAATAGTCTAAAGTAACTGATTGAGTACAGAATCAAAGGATAATTCAGGTATTTGTTTTTGTTAACTGGAGTGATGATAAGAACATCTGTCTCTCAATATGTCTTCACTTTGACTTTGGTTTACATAGTTAAAAAATCCCAAAAATTATATTACTAGCTGTTCACAGTTCACAACATATGACACGAAACTGCTAAAAAGACAAAATGAAGGTAATTATGGAATAAAAAAAACAAAAATGTCAAGCTTCTATATAAAATTTCATATATGGAACCTTTAAATAAGATGATTGAAACACAAGTTTCCTGTCTCCTGCACCATAGAGGAAAGGTTTTTTTTTTATGCATCCGGGGACCTTTGACTGCAACTGCCAATTTTTACTTGTTTCAATTAATTCATCATTTTGTCAAAGAACTGCCAGAAAATAGCAAGAAATGCCCATCACACTTTCCCAGAGCCTGAGGTGACATATGTTTAAGTTGCATATTTTGTTCAACCAGCGATCTATGGGCTACCAACCATGGAAATTATCTAGTAGTTGATGTACTCCAGCATAGAAGTAATATAAATAGAATAAAATCTGTCAGAACAGGAAAAGCATTGGTTTTCTGCACCAATCATTATATCATTTACACCTGTTGAGCTCATTGTTACTTCATACAATGAGAACTGGTACATTTTTCTATTCTTACAGACTGGGCACAATAGCTGAAGTAAAACACTGAAATCTCTGTCCTGCCCCCCTTTCACCCACTTCACATCACTCTCCATCCATGGGAAACCTCAACACATGTAAAACGTGTATCCTCACATTGTTCTATGTGGAAGATTGTTAGCGGCAATCAGCGTAAACAATAAACCAAGTGACAAAAACAGCGAATAACTGTCATTTCCTGACTTTAAGCAGCCATTCGCAGACATATCTTTTCTTTTTTTTTTTTTGATCACACGTAATCATTCACCTTTCATCTCGGATGCTCTCCCTGCATTTAGTTCGAGGCTCAAATCGCAGACAGTGATAGACATTTGAGTCTATGTTTAGTTGTGTAAAAAAAACAGGAGGCCAAAAATAACCCGCCTGAGCAGACACAGCTCGCCAAGTGATAAAGATCTGCTCTCCATTGTTGGTTTTGGGGGCGTTGCAGCGATTCAAAGAGGCAACGTACTCATTAGCCGTGTTTGTGTGTGAGTGTGTGGGTTAGCGTGTAGTTACATGATTGCTTGTGAACAATGTGTGTGTGTGTGTGTGTGTGTGTGCTCGCAGAGGAACATGTATTTGTCTGTGGATGTTTGGCCACTGTAGCTGCTGGAAAAGACGGTTAATTATCAAAGCTTACCCTGCAGTTATGCAGCTTCTGTTACACACAGTCCCATAATTTTACCACACAAAATTAAATCTGAGCCTGAATACAATGACCTGCTGTTGAACTCAGCTTAGAATAAATACAGGCATCTTCATCTCTTAATAAACAAGTGGAAAGTGGTGGAAAGTAACTGCATTTACTCCTGTACTATACTTAAACACATTTAGTATTTCCATTTAATGCCAGTACTTTATCCTTTTCAGACTAAAACACTGTAATTTTTGGTCCATTATATGTATCTGTCAGCTATAGTTATAGTTACAGTTACTTTGCAGATTAAGATTTTACACAACAAACCTGTGATCAGCGTCTAAACATCTGATGCACATGTATAGATTCAACTACTCAAAAGTACTTAAAGTGGGTAAAACACCATGACAAGCAATAACAATAATAAAATACTGCTTACATGTTAATGCATCGATAATAATAATCCACTAATATGAAATTGGGTTTGAGTACTTTTTTCTGATAATCCTCCTGTACTTTTTTCCACTAGGAGAAGAAATATTCAGATCCATTCATTAAATAATACCACAATGTAAAAATACAATGAGCCTTGTATTTATATGTTTAGTCCAGAAGTGTCAGAAGAAAAATGTACTTAAAATATCAAAAGTGTGCTTTTATGTGTAAGTGGCACTTAACTATTGTAGTTGGTCAATGTGATGCTAATTTTAACTAATGCAACTAATGCAGTTTATAACAAATATTTTCTGATCACATGTTTTGTCTGCAAAGTTACTATTAACTATAGCTGTCAAATAAATGGAAATACTAAAATATTTGATTAAATGTACGTAGTTACATTTCACCACCGACTTCAGTAAAACTTTGAATGCAGGACTTTATTGGAGTATTTACATTTACATTTACATTATATTATTTACATTGTGGTATTTCTATTTTTGTATAAGCAAATGCTCTGAATTCTTCTTCCACCACTAAACAAGAAGAACACGCAAAGTAATGGTTGTATTATATATATCAGGTTACTTATTAATGTGTTTCTCTATTCATTCACAGCAAACTACGACACCAAGCTCAGAGTGAGCGGTTTGGATACAGAGAGGTAAAAACTGAGGTTCATGTTTAGCACATTTTAAGGTCTAAATTTAAAAAATCTAATTATAACTTTTTTTTTTTTTACTCCTACAGGTGGTGTTAAAAGGAGATCCAAAAAAGTTGAGTCTTCATGGGGTAAGAATATGATTTACATGTACATTTGCACAGCTTAAAACTTACATCACGGGAAATCCAAAAAAAAAAAAAAAGAAAGAAAAGAAAAATGATGCATGATAATTTAATCAAACGACCGTCCTCTCTCTCCTGTCTGTCACTCACACAGCAGACGTGCGCCGTGTGTCTCGAGGACTTCAAAGTGAAAGACGAACTGGGAGTCTTGCCATGTCAACATGCTTTCCACAGGAAGTGAGTACAGCACTCTGTTCTTCGCTCCTGTTACTCTGCAACCCGCCTGGGCTTTTTGAAAATGAAAATGTTTGATGTTTGAAGTTCAGTGATCAGGATTTACACAGAAGTATTGGTTGAGTGTCCCCGGCTGCAGCGCGGCACTGCAGGAGTTCTTGTTCAACAGCGCTGACGTTCATTCGCTCCTGCTTCTTTCTGTTCAGGGTAAGGCAGGACTGGTCAGGACAATAGTGTATCCCAGCATGCACTGGGGAGATGGCAGGTAGAACTAATAATAAGATCTTGCAGGGGAAGCATGTCTGCATCCTGATGTCTAAAATTGTGATACGCCCATTCCTGGCAGTCAATTTGGACATAAGGAGCACAACTGGCAAAGCTGAAGAGATATGTGAAGAGTCTTTGGTGACATATTAACACATTGAACATTCATACTTGTTACAACCCTTTTTCCAAAAAAATTTAGACACTGCGTAAAACAGAGATAAAAACACAATGCAATCATTTGCAAACAAATTGTGCTTAGCAACAACAATTTTACAAAATATTCCTGAGCCCATGTAGTAATCTCCTTTATACAGTCATGTGTTTGACAAAGTGTTGAACCTCACTCCGTCCTTGCTTGTGAACGACTGAGTCTTTCCAGGATGAACCTTTCATACCCAATCATGATACTATCACCTGTTACCAATGAACCTGTTTACCTGTGGAATGATCCAAACAGGTGTTTTTGGATCAGTCCACAGATATAGAATAAGCAGATATTTACAACAATAAATTAAGTTGATGAGGTCAAACATTAAATATATTGTCTTTGTACTGTTTTCAACAGTATATGTTTTAAAAAGTATTAGCAAATGATCATATTCTGTTTTGTTTATGTTTCACACAGTGTCCCACCTTTATTTTAATCTGGGTTGTACTTTTGATACTTTAAGTACATTTTGCTGCTAAGTAAAATCATGAAGGCAGGACTTTTACTTGTAATTAAGTATTATTGTGGGGTGTTGCTACTTTTACTTAAATAAAAGGTCTCAGTACTTCTTCCACCACTGTATGTGGACCACAGGTCTGACTTTTGACTTGACTTTTTGACCAGTGAGATTTGTCCTTGACTTATTATGTGTCTCCTGTGTGCGTTCTTCTTCCCAGGTGTCTGGTAAAGTGGCTGGAGGTGCGCTGCGTCTGTCCCATGTGCAACAAACCCATAGCCGGCCCCCCTGAGCAGCACCACAGCATAGGGACTCTGCTGGACGAACTGGTGTAACCTCTCACCACCCTGCCAGCCTGAGCGGGACGCCGACGCCCCGGCCAAACCGGCTGGTATAAGTTAGCCACCAATAGGAAGAGGAACACTGTTTTTGCTGTTAAAACGCAGCAAAACGCCAACGTGACGATGGCAAGTTGGGATAACCTAGTTACCACCCGGAGAAAGACTATGAAGGATGCTGTTGCCTGGCAACCATCACGGAGACGGCAACACGACACCTTGTAGTGTCTGAGAGATTATCTCCAGACACCCACACATCACTCCACCGCTCTTCTTTCAACATCCCCCTCTTCACCCGCTCCATCGCATCTTCTCGTGTTGCCTCGAGTGAGGTTAATGGCACCAGTGAAGTGGAGGAGACGCAGTGAGTGTTGAAGGATGGCAGCGGGAGGCACTGACCCCCTCTGAGCACGTAGCACTGATATGAGGTTATTAAAACGCTTGTGGAAAATGGATGCTAGGAGGTCTTCAGTTTCTTTCAGATGAGAAGTTTTGAGGCAAAGCCACAAACAAGTTGCACTGCTAACAGTACGGTAAATTCTTAGAGTTTATAAAAAAAAGAACAGGTAGAAGAAGGGTTAAACAAAAATGCCTATGTAGAAACAAAGGCCAGTAGAGAATTAATAATACTGTGACGAAGGCAAAGA